>OX411310.1:2724156-4089156 GCA_948150685.1 Rhaphigaster nebulosa | reverse complement strand
ATTTCTCTAGCCAAAAGGTTGATTGGATTCCTGAGCATTGCCTTGCTATGAAGGGCTGAGAACAGACATCTTTTGCACCAGAACCCAACGTGGTTATCATCCTTCGCCAAGCAACAACACGAACTAAGTGTGGAAGCATAACGGAGCGACGAGTTAAGAAGATAGAGGCGCGATAAGCCTCTAAATAATAAAGGATTACATGTTCATGTCCAAACTCCACACCATCATACTTGCCTCCCGTTTCATTTTATAAATTAGTTTTCAAAATGGACATTGAAAATTAATTTCTTTTGTTTATTCTATGTATTTCTTCGTGTCTGTATCCTCTTACCTCGCCGCTCCATTACGTTTCCACCCTAAGGCAGCTATAGCAGGGGTGCCCAACCTTTTCATAAATCGTGCCACAACTAAGAGTTCCTCATGTTATTAATAATAATTATTAATAACCTATCAGTTCCTCAAGAGTGCTACAAGTGTATCCTCTTCCCCTACCATTCCCTGCCACCTCCTCAAAAATCATTACTATATAGTATAGGAGCTTGTTTTTTAATATATTTTTCCCCTTTTGTAAGTTTTCATAAAATGAAAAAAATTAATAACTATTAGTTATTCAATTAAAACATTATGTAAGGAGTAACCATTAGTAAGATCTAAGACCATTACCAGGAGTAACATCTACCTGCTAAACGTTAATTTCCACTAACTCGAAATTATTTAAGCCTTTCAGAAAATTGACACTACCGCAAAATAACAAAATTAAGAATATAAAATAAAATTAAGAATATATAAAAAACCTACTGGCCGCTGATGTGCCACTTCCGTACCCCCTGCGTTCGCGCTCTTTGTGTAGTGTACCCCTCCTGTAGAGCGAGTCTGCATAGACATCCGTAGAAACTTATACTAATGGACAGGATCATCCTATAACATCACATCTGTGATGTCACTGTACACAGGCCACTGAATAAAAACCTCTTTAATCAGGGGTTGGTTGGAACTGCTTATTCCATAATGCAGTTTCAGCTGGAATAGGGTACTTCCATTGGCTGTATCATGAATCCTAATCTCTTCCCTTTTTTAGTATATAGAAAAAATAATTATAATGAACGGAAAATAAAATTTATTTATAATAAAATATAAATAAATAACATTAATAAAATTTGAATGGTACATATTTTTACTTTGTGACGATAGTTCATTCTAATTTGGTTCTCTTGGTTGTCAATTTCAGTCCTAGATGTGGTTCCACGTTCAAAAGCCTGTTCTTTTTTTTTTCCTCGATATTATTTCTAAAAATACTGAAAAAGCAACTTCATATAGATAAGAAAACCACGCATGCATAATATATGCTAAAAAGTAACGACTTTTTAAAAGTTATTTTTTATGTTCAAAGCCTAATGCAGAGCGTATCCTCACCATATTCTTCCTATATCCCAGTGGTTACGCATATAACACTTCGGAAAACACTGAATTTGGATAAAGGGTCGTGTATAAGTTAAGGGTAGCTCTCATATAAAATGTATTTATAATAATAATTCATAAGTAATTATAATCATAAATTACTCTTGTTATCTAGGGATAGCGAAGCAGACTCAAACAGATGTCCTAAGCCGACCCTGCAAACCAAAGGAGGCAGTGTTATGTTGGCTGGAGTGGCTGTTGCTTCCAGCTGCCAGATCGTCCTACCAATCTTCGGTGTCCTTTTTCTGGTCGTAGGAACTGTTTTGACTTGTGAGTTACATCCTATATTTTTATTTGAAACTTACATATTAAACGGTTGATCATATGTTCTATTGGTTTCGGCTCTATTGGTTTACACTGTAAGCTTTATTATCAGTTCTGTGTTGTGTTTATTAATATGATTTGTGTATTAGTAAGATCTGTGTTTTGTGATTTTTTTTTTTTTTTTTTACGAAAAATGATAAAATATTTGGAAATTAGCTTCTACGGAACAAAATTCAATAAAATATTTTCAAAGTTTTGGGATCATTCCATCGACGAAAGTCTGTGGGAAAGGGCATGATATTTTCATTGCATAAATAACTAAATTTAAATTACAGTAAGGCCTCGACCTTTACTGAAAAGGATCCGTTCGGGGTTTGTTCACTTCTTGAGCGTGCGGAAGACGACAGTTGTTATCTAATTGTAATGTAGCAGTGATAATTTTAATAACCACTAATGATCCAAATGAATACGAAATGAATAATCGCCATATAAATTCCCATGAATACATAGAAGACACACATTATCACGTTATGGAGTCGGGTTGTAATCGATAGCAATAGAAGGTATTGGAGGCCGCTTAATACGTAATTACTTTTTATTTAATTTTTAGTTAAACTTAGGACTGTATCCAAATATCTTTCAAATATCTACAAATAACTAAACAGTCAAAACGTTCCGTCGATCCATGCATCGTCGGGACTAAAAACATTATTGGGTAGTCCAAGGTGGCGGAGAGAAATTGGACGTATTTGAAACATCTGTCTAATAGTCAATTTCGAAGGTACAGAGTTTAAATTGGGGACAACGTCCGATTCCTCTTCGCCACCCTGTGCTACCGAAGTATGGCTCCAACATAGCGACTGGGCCCTCTACACACTATATACTCTCGATACGGGTTACGGTGGATAGTTTTGAAAGACGCATCCTCAGGCGCATCATAGAGCCAACCAAGCAAAACTACGAGAGTTAGTGCTACGCATGAAAAGGACCGGAATAGATGGGACATGGAGATTGAGCAGGCCAAGGATCGCTTCAGGCATCTGTTGCGCCATTAAAAAAAGAAAGAAGAAGACGGGGAATATGTTCATCGCAAAGATCTTACCTAGAAATTCCATAAGATTTACATGTTGGACGTTCTTCAGTTTCTGGATTCAAGAGATTACAAAAATAAGCCTCTCATCCATTTTGCACATCATCCAGTAGGATCTTGTTTTGTCTTGGGTCCTCAAGTTCTTGAATCTCATTTTTTTAGTGATATTTTCTTTTTTGCCATAACCGGTATTTTCATCCCTTTTTTTGCATCAGAGGATTCTCTTTCTGCATTGTGCGTGTTTCTGGCTAACTATTTGTGCCTTTTTTATTACTTTCCTTTATTGCCTGTGCACACTCTTAAGCAAACCAGGCTTTTACAGCTTATCTGTTAGTCCACATACCCTCTTCGCAGCAACTTTTAATGTATCCGTTATTTCAGACCATCTCCTATCCAAATTTGTATGTAGCATTTAGCTCCTTACACCAGTTGTCACTAATTCTTGAAACTCTTTTGCTCCCTCCTCTTCTGAGGAGGGATGCTAGATTCCATGCATCGACTTTCCTTTCTTGATTTTTCAGAAGGCAATTGATTCATTGTTTTAGTTTCATAACTAGGTAGTGATCTGAGTTTATGCCAGGGCTTCTGTATGACTTCACATCATCGACACTATTAAAATACCTACTTGATAGTAGCACATGGTCTATCTGGCTCACTGTGTTGCCACTCCATTATAGAACAATGTGAACTCCTTTCCCGGTACACTTCCGATTCCTTTCTACCTCCTGAAACGTGAACGATACCCCTCTACCTTATGGACCTGGATACACACCGATGGCTCAGCTACAGATGCCACCGCCAACGGGGGAGCAGGAAAATATACAGAATTCCCAAGCCGAAACACCGTAGACAAAGCCATCCCAACTAGTTTCATATACACGAATTTCAAAGCTGAACAGAAGGCAATTTTAGAGAGCGGCAGAATAATGAGGTGACTGAACAGGAATCAAGAATTCAAAATAGTGTATTTGCCAGATGGGGTATCGGTACTACAGTTCCTCAAGTCCAAACTGCAATCAGGACTTCACACTCTTCAAATTTTTAATTAGAAGCTTAGAGGCCTCAAAACTTGGCTTCTAAAATCATAATTATGCAACTGTTTGTCGTCAATTGATGATGGTCTTCCATGGGATCGGTTACCAAATTATCTCTTCTCCTGAAAATTTCTCAAACCAACAGCAAATGGTGGTCACATTGAAACTCCTACATTAATATTTCTCACAGGTAGAGATGCCTAATGCCCAAACTTAAATGAATATAGTACGAAAATCACGTCTCTCCATAGTAATATTTGAAGGTATACCAAAAAATGAGTATTGTATTGGGTAGAAAATAGATATTTAAAAACAATAGAATATTAATAAACGTTTGTTATAATCGTTATAACATGTTGTTAGTTACTAAACATGTTGTTAGTAAACAACTAGATCATGACATTTCTTATAGGAATTAATAATAAAAATAATCATTTCGTGTGAAACAACCAAATACTTAATAGTTTCACTGAATATGAAATTAAAAACCAGTTGAACCACCTACATTTTTATTCAGCTTATGATAATAATTTGTTTTCTAATTATTTTCAATTTTTGAACTTCCATATTACATGTTAATCTTTGTGAAATGGCACTAAATATTTTGATGAGATAGAAAATAGGTATGTATTATTTACATTATTATTGGTACATTGTTAAATTAGAAATTTTCTTAATAAATCACAACAAGCTAAAATTATTCTATTTTGTTTTTTTCTTTTAAGTATCTTGAACAAGAACACTTACTCAATTTTTTTTTTTTTTTAATTCCAAATATTAAGGTCTCTTTAAATTTATAAATAATTCAATCAAGTAAAAATTGTGGTCACTCAGCGAACAAGTGGGAAAAACAAGTCCCACTTCATATCTGCTAACATAAATTTTTTATAAGCAATTGATAATTTTTTTCACGGTCAATATAAGTCTTAACGAAGTCAATAACCCTTTTTAAACTCCACTTTTTTTAAAACTTTTTTATTATCTTTACATAGGCGACATTTCAGGCCACTTTGCCCATTCTCAAGCCTGTCAGTAATGAACAAAAACATTATTACAAATTAATTTATTATTTTAAAAAACTCAAAATATCCTATTCAATTTTTATGTAACTATACTTTACTAAAAATCTATCGCATCATATAATTCACACACAATTAATAGTAACAATTTCAGTATATAAAAACAACTAATCAATGATAATAATTTAGAAAAGGTCAAACTACTTTTTATTAATTACCTTATCTGGTGGTATTAATTATTCCACTCCATCATAAAATAATACCGTTCATACAGATCTTTATTTTTATCATAAGAAAGCTCTTAATTGTCAGTCATGTGAGATCTGAAACTGCAATGTGCCCAATGCTATTATTTATTTGATATTTTGTTTTTTTATTTTAATTTGGACATAAGTCTTGTTTTATTTTCAGTGGCTTCATACAGGGGGCCAGAAGCCGATGAAAACCCAGAACAGTATCTGGAGCGTGTCAACTTGACCAGCAACCTCCGAATCCTCGGACCATGCTGCCTAGCGATGGGCACTGGAATGCTTCTTGCAGGAGTTGGACTCTGCTTACTCTCGAGGAGGGCGAAGAAGATGCGCCTTGCCTTCAGGTGTCCAATTCATGGAGACTTTTATCCCATATCTAGTCAACTCAACTTTTTGTGTAAGTATGAGTCAAATAAAAAAAAAATCAGCCATCCAATGTCTTCAATTTTCTAATAAATAAGTTTCATCCACATTTCAAAACTTTCCTATTCAGCATTGTCAAAGTCATCGCTAGGAATATGCAGCTATAGAGGAAGTAGCGATACACTTGGACTCCCAACGCCTCAGTGTCCCCACAGCAACCGCAGTTCTGTCAGCACAGGTCCAATTACAGGATCCCCCCTACCGCCGATAACTTCCTCCACTTCCTTCAGGTATATAAACAACCATTTGACAATAATTAAATCAACATCATTTAGCATTTATTGAAATATTTGATTTTTATCTTTATAGCGGTTTGATGACACCAACATTTCAAGTTGGCGATATGACAGGTTCCACGCAGTCACTGGCGATTAGCTACGATGTTGCTAGTTTTCCACACTCACGAGAAGCAAGCCCGACAAGAGATATAAGTCAAAGTCATAATCATGAATAATAAGATATTGTGTATCCAATATGTTTTAATGAAATGAAATGACATATCTATTTGTGAATTAAATCAAAGAGTGCTTAATCTTTCATTGCTGATAGTTCTGTAAAATTTTATTTCCTTTGGATAATGAATTATTTTTACAATTATCAAAACTTCCCTGAGTCAAAAGAAAACTAGATTCAAATTATAGGAGGAATATTTTACATCATACTCAAATTATTATTTAAGTTATGGAATTTAGTTTTAAGGAAAATTATAAGTTCAAACTAATTTTAAATATTGGTGTTTATAAATAGTGCACTATATTTTGAAAATAGACAGTGGAACAGATATTCCTAACAGTGTCCATATATATCTCGAAACAGTGAATAATATATTAAAAAATCATTTTAATCAGTTGAAGTATAAATTGATTTCAAAATATCTAATCATATGTCTACATTCCTTTTTATATTACTCATTTCAAGAACAGATGGAGAGGAAACAATTAAATTGTTAATTTCAAAAAATCCTTCTTCTTCTTCTCTCACTATCTCCTCAGTGCTGTTAAGCGTGGAGTAGCTGCCTCTGACCATCTCGTCCAACGGTCCCTGTCCTGTGCAAGCCTTCTTATCTCCGGCATGGTGCATCCTTTCTTTGTGCCAATTCTCTCAATCCAGTCTGCATACATGAGCCTTGGCCTGCCTTTTGGTCGCCCTCCTCTCCGTCTTGCCTCTAGAAGCCACCTGGCCTTACGGTCATCTCCCATTCTGTTGACATGCCCGAACCACTTCAGCTGTCTTTCTTCAATCGTCTCTAGGAGGGATCTAACTCCTAGTTCCTCTCGCACTCTCTCATTCCTTATGCGGTCTCGCCTGGTTTTTCCTAATATTTTCCGTAGGAATCTCATTTCCGCAGATACAACCCTGCTGGCATGGCGGTTCAGGAGTGTCCAGCTTTCCGATCCGTATAGTAGCACTGGGAGAAAAACTGATTTGAATAGCAGAATCTTCGCTTTCCTGCTCAACTCTTGCTTTCCAATAAGTGTCATGGATATTTAGTAGAATATTCCATTGGCCTTTTGGACTCTATTCATGACCTCCTGGTCTATTCTTCCATCCTTGCAGATCATTGTTCCCAGGTAGCAGTAGGTATCGGTTTGCTCAAGAGTCTCTCCATTGCAAGTGATTCTAAGATCCTCGTTCCTTCGTCCAATACACATAACCTTGCTTTTGGAGGCATTGATCTGCATGCTTCTTAGTTGCAGTTCTTCTTGCCATTCATCCACAGCGACCTGGAGTGATCAGCAGTATCCGCCACTAATACCACATCAAAAAATCCACATGTCCATATCTATAGAAAGGGACATGTAGGATTTCTGTAATTCACGATTCACTTATTTTGTACCAGATGTACGAGGTAAAATTATTTTTCAGTTTCATATTATATTCAATATCATGAAATCAAATTTAAATCTCAGCATTTGTTTTGATGTGAAATGTGATGCAAAAAGTCATACTTACTTTTATAAAGATATTTTCATTAAATTTTAAATTAAACTTTTAAGTATAATTTTGCTTATGTTTATTTCAAATTACAAAATATTTATATGTACTTTAATTATACTTTAATAAAGTAATTACAACTTTTTTATAAATAGAAATTGAACAAAAACAGAATTTGAGTATACCTTACTCATTTTATGTTAAACAAGGGATTTTTCTTTTCTTTTTTTTTTTTTTGTAGACTATTGAAGAACTTTTCACTTTTTTTTTTTATTTTCATAATTATGACTTAAAGAAAAATAATAAAATACATTATTTAGCAGCCAAGAAATACATAGTTATTTCTTGAACAATTACTTCCTACTATTTTTTTTAAAGTAAACTACATTTCAGTTTTCTGTGGAACGCAATAAACTATATTTTTCATTTTTTAACGTAGGATTATGTTCCTCCATGTGAGGTGTTAAGACAGAAAAATTTTTAAGACACTCTTGGTGTCATTTTTAAACGCTCATATTTCCGCTTCTATTAATGCTAGAAAGTATTGAAAATGTGCCATTAGAGATAGCCAAAAGAACTTGAAACTAAGGCGGAAGTACGATAAGCTAACGGTAAAGTTGACCAATTTTTAGTGTTGAATTGATGACATCACAGTTCACAACAATATAATTTGCAGCATATAACTGGGTCTTCATTCCTTATTGATTGTTATTTTATAATTATCTATTCTTCTTTGGAATTCTCATTACTTGCACTCTAAGTAATTCGACACCTTTAAAATCCCACGGGTGTATGGTAGACAAAGCCTCAGTCCGATTTTTTTTGTATTTTAAACTTTTCCAAATACCAATAATATTATTCTAAACTTAAAAAAAAATATATATTTAACTCATTATATATTATAACTATATTGAAGATTGTGCATGCAGAAATAATCATTCATGGTTAACGTAAAGCCTTGGATTGGGAATTTTTTCTAGGCCACCCCAATAACTTTAGTTTGAAATGCGGGTATTTGAAAACGTAATTATACATAATTAATTCTGGTAAAATTAATTGTCTTATAATTATTGTATTTAGTAATAAACTGATGTTACCCTAGCCTATTTTATGAAATTCCTATATTTTCTTCACTATCCATTCATGTTTTACTTTATATTTACGAATATAAAGATATAGAAAATATTTTATATAATTGTCTGTACCCTTTTAACTAAATTGCCTTCTAGCTACAATCATTAATTTCTTCAAACATATAAATAATAATAAGCTACCTGAGAAGGCTATCCTGGATGATCGATCCATTTTAAAACTGATCGGCAAAAAATGTAATTAATATTTATCAATGATTGAAAGTGCATGTTTACCTGAATTTGTATACCTATTATCTTAATAAACAGCGTGTAATAGTAATATAGGGTTTAATTTATTTATTTATTTTATAATTACTAAATATTTCATATAGTATGTATCGACTGTTTCTTTATGTCATATGTATATGTTGATTAATTATTAATGAAGCACCAAGGAGCAGAAGAATGCAAGAGCAAATTATTGATTTTGAAAAAAACAGCACTTAAGTTGATGGTCGAAAGTCTGTTAATGAAGCTTATTAAATTATACTTTAAATTTATTTAATTTTGTAGTTATCAGTAAAGTTTTAATGTGAAGTTCTTTTAATTGTTAAGAAATGTTTATTTTAAATGAAAGTTCTCATATGATAAGCAGCTGAATTTTGGAATGATGTTAAATTAAATTGTACTAAAACAAGGAAGTTAGAATTAGGGATGAGTTGGCAATCAGTCTTGCAATTCCTTTTAATTTTCTTTACTTTTCACTGAGGTTTTGGGAATTTTTTTCTCCCTTCAATGCTAAAATTACAATTCATTTAAAAGTAATTCATAGGTCACACCTCTAAAAAAATAAAAGGAAATGGAATGATACATGAAAAAGATGTTAAAATAGTGAAATTATAATTTTAAAAATGAAACACTTATCGAAGGGATTTTAGAAAAAGTTACGTAATAAGTAAATAATGTATTTATCTAAATTGATGGTTACATGTTCTTTATTGAATCTAGAAATTTTCAACTAACGACTTTTTATCTGAATGAATTTTTTTAAAAACATATTGACCAAATGTATAGAAATAATTATTATAAAAAATGTTTGGTTTTATAATTATTAGATTAGAATTTGTCATGATTTTTAATCACAGATTTATTGTGTAGTATTTATTTTTTATATTTTTAAGTATTAAATTTCAATCATAAATTAATTTGTTTCAATATGAAAATTTAAAGAAAAAAATGGATTGTTTTTGAGCTTATGAATGATCAAAAATTATACTTATGTATTTAATTATATTCGATTTTTATAATCTGGTGTATGATATTAATGATTGTGATTTTTTAGCATCTATATTAATAAAATGGTCAATTTTCAGGTAGGAAATAGTAATGAATGCAAACATTCATTATTAGGATATGCTTTCTTGAAATAAAATTTAAGATCTGTTATGCATTTTTCAGGTTCCATAATTTAATTTATTATTTCTTTTAATCATTCTTTATGCCATCGATATATTTGGTTTAAAATTAAGACAATTTAATTTGCTTATACATACATTACTTTTCAGGAAAAATTATGTTTTCCTCAATAAAAGAAAAAAAAATAATTAAAATGAATATATAAAGGTAAAAATTGAAGATTAAATTTTAATTTAGTACTGTATTTATAAAATAATTAAATTGCCCTGATAGTTGTTTGTAAGATTTATTACACTGGTATACTTCAATTAGGGCTGAAAAGGTAGGTTATAATCACTAAATAAATTTAAGTCCTTCTAAGTAAGAATCAAATTCACATATTCAGTAATACTAAGCTTAAATTAATATTATTATTTACGATGTAATCTCATATTTACGAAATGTTATACTTTTTTAAGTAACATCACTCCCCCTCTCCTCCCTCCAAAAAAGACAATGGAATTTAGTCATTTATGAAGAAGACTTGCATTTTTAATTAAATCATAATGAAAACAAGCACAAAATTATAAGGAGTAATTAATAGAGTGTTCTTTTTGGTTTAATTTAGTGTATTACTTTTATAAATATATAAAAATATTCATTCAAAGCAAAAACTCTCTTTTGAATAGAAAATTTATCATTTATTTAAATTAAGCAGCCATATTTGTTGTTGGACAGTTGCTTGTTATATTCAAGAAAGAAAATACTTAGAATAAAAATTTATTATGTATGATAGTCATTTCAGGAAAGAAAAGGTAGAAATAACAATTATTTATTCATCCAATAAAAATTGTGCAATAATTGAGCTTAGTAATTCATTGATAATATTAGCAAATAATATAGTATTTTTGTATTGAGTAACAAATTACTGTAGATTGAATACATTAATGAACTGTTTTTATACAAGTGTCATTAAATTAATAAAAACTTGTGTTGGATGAGTGTAAATTGATATTATATTTAAATCCTCAATAATTTCATAAATTTTTATCCGATATAATAATTTTGTATAAATGGATTAGCATTGGTTCTATGTTACGTTAAATAGTTTGCCTTTACTTTAATTGACATATTAGAATCATTACTGCGTAAGTCCAAAAATCATAAAAAATTACATAATGATTATTTATAGTAGGGATAAGTCAATATTATAGTCAACATAAAACAAAGCAAAATAATTTTTTGTATTCATTTTAATTTATATTATTTGTTAATTATTTTTATTTATATATTCATTTATTTTTAATTTAGTTTCATTTTCATATTAATTCTCATTATTTTATAAGTCATCATTAATTCACCACTAACTGTTTTCGTTATTAGTAATTTCAAAACATGCAAAAGGTTGAAGTTATTTTTTTAATGCATTTCTTTTTTCTTAGGAACTCAATAGTATTTTTCTTATACAGCAGGATAATTTTGTTACTAATCTGGAATATATCCTTTTTCATGATTATAAATCTTTACACTTCAGAAAATGGTGCTCCGTCTTTTATTCAATTTTTTGGCTAATTTAAAAATATTAACGTTATATTTAATTTGAAGAATATGGATATGGATATGTAAATATTGTGCACACTTTGCTATGAATAGTTTAACTATTCTGCTCAACTAAAGATAGCAGCACTTGCTTAATTAGCACTAGCGAGCTCTGTGAACCAGCATCCGAACCTGTGAATCCTTGAACCTTGAACTGATTGCAGTTGATAATACCGGCATGTTCTGTTTTGCTAAAACATTAGCTGATGAAAGTTTGACATTTATCCTCAGGATTAATTTAAAATGTTCAGAAAAACATTGAAATCAATCAAATACAATGATGGAGATTTGGAAATTTTGGATCAACTTTTATTACCAGCTAAATCAGAATATAAGAAGATAATTGATGTAGAAGAAGGATGGGAAGCAATTCACAATATGCATGTAATTATATTATATATAGTTGATCTTTCATAAATATATTAATTAAATATTGTTTTATTATAATTATTATTAATTTTTATAATACTCATTTTAAGCAATATTTCATTATCGACACCTTAGATCTCACGAGTGCTTTTTCCAATTAGTGTAAAATATTAAAAGCAAGTTTTAATATCGTGTATTTATTTTTTTATGACTTATAGTAGCACCAAGTTTTTATTTTGTTACGTTATACAATTAATTATGAATGATTTTAAAAAATGGATAATCATGTAAATATTTCTATAAAATTCGCATGAACAAAACCAAACAAATATTAATGAAAAGGTGGACATGGCGCTTGTGCACTGTATAGTTGATATAATTCGTTTAGAAGTAATTAATTAAGTTATTAATTAATTTAGGTGAGAGGTGCACCAGCTATAGCAATCGTAGGATGTCTAAGCATCGCTGTAGAGCTTTATCGTAGATCTTTTGATTCAAAAGAAGAATTACATGATTATTTGACAAAAAAGTTTGATTATCTTGTAACAGCTCGGCCCACAGCTGTAAATTTAATGAAAGAGGCTGAAATATTAACTGAATACTCTAGTGAAATGGTAGTGAATAGTGAATTGTCTACTGAAGATATGAGGATTTGGTAAATATTTTTCATTTCAGATTACGTGTTACATAATTTCATCTTTTAAATTTATTCTAAAACATAGCTTTATATTTCATAAATTATCTTTATCAAGACTAGAATTATAGGTGGCATGAGATGATAGTTACATAACAGTTTTATTGAACATAAAAACAGTTTTATAGATGTTAAGATCCGAACCATAGTTACATGGTATTAAATACACAAATTCAAATTAAATTAATATTACCTTTTCTGTTATTTTTTATCTTTTTCCTGAATATTAACTTTATATAGAAGAGGCTTATTTAAATAATGTATGCTTGCACATTCGATGCAACGTGCATTCAATTATGAAATAATGACAAGAATGTAATCTTATTATAATAAACTTTTTTTTTCCATTTAATAAAGGTAAAATACCATACAGTCTCATTGCGTTTATATTTTATTTCATTGAGAAGCTTTGTTCTGAATCATATTCATCTTTATTTAAAAAAAAATAAGATTAAAAACAAGCTTAATCATTCATTATGTATATACAACATTTTATATAATAATAATTATAAATTATTATCATGAAAATAATGACTATTCCCATACCTTTCGAATCACTACTCTATCATAAGGAGGGGTTGTTATTTTGAACATTTGTCCATCGTCTAACATATTTTGTATATTATTTCCCCAAATTTATTATAAATAAAATTCATAAGTGCAACAAATAACCTCAAAAACATTCTACAGACCATTCATGATATTGTTTCAATCATAATTATTATTTATTTTTTTTTTACTGTTATCTTACATTTACAAATTCCATTTTTAGATTTTAAATAAACTTTTTGAATTATATTTTGTATTCATTAAATAATTTGTGACATGTTGTTAGCCAAGTCCCCTCATTTAGTAATTTTTTTTTTAATAATCTTTCATCTTGTATAAAAGTCATACATAATACAGTCAGAATTTTTATGAGAAAAATTTGGTTTTGTCTTTTGGTCCCGATCACATTTGTCATCTGTCTATAAATCAAATATTTTTAAGTAATGCTTAATTTGTCCATTTCCAGTAAGATTTTTTTTACTTTATAGTTTAATAATGACTGTATTATAAAATGTTTTCCAAAGATAAATGGGATTTCCAAATTTATCTGATAATCAAGATTTTGTTACTGATCCCCAGTCTTTATTCCAGTGGTTAATAATATCCTGTTTTAAATCATTCTTAATACAAATGTGAGAAAATATATCATTATTATTTTGAAATTTAATGAAGAATATAATTCCATTAATAAAATGTTTAATTAGTGAGATGAGAAAACTATCATTTATACACACATCTATCCATAAAGTTGATCAAATATTCGTTAAATGCTGTTCATCTCCTGATCATGGCAGTAATGTAAATAAAATGCAGATATATTTATGATTAAAATAAAAATAACTATAAAAAAAATATAATAATAATCGCATAAAAATGTTTTAACCAAATATTTTTACATATTCAGTTTTACTTGGTTTGGTAACTAAAAATCTGATACAATAAAAAATAAATAAGAGAGAGAGAAAAAAAAGGATCTTGGCTCAGCAGAGCTATATTTACCAACTGTTAAATTATACCACTCATATACAAAATTTAGCCCTCAATAAGATTATGGATGTAATTACATAAATTAAACTTATTAATTTATGGTAAAACTATAGCTACAACTGGCTTCAATAATTTTTTTCTCTGTGGTAGATATAGTATAAGTTTTTAAAGAGAAATTTGTTGGGGGTGCAGTCAAGAAAGTAATCACAAAGGTAAGTATAATACTGTTTTTAAACTATATTATATTTACTAATTATATTTTATGGAGAAGTTGGTTGGGGGTGCGGTCAAAGAAGAAATCCCACCGATAAGTGTAAATTTATTTTTAATGTGTGCATTTTTATTTTTAAATTATTACCACATATTAAAATTTGTATACATGAATTATGAAAATTGAAATGGCGTGAAATAAATGAAATAATAAGAAATGAGAGATATTAAACTGGTAGAATATATAAAAATTTATAAAAAAAATAATAATTAAATAAAAATATAGAAGTTATGAAAGCTAAAAGAATATATTGTGAAATAGCAAATAATAAGATGTTAAGATAATCGGAAGCTAACATTGTTACTGTCTGATTACTCGCCAGTTAATCTGAAATTCTGGACTCGTCGGTATGTATCCCATTATTTTTATTCTTCTCCTTCTCACCGTACCCCTGTTTCCTTTTATCTTGTGTTTCTCTTTTTATTTTTAGTTTCCTTATATATGATGTTAGCTTATGATCATCTTCACGTTTTATTAATTAATGTTTTGGCTTATATTAGGGGTACTCAATATTTTTATTTCAAGTGCCACAACCATTATTTCTAAACAGTACTGTTGCTTGTTTTTGAAATTATTTTCCCCTCTTATGAAATAAGTTAATAACTATTATTTATAATATAAAACTTTCATCCCAGAAAGAGAACTTAAATTTTTTTTTGTTTAAATAATAAAATAAAAAATTTAAAACCTGGCCGCCCACATGCCAATTCCGAGCCCACAGAATATAATAGCTTCTATATTTTTATTTTTTTTTTGTTTATATATTTTTATGTAATTTAATTATCTCTTGGCATCGGCATGAAAGTAAGAAGGACCAATCTAATTAGGATTGATAAATTATTTTTCACTTTTATGAATTTGTTTTATTGAAAACTAGTTCCGAATGTTACACATTTATCTTCAGATCAAGGTTTTAAACCTTGAACTGAGAATGAATGTATAACATTCGAAACTAGTTTTCAATAAAACAAATTTATAGAAGTGGCAAATAATTTATCAATCCCTAATTAATTATCTCTTTCATATCTTATTCTTTCATTCATTTCTCATTATTTCAATTTTCATAGTTAGTATTATATTAGTATTAATTAAATATAATAATACAGTAGTAAGTATTAATTAAATATAATAATATAATACTAATTAGTATTAATATTAGTATTATAATTTTCATAGTTCATTTATACAAATTTTAATATATAATAATAATTTCCATACTTGTATACTTTCATGGTTGTTGTCTTGTTTCGCTTAGACCTGATGAAGGCCTACAACTTTGACCGAAACGTCGGCACACATTAAAAATAAGTTTGCACTTATCTGTGAGTTTACTTCTTTGGTTGGCATCCCCAACTAACTTTTTAAATTATATCTACCGTTAACGATATCTCCACCATTAACTAATTTTATAAAACTTACTGTGTTTCTTCTTTCTTGATCATGGCTCCTACCTACTTTTCCTTGATTACATATACGGTCAACAATATCACCACCATTATATTAATTTTTAATTTAAAGCTCTGGTCTGATAAAGAGAATTTTATTTTAATCGACTTGGCTTTTTCAGTTTAATAAAAGCAATAGAGGATCTCTTAGCTAAAGATATATCTGATAACAAAGCTATAGGAAAATTTGGAGCGGATGAAATCCTGAAAGACCATAATGGTCCATGCATTATACTTACTCATTGCAACACGGGCTCGCTTGCAACAGCTGATTATGGGACAGCTTTAGGAGTCATCAGAACTCTTCATGAGAGGTCATTAATTGGTACGAATAAGAGTAACTATTTATTAATTGAGGTGATTAGTTTCAAAACTGGCTCAATCCATTTCCAAAAATTTTACAGGAGATATCAAAAACATTTTAGAGTTATGTATTATGATTAGATTTCTATATTAAGGAAGTTACAGTATTTCCAAGTTAACAAAAATTTAAGTTTTCGATTCAGCCAGTTTTGAAGTAATCTGCGTAGCTGACCAATCTTTATGGTGTAATAAGTATAAATTACTCTCAATTTATTTGTCCAAGACCTCACCTGTTTTTTTTTTAAACTCATTTTTTATGAAAAAAAAACCTTCCTGATTTATTAGGTGATATAAAAAGAAAAGTGGAATTAAAATTTTTATTAAAAAAAAGATGTGATATTGGGTATAAATTTTTTAGGATTCTATCAGATTCATTCAATAAACACATGTTAACAGAAAAAAATAATATGTAATTTTTTAAGCAAGAATTATATACAAAAAAAAATAAAAAAAAGAAACAACAAAATAACGTGCACTACCAAAAACAAAAGCTACAATCAGTATTTACAACACTAATATTTACAAAGGGGCATGCCAGGCATAATAAAGAAAAAAGAAAATAATCTACTCGAATATGCAACCTTTTTGATGACAACCACCATTTTATATTTTTTAAATTGTAATTTTTTGTACGATATGAAGAAATTTTATTCGATATACACAATATTTTTTTCTAATAAAAATGCCAAGGTTCCTAAAAATATTTCGATATATACAGATTTTCAATATATGGAAGTTCGACTGTATCTTTATAAATATTAATTATAAATTCTTAGGGATTGATAAATTATTTGCCACTTCTATAAATTTGTTTTATTGAAAACTAGTTCCGAATGTTATACATTCATCCTCAATTCTAAAAACACACAAAAAATTCAAAATATAGTTTGGTATTATTATACATATTAAATGAATTCATATTAATGCGAGAAGAAACCAGTACAAACTTTTCTGTTTGATATAATCCATTTAAACCTTGGTGAGTACCAACATGTATTTGATTTCATGTCTTAATTAAATTCATAAATGTTTTATAATACTGATTTATATTACATTTAATATGTATAATAATACCAAACTATATTTTGAATTGCTTATTTTTGAATTGTTTGTGTGTTTTTAGAACTGAGGCTGAATGTATAACATTTGAAACTAGTTTTGAATAAAATAAATTTATAGAAGTGGCAAATAATTTATCAATCCCTAATTAAATTCTTTGGTCTTATATTTCTATTAAATTTTTAAATGAAATATATTTTATTTTTGTATCATAAAATTGAATTTTTTTTATTGTATTTTATATTTATTATATAACCAAACAATTAATTCTTAATTAAAGAAATCCATTATTATTTTTGAAGTTAAAATTATTGAGAAAGTTTAAATATACATCAAATCAAATCTTCACAAATCTTTTTTTTTTCTTTAGTGGTGTTTCGGTTTAGCAAGAATTCACTGTAGTAATAAGAATTCGGGAGGTTCTTTCACTATTCACTAAAATGATTTTTTTTAAATGTTTGGCATTTGTGTAATTGCTATGCTGGTGCCAAAGGAACTCTGAGTCGGTACGATTTCAGTAGCATTCTTGTTTTCTTTTCTTAGTGATTTTTCGGAAGGCTGCTATGTCCTTAATAAAATTCATTAGTACTGTGGTTCATATTTCTGCAATGGTCTATACCAATATGACTCAGTATTATTAAGCTCTCACAAAAGATTTAGCTTGATAATGAGAAGCCAAATTTTTGCTAAATTTGGAGTAATATGGCTCACGGAGTATAATATGAGTTATTTTTTATAGAACGAGTTTACTGTACCGAGACCAGGCCTTACATGCAGGGTGCAAGGCTAACAGCCTATGAACTTGTTTACGAGGGAATACCAAGTACATTGATTTGCGATAGTGCTGTTGCTGCTTTATTTAAAAATGCTAAAGTAACTGCTATTGTAGTTGGTGCCGACAGAGTTGCAGCAAATGGAGATACAGCTAATAAAATTGGTACTTACCAGGTAATGTACATTACAAAAATTATAGTTTGAGATAATTATCTTTTAAGATTATAGGAGTACTCATTATAATATGGTAAATCCAGGATTATGAGGGCCCAATGTAAGTACTACCTTATCTTGCTAAATAGATATGGTGGCGCTATCTGTGGTGAATTTTATAACTTTATTTTATTAATCTTGTTTTTATGAAACCTTTATTGTTGTTGTCAGTTAATAGATAACAATTTTTGATAATTTTTTTTAGATTTTTAGGGAAGAGTTCTCTAACTTTTTTGGAGGTTTATTTTTCAGCTTTTTCTGAGAATCACTCTGATATAGAACTGTTGAAATAAACCGAAGCAAGTAAACAAATAATCATTTGACTCTGAAATCTCATGGAGACTTCTGTGAGGTAACAAAACAACATGACGGCCATTCAGCAGAATGACACTGAACTGAACCTGTTATTTGATTTGTTTTCTATTATAATATTTAGCAAGTTATTGTTGAAACTCATATCAATGACAAATACTAGGTTGTTACAAAAGTCCTTGTGCATTAGTATAGCTTTATTTCTGATTACATATTTTAAACATTATTAGATTCTACTCTTCAAAGTAAAGTCCATTGTTTTCAACTACTGCCACCCATCTTTCTGCCAGTACTTGAATACCACTCCTTTGGTTTTGAGACAAAAAACTCTTCACATCCAATTTTTGCGTTCTCATAATTATCAAAGATCCGATCTTTTAAAAAATGAGCCATTGATCAAAACAAACCATAATCTGCGATATCTGGGCTATTTACAGGATGAGACAAAACGTTTACTCCTTGCATTTTCGATAATTTCATCTTGGTCAAACGAGAACGACGTGCAGGGGCATTGTCGTGTTGCAAAATAGCTTGGCTTCTGTTGACCATAGCGGGGTAATTTGCCATCAAAACTGCATAAGCTATGTCTAGCTGTTCACAATGAAGGTTTGAATCCCTACTACCGGCATCTTTGGAATCTTCCAATTGTTTATAATTATTTACAAAATAAAAACACATGCTACAAATAGTGTAGTAAAAGTTTGTTTTTTTAAGTTAAAAACCATCCATGAGTATATGAAAAGTAATATGGTATTTGTAAACCAAATAGCTGTATAAACACTGATATTTTGTCTGCATTGTCTTCTGTAGCATCTCCGTTTGGCTCTTGTCTATGAGAATTTCATCTCATGTCCTTTTTCACATTTTTTTTCTTTGTGAAGCAGTCCTTAATCTATCAAAAAATCATGGGCACATTTTTCATCTTTAAAATTGTCATATACCTCAAACAAATTCATATTTATAAATGAGAGCTACTTTTATGAAACATATGTTTACTGAAATTACTTCGGAACAGTTACTATTAATCACTATAATTTATTTAAAAGTAAATGGTTATTTTATAACAAAAAAGACCCTTTCGGCTTACCACGCGAGTGCACACCATCCGGGACATTCATATAAATCTTACTGACCACTCTTTCGTCACTCATCCTCATCATATGGCCAAGCCATTTTATTATTTGTATTTTTATATAAGAGGAGATGCTGACTTCCTTGTAAAATCAAAACAGTTAGCAGTTTTTCTCCGTCGCCAATGACCATTCTCACATACTGGTTCTAGAATTCTCCTCAAAATTAATCTTTCAAACCTGTCAAGCAGGTTGATGCTTTTAGTGTTAAGTGTCCATGTTTCACCACCATGTGAGATTACTTTCCTTAAAAGGGGTCTTGTATAGCATAAATTTGGTGGTATGGTTAACAAGTTTGCTTTTAATTAATCTTGAGATGGAGAAATATATATATATATATATATATATATATATATATATATATATATATATAATGGCCCTCTCATTCTTCATTTATATTCAATTCATGCCATCTTTTAAGAGCCAATTTTGATTCAAACCAGAATTTTCTCTAAGCATGTTTCTAATTTTGAGTGTTTTATAATATTTTATAAATTTATTATTTAAAATAATTTAATTTACAGAATTATTATTTTTTATTTTTTGTATAAAACAGATCGCAGTGCTGGCTAGATATCACAATGTTCCTTTTTACATATGTGCACCTCTCAGCTCAATTGATTTTGATATAAAAACAGGGCATGATATTGTTATTGAAGAACGACCTGAAAAGGAAATGGCATTTGTTGGCGATACAAGAATCGCTGCTCAAGGTAAATTTAAGTAAAAGTCTTAGGTTTTACCTATCAGTTAAGGCTGGTTTACACAAATAAGTTTTTTGATCTAAGCACTTATTCGTGTTAACCAGCCTTTTAGATATTGTATCAATCACTTTGTGATTTTATATTTGTAATATTTCGTTCATGCTTTTACGCAAGTTTTCTTTTAATTTGCAGACATGAAATGGAGTAGGTAACTGTTTTTATTTTTATAACAGTTTTTTTCTGTTGTTTTTATTTTTATAACAGGTTTTTTCTGTTGTTTTTATTTTTATAACAGGTTTTTTTCTGTTGTTTTTATTTTTATTATTTTTCTGTTGAATTTACAGATCTTGTCAACTTTTCGCCACTTCTACCAATCTGCTCTACCTTTGTTTATTCTATATATCCAATTGGTTTTCGGTTTCTTGCCCACTGCTGTTGCATTATGGTTGCGTAAAGACACCTCACACAGCTCTAAGTTACATACCCTGCCTATCTTAAAATCCTTGCCTCAGATATTTTGATACATCAGTTAGTATCTCACAATATTTGAGGCCAAAGTTTTTAGAGAATTTATTTTATAATTATTATATCTTACATTTTTGTCACAATATTTGTTTTTTCTGACAATCTGAAATACGTCTCTGATGACACTAGCTTGCGATAGTTGCGTTTTAAAATTTTTGATAACTGATTCTAATGTATTTTTTAGTGGTAAATCTGAAAATGATATTCATTTTCTTCAATCACGTCAGGATTTTTCACAATAAAAAAATTCCAGATTTTATCTCTTATAATTTATTATTTTTTTTGGCTCTTTCTATGTAATCTTCTAGCTATTTTCACAGTCTGAGCTAAATAATTTTGGTTTGAGAGTTACATCTGACCAAAGAAAATTAGAATTGCTTGGTTCGAGGCTTAGGCAGAAGTACCCGCTAACAGCTGACACCTCATACTCCTGGTTTAGGTACAAAGAAAAAGATTTTCTTTCATATTTGTGATATATTTATTTCCAGGTTGTGAAAAATCTTGGCATGATGGGAAAAAATTAAGGTAATTTGCGGATTCAGTGCTAAAAAATACATAAAAATTGATTATCGAAAGTTAAAAAATATGTCAAAAACCAAATTTTGCAGACTTGTGTAATTAGGGATCTTTTCCGTTTCGAGTACCACAGTTACTAACCGGCGATTTCTGTGATAATGTCTATTATTGTGCATGCTTAATTTTAAACATCTGTTGTTATTATCAACCTCGTTACATGTTTTGTTTACACTACAAAGTTCTAAATTCGGGTAAAATGAATTTCCCTATACTTGTTACTGATTTTAATACCGAGGATAGTTGTGTTCGTTATTATATGGTAAACATATATGTTATATGGCGCACATACTAATCGTGCTGAGGGATTGTGGGTGCTTGCCAAAAGAAAAAACAAGTTAATGTGTGGTGCCTCAAGAAAACTGCTCGACTCCTACTTGTATTGAGTTCATGTGGAGGCAAAGATACAGGAATGTGGACCTTTTTCAGAAAACCATTGAGGAGATGAGGCTTTTTAAACCTGAATATTTGGATCTAGAAAGCTTTTTATATTGCATATTTATTTTATGGCTTAACAATGAATATAAATGTTTATTTTTGTTGGTCATTGCATACATTATTAATAACCTAAGCTTTAGCATCATATGTTAAACTAGTGATCACCTAAATCACCGGTTAGTAACTGCGGTACTCGAAACGGATAAGACCCTGAATAGTTCGGAATATCAATTTTTTTACATTGGGATTAACTTTGAAAATGGGTCATTTTATATTAAGTATCGTAATAATTTTTAAATAACCTTTTTAGATAGAGGTTTGGTTATAAGGCCATCGGCTGTTATTAAATATCTCATATTTTCAGGAATACCTTGTTGGAACCCTGCCTTTGATGTTACACCTGCTTCTTTGATTACCGGAATCGTAACGGAAAAAGGAGTTTTTCATCCAGATAAAATAGGAGATCTTTTGCCATACAGCTGACTTGACAAAAAAATTAAGAGTCTAAAATGAATATTTTCAAAATATCAGTCATACATATCAAAAAAATTATTGTTTCATTTGTTTAAATATTGTATATATTTTATGAAAAATGTTGTTTTTTATCTAAGCTCGTATGAAATCATCTTAATTCCTATAGAACAGATGTGAAAACTGTTAAGACTGAATGAAGCCTCATGTATTGATAAAAGTATAAATATATAAAAGTGTAATTTGATTGTTTACCAGTTTTTATGATTTTAATAAATGAACCTTCAGGTATTAAATTAACTTACAAGTTGATTTACAAACTCTTCCAAGTGTCGTAATCTAATGTATAAACCATTATATTTTTGGGTTTCCATAAACCAATTCATCTGTTTCAAATCCTAATTTTTAAAGCTTATTTTTAGATTTTTTTAGACAAATAGAAATTACATTTATTTAAAATAAATAATACAGAACCAAACAAAAAAAAAAACAATTATACAATGCAAATGGACAATAGATGGAAGTCCATCTGTCAAAATGTTCGAGAATTTTATACAAATAATTTCTAATATAACTGAAATTGACAAATTTTAAAGAATTTATTTACAATATTGCTGAAATAAGCCTTCTTGAAATCAGAATAAATAATTATAAAAATAAAAACGATTAGAGATAAATTAAATTCATTTACCATGAATAATTTTTGTTGTACCAATTATATAATGTTAATTTTTATTTCAGAACTTGTGATCTATGAATGACTCCCGCATAATAAGAATCCTCAAAATCTAAAATTAGGTTCAACCTAAAAATATATTTTTTGATCTATGGAAGCATGAGATATATCATTTTCCTAACAATCTGGCCTTTTCAAAAATTCAATATGGTATCGCTAGAATGGAGCATTCTATCAAACAGTATAGAAAAAACTAATTGGAGGGAGTTTTTGTTGACCGTATATGTACATTTAAAGGGAGAAGTTGGTCGGGGGGGAGGGGGGGGGTGCGGTCAAAGAGTAACACTTTTTTAAGTAAACTTATATATTTTGTGTTGACGTTTCGGCCTAAGTTTAGGCCATCTTCAGGGCTAAAAGAAAAAAAAAATAACAACAATGAAAAAAGACAGAGGTAGTACCAGTAACAGTAAAAAATGATAAAAACAGAAATTACAAGATAAAAAGTATGAAGTATAAAAAGAAAAAGATAACACTAAATTACATAATACAAGTGACTTGTATAAATGTCACTTGTATTATGTAATTTAGTGTTATCTTTTTCTTTTTATACTTCATACTTTTTTATCTTACTTGTAATTTCTGTTTTTATCATTTTTTACTGTTACTGGTACTAGCTCTGTCTTTTTTCATTGTTGTTATTTTTTTTCCCTTTTAGCCCTGAAGATGGCCTAAAACTTAGGCCGAAACGTCAGCACAAAATATATAAGTTTACTTATAAAAGTGTAACTGTTTGACCGCACCCCCCGACCAACTTCTCCCTTTAGAAAAAACTAATATTTAATCAGAATCTGTTCATGCAGGTCTCTATCTACAACTTGCCCACAAGAATATGGAAGTCCGTGAGAGAGAAAGAAACTCTTCCCTTCCACACATTCAATTAACCTGACAAACAGTTGAAGTATAAATGACATATTTGTTTTCATTTCTCCATTAATCTAAACATTTGTTAAAAACGAGAAGTAGTAAATAAATGGGAATTTAAATATTTATTTTCTTAAATGTAGATAAATGTGAATTTTCCTTACCCTTATTGTGGGTTTTTTTAAAAAGTATTTTTTCATTTTAATTCTGATTGGTAACTATTAAAAATTTAAAATAAGAGAATGAATGGAGGGGGTTGGTGGGAAGAATGCTGGGCCAATGCGCATCTCTGTCCCCACTACCTAACTGGCAAACTCAAGTTAGATAGACAACTATATTTTAAAGGTGCTAGGAGGAGGGGTGGGAGTTTCAACTTAGTGCCGTGTGAGTTCGTCGTCACCTTGCCATATTCTTGTGGACAAGCCATAGGCATTTTTTATGGTGGAAAGAATTTTGAAAATTCAAAATGTATGATTTGAAATTTTCGTGGTCATTTTGAATGTCCAAATCTTCCTCAAAATTATCAAAGTATTTTTTTCTTCTCGAGTTGAAAAATAAGTAATGAAAATATGGGCACCACATTTCTTTCTTTATTTGAGGTTTTAAATATTATTTTGAGCTTTTCGTAAGCCCAAATTTTTGCTATACTCCTGCTGATTTGCCATTTCACTAATTATCTTATAGCATTCCTGTTGCATTCACAGATTTCCCTCGACATTGCAGCAGTACTGGTACCAGTATTGCATTGCTCATGTCCTATGATCAATTTCACCAGTTTCTGCTATTCTGTTGGAAATAATACTATCAGTGATTGCTTATATAAAATAATTGTTATTAAAAGTAAATTCACTTCAAAACTAAAGCTCACCCACAGTTAGATGGCATTCCGAGGGTGAACTCATGGAGCTTTATGTTGAAACTAACTTCTTTTTTTTCTCTCGGATTTTGGTTAGAAAATATTTACTAATATACTGTAATTTTTTAATTCAAATTCAAAATATAGCGCTGAATGCGCGTGCATTTAACAAGTTTGTAATCGGCTTTTGAGGAACAGAGCGGAGAGGGTTGTCTGTTGGCCTGAAGTCAAGACCTCTAAGTTGTGCCCTTGCTCAAATGTATAGAACCAGTAAATCGACAAGAACATACTAGAAATCAAGATTATGATCATGCTAAATTATGATGGGTGCAAGTAAAACAACCACAGAACCTTGGAAAAACTAATACAGTACGCAACGTCAACAAGAAATATGTAATATAAAATTAATTAATGCATACTTTTTTTTTTAATCTATTGGATAATTTAACTATCATTAATAACAGTGGCTTTTCGTAGCAGGACCTCCCTCCCTCCCCAATCTACCAAGCTTACCTAAATAATTTTCTGATCTATTTTCTTATAAGGGAAGAAGGAGTCGACTATTAAAATAGACAATTTCAGTAATTATTCTGATGTCCCTCTACTCGCTAACATAGTCCGTTCCGATTTAATAACAAGGCAGGATCTATCGGAGCCTGTATCAATGTTAAAACCGACTATTTTTGTTATAAGGATCTCTATCCTCGTCAAAAATAGTGTTATTTGTTGAGCGTTACAATATATGTATAAATTTTCTTCAAAATTTCACTTCACAGGATCTTGCTTGAACCTTATGAACCCTCAGATAACAAGTTAACATTAAAATATTTTCAAAATTAATTAAAAATCTGAAATAGTATCAAAAAATTAAATATTCAAATTCAAATAATTTAAAAACCGCAATATTATACATATATTACAATATGGTATTGTTATCTTGTAATATATACATATCTGTATTAATAAATATTTTGAAAATAAAATCCAAGGATAAAGAAAAAGAAAAAATTTAGTTTCAACTTAGTGCCGCATGAGTTCGCTCTCGGGATACCATCTAACTCTGGGTAATCTAAAGGTATCCACATTTAATATAATATATAGGTTAGTTACATGTCTGGGTTTTATCTTTTCGGTCCTATATTTCGCCATCCATTTTGGCGTTCTTCCAAAAAAAATATTATCACTTCACTGTAAATAGTATTAATTATTAATAAGTAAACTCTAGAAAGGTATGTAACCACCTGGTTATAAAAAAAAAAAAAGGACATATATATGAATGGTTTGTTATTTTTTCAAAAAAATTTATTATTTGCATTATGACCAAGATTTGTTTTTTTCCATTGTATTCTTCACTGAAATGAACATCTTATAAGCCATTCAAATGAGGGCAGATGAACTTTGTTAAAATTTTGGAATATATAAGCTAAACATATCATTTTATTTTTCAAAAATGAGAACTTTTGATGTTTGGTTTTTGTTATCAACCCTTCATATATATTCAAATACATTATGTTCTATAAATATCTTATATATTTCTATATACTAATAATATATTAGTATAATAATAAGCAAACCCGAAGTTTGCTTCCTTCCGTTGGAACACAATGTTCCCATCTACTTCAAAGTCTACCCCTTACATTTTTACCACTTTTTCCCACTGATACCTTTTAATGATTTGTGTCTATTAGATTACAGATCAGGTCACAGAATATCCCAAAGCGAGTACATCTCACATGCTTACTAGATTTTATGACCATCTTAGCCATTCTCATCTGCAAGCACAACCTGATATCGTATAGATTGCACATTAGATTAACGAAAATGGTATATTGAATCTTGATGCTAAACTCGATTCAGAACAGTATAGGAAATTCTTAATAATTTCTTCAAGCATAAATTTTGAATTGAATGGATACTTAGGTAAATATACGGCAAATAGCCTTGCAGGAAGGAAGATCTAAGTTAGATTTTTTGGCGCCTGAATCAGAGTAAGCTTTATGTTACAATTCAGGTTAATTGTTCTTTAGATGTCATGAGAAGTAAGATGCTCACTGATTTCACTTTTGATATAAAGGAAAATAAACAGTTTGGGAGTTTACAGATTCTGGAAGATGAGACGGTATACCTCTTAATATATGAGAGTGATTCTGTGGAATAGATTTATCCCGTTAGTGATTGCTACAAACTCACTAAGTCCATGACGGTTCGCTAAATTAATGTGATTGCCCTGACAAGAGTTGAATGGTACACAATAAGTCCTTAGTCCATCGTCACATTAATGCATTTAATCATATCTATTTACCTTCTATAATTATTCATGTGGTATGGCATTTTTTCATGTAAACATGATAATTCTTTTAATTTTATTCTGAGAAATTATTACAGGAGAAATGCTTACTGTACTATGTAAACATTTTAGTTTTCAAATACACAAATAAGAATAGTCAACTATAGTATAGTTGAACTCATTTTTATTGGACTTCTAATGATTAAATAAGTTTTTCATGTTTTCACGAATGTCTTGTGATCATATTCTTATGTTTTTTTTTGTTTGTTTTTTGTTAATACTAAAACTAATTAAATAATTGTAATCATTATTATTTTACTGTTTCTTTTATTGATTGCCAGAATAAGGCTCATTTCTCCTAATTCATTTAATGATAAAATGAATATTTAGAAGTTAATTTATGCCAGTTAGATTCCTTCGTTTCTTTCAAGTGACTAGTAGATCTCTAATCTTAAGTAATGTGTGCAACAGTTTCGATAATTTGTAAATATTATTATTCCTGCGAAACAGGACTTTGTTTACACGATTATCTTCACCATTTTCCAGTTCTGAATCCTGAAAGTAGTGTATGATTTTAATTATATGATATTAATAAATACCAAAAACATTGAAAAAACAAAGAAAAATAAATACCAAAAATAAATGAATAAAAAAAATTAACCCGATTTTAATCTTCTCTAAAAATGTATGCAAAAATAATGTTCAGCTTACTAAAAATGTCTTTCGATACTGAAGAAGAAAAAAATATGTCTACAATTAATGAAAATTGAGATCCTCATTTGCAATCATCTATTTGCGACAAAGATACAATATAATAAATTAGAAAATTGACATTATAATGCCATATGAAGAGACAGAAATTGTGTTTTATGAGTTAAAATAGATAACTGTGAAAGCAATTGATTACCAAAGCAACAAAGTGGATTCAAAAACATTTTGATAAGAAATAAAGCAAAAGCCTACTAGAAAAAGCAGTATTTCCTTATCGGTTTGATATAAAAGAATGTTTATAATCATTACTCTGGTTTGCAAGCAAGAGATTAACCTAAGAACAACCTATAAGATATTGGCAGTACTCTTACATAAAAGACTGACAGATTTCTCTGAACATATTAAGGAGAATATAGAAAAGGCTTTGGGTCCCGAAGATTAACAGTTGATCAGATATTCTCTCTGAGGCAGGCAATGAAAAAGTGCTATGAATTCAGCATATACATACATCTTCTCTTTGTGGACTTCAAACATGCATGTGGCAATGTGGACAGGGAAGAAGTTTTGAAATCTATGGTGAATGTAGGCATATCCAAAAACCAAGTTTGACTGACAAAAGTCTACTGTCGAGTCGAACTTAGAAATTCGCTGTCTGAGGAATTTATGTGGATAATGGCTTGAGACAAGGTGATACTCTATCTCCCTTTCTTTTTAATCTAGCCCTGGAAGTAGCTATCCGTTCTATTGTAACAAATCCAGAAGGAAGCGTCTACAATCGCCTGTCTCAACATCTGGCATATGCCGAAGATGTTATCATTACTGCTAGAATCCAAACAGCATTCTCAGGAACATTCCAGGAATTTGAAGAAGCAGCTGCTAAACTGGGTGTTAGAGTTGATGAAAATAAGATTGTGTATATTTATGAAATGTTCAAGAAGGGAAATGGAAGCGAATATAGAAGTAACATTTAGAGATCACAGCTTTAGGTCTGTAAACCAGTTCAAGTAACTGGGAAGCCTGGTTAAAGGAGACGACAAAGTAGAGAGCGAAATACAGGCCAGAATAGCAGCAGGAAATAGATGCTATTTCTCACTGCAAAGTGTTGAACTTTAGAATACTCTAAACGGATGAAAATCCTTATCTACAAAACCATAGTGAGGCCAATGGTTATGTACGGGTGTGAAACATGGCCCTTGACCAGAAAATCGGAAAGCATGCTCAACTCCTGAGAGAGAAAGGTATTGAGATGAAAATGGGTCAGAGTTGAAGAGAACGGAATTTGGAGAAGAAGGAATGAGGAGCTACTGGAATTGTTTGGGGAACCCGACATTGTGGCTTTGGTAAAAAAGAGCCTGAATAAGATGGATAGGACATGTGGAGAGGATGTCCGATCAAAGAATACCAAAGAGGATGCTCTATGGAAAACCGGATGGGAAGCAAAGCAGAGGACACTCTCGGATCAGATGGCTGAATGATGTGGAGGAAGAGGCGATGAGACGGCTGGCTGAGAGCACAGGATCGTGGAGATTGGTTGGCTGTGGTGGAGGAGGCCCAGGGGTTCTTACAGGACCGTAATGTCATAATAATAATAACAATTACTAACGTCTTCCAATTCTGAAGAATAAAAAAATATGTCTACCATAAATGTAAACTGTGATCTTCACTTGCAATCATCTATTTGCGACATAGAGACAATATAATGAATGGGAAAATCAACATTATGATGCCAAATTAAGAGACAGAAATTGTTTTTTTCTGAGTTGGAAATAGATACCTGTGAAACCAACTGATTACCAAAGTAGCAAAGTGGATTTAAAACGTTTTCATAAGAAGCATTTCCTTATTGATTTGATATAAAAGAATTTATATTATAATAAAAGGTTTATAACCATTACCCTGGTTGGCAAACAACAGATTAGTAAAGAAGCTAAGCTCCAGTTCTGCAAAACGGTGCAGATTCCTAGATTGGAAAGCTGGACCAAGCTGGATACCAGTAAAATTTTGGCAGCGGAAATGTGGTTTCTGTGGAAGTACTAGGCATGATCAGGTTTGCAATGATATTATAAAGGAGACCTCAGGAGTTTGGCCAATCGAAAATGTACTGGAGGCACATGGTTTAGACATATTTGCTGGTTTGCCAAGATGGCTATGAGGAGTCCTTTGTAGTTTGTTAAGAATGGCTAAAGATTACCACATAAACTATGAAAAGTAAGAAAGATTCAGTATAGTCCAAAAGAAGAGGATAGCAAGAGATTGAAATTTATAGAGAAGTTGTTGCGGAATAAGGAAAGTAGACCTGTAATGTGGTTCGGATATGAATGAAAGACTTCGGAGGGCCAATGAAATAGAATGAAATTTTAATTGTAATAAAAGAAGAAAAACATGTGCAATTAAGGAAATAGTATAAAAATTAATTCTACTTGCAATTTGATAACTGCTGCAAGATTTTTCACTTGTGAAATACTGCGGAGGAAGTAAAGAAAAAAGGAGTAAAGATGAAATCAGGACAGAGGCTTATTTAGGCTTATTTAAAGATGATACAGAGAAGAACTAGGCAAACCGTGGAAAGTTATAAACAAATGAGAGAAGCGACCAAGAAACTTTGCAGAAAAAAGAAGAGGAGGAGATAAAGGCAATTATTGAGGATTTCGAGGGTAAAAATATCAGAGGCTTCTACAATAAAATGAAATCATTGAGAAGAGGCTTCCAGCCCCGAGTAAGTTTCTGTAAAGACAAGGATGGATCACTCCTGGGAGGACAAAAGGAAATCATGGAAAGGTGGAGAAGCTATTTCAGGGAACTGTTTAACCCCGATCCCGAAGACATCCCAATAGTTAATGAACACGGTAGTATAGAAGTCGATTCAGATCTAGAACCCCCTGACCCAGAAGATGTAGAGGAAGTTATTTTAAATTTAAAAAATAACAAAGCACCAGGAATCGATGGTATTACTGCCGAAATGCTTAAATGTGGGGGAGATATATTGATACGCGAGATATATGAGCTTGTCTTGGAAATGTGGGAAAAGGAACAAATACCTGAAGAATGGTATACAGCCATTATAATACCCATACATAAAAAGGGTGACAAACTGGAATGCAGCAACTACCGTGGAATAACACTACTGAGCACTGCCTACAAGGTACTAGCCATTCTACTTTTAAAAAGAGTAATTGTAACGGCAGAAAAAGTAATAGGTGATTATCAGTGTGGATTCCGGCCTGGCAGATCGACGGTTGACCATATCTTCACCATCAGGAACATGTTGGAAAAATGCTATGAATGGAATGTTGACCTGCACCACCTTTTCATAGATTACAGACAGGCATATGACAGCATTAAGAGACAACAGCTTAATGAAAACCTAAGGACTCTATGCTGTCCCCCAAAACTCATAAGGATGATTACAACGACCTTTCAGTACAGTAGAGGCGTAGTCAAAGTCCAAGGAGAATTGTCCGCTGACTTCGCGATACAAAAAGGAGTGAAACAGGGAGATCCCTTATCCCCAGTGTTGTTTAATATGACGCTAGAAATAATTATTCGGGCAATGCGAACAAGGTCCGACGGTTGCATCTATAACAGAGAGACACAAAACCTCGCGTTTGCTGACGATTTGGTGATAACTGGGACAAAACCAGATGCACTTTCCGAAGCATACAAAAAAAGTGAAGAGGCAGCAAGTAAAATTGGGCTCAAAATAAACGGAAACAAAACCAAGTACATGATTTCATCCAAAAGAAAAACGACTGGTGGATCTCTGATAATAGGAGGATGCAGTTTCGAAAAAGTGTCAAAATTCAAATATCTAGGCACAATTGTTAGAGAAGACAATAAAATAAAGGAAGAAATAAAAGCAAGAATCCAAAATGGCAACAACTGCTATTGGTCACTGAAGGAAATTCTTCTAAATCAAGATGTATCCCGAGAGATCAAAGTTAGGTTGTATAAGACCATCCTCCGACCGGTAGTAACGTATGCGAGTGAAGCTTGGACCCTTACGAAGCAAATGGAGAGATTATTGAATACGTGGGAAAGGAAAATCCTAAGAAAAATATATGGCCCAACCAAAGTCGAGAATACATACAGGATTAAAACAAACGCAGAACTCAGAAACCTATATGAAGACCAAGATTTGGTCTCGTGTATCAAAAAGGGGAGGATCAGATGGTTAGGACATGTCCAGCGGATGGATCAGGAAAGACTCTCTAGAAAGATAATGGAGGGACGCCCAATTGGTAAAAGAGAAAGAGGTAGACCCAGGCAGCGGTGGCTGGAAGATGTAGAGGCTGACCTAAGGCTTCTGGGAGTGACGGAATGGAGAAGAGCTGCAGAGGATCGATCTCAGTGGAGGAGAATTGTTGAGGAGGCCAAGGTCCTTCATGGACCATAGCGCCGTCGGACATACACATACAAGAATGGCTAAAGATTACCACATAAACTATGAAAAGTAAGAAAGATTCAGTATAGTCCAAATGAAGAGGATAGCAAGAGATTGAAATTTATAGAGAAGTTGTTGCGGAATAAGGAAAGTAGACCTGTAAGGTGGTTCGGATATGAATGAAAGACTTCGGAGGGCCAATGAAATAGAATGAAATTTTAATTGTAATAAAAGAAGAAAACATGTGCAATTAAGGAAATAGTATAAAAATTAATTCTACTTGCAATTTGATAACTGCTGCAAGATTTTTCACTTGTGAAATACTGCGGAGGAAGTAAAGGAAAAAGGAGTAAAGATGAAATCAGGACAGAAAGAGGAATCGCAGAGTTTTATTGAAAGAAAATACTGCAAGTTAATATGGCTGCTGAAGGCACTCGGATGATAAACGTAGTAGATGAATAAATGATGGGACTGAGGGCAATTGATTGGACTGAACTGACGCCGTTGAGACAAACAGACTTTCGCGCTAGAAACGGGTTGAACGCAAACAACATAGGTCACTGTAGCCAGGTTCCAGACTGAAAGAAGCCCACGCGTTTGGAATAGGCGGATGGAGTTTGAGGTAAAAAAATGCCTTCTGAATAAAATCGCTTTCTTGGCTGACTACATGGTGTGTGTACATTAAGGGTAATATTTACTTAACAAAAACCAAACAAGTTCCGACGGCACTCCCGGGGACGAAGGAAGCCTTTAGACTAGAATTTTAGTTAATTTTCTTTTTTTCCTTGAAAAATTACTCTTTTAATTTTTCAATTTAAAAATTACATTAACTTTTCGTTGCCAAATATTCGCTCTTTATAATAAACCATGGTACAACTTTATAATGCAGCCGCCTTATCATTAGCTGTCGCAGCACTAACGTTCTCTAGCGCCATTTGTGCTAAATGCTTTGTATTCAATTGTAAAGTCTGTATTTATTGGAACGTTATTGCTGTCGACTTCTGGTGGTCTGGGGAAGTTGTACTTAAAGCAGTTTTAATTTAAATTGCCGTAAGAGTCCGACTTCAACTAAAAAAGATCCGTTGGGGTTTTGTTTATCTCTTGAGCGAGGCTAGCGAGCGGAAGTACTAATAATAATAAGCACTAATAATTTTAAATAATAACTAATTAAAACAGTAATAATTCCAATGAATGCGAATTTTACTATCGAATACAAAGCAGTTAGTTAGCACAAATTGTGCTAGAGAGCACTTGTGCGGCGACCGCTACTGATAAAGCGGGTACAATGTAAAGTTGTACCCAATCCATATTAGTTTGTTCTAACTCGTATTTAGATGTGTCTGAGAAATATGATTCTGAACAAAAATTATTTTTTTGCCTTCTTGTAGACGACTAGCTTAAAACCGATGCATTGTGATCAGCAACATATGTGTGTTTTACTATTGTAGCGAATTATTGTGGCTTGACAGTAGCAAGCAACGTCCCCTCCCTCCCCAAAAAGTAATGCATTAATGTATGAAAGTCGATCTCTTTAAAAAAAACATAATTTACCGTCTACCTCCTAATTCCAAAGAGATAGAAAGAACATTTAGACGTATGAGTCAAGAGAATACTTGAGCTTATAACTGGTCAACTGTTAGTGAAATTGTTCTTTGATGTGCCTTTGTACCTATTCAAGACTAACAATTATATTAAGCTCAGAAAGATGCCAAGGCTTACCAATCTATAAGATATGCAAACAGTAAAATTTCACATATATTAGTAGATTAGGGAGTCCAACAACAAAGATATGTTCAACAGGTACTGAAGGAATATCTTGTGGATGGTTTATCTTACAGGATTTCTTTAGTTTGATAGTTTTCAGCAAGTAACTGATTTCAAATATCAAAGGAATCACCTGAAGAAGTATGGTACGGTAGACCACTTTCCGGACTTGTTACCCCCACCATTACCACGGTTTGGCAGATACCGAACTAGGAAGAGGAAAACGACAGGTATGGTTTTCTCTAGATTGGTCAAGTTGCTTGGGAATGCGGATGATTTGGATATCATAGCAAGGCCCTTTGCAGCTCTAGAGAGAGACTTTCTTGCAATGGTCCTCAAGGTAAGCGAGAGGAATGCCGAATATATGTTCACTGGAGTTGGCGGAGGACGAAGAGAGCGGAGAGGGACTACTGAAGCTTGCACATTTGAGAGGGTCACTGAATTTACCTATTTAGGAGCAAAGTTAATTCAACAAATGAAATTTATGCAGAAAAGAAGCGTAGAATAGCTGGGCGGATCATGCGGCAAAGATGGGAGAAAAAGGGATCCCCAAAAAAAATTGAACGAAGTGCGGTATCGTACTAGAAAAGCCGGACGACCGAAGCAACTGTGGATGGATGCGGCAACAGCCAATGCAAGGAGTCTTCTTGAGGCCCGATATGATTGGAGAACGGCTGTACAAGACAGAGGAGTATAGCGGAAGATTATTGAGGAGGCAACGACCGGGTTGTAGCGCCACGGAAGTAAGTGAGTAAGCATAGCAAAACATCACAAAATGATGTGAACAAATAATTACCCATTATTAAAAATTGGAATTTATTGCAATGCTCAGGAATAATCAAATAAAAATACAAATTGTCGGCTCAACTTTAATACCCGATCCATACAAAGGTGATACTATAAACAAAATCTCTCGTTGAGAAGTTTGTAAGCAGCCGTGTTAGAGGAGGGGCGAAGATGGAAAGTAGAAGTGTTGGTGAGAGGGAAGCGACCGGTGGCATTGCTTCTTTGAGAGACACTCATCTTTTATCCTTTATTAAACTTTAGATTTTCTTTCAGTAAACTTGATAAAGACGAAATTTTTAGTGTTCCTTTGATATATTTGAAGATCCCTGGTGCTGGGTGGGTGGCTCCACATTACGCCAGTGCTTGTGGTGTTTTCTATGAAAGATACGTTTTCCACGAACCCCCTTCACCGGTCTATAACAGAATCATGCGCTTAGAAACGAAATCTAAACAATAGCAAGAGTATTTGAGAAGAATAGAGGGGGAATAAGAAGAGAACTATTAGAAATGCTTCAATTAAGCCAAAGATGAGATGTCACCCATTCTTATTAACTGAAAGACCATATCCATTGGCCTTGGACAAAAGAAATGAAATGGAATATGGGAAGAAATGTCTAACTGAAACATGGCCGCAGCTGTTTTGTCAAAGGACAAAGTAAACTTCATTACTTTTTTACCAGTCTATTGATATTATATTATTAATTACCTCAGCTTTTGCTTAATAACTCATTAGATTAATGTGTTAAAACAGTCAGTAACAAAAACTATGATAGTTTTTTTTTTTTTAAATATTACAATTTCTACTTACTTGATAACTTTCAGTTGGAAGAATGTAAGAACTACTAGTTTCATGCAGAAGTTGGTTCATAACTGTCTTGAAATTAACTGTATTTCTGGGCATACAAGTGCATCTGATGAAGCGCTTACTGTGATATTCCGTGTCCCACGGGTCTATCGGATTGTCATCGACTTCATTTTCTTCTTCATCAACCCTCATGACGCAGGCTGGGCATACCTTTCTTCCTGAGGTACATGAAGCGGATGTTTTTAGAGTTGACGCCTTTGAAGAAGAATTTAACATTTCTGAAAAAGAGGAGCGACGAAGCGTTTCAGCAGGGGATCTCATTATCATCGACATAGTTTGCTGGATGGCGGCTCTCACATTGTACGTTTTACTTGTGGACTGGCCCAAAATAAACGGAAATGATGTTGTGTGAGCTTTCATTTCATTAATACTTTGAGAATGTACCGCTACTCTTGCTAAATTATTCCTTCCTTTCAAACTTTCAGAGGGCTCTCTAGTCCTAGAGCTTTTGTCCAAGGGCTGAAGGTTCCTGATATCAAAGGTTTCCTCCTTTCTAGCAGATGATAATTTGTGTTTATTCGATTCCTTCTTAGGTTGAACGAATTGAGCTGAAGTGTTGGGACGAATACGTTCTTTGCTATTTTTCAATTTCACATTTATTGCAGGAATTTCTTCATTTATAGAGTTATGCTTAGAAGATAATTCTTTAACTGCTGTTAGCGTTCGCATATTATTTCTCTTATGATATTCCATTTTTGTAATATCAGGTTTCTTTTCTTTGACGGTTGCTTTTTTACCAGCTTGAGCCAGCTTTTCCCTTAGAATGCCCCGGTCATCAGGTATAATGGCATGATTTTTCTTTGAAATCATATTTTTCGAATCTGAATTGAGTTTTTCCTTTAAGTTACCCAGGCTGCCTACTTTATTGACAAGGTTTTTCTTTAAAATCTGATTTTTCGGGTCTGAGTTAATAATGTTATCGAGCTTCATTTCTTCTTTGCGGTTTAATAAATCAACTAAACTGTCTCTTTTAACATTACCATCGCTGATTAGTTTCGCCTCAACAACGTTTTTTGGCTGAGTATTGGTTGCTATGATTTCGGCTCTAGATTTTTTATGTAAATTTTTGTTAGCAACGTAATTGTTATTTTGTTGAGTATTGTTTTTAATGATCATATCTTTACCACCGTCTTTCTCTATATTATTTATAGTTCTTGGAGGTTCGGTTTCAGTTTTGCCATTTTTCGAATTATTAAAAACAAGTATATTTTTTTTATCAGGCAAGGTTTTTAACATTGGATCTGCGCTTATAAGTTTGGCTTTCAGTCTTGAATTTGTTGTTTTTTTGGATTTTATATCTTTTCTTCCATAGTTTTTCTTTACTTCATACTTCAGTGGTGCTCCATTAAGCCTTTTGTAAAGATTCATTTCTGGAGAGTGAAGCTTTGAATTCACTAATGTTGGACTGTTAACAACTGTGTTTTGTTTTTTTGTTCTTTCTGATTTAGTTCCAACAGATGAAATTTCACAATTATTTTCTCTTACTTTACCATTCTGCCTATGAATAGAGACCTGTTTGTCAGTTTGATATGGACTAATCTTGGCTTTTAGTGAAGTTTTAAGCAATGGATTTTGTGGAGATTTATTTTCTTCATACGTTTCTCCACCAGAATGATGTTTGTTTGGCCTTCCGATGATCAAATCATCAAAAGTAACTCTCATATTTTTATCTATGCTGGTACTGTTTTGCCCTTCTTCACCGGAGTCTTCATAAAACATTTCTTGAAACTTTTCTGTGACAGATGAAGGCAGAAAAAAATCTACTCCTACATCTAGGTTTTCAATGTCGCCATTCTTTTTGTCAAATTTATCTTCATTAATTGTGCTATTACTCGAATTTTTCTTTGTTGATTTATTAGTCTTTCGAGACTTTTGGCATGTGCTACTACTATTTTCTGAGCTGCTTCTATTTTTATTAATGTTTTTTTTTTCTTCATTGTCTTTTAATCTTTTTAGAAGTTCCTCGTATATATTCTCTTTATGAGAAGCTTCTTTACCATCGCCATTAGATGATGAGCATGAACTGAGTGTTGACTCATCATCAGAAGACAGGTCTTGATTAAAAGATTCTTCCTCTTTGTCTGCTATGACATTAAGGCTTGCTCTCTCTGAAATCTTAAAATGACATTAATAAACTTTATATCAAAAAAAGAGAAAATATCAATTATCCAACATTTCATTAGTAACTGATTACATTCATTTTCTTTCTTCATTTTTTCTCTTAAGTTATCATAACTCTTTAAATATTGTTTAAAATTCTTTTTTATTTTGTGTTGAAATAGTTGTGGTGTGGTCACGAAGAAAAACAGGATACGAGAATAATAGAAATGAGGAGAATAAATAACTTCAGTATAACTACTATATTTTTTATGACGAAACGTTTAATCCAGGTTTTAATCGTTTTAATCTCTAATAAATGAAAGGCCCAGGCATACATCACTCAACTTTGTTTTGAATAAAATGACTTTGAAAATTATTCAGCATGAGTTTCCCATGCATTACCCGAAACTTTATCACTAAGTTTAACAACTTTGAAGTGTTACTACACAAGATATGAATGTACGTGGTACTAGTATTCCATGAAAGCTTTAAGAATGGCATTACTAATTTTCCATAAAAACTCTGCTGTAAAGTGTTTTAACAAAAAAATAAAAAATAAAATAAAGATGATAATTATTAAAGAAAACAGCATCGAGTCCGAAAGGAATTTACTCAGCTTACGTTTGTTGTAGAGGCCATTATTTAATGTAATTGTAAATATTAAGAAATCACTAAGGTATAATTAAATAACATGTATTTGGGCAAGAGTTTGTTATTTTTCGTCATATTATCGATTGATATAATGATTTATTCAACTCTATAGCAATAATAATTACTTTTTTTTATTCAACCACACCTTTTCAGTTTCTTTTATCAGTTTCTCTTCGGAAGGTTTATGATCTGTCCCACCATAACATTTTAAAGAATACCTTTCTTTTTCATTCGCTGTAACATTTCCGTTAAGGAAAGGTACCTGAAATGGGGAAATGTGTAACTAAAATTATGATAGGAGGAAACTTAACTTATATCTCTTGAAAGAGAAAATGTCTATCAATAAAATATAGTTTAGATATTGATATAACATCGAATCTTCTCTAACTATTTTTTATAATTTATATTTTGAGGTTTTGCAAGAACTGGGTAGATTATAAAGTAAAAAAAAAAAATATTTTCAATATAAATGCGGTATTAGCCTCTTTGAGAGCAATGATCGAATTCATATTCAATTTACATATCTGCTAGATTCATGAATTCATATATGTTGGAAGAAATTGATATCATGAGGTAAATACCTCCTTGGACTAGATACTAGCGCCACCAGTGGTGGCTCAGTGAAGCTCCGCAGTCTGTCTATTATAACCAGTGTTGCCAATGCGAGTATTATTTTCCGATTTCGTGTAATTTATTATCTCTGTGAGTAATTTAGAATAAAATGGCTGAATTGCGTTATCTGTGGTGCGCAAGGTGACTAGTCAATTGGCACAATCACGTTCGCCTAAATCTGCAGGGTCTTCTAAAACAAAAAATCTTTATGTTTTTTTAAGTTGATATTTCTCGACTACACTTGAAATTTTGACGACATTATAGCCGATGAATCTTCTAAGGATTTTCTAATAATATAATTATAAAGTTTACTTCTGACCCTAAATAAAGCAGACTCATTGTCAATAAAATCTGCTTGTCAAGTCCTCTAGCTGCTGCACCTAAGGTTGAAAACCCACCTCTTTCTGATGTTTCCATCACGTTAATATCATCGGCAGACCTAAAAAACTGAAGTAAAGTCTAGAAAAGGTTGACAATGGCAGAATTCCAGATTCTCCTATCGCTTTTTCGAGATTAAAAAATGAGAATGATATCGAGGGTGTTAAGATAAAACGACGTTACACCCATTTTTAAAAAAAAATTGGATTTTTGCATCATCCAACTCTGGAAGTTCGGATCTATATGTTGATAAAATGTAACCCTCAGACAATGAGTATGTCAGTTTTAGTTTCAAAAGGTACTTAACGACAAAAATTTTCTCATTGTTACAATTTTGGGTACCGCTCTTGTTGTAACAGACCTCCACAAATATACTTTAGGTATAAGAAATTTGGATAAACATACATACAAAAAGGGCTACAGCTTTGTTAGAAATAAATAAGAAATTATTATTTCTTATATTAAATGAGATACTAGATTGCTTCTAAAATCCTTGTGCAGTAGTATAGCTTTATTTCAGATTACATATTTCAAACATTATTGAATACTTCTCTTCAAAGTAAAGTCCATTGGTTTTCAACTACTTTCATACATCTTTCTGCCAGTAATTGGATTTGATGCCGGTTTCACTCCTTTGGTTTTGAGCCAATGAACTCTTAACATACAATTTTTACGTCCTCGTAATTATCAAAGATCCCACCTTTTAAAAAATGAGTCATTGATCTAAACTAACCATAATATGATGGTGCAATATCTGGGCTATACGCAGGATGAGGCAAAATGCTTACTCCTTACAGTTCCGATAATTTTTCCTTGATCAAATGAGAACAATGTGTAGTGGTATTGTCATGTTGCAAAGCGGCTTGGTTCCTGTTGAACAAAGCGGGGTAATTTGCCACCAAAATTGCATAAACTTTGTCTAGCTGTTCACAGGTAAGATTTGAGTCCCTACTACGGGCGATAAATCACGAGTAGTCGCATGTGGGTCCTGGTTCACACCTTCAAAAAGAATCTCATCATCAACGACCGATGAGCGACCTGACCTGGAGTATGCGGCAGTATTTCGATGGATAATTGACTCTCCTTCTATGACACAAATTTCTTTGACGGCAGCCTTAGCGCTTAAACCTCTTCTCCAGTAATTTCTCAAAAGACCGCGAATCAAAATTTTTTCTTCTAGCATTGCAAGTGGTTTTAAAAATGTAAATGACCCCATAAAGCCAACTCAAGTCACAATGAATTAAAGGATTAGTCAAAGTAAACATTGACATAAATAGTAGGAACAAAAATATTCTTATAGGATAATTATGAAAGTTGGAATTAAGCGTTGTGTTCATGCGCAAGGACTTTTTTAACAGCCTAGTAGATCGTGGACATTCTAATAGTTTTCCACTCAAATTCAGTTCTTCAAAAAAGACGATTTTCCGATCGGTGGGAATTGATGAAGCCATTTTTTATTTATCATCATTTGACATCTCGATATTTTTTATTACAAAAAAAAATATTGAAATTGGTTATGGTCAAAGTAAATTTTATTTAAAAACTTAATGAACTTTTTCAGGTTCACCACTTATTATCACCTGGCATAATATATAATAGCTATTACCAGGAACACCGTTCCCTTGGAGACAATGGTTTCGATTACAGTATTCATTGATTCAATAAACACATGATTTCAAAATTAATACATTTACTGATATACCCGAGCGAGTACTCGTGCATTAGATAGGTATCTATTCTTCTTCTAATCCCTAATAGATTCCAAGTTCGAGCAATATTTGAGAAACATGTATATTATTATAAACAATATAATATTACCAAGAAACTTTATTTAAAAGACACATTTGGCGAAGCTACATATTTTATAATGACTATATTGAAGTAACTGTGTATACTTAATAAGTAATTAGCTTGCCCTATTACTAGAAAATATCGCTTCAGTTTTACAGTTAAGCAATAAGACTCAGCTGTATCATTTTCTATGTATAGTATTCATATTTAGCAGCGCCTTTTAGAGTTAGACATGGAAAATAATATATAATTTCACAATTATTAAAACATTTTTTTATAAAGTCTCAAATTATTTCCATAGATATGAAGTCGTCATGACAACGGCACGTACGCAAGTCGGCATAGGGGCCGACCGCTCTGTATCGTGGTTACCTCGAAAAGGGTAGATTTTAGAGCTTTAAAACACTGGACTATGTTCCAAACGAACCTATATGGTTTTGATACCCGCGTCAAAATCTTTAAACCTGACCCGCCCCGTCTCGATCCACAGACTCACCATCTTCAGAATTTTGAAACCTCCCAGTTTTTCCATCACTTCTATTTAAGCCCTAGTAAGAATTTAAATTTTGAAATTAGGATTCGTCACTTCTCCGTGAAATTTCATTTCTTCTGGCACTTCATTCGTCAAAATCCATCGCTTCTCAGAGCCGGAAAAGAGATACATAGAACCATATTATATATAGAGAAGTGATTATATAAGTCTCAATTGCGTAATTAATCATTGCATACAAAATAATTACATATCACAATAATGAATTAAATAATAGAAGAAATAGGAAAAAACGTACAAATAACCGGAATGAGCTAATGAAACAATACTTCATCATAAAGTTGATGAGGTTCAAAATACGCAAATACAGCTACATGAACTGTAAATTTTATAAAATAAATAAAATATATGTACGCAATCTATATATCAACTATATATATCGATGTATGATCTATATATCGATATATCAACGCTTTTTATATTTTCGTATGCATCGCATGTTACGTGAATACCTGAATAACCTTTACGATTCAGGTATTCGTTACTGGACATTGAAGGATTTTTAATTTCTGCGTTGGTGCAATCTAATACCAGTTGGCACGTTAAATCGTGTTTGGCACAAAATCTTTGCCTGATTTATATATTTTAATGTATTGGGGAAATAAATCCAGTTGTCAACACTTTATAAAATTGTATTCTTCACATAATTAATATTCGTTCATACCGTGAAGCGGACTACGCCAATATTTTCTGCTACTCTACTCTGAAAGCCTGGATCAACAATATAACGTAAAAATAATTTTCATGCTTTGTCTTGAAGATAGTGCTTTTCCACGAGTTTTATCTATGGGCAGATATTTTTACGTTAAAAAAATGTAACTTGTCTATTTCAAAATGCATCAGCGGCTTTCACCTACTCGAGACTCTTCTTTCATCGTAAAATCTTCTTTCTCTTATATGCCTGAACATTGCTATCTTGACGTCGAATAAAAACTGGAGTATATCCCGTCACAAACTTCCAAAAAATGAAGTACTTTCATATGGATAGTTCTAGGTTCTTTGCCATCACATTAAAAATGAAGTTATAATTACCTGTCCGGGAAAACCAAGATGTAGTTAAAAAAGGTAGTTAGTTATAACTCCTACTTAAACACAATAAAGGAAGTTACAACAATTCAATACCTAAGTTTTAATCACTTCACTGAATGTATTAACGTATGTTTTATGTGATGATTTCCCCACGTGATGATGATGGCCCATGTGGTTTCCTAGCAACCAGTTTTAAACCATGATTATCACATTGTAATGATGACTGCTTCCGCGACAACTTTGGCTGTTTCCTTCTTGAAATGTGAATCATCCACCATGTAAGTATTTCATTCATATTCTGAGAAGCTAACCTATTCCTGTCTATCTTTAAATTATATTAAATCTGTTTTAAAAGCTTCAAAAGGACAAACAGGTTTTGTTTCTACTCACGAAGTCCTTTACATCCTACATCATCTTCATTTCTTCCTCTTCTTGTGAAGGTAGAATTCTCTATGGTGCCTGGTTCATTGTATGATCTGTTTGTGTGCCTCTAGTGAGATCCTTAGGCCAAGCAGTGAATTTTATGAGTTATAAGAAACCTCAATTTTGGCTGCCTACAACAGTCCTAACATTTCTTAACTCAGCTAGTCCTACTTCAAGGTGTCGCCGGTATAGAGAAAGCTATCTGTTTGTTTTTTTCTTTTCAAATTTGGCAACAGAATAATTCTTTCATTACTATTCTATGAATGATGTTTGAACGCGGATTTCAGCAACACACGATGTATCCATGCTGCACATCTGTAGAGTTTTGTGCTCATAAGGTTAAATTATGACGTACATTAATGAACAGATGGTTTGTTTGGTTAGTCACTAATCCTTTTGTGGATCCCTATCTTTAAAGACTTCATTTTCAGCGAAAGATGTGGTCACAATTCAAGAATCGACGTCCCAAAGTTGATGAAGCAATAAACGATTCTCTCTGGCCTAATTATTTCGAAATCATTTTTGGAGGAATCGTGTACGGAATAGGTAAGCTCTTCATAAAATAGTCCATTTTGGTTTATTATTTTCAATAACCGACCTTTGCAATCGACCGAGAATTATTTTTTTGTTTAGCCCCCCCTCAAAATTTGAGATTTTACGGTTCAGGATACGTAGAATCCAAATATCGAATAAAAAAAAATCCGCACGTCCGCGGCTTTTCTCCAAGACTACCGGACTGATTTTCTTGAGATTCGGTGCTGAAGTCATAGATCACCCAGGCGATCCTCGGAACTCATCATTACCATCCGTCTGTTTGTTTGAAAATGGCGACCCATTAGAGATTTTATAAGCTCATAACTCGGCCATTTATAAAGATAGAAGGGAAATTTGGTGAGTTGAAATTAGCAAAGAAAGGCATTAAAAAAAAAAAAAGATGTAAAAAACAAACAATTTTTATAAATGCTTTTGGTTTATTATTTTGTATAATAGACCTTTTTAATTTCAGAATAATAGACTTTTGTCGATCAAGATATTTTTTTGGTGACGTTCAAAAACAGACAACAGCACAAAACTTAGATGGTAATTGAATAGATGGCTGGAAAAACATTGAATGTGACTTTTTTTCATAATTTCTTATCTTGGTGGAATAACGTTCGTTGTGAATAGTTAAAAGTTAAGTTCTCGAACTAACCTCTAAATGTTGCTGGATCGGTTTAAAAACTAAGATTTCAGGTTTTGGTGGAACTATGATGTTTCACAAGAAGGTTACATTTCGAAAATGTTTACTACAATGGACCAACGTAGCATGTGAATTTTCTTTCAGAGTTACCAACTTTTATTGCTCTCCTGTAAAGTTTGCACTTTGAAACATTCAACGTTGTTTCAGCCAATAGTTCAATTAGCAAAGTTACAACTGTGGCTTCGACACAGCTCCCACGTTTGGTTATTTTATTTACATAAAATCTAGGTTAGATATTTAGACAAGTTGAAAAACTATTGTCAAACTACTTAGAAGTTTTATTAAAACCATTTTCTTTTTTTCATAATAGATCGATGGTTGACATATTTGATGACAATCAGCGAATTTTTAACCAAATAGAAGATTACGTGTTAAGCAGCAAGAAGAGCCTGCAGTACTCAAATCAAGAAGATGAAGATTGCTTGAGTGGATCAATATGATACCAATTTCCATAACGAGTATTTGTAGTTCTTGGAATTGTAAGTTTATATTTTACTTAATAAATAACCTCAAACACTTAATCAAACTAACTGTAACATATTACCTATTTCGAATATAATTTCTAGCATAGTTTTTAAAGCACCCTCTAGCTAAACTACTGATTGTCATTGGGCTGCGAAAAAAAAAAAAATCTGACGTATTTCAAACACCTCTTGAATTATCAATTTTGATGGTACAGGCTGAAAATAGACGAAATTTATAGAATAACTAAGGAAATTTTTATTAAAAAAAAAAGTTTACATACATACATCCTTGGTCTCCCTTCGAAAATTTGCTCTCTCTCTGTTTAGCACCATGATCCATGGTCCACCAGCGCGTTGCCTCACTGCCTATCTGGTCCATCCACCGGACTTTCGGTCTTCCAATCTTCCTCTTTTCCATAGGTATGTGGTTAGCGATCCTAATCGGTATACGATCTTTCCTCGTCTTTTATAGATGCCCTTCAAAGTGAAGTCTCTTGAGATTAACAAAATCTCACCTCAGGTGTGTTGTAGAATTCGGAATAAGCTATATGTTGCGGCGCCTTCTCCAACCGCCATTCTCTCGTACTGGTCCATAAATTTTTCGTAACATTTCAACTCGGTTAGTCTTCAATCACATAGTATTCCGATCCGTAGAGTTAGGTATAACACCAGCCTCTTGTAAATGGTGACTGTTATGGTTCTGGCAGCTTAGCCTAGATTTAACAAGACCATTTGTATCTACTGTTTACCGCCTAGATTCTTCTTTCCTAAGAACAACCGTCATTGACGTCTATATGGCCAACCAAACACAAAAAATCCGGTACCGCTTCAAATATAGTCTTGGACGTGCGGGCATCTATAATCGTTTCCGGCAACTCTACACTTGTGTCCCCTAGTTACAAATCCGGATGTTTTCATCCACACAATTTTTTCAGAAAACATAAAAAACAGCTGTCAGTCTAACTACATAATTTTTTTTTCACTAAGCTTAACGTTGATGAAAGATCATTGTTGTATTTTTTAAACATAATTAGTAAAAAAAAAAAATTAAACAATATAATTGAGACGGCCAATTAAAATGAAAGGTCTTAAAACATCCCAGTCACAAAATATGACATTTCTTAATAATCCATAATACTATTATTAATTATTAATTATTTTTTTATATTTTATATTTAGTAATATTTAAATTATTTATGATCACAAAATGTTGGTTATATTTCTACATTTTTTAATATATTTAATTGTTTAATTATCTTTTAGGATAATTATCTAATCATATTGGTTAATTATTTTCAATTATAGATCTTTGTAATCGACCAAGAAAAACAATTTTTTGAAGAAAAAAGTCGGGAGAAAAACTCCAACCTGACAGTTGTTCACTAATAGTAAACAAATATTAAAAACAATTAATGGCATAGTAGTAAACAAGTGGAATTTGTAGGACGACAGCCCTACTCACGATCCAACGCGGTGGGATGTTACGAAAGTGGAATGCTTGTAGGACCTTCGGAGAAGCCTACAAACATCCTACACGCTCTATGTATTCCTAAATCCCCATTCACAGTTCAACGGTGGTCTAGTGTAGTCCTAGCAAGTAGTCCTACATGGTTTTCTTAAGGATTGGAATAGAGCACCAAGCAGGTATTGTCAGAAATTAACATAAAACCATCCTTGCTCGGAATGCCAGTAAAAGATGTGAGAGCGTGGAGGAATCTTATGAGGAATTTTATTAATCTATTTAATCTCATCAGCCGCTAACCATATTTTTCTTCAGGCAATGGTATCTTCAATTCCACTTTCGGAATAAGACATCATAGACAAGATAAATTGCTGATCCTGATTGCAATGCAGATGGCAATCATAGCGGCCACTTTCGTAACTACGGATGTAGTCACGAAAGTAAGTTATACAACTGAGTTTCGTTTTTCATACACTATTTTTCAATGGATGTGCACTAATTTGAAACTCATTCAATGTTTACGTTGATCTTACCTATCGAGAACTTGTGATTTTTTTTTTTTTTTTTAAATGTTTTCTTTCAATGGTGGATGTATCGGGTTTTGCAATCAGGGGTCACACTTACTTTTGTGGGTGATAATGACTAGAATCATGTTTAATTATGGAAAATTATGTCAGATAAACGATGTGGTTTGGAAAACAGGATATGCCGATTGCTTTAGAGCGGTGTCTGGCTGATCATATTGGAATCTGGAGAACATAAATTCTAATACGCTCAAAATTTCCCATTGGGACAACCGCTGGACGAGCACCAGATGGTCTTATCGAGGTTACAGTAGAGCGAGTGCTAAAACTATTTATCCATCTCAACGTTGTGTTACAATTCGAAACCGTTGTACGCGGTGGAAGATCGAAGTGACAAAGGAAGACGCGCCGCGTAGGCACGATTGACTCGTGACTTTGGAAAAACTGTTCCGCGGGAAACACCCGATGTTTAATGTCCCGAAGTTTGATGCCTACTAGCCTTGTAGATATGGTGACACTAGCCTCTCAAAAATGTCTGGTTTCTCTCTGCAAGTCATTTATCTCACCTTTTTTTTTTTGTTTAATAAAAATGTTCTAAGTTACCTTACGAATTGCGCATGATTTCAGTCCTGTGCCTTCAAAATTGACAATTTGACAAGTGTCTCAAATACGTCCGATTTCTCTTCACCATTCTGCATATCGTATTCGTAAACATCGTGTTGTGCTATTATTTTGTATTTAATAAAATAATAATGGTTTTCACAAAAAAAGCCAATATTAAAATTAAAATTTTGTTCTTGGCTACATAATTAATTAAAAAAAAAAAAATCGAAATCGTGACAGAGTTATGCAAAAGAAGTATTCATGATTGAATGATAATTTTAAGGTAAACAATTAGCGTACCTAATTTAAAATATGATACTTGCCTCTTCTTTGTTGACAATGATCTCAGAATGCTGGGAACTTTTTCTAATAATTAAATCTTTATTAACGTCACGATTCGTATCTCCAGTAGATCGTTCAACATAAGCATTACCTACAGCCATCTATAAACATTGATAACAAATTCTATTACAATTAGTATTAAATGACAATATTATCTTAAACAAATTAGTTGTATCCACCTTTAGTGATTTTTAATATTCACCTCGAAAATATCAAATTGGTGATTTTTTTTTTTATCCAATTTCAGATACCCATTGGAATTCTAGATGATTCTACAAGATGCCGACTTCAGATCCGCAACACACCCACAAAAAAAAAAAAAAGAGGCTAGTCACTTGTTTGCAGAATAAAAAAAAGTACAATTCTTATGTCATCAGTCTATAATCCAATTTAAGCGGACAAGGACACACTTGGGAATTTCCAAATCTCTTGAGTGAGCCCAGTAAGCGGAAGTCTCTTTACAGATGCATTAAAGTACAAATACCTTTTCAGCATTATTACCGTTTCCAATTTTAATAAACATTTAAAAATGCCATAGCCTTCGACTTCCGCTCGTTACTACAACCAAAGGAAATCATTAAAGTAAATCATTCATTTTGGTAAAACACCATCTCATCATAAGTATATAAAAAATAGATTCTTCACCACTTTTCCATATTTGCTTTTACATTATTAATAGTTTTTCATTCTTAAGAAGGCTGATTTACACGAGCACAAGTCTCATGGGTTCTTGAAGATGTTTCTCTGGGAACCGAAGGGTCATGTGTAAGGGAATTACGTCTCTTGTTACATAGAAAACATTTATATTTGGATGGACAATTACTGGTATGATGATTTCCCTTCAAGCAGTTCAGACATAATTTTTGGATTTAACAAATTCTATTTTCTCGTTTTAGGACATACGTTTGAATTCATAGCATCTGTACAGTAAATAGTCCTTACTGCATTTCGAGCAATTACGGATAACAGACGTTTTTGACTCTGCTTCTTTAGCACGTTCACTTTTCTGATCGAAGGTCATAAGAAGAACCTTGGGTTTTCTCATTGGATTGCGTTGTGTGTTGCCAATCCGTCGAATATTCTTGAGGGATTCCGATAACTCCAGGATCTTGCATCGTTGTTGAACGAACTCTATTAATGAATTATAAGTCGGAAGAAGTCAGTGGTCTGCTTTTCTTCGAATGGCTTGCGACTTTCCGTATCCAGGCAGTTTAAAGCAAGTTGCATTTTGTGGTAATCCGCTTAAATTGGTCATAGACTGGAACTGTCTGCCTCCGATTTCAAAAGGGCTCGTAAATAAGCAGGACTGGAAGAGGATTGATTAGAAGGTCTAAATTATTTTATCTTGTGAAGATAAAAGCAGCTGCTAATACCCGCTTGTTATTGTATCTTTGTTCGAGAGCCTTCCAAGAATGTTCATAGCATGTCTGCGGATAGCAAGAACGACTAAACTATTCGAAAAGCCTCACCACATAAGGGCCCGAATAAATGGTGAAATTTTTCTATGTCTGCTAACGATCCCTCGTTATGGACTATCGGCATAAATATGTCCTGAAACGTACCCAGTCCAAAAAGTCACCCTCGAATTTCGGAATGCAAATTTTGGGGAGCCTATGTCGAACCATAGAGGCCACGGACACATTTTGCGCCTGAGTGACGTCTCCAGTAATATAGTTCCAATAGGTGTTACATTCGATGTGGGAATTGGACCAATTACGTTTTCATAAATAGTATTGCATTCGTAAATGTATCCTCGAAGCGCTCTCAGATATTTCTCTTCTATTGGGAATTCCATTCCTTTGTCCACTAAAATATAAAGCTCCCATAAAATATCCCAATTACTATTATAATTTTGGAATTAGCTATCAAGGAAACGAAATTTCCATTTGAAGGTCGGAAATTTGGTTATGTCGTCTTCTGCAGACTTAGCCTCTTCCACAATACCTTCAATTTCCTTAAATATATCAGTTAAACGTTTTGTAAACAATTTAGCCCGTTTTTCGGAGGGAGGGGGGAGGGAGGGAGTAATTCAGACATGGTTAAAAAAAAATTCTAAAACAACTCGAAAAATGTAAAATAAAATAAAAAATAACTAAAACGCAGGATCCGAAGGACCAGAGGACCAAATGTCGCGCGCGGAGCGATTTCTATGTATTTGCATAGAAATCTCCTACGGCTGTATATTTTTGCAGGTCCCTGCATTAATTTGTAGTTATGTATCTCCTGCGAAAATATGTATTGAAAATATGACTGAATAAATATAATAATTAAGGTAATTAATACAATTAGACGAAATTCAATCTATTATAACAACTTCAAATTTAATGGGGAAGATAAACTAAATGGATATATATAAAAGGAACAACTAAACTATAAAATAAACGAATCTAATAACAGAAAATAAACTGTTGACATCCGCATGATAGTATAGAAGGATCAATCTAATTAGAGATTTTGAAATTATTTGCCACTTCTATAAATTTGTTTTATTGAAAACTAGTTTCGAATGTTATACATTCATCTTCAGTTCTAAAAACACACAAAAAATTGAAAAATAAGCAATTCAAAATATAGTTTGGTACGTAATTAAATGAGATTAATATAAATCAGTACTATAAAACATTTATGAATCTTATGAACATTTATGAAGCTTATTTTTGAATTGTTTGTGTGTTTTTAGAACTGAGGATGAATGTATAATATTCGAAACTAATTTTCAATAAAACAAATTTATAGAAGTGGCAAATAATTTCTCAATACCTAATCAGAAAATAAACTATATTACCAATTACTATATTAAAAATAAACTAGGCTACAAAACAATTAGTATTATTAAACAAATAAAAAGAAATAATCACTTCTTAAAAATGAATTATTATTATCTGCTTCAACACATGTTGTTTTTATTGTTGCAAAAAAACGCTTCCATGGGGAGAGCAGTCATCCTTATCTTAGGCCTGGTGTGTATATGTTAAAATAATATTACCTGTATATTGTTAATCATAGATTCAATGTGTCTAACTTAAAAACTTCAAGATAACGATCTTATGATTCCAGTAAAAATCTTGAAAAGTGGGATTCGTTACTGATGAAAAGAGGTATAATCAGGCCTTGGCATACCCAATATGGGCGCGAGGCCCTAAATTGGGCTTTTACAGAAGCCATAAGTTTGAAATTTGCTTGTTCCTATGGCACATGAATAATTTTAAGCCTGATACCATGAGATACCCACTCGCTTAATGTACGAAGAGCTAGGAACAGAGGAAGCAACTGCGGCAAGTTTCAAACTTTGCAGCAGCCATAAGCTATAGCTTTTAATGGGGTGATTCCAGAGCAATAGCAACAGTCCCGATCACGAACGATCCATTTATTGACCGCTTTATTTCACCGAGGCTACCTTACATGCAAATGCGCATGTATGATGATCTAAATCAACTTATTCAAACTTGAATAATTTGAATAAACCGGCCACAAAAAAGAAAAAATTCTCAGGCCTCTTTCCCATTCAAATGAATAAAACGAGGTTTTCATTTTATTTAAAAGTATTGTACACACGATTAATTTTTTAAAGAAAATGAATGCGGCATGATTTTTTTGTTACTGCTGATATGGGCGTCCATAAACATGGACTAGGAGAGGCTCGAGCTCCTCCCCCCTCCCTATATTTTTGCAGTAAAAACATAAAACAAATAATTTAAGCGTATCGGCGTATCAGTAATAATTAACCTGTTGGCGAGGATATGCCGTTTATAAAGATTATAATACGTGCACTAAGGCATGAACTTAAGCCTGCGCCTTTAAGCGAAATGAGATGGACCCCCATATTTTAAACTAATCATTGCAGACTGGAAATGCATCTTCTATTAAAAAAAAATCACCAGTCTTGAATAATATCATGGGATTACAAACCATAAAACATGTCATGTGCTCTAACATATGGTACTATATGGACTTATATGTTTCTTTGTTTTGCGTATGACTAAACATGTTTACCAATGAATCTACGAAATATGTAGAAGTTTGCGTAAAAAGAGTACATAACCTACAAAAAAGAGTAGTAAATAGACCTAGGATGACGATGCTTCAAGTCGAAAAATCTATGTATGTATCATTATTATAGCTTTGGGTTTATTTTAATATAAATAGCAACAAAAAAAAAACAGCATCTCTTTTAGGAGATAAATCCAACAATCATTTATCTATTTATAACGCCTAGTATATCCTTATAAAAAAAAAAATAATAAAATAAAAATAGGTAATAATAATTAAGACATATTTAAATAATTATTTTGTTCGCAAATATGAATTTTATAGCACTAGAAGAAGGGGTAAGTATTTGGGCATTATATAGGTTGGCTTTGTTTGTATTGAAATGAAACGATATACTGAGTCTGTAAGGTGAAAGGGTGATTGTTTAATGTAATATATTTTTCTGATAATTCACTATCAGTAACTCATAACAATTATAAACCCACCAAGTTTCGTGAAATATACTTGAGTGGTAGGTGTACCTCGTCCTTTAGTTTGAGAGGAGTGGCCTTCCTCTTGAATTTCTCTTCTGGTATCTTATCTTGAATTTTTGATGTGGGAGTGCCAATATTACTTTACAACTATTGAATCACATTTCTGAATAATTTTTATTCGGTACAACTACAGAGGAGCGGCGCACTTCCAGAAGAGTCTAGAGACTGAATCGAGTTTCGTCTCACTAGCGATCTCTGGGTCCATTCTTGTTAACTACGTGCCTCCTTTTTCAGCACTTTCTTATGAATTGGTTTTATGCTCACCGCTTAAAGCTGTTTAACAGTTTGCAAATTGATTCTTATTTGGATATAACTGTTTGTTTGTTTTTTTAAAGAAAAAAGTTACTTTTTATTTTAAAGTACATAACATCTTCCCCTTTTTCACATAAGAATATAAGTATTTCACTTATTTTTATACGATTAAATAATAATTAATCAAGTAATGTTTTTTTAAATGATCTTCATAATTCAAGGCCATGATTAATAAACATTTTCAATAATTAATTTCATTAATTTAGTTCTATTTTAATTATCTAAAAATAAGGTAAATAAATATGTTCATAATTAAAAACCATAAAATTACCACTTTACTATCGCAATTGAATTTTTAAATAATTAATTTAATTTTCTACAAAAATAAACACTGTTAATATTATCCATTATGATTATAAACGATTAAATTCATAATTAAAAAACATGAAATTACCCATTAACTATCATAAATAGGTGCAAATTAGAATCTAATAAAATTAAATTACAATGGGTGTAGCAACTCGGAATAAAATTCGTGTGACGTAACAAAGCGGGGTAAAATATTTTTTTTAGGGAGAGACAAAATTGATATTCGTTTTTTACACCCTCCAAAACTACAAAATACGAATTTTCATAGCAATCGAAAAATTGCTTGTAAAAAAAAACAGCTTTAAGCGGTGAGCATAAATCCAAATTTATAAGAAAGTGTGGAAAAAGGAGGCAAGTAGTTAACAAGAATGGACCCAGAGATCGCTAGTGAGACGACACTCGATTCAGTCTCTAGACTCTTCTGATAATGCGCCGCTCCTCTGTAGTTGTACCTTTTATTCATTAAACAAAAAAAAAAAATAGTTTCTTAGATCGCTAAATGTCACATATTAGGGTGCAGTATAATCCACTATGCTATATTCAAAGTATCGGCAAAACCAAATAGTAGAAGAATAGTCACATATACTTCCACAACCTGCTTAAAAGAACTCAATTGATTCGCCCAAATGAATTTTTTTGAAGTTTGATGCTTTCTGATTTGATAACAAGCAAAGCAAAATATGACGCGTGTCTTCAATAAATGACGAAAATGATTAGGGAGCAATACTAGGTTGTTACAAAAGTCCTTGTGCAATAGTATAGCTTTATTTCATATTACATATTTTAAACATTATTTAATACTATTCTTCAAAGTAAAGGCCATTGCTTTCAACTACTTTCACCCATCTTTCTGCCAGTAATTGGATTTGATGCCGGTACCCCTGTTTTGGTTTTGAGGCAAAGAATCTTCACATCCAATTTTTACATCCTAATTATCAAAGATCCGACCTTATAGAAAATGAGCCATTGATCCAAACAAACCATGATGGTGCAATATTTGGACTATGGGCAGAATAGGGCAAAACGTTTACTCCTTGCAGTTTCGATAATTTTTCCTTGGTCAAACGAGAACGATGTGCAGGGGTATGTCGTGTTGCAAAATGGCTTGGTTCCTGTTGACCAAAGCGGGGTAATTTGCCATCAAAACTGCATAAACTCTGTCCAGCTGTTCACAGTAAAGGTCTGAGTCCCTACTACGGCCGATAAATCACGAGTAGTTCCATGTTGATCCTAGTTCACACATTCAAGAAGAACATCATCACCAACGAACTAATCTGGGTTGTGCGACAGTATTTCGATGGATAATTGACTCTCCTTCTTTGGCGCAAATTTCTTCGGCGGCAGCCTTTGCGCTTAAACCTTTTTTCCAGTAATGTTTCAAAAGACCGGGAATCACGATTTTTTTTTCTGACATTGTTCGTGCGTTTTAAAAATGTAAATGATCCCATCAAGCCGATTCGAGTCACATGGAATTAAAGGATTAATCAGAGTAAACATCGATATAAATAGTAGGAACAAAAACATTCTTATAGAATAACTATGAGAGTAGGAATTAAGGGTTGTTCGTGTTCATGCACAAGGACTTTTGTAACAACCTAGTATAACTTTCGTTGAATTTTCTTTACCACAATGCCAGGAATAATTCTCTATTAAATCATCATCATTATCGCTCTATAGAATGTATAAATTTATAGACTACTACTAAACGGTCCACCATATATTAAAGTTATAGCCTGACATCAAAAACTGATTTGTATTTATGCGAATTTAGGCCCAGACCTAAACTGAAAAGGATCTCTCAATCGAGCGTAAAGTCGGCTGCAGTTGTGATAATAAGTGTGAAGTAGGAATAATAAAAAGTGGTTATAACTCATAAAAAAATGGTCGACCGTTTAGTACGTAAGCACCAAATTTATAATTATATAAATAAAATTCATTATATAAATGAATATATTCGCAATCAATTAAGGTTTAAAATAAACGGTATTTATGTATTATAATAAGAAAATTAAAAAAAAAAAAAAAAATGGATCATTTTTATACCAGAAATAAAAACCTATAAGGCTGGAAGAAATACGACTGACTGCCTAGCGACCATAGATATTACTTGCAAAACGAGAAATAATCAACCCCCTCTTTTAAGATATTTGAAAAGCCATTACACAATATATCATGGCAATTCAAAACATTGTAATCAAAAGAATTGCAATATATTTACTAATGAAAAAACATGTGAATGAAGGTGAGGCAAGCTAAATTTTACTAACCATTTTGAACAGTCGTATAGAAGAATATGAAAAAGGATATTGACATTAGTGGAATAAAAGTATTCGATGAGAAAAAATAATTCACCTACCTGACACGTGCACCGTTTCGATCAATATCCATCAGATGAAACTTTTGTCCTTGCTGGATAACACACCCAAACGACATCCATTGTATTGCTGGAAAAACAATTCAGAGGGCAATTACGTCGTCTTCAATTAAAATTTTAGTTTAAACTAATACAATTACTAATAAAGGAACCGTTTCTAATCATATCCCGAAAGGTAACTTAATATTTTTCCATACGTGTAAGTCAATTATATATTTTAGTTAAGTAACCGAGATATTAGAATAATTTATACCTCTATGCAAGAAATTCGATTAAATTAAAATTAATTATGACTAAATTGTAGTACCCGATAATTAAAAGAAACCTCTCAGATATAAATGTTTTGAAAAAAAAATAAATCAGCCTCTGAATTGTTAAAAATAAAAGATAAGTAAATTCTGAGTGACTACCGAAATCAAACCACCATTAATAAAAAAAAAAGAGGATAGAAAAAAAACAGCAAAACAATTGACGCCTGTAGCATAACATTTTGCCAACATAACAATTCTGAAACAGACCGGATTATATTTAATTTCACACAAACATTACTTAGAATCATTCTTGAAATCCATTTTTCCAAAAATAGAAATTTGAAAGTTATATTAAGACTTATTGTAAAAGTAACAAACAATTTATACAACCTGGTATTTGAAAATGGGATGTGACAGTATTTTGACATTATATATGATAAAATAATGATGGTATATGATAAAATAAAATATCTGATGAGGACAACACATGGCTTCCTTGTACGCCTATTAAACTATAAATCAGTGGCTCAAAAAGTGATCCTGAATTTGGTTACTAGTTTCCGAAGATTGCAGTATCTCAAAAACGACATTCGGCGTCGCGACATCCATCTATTGACACACACACACAAATGGTGAGGAAAACCAGTATTTTACACTCAATTTTAACACTTAAAAGAAGTAATAAAAATGTTTAATTAGATTGGAAACCAAATTGCGTTTGTAACCTTTATTACCGAAACATAGGATTTATGTATTTAATTTAAATATAATTTTGGATGTAATCTTATTATGGACCTTCAAGTAAAGTACCCTTTTCGGCTCACCAATTTTAACCAAAATATATTAAATACATTCATATCGATATAAAAGTCCTATTTCCCAAATTTTAGATAATTTACATTATATTTTAATATAATTTTTGATGAAAGTCTAATATGACCTTCAAGTAAAGTACCGCTTCCGGTTTTTCAATTTAAACCAAAATCTAGTATGTTATTTAAATCAATACATAAGTTATAAATACTAAATTTGAGAAGTTTTGCATAGTATTTTAATATGATTTTTAATAAAAATCAATTATGACCTTCAAGCAAAGTACCACTTTCGGTGATTAAGCAGTGACCAAAAAGAGAGGTACACAACTAGATTTTACAACAATCCTAAATACGATATTTCAACTTTCTACGACTAACGGTTTTTGAGTTATACGAGATACGAACGAACGTAAGTACAGACGCCACGACGAAACTAGTCAAAATGGATTCAGGGATGGTCAAAATGGATATTTCCGTTGAAATCTGAAAACCGAAAATTTTCGCGAATACAATACTTCCTTTACTTAGTACAAGGGAGTAAAAAACAGAACAATAATATGGTTAGTACTAGGTCGTTAACAAAAGTCCTTGTGCATGAACGTAACCCTTAATTCCAACTCTAACCACTATTCCACTTGTTCAAACTATTTATATCAATGTTTACTTTGACTAATCCTTTAATTCCATGTGACTCGAATCGGCTTGATGGGATCATTTACATTTTTAAAACGCACGTGTAATGTCTGAAGAAAAACCGTGATTCGCGGTCTATTGAGACATTACTGGAAAAAAGGTTTAAGAGAAAAGGCTGCCGCCGAAGAAATTTGTGCCATAGAAGGAGAGTCAATTATCCATCGAAATACTGCCGCACAATCCAGATCAGGTCGCCCATCGGTCGTTGATGATGACGTTCTTGAATGTGTGAACCAGGACCCACTGTAACTACTCGTGATTTATCGACCGTATTAGGGACTCGAACCTTTACTGTGAACAGCTGGACAGAGTTTATGCAGTTTTGATGGCAAATTACCCCGCTTTGGTCAACAGGAACCAAGCCATTTTGCAACAGGACATACCCCTGCACATCGTTCTCGTTTGACCAAGGAAAAATTATCGAAACTGCAAGGAGTAAACGTTTTGCCCTATTCTGCCTATAGTCCAAATATTGCACCATCATGGTTTGTTTGGATCAATGGCTCTATTTCTATAAGGTCGGATCTTTGATAATTAGTATGTAAAAATTGGATGTGAAGAGTTCTTTGACTAAAAACGAAAGGAGTGGTACCGGCATCCAATCCAATTACTGGCAGAAAGATGGGCGAAAGTGATGGAAAACAATGGACTTTACTTTGAAGAGTAGTATTGAATAATGTTTAAAATATGTAATCTGAAATAAAGCCATACTAATGCACAAGGACTTTTGTAACAACCTAGTAATAAAGCGCATTTGTTCCTTTACTTTATAATTATATGGTTGTATTTTAATTGGTTGTTTTGGATGTATCCTGATAAAAATATGAAATTGTAATAGTCTATTTGGTAGTTTATTATTGTTTGTGAACATTCCTGATGGTCAAAGCTGTTGAAAATGAGTTAACAGAAACTAAAATAAAAAATTGGAAATCAGTAATTATAGATTAATTTAATACTCATTTACTTCATATTTTAAATTAATTCTCAACAGAATCTCATACCGAAGAAGTAGATAAGGAAAAAAAAGTAGTATTTAGAAATTTTATGTCGAGATAATTAAAACTTAAACTTAAACATTATAACTTAAACATTTAACTAAATCATAAAATTAAAATGGGAGAATTCACAGGTAATTGAGAAATCAAGACAGACTAATGCTTTTTAGAGTCAAGAGTGAAAATTTATTGAAATCAAATCAGAATAGCAGAGCATTAAAATCTTGTAAAATTCTGCCTAATTATAGAAATATCTAAAATATAACATCGTATTTAAAGACAATTGTAGTCAAATTTTACTATGCCAAAGACAAAAAAAAACAAGTATGGTTCATGCCAATGCTTTGGATATGTTTATAATATTTGGATCATAAAACACCCAATAGAGGCATGCAGGTGTTTTGCAACTAATAGTTAGTTTATTTATTTTATTTTTATTGTTCAGAATATAAATGCTTTATCAAAACAATGAATACAATAACAATGAAAATACAAGAAGTGATTAAATATAGGAAACCTCATAAAATTAACAGTGTATTGTCTAGTATCTTCTAATTCTAGTTCTAAAGGTACAACTAAAATTTATGTAATTAATATTATAAATTAATTAGTTTCAATATTTGATCTTCCTTATTATAAAGTTATTCTTCACTATTTGGCCTCAGGATAACAATTTGTAACTTTGAGATAAAATAGTGAAGAAAAACTTTAAAATTTAGTGCAACTGCAACATTAGTAAATTATAAAGATTTTCGTTGTTAGTGATAAAAGCTAATTACTATTATACTATTAACAATAATTCTTAATTATATAGTTGTTTTTTTTTCTATGGATAATCCTGATCAAAAATTTGCGCACCAATTTATTATTCCACCATAAAATCATTTTTATTAATATTGAGGGTTATTTTCTGTTTAGTTATACTCTGTAATTAATACTCAAACATTACTAGCATAAATTTAACACAAAAAACTGAAAAATTGAACTGTATTTAAAAAAAAAAATTCTGTTAGATAATTCAATTTTAAAAATTAAATTTATGGTGTCATCAGTATTTTGTGTTCGCTCTTCTTGCCTTAAAACTTGAACCTCCCATACGACTGAGTAACTGGGAAATAAACAGGAAGAGAATAGTCGCGCATTTAATATATTCCATTTCAAATTAGGTATTAGAGACAATAATTAACTATAATAAACAATCGTTAGATATTTTTTAATCATAAGCAAATGATCAAAAGATTAAGTTAGTTTTATTAAATAGTATTTTTGCTTAAAAATTATGGTGGTGCACTAATTTTGATCAGGAACGTATATTGCTCATAGTTGGACAATCTTGAGATAAAAAAAAAAAAATAACAATCCTTTGCTTATAGGAACATTTTAAAACCGTTACATCAAAATTGTCCAAAGCCAAACTCTTTTATGAATAAATAAATAATTATTATACTGAAGAAAAAGAGCTGGATTTAATTATATTTTATTTATTTCACACTAAAAAAAAAAATATACTGGAGTCAAATATAAAGTTTGATTCCTGAAAAAACCATAACCCATCCAATGAATCTGCTGTTTCACATTAATATCTTCCCAAAATGTAAAAGTTCTTGTTTAGAACAGAATGAGAGTTCTATAGTTTAATTGAGTCGCTTATTTCCAAAATGAATCCTAATCAATTTTTTTTCGAAATTAAGTTAGGTATTGATTCCTAAGTAAAAACATCTAAGGAATCTGATGGTGCAGTTTTTTTCCCAAAGCGAACCTAAATATTAAAAAATATGGTTTGAAAGTATGTTTATTTAAAAAACCGGCCTTGAACAGTATTTTATTTTGTTCCAGAATGTTCTCAGATTACAAGTTTATTTCATTCCAAATTGTGCCTTAAGCTATAGTAAAGAGGGGCATAAATCATTATTTTCTTTCCAAAAGTGGCCTTAATTGTCTTATCTACATATGATCCTCTCTTTTTTTTTCTAAATGGCATTAATTTATTATTTCTTGTTCTAAACAGTGCGGTTGATAGACCATTCTTCAAAATTGGTAAAACTGATCCGTCCAGGTCACTCAACCTAATCAAAATATTTCAGCCTGTATCAATGTTAAAACCGACTATTTTTTTTATAAGGACCTCTCGAAGGACCCATATCCTCACCAAAACTGGTATAATTTGTAGAGCGTTACAATATATGTATAAATTTCCCCCTCCTCCTGCCCCTTACCCGAACCACCCTTCCTTACGCGATTCCTAATATGCTTTTCGAAGCTAATAGCATCAACGGGTACGAACTCGGAGATTGTTGAAAACAGTGGCTTTTCGTAGCGAGTTCGTTTTGGTGTTGTATGGAGTTATTTTTTTTAATTTTGTAAAGAGGCTAAAAAAATAAATAAGTTAATTATGAAAGAGGAGGAAGACATTTGAAAATAACTGAGTCTTTTGTTGTGAGTGTAAGAAAAAAAAGTTCTCATTCAGAAAATGAGCAAAAACCCCTAAAAAGGCTTAATCAAGAAAAGAATGACGTGAAAGGCAAATAATAGAAAGACGATAATGATTTGAATTTTTACAGAAATCTTTTCAGTCGTCAAACAATTTTGAAGGAAGTTAATACAAGTGTTCAAATAGTAGAGGAAGTTGAAGACGACCTGGACGAGATAATTTCGGATAATACTGATGATGATGAATAGGTAATTCTTATCGCTGAACAAAATATCTTATTAGAAAATTGTGAACTGGAAGACAAATTTGCTTTTGAAAATCCTGTTACCAAATTTAATAATATTACAGAAGAACACATTTTAGCTGCTAAGTATTTTTTTTTCTGATTATTGTAATATGCCATAAGAAATTTTAATATAACTAAAAAAAAATTCTGTTTTTGTTTTTGAAATTTAAATATTAGAATTTTACGTTTACTGTAAATATGCATCTTTTATTGAAATATTTTTGTTATTGTTCAATTATTAATATTCTTGAACTTTAATTCGTTCCAAAAGCGGCCCTATATAAAATTCAAATGTTGTTTAATTAATATTAAAATAATCAAAGATTTCTGGAAATATGTGCTATAAATGAAGAATTTTTCAATTTTTTTTTTTTAAATATTTGTTTTGATATCAAAATTGGAAAAGAAAATATAGTTTTTCCTGTTTCCTGAACATTTGTCAATGATGATTAGGATTAATTTTGGAAATAAATGACTCAATTCTTTAATCTACACTGCCGAATTCGAAGATATTTACAGATTAAAAAATAAAACAATTGATATAACACAAATATCCTCAATTGTTGTGAAAACATAAATATTCTTGCTTTACATTTATAAGTTAAATAAAAAATATATATTTTCAAGAAGAAAATATTTGCAATACACACTAAATTTCTTAGACCCATAAGTTCTTGAAGTCTAATCCGAGGTTATGCCCAAAACTCATCAGAATGAAAATATAGAGAGCCATTTAAAGTCCAGTATTAATCACAAAACATTTCCAAAACACTAAATCATTAAAATAAACTTTAAAAAATAAGGCAATGGACACTAGATTCATAAGATAAGATGATCATATCAATTCATAATAACCTTTCATGGCAATAAAGACAAAACATACTAAACATGTTTTGAGTTCATCGTAATGCAACAATTTTATTTATTTAATGAATAATTATGAACATAAAAATCTAGGAATAATCTCACACATAAATGTTACCTTTAGTGAACAAAGTAATTTATTGACACTAATGAAACATTATATAGTCTAGATGTTACATTACTTTTGTCAATCAACCTTTTTTTTTTATTACTTTTGACTATCAACCAAGTGCAAAACCAATAATATCCCTATCAAAAACCAATACACTTATAAACAACCTAAAAAAAAAACCAGCTATACTTTCTAAAGACATTAACATCAGTAACACTCGCATCAACAAAGAATTTCATAAATCATATTTGTTTAGTTTGTTAAGTGTAAACCTACCTGTTCTTTAAGTACATCTTTGCGATCCAGAAGATCCATTTCTTCAGATTGAAGCACAGTCTTCTGACTTACCTATGAAAAAGTTGCATGGCTTAGTAATGAGCTAATAACGAGAAAGGTTCCATTTTTTTTTTTTTTTAAACAATAATAACATTTCATTACGTTTTTCAAAAAGTCATCAGAAACAGGATCTGAAACATTCATCGTTGCAGCCTCTTTACCTTCGACTTTTTTTCTAACTATATTTAGCTGTTCCATGAGTGAACCACATTTAGTAGATGCGAGTTGCAAATGCTCTTGAAATGCTACAAAGGCAGTCATAGAATATAACATCCACTAATAATACAATTACAATTTCAACTCAATTAATACTGAAGGAATCTTCAATTGGAAGTTAAATCGCATAAAATAGAAAAACTTGCCTGCAAGAACACTTCTTGGCCGTGACTCCATCATACTGCTCAATATAACTGGTGATGTCTAGAAATTATTTTAGGGTTAGGAAACAAAGCCCTAAAAATTCTCTAGTGATGACAGTATCAGCATAAATCAGCTTCATACATAAAAGAGCCCATAGCTAAACAAAGATATTGTAAAACTGGCAAATGCTATATGCATTTGGTGATCTACTGAAGCTATGTGATTAATAAATATACTGCAACATACAGTTTTCTATACTAATTTAAAAAATTAAGATTCTATTTACTTTAATGAGCCATGTGACATTCATATGACCACCTATATCTAAAAGAAGGGCTATTTAATCTTAGCCACATGTTTCCATATTAAAATGACTTTGTTGAATCTTTATTGTTTTTCAAGGCTAAAAACTGCTAAATGCATCATTGTCATCTGATAAAAAATCTAAGTTAATACCAAAATATTTTTAAGTCTTACCAGCGTACAGAAGTATCTAATTTTTTTTTTTTGTTTACATAATGAAGTTTTTTTTTGTTTTGCCTGGACACCTATGCTATAATACAACTTAACCTATAATGAGAGTTCAACACTTTTCTCAAACCTTGAGAAAATGAGAAATTTATTTCAAGTCATATTTAAACATTTTTACACCATAATAAGAAAAACAATTTCAGCTATTTTCTTTTTTGGAAACATATTATTACTTTGGCCTGAAAATGGATGAAAAACCTACATATTCATTTACACAATGAAGATATTTATTAGCCAGCAGAAAGAATCAAGAAATGAGAAAGTATATGCAATGTTTAGAATTATTGTGATTAAACATTCATATGCTTGATCTAAGACACATCCCACATGATTTTTTTTCTTTATATTTGTTTAAATAAATATTTATAATTAATTTATTTTTATAAAAATAAAATAATTATTTATTTGTATAAAAAAATTAACTAACTATGCTAATTAATTTATTAACATGTAACTAACTTATATCAAATTTAATTGTTATAAAATATATGTTACTTGTGATCAAAAAGGCTGTGTATTTAATTTTAAAGGTACCACTACTGGTTTGATAAGATGGGCATAATAAAATAGAAATGATTTTTAATGATTATGGATTATACAATAATTAAATAAATTAATTTCAAACACCTATTATTACATATAAATAAAAAAAAAAAAAGTCAACCCCATTATCACAGTTGGAGAACATAAAATAAATAACAGTAAAAAAGTTGGTAAGTGTAATGTTATGCAAATGCTTCCTTAATTTAAATTTAATTTTTTTGCAATTACAGTTAAATTTAAAAACTGCTAATGAATTCTAACCAAAAACTTAACTAAAATAATTACCATTCATAATACAGTATTTCGTGAAAGATTTAAAATTTTGATATTCCTTTCATTCTTTTTACAAACTTTTTATATTTTTAATATTCCTGTAATATTTTAAAATTACCAGACAACTTGAGTTTGTAAACTAAGGAGGTGGGAAAATGAGAGAAGCAAATTAGGACCGAATTTCATGGCATTTTAAAGGTTTTTCTATGCTGATTCTTACCTGAGAAATAATAAGAGCTCAGATAGACCAAGCGAACATGCTGTAACGCTATTCCCACAAAAATTAAAAATTGTTTTTGTTTATGGTTAATTAAATTGAAAGTCTACCTAAATTCCAAAGCGAACAAATTTTTTGTTTTTAATTACTTAAGTTATTAATATAGATACACTATGCTGTACTTCGAATGCATATCTCAAAATTATAGATTTTATCTTAAAACTTTTTGTGTTCACCAGACTATAATAATTCCTAAAGCTGTGACCATTCACCACTTTAGGAGAACAAAAAGTAGATAATGACGAAAGGACGAAACTTCTTTTAAAAAACATCTTTAGTGGAATTTAAGTGAAAACTTAAAAAAAAATTTCAATCCATTTATCTTAGCAGTAAAGGAAGTAACAGTCGCAATAACTATTAAATTAAATTTAAATCATACAGATTATATTTTAATCCGAGGATTAAAAGTTTTAAATGGTCTTTTAACATTTCATTTCTAATATTTTAAAATTTCCTAATTGAAGCATGGAATGGGCCCTAGGAGTCGAGGTTATAATATGAAACAGGTTAATTTAAGTGTTAACTAATTAAATATAAAATAATAAAATAAAACTGCTTTATTTTATATCTCGAGTTTCAATCGACGTGGTTTTTCCACCAAAAAAAAAAAATGTTTTTTAGAGTATATTAAACGAAAAATACAAACTTGAAAAATGATTGCTTTTTACTTGGAGATTGTTAAAAACAGTGGCTTTTCGTAGCGGGACCCTCCCTCCCTACCTAATCTAGCAAGCTTACCTAAATAATTTTCAGATCTAATTTCTTATGCAGGAAGAAGTAGTCGAATATTAAAATAGACTATTTTAGCGTTTATCCTGATGTCCCTCTACTCGCTAACATAGTCCGTTCCGATTTAATAACAAGGCAATCTATCGGAGCCTGTATCAATGTAAAAACCCGACTATTTTTGTTATAAGGACCTCTTGAAGGACCTCTATCCTCGCCAAAACTAGTATTATTTGTAGAGCGTAACAATATATGTATAAATAAATAAAAAGAAGAGTCTAAGTGCCTTCAGAATTTTTTTTCAGAATTCAAGTTTCATCTTGAATATTATAGAAATATAATTTCATAAAAAAAAATGTCTGTGTATTAACTCGGCACTTAGGCCTGTAATCTGCAACAAAAAAGTTGATTTCAATTTTGCTGAAGGCACTTAGATCCTTTTGCATTTCCATGTTTCAATTGTAAATAATACTAATACATGGTCTGTTTGAAATGTAAAATATTTTGAATAGTAATGATTTATTCTTACATTTTAAAGCCGAAAAAGTTATATTACAAACTAGTTTTGCTTGAATTCAAAATCAAAACATTAAAATTGTTTTCATGGAAGTTATAAAAGTATTTAGACTTGTCGGATCTTGGTTTTCCTATTTTTTTCGCAACATCAAAATAAATTTTTATAATATCTAAATATTATAAAATGGTAAAAACCTAAAATGCAAATTAAAAAAAAAAAAAGTTGAACCGACAACATAGAATTAGCATTGTTATATAAAAATAATTTATTTTTAAAAATAAACTGATCTTCACATACTACAATAGCAGGCCGAGTTCGGTCTAAAGAGTGCTGTTTAGAAAGACAAATGAGGAACAGATGTCCTGAAGAAATGACATGTTAAGTAAAGCTAAAGCGTAAATTTTCTAAATTACATTCAACCAATAATCATCTGCGATTTACATTTATTTAAATTATTATTCTATCGTAACATATTCAAATATACTATTCAAATATATATATAGATAATATTCAAAGATACTAAACAAGGTGAGACATAAAAAGTATTGGTATTAATAATCACTTAATTTTTTCCTTATTTGAATTATGGTGTCTATAAATATCAGTACATTTAATGAAATAGAAAATTATAAGAACTATAAAGCATTCTAAAGTATCTATGAATCATGAAAAATTAATGTATAAAAGTAATTAAAGCAATTATTTTTACCAGGTGCTGGTTATGCGATTCCATATTTTGTCACTTTTTACATTTTCCATTAGACTCATCTTTCTTTAGACAAAATATTTCGCTAAGTACTTTATTTTCAAAAATCTTTAGTTGTTCTTCCCTAAACATGAGTAATAAGAAAAATAGTCTTTTAAAGTGAATTCTTACTTTCAGATTTCTGAAATGAGTGGGAACTGAAAAATTTTGACAGAGAAATAACTAGCATTTTTCACCTTTACATTTATTTCCTCTAGAATTTTTTTTTTTAATGTTGTAGATCCCGGATACTTAAACTTATCTAAAGATTCAAAAGTGTTCTCTCTTACATACCTACTGTTAAATTTATCATTTCTTCCACTACTAACCAAATATTTTATTATTTATTAAATATCTATTTATTTAGTTGACATCCGCATGATGGTATAGAAGAATCAATCTAATTAGGGATTGATAAATTATTTGCCACTTCTATAAATTTGTTTTATTGAAAACTAGTTTCGAATTTTATACATTCATCCTCAGTTCTAAAAACACACAAAAAATTCAAAAATAAGCAATAATAAAATAAAATAAATAAATAAAATAAAATTGCTTATTTTTGAATTTTTCGTGTGTTTTTAGAACTGAGGATAAATGTATAACATTCGAAACTAGTTTTCAATACAACAAATTTATAGAAGTGGCAAATAATTTATCAATCGCTAAATAATTTATTTATTAAAGAACTAATTCTTTACAAGCATCCATTGTATTTAATTAAATATTTTCCGCTTCTTTACTAAATACCATATCGTTGAATAACCTAGTACAAGTACTTTACTTAGATAAACCAGACATTAATTATATTACTCACACCATTCTTAAACCAACTTTTTTTCGGTTTAAGAACTCTCGCCAGAATCCTCAGATCCAGTATACTCTTTCCTCTTGCTTGTCCCAACTTGGAAATATAACTGCAGTAGGTCTGCCTTGGGTGCCCGCAGGTTTAGCTTCCATTAACTTTCTTGGATCCCTGTCTTGACTCATTCTGTGAGCATGTCCAAACCATTTGAGCTGACTCTTCTCCAGAGTTTCTTTCAGGGATGCAATGTGTAGCTCCTCTCTAATGGTCTTGTTCCGGATCCTATCTCTTCTTGTCTTGGAAGCTATGCGCCGGAAAAATTTCATTTCGGCAGACGTTAAACGGCTCCAGTCTTTATCCAGGAGTACCCTCAGCCCCATACAAGAGAACAATCAAATAAACACTTTTGAATATGAGGAGTTTCACGTCCTTTCCTACTTCTCTTTTGCCTACAGTAGTATTGCAGATCTGGTAGTATACATTGTTTGCTTTTCTAATCCTGTTCAAAATATCTTGTTCTACTTTCCCATTTCTGCTAACTATTGTGCTAAGGTATATGAATTCCTCTACAACTTCCAATTCTTGTCCGTTGCATACAATATGTACATCTTCAGGATTTCTTCCAACTTGCAAGATTTTTACTTTTATTAATTAACATTTATAATCATGCCTTTCGTGGCAAGCTCTGCTTGCCCTTTTGCTATGGTCCGTTGCAGATTTTCAGAAGTGTCTGAGATCAGGGCTATAGCGTCAGCATACACTGTAACTTGTGCTAATATAGTTCTCATATCCCAATTGTAGTTCTCGCAGTTCTTCTTTTGCATATTTTTAGGATGTCGTCCATGAAGATTATAAAGAGTAGTGGACAGAAGCTGTCTCCCTGTTTTACTCCTTTGTCCATGGGAAAATTCAGTGCCATTTATTCTCACTATTTCCTTTGGTTCTTGGAAATAAGATTGATTGCCTTGATAAGGCCTGACGGAACATTCTTGGTCATTAATGCCTTACAAATTTCATTTCGGCGTACAGTCGAAGGACGCTCTGAAGTCAAGGAAAGCAAGGTATAAATTCTTATTTCTCTTCCATGCTTTTTCTATTATCATACGTTTGCCGTCCGGGGCAAAATGCTGCTTGCACCTCCTGGAGATCCTCCTCTACAAATGTCCTCAGCTTCTTTTCAAGAATGGATATATATAATTTATATACTACCGGTGACAGACATATTGGTCTATAATTATCACAATCGCTAGCAGAATCCTTGTTATGTATTGGTACTATAATGTTGACTTCCCAATCTTTCAGTATCCGCTTTTCAGAAAGTATCTTTTGGAAAAGGGTCTGTAGGATCTTTGTAAGCTCATTTCCTGCAAACATTATAAGCTATGGGGCAATAATATCTCTTCCAGCAGCCTTCCCTATCTTCACATTTTTAATAGCTGCTTCAACTTCCTCTTCCCATATTACATCTATATTTCCATCTTCTTCTTGACCTTGTCCGTTCGTACAATCATTCTGCATTTAGGGAATCTTTGGTAAAGTTTTTGAATAGTGTCGTGTCCATCTTTTATTTCCCATCCTTCATATTCTTCACATTACGAACGGGTTTGAAGGCCTTCCCTCGGATGGCCTTGACATTTCTCCAGAATTTTTTAATATTCTCGCTATAGTCTTCATCTAGTTCCTTCCCGAAACTTTCCCATGTGGTCTTTTTGGACTCTCTGACTATTCTTTTGGAGATATTTCTTTTTAGGTCATAAGCATTCCAGTTTTCTATATTCCTATTGGTACCATATTCTTTCCATGCTTCCTTCTTCTCTGCTATTGCTTGCTTTACTGTCTCGTCCCACCACTTTGTTCCCTTCCTTGCCATATTTAATCCTATTGTTTTAACTGAGCATATCTCTATAGCAGTCTCGATAATTTTTCTCTTAATCTTTGCCCAAACTTCATCAATATTTTCGTCTAAGTCTATGTCTTGCATTTGCCGGTCCAATTGCTCAGCGTATAGCTCTCTCTTCTCAGGATCTTGCAGGGCAGCTACATCTATATTTTCATAGGCTTTTGGCTTTATTTTTCTGGGCTTCATGATTTGTGTGTCTGCGATAACGAGAAGGTGGTCTGTGCTTAATTCCGCTCCCCTTATTACCTTAACATCCATGATGTACCTCCTTATGTTATGTTCTGGCTATATATAAAATAATCTATCACACTATTGACATTTCTTTCTTCTGCAGAGAATGTTATCTTGTGAATTATTTTGCGAGGTAAGAGAGTATTTTCAATAATCATATTTTGATCTACATAGAATTCTATTAGCCTTTGTCCGTTTCTGTTTTTAGCTTTTTCTCCTCCATACTTCCCCATGGTAACATGTGCTCCTCTACAGTCCCAGCCAATCCTTGCATTGAGATCAACCATAATGATAATTCCTCTTTCTCTGTCCTGGCTATTGCTCGTTATTCTTTCCAGATCAACCAATCTTTTAAACACAGGTATAGTCCCTATGATCCGACCATTCGATATTCTGGCGAGTCAGCTGCTTTCATATCTCCACAAGTCTGTAAGAGTGGGAGACTGTACTTTACTATAGTATACAACTTTATCTGCAGTGGTTTAACCTTTCATTCTTTTACGATTCAGGAGTGTGCTAATGTATTTTTTTAAATATTTTCATTATGTTATAATATTCATTTTTATTATATTTTACACGACAAATTGCAATAATTGATTTCAATAAAATATTTTAAGCAGCTTTAATTGGTAATGAGGTTTTCACGTTAATTTTTTAATATACCTTCACTACCAATCCTGATATCGGGCAGGATTAGTGAGATCCTACAGTAATTTTCCAACTCTACCTCATAGGAAAGTTGGTATGAAATTTCCTGTTTAAAAAAAAAAAAAAAATACTTAGGTTCTGTACTTGACTGTTTTATGACCAATAGATAACATGTATCCTAATGCATGGCAGCCATCAGACTCAAGGGTTGATGGAAAATTTCTTCAGCACAAGAAAATGTCTTCATCAATGCATAGTCAATAACGGCCGGCATTTCGAAGATGTAATTTCTAAAACCCACTGAAATAAAACTATTTTCAATGTACTTTATGAAAATAAAACCAGTTTTTTTTTAGACATAGGTGTGTTTTTTAGTTTTTCAAAATATTTTAGATATTTCTGCCCCATGCTGAATTTCTGGCAAAAAGTCATCAAATGTTTTTTTGATGTTTTTTATGTAATATAGAGTTTATTATAGAGATAGGGTAGATAAATATTTTCAAAGATGTCTGCAATAATGAGAATCTTAAGATCATTGTGGTTAAATGCATTTTAAATGCAATGAGTTTCAAGAGATTTTAAAAAGTAATTTTGATTTAGAGGATTCACCACTAAACTCACAAACAGATGTATTTAATTAATTAAAACCCGTATGTTTTAAAGGGGATTAACACAATGAAACAATGACAGATTAGAAAAATATAAACATATATATTTATTTCTTTTTTATAATGGATTACAATTACATAGCAGTTATAATCGATAGAAATTTATTTAACTTACATCATAAAAATACAGTTATAAATGTAATAAAAAATAAGAATTGTATTTAATTTTTTAATTAAAAAAAAAATCTATCCTGATGATTTCTTTTAGTTCAATGCCATTTTCTGAATTAATTTTATGTGGCTTAATTTTCATTCACTGAATATCAATGAAAAATCGGATCACTGAAATAATTGGTAAAAATATTTCCTGCGGAACATGAACATGCTATGGCTTAAAGTCAATGAAAATTAACTTGTTTTAAAGATACAAGTGATAAAACTTTTATATAAATAAAAGTAAATTTTTTTATGTCAGTTTCAAATAGTACTGAATGCCATTTTTTTAAAATTGAGAGTAAAAGGATTTCAGAACTAAGTTTTACTTAATCTGACATAATTATTTAAAAATCAGAAGTTTGGATATACTACACTTTTCAAATGATCTACAAACACCAACAAATTTATTTTCGAAAAGAACATTTCATCAAAACTACTTTAAATGTGATACAGACCTAAATGTTGCTAACAAATACAATTAACGTGATACAATTGTGAAGTATCTTCAAATTTTATAAGGAACAAGAATGGAAAAATCATTATAAAAATAGTTTTAATTAAGTTTGACCTCTTTAATAAAATGGTGCATTTTATAGTACACTATTTAAAATCAATTTCTGCATTATTATAACACTACTTTACTATATAAATTTAATTTAAATTAAAAAAATAGTTAATAACAATGTTTTCTATTATAGGACATTTACTGTGAAATATATCACAAAGCGTGTACTTAAAAATATAATCATTACATTCATTACTTCAATTATAAATCTATGGCCACAACCACACATATTAATTATATTAATATTTATAAAACTAAAGATCCATTTCAATTTATGTTTATGTTTTTTTAATTTCTTTCAAAAAAATAAATATAAGTAAAAACTGATGTTTTATTGTGAAAATTAATAATATTACCTGAAATATACCAAAATATATATCCATGATTCATCAATAATAAAAAAAAAAAAAGTGTTTGAAATCGAGAAAATATAAAACTGACACAGCAGTTAACAAATTTTTCATTTACTTTTCTTCTGTTTTTCAGATTTCGTACTGTCTTTAAGCACCTTATATTTTTTATCGCCTTCTTTCGGCTTAGCACTTTTACTTCGTAATGCGTAAATAGCAAAAATGAAAACAGCAAATACGGAAAATATAATTAAACCAGTAACTAGAGAAGATTCTTTCAATAAATCTACTATCTGTTGTACTAAATCATCACTGAAAAAAATAAAAATGTGTTATAATTTAAAGTTTTATAATTCTAAGTAATAATTACATCAATGAGAAATTCATAATACTCACAATGGAGATTTAGGAAGGGGCACTTTTTCTGATTTTGCATTCTTATACCAATCACTTGCAAATGCAACGAAAGATGTAACATCATATTTCGGTATGTTGTAATGGTACATCTTACCCAAGCGGAAACTAGAAGATAAAATTAGTTATGAAATATATGAAATTAATAGTTATTGTACATAGGTGTAAAGGATTAGAAAAATTCAGTATATTTAAATTTAAGTATATTTAACATTCTATATGTACAACCACATAAATAAGTTTATATAACCTTATTTAAGGCTCAAATAGAAATCAAAAATTCATTTTCAAATCAAAACTTTAAAAATTAATGGGAACCCTTTCAAAGGTTTTTTGATTTTCCTATCATGACTGGAGGAAAGGCTTAGTAAAATGTGCAGCAGTTTATATAATCGATTTTACACTTTTTTTTACAATTTTCTCAAAAACAGCGGATGAAACTAGAATAAATTATGGCTGATGAAACTCGCCTAAATTATTCTCAATAAAGCCCTTTAACTATTCATGCATGCAGTACATCATCGAGGAAATGCAGGGAAAAAAGTTATGATGAAAAGAAGATTTTATAAAAAAGAAATAACATTTTTAATAGCTTAAGTTCCTATGTCTCGATGTTAAATTTTGACGAATAAGAATGAAATTATTTCTAAAAATAAACAATTTTTAAAAAATTAAGACAATCTTAGTATGAGCAAGCTTGCTCGCCACTTTAAGACGATTGTCTTTAGGGCCAGTCAAGGCCCTGAAGAGACCAAGGGATTTAATTACCCTAATTTAACAATAGCCAAGCTCCATGATGGATGTTTATTGCTTAAATGTCTTGAAAAGAATTAGTGTAGGCCATGTACTCTGGTAGTATACATAAATCTTGGATTGTTGGCTGCGCTAGCAAAAACTCTAAGCCAACAGTAGCTGTAAAAAATGAATGAATTTTATTTTTAGCTTTTTCTAACTCACTGCAGTAAATAATGATGTTAATTAGGGAGCTCCTGCTGGATCTTGGACAACATAAAGTGTAAGAAACTTCTCCCTACATATTCTCGAACCATCAACCCCGAAGATAGAATATAAAACTTAGCATTCTGTGGCGGTATAGTATATTAGCAAGTCTAGTAGGAAAGCTATATTTTCTTACTTCGGGGTTGATGGCTCGAGGATATGTAGGGCGAAGTTTCTTAAGTACTGCGCTGAAGAAAATGCAGGTTTATCCATTCTCTCTAACTATTTAGAGTACTATCAGTAATTTTGATGCTGTCATCAGATCACCACCCTTAATGCTTACTACTTATCCAAGAAGTTTTACTTTATATTGCCCAAGATCTACGGATTCTGCATATCCAGTAGGAGCCCCCTGACTAACATCATTATTTACTGCAGCGAGTTAGAAAAAGCTAAAACTAAAATTCATATTTTTTACAGCCACTGTTGGTTTAGAATTTATGCCAACGCAGCCAACAATCCAAGATTTATTTATACTGCCAGATTGCACGCCCTCCACTAATTCTTTTCAAGACATTTAAGCATTAAACATCTATCATGGAGCTTGGCTATTGTTAAATTACGGTAATTAAATCCCTTGGTCCCTTCTAGGCCTCGACTTGCCCTAAAGACAATCGCCTTGACGTGGCGGGCAAGCTTGCTCGTACTAAGATTGTCTTAATTTTTTAAAAATTGTTTATTTTTAGAAATAATTTCATTATATTAATTAATTTCATTTTTTAAAATAATTTCATTCATATTTGTCAAAATTTAACATCGAGACAAAGGAACTTAAGCTATTAAAAATGTTATTTATTTTTTTAATTATCTAGCAATACACAAACAGGACTGAAATAGTTAGTGTTTATCTCCTAATACGGTTACCAATCTATTATCAATGTCCTAATCGTGTTCTAATTTCTCCTTTAAAATATTATTAATAGAATATTTTATTTGCATATAACTCGAAAAGCATCCATTTTATTGTTAATTATGTACATAATCATATGAAATGTAATTAAATTATCTAAAAAATAAAAAAGGAATAATTTAAATTGGACCAGTATTAGCAAAGATAGATGGACTGACCAGAAGTGTCGATTATAACATTGATTTTACACTTTTTTACAATTTTCTCAAAAATGGCTCAAATGATTTTGATAAAACTCGCCTAAATTATTCTCTGTAAAGTCTATTAACTTTTCATGTATGTAGTACATCACCGAGGAAATGCAAGGATAAAAGTTATAGCTAAAAGAAAATTTTATTTTTTGCATAACTCAAAAAGTATGCATTTTATAGTTAATTATGTACACTATCATATGGAAGGTTAATTATGTACACTATCATATGGAAGGTTAATTATGTACACTATCATATGGAAGGTTAATTATGTACACTATCATATGGAAGGTAATTTAATTCTCTAAAAAGCAAAAAAGAAATCCTCGAAATCGGACCAGTATTAGCAAATATACAGCGTATCTTATAAGGACTACAAGACCCATCTTGGGTTTTTCATCTTGAAAATCCGAGCGCGTCCGAAAGGAGACAGATACAACCAAACATCCTCCCACCAAACCTCCAAACTGTTGTCAACAATACGCTTTGTATTAATGTAATGTAAGGATATAAAAATAGAAATTAACTTAATAATTTCTACTTTTATATTATTTAATGGAAACAAATGTTTCCATTGACACTGAATGGAACTTTCATAGAAACTAAATCGAAACTTTTAAAATATATTTTCAGCTTGACAAACCTGAAATATATACTGTATAGAATTGTCGTACTAAAATTGTTTAAAAAACTATTCTATTGTACTATTGAGAGAAGAGGTAAAGAAGTGAATGCTGCTGAGTTTATTTCAAGTAGTGTTTGTGTCAACTATTTAAAATTATGTTTAAAAGATTATTATTATAGGGTGGTAAGAGAAAGTTGTGATGCACGCACCGCACCAGATTTTATGTAATATTTTGGTGAGGTTATCAAAAAATACTAAAAAAAAAATACACTGACACTTAAAGATATTTTAGATGGGTTTTTGTTCATATTTATAGAACAAACAAAACTGGAAAAGTTTCTTTGAATCAGTTTCAATTTCTTGTTTATATAATGGATTCCACTTCGACTGCCTATGTCTCCGCCAAGAAAGATTTTTTCTCGAAGCTCTTTGCATTTACTACTCTATACTCACTGCTATAAAAATTTATATAGTAGGAAAAAAAATGTTTTGAGGAAAAATAAATAAATATAGGATTTTTTTGAGGATTGAAATAACCTTTAGGGCATACACAATTAACAAGCTTACAAAATAAAGAAACGCTACTTACAATAGGAAATAAGGTACTTGAGGAATATTAAATCGTCTAGCAGTTACCGCAGATGTTTTTTTATTGAGCCGAGCAATATTTAGCCTAGTCTTCAGTTTAGCACCGACAGCTTCCCATCGTGCTTGTAATCTTTGACAGTCAACACAGTCGTTTGTATAACTGGAAAAAATTGGATAGAAGTATAAAAAAAAAATAAAGACTTAAAAGAGATTTATTACCTTACATCTTAGTTTTTAATAATAAGTGTTTAATAAATACAGAAAAAATAAATAAAATTATATGGTATTACTCCAAAGTAACAGATAAGTAAATGAGAAAATATAATCAATAGAAATTATTAATGTGTAACGACGGATATATAGCTGGCCGTAGATGAAATGAGGAAGATGATTGGGATTGGGATTCAGAAATGAAACACATAGTAAGGTAATATGTTATTTTCAACTTTCTGGTATTGCGGTGAAGAATGAATTATTCAATTAAATATATTAGGTTGTGTTTACTTCACCATGTTTATTTTTATTATATTAAAATGTTTCGGCCAGATCTCAAGCCAACAGATCAGATATATTTAATTTTGTGGAACTATATGTGCATCATTTAATGGTTTTATTTAGGATCTAAATAAAACATTTAATTGAGTAATATATTTTTTTAAGGTGTGCCGACTGTTCATTTATACAAAACCACATATTTAGCAATGATTTTCACAATTTATCACATAAATTTTTAACCTGCTTCCGGTGCATGAATGCAGTACTAGTATCACAATGCGTTCTCACAAATAAACCATTTGAAATTCCTCATTATGTCGTCCAAACAAGTAATCAAGAAAGTATTTTCTTTTTTCTCTCTTTTGTTATCTCTCATCTTCTATACCCCTTATTCCTTTTATGTTTCTATTTTTATCCCTTTACTTTTTATTTCATACTAAATTACAATTACCATTACATTCACATAATTTACTAATCTACTTTGTATGTTTTTTCTTATATAACTTCCTTGTATACTGTTTTATTTTTATGAATACTATTTAATTTTTTCATCTTACTCTGTTTAATATTACTATATTTATTCTCCTTTTTTCCAATTATTCTTTAATCTTGTTTTTCTTAGCCCTGATGTAGGCAGCCTACAACTTAGGCACTACATACCAACAACAATAAATTTCCTAATTATCTTAAATAATGAATCGGGAGAAGGTTTTATAGAATTCAAACAAATAATAATATTATTCCTAATTTTGTCACTTCTAAATAATAAAAAGCATGTTTTTGTACGTGTTATCACACATCCCAAGAAGAGTTTCCTAATTCAAAATTGGCAGTTTCTGGAAAAACATCTTTTAAGTTTCAAGGTCTCGTAGTAAAGGGAGAAGATTTGAAAGCTTTTATTATTTTTGAAGTATTATATCTCAAGATGTAGATAAAAAAAATTAATTAAAGATAAAACTATTTTGTGGTAATAATAAATTCTTTTGGAGTAAGGAAATTTCTATGAAAAGCGCTCTCTGTCGATCAGGCATGAAGTTAAAGATATGACATTATACAAGAAGAAAGAACTGTTTTCTGAAGAGTTTTTGCAGATAAATTGACACTACATTGTTTGAGTTCGGATATTCTTATAAAGAAGCAATATTACCTTTTACGTGCGATGAGAAATTAATTAATTTTCTTTGTAACCCAATAACTGCTATAAAAAGATAATTTAACTTAATTTAAACAACTGCTCTACATTTGAATGAAATATGGAGATGAAAATGTCCTAAGATATTTTTCATGAAGAAGAGTCTAATTATCTTAGCCAAATGACAAATACAACTATACAGTCGAACCTCTATATCCCGAACATGAAGGTTCCTTGAAAAAAAAAAATTCTATATATAGAAAGATTGCAATTTTTCACCCTTTTCAGCCAAAAACAATTGCAGCTATTCTTCAGGGTTAACGAAGTAAAAAAGAAAAATTTTGGGGTTTAATGAAATAACAAAGGCAATCTTTTAGGGTTAAGGAAAAACAGAACGGTCAATAGCACTTATTTGAAAAATTGTAAAAATTACATCTGTGATTGCAGATTTTTTACAAATGTACATTTATAATTTAACAAGGACATGACTTGAAAATATGTAAACATACCTAAAAATTAATATATTTTTGTTTTCGCACAAAATAGTTTCTAATGTCTATTTGTGTATAATTCATCAATGAAGTCATGTTTAGAAATAATGTTCACAACAAGAAAGGCAAAGTTAAACTCAATTTAAAATGAAAATTTCACTATATGTTAGGAAAGAGATTCAGGGAATTTAGGTACTCCTGTGCTTCTTCTGAAACAAGATCTTCCCTCAATTTCCATTGCTTTGCAAACCTGTAGAAGTTTCTTATTTAATTATTGCCCATTCTCAACTAAGGGCCATGATATTTATGACAATCACATTTTGTATTTTTTGAAATGGGAATTTTTTGTTCGATATATAGAAATTTTATTCGATATACAGAATATTTTTTAAAAATAAAAGTACCTAAAAAAATTCAATAGATCGAGATGTTCGATATATGGAAGTTCGACTGTATTTATATAGATTTAAATATTAAAATTGCAGTAAAATATTTGTATTACAATTATACTCAATGGCACTTACAACATAATAAACCAGTCACCCGTAGTTGCTCCAGATGCTGCTTGTGTCAAAAATTCAAAATTTTCATCTGATAATTCTTTTACAATTGGATCCTTGTTATCAGAAAATACATGCAATATTAAATCTTCGTTGACATCACCTATAATAATAAGAATATTTTCAATTGAATAGGATACTAAGGTTAATAATAGTCAATATAATATAAAAACAAATATATATATATATATATATATATATATATATATATATATATATATATATATATATATATATAAATAGTGGTAAAAATAAAGCAATAGAATACCATCATATAGTAGAGGAACCCCATGGCGGAAAAACACAAGTGAAGGTTCTTTACTCGGGTCATACAACTTAACTAGGTAACTGTTCTCTGCTTTGACGACCCAACAATTCAGTGAATCGACTAAGTCTTCTCGAACATTGATAAGAGCACTTTCAAGCTTTTCACATGCTTCACAATTAGGTTTGGCTGAAATTAAAAAAAAAAAAATACATATTTTAAGTATAATTTAAGCATTAATAAATTGGATTCTCTCAAATAATTGCAATGCATTAAAAATGAATATGAAATACAATATATTTATTAAAAAACCAAATTTTAAGGGTGCCTTCATCTCCACATATATGGCTTATAAATTTAGTGAAAATAAAATGGACGATGGTCTTATCTTAATAAACATGGAATCACCAAATAACTATAATTATACTATAATGAAAATAAACATTGTATTTAATCTATTATGAAAATTCACTTCGAAGAGAGAGATGAAAGACAGTATCTACCCTATGTTTGTTGAGGTTAATGTTAGCGCTTTCGCAACAAGCTCGGCCTCCCCAGGGCTTAAAAAGAGTAACAAAAGAATTTTTCAATGATGGTATCGATGCAGACGCCCAAAATACTTGGCTATTTAAAAGGGATTTCATAAGTATTGTGATATTTCAATGAAATTCAGCAATATTCAAATAATATACAGAGTATTAGATATATCAATTTGTTTTAACTATGTAATCTGCTATATGATAAAAAAAAGTATCATTGTTCGTTATAAATCCCAATATCAAACGATACCATAGCCATCTCAATTTGCCTACCTGGATACTCTGCTGCCAAAGACACCTGGTAGGTTTAAAAAAAAAAAATTAGATTGGTCATGGAAACCAGCAGGTTAAGACAACCAGTTTGAAAATTGATTGTTTTCTAAAACTGATTTCTCGATCTGACTGGTCAAGCCAAAACAGTTATTTTAAACAAAATAATAATTTCCAAATAACCGATCAGCCTAATATTTTTTTCTTCTTTAGCATCATCACTTTTCACACATTGAACCTAAATTATTACCCTTTGTAATATAGAAACTAGGCACCTTTCCTTTCCTTCATGTTCATCTTACTGATGGGTGTATAAAATCATAATATCAATAAATTCATGTAATATATTTTTTCACTATCCCTAGGTCTACCCATCATATGTAAATATAGATAACATCTAATCCACTTACTGACACAGAGTTAGACTCCAAATGAACTACCTACCTTATCAAAAAACTCAATTAAAAACTTTCCTTTTAAGTTTCTGAGTTCAATGGCTTGTTAAATACGTAGCAGTCATTTAAAAGCTTAAGTAAAACCAGGGTGGCTAAGACCCATATTTAAATTTTAATTCAACAAGTAACTCTTAAATAATTAAATTGCATGAAGAAATTAGGAAACTACCTGACCAACACACTAAGTGGCCACACATAATTTCATGGCTATGAACATAAATCATTTAATTAGCCATTAAGCTTATGTATGACTTATATCATATCTAGGTAATATAGACAACCAAAATCACAGTGTTAATCACCAGATTAAAGCTTGCCATATTGTTGTTTATATGAGGACAATACATCTATACAAAATTACAAAATACACCCATAAAATCAGACAATTAATCAGGTAAGCATATAAATGCACCATTTACTCTGTAAAAGAGCGGTTCCATACCCTGTTGTTGGTTTTCTTTTTCTTTTTTACGTAATTGCTAATTGTTTTTTTTAAATCTATGTACTCACTGAAAAGAACCACCACAAATTTCTCATTTCTGATGAGCACAAGAAGTTCTTCTTCATCGACCTTTTGCAAAAATGATTGGTCAGAATACGAAACTTTCAAAATCAAAAGAAAAAATGTTAGCATATGAATCATTTTATCAATTAGTATATTATCTCTATTTGAATATTTTCCCTTTCAATGCCTTATAATTTCATTTGGTTTTACAGATAAGAACTATCTTTCTTGTATAAGCACGAATTGCTAATCCCATTTAACCATCCTTTCGGTAATACATATCACACGTATAACTGGACAACACTTTCATATCACTCACTCCCACAAAAATTCAAAATTTGAACCATCACTAACTCTTCGTTTGACAAATTCAACAACCAACGAGCTAATTTCTAAAAATGTTAAGATACGAGGTAAGGAAAAATATTTGCAATCCATAATTGTCATTTTTTATTTAAATACAAACTCATTCCATTTTCACAGCTACTATCGATTTATTTATTAATTTTACAATCATTCAATGCGCTGATCAATAAATTCATCAGCTTCAAGAGAAATTATATGGAGCAAACATCAGCTCAGTTATTGAAAATGTACATACAAGGATACAGTCAAAGTACTTTTCAGTCATTTCAAAATTAGTAATATCACTCAACGCCGAGTCTTAGATACATTTATGTACTCGAATTTCCAAGTTTTCATTGTAGATGATGACGATCGAAGGAATAATAATACGACGTATAGGGTGCTTTTATGTTGGAGCTGTGATAAACGATAAGAGAAAAAAAAACTCTAGTTGAAAAGTTATCATACGAATACGACATGCTTATATTTGTTGCAATTATTGAACCTTAGACCTGAGGGTGCGTGAACTCAAAATCTAAAGCGGCCTATGGGAATATCGGTTCGCCAACAACGATTCGGCGAACCAAGTTCTCATATGTGTAGAGCTGACGAACAACGGTTCCAAAGTTTTTCCTTTGTTCGTATAGTGTGTATAGAGCCACGAACCAATGTTCCTATGAATGTAGGTCGCTTTAATGTGCTTATCCCTTATTGCTTGTCAGATCCTCTTCAACTGCATTCTAGCCTTAGCTCGTGATTGATAAGCATGTTTAATGATATTATTACTTGTTTTAAATCTATTTTTCACCCAATTCATATGCTGACAAATCACAATCAGCATGTGTAAATATTAGATATCAAACGCTTATGAAATGCTTTCATAACTCGTTGTAACCTTTAATAGATTAAAAGCCGTTCTCAATCGCTGATGCGTAAACTTTTACCAACTACTTTTAGCCTGCTAAAACTTAGCTGGACCTCGTAAACTCCTAATAATCATATTTCCTTACATTAAACTTTTTAAAGAGTTATTCCAATTCATAAGTCACATCAAAATATTTTCATTTTCTTTTTCTTTTATTGTTTAAATCATAACTTTCAGCTTACATCAGAGTAATTCTTTACGCGATCCTCGAGGTAATTTTTCGTGACCCACAATGTTCTGAAAAAAATACAATAGTAAAGCAATGTTACCTATTATTACTCTAAATTCACTTAATTACATAATATATAAATCCTTGGAAAATATATAAACCAAGTTAAGGATAAAAGAAATAGTGGGTTTTACAGTAGATATAGTTGTCCATTCAGTTTATTTTTTTAACTATTAACAAAAAATAAATAAAAATAACGATTTTTTGGAGCATCTGCTAAGACAATGAGTTACCTGAACTTCAAAACATGTATTTATGGTTGTTAATTTATAAATTTTTAAGTTAAGCATAATTGAAATGGGGAAACAAGAGGGATGAAACTAGAAGCTGGCGGATTTTTTAATTTTGTTAATGATAAGTGAAGGATTATAATAAATACAAAACGGATGACTAGTTAGAATCTAAATAGTTATGATCTTGTGGTGAATAATAATTAATTCCCACGTATGAACTGAATTCTAATTTAAGTTTGTTAATAATATTTAATATGATATATGTTTGCTTAATTGTTAGATTATGTTATCTACATCTGGTTTATAATGTCTCTAACTTTGTATAACCAAATAATGTATTAATGTTCTTAGATGAATAAAACCTTGTATAGTAAAAAGGTCTTTACTTTATAACAATTTATTCATCTTAGAAATATCCTCGACATCACCATTTGTTTATCCGTGTTTTAACTTGTGTTTTGTGTCACAAAATGGAAATCTATTTAAAATCTACATACTTTGAAACAGACCCTGACTCGTAAAACTCAACTCAGCTATGGAAGCATTGGCAAAAGATTTTTGAAAGCTTTCTCGGTAAGTTATCTGCAAAAGAAACATTATCATCTGATGACAAGTTAAATCTTTTAATTAAACTTGTGTCACACAATCAGTTTATAACTATTTTTCCGAGTTTAAAACTTATGAAGGAGCATTACAAACACTCAACAGTACAAACTTAAAGCCTGCCAGCGAAATATTTTCAGGATATCAACTGGCTTCTCATAAGCAACAGTCAGGAGAGTCGATAAATCAGTACTTACTAACTCTGAAAATATTGAGCAAAGAATGCCATTTCGCTGCTGTCACTGCTGAACAGCATAAAAACAATTTCATTAGGGATGCGTTCATCAATGGGCAAGTCTCTCCTATGATTCAACAACGCCTGTTAGAGAATAGCTCCTTAACATTGGAAGAAGCCTCAACAGAAGCTAGAGCTTTAGAAGCGGCTCAAAATCAAGCGGATTGTTATACCCCCAAACCAATACAACCTTAATGCTACATCAAATAATAACATTTTATAAAATACAAACAATTGAAAAGAAAAATGAAGAACTTCAGCTGGTTGCTTCTACGTCAACTAAATGCCACTTCTGTGGTGGACATAGACACCCACGGTCTAAGTGCCCAGCCAAGGATGCTACATGCAACATTTGCTCAAAAAGGGGCGACTATGGCAAAGTGTGTAAATCCAAAGGCAATCGTTCCATTAACTCACTAGCCATATAGCAAGTATATCTTCAGCAGCTCCTACATGCCTTAAAAAGGCTATTGTAAAAGTGTGTATTAATGGTTTTAAGGCTGATGGGCTAATGAATACTGGTAGTTCGGATAGTTTCATAAATCAATAATTTATTAGTAAGCACAAAATAAAATTTGTTCCTGGGCATGGTAAAGTCTCAAGGGCTTCTAGTGCCTTATCATCTAGTATCGTAGGTCATTGCACAGTAGACTTACAACTGCAAGAACATTTGTACTTACAATCAAATCTAGCAGTCCTCACCGATTTATGTGCAGACGTGATTGTAGGACACGATTTAATGAAACGACACTCACAAGTCTTAGTTAACTTCGGTGGATCGAAGACACCGCTTAGCGTTTGTGCCTTAGCTCAAGCTAATATCGAATCCCTTTTCTATTTCGCAATCTAACAGAGAATGTAAGAACCATAGCTACCAAATCCAGCAAACAATCCATGGACAATAGAGCATTCATCAAGAGTGAAATGGATAAATTGCTGGATGAAGGAATAATTGAAGAAAGCCATTCTCCTTGGCGAGCGCAAGTCCTCAAAAACCACAAGAAACGTATGGTTATAGACTATTCGCAAACCATAAACCGGTTCACTTTACTCGATGCTTATCCACTACCTAATATTGAGTATATTATATATCGAGTAGCTTGCCACTCAGTGTTCAGTACAATTGATTTGTCTAGTGCTTATCACCAGATTCCCCTGAGAGAAGATAAAAAACAATATACAGCATTTGAAGCTGCTGGCCGCCTCTACCAGTTTTGCCGAGTACCATTTGGAGTTACGAATGGAGTAGCTTGCTTCCAGAGGGTCATACATAACTTCATAAAAATAGAAGGACTCAAAGGCATATAAGCTTATCCAGATGATATAACTATCTGTGGGAATGACTAGGGAGACCACGATAGGAACCTTTCAGATTTCTTAACTGTTGCAAATAAATACAATCTTACTATAAATGAGAAAAAGAGCAAATATTCAGTAACTGCTATAAATCTACTTGGGTACAAAATTGAAAAACAAACTGTAAAACCTGATGAAGAACGACTGAAGCCTTTATCATCCTATGCCTACCGACATGGCATCTCTAAGAAGAACAGTGGGGATGCTGGCCCACTATTCTAAATGTATCCCACACTATTCTCAGAAGGTACAAAGCTTAGTTTGTACAAGAATCTTTCTGCTCTCTTTAAAAGCTGCGTCGGATTTTTAGTTGATGAAAGAAGAAATTGCAAAATCAGCTGTGTCTGCTATTTCTGAAGCTGTCACCTTTGTAGTTGAGATAGATGCATCAGAACATTCCATAGCAGCTACTCTATCTCAGTCAGATCGCTCGATTGAGTTCTTTCGAATGCTCTCGCCTAGCGAGGTGAGACATTCTTCTGTTGAAAAAGAGGCTTATGCTATTGTTGAATCTCTGAGAAAATGGCGACATTGCCTTATTGGTCGCCATTTCAAACTGATAACTGATCAGAAGTCTGTATCTTTCATGTTTGACCAACGCCACGCTAGCGAAATAAAAAATGAAAAGATACTCCGTTGGCGGTTGGAACTTTCATGTTTCTCTTTCGACATTGTATATCGACCTGGCAAACACAATGAAGTAGCCGATGCTCTATCACGAGTTTGTGGCGCTACTGAAGCCAACAGGCTATATACCTTACACTCAAACCTTGGGCGCCCGGGTGTTACCAGAATGGCTAACTGGATCAAGAGCTGAAACAAGTAATTTTCTATGGAAGATATCAAGAAGATGACTGCCTCTTTTCAGGTGTGTGCGGAACTCAAACCAAATTTTCATAAGCCTCAAGGAGTGAACCTAATAAAAGCAACTGCACCGTTCGAGCTGTTAAATATAGACTTCAAAGGACACTTGCCATCTCAAACAAAGAATAGGTATTTATTGACGATCATAGATGAGTACTACCGTTTTCCATTTGCTTATGCATGCCCAGAAATGACTGCAAGTACTGTAATAGAAAGGTTTTGTGATCTATTTAGCCTATTCGGCACATCATCATTCATCCACTCATACAAGGGTTCTGCTGCATTTATGTCTAACGAACTAAAAATAGTTTTACATTCTAGAAGAATAGCTACGAGTCGCACAATACCTTATAATCCCCAAGGTAACGGCCACATAGAACGGTTGAATAGAACACTTTGACAAACAATATCCCTCCCTGTGAAAGGTAGAAATTTACAAATCTCTCAATGGGAAAGAGTCCTAAATGACTCCTTGCACTGTGTAAGATCTTTGTTATGCACTGCTACGTATATTGCACCACACGAGCGGATGTTTATACATAGTAGGAAATCGTCAAATGGATTATCCACGCCAACGTAGTTTATGACTCCGGGAAAAGTACTTTTGAAACGATGCATTAGACAAAGGAAGTACGATTCGTTAGTTGACGAAGTTGATCTTTTGGAAGCTGGTCCGAATTATGCCCTAGTGCGACTGCAAAACGGAAATGAAGCTACTGTATCCCTCCGCCACCTACCTCCTAGTGGGGATGATGAACGTTTACTTGGAACACCTGATTTTAATAGCCCAAACCCATGCAGAATTAATCCTATGGGAGTAGACATTACCACTATAGGAGAAGAGGACAGGCAGCGAATAGTTGAAACTCCAGAAACTACAACACAAGAAATCATTCCTGATCAGGAATTATCAGAAAAGGAAAATAATGATCTAATAGTAACTTCACCTAGAAGATCCCATCGCCTAAGACAGGCTCCACAGCATCTGAAGGACTTTTATAGCAAATAAAGAGGAGGAGAATATTGCGAATAATAATTAATTCCCATATATGAACTGAATTCTAATTTAAGTTTGTTAATAATATTTAATATGATATATGTTTGCTTAATTGTTAGATTATGTTATCTACATCTGGTCTATAATGTCTCTAACTTTGTATAACCAAATAATGTAGAAATGTTCTAAGATGAATAAAACCTTGTATAGTAAAAAAGTCTTTACTTCATAACAGAGGTCCCTGCAACAAGCCCATAAAGATGCGTTTACACGTTTGCCAAACCATTGGCAATCTAAATGCCCCAGATATTGCGCAATCCAAACCAAATACCCCATTTACATGCTTGAGCTTGCGGGTCCTTGTCAGTGTTTGGCAAACTTGCAAACGCACCTTAATATGCATGAGTACTTTATTTACTTACCGGCATTAAGCAGCTTAGGCCAACTTCCCGTTGAGAAAAAATTAAGGGTATTTAAATTTAGAACACTCAATTTCGATTGCGTATATTAAAGAATGTGCATACGTTATTATTTAGTGAGTCGAAATATGTGATGCATTATATGATTACACAAAGTTGAATTCATAGAAATTAGTTTAAACTTACAGCGGCCATATACGACATTTATTAAGATCTTCCTCCATACTGACAAGAATCTGATAGTAAGTTGTAATCAGGAGTGATGCAAACTTCTTAATAATAGTTATCGCTGATTAATTAAAATCAACTAGAACATAAAGTTGTTAATAAATATTTAAATCAACATTCAGAAGTAATATTTATAATTACAACATATGTTTCAGAATAATTTAACATAAAATTATTTCAAATACCCATTAATATTATTTTTTTCTCACGAATTTTCGGAAAGACTATGATTAAGATCGTTGTCAATAGTATAAAGGTTAGCTAAGGTTTTATTATCGAGGCTTTTAATGACGAACTAAGTTTTATTGAATCAAAGCCATTCTGGGAGTGACATATTGCCACATTGCTAAAAGCTGTGAAAACAATTTTCAACATTTCAGTAAACACTCAGTTTTAGTATCCATATTGATTAAATACAGATATTTATAAAGTAATGTCTTGTCTGACCTCTGGTTACTTAGTTTTCGTGCTATTAACAAAGGAGATCTAGCGTATCTTCTTCCAAAAACAAGGAAATAACGAGGATGCCGCCAGTTTTCCTTATTTATCTGTTCAGATGTTTTCCCTGTACTAAACATCTGAATGCTTCTCTAGACATCCAGTTCTAAATTATCAGACTTCGGTGGCTGAACAGTATACACGTAGTACATAATAATATTTTATATACGGTGACTATATTTTCCTAATAACGATTCCAGAGATGCTATGGAAGACATCCCACTTAAATATTGGTAAACAAAAAAAAAAAAAAAAGACAAATTTTGCACATACCTACATGAATTTATTGTATTTTGGAGACACTTCAAATAATTTCAGTAAAAAAAATCTGGTGCGGTGCCCGCATCACACAACTTTCCCTTACCACCCTATTATAATTATCTTTTTAATATAATTCTAAAGGGTTCACATAAACAATACTTGAAATAAACTCAGCAGCATTCAATTCTTCTCCCACTTAAGTATAATAAAATAGTTTTTAAAACAATTTTAGTACAACAATTCTGTACACTGCCTCTATATTTTAACTTTGTCAAGTTGCAAATATATTTTAAAAGTTGCTGGTTTAGTTTCCATGGAAACATTTTCTTTCCATTAAATAATGTGATAGTAGAAATTATTAAGTTAATTTCCGTTTTTGTATTCTTAAATTACTTTGTTACACAGCGTATTGTTTACAACAGATTGGCTAGTTGGTGGGAGGAGGTTCGGTCGCATCTATCTCCTTTTGGATGCGCTCGGTTATCCATCTATTTTATGCTCCTCATAAAATACACTGTATCTTTGCTAATACTTGTCCGATTTTGATAATTTTTTTTTTAGATACCTTTAGAATAACCTTTCATATAATTCTGTACATAATTTACTATAAATTGCATACTTTTTAAGCCATGCGAAAATAAAATATTCTTTTCTTCATAACTTTTTTTCCTGCATTTTCTCGGTGATTTACTAAATAAATGAAAAGTTAAAGGCCTTTATGAAGAATTATTTTGGCAAGTTTCATCAAAATCGTTAGAGCCGTTTTCGAGAAAATTGTAAAAAATGTAATATCCATATTATAATAGCTATTTCCGGTTTGTCCGATGCGCTGTATCTTTGCTAATACTGGTCCGATTTTGATGATTATTTTATTGTTTTTTAGATAATTTAATTATCTTTCATACAAGTGCATAGATGATTTACCATAAATTGCACGCTTTTGAAGTTATGCGTAAATAAAATATTCTTTTCATCATAACTTTTTTCCCTGCAATTCCTCGGTGATGTACTATATATATGAAAAGTTAAAGGTCTTTATGAAGAATAATTTAGGCAAGTTTAATCAAAATCGTTCGAGCCGTTTTCAAGAAAATTGTAAAAATGTGTAAAATCGATTATATAAAGTGGCACTTCCGGTTAGTCGATTTTGACGAAAATGTTGCTGTAACATCACATGCATGTATTAACCTTAAATATGTAATTTCAGTATCGTACAGCTTTCCGTTTTTGAGCTAGACTGATCACATACACACAGACACACACAAAGACACACAGACCATTTTGCGAGACTTGGTCATTTGGAGACAGGGGACCTTAAAACATGTATTTCCCTTGAAAACTCGAATTCAAAAATTTTCACGATCGCAATACTTCCCCTTACTATATACTTTGTATATAGGTAAGGGAAAGTAATAGTCGTACAGTGTCAGCCTTGATAGTTTTTGTGAGCTGCTGATTAACTCTTGAAACAAATCGTTCAGGAAGATTTAAAAGTGATCGCCGTTGGTAATAACAAATATAAATAAATGGTGTAATAATCTATTACCACTCCCCTCCGCTACCTTTTGAAGTAGTTCAAAGAAGCGAATCAGAGAGATACATAATTTCATTCTCCATGCTTATATTTTGCTTTATTTATTTACTTCACCTTTTCAACAATCCTCGCCTTTTATAAATAGTGATTGTCGCTGGGAACTTCCTTCCTCGATGGCGCTACAACTCACGAAGAGTTAGGGCCGCCTGCAACGTTGTCCGCCAGTCTTCTCCGTTCTCTGATGCTGCTCTCCAGTTACGAAAGTTTAAGACGTTCCGCGCGTCGGTTGCCAACGGTGATACCGTCAGCCTACCGTAGTTGGGTCTGCCAACTCTTCTAGTTCCATGAAGACGTTCTTCTAGAAGTTTTCTGGGCATTTCATCAGGCCTCATCCTGGCAATATGTTCAGCCCATCTCAGCCGCCCGATCCTGATGAATTTAACTATGTCAGCTTCACCATAAAGTTCTTTTAGCTCTTCATTAGTGCGCTGCCTCCATTCATTGTTGACCCGTACTGCTCCGAAGATCTTCCTCAGAATGCGCCTTTCAAAACAGAGGAGTTCTTGTTCCTGAGCCTTTGGGATTGTCCAGCTTTCAGAGCCATATACAAGTACTGGCTTAATTAGGGTCTTGTATAGGCGGAGTTTAGTGGTCCTTGTGATGATTCGGCTGCGGAAGTATCTAAGCAATCCAAAGTAGCTTCTATTGGCGGCTAACATTCTCGCGCTGGGAACTGAAGGGCACGAAATGTGCCTCTCCTTCCTCCCCCAAAACTCTCGAAGCTTGTTGGTTATTTTTTTCCTTAATGAAAAAAACAAACAGGTGTTTTCACTCTTAGAGCAAACCAAAACAATAATGAATGTGCACTATTCATATTACGAGACTGAAAAGAGCTTTCTTCGCAGAATACTAGAGTAACCGAAGGTTTACTGAGGTTTATTCAATAAATAACAACGCCGTTTTATCCGAAGTAAGCCTTCTGTAGCTAAAGCAAGGAAGATACGGCCTGAAGTTTGTAAGAAAATAATTATTATAAATTTCACAAGCATTAACAGGAACTAATTTAACTCTTAAAACTATACAACTCAAATTTGACAACTGATCTGTTATGCATTGTTCGTTTATTAAAAACTATACAATGAAGTTGTTTGTTTATATTAAATGGGACAGCGGCTCTGCACATAAAACACGGCTTTGTTAGAATGCCCACCTCGAATCTATCAAAGAAAGCCACGAAGAGTGTGTTGTATCCACATCGACCACTGGAATAAGTTGTATTTTACCGCTTTTAGAGAAAATATCATAAAATCCCAACTACTGTTTGGAATCAGGAATATTTAAATTTATTCGGTAGCTTATTTTGGACGCGCCTAAAGGGTTTAAATTTAAGATTAAACTCTTACACGTCCCGCTCACACTGAAACAGGTCGATTACCAATAAAATAACGCTGTTACTTTATCATTAATCGATAGACTATACCTGATAATTGATTCCATCAGCGCCTTTTCGATTGTATAACCTAATACAGCACCAACACAATAATTCCCTCTGTATTCTTATGTTAGGTTTTCGAAGCCATGTTCATATAAATACACCCTATAAAAAATAGATTCCTCCATTGTTGAGCATACTTTCATCAAACAAAGTTGGTAGATAAATCAACGAATAATGCACTTTTTGAGATCCCAGAGGCATACGTTAATTTTTTTCGGGGGAAAGTGAAATCTAATAAGAAGATGGCCAATAATCATCTAAATGTCTAAATCGCCAAATTGGGCTTAAGTTTTAAGGATAAGCATGGGGCCTCAGATACCCTGCGACAATGACCAAATATCGAATGGAAGACTATCAACCAAGGCATTGTACCCACCGTTCGGAACTGTCGATCTTGCTGCGAAAACTTGAACCAGTCTACAAAAACAAAACACTGGAAGACCGCTGGGCAGAGGAAGTGTTGAAGCAGACGCGGGCCAGATCGAAAACTGAAATGTTTGATACACTTACGATAACAAAATTTTAAATTGTTTTTCTAGCAGCAGTGAGATGATACGCAGACATGCGTAACGGCTAATAAATAAACACACAAAGAAAAAAAAGGTACAACTATAGACTAGGGATACGCTATCACTTGTTCATTCCGAGGTCACCCGAACGTTGCCGGACTAGCACACTCTAGCGTCATTTGTGCTAACTAACTATTTTGCATTCAATTGTTAGCACTATTTTGTTCAATTGAATTCAATCCGCTCATTACGTTCGCCCAAGAACTAAACAAAACATCAACGGATCCTTTTCAGTTGAGGTCGGGGCTTTACCGTAACTTCAATTATTACTGCTTTAATTATATCACAGCTGTCGACTTCTGTTCGCTATGCTCGCTCAAGTTATGGATAAACCCCAAAAGTTCCTTTTCAGTTGAGGTCGGGTCCTTACCGTAATTTAAAATATCACTCCTTTAAATTATTACAAAAATTTTCCCAGATCACCGGAAGTCGACAGCACTAGTAATTTTAAATAATATGTAATTAAAGCAGGAGCAATTTTAATAATTCCAATGAATTCGAATGTTACAATTGAATGCAAAGCAGTTAGTTAGCACGAATGACGCTAGAGTGTGCTAGTCTGGCAACGTTCGGGCGAACAAGTGATAACGCGCCTCCAGTCAATAGTTGTACAGAAGAAAAACTTGTTATAATGTGTACCAACGTTTCGGCCATCACCAGGGCTAAAAGAAAAAAAACAAGATAACAAAATTGAAAACAACAGAGGCAGTACACTAACTGGTTTTATATATACATCTTCAATGAAGTTTATAAAATGTTAAAATTTTTACAACCGATTTAACTTTTAAATTTTCCATTAAAGGTTCCATGTTTTCAAGTAAAAAAAAAATCATTAAACAGTAAGCAAAATAAAAATATGTAAACTTTTAATGATATCCAAATGTATAAAAATAACGTTTAATATTTAAATAGTTAGAAATTTAATAAAATATTAAAAATTCAGTCAAAATTTACATATTTTTGGTTATAAAAACAATAAACCTACCAACCAAGTATAAACTGTATATTTTGGTGTATCATATTTTGATGGCATAGAAGGGACACCTTCTACCCTTTGGCCCTATGTTTATTTACACCCTATACCCGAATGGGTAACCTACCGGGTTTATTTTTATTTGTTTAATATTATGATTTATTGTTTCCAAGAAACTAACCATGTTTGAAACTATTGTTATTGTTTTTACTGTACTTTGAGAAACAGAAATGCTGCAGGCAGTATTTCTAATTATAAATAATTCTTATGCCTAAGGTATTCTATTTATTTCCTAAAATGTAGAATTGATATTTAATTATGCACTCTAGAACGCAATTCAGAAATTTGAATTTCTCAATAGAAATGACTCCCAAACCATCAGATGTCGAGAAGACTGACTTTGTTACTGCCACAATGAGCATTTTTCTGGCTGTATCGCCTACAGCTAGACTACATGTCAGTATTCTGATAAATCAAATTAATGTTTTACTGTGCTTGAATTATTGTTTGATATAATATGTATACACTTTCCAGACCCGTTGCAGAAGTTTGAATCAAATGGATAGAGTTGGGCTTAAAAATCCGGACTCGGGTTTAAATGTCCCTTTACAGCAGAGAAGGCATAACTTAGCCCGATCTCAAGTAATTTCTGTTGGATTTTTTCATTATTTTAGCCATTTTCATTTTTATGATTAAGTAATTGCATTTATACATTATTGTGTTCAGGTTAACAGCTCCGAATACTTTAGTGTTGCATTTGAAATCGATGGCCAAGACGCTTCAGGCCATGAGTTCTTGTTAGCTGCCAAAGGGACTTCTCTTGCGTATGTATTGAATTTTATGTCTGCTTCTGTGTTGAATTACTAAAGTTATCTTATGTTATTTTTCTGATAATCCTTAAATTCTTTGTGACTTAGTTTGATAATAAAGATAAATGGACTTAATATTCTAGGGAAGCCTTAGGCCCTGTTTGTAACAGGAGATGTATTGAACTTTCGAATATTGAAGTAATGTTAGAGCAGTACAAAACCCCTCTTCCAATCTTAACAACCGATACAGCCTGGTTAGGAGGAAAACATATCACACTCAGAGGTAAATTATACTTTGCATGGAAAATCCTTGCTTATTTATAAAGAACTGAAATTCCCTTAAAATTTAAAAAATGAGCATAAAGCAGTTCTGATTACTTTCAAGTATAAGCTCTCTTGGAGCCAGCAGTTTCCAAATACTCAAGAATTTCATTAAATACGATTATAAGTGTAGGATCTAATAAACTAGGGTTCCTATACTAGCTTGTTGAGAAAAAGTAGTAGTTTTATGTTTGATTAAATGATATCTATGGAATATCATAAAAAAATCTATCTTATTATTATTATTACTATTTTTTTGTATGTTATAATTTTATGTTTAGCAATGTTTAAAGTAATTATAATAAACTGTGGTCATCTGTTAAGATATTTTAAATATATATACAGCAACCAAAACATTAATATTGTGATGTAACATAATTAGTATTTGGTTCACAAAAAGTAATGTTGTTTATTATAGTTTTATACTCAGATTAAACAAACAAGAGAAACTGGATATTGAAGTTTTTAGTGATATAATTTATCGACAGGTACATAATTATCTATCAAAATAGATTTTACATATGAGTAGCTTCTTATTTTCTATGAATAGATTTATTTTTGCCATTATTAGTTTAAACAAAGTTGGTACAACTGTTTTCTTTTGTCATTTACAGCGTAATTTCCTGTCAGTTGAATACATTAATAAAATCTGAATGTTCTGTTTTATTTATTTATTTTTTTTTGTAAAGTGAGTTTATTAATTTAGTTTTATTTATGTTTTAGAAAAGGACTCTTCCGAAAATCGCGGCAATAAGCTTTTTAGTCATCCGTCTAGAAAAACATCGAGGGTAGGTTTTATATTACATTATAAATATTCAATATTTTTTACAGTATTATAATTTGATACTTGTAATAATTATAATAAACTTTTGATAACTGGTATCTAATATTGGATGTTTCTGTATTTCAGAGCTGTAAAGGTAGAACTAGTTTTTTTAGTGTTAGTACTGAAGAAGGTAACGTCAGTTCTGATACTTTACCAACTGAGCCAAAAAGCAAATCTTCAAGACAAAGATGGAGTGGTCTTTTTGGAAATTCTAAAGTACATAATTTTATTTAAAATATCAAATTGATCTCAAAATCTCAATTTTTAAAAACATTTATAATCTATAAGAATATGTTTATTGTTGCAGGACAGCAAAATGGAAATGTTAGTTGAAAAACTAAATAATTACAGTAAATTTGGTATACCTCAAGTAAAACGAGATCATGACGAGGATATAGAAGAATGTAAGTTTACGCTACGTTTTTAGTATCACTTAGCAATTTAAATTATTTCTATTTGTTAGAGAAAGTTACAAAGTTAAGAAAGAAAAAAAAAAGTAAGTAATTTTAGGCTTAAATGTTTAAATTATTTTCAGTTATGGGGAAATTTTTAAACATTGATTCTGCTACTCTTTGATCTATGCCTTGTCCACATCGGAGCACCGCTCCTAGCTTTGTACCAAACAAATAAAATAAGCTCCCAGTTTCTTCCTAGCTTAGTACCAAAATCTAGGAATTGCTTCTCCGATTCTTTTAGCTTACACCCTTGCACCTCAAGGTTTGAGAACTTTAGAGATTTATAAAAATCTTTTTATATTATTTGATTTTTAACAATAACCAACCATAATTGAATTTCTTTAATTGTTCATAAAATTATGTACTTGACAAATATTATAATTTGTATAAGTTTTCCTAATGAAACAGCAATAATATTAGCGATAAGTGTTTAAATGTTTAAATTATTTTCAGCTATGTTGAAATTTTTAAACATTGATTCTGCTACTCTTTGATCTATGCCTCATCCACATCGGAGCACCGCCCCTAGCTTAAGTTAGGGATAAGCACTTGAAATAATAAAATCCTTCAAATCCAATCCAGATTTTTGTTTAAATGACCAAATAAATATCTGCAATAGTCCAATCTTAAATTTTTTCGCATCCATAATAGAAAAACCAATTACTCACCGGCATTACTGGAAAAACCCCGACCCTTAAACCGTTTACATATAAACATCCCACCTTTCCTTTCTTTCATTGTTAGTTCAGTGCGAGGAGAAACTAGTACAAACTTTTCTGTTTGATATAATCCATTTAAACCTTGGTGAGTACCAACATGTATTTGATTTCTTGTCTTAATAATTGAAGTATAATAATCCTTATATACCATCATGCGGGATGTCAACTGAGCAATAATATTCTCTTAAATATTTAATTTTTGTGCTGTTATTATTTTATTTTTAAGCTCAAGTTATTATTTTGATTCTTCTACATTTAATTATTTACATATATATTTGAAACAAAGTAGAAATCCATTGATTTAGCCTAAATTGTGGGCTTTCTAAAATTAATTTGTTAAATCATTGGAGAAGTACAATATTTTTTACTATACAAACCTCAATTGATTATTGGAGGGAGTTTTTGGTTGACCGTAGATATCTTAAGGGAGAAGTTGGTCGGGAAGTGCGGTCAAAGAGTTACACTTTTATAAGTAAACTTATATATTTTGAGCTGACGTTTCAACCTAAGTTTTAGGCCATCTTCAGGGCTAAAAGGAAAACAAAATAACAACAATGAAAAAACGACAGAGGCAATACCAGTAACAGTAAAAAATGATAAAAACAGAAATTACAAGTAAGATAAAAAAGTATGAAGTATAAAAAGAAAAAGATAGCACTAAATTACATAATAAAAGTGACATAATACAAGTCACTTGTAAGTTACTTGTAATTTCTGTTTTTATCATTTTTTACTGTTTCTGGTACTATTCTTTTTATCTTTTATAATTCTAGTGTTATGCTGCTTAGAGTTAATTAGTTTTTTAGTAAAAATATTCCTTTAGTTGTATATAAAAAAAAAAAAATGTAGTCATTGCGTATTAAATATTATTATTAGAATTCATTGCATTAAAACTATAATGTCGGTGATAAAGTTTGAAAATATGTCAAGAAATTTGTCTGGTGCAAAAAAAAAAAGATGTGTCAGGTAAAAACCTGATAACTCAAAGTTTTCAGATCAGTTTAATGTTAGCAAACCTCATTCTAGCTCCTATTGATAAATGAAATTAATCGTAAACTAGTACTTTGTGTTGAGAAATTTATTTTAAATTTAATAAAATATGAAATAATAATAATAATAATAGTAACACTGATATTAATCAAGATTTCAAACTTTTGAAGAGTTATTGGATTTCCTCAAAACTCTGAAAGAAATTATATTTTTCTTTTTTATCTTTTATAATATGTATTTAAAAGATATCACTAAGGCATGTTAGTAATAAATCAATTTCATTTTTAGCTCTATATAAACTTGAAGATGATTGGAAGGAAATTGTTTCGAAAAAACGAGTGGTATCAGACATCGAGTGTCAACAGCAAGCAGCCATTTGGGAACTGGTTCAGACTGAAGTTGCTTATATTCATACCTTGAAACTAGTTACCGATGTAAGTTATCAGATTACTAAGTCATTTATTATATATTAATATTATAAAAACAATATGTGTCATGCAAATTTTATATTTTTAATTAAATTTCAGCTGCTTGAATGTGCTTAATATATCATAGTATAGTATACATCATTGATGTACCAACAAAGAAGTGTCCCAGTCTTACTTGTAGTCCCAAAACTGTCAAAATACTAATCCACTAGATTGGATTCTTAAGTTATTTACCTTTTTTTTACTTTTCTACCGCTACAACGTAAGGAAAGTAGTTTAAAAGAAAACTGGAAAAAAGTTACCCCGAAAAGAATATTTTATTTGTGTATAATGCAGAAAAATATGCATTTCTTGAATAACCAATACATAATCACTAGAAAGGTAATTAAGTTTCCTAAAAATCATCCAAATCGATCCAGCATCAGCCGAGATGTAGCTTTTTGAACTTTGTACACATGTTATAAATTATTCTCCACAAGTTCCTATGGACACCAGTCCGCCTCTGTTTAGTTTTTGGATAAATCGAAAACTATACGTTTCCTGGAATATTCTAGATGTACATTTGAAAGATAATTTGATTGTTTATAAAACTGAATATTCAAAAAATAGGGAAGTAAAAAAAAAAAAATTTAGTTGAACTAATATAAAGAAAAATATAGCTAACATTTTTTGTATTTTACTTCAACTCAAATCGGTAAGGAAAGATGTATGAATGGACACCCCAAATAAATATATATATATATATATATTTTTTTCCTTTATAATAAATAATCCTAGTAATTTTAAATGTATTATGTTGGTTAAGTTGGCTACCAGTTAACTCTAAATTTACTTAAGTATGTTTCATTTTCAGTATTCGTGCTTACATAGTTTTCTTATCAACTAAAGGGAGGAGTGCGTTGGGGCGAGGGTCCCAGAGTGCCGGAACGTGGGTTCAATTCCCACCTGGGTCGGTTAATATTTATTTCGTGGCGATCCCGCGAAATGAATCTTGACACTCTGGTTAGTAAGCGGCGGTGACGTAAAAGTAGCCGTCAGGGGTTGGCAAAAAGGACCGTAAGGCCCACTTGCCGGACTAGTTTCCCCCACCAATACCAGTACCAGTATAACTTAAAGGCAAAAGAATATATGCCACCTATTCCATCACATTCATTGTTTAATTTAATATTATATTGCATGTGTAACACTATATATTTAACTTTTCGATTCACTTAATCATATTTTGACTAATCATATTAATTGTAAATGTTTACAGTTGTTTTTAGCCTGTTTAATAAGCCTTCAGAAAGTTAATCTACTCCTGGATATTGACAAATCAAGATTATTTAGCAATATTGAAGAAATTTCAGCGTGCAATTTTACTCTTTGGTCCAAATACTTACTGCCCATGCTTGCTTGTGCTCGAGAAAATGCAACACTGCTAGATCCTAATATAATGCTGGAAGCGTTTCTTAAGGTTTGTGCATATCCTTTTTAATATTAATAATAAGGCCCAACCAACCTGGTCATTAGCTAAGTATTTTATTTATTCTGCTATATCAGCCGTGGATTGACTCTGGGGTCGGAAGATCCTCCTGGGGCACACATGGCCACTCTAAAGTGGATACTCTTAACACTCCGAAGGTCAGTAGCCTAAGAGTCACATAGTCGCTACGGATCCATGAGATTCACCTTACCAAATCAATTTGTTGAAAAAGATATAGAATGAATTTTTTAATATTTATTGAATAAAAAACACAGTTATATTATAATTTTAAAAAAAGAAAAGAATTAAAACTAAAATTACTATATTTAAAGGGAGAAGTTGGTCGGGGGGTGCGGTCAAAGAATTAGACTACTATAAGTGAACTTATATAATTGTGCCGACGTTTCGGCCTAAGTTTTAGGTCATCTTCAGGGCAGCGAGGCGTGTGGTCAAGCGCCAACTCAGTTGGCGCTTGACCACACGCCTCACTGCCCTGAAGATGACCTAAAACTTAGGCCGAAACGTTGGCACAATTATATAAGTTCACTTATAGTAGTCTAATTCTTTGACCGCACCCCCCGACCAACTTCTCCCTTTAAATATAAATATACGGTCAACAATAACTCCCTCCATTCCTAAAATTACTGTAGTTGACTCACAAAACATTTGGAACCAAAACATTAAATTCTGTATACCATTAAAAATGAATACAAACATCCCTTAACACGAGGAACAATTAAATTAATTAATAATTGTATTAGGAACATGCTGTTATACTATACTATATGTCACAGGCAGGCGCCAGGACGGTCTATTTCCTTTTGTTGTTGACGAGTTCCTCAGTTGTCAAATCTTAAGTAAAGTAAAAATTGGTATCGATCCGATAAAGAAGTTCATTTAAATTAAAAGTTATGTGAACATGAGGAAAATATCTGATGTGGACATCACATAGCTTCCTTGTACGCTTATTAAACTATTAATTAGTGGCTCAAAAATAACACTCGGCATCACAACGTGCAATGGGATCTGTTATTTGCGATGGTGTCTTTAGTCGTAATTCTGGATTTGGTAGACTCAGAATTTTATATTCTAAAACATTTAACGCTTTTATTTCTAAAATTGATAGAGAACTATTTAAAAAATCTCGTGTGACCAGCACATGATCTTATGCCAATTCAATATTAAAAAGCAGTTTGGAATTTCAAGTAAAATATCACTTCCAATTACTGAATTTTATTTCCATTGATAAAAAAGTCTCTAATACTAAATTTGAAAAGAATTAAATTAAATTTAGACAAATTTTTTCACCAAATTCTATTTGGAGCGAAAAGTATAGTACAGCTTCTGATTGGTGTTTGGTAACCGAAATTTATTACTTTATTTGCAATGGCATAAAAGACTCTAATATTAAATTTGAATAGAATACTGAAATGTGTGTAGGGCTACAAATAAAGCACCACTTCCTTCCGATTGGACAATTATAAACAAAATTTAATCAGCTCTTTCCATAAATGAAACTTAAATACCAAATTTCAGACCATTTGATTTGAGCTAGAGTGCATACATTAACACGTCCATCCTAACTCACACACACACTCAGGCATCATTATAAAAATGGCTAATATGGACCTTGAAATGTGGTGTTACATGAAAATCTGGATTTGTGATTTTTAGCACAATTCCTATTCATTCCTTTTTAAAAGGTGGAGGTTAAAAAAAAAAAAAAAAAGCTGTAAAGTACCACTTCCAGCTAGCCAGTTTTAACCAAAATCTATTTATATTAATATGTAAATCTTATATACCAAATTTGAGAAGTACATATATCTTCAAGTAAAGTACCACTTATGATGATCATTTAGTAAACAAAAACGGAACTGCATAACTAGATTTTACAACAAAACTAAATACAAAATTTAAATTTTCTACGGCTAACCGTTTTTGAGTTATGCGAGATAGGAACGAACTTACGTACAGATGTCACGATGAAACTAGTCAAAATTGATTCAGAGATGGTGAAAATGGATATTTCCGTTGAAATCTGAAAACCGAAAATTTTTGCGATCACAATACTTCCTTTACTGGATACAAGGAAGTAAAAATGAAGAAAAAATAAATCATCATAGATATAAATTGCACTGGATCTGAGAGATCCAGTACCTATATTTTATAAACTAATAATTTTACAGTAAAAATTATTCTACAGAAAGATTAAATAAACATAATACATAACAATACAACAAGAAAAAATTAAATAGAACAGACTAACAACACTTATTGATTATGTCACTATGGATCCTACAGATCCAACATTACGTTTCGGTATACAAATTATGGGATCATAAGACTCCAAGAGTTAGGAGAAAGGAGTTTAAAACCGTAACAAAATTACCACTCGATGGATCTCTCAAAGCAGGCATGACCTTCGGAGTGGGCAGGGAATATCCAAATTAATGAAATGAAATTCAGACTTGGTTTGATTCTACAGTGGAGCGTCGATTATCGGAACGGTTTTTTTTTTTTTTTAATTAATTTGATCATGACATTTTATATGCCACAGCATTAATTTTGATAAAGCTTTGATTAGATACACTTTGATTATTTTTTGGCAAACACGTAAATACATATTTTTGTTCATTTCATTATGTACATGTGACTAAGTTAAACAATTTATATGTACTTTATGACACTGTTTTTTTCACTATGCACATACATGATATATTTATATAAATATAGTTTTTTTTTACAAAGTTGTTGTTTTTGATCTTCCTTTTCCTTATTATATATTTTAAAAAAATTATATATATATATATATATATAGTGTGCGAGTACGTGAATTTCGATTATCCGAACCACCACTGACAACATTAGTTCGGATAATCGACGCTCTACTGTATTTCGATTTTCAAATTAATTATATAACATTAACATCCTTCTGGAAGGATACAAAGTCTGACTCACCTTTATGATTGTACATAGGCTTTTCTATCTGGGAGAACAGTCTATACCATTATACCACCAAAACCTTATAAAATTCTAAGTTGGCACAAAAAAAAAAAAAAAATAATAAAAAATTTCAACTTTTACTATTTTTTACAAGAACTTGAAAATTCAGAGGTCCTTCTGGTAGGATGTTACCCTTACATTCTATCATCAAATGATCCTAAATCTTTTATGAGAGCTCATATATTTGGTTGATGCAAAAATAATGCAGGTTTTTGCTATTTATTGAAATTCTTTAGTTCAACAATGTTTATTTAGTCAAAATCTATATACATTTGCCCATGTATTACAAGCTTATTTATCCCAGCAGGAAAGAAATTTGGATCCTTGGAAAAAAAATGAACTCCTGAAAAGCATTTTCAATATCACTCTGGTTTTGAAAGTTTTTCTCTCATAAAAAGTTGTCCAGGTGATTGAAAAAGCGGATGTTGTTAGGGGAGAGGTCAAGCAAATTGGGTGGGTGTTCAAGGATTTTGTATTGCAACTCATGCTGTCGTCGTGGCTGGATATTATCGTGGAGAAGGATCGGTCCGTTCCGAGTAATCAATGCTGGACAAAGATGTTGCAACTTCACAAGCATCACATCAATTTCTTCACGGTACTTGTAGTGGATAATACCGACAGTAGACCATAACTGTTTTTGGATACAAGTCAGAAAACCAATGCCGTATAGTGAACTTGTTGATGATCTCCTGACTCCAAACTCCAATCTCCTGCAATTTTCGGAGCAGTGTGCCCCAGTTTGTATTTGTAAAAATAAATTGGATGAAAAATGCTCTTTGCCTTTATTTTCAAAGTCTTTAAACAGACTAGATAATGGATAAATTATTTTAACAACGAAATTCAAACAATAATATATAGAATAAGTTTCATCATGATGTATATGGAATTAACATTAATGATTTGTTTTGTGTACATAATTGGTTTTAAAACATAGCAAAGGTGGAAATCTGCTTTATTTTTGCATCGACCCGATACAATGAAAATTAGAGAGGAAATCACCATAGACACTGAAATAAGTATATTATGCCTCGATGTATTTGGCATGGTTTGTTACAAATGTGGATGATATGTGGTTTCAGAAATGTTTTTAGCTGAAAGTGACGCTATAATTTTGTCAAAGAGTTAATGATTTTAACCTTTTATCATTATAAATTGTCACACACATAATAGTATATGTATCGTTTGTCATATATGTATATTATTTTTTACTTTTTTTTTTTAGTGTGAAGAATTATTTGGACCTTATGTTGTGTACTGTTCAGAGCAGAGTGAGTGTCAAAAATACTGCCGAGAGAAAACTGCCTCGAATGAGCTTTTCACGGCTTATTTAGCTGTACGTAATATTTTATTGTAATTCTAACAATATTTACATATATACTCAAAAGAATTTTCAAAATTGTTGATCTTTAATGTTCTATTTGTAAGGTAGATTTTTGTATAATTTTTTCCAATTACCCTCTTATATTAATTTTGTTAATGATTATTCTTATAATTATTTCATATGTCATTTAACTATTGTAAAATTGACTTCATTTTCAGTGGTGTGAAACACAAAAAGATTGCCATCGGCTGAGACTTCTTGAAATGCTCGTAAAACCTATGCAGCGTTTGACAAAGTACTCTTTACTTCTTAAAGCAATATTAAAACATACCACTCTTCTCAAACAAAAAGAAAATCTAGAATTAATGGTATATTTTATTTTATTTTTTAATTAGATTTAAATTAAATTTTGATCAAAATTAATTATTATGATTATTAACTATGGCAGAGCTACTGGTGAGCATGGTCTCTTAACAGGTCAGCTAATGTTTTTGGCACGGTCTGTACATCAAAGGCCAAGTCTGTTAAGGCGGCAATTGACGATCACTTACTTTGTTATTATATATTTAATTTTTATCTTTCTTTTGAAAGATCGTTGATTCCACCCTTTTTTTAATTTCTGGGCGGAGATATTTGCCTGAACGAATTTCAGCTGGTTATTATTTACTTGTTTATACCTCATTTGCCTCTTGCATTTTTGATTTACAATATTATGTCATTTTATTGAAATTAGAGGGTTATGGTTTGTAATTCGTATTGTTTTCCTTAATTCAGCATGGTTATATTTATGATGGGTTATCAATTTTTTTAAAAATTATTTTAGTATTCATAAATATACCTTATTTATTTATTTATTGCGATAAAGGCCAACTAAGGTCCACGCCTATATTACTTCATGGCTTTCATCTTTCTTTCAGCCCACACCTTCTTCATCTTATAAAATATATTTTAATTATATCTCATTTTATTCCTCTTATTTTTTTTTTAGCATTAAACTTTAATAATTTATTGTAATAGGTAAAGATCCTGAAATTATATATACCCCTTAACTAGAATCCATAAATGAAGATCTCATTTTAGAATAAATAAATGCCTTATCAGAAATCGTAGAAGTTCTAAAACCAGTTAAAAATCAATTGCAACTTATAAATTCAGTAAAATAATTATAAGAAATACCAAAAATGTTATCATAAATTGTTTATAAAGAAAAAACTATATTAAATAATAATACAAGGTTGGAGTGATTGCATTTTTCATTTCAAAAAGAATATCGAAGACTAACCTTATTTGGGGTAGAATCGGCATTCGATGTACAGACCGTCCCAAAAACATTAGCCGACCTGTAAAGAGGCCATGCTCTCCAGCATCTCTGGGGAACTATTACCTTAACTATTTTCCATTTTTATTTCCTGAATTTGATTTTTTGAACTTTTGTAACCTTAATGGGTTTATAGCTATTGGGAAAAAAACTTAAATATAGCAAATAATGGCAAATAACTTAAGGGAAAACCTTACGAGCAGAGCTTAGACTCGGAGGTTACGCTCAAGAAGGGAAAAGCCTTCTCCTTTTAAATAACTTCACACAGCTACCTTGTCAAATATACCATCTTGGATTCTTTTATTTTTAAATTCTTTCAATTCGTATGTTGATTGTTATTTGAATAACCAAAGCTTGTTATTTTTAAGCGCATGCGCACTAAAAGTTTTCTCTTTAAGTTGTTAACTTATAGTTTGGATACTTTTTTACTTTCTTGTACGCAGTAAAGGAAGTATTGTAATCGCGAAAATTTTCGAATTCAGTTTTCAACAGAAATATCCATTTTAACCATCCCTGAATCCATTTTGACTAGTTTCGTTATGACGTCTGCACGTACGTTCGTACGTATCTCGCATAACTCAAAAACTGTTAGCCGTAGAAACTTAAAATTTTGTATCTAGGATTACTGTATAATCTAGTAGTGAACCTACCTTTTTGGTCATTGTATGATTACCGGAAGTGGTACTTCACTTGAAGGCCATTATGGATTTTCATAAAAAATTATTTAAAATACTATGGAAAACTTCCCAAATTTAGTATTTATAACTTATATATTGATTTAAATAATATACTAGATTTTGTTCTAAATTGGAAAACCGGAAGCGGTACTTTACTTGAAGGTCATATTAGACTTTCATCAAAAGTTATATTAAAATATAATGTAAAACATCTCAAATTTGGTAAATAGGACTTTTATATCGATATGAATGTATTTACTATATTTTGGTTAAAATTGGTGAGCCGAAAAGGGTACTTTACTTGAAGGTCATATAAGCTTACATTGAAAATTATATTTAATTAAATACATAAATCATATGTTTCGTTAATGAAGGTTACAAACGCAATATGGTTTCCAATCCAATTAAAAGTTTTCATTACTTGTTTTAAGTATTAAAATAGAGTGTAAAATACTGGTTTTTCTCCCGATTTGTGTGTGTGTGTGTCAATAGATGGATCTCGCGATGCCGAGTGACGTTTTTGAGATACTGCAATCTTCGGGAACTAGTAACCAAATTGAGGATCACTTTTTGAGCCAGCGATTTATAGTGTAATAGGCGTACAAGGAAGTCATGTGTTATCCATATCAGATATTTTTATTGCCAATTAGAAAAGTTATCCTTTTTATTTTTTTTTCAAATATCATTTATTAAAAAATAAATATTTCTTATTCTTATGAACTATAGATAAACTATCTATGTTCATCACTTGTTTGGATGCATTAATGTAAAATTGTCTGCTGGTCTATTTTAATATTAATTTTCTTGTTCTAGATCGAACGAATCGATTCGTTTGTTAACAACGTCAATACAACTCTGAAACAAAAGGAAGATATCGAAAGCCTGCGAAGTATCATTGCGAGAATAGAATCTTATGATGTTGTGGTAATGTTTTTCTTTATTTTCTTAATGTGTTAATAGTATTTTAATCCATTATTTTGTTAGGGATTGATAAGTTATTTGCCACTTTTATAATTTTGTTTTTATTGAAAAGTAGTTTCGAATGTTATACATTCATCCTCAGTTCTAAAAACACACAAAAATTCAAAAATAAGCAATTCAAAGTACGGTTTGGTATTATTATTTATTCCGATCTATAACAGAAAAAACAATTACTCATCGGAATTACTGGAAAAACCGCGACTCTTAAACCGTTTATCTATAAACACCCCACCTTTCTTTCATTGCTAGTTCAGTGCGAGAAGAAACCAGTACAACCTTTTCTGTTTGATAAAATCCATTTAAATCTTGGTGAGTGCCAACAGGTATTTGATTTTTTGTCTTAATTAAATTCATAATTCATAATTGTTTTATACTACTAATTTTTATTACATTTAATTTAATATGTATAATAATACCAAACTGTATTTTTAATTGCTTATTTTTGAATTTTTGTGTTTTTAAAACTGAAGATGAATGTATAACATTTGAAACTAGTTTTCAATAAAAACAAAATTATAGAAGAGGCAAATAATTTATCAATCCCTAGTTAAATTGATCCTTGCTATACCATCATGCGGATGTCAACTTACTAACATTTTGTATTATAAATAATTAATGAGTTACCATTGTTTAATACCATCCGTATATGATGTACTGTCCATTCTTTAATAATAACTCCTGTAAATTATTATTATTATTATTATTAGTTTGCACAACAGTCGTTAACGGACCTAGACAAACTTTTGCCAGGCTTCCCTATCAACAGGCATTTTTCTCCATCATTTTATATGTATCCGGCTAAGTTCGTCTTCGAATGTATAATAACTGCACTATTTTTTGTTCTCTCACTAAGGTTCTGATTAGTAATTAATCCATCAGAGCATTTCTATTCTCTAAATAGCTTCTAGATGTGATTTATTTTTTCAAGTTAGTTTCCAATAGTATATTAAAACCCTTGAAGTGAAAAATTCATTAAAAAATAATAATTTGAATTAATTATTAAATCTTTTAAATTTATTCAAATTTTTATTTTCGACTTCAGGAAACCAAAGATGAGGATTTAGAAAAACTGATAAAACCTCACAATGAATTAGATCTGCAGAAGCCCATGCCAGGATGTAATCCTCTTCACAAAAGGCAACTCATCGCGGAAGCTGATTTAAAGCTAAAGGATCACAATAATAGCAAGGTATTGAATGATTTAAAAAATGTTATCATGTTTTATGTTATTGTTTATATCATTATATCTTATATTAATGCTTTGTTGTCTTAGGAAACATTTTTTTAATTTATTTATTTAATTTGATAATAATTAATTTGCCATCTGTAAGTTATTATCTGTGCTAATTTGGTATAACGGTCAATTTAACAAGTCTCTAGGCCACCGCCTCGAAAGCAGTCTGGGTGGGTTATATGGGTTCGTGGTGGATGTAAGTGTTTATGCTGAGGGTGTTAATGTTGCAAATCTGTGGAAATGTTTGTAGTATTCTGTGGCAGTATTGGAAACTGTTCGTATGTCGAAGTCCTTGTGTAGCAAGTCATTTATCAGATAGAATTGTGCTATAGCAAATAAAATACAAGTTCTAATCTTTTTTATTCCAAAAAATTAACTCATCACTTTTCTATCATACTTAATTTAGATATCTGTGGCAGACCCCTATAATGATTCATAACCTTCTTACTAGAAACGGTTGGTAACCTGTTTTCTGATAATCTATCACTATCTAGTCTGCTACCTTCATTCCTTCTTAGTATGTTAGTGCGTTAAAGCTTTTAGTTATTGTACAACCTCAATTTTAAATTCCGTTCGGATTGGTTGCATTATGTTTTTAACAGTGTTATTCTCTCATATATTTGTGTTTTGTTCAATCTCAAACAGATTGTTTGAAGTAGTCACATGAATCCGAGCTCTATTATTTTAAAAATGTTTATTATGATCTCAAGAACGTCTCCTTTAAGAACTTTTTAGTTTTTTTACGAAAATGGATGCTTCATATAAAGAATGCTGTTAAAACTAAATGTATGTAGGGGCTAAAGCCATGTATGCCACAGGTGAGGGGTTACCGAATATTGTTTGTTAAATATTTGTATCCAGAATAATTCTTTTTAGCCGAAAATTTCACTCTACCATTACCTAAAATTGTTTGAGATTCATATTAACTGGGGCTATCTTCAAAAATATGCCAGAAAATGCATTGTTTTAGACGGGGCTAAGAAATTAGTTCGTGTTATTCAATGTTTCCCATAAAGTTCGTGATAATGAGGTTTTACTGTACCTCTAATACAAAATTTCAATTCTCATTCTTTTTCTGAATAAATTATAATTTTTACTATTGAACCCAAAACTAAAAATTGTATAATTAGTGCCAAAGATATACTGTAGGTATAAACCAGAGTAGGTGGTTCGAGCAAATATAGATTTGGGAAGTTAATACAATGCAATTAATACAATTTTCAGTAATTCTTTATTTCTTTCGCCGATCCAATCGATTGAACCTCATTGATTATTGACATAATTGATAATTTATCATCTTGTTCTGTTCCAGGTGGAAGTACATTGTATACTTCTTACCGATATATTGCTGCTCTGCAAATTAACACGAGGATCGCATTTAAAAATTATCCGACCCCCTTATCAGGTGCACAGGCTAATCATTGAAGAACTGGCGAGAGATACTCCAACTCTTGCCGTCGTTCACCTTTCAGAGTATTCAACGCCGATGGCTGCATTTCTTTTAACATCGCCTGATCCAAAAATTATTAAGGTAGCATATGGATTTAATTGAATTACCAATCATCTCCATAGTTTTTATAAAATTTCCTTGTTTAGAAAGTATAATTTTTCTCTTGTTCGGTTGCAAAATTTTACTGTATCTAATATATATATATATATCTGGTCTGAATAACATTTATATATTTTTTAGTGCATAATTTTTACTAATGCCATGGTTTATAAATTATTTTCAGGGTTGTTTTCACTAATTTTTTAAATTTCTCTGTTAATTTAATTTTCTCATACTTTATTTGTTTTTAATGTCAATATTAATTTTCATTATCAGATTTTAATATCAACTTAGGCACTTCTTTGATTTGATCACGATGAATCTTCCAATAATGGACACCTCTCACTCTTAAGAACAAGCATTGAGATATTAATCTTTTATTTGGTTTAAATATCAAAGAGAACAACGTTATTAGAAAAGTGATGATATTAGAACTAGACGATTACCTTTGCTAGAAGCTGCATTTCTGAGGATTATGGGAAAAATACCCGTTCTTTCATTAAATTTGAGAATGCAATTATACGATACATTCTATTAGTTTTGAGAGAAGAGAAATAAGATGGAGGCAATAGAATGAAGAAAGATGATTTGAATTATTAATTTTTTAATGGCTAGAATAGAGCAGTTTTCTAGAAAAAAAAAAGAAAATTGTCAGCGATCGTATAAAAAAAAAAAAAAAATTAAGACCTGGAAGATAATATTTTATTTATTTCATTGAAATTTTATCCCATAATCATTGGTATGGTATTTAACAATATTTTAAAATCAATTATCACTGGATACATATGTGCAAAAGAAATTTTAGGAATTGAATCTGGGAAATTCAATATTGGCAAGTGGCAGAAAGTTGTGAACAGAGGATAAGAAGTGGTTTCGAGATCATCAGGCCAAAATGGTAGCAAACTATTGCAGTTTGAAAGAATAGCATTATTGTTTGGCAACATTGTCTGGCAACAGCATTTTTCCATTTATATTTAGAAATAGGTCTATTGAAGAGGTTATAATTAGGTTTATTTAATAAATTTAATGCATGCATCAAATCGAAATGTTATTAATTACAAATATTCATTAATTTCTTCTTATTAAACAAAAAGTACGTACGTAATTATAAAAAAAATATTAATACAGATTTTATAAAATATTTTAATTATAAGATATTTATTTTTATGAACTAATAAACCCTCTTATAGAATCCAAGGTATTTTTTTCAGTTAATAATTATTTCTTATAGTTAATAATTATTTCTTTTACTAATAAAATTATTTTTATATATTAATTTTATTTGTATTTGTTTTTATTTTCAGAATTTTGCAGTTAGTTTACGCCGTGCAGAAGGTCTTTATAACACCGCGAAACAGGCTAGTGATGATACCTGGCGAGTCGAACCGGACTCAAGGTAATTATTTCTTCATGGATTAATTTATAAATTAGAGTATCTGAATAATATTACTGATTAATATATCCATTCATGTAAGATTTTATGAACGATTTAAGTGTGCATGTAAATTCTATATGAAACCGAGTTAAGTCTTTGAACAATCCATTTGTGTAATTAGATAATATTTCCTCCCAAGATAGCACTGGATTGCTGGTATGTATACTTATTTTTTTTAAATTTATATTATTTTGTCATGATTTTTTCTGATGAACAGGTTTTGTATAATTACCCACCTACGACATAGCCACAATGAGGGTCGTGTATTTAGCCTGACCATTAGCAAGTATGTAACGATTTTTTGAGTGAACGGCTCAACCGGATTTTCAAGTTAGATGGCAAAAATTACCCAACGAGATCCCGTGAATGTTTTGAAACAATTTAAGCTCAAAGGATACTAACGAAATATTTTAATATATTTGGACTATTCTCGACTTTTTTTTATGGTTCATATTTTATGAAGTGTAAGTTAATGATCATGGAATAAAATATTAATTGCCAATTCTTGAAAAACTAAAAATGCTAAAATAATAAATAATTTAATTAAAAATAAAAACCCTAACTACAGAAATAACTCTTATGTCTTATATCTCATCTTTAGGGACAGAATGTACTTCTATATCTACTTAAATCACATTGGTGGGTTGTTAGGGAAGTTGACATATATGAATATTGAAACTTGGTGAAGTAGTCGGGTGCCTTCCACTTCAGGTTACGGCTCCTTGTAAGTACATTCTGTTCCATACATCTCTGCATGTCAACATACAGAAAGCTCTTGTTTCTGTGTGTGGAAATATACATGAAATAAATTAACGGATTGTGGAAGGAACCCGACTACTGTACCATTTTTCAATATTCATAGACACCAAGTTCATTTACAGCCCACCGATGTGCTTTAGTAGATAATACTCCCTTAGGACAGAGAGGACTATTAGATATAACAGTTATTTCCATATTCGGGCAGAGTGTCCAGCAGCCTTGAAGATCGGGAATTCTGCTAGAATTTATCATGTCAGAAAAAAATCGAGAATTGTGCTTGAAAAAAAGCCAGTCATCGGGAATTTTTAGTCTAATAATTCCATTTTTCCATCAGTAGTAAGAAAAAAGTGTAAAAAATATTGAGAAGGAGGTTGATGTACTTAGTAAGGTCCATAAGTTTCCGGCCTGCCCTCGTTCCCCTACTTCGAGCAGGCTGAGACTTGCCCTCCATGGATGTCTATGCTTGCACTCTCCATACCCATCACCCACACTTCTTCAGTCCTGTCTATCCGTATCTAATCTTGAAGGAATTTGTGCGTTTTAACAGTGTTCAAGATCGAACACTGTGGAGTTATTAAATTCTTGTGTAAACAGGGCCTTACCCCTGCGCAAATCAAAGAGGGCTTGGATGGTTTGTATGGGGAGTCTTCCCCCTCGTATTCCACTGTAAAAGAATGGGCAAAATTATTTAAGTTAGGGAGAGAAAGTCAGGATGACGACCCGCGTCCTGGTCGCCCATTGGAAGCTGTCAATTCTGAAACAATCCAACTTGTGGAAGCTGAATTGCTGTCTGATCGGAAGCTGAAGACCAAAGAAATAGCAGCAAGGTTGGAGCTTTCAAAAACAAGTGTTCTGAGGATCATTAAAGAACATTTGCATATGAGCAAGGTGAGTGCAAGATGGGTTCCAAAAATTCTTTCAGGTGCTCAAAAAGAGGAACGTGTTCACTGCTGCAATGAATTTTTACATGGATATGATGGCAACCCAAAAAATTTCTTGGATTCAATTGCAACTGATGATGAGACAATGGTTCTATACTATGACCCACTCAACAAAAGGGAGTCCATGGAATGGAGAACTCCAGGAGAAGCACCTCCATTAAAGGCAAAAGTCACGCAGTCAACAAAAAATGTAGTGGCCACTATTTTTTGTGATTATAGAGGAATACTGCTGATTAATTTTAAGGAAAAGAACATCATAGTGATTGTCGAGTATTATGCAGCCATACTTCACCGCCATCAAAGAGAAAATGCGGGGGAAGTTGAGCAGAAGTGTTCGGCTTGTTCACTACAATGCCTCTATCCACACAGCATTGATTTCCAAGGCTACTGTGAAGGACTGCGGATTCCAAGAAACCTCCCATCCACCCTACAGCCCAGACTTGGCCCTTAATGACTTCAACCTTTTCTCAAAGTTAAAATCTGATCTTCGTGAGAGGAGATTTAACACCTTCAAGCAGCGGTGGAAGAACATTTTTTTAACATAGAAGAAAATTATTTTTTTGAAGGCATAGAAATGTTGTCTAAGCGTTGCATTAAGTGTGTAGAACTTGGAGGAGAATACATTGAAAAAAAATAAGACCAGTTTTTTTCTTTCACGTTTCCTTCTTCCTCAGGCCGGAAACTTATGGACCTTACTACGTAGTTTTCCTCCTTACCTTATGTAATTTCATGAAAGTTAGAAATAGCCTCCTTCCACTAACTTTTGTTCAACAGTTCCTTTCTTTCATATATGTTCTCATTTTATGTTTTGTTGCACACCTTAGCTGGGGGCTAAGTAAAAGGATGTTATAGAACGGCAAAATAATGTATTAGCTCCAAACAGCTCCGAGTTTCAATTTTAACCAATTTACAATCGTCTTCTTATATGTTCGCTCCTCGTCCTGGAGGCCAAGGGTGGAGTGACAGGGATAAGAGAAGCAACTGCCAGGATTCATTTTATTCTAATGATTATGATTATTTTGTTATATACAGGGTGAGGCAGCATAACTTCCTTTTTTCAAAATTTAATAAAACCCATTGTATGAATCAGAACATTTTTATTTGTTTTTTATAATGTAGGCGCATGCCTAAAGTTTTGTTTTACATAGTTTTGAAGATCAAATCAGATAGGTGACGTCCCCCATTCTCCATACACTGAGTAAACCGATTTCTGATGTTTGTCATGACTTTTGCCAGCATAGCAGGTGTTATGTTGGCAATTTCTTCCTGAATGTTGGTCTTCAAATCTTGTAGGGTCCTTGGACGGTTCACATAAACACGGGATTTCAAAAAACCCCATCGAAAAAAATCACAAGGGGCCAAATCGGGAGAGCGGCCACTCCAAATCGCCCCTGATTGAGATGAGACGCCCTGGGAAGTGTTCCCTCAAAACAGCCATCGATGCTCTTGAAGTGTGTGCCGTTGCACCGTCCAAGTCCAAGCGTTTGCGCACAGAACGCCGTGGTGATCACAACATTGAAGCTCTCACTGCCTCAATGTTTTCAGGCGATCTAATGGGCCGAGGGACTCCAGTTCTTTGTCTTGTCACACTTGCAGTTTGCCTAAACGTAGTGACCCAGGTAACAATTGATTTCCGATCCTGGACAGGGGCCAACGGGGCTAAATTAAAGCAATTCCGAAAGGCGCACTGGGTTGCAATCACAGAACATCCACTCGAAAAGTAGGCCTCAACGGCAAAAGCATGCTCCTCACTGTTCCAATGCATGATGGCGACTGAACTGTGTCTGGACAAAACTTTATAGTCCCGCCTCTCGAACGAGACTACTAGTGTTCCGCTGTGACATCAACCGACTGAATGGCACGCATTTTAAAAAAGGAAGTTATGCTGCCGCACCCTGTATATATATATATATATATATATATATATATATATATATATATATATATATATAAAATTTTGTTTTATTATGTAAAATAAGTTTATGTATGATATTGTGGTTAAATTTTTTCCAATACATGAATTTTGTTTTGTGCTGTATTTTCTAGTTGTTTTAATTTTTAGTGATGTGTTGAACGCTCAGTGTTAGAAGCTAAGTAACAATTTGTATTATCAAATAGGAATATAAACTTTATAATTATTTGAATTCATTCTCAAGTCCAAATTGTACATTTTATCATCTGTCGACCATATAGAATGGTTCTAATTTTGTTTTCAATTTAGTCCACTAAATTGACGAAAAGTGCCTTGAATTTTATAGTTCACATCCTTAAAATCCTTGAATTATTTCATGCTATATTGCTGGGCACCCTGTCTGGGTTTTTATTTTTAATTCTATTATTTTTTTTAGATTCTACTATAAACATTTAAATCTTTTATTTTGCTATCCCTTTGATTTTTAGGTAGATAAGATGTCGTAACATGATATCTTCATACTGTTTTGTTTCTTATAATGATTCATCATCATCATCATCACAGGTACCATTACTCGGTACGGGTTTTCGCCACATCAAGACATTGCCTCCATTCCTCCCGATCTTGCGGAAGCGTCTGCCAAGGCTCTTGTGTCCAGAATTTGTTGGGCATTAGCTTCCATCTCTTCTGCCCATCTCAGTCGTGTCCGCCATTTCTTTTTCCGTCCACATGCCACCCAGTAGTAATTTCTTAGTTGGTGAGCCTCTATCCATTCTGGCGACATGCCCAGCCCACGCAGTATTGATAATCTTATATATGGTATCAGATCCGTTTACGAATAAATCTGGTACAATTCTGCATTGTGCCTCAGCCATCCTTCACAGGACCAAACATTCTTCTCAGGACGTTTTTCTTAAATACCTGTAAACTGTTGGCATCCGCACGCGATAAGGGCCATGTCTCTGAGGCATAAGTTAGTACAGGTCTAATTAATATTTTATACCAAGTGATTTTTGTATTTCTGTCTTCTTAGAAATGTCTTCTTAGTGTTTTTGCCTGGCCAAAATAACATCTGTTTGCCATGGTGATTTGTCTCCGGGCTGGGTAGATTGTTTGCACATACTAGGGACCTTGAATATATAAAACTACTTAAACTTTTAAATGTGTAAGCTCTAAACATTATAGTGATTGGTAGTGGCAATGGGGGGTTGGCAAGCAAGTCTTATCCTGGTTAATTCGAAGACCCATTTTCTGTTCTGCTGCCTCTATAGCTAAGAAGGCCTGTTCTTAGTCTCTCTGTGACTTGGCTATAATTATAATATCTATATCATCTGTGTAGATTAGAATTTGGAATGACTTGAGAATTGTTCAGTTTCTTTGCACGTCCAGAGTTCCTCATCACCTTTTCCAATGCTAGGCTGAACAACAGACACGATATACCTTATAATGATTGCCTTGCTATCTATTTGTTTCTGTTCGATTAGATAATATCGAGATCACTTACTAAAATTAATAGAATATTAATGCTGTTTTAGCGGAGGATGCAGTAGTTCAATCGAAATGGTAGAAGGCTGCTCACCAATCAGCAACGCTTCGAGGGGCTTAAGCGTCGAGTCAGAAGTTCGTCCCCTCTCCCACAGTTCTGATGAAGCTCTCCCTCCTGTGTGAGTGTTTTAACTATTTAAAAATATAATAATAGTAACTCATATTTTACACTTTGACATTTTTTAATTAACAAAAAGTAAATATTTGCTTTATATATTCACTAAGCTGCTTTTTATTAGAAAATTAATGATGAAGTCCTTTCTTGCCGTCTTCCTTCCGTACTGGCCTCTCTAGGTGATATGGTTTCCTGGCTGATCATACCTTTAGGAAAGCGATATTTGAGTATTTTTTTTTTTTTTACCTTTTTGCGACATCCTTATTTTCTACACTACTATGCTATCCGAGTTCCAGAGGGATCCTTTTGGAACCCAAACTATTTTTTCCACTTTCAATCCCATATTAATGAATATTACCTGTATACTCAAAATTAAATAAAAATTGCATCATGTTTTTTCTTCTTAGATTGTGAGCTCTTTGATACAGATAAATAATTTGTTGAGATCTGCATGATGGTATAGAAGGATCAATCTAATTAGGGATTGATAAATTATTTGCCACTTCTATAAATTTGTTTTATTGAAAACTAGTTTCGAATGTTATGCATTCATCCTCAGTTCTAAAAACACACAAAAAATTTAAAAATAAGCAATTCAAAATATAGTTTGGTATTATTATACATATTTAATTAGATTAATATTTATAATAATACCAAACTATATTTTGAATTGCTTATTTTTGAATTTTTTAGTGTGTTTTTAGAACTGAGGATGAATGTATAACATTCGAAACTAGTTTTCAATTAAACAAATTTATAGAAGTGGCAAATAATTTATCAATCCCTAATTAGATAAATAATTTGTTTGCATATTTATAATCTAAAATTTGAATATACAATATTTCTCAAATCTAGTAATAAATAGGGCATGGATATATAAAAAAAGGTATAAATTTACCTTAAAAAATATAAAAAAGAAACAGGCAATTTTTGTATCTCAAAAAATTAAAATTAAAATTTTATGGGTTTCCAATTTATTGAGATAGATACCTGTTTTGGGAGTGTAGCCATATAAGTCCAACTCATTTTAGCTGTTTTTGTATTATGCTTGTGGCTAGTGACCATTTAGTTCAGAAATGCTTTATGTTTATATAGTTAATTCCGATATGTGAAAGGGGTGAAACTTCAGAAGCTGACTAATCAAGTCTGAATGTACTTTTACAAACCATTTTACCATAAATAAACATTTTTCTACATTAAGGAAGAAGTTGGTAGTTGGATACGGTCAATGATAATTTAACACTTAATATTTATTCTGTGCCAATGTTTCGGCCTAAGTTTTAGGCCATCATCAGGGCTAAAAGAAAAAACAATAACATTGAAAACAACAGAAGCAGTACAAATAACAGTAAAAAAAAATGGTAATGAATAGAAATGACAAGCGTGATAAAAATATAGGAAGAAAGAAGGTGTTAATATATATTGTAAATAATGAAAAAATAATTATTGTGGTGAAAAGAATGAAAGAAAGAATATGAATTACATGAAACAATAAAGTACATTATACATGATGTAATAAAATATACGATAACTATTAATTAAAATGACTACTAGCATGAAGTTTTGGAAGTATGTAAAGCATATCGAGATAATTATGATATTGTAAGTTTCATAAAAGATTACAATGGTGTTAAAAATATTAACAAGTGGCTAATGAAAATAAAAATAATGTGTTATTTATTCATGAAAATAGAAAATACGTTATTTTTACATGATATAATAAAACAATTTTTTACAGAATTATTGGTAATTATTATTTCCATTAAGGTGATTGTTTGAGAAACCCCATAAGTCAAACAAATTTAAATTATATTTAAACACCATAACTTACATAACCATAACTCTTATTGTATTAATGGATAATATAATAATTTTAGATTCAATGATATTTTAATTATCAGTAATTTTGGATTGCTTTGAACAATTAATTCTTTATTTGCTTCCTTTTTTTATCTAGTTATATGAGAAATATATTTTAAATAAGAAATAATTTGTAAATTTATTATAAAGTATTTTTTAAACAAATTAAAAAAGAAAATGGTTACGTCTCTTACCAAGGGGGTCCCGAAAGGTCTCTAGCCACATTTTTCTAAGAGAAAACTTAATTGTATGTATTCAAAAAGAACCTATAATATTTCCGGTTCCATTTCTTAATATTCCTGATAATTTCACACTGAAATTCATTAAACTTGACTGGTGTCAAAGGATTTCTTCAAGTGTTATTAAAAAAATTAGAAATGTGTGGGATCTTTAAAGGACTCCATGGTACTGATAGAATGGATATCGATCTATAGATGACCTCTGCCATTGGTCTTCATAACTTCTTATTATGCTAAACAAATTCCGCTCCCCTTCCCCCTATTAGTATAGCCCGCCACGCCTGTTAGCTACTGTATTTTGGCTGTTAATTCCAAACTTCTTATTTATTTTATCCCTCTTTTATATTTTAATTATGCTAAATTTAATGGTAGGCTTATAGATCATAGTATGATCAGTGTGCTCGGACCATTAAGGCTTGGGTAAGGTGGAGGGCTAGTGACGCCAACCATTGACAAACTGAAGCACCATATTGCTAGGATACTCAATATGGTCAACCATTTTTCAGCCAATTGTTCAATGCCATGCTGGTACATAACCACTCCTTGGGACGGCTGTCAAAAAACTCTTGCTCCGCATATTTAAACTATGCAAAATCATTTATTCTCTTTTAGAAAATGGGCTATGAAATGAAATAAGTGATAATCTGATAGAGCGAGGGAGAAGTTCGATCCCCTGAACATTTTTAAACTTTTCCTTGGTCCGACTGGAAGTGTGTCGTTAGTTTCTGGCCGGTATTTTAGGGACTTATGGCTTCATGTATGATATATTCCATTTATATCTTATTCTATCCATAATATGATCCAAAAATTTAAAAACATCTTTACACCCAAGGAAGTGCTTTCTCGCACTCCTAATCCAGAATTATTGATCTGAAGAGAATAGTAGATCGAATCGGATTAGTTCATTTTTTTTTTTTGCTCTTACTCAGCATTTCTTAAGCACCAATGCATGGCTTTTACTTCCATAGCTGATAGATATTTAAATTTCTAATGGTAATAATATTTTAGGCAAGATACTCTGCGTGTAATCGTGCCGCAGCTTGGTCAGTCGCTACCTGACCTGAAAGAGGCAGGTAGGAGGTGGCTGGCCCCGCCTCCGCCGACCCCACCTCGAGGTGTGTCCTATCCGCCTCCATCTCCTCCTCTTCGCAGGACACATGCTATTAGACATAATACCGTCACAGATCAATAATTTCATAATCCTATTATGTACTTTTGCTACAAATGGTTTTTTAACATTTGTTAATTTTATGTTTATGAATTGTGATTTTATAAGTATGTTTTTAGAATATTTTTTAGTTATTCATTTATTATTAGTTTTTTAATTCATAATGAGAAAAAAATAGAAGTAATTACAGATTATTAAAACATTGAATAATTTTAATAGTACTGTTGATGAGCCGCTCGCATTCATCAAGCCTGTATTACAAGTTTTATTAATGTCGCTGATGTGTCATTTAGCCTACTTGATTAATCGTTGAAACAATATACTTTTATATCAATTAAAAAAATATTTTTTACCATCAATTCAATAATACTAAAGTGGTATTCATGCAACTTGTGTTAAATGCTAAATGTGTTATGATGCTAAACAGTTAACCCGAATATTGAGTGAGTCTCCTCTGTATTAACCTGCTTAAGTGTTATTTGCTAAGGTAAGGTTATGCATGATCTAATAAAAGTTATTATTTATTTTTTTTAAACCGAAAAGTGAAATAAAAAAGCAGAATTGCTTGGATTCAAAAGATGAATAAGAATAATTGTCCTCTTTTGTCCAACCTTTTGCTGATTCCTTCCGCATTCTTTTTTTACATTCCATTTTACATACAAAAAAAAACGAAGTAAACCAAACAAAAGTAAACACTTGCGATGAAAACCTCACAATAACCTTCTCTGTGTGTTAATGAAATAACACAGGTTTACCAGACCTCAGACCGTGCTAGCATCAAGTGTGCTACGTCACACGACTCTAGCACAAGTTGTTTGAATAACCCTATTGTTAAAGTGTTGGCAATTACCAATATACCATTTAAAGTCTACAATTTCGACTTTAAATATTTTGAACCTTGACGTACAATTAAAATTTATAAAAGATTTGCAACAAGTCAATTTTAATTTAGTAACTATTTTGGAAGTTAAAACACACCTCCGGTAATTTACTTTAAATTTTACTTTTTGCTTCGCTGCTTTTGCGCACCCTAAATTTTCTTTTATATAAATTTTGAACTATGATTATAGCTTTGAATTTTATTGATTATTTATGGGTCTTTTCATTGTGCAACGAGACAGTTACTTAAGCAGTAATTTTGAATTTTAATCAGATATTTTTCTCTCTTTATTACAAGGAGTAAATATTTTAGTACTAAACATATTGCACATCCAGAACAATATGGTACGTCGTATAATTTTCATCCCCGTTAGTAATATTAATATAAAACAATAGACATATTATTTGAATTCGCAGCAATCTTTTATAATACAGAAAAATTCCAGGACGATTTTATCATGTTTTTAAATATTAGTTCCTACTAAAACATACTTTCTAGGTTGTCTCCCTTTCATTCTTAATGTGTTTCTCTCTTCTTTTTTTCTAAATTGGCCGAATCGATGACCAAATTTTAAGTTCGAGCACTGATAAGAGCCTAAAAAGAGCTTTAAATCATGTGTGACTATAATATTTCTACAAAATATTCCAAAAATTGTTTTTTCTGCATATTTTGATTTATAGGGTTGGGCAGAAATAACTAATATATTTTTAAGGGCTTTAAAAAAAAAAACAAAGTAATGATTCTAGAAAAAACCTGGTTTTGTTTTACAAAAGTACATTGAAAATAGTTTTATTTCAGTGGGGTTTAAAAATTATGAATTTTGCTAAAGATGGTACTGGAAATTTTCCATCACTTTTGAGTCATTTCTAGTGGAATGGCATTGATTTCTTCTTGTCTGATCCTTTCGTCTAAATCATCTAGAGAACGAGGTCGGTGTTTTAACACCTTGTTCTTAAGAAAAAAATCGAGAAGATATAAATTTAGTGACCATTCTGGCCACCTCTCAAATATATCAATCTGTCAGAGAATATTTTCCTCAAATGTTCAAGCGAACATCAAGATCTATGAGCTATGGTTCTGTCTTGTTGGAACCACACATCCTCTGTATCGATTTCATCCAACTTAGGGCATAGAGTAGTCTCCAACATGTGCACGTAAGGGTCGGAGTTCAAAGTTAATCAGTTAATGTGTAGCATGATAGTATAGAAGGATCAATCTAATTAGGTATTGATAAATTATTTGCCACTTCTATAATTTTGTTTTTATCAAAAACTAGTTTCAAATGTTATACATTTATCTTCAGTTCTAAAAATTCAAAAATAAGCAATTTAAAATACAGTTTTTAAATGTAATATAAATTAGTATTATAAAACATTTATGAATTATGAATTTAATTAAAACAAGAGATCAAATACATGTGGTACTCATCAGGGTATATATAATCTACTTAAACCTTGGTGAGTAACACATTTATCTGATCTCTTGTCTTAATTAACTTCATAATTCATAAATTTTTTATAATACTAATTTATATTACATTTAATTTAATATGTATAATAAAACCAAACTGTATTTTAAATTGCTTATTTTTGAATCTTTGTGTGTTTTTAGAACTAAAGATGAATGTATAACATTTGAAACTAGTTTTCAATAAAAACAAAATTATAGAAGTGGCAAATAATTTATCTATTGAATTCCTAATTAAAAGCTAATGTTACATCTCTCTTCTCTAAAAAACACGGACCGCTAACAAAGCCGCCCACAGTGCCCTCCTGAAATGTATCAGTTATTCCACCAGAAATAAGGGTATATCGAACGGCTATTGGAAATTTTCGAAAGCCTCATTGGCTATGTGTAGTCAATAACGACTGTTTGGATGATGTAATTTTTAAAATCCACTGAAATAAAACTATTTTCTTATTTTTGTTTTTTCTTGAGACATTTGTTTGTTTATTACAGCCGTTCAAAATGTCAGTTATTTTTCCCCCTCTCTGTATTTATTGTATTAAGCTATAATTAAGGAGTGAAATAGTCCCCAGCCTCGAGTCCAGCTGTGACAAATAATTCATTTATTGTTATATCAGCCTTGGATCAACTCTAGGGTCGGGAGGCCCGCTTGTGACACACCCAGCCTTTGTAAAGTGGGTTCTCTTAGTTGCGATAGGAGATAATCCCAGGGGTTGAGCGTAAATGCTGACCACACCACATCCTTGTATAATCATTGGTCAAGATACATTACTTTCTTACCAAGAACTGAAAACAAGACCCATTGTGGGCTGTAGTTTATTTTTATTATTACGAATTGTTAATTTTTTTATTTTTTTTATTACAAGTAACATTAAGTAATTGGCTACATGCTTATATAAAAGACCCATATTTATGTCGAGAATATATTTATATAACTTTGATTTCCAATTAACCGAATAAGAAGTTAAAACTAAAGAATTATGCATTTTACTATGCAAGAATTAAAGACCCCAATTCTGCAATGATAAAAAAAAAAAAAAAATCAATATCTAATGACTAATATTAATATTTCTATCGCCCTTAAATAGATAAAGATCTATTTTGAAACTGTCGACTGCAATGTCATTTGTGCCATTTAATCTGAATCATTTGAATAGATATGAGTCATATTTTCTATTCAAAATGATTTTTTTTTATCTATAAGCCAAGAAGAAATAAGTACAAAATCAGAAAAGAAATAAATAAAAAAAAAATAAACGGTTAAATTCACCTTGAGATAAATATTTATGATTCAAAATTTCTTTCCTAGTTATATTTCTTGCAAGTGCCTAATTCTTCCATGTATACAGTTATCAATATTAGAATTTGAAACGTTTTTGTTCATCTTTCATTTTGTATTGAAATATTATTTTTGTTTTAATCTTTTAAATCTATAAAAGGAACTAAATTTAATTCTTACTGTTGCAATTTAAAATACATTCGAATACAGTTGATCTCATATAATGTAAGTGTTTGTGTCTGAGAAAAAAACTTCTGTGATACTGTTGTTACTGACTTTCTAAAAGTATTTGTTGCAGTTTCTTTCTTTGCTACCAGTCTTTAAAATGATCTCATTCGCTTGACCAGATGTCTTTTTCAGTCGCTCAAAGCTTTTTATAACTTATTTGAGCTTGCTTTAAGAAAATAAAAATTATTAATTTTTTACTAACCGTATTTGCTAATCTTATCACTGATCCAAGTTTTCTGAATAAGTTGAAATTAGCTATGATACATTTTTTTTTTTCTAACGTTTACCTTTGAAATTAATTTTTGGACTTCAAAGACAAAAATACATTTTAGGCTAAATAAAATTGCAATTAAAAAAAAAAAAATTGCATTGATAGTTTTTTATTATAAAGAGATCATTACAGTTGAACCTCTTATGTCGAGCTTGAAGATTCCTTGGAAAAAATTGATATACTGTGATTTTTCATCATTGACATAACTATGCTCGTAGTACATACAGTAAAACTCGTTTATCTGGACTAACTGGGATCGAAGATAATCCGGGTAATATTGGTAATGTGCAAAACAAAATCATGAAATAAGCAGAATTATCGTTTATTACGATAAAAAGTGGTGAGTCGTTTGCTGTCAACGTCCGTTGATATTTCTGGTAAATCTTTCTTTAAATTCAATAAAAAGCATTTTATTACCTTAATTTATTGTACAATCTATGCAGGAACTGTATATTGAATCAAACTAAAAAGGGATTAGTTGGCGTATTTTTATATAGTTACGTTCTTGCTATCGTAGTTAAAAATTATTATCTAATGTGAACTTTAACCCTGGAGTAAGCTTGTGATTTCTTGTTGCACATTTAGGCGCATTGGGTACATGCGTACTCCACGAAATAATAGCAATTTTGAACTCTCTTTTCTCATAATTATGAAAAATTATTGATTTGCCATGTTTAAAAGAATATATATAAAGTGAAACAATTAAAATTTACATTAAAGCAGTTAGTTGGCATCCGCATGATGGTATAGAAGGATCAATCTAGTTAGGGATTGATAAATTATTTACTACTTCTATAAATTTGTTTTATTGAAAACTAGTTTCAAATGTAATACATTCATCTTCAGTTCTAAAAACACACAAAAAATTCAAAAATAAGCAATTCAAAATATAGTTTGGTATTATTATACATATTAAATTAGATGTAATATAAATCAGTTTTATAAAACGTTTATGAATTATGAATTTAATTAAGAAAAGAAATCAAATACATGTTGGTACTCACCAAGGTTTAAATGGATTATATCAAACAGAAAAGTTATAATCCATTTTATATAAATATATTCCATTTAAACCTTGTTCAGTACCAACATGTATTTGATTTCTTTCCTTAATTAAATTCATAATTCATAAATGTTTTATAATACTGATTTATATTACATCTAATTTAATATGTATAATAATACCAAACTGTATTTTGAACTGCTTATTTTTGAATGTTTGTGTGTTTTTAGAACTAAAGATGAATGTGTAACATTCGAAACTAGTTTTCAATAAAAACAAATTTATAGAAGTGGCAAATAATTTATCAATCCATAATTAAAGCAGCTGACAGTTCATATTCGACTTATCATTTAATTCCTTTACTTCAAATTTTTTCAGTCATATTAGCCAGGCATTAGCATCAGTACTAATGTTAATGTTTGGCATTAATGAAAACAGATAACGAAATAAATAATTGTTTGACATTAAACACATAATTTGAACTAAACCCATTAATTATTAAAAGACTAGTTATTGTATTAAATTTAATAAAGAACACGACTTGAATGATTAAGTTATTTATATTTTTATACGAATATTATTCAATAATATGAATTATTCAAATTGCTAAACAAAAATTGCTTTTTTGCAACAACAATAACAAAAATGAAAGAAGAAGAAGTATTAATAAAATTAATCATAAAAAAAAAACTAAAGTCTTCAAAAAAGACAAATCACAGATTCGGTGTAAGAAAATACTGGGACGTCGTTAGGCGTGTGTGGTACAACTGTACTCCAATTTGAGTGTTCCTTGAGAAAAAAGTAAGTTGATAGTAGTGGGGCGGAATACCCAGGAATATTGGCAATATTCAGTCCTAGATGAGATTATTGAAGCCAGCTACTAGGAATTTCAGATACCTAATATAAACATAAAGTTCAGTAGATAAGGGTTCAACTGTATGAAACATGCTAAGCACAAAAATGTATTTTTAAAAGTAACTTTTAACTATATATTAAAAAAAAAACATTAAATGAAATCATCATCAATTAATCATTATTAATTATTCCTCTTTAATTTTTTTTACAATCAAAAACATTTTTGTAGTCTTTAATTTTAGGCATTGTTGTAATCTTTAGTTGAAGATTACATAAAAATTATTTACTTTAAATAATTTCTAACGTTCTAATGAATAGTCTATACATGACAGTTATGTCAATAATTTATTATTCCTAATCAAACAAAATTTTGTTGTTATGATTGTTTATTAAAGCATTCATATAACATGTCTAAATATTACAGGTATGTTAATTTTGTGTAATGTTACAATTGAAGAATCAACGGAAAAAAGGAAGAGAATCAAACCCAAAATGTATTTCGTGAAAATCAAGTTTTAAAATTTGGAGCTGCTATTTTCTTCAGTCTACGGCTATTCTTCAAACGTTTCTAACTAACCGACCTTTTTATTTTTACCATCTTATTCTACTCGACGATAGGAACATTTTGGGATAAATATGACTCTCTCTCCCTTTCATCCTTGGATTCTTCAATTGCTTTGTTATTTTTTTTAATTTATTAAGATTTCTGTGATTTAGTTATGATTTATTATTATATCAAATGACACACGATACCAAAAAAAAAAACTTTTGTTATAAACGTTACTATTTTTATCTTCGAGTCCATTTCATGTTTTGTTTTTTTATTTTATTATTTGTTATTCTAGTAATTCTGTCGCTGTTATTAATGGTTTGTACTAACATTGGAACTTCAATTCAACCTGGGCGAAATGCTGATTTTCTTTTATTTTTTTTTTCAATTTGTCAATTAAATAAGCTAAGATACAGCATTTTTAGGTATAATAAAAAAACATAATTTTTCCGTATCAAAAATCTCAATTCTAATAAATTAGAAGAACACTGGTTTGTTTTATGTTTATCAATTTTCTATTTATTGTGGAACATTTGTGTAATAATTTTAATAGTCATCTAAATACTTATAAAATAAAAACATCCAAAAATACATTTCTAGTGCAAAATCTGGTTTATTTTTTAAATACATAATAATCATTATATCTTAATTTATTTATTTCGAAACTAACATAATAACATTTTTGATGGGATTAAATAAAAAAATTTAGGTTGAATTCGTTGATCTGTAGTTATTTTAAAATTGAAATCAGCTGTTAACATTAATAGGTGCCGCATAAAATGGCTAAATCTTCTTATTTTTATTTTTTATCATACAATACATATACACTGAGAGATAAAAAGAAAGTGGCACATTATTTGTTCCGATTTTCAATAAACTAATTATTAATATCTCCACAATCTTGTATAATAAATAACTGAGGTTATAGGAAACAAATTAGGATTATGATCAATTCTAGATATTAAAGATTAAAAAAAAAAATTATCAGACTAAATGATGACATCTTAAAACAAGATATTGAAGCGTTTTCCAGGTAATGGGAAATAAACGATAGACTCTCAGTGTAGATTTTTTATGGATAAAACTTTGGCCCATTAATTTATCTTGATCGTTTTATGAAATAAACATTAAGTGAATTCGTTAAAACATAAGAACGCACTTAATTTCTTCGCATAATAATGATCAGCATTTGAAGACTGACCATGAAATTATTTATTATTCAGTATGAAATCATGAAGGGGAGGAGTATCGTACCAGAAAAGTACAATATTGGTTATTATTTATTTACTTACAATATTTATTTTTATATGAAAGTTACAAATGTTCCACAGTATTCGTTACCGAACAGTATTTTTAGTTTAGTATATTTATTTCTACCTTTACCTTAAAAAAATTTTATGGCTTTAATTTATATATTTTACCTTAATTTATTCTTTGAAATTTAATGAATTTCAATTTTTAATTTTTTACTGTATACATGTAAGTTTAGTCATGTATTTTGCCTTAATAAAGAAACAATAAAAACTGTCAATTTCTTGAACAATATGTATAAAGAACTGACATTACAACATTTGTAAATATAGAATTTTATTTACACTTAAAAGATAAGTTGCTATTATATAGAATTGGTGGACCAGTATCTATCTTTTGTAATGTCAATATCTCGTATATTTGTAGGTAAACTATATTTTAAAATCTAAGGCATATCTTTAAGCTTCATAGATGATGGTTTATATTGATCAATTAATGAATGAATATATTCATTAATCTAGTCTAATTAAACATTAAAAAAACTTCTATAGCCTGTGTATAGTTAGATGGAGTAATATTGAGACAGGAACACAATACTAGGCAAATAGAGTCGTCACGTTGATTAGGTTAAATAGTTTCGTAGGACCTAAATTTGGTCATTTAAGGCCTAAATAAATTAGAATAATAGTGGTAGTATTACGATGAAACAGTCTTAAAACAGCTCAGAACTAAATTTTTTAAAAAATAAAAAAAAATAAACGTAGATATTTGTGTGAATATAAAATTTATTTTATTAATTAATGAAGTCATCTTGTTACTTTTAATTTAAAAAAGTGTTTTGTGTACATAAATTATCTTTTGATGTTAAGTACTATCAGTTAATGATTTTTTTTTTTTTTTTTTTTTTTAAGGGGTACTTTAAGAAAATAAAAATTGGCATAATAATAGAGTTATATTGGATTAAGTTTTTTTGACCGTAGATGTAATTAAAGAAGTTGGTCGGGGGAGAGGAGGGGTGCGGTCAATGAAAAACACACTAATAAGTGTAACTTATTTATTGTGTTTAGGCTTCATCAGGGCTGAAAGAAAAAAACAAGATAACTGATGACGGCGTAAAACATTGGCACACAATAAATAACTTACACTTATCAGTGTATTTTTCATCGACCACATCCCTCTCCTCCTCCCAACTTATTCTTTAAGAGTTAACGATTGAGAAAATTATAGAATTTTTTTTTATTTCTTTTTTAAAATCGGAACTTTTTAATTGTCCGATAATTATATCTCTCTGTCGTTTTTAAAATTTCTTTAACATGTCAGTTGAAATTTAACAGTTTTTAAGAACAAATTTATTTCATCTATTGTAATTTTAAACTCTGAATTAATAACTTTTTTTTATAAAATAGAGCTATTGAAGTGAAATAGAATCAGAAAGAATGCTCTGAAGTTTTAGGGATTTTTACAATGAATTATTTTATCATGTTTGTTTGAAACTTTCCTTACGCCACAAAATAATGAGATTAATTGTTCCACTAATACTGGATTCACTATTAACACCTATAGAAACTTTTTTTTTTATCATTTAAAAAAAAAAAGTTAATTTCAACTAAAAGTTTTCTTCTAGTTAAAACTTCGAACCCGGGTTCGAGACCGGCTGTCACAGATAATTACTTATTCTGTTTTCAGCCGTGGATCGGGAGACCCTCCTAGGGCTCACCCAGCCTCTATAAAGTGGGTTGAGCATGATCTCAGCCAAATCACCTCCACAACCGTTGGCCTAGAAACAGCACGGTCCGTACCAAGTACTGAACCCAAGACCCTTCAAGGGCTGTAGTAGTACAGGATGATGATGATGATGAATTATATAAATACTCATTTTATTTTATTTAGTTTTGAAATTTAGTGGTCGAAACTTTAAGGTAGCCATTTTTTTTTTTTAAATCTCAGTAGTTTCATTTATAATAACTATTATTTTTTAAATATTATCTTATTTTTCATCTTAAAATCTATGAAAATCAAAGTCAACTCTTAATAATAAGGAACAAAAAAATTAATTATTTTAATAAGACCTTATTTCTATCTGTGTCTAAAAGGAGACAAATTTTTCATTTATGTATTTATGCAATATACATAATAATACAGATAATGAATTATATATGTAGGTAATGTATATTATTACAATATACATATAATGAAATACAGGTTATCAGCTGTTTTAAGTTTATTTTTTAAAGAATCATCACATTTGAGAATTAATATTGCAATATACAGTGGGCATATTTTGGGTTAATATAAGTACTTGTATTTTTATATACTTTTTAAGTTTATTTTACGTTATAAAAAATGTGAAGATTATCAGGAGTCTTCAATAAAAATTAAAACCCTTAATAACCAAAAGTGAGTGAAATAATTTGTTAATTATATTTAATTTTTGAATAAATTGATAATATATTCACACATTTATCTACACTATATCAGAGTTTATCGGTTCGAGGAAAGGTTGTAGTCAAATTATATTAATTTCGGCATGTTATTCTCTATTCGGATATCATTGCCGATTTAAATGAACTCTTTTAAAAAGATGGCCACAAATACCCCAATACTATAAAGTTAAAACTGGAAGGACCAAAGAGAATTTCTGCTTTAACTATGTAATTTTTTCAATTATGATTTAATGTCTTTTTATATAAAATAAGGTAGTAGTCTAGACCAAAGTAGGTTTAAAAGAGCCTAAGGATTGTAAATCCGTCTAATCGTACGCTTGCTGTAAACGTAGATGAAATACTGATCTCATGTATTAATAAAAAAAATTTAAAAAAATAAGTGGTGATAACGCACTTTTTGTACTAATACATCGAAGCGTATTCCTTATTTGTATAGTTGATTAAGACCAAGAAGCCTGTGTTTCTCTTGGAGTAAAAAGCTTATTGTGATGTAATTGCATTGTATTCGCTTAAATGTATTTATTTGATTAATGTAAATGTACCTGTTAGCTTGATAAGAAATATTTATTGTTTTAGGTCGTATATAAATGTGAAAAAGGTAATGGTGTGTAGAAAAAGTGCCTTTTTTGCTTATTTATGTTTTGTAAATATTGCTGATGTAATAGAAAATAAAGCAGTGGACTTGAACATCTTTTCATTATATTTTTCCAAATAACCGTTTCAGCAACCCACTGATTCGGCAGAGCCGTCAACCTTTAACCTATTTCAGAAACCACATACAGTAGATCTGGAATAATATGGCCAGGGCTATTCTGGATAACGCGAAATGCCCGATAAGGGATGGTATGATCAGTAAATAAAAAATTCTTGACATTTATGAAAGTAATGTGAAAACCAATATATCTCATATATATATTTTTAAGTACGTATTTAATACATGTTTACGTGAACATTAGGATATCATCAACACCACATTTAAGTAATAAAGTTGAAAAATCAAATAAATTCTTATAAACACAAATCGAGGGCTCAGAGATAAAAAAATTATTCGCAATGAGGAAGTTAAAAGTAAAATGTAAAACTTTTTTTGTTTCTTGAAAAGTAGCTGTATTCACATTCATAACTTAAACATGATGGTGACAATATGTTTTTAACATTTAATTTATCTAAAATATGAAATAAGAAAATTTAAATTCCTATTTACAAAAGACTTTATAACTGTAATTAACTTATCAGGCCTCACTTTTAAGAATTTCATTTTTATTAAATTCAAATTATTTATATTTTAAAAAAAATAAAATTGGATGCAGGATACAATCCAATTTATATACATATTTAGCATTATTAAATTTTCTTTTCTGAATTGTTTCATAAGTTTACTTATCATCCATTACTGATTAAATAAAGGAGGTAAGTGATGTATGTTAAGAATAGGTTAGTGTCAGTGCTCAAGAGCAGCAGGTATTCGAGGTTAAGCAGTTAAATTTATTTAGTACTGGGATGTGTGACCTCCTGTTCTATGTGGAGGAACATGTCTGTGAAACTCAAAGAACTCCCCGATTTGGTAGTAAGTGCTTTTACAAAGTTTGTGCCCAACATCATTTGAACTATATTGTTCCTATCGCATTTGAAACAATCTGTTTCAAAGACAAGAATTTATAGAACACACCACAGATGAGGCCAACCTTCTGCATACCATGTGCCAATTTTTTTTACATAAGAGTTTGAAAGAGCCATATAACTCTAACACTTTTTATACCTTCTTACTTTCATTGTTAGGTGTTGCTTCGATTAAGGGAGGAAAAAGAATAATTTAATCACACAATTAAATTAAATAATTTACACAAAATTATTAAAGGACCAATCTACAGCAGCCAGAAATGATCTCTTGTACAAGAGGATGATCGCTTAGTGATGATGCTACGCTGGATCATGGTAGTTGCTGTTCAGAGCGAAATCACCTTGAAACATGGATCTGTCTATTCTCTTTCCTTTCTAGGAATCTTGGCTGGCATATGTTTAATAACCAGTTCAACGAAAGTGCACTTACAACCATATTTAATTTTTAAAAATGGTTTAATTATTGTATTTAAATTTGTGTAAATACAATCTTTCATATGGCACCATTCGGTTTCATCTTGCGTCCATAAGCATGAAATCCAAAGAGTACAGGTTCGATTCAATCGTCAAAACCCACGATATAAGGATATGCATAGGCGCAAAGATGCAATGCCCAACAGTTTGGCGACCCCTGATTTACCACATTTGTGCACATGCTTTATAGTAGATTAGTTGCGTACATGCATTTAACACATTTTCGATAAAAATTGCGCTTAACACATCATTTCATTAAATATGGAAGTTGTTTTTTGAAAAAGGCTTAAGTGCCAAAAATTCAATTTCAAATTCAATATATAAATTAAATATGAATTTCAATTCGGTTTCAATTTATTATGGGACTTTAACGCCACCTATATTGATTCCCGCTCACTATGTATCTAAAAAAAAATTGGAAATGATCTAAAAATTGACTACTAATAATGTAAGCACCAAATACTGACGACTCTCTGTCGTCCTCTGGCCTTAACCAGTGCTGGAAGTCTTAAAAATATATTTTAATTATAAAAGTTTTTCCATTCTTATAAACTCCTACTGAACATGATAAAGAATTAAATTTTAAAAAGTATATTGTTATTTCAGGAAAAGACGTTTAATGTGTTTTCTATAAAGTTTGCTAAACGGCGCTTATGCCTTTTTCAAAAAACTACGTCGATATCAATAAGCAAAGTTTCATTAAAATCAGAGAATGTAACTTCATAGATTTTTACTTGTATAACAAATTGTAATTTATAATAATCAAATCATTACTTCATTTATTAAATAAAGGAATATTCATCACAACAAATTAAAATTTATTTTTTATTTTTTTAAACATAATATAATCCCTATATATATTTAACAAAATATTTACTTTCTTATAACTTCATAAAAAGTTTAACTATAAAATCCTAAATTAAAACAGTCTAAAATAACAAGTAAAATCCACTTAGTCAAAACGTATTTAAAAATGTAAACACGTATTTCAGTTCTAAATAAAACAATTTTAGGAATATTTTAAAATGGATTGTTGTTACATCAATTTTAGAACAGAACAAACAAATGAGAATATAAAAAGAGATATTTACAACGAGATTAGATCACATAAACTAATCTTCATCATCTGAAAGAATAATATGTTTCCTTTTTTTTCCAAGATGAGCTGATTCGTCTTCTGAATCGCTATCCAATATTCTTGATCGTTTGCTTTGATGAGTCTCTGATTCCGGATTTGTAGTTTTTGTATCAGAACCTAATTCACCATCTGAAGTGACTTCTTTAGTATTATTTTGCATTTCATCATCGGACATTTTGTTTCTGGAACTAGATGCTGGTTCAGTTTCTAATTCATTTTCAGAATCTGTATCCTTCAAAATCCTATAATTTTTACGACCAGTGGATTGTGATTTGTTTGTTGATATTTTATCCTTAGAAGACTTTTTTCCTACCGAAGTCTCTTGATTTTGCATTTCATCATCGGATATATCACAGACTTTTTTTATCTCTTCCATTTCGTTTCTGGAACTAGATGCTGGTTCAGTTTCTAATTCATTTTCAGAATCTGAATCCTTCAAAATCCTAGAATTTTTACGACTAGTGGATTGTGATTTGTTTTTTGATATTTTCTCCTTAAAAGACTTTTTTCCCATCTCTTGATTTTCCTTTTCATCATCAGACATATCAGATATTTTATTTGTGTCATCTAGTTCTTTTCCGGCACTGAATGTTGCTTCACTAACAGCTTCGGATTCTGATTCATTTTCAGAATCTGAATCCTTTAAAATCCTTGAATTCTTCCGACCGGTGGATTGTGATTTCTTTGCTCTTTTATCCTTGGAAGATTTTTTACCCTTTAAAATCTTTTTATTTTGCGTTTCATCGTCAGAAACATCAGACAATTTTTTTATTTCATCCACTTCTTTTGCTTCACTAAATGTTGATTTGGTAATAGTTTCAGATTCTGATTCATTTTCAGAATCGGTATCCCTGAACATTCTTGAATTTTTCCAACCATTTTTGTTTTTTGCTCGTTTCTCCTTTGAATATTTTTTTCCCTTTGAAGTTTCAAAATTTTCCTTATTCATTTTATTTTTTTTCTTTGTTGATTGATTTTTATCGTTATCCACTTCCATGTCTGCAAAATCTTTTGATGGAGATTGCCCATTATTAAGATCAGAGATGTTTTCTTTGTCATCATAATTCTTACCAGTAATCTCCCTAAAAAGACGAAATATTTAATCAGTACTGAAATATTTAAGGTTTTAAAAAAGTTAGATAAAAAAAAAAACCTCATTATTTTTGTAGCTTCTTCAAAACATTCTTCAACAGTTTTGTTTTCAATTAATAAATTTATAAGATTCTGCCTATTTCTGAAATCTGTATCTCGCCAACTGGAAGGGAATCTCCAGTACATTTCCTAGAATAAATGAATGATTTTATTAGTTCCTAGACAATATTTAAAAGCAATATAATAAGATCTCAGTAATCCAGTCCTACATCATGAGTGGTAGTGCCAAATCACCGAAAATGCTAGAAATCTCATATCTACGAAAACTATTTACATTGAAATAAATAGTGGTGATTTGTAAAGAATGTTATATAACTGGGAGGTCTTAGAGGTAGTAAATGAGTACAACTACCTGGGAATCAGAATAGATAGGTCATATAGGATTGATCAAGAAATAGCGAATAGAATCGCAAAGGCGAGCCAGGGTCCTATTTCATAATAAAGTACAAGTACAAATGGAAAGGTTTATGTTTAGAGGTTATAAATTACTTATCATTATTACTTCCTTGTACGAAGTAAAGGAAGAATTGTAATCGCGAAAATTTTCGGTTTTCAGATTTCGACGGATATATCCATTTTGACTAATTTCGTCGTGGCGTCTGTATGTACGTTCGTTCGATCGTATCTCGCATAACTCAAAAACAGTTAACCGTAGAAAGTTGAAATTTTGTATTTAGGATTGTACTAAAATCTAGTTGTGAACCTCCCTTTTTGGTCCCTGCTTGATCACCGGAAGTGGTACTTTACTTGAAGGTCATAATTGATTTTTATCAAAAATTATATTAAAATACTTTGCAAAACTTCTCAAATTTGGTATTTATAACTTATATATTGATTTAAATAACATACTAGATTTTGGTCTAAATTGTAAAATCAGAAGCGGTACTTTACTTGAAGGTCATATTAGACTTTCATCAAAAATTATATTAAAATATAATGTAAAACTTCTCAAATTTGGCAAATAGGACTTTTATATCGATATAAATGTATTTACTAGATTTTGGTTAACATTCGTGAGCCGAAAAGGGTACTTTACTTGAAGGTCATAATAAGCTTACATCAAAAATTATATTTAAATACAAAAGAGAAATCATATGACTCGGTAATAAAGGTTACAAACGCAATTTGTTTTCCAATACAATTAAATATTTTTATTACTTGTTTTAAGTGTTAAAATTTAGTGTAAAATACTAGTTTTCCTCTCCATTTGTGAGATCAACAAGTCTGCAGCATGAGAATAAGATATTAGTTATGTGGGTTTTTCCGCTTAAAATATCGAAACTGTCGATTTCTAATGCTTTATCCAGTGATATTGACAGTTTTATTGTTGCCAAGGAACATGAAGAAATATCTTGGAAACTAGTTACCTACTGAAGGAAAACAATATATAATAACGGAACGAGACCTCCAGTAACAAGAGTGTGTGTTTTTGTGTGTGTGTCAATAGATGGATGTCGGGACGCCGAGTGTCGTTTTTACTGCAATCTTCGGAAACTAGTAACCAAATTCAGTATCACTTTTTGAGCCACGGATTTATAATTTAATAGGTGTACAAGGAAGTCATATATTGCCCACATCAGATATTTAGATAATAATAATTTTATTCATTTTTTTTTTAACACACTGTTTTTTAATAAAACTATTTTAAATGTTATTGTATTTCAACATTACAACAATGTTTTAACAATATATATCAACTATGTAATCTCTAGTACTTTACTTTATAGGCGCACCCAATTTCATTATAAAGAACATAAGTACAAACACAAGTGATCCAATGACTTACACTGTGAAATGTTGAAATACGGTAACGTTTAAAATAGCTTTATTAAAAACCAGTAAATAAAAAAATAATTGAATACAATTATTATCTAATGACGATAAGTAACTTGTAACCTCTAAAAACGAACATTTCCACTTGTAATTGTACTGTTGTACTTTATTATGAAATTGTGCATTATACATTACCAGATCGATAATAGCATTATAGGACACCGTCAAGTAGGTAGAGATGTAAATATGCAAATATCTACCGATCCTTACATACGGTGGCGAGAGCTGGGTGATGCTCGACAGGCATGTCAGCCAGATCAATGCTGCTGAAATGATGTTCTTATGTAAAGCAGCAGGAAAGATAAGACGAGACTGCATCGGGAACGAAAGGATCAGGGAGTGATTAGAGGTGCCTCCATTGAAGACAATTATGAAAAACAGCTCATGCATCTTCTCTAAACATCTTAAATGGTTTGGACATGTTTGTCGAATGGATGAAGTGAGAGAGCCCAGAAGGAAAATGGAAGCTAGACCTACAGGTAAAAGACTACGTGGCCGACCAAGGATCTCCTAGCAGGAATATATCTAGAGGATTGAGGTTAATTAGAGGTGAAACCTCGTTGAAATGAAGCAGCTGAGGAGGACACAGAAAGACTGGTGAAATTGGATCGATACCATTCTAGGCCAATAATGGCATGAAGAGGAAGAGAAAGAAGATTTGTAAAATAAGATATTAAAATGACTATTATGACGTTAACGGAACATTTTTTCACTCTACATTTGTTCTATAAACGCCTATTATGATGTACATTGCCAGCAGTAGGTGCCAGTACACTGCTGGCAGTCACTGCCAGCAGATCACAACACACTAGTTATGTATAGTATAGTAAAGTACGGTCTCCTATTCTTATAGACATGAAAATATCTGTAGATTTTGATAAATATGTTTTAATGCATGTGCCTCATTTTAAACAGTTTTAGCCCAATTCTGTGTTAGACTGCGTATGTATATAATAATAATCAATAAAATTAGAGAAAGTAAATAGAAATGGTCTTTTTACTTTGCATGAGAATATTTTGAAGTTTTTAGAAATATTGAAGTTTTTAGTAAATATCAGCTAGTTAAAAAAAAAAAAAAGTGTTAAAAGTCATTATAATTAAAATATCTATTTTTATATAATCATAGTTTTTCTGTTAAAACAAAATAATAACTCACTTGTTCTAATGGCCTGAAGATGCCCAATGACAACAAAAATCGTTGAAATTCTTTATTTTCAGCTGACAATATAGCCTCATTGGATAATGGCAAAAGGGGAACTTCAGTAGGTTCATCATCCATGTCTTCAACGCACTCTTCCATGCATTCTTTTACCCACTGCAATCCTTCTTGTAGATCTGAAAAATATGAACATTTAACTCGAAAAAAATTCTGTATCTTTCTTTTTCTCGTCATTCTAAACATTGTTATATCTTTTATTTGTAAAACCAAATTCAATAATCTGAATAAATTCAGACTCATTGTCAGAGAGAGAGAGAAAGAGAGAGAGTGTAGGGGGGTTGATCCCCGGGGCCTTGAGTTCCGGGAAGGGGAAGGGGTTCGATAAAAGTTACCGAAAAAAATCTATACTTTTAAAATGTTTGTTGAATAAATATATGGCAAATAAAAAAATCATTTCAATCTATAATAAATATAATTTATTTTTTAAGGGAGAAGTTGGTCGGGGGGTGCGGTAAAAAAATTAACACTGATAAGTAAACTTATATATTTTTGCCGACGTTTAGGCCTAAGTTTTAGACCATTTTCAGGGCTAAAAGAAAAACAAAATAACAACAATGAAAAAAGACAGAGGTAGTAACAGTAACAGAAAAAAAAAATGATTTATCGTACTATTTATTTATACTATTTGCTACTACTATTTACTATGACTATTTACATTTATTCATAATATTTGTCTTTTTAATTAATAGGTTTCATATATTTTACTGTTTTCTGTGTAAATAAAGCATTATTTTAATTTTAATTAATTTTTACATTGTTATTTTATTTATTTTATTTTATTTTACTTTTTCATTTGTCACTTGTATTATGTAATTTAGTGCTATATTTTTCTTTTTATACTTCATACTTTTTTCATCTTGCTTGTAATTTCTGTTTTTATCATTTTTTTACTGTTACTGGTACTGCCTCTGTCTTTTTTCATTGTTGTTATTTTGTTTTTCTTTTAGTCGTGAAGATGGCCTAAACTTAGGCCGAAACGTCGGCAAAAATATTTAAGTTTACTTATATTAGTTACTTATGAGTGTTAATTTTTTTACCGCACCCTCCGACCAACTTCTCCTTTAAGACATACATCTACGGTCAACAAAAACTCTCACAAATATAATTTATTTTTATCATATTCTGACAGTGTACCTTAATTTATTAATAAACATTAGTTTGTAGTTTAAAGAGAAAAGAAAGTGTTGCCTATTGAGTTTAGAGGTTATAACAAGAAACTCAATGCGTTACATCTTAAACTAAAAATAAAAAATGACTTACAAGTATCAACTTCCTTTTGTTCGAAGAGAAGTGAGAAAGTATCAATTAATTCAGGTATCGACTCTCTTGCTCTGATTTCATCCTTGGTTTCAGGATTACGAACATCTTCATCTTCTGAAGATGAAATGTCGGAATCTGACTCCTCTTCTTTTCTACTTTTCCTTCCAGATCCCTGCTTCTTTCTCTTTTTCCTGAGAGCTTTGGTAGAGTCTACACAACCAATTTTCACTAGCGTGTTAGCTATGTTTCTCCTCGATCTTGGTAATGTCAATTTCTCAATAATACCAGAAAGTGGATCTAAAACAAGAAATAGTATTAGAATTTTTTTTTAAATTATAATGTTTTTATAATAATATTTTTAAATATAATAGATAGAAATGTGGAAAAGGATTAAATTTTTTTGTGTCTGTTTTGCAGTATTTCATAATTTTAATAATGCTCATGATATCATCATGTTTATCTATCATCATATTTTTATGCTTTTATTATTTTTAATTTTATTTCTATAAAATGATACCATAAAAGAAAAGGACAAGTTGCCTGCCACTTTAAAAATATGTGGTTATCTGAAGTAACCATCTCGCTTTCTACAGGATCAATATGCAGTTCACTACACCTTAACAGGTTAAGGCAAAAGTTGTTGGAGGAAAAAAAAAAAAACCTAATAGGAATCTAATGGTTGCCAAATTATTAATATATTACTTTCTATGTATACACCAGATTCTGCTTATAATATCACTTAATACAATGTACTGGTTATTACAAAAATAATTCCTGATCCCTAGGCTCTATAATTTAGGCTTAATGCAGTTTACAACAGATATAACATCAGTTAAAGCAACTGGTCAGTTTAAGACAATAAGGAAAAAAAAAAAAAAAAAATGAGCTTTAGTGACATCGTTCAAGAATTCGCTGTAAAATTTCAATAATTTCAACCAAGGATGTTCAAAGATCTCTCTCCCACCTGTATTATTTTGTTTTGTAAGTACCTACGAAGAGGTCTTAACCGACCGGTCACTTTAACTGATGTTATATATCTCTCCCATTACTATTATTTTGTTTTGTACACAAGTGTTATACTTTAGTATGAATCTGAACTTTAAATTGTATCTTTCTAGAAAACATATGACCAAAAGAAAATCTATTTCATTGAAAAAAAAACTCCACATTTGTCGTCGCTTAAAAAATGGTGATACAAATAAATGGATAGCAGAACTCGAAGTCAGCCACACAACAATTTCCACTATTTGGTCAAAAAGAAAGGAAATCATGGCCTTGACAGGAAAGGATACTCTTTCAAGATGGAAAAAATGAAAAAGTTCAACACACGAGGAAATCGAGTAGGAATGGTTTCAGTTTAAAAGAAGGTAAGAACACCTTCCTTTCTGGCCTGATTTTATGGGGGAAAACCATTTTTATAATTAATTAATTATAGTTAATTTTTATAAAACAGAATGGTTTTATCAATTTTTCCAAGAAATCTAACATTTTTTATCTGGTACTAGGTGTAGCAACCTGAATTCTTCCTCCCCTTCAAGGTCGTTTATCTGGTGTATTAACAAGTTATTTTGGCTAATAAATATACTGTAATAAACACTACTTTATTATTTACACTGACATTAAATATCTTATAATAATTTGATAAGAAAAAAAGTGAAGTGAAGTCACACACACATTACCAAAAACATGGTTGTGTGCAATCGAGCAATTATTAAAAAAATTGTAACATTGTTGAGTGAAAGTGCCACTATAGTAATTCTAATAAAAAAATTAATCAAAACAAATAAAATGCTGATGCTAAAAAGTGATGAAAGACTGTAGAAAGGAAAAGAAAATATCGAGTCGTGTCAGACAAAGCAATTCGTTTGACGATATGCTCCTTATGAGGATCCATTAAAAATGTCGATACCTTTTATCATCACATGAAAGCCTAACGCAACTATTTATAAATAACAGCTTTGAAAATATTGTTTCAACTATTTGAAATATACAGAAAGTGGAATTTTTAATAATAAAAAATTTCAAACCAGAAATATAAAAAGGCCCGATTAGATTTCAACATGAATATAGACAGCCAATGAAATTTATATATTCAGTGTAAACTAAAACACTTTTGTCAAGTTCTTGAAGAAAAGGCTGAATAATTACAAAATCAACTTCTTCGGTCTTAAGCGAGAGGGCGTTGATGCCATAAATTGTAAAGTGCTGAATGTCATAGCATGAAAGTTTACATATATGTATATGTCATTTTAAACACAATATTATAATTTGTCATTGAAATTATGAAAATAAAATCATCTGCATCAACAAATGTCTAAATGTGCGAGTATATTTTAAATTATGATTAATACTTAGGAAAGGCCATTTGGACAGCATTAAAATTTTGCACCAGGGTTGTCCAGAGGTGCCGGGCACCAAAAAATTGAAGCCAATGTAACATTTTTTAATTATTAAAATTACTAGAGATTCAAAACTAATCAAACATTAGTGGAAGGCCAAAGTATTAAAACTCACAAAAGTGAGGGCTACTTGCCAATATTCAGAGTGGTGCCTGGCAAAATCTTGCCCCGGGCGCCAACTATTGTTTTGGATTATATGATACCAACAATATTCCTTGCCTGTTACACAGATTTAAAAGAAGAAGTTAATAACTTAATGTTAAGTTTAACATTAATAATTCTAATTTTTCATTTTCGACAGTCAAAAAGTATAACTTGGATTTGAATTAATTAATAAAAAAGTCCCTTATGGAAAACTCAATATGAACAAATGCGAAAATGTTAGCAACAGAAAAATTGTAAAATTGAGAAGAGCGGGAGATAACAGCCTTACCTTCTGAATCCTTAAATTCTTCATAGAGCTGTTTTAATTCCTCCATCTGCTCTTCTGTCCAATCTTTTGACTTATTCGATTTTTCCTAAATCATAAAAACAGTATAATCAAACATCAGAAGTATCCATTGAATAATTAAAACAAGTGATAATTGGTCATTTTTCATTCTTATTAATTCAGGTGCTTGGTGGAGCTAGTGAGAGATAATAATGACTAAAATATTATTAATTAAATTAAAGCAGCAAAAGAAGAATATAAAATTTCAGACAATATATGGCATGCTTCCCATTTTTACAAAGTAACTAATAACAACCTACAGTGAAGCAGAAAACATGTCTTTAAATTTAAAATAATTTTTATTATTTCACCTAAAGATGCATTTAGACAACCGGACCCGACCGGAGAAAATGGTGTAAACGCTCACACCCTACGAGATATTGGCGTGGCTACTTGAACGGGTAAGTAGTAGCCACGCCCATATCTGGTAGTGTGTGAGCGTTTACATGACCCGTTTTCTCCGGTCTGGTCCGGTCGTCTAAATGCACCTTTATATTTCCTGCATTATTCCATTTGAGTTATTATTATTTATTATAGTAGTTAAAGAACTTCATAAAAATACACTTTATATTTCATGTCTATTGTTAATAGAATGAACAACGTCCTTCCGGAAGGACACAAAGTCCTGCTGGTAGGACTCAGCTTTACGATAGTATAGAGGCTTTTCGGTCCCTCTGGCAGGACGGCCAATACTACCATTAGAAACTTCAGAAAAGTCTGAGTTGGTGCAAAAAATAAAAAATTTCAAATTTTATAATTTATACATGAAATTTGAAAATTCTTTCCGGAAGGACTTTCCCTGTACATTCTATCATTAAATAAGAAATTGAGACAAAATGCGTACTTCAATTAGCAAATCCAGTTCCTTCAACTTCTTTTTAATACTTCTTTTACTGCGGTTTTTGTTTATTATATTGTCCATAATCCAATCAAGAAAATCTAAAAAAAATATAAATAAAAATGAAATCATTATTTATAATAATAAAGTAGAATATTTAAATTAACAAAAAATTTACTATTAAATTGATAATCTTACTTTCTGAAGGTTTTGTTCTCATATATTCGTCATACAATCTTCTTAGTTCATCTTCTTCATGTTCCTCCCAAGCCAAAGCAGCCGATTTAGACCTGTAATAAAACAATTATGATAATTATTAATAGCTCATACAATTTATTTGCATATTATGGCATTACGAAATAATTATTTAATATAGTTTTTTTGTTTTGTTTTTTAAATAGCTGAATTCTTTTCTTTATCTCAAGAAGAGGAAATCTGTCTAAATATTAGATAAAACTCAATTTTTTTAAATATTTAATTTTATTTAAACAAACTTATCTACTTCATCGCTCTATATAATATACATATAAATAATTATTTTTTTTTTTTTTGGCTTAAGACTTCCATTGAAGTCCTATACAGCCCGTAGTATTATCATGTGAGTTTATGGAGGGTAATGTAGTTGGTTTTTAGAATTCTATTCCACTTTCTTCTATGAACCGACATAAAGATTGTATCACGTTCCCATCCAGGTTTGCAACTTTTTGGAGAAATGTATTGTGGTTTTGTATATCAGCGTATTTTATCCGATAACTGTGGCATTTGCTGCATTTAACGATAACTTGTATTGGGTCTTCGATGGTGTTACATTTGGAGCATTTGTCATTCTTATTAACTTTAATTAGTGTTAATCCGCGATTTGTTCGGCCATGGTTGATTCTTAGTCTAGTCAACAATGATATTTCTTTTCTGTTCAGCATAGTGCTGATATGGGAGAACCATGGTCGAAGATTGACATTAGGGTGGATAATATAATGATCCTTGCCTTTCGATCTTGATTCTCAGGTATATCTTTCTTGCCATTCGATAATATGTTGTTTTTTAATCCACCGGACAAGTTCAGGTAGAGGTAGCTTAGTGTTTTTTGCACTTTCTGTTCCCTGCTTTGCCAGCTTGTCAGCCCATTCATTCCCATAGAGACCAACATGCCCTGGTACCCATTGGACCTTGAATCTGTTATTTGTTGTGCAATGGACCTCCTGTATTATGTTGTTGATTAAATATGATGGGATTTGTTGTCTGTGGATGTTTTGGAGAGCATAAATAATTATGCAGATATTGTAAATTGTGGATTCAATCCAGGAGATAATGGGGAGTGATAAAAAACAAAACAGCAAATAATTTCTTACTATTTAATATGTCCCGATGGTTCAGCCCATAATGGAGAGAAGTAGTTGATATCACGATATATTAAAATATAATAATGATAAGGTTTATATAAATACTAATTTGGGCATAAGAAGTTTAAGATAGCAGGGCATATAGTGTATCAATCCGCCAGGGTATCTCAACACAACCTTATATATTTTTCATCTGTTGTTAGCAGGATCCCATACAAAACTAACAACCAGATTGGCAGAAAGAAATAATTAACTAACATACCACAGAGCTATATATTCAAAATTATCATTTTAAATCAATAACAAAATACAAATATACAGGCTGGTAAAAGCAGCAAATGATTTACAAGATATAAAAATCCAAAATTTTAAAATTGTCTTCAAACAATTGAATTAAAAATATAACAATGCCGTTACTTACTTTTCTTGAAACGATCCATAACCGCATTCAATTTCATAGGCGTCTTTAGAATTTTTAAAAAATAGAAGTTCTAATAAAAGTTTCTTGTTAGTTGCTGCAACTTCTGTGAATTTCTGAACAATATATTTAGCTAACCTCACGAGTTCCTGAAAAAATAAATACATTGTACAAAAATCTTGAAAAATTAAAATTTTATCTAACCTATCTTTGACTCTATGATTTATTAATTATTAAGAAGCTCTTTTGAGATCAGAGAAATTTATAACTTTACTTTGCCTTAACAAATTGGAGAGTTTAAGCCAACCAAAACCTGTATTTTTTGTCAGATGATATGGGAAATATTATCTTCCTTTTTTCTATTAACATATCAAAAAGCTTTTCAGATCATATATAAAGTCAATTGGTAAATGTTATCCATAGATACAAACAGAACGGTTTCCATTTCTAAAATACCAATTGCTACTGTATATAATGTTACTAAATAAGTTGTGGAAGGTTTTCAACACCCAGACTTACTTTATGACTCGGGTCCATAGATTCCATGATTTTCTGAAATTGTCTGAATAGCGAGGCTTGAAATAACATGGATGGCAGTTTACAGTCCCAGGCTATTCGATGTAACATTTTTGTAACGCAATGATTTGTAAATGCTGAATTTTTTTCAAAAGTTGATAATAAAGTAATACAAACACTCATCACTTTCGGTGAAGCAAACCTAAAATAAAATAATATTAATACAAAAAAATAGTTATAATTACAATAAACATGTTTTTAAATTGATTCATTAAACTATAAAAATTATATTAAAAAGAGAAAACAGGCTAAAAATAATATGTGACCTATATATACACTAGGCACTGACATGATTTTGACAACTGACCAATGACAGAAGTAAAAAAAAAAAATATATATATATATATATATTTTTTTTTATTTGGTTAGTTCACATTTAGTTTTTGGATATTTATTTTAAATATATTTGATTCGGTTCTAAGAATGCGTTAGTTTTGTGGATAGACAGTCAGTCTATATAGGAAGTCATTCTATGCTGTCCAGATGACTCTGGCTCAAATTTCTTGTGATCGAATTCTCGATACAAATTTTCAACCCTATAAATTAATTTGGTGCGGCTGTAGAGATGTGCAAAACTTTAAAAACACCGAAATTTCAGGTAAACATACCTGAAATTTATTTTTGACTGGAATTTGCCTATTCTTTAATAGTATCGTTCTGCCAGGAAGAAAGTCCTATATACTGGATTTCAGCTCATTTGACCCAAAGAGGACCGCAGGAGGTGCTCAAATTTAGCGGGGATGGGGAGAAATATATATATATATATATATATATATATATATATATATATATATATATATATATATATATATATATATATAAATATCTCAGACATCTCCAAAACTTCGATAATCGTGCTTTAGGACTTTGGAAATGAAATGGATAGAAAACGCAATCTCTGCAGTCTATTTTTTTCAGAGAAAGTACGACTAATAAAAAGAGGACCAATAAATTAAAGAATAAAACCTTGAAACATAAAACATGTGCTGTTAAAGATGAAGTACAAAAAAGGTAGTTTAACCCACGATCTTGATGAATTTTCATTCTTCTTGAGTAACAACCTATATAGGAAAGAAAGGAAGCAGGAATAATGAAAGATGGATGAAATTGAACTAGATAGAGGAATTGCAGAGTTTCTTGTAAAAAAAACAAAACAGATACTCTACAAATAATTTGGTAGCTGATGGCAGTGAAATAGTAGCATAAAACAGAAGAATAAGAGAAAATGGAAATGCCATTATTTCCTTAACAATAACATTTTTTCTGTTTGAAATTAAAAAAATATATTAGTCCCCATTTTGTTGATAAAAAATATTGCTTTGACGCAAACAAATAAAGTTTAACAAGTATAAAACTGATCGTAATAGTGCTTTTAATTAAAAAGAATTATTTTAAAACAACCAAACTGATAAATATTCAAAATAAATTTGTTTTTGAACTGAAAATATAATATCAATTGTTACCTTTTGACTAAATCGTGAACATCAAAGCTTTGTTCTGCGATAGGCTGATAAGAATCTTCTGCCTCTTCATCCGTTACTTCTTCTGAAAAAAATATAAATATCATTAAAGAGTATACAATCAAGTTTTAATCTATCATAAATTTAATCAGCACTTAAAATTTCTACTAATTTGTAACTGAAGTTAAAAATAAGTTACTTTTATATGATAAAATGTTATTCCTCACATTACAGATCTTAATTATTATTGTGATCTTTAATATTATAGTATGGAGACAGAACTTCCCAATAAGTGTTAATTCGATTTGGAAAAATAAAAAAAAAAATTCTTAAAATTTGATTTTGAAAATTCAATTATAATTTTGAAAAAACTTTTACACAATTTAAAATAATCTGTAAAATAATAGATCCTATTTCTAGGGCTACTATATAGAAGCCAAAATTACAAGTTATTTTAAACAGTTTAATATTTACAAGTTTCAACTCTTGAGATTTAACTCGTGATGGAAGAGAAGGGTACTTTATAATTTTTATTAATTTTGAAATTAAAAATATTTGAAATTAAAATTGTTATATATAAGTCTATCTGAAAGTATTACAACCAAATAAATTTGATTAACTTCAAACAAAACAAAATGTGAATCATCACTTTTAATATCAATAGTTTTCTTTATTTTAAATTCAGTAAAAGATGGATCACAAACTAACAGGTCATTCAAACATACGGAGTAATCAGCTAATTAATAAATAATCAGCTGATTTGAAAAACAAATTAATTTTTTTATTTATAAAAATGTATGAATTTGTATTGAACATTAAGACATGATTTACTCACCTTCCTCACTTTCTTCTACTTCAGTTACTTTCAAACCTGAAACAGCCAAAATCAATATAAATTAAAAAGTTAAAGATATTATTAATAATATAAGAGGAATAATAAAGAAGCCTTAAAGCGCATTTCACTTCAAACAGTTATAAATATAAACTACTGAGAAAAATAAAAGACACATATACTATCTCTCATTTGCTGCAGCATCATAACTCGCAAATCATGATTTTTGAGTTTACACTACACATACAATTGCAGTGATGCGAATGTTTAACTAGTAAAGTGTCATTTCTGAGTTTTTAAGCCCTATCGTCTCGATATAATGCCTAACTATCGATATAATGCCATGTTATAACATCTCTCCCTCCCTGTCGGCCACGGCAACAGAAGCCCAACCCAAATAAAAATACACATGACTATGCAAATTCAGGAAGTATACAAACAATAATAATATCCTACTAAATTAATCTAGTCATAAATTAAAATTTTAAAATTAAACTAAAAACATTATAAAATCCACCTAATAGTGCATCAAATAAAATCTAGATTAACATGCCAAAACTATATCGAAATAACAATCATAGAAAGTCAAGGTAAGCAGAAACATGTTACAAAAATATAAAAGCCAAAACAGTATAAAACTATAATAGTTAAAAAACAGTATAAAATTCTAAAAACAAAAACAATATAAAACAAACATTAATATATACAGTGTGGTGTAGCTAACTTAACTAATATAAAATTTCAACAATGTACCCATATATAATAAATATTTTTGAACCAAAGCTTCAATAAATAAATAAAAATAATAAAAACAATAACCCGATTAAAACTGTCAAATCTATAATCTCTCTCTCACACTCTCTATCTCTCTCTCTCTCTCTCTCTCTCTCTCTCTCTATATATATATATATATATATATATATATATATATATATATATATATATATATATATATATATATATATATATATATACACATATATATATATATATATACATATATATATATATATACATATATATATATATATATATATATATATATATAGATATATATATATATATATATATATATATATATATATATATATATATACATACATACAAACACACATACATATATATTCTTCTTTACTGGACAAATTTTATCTCAGAGCCTTAAATAATTACTTTATTATTGTGTATATATATATACTAAAAAATACAATGGAAATGAAATTAGATTATGATTAGATAAATATATGGATATATTAAAATAAGAGAAAAAACATGACAGTTTTAATTTGAATAAATCTAGCCCACAACTAGGTATAAAAAGTATTTGAAAACATTATATATATATATATTATATATATATATATATTTAACTGAAATACAATAAATGAATACAATCTCAGCATATCACTATATATATATATATATATATATATATATATATATATATATATATATATATATATATATATATATATATATATATAGTGATATGCTGAGATTGTATTCATTTATTGTATTTCAGTTAAATATTTATTTATATATAATACCTAATTCATCCTATATTTACTTATTTGTATTTAATTTTTTTTATTTCATTTATTTAATTTTTTATCTAATTGTAGAAACCTACTGATCTGTTTATTTAAGTTTAGTATTTCCTCTCTTTCTGTAATACCTAATTCTGTATTATGTACGTATCTAAAATATTTCTAGTTGTATGTTCAACATCTGTTCTATTATCGTTATTTTTTATTATTTTTTTAATGTTTATCTAAATTGTACACTAGTATAATGCTTTACTGTGACTAAAAAATTATAAATTGAACTTTAAATTGTAAATTGAAATTGAAATGCTCTTGGACAGGGTTACTATGCAAAAGAAAAATAATATATATATATATATATATATATATATATATATATATATATATATATATATATATATATATATATATATATACTATATGTAAGTAGTATTTGAAAATATGCTATATATGGCTGAAACGTCATATAAATAAAAGAAGAATATACAAAAGTTTTGTGGATGTAAGGTTACATAACTTTTGTAATCTAATTAGATATTAATATAAATAAATATATCTAAATATATTGTATTTTACTTGACCAATTAGTCTTAAATGATTACTTTATTATTGTATGCATATACTAAAAAAATGAATGGAAATGAAATTGGATTATGATGATTATCTATAAAAATACATGTAAGATAAATACTTGGATATATTAAAATAAGAGAAAAAAACATGACAATTTTAATTTGAATAAACTTTACAGTCCACAACTAGGTATAAAAAATATTTGAAAACATTATATATATAGTGGTATGCTGTGATTGTATTGATTTATAGTATTTTAGTTAAATGTTTATTTGTAAATAATACCTTATTCATCCTGTATTTACTTATTTGTATTTAATTTTTTATCTAATTGTAGAAACCTACTGATCTGTTTATTTAAGTTTTGTATTTCCTCTCTTTCCGTAATACCTAATTCTGTATTATGTACATATCTAAAATATTTCGAGTTGTATGTTCAACATCTGTTCTATTATTTTCTATTTTTGTTATTTTTTTGTTTCTTTATTTATTTTTTTATTTTTAACGTTTATCTAAATTGTACACTAGTTTAATGCTTTACTGTGAATAAAAAATTGTAAATTGAAATTGAACTCCTCTTGCACATTGTTACTATGCAAGAGTATAATAATATATATAATGTAAGCAGGATTTGAAAATATACTATATATGGCTGAAACATATCAATAAAAGAAGAATATACAAAAGTTTTGTGGATGTTAGGTTACATAACTTTTGTAATCTAATTAGATATTAATATAAATAAATATATCAAAATATATTATCTTTTACTTGATCAATTCTATCTGAGAGTCTTAAATGATTACTTCATTATTGTATGTATATACTGAAGAATAAATGGAAATGAAATTAAATTATGATAATTATCTGTAAAAATACCTGTAAGGTAAATACATGGATATATTAAAATAAGGGAAAAAACATAGGACAATTTTAATTTGAATAAACCTCCCAGCCCAAAACTAGCCATTGGGCATGCCCAAACTCTACTTGCCCCAGCCAGCCCCAGCTTCCAGATCTTGAATTCCTCATCTACCTTCTGGTCAATGCCTTATTACATATTTCCTAAATTAGCATATTAGCAGAAAATGAAAAACACTCATTGGATATTGTAAACGAATCATGAAAGAAAAAGATATACAGAAGCATTACAAAACAATGCTATCATTGGTAAGTGATTTTACATTATAACTTAGTCTTGAAATATTTAGATAGTTAAAGGTGTCTGGTTAGTAAATATTTATTAACAACTAAAAAGAATTATAAGTAATAAAATGGAATAAATATGGATTTAGAGTGATTAAAAATTAGTGTTTATAAATAAAAATGTCGATGATCTTCTAAACATATATTTTTTTTAAACAACGTAATTAAGAAATCTACATTACAAAACTGTAAATCAAATTTCATCGATTGATCAAATTTATTTTTTTCCACGATTGAACCAATTTTATACATCTCAAAATTTAAATTAATAATTTTATTTCAATATCTAAAAATGCAACTGCAATCAAATCAGATTTATATTAAAAGTTTTGTTTTAAACATCTTTCAAGATGTCAAAAATTACAACAAAAAAAATATTTTACTATATGACAATAAAAATACACATACTGACATATAAGATAAATGTTAACAGACATTTTGTTTAGTATGTATAATCTTCTATTGTATCTTTTTTTTTTCTTAAACAGCTTGATTTGATACAGAAGCTGGGAGTGAATCAATAGGAAGGGTGGGGACAGTCAGAACCAAAACTTAAACATGGAGTAGAAATCAATACTTACTTAAAAGCTATATTGAAATCTTTCCATTAAAACTATAACAATAAGAAATTAGTTTTTTAAATAAGAATTTCATATAAATATAAAGAATCAAGTTTTAGAAACTAACATTAAATTCAAAAAGAAATCATAAAGAAAAATATTTTTTGTTTTGAAATCATTAAAAATTTGAAGTAAAAAAAAAATAAAAAGATGTAAAATGAAATAGGAATGACATATAAACGGTAAATATCAACAATTTTATGAGCTTAACAATTTATCAGAGCTCAACACATGGAAAACTTATCTAACCTTGTGTTAGAGTAACAGCCTGCGAATTAAAATTACGTGTAACGTTTAATTATGTGAGGAAAAACCTAATTCTAATACAACAATAAATTACGGTTAACCTAATCTAGATGACCAAGAAATTCAAACCATAAATTTAATAAAGAAATAAAATAGAATTAAAATAAATAAATATTTGCATGTATTCCTATATAAATATAATAAGAGTTATTTGGTTCAAACATTCAATTTTATGCTATTTAAATTTAAATTATCTAATTTAGCACCAAAAGAGCAAAATATACAATTTTATGAAACTTAGATTTATTCCATAGATCTTGAATTGAATAGATAATCTGTTTTGAAGCTGTTATAAACAAGCGAATATAATGTGTAATGATATGGAAATCTGATCTCTGCTCTTATTTTTTTCTTTTAAACTATAAATTTAATAAGCAAATAAATAATATATATAGCATGGAAAATCTGATTTATACTTTCAATTTTATGCTAATAAAATCGAAATCATCTAATTTAACCCAACAAATAAAAAATAAACAATTTTATGCAACAAAAATCAAAATCGTGCTATTTACCCCAAATAGAACCAAACGTGCAATATTAAATTTTAATATATCATTCCGTAGATAGTGAATTGGATAGATAATTGGTATTATGGGATCACTGACCAATCATTCCACACCAAATAGAACATGGAAAAACTGTGAGTTTGAAATTGAGTGGTTGAAGTAGAAGAGTTCAGCTGGAATTCCATCGGCCTTAAAATCCACCACCTTATAACAAAATCCAATTACACCAACAAACCAAATCTGATGGTGCGATATCTGGACTATACACAGGATGAGGCAAAACGTTTAATCCTTGCATTTTCGATAATTTTTCTTAGGTCAAACGAGAACGATGTGCAGGGGCATTGTCGTGTTGCAAAATGGCTTGGCTCCTGTTGATCAAAGCGAGGTAATTTGCACTCAATACTGCATAAACTGTGCCTAGCTGTTCACAGTAAAAGTTTGAGTCCCTACCACGGTAGATAAATCACGAGTAGTTGCATGTGGGTCCTGGTTCACACATTCAAAAAGAATGTCATCATCAGCGACCGATGGGTGATCCGATCTGGGTTGTACGGCTCTCCTTCTATATCACAAATTTTTTTTACAGACATTGCACATGTGTTTTAAAAATGTAAATGACCCCATAAAGTAAACATTTATATAAATAGTAAGAACAAAAACATTCTTATAGGATAATTATAAGAGTTGGAATTAAGGGTTGTGTTCATGCGCAAGGACTTTTATAACAACCTGGTAGTAGCAAAGTTTCCTTAATTTGATTGTGTCAAGTTTTATTAACACAGAAAAATGTTCTTTAATAAATTTGGTTAATTAAAATATTAAACAATTAATGGATATTATTTGTATACATTGCAGGTTGTATTAAAAACCGGCAAAAGAAAAATTCACAAAGCTGAAATGTGAGAGGCCCAGGAGAATGAGTTGCTGGAAAGTTGCCTACTTACTTTTTGTGTTGGTGGTGCGCTTGGCCCAGCCTAGCTGCAATTCATGCAAGGAAAAGTGCTACGACATTACAACAGCTGAACCCAACGCCACCGAGATATCAATCGATTGCGAAGAAGCTGATCACGATGCTTTGGTATCATTTATTGAAAAACACAATTTTACAAACCTACAAAGCTTGACCCTCAAAAGCCCATTATTGCTCACTTTAAATTTAACAAAATTTTACAATGTTTCAATTTTGAACCTTTCTGAGAACAACATTACAATAATAAATTTAAGTCAATTCCATAACACAAAATTTGTAAATCTCTCCTATAATTCTATAAACAAATTTGTTGTCGGATTTTCCAACCTGACTCGACTGGACTTATCTCATAATCTGATAAAGGATTTGTCAGAAAACATTTCAAAATCAAACAAATTATCACATTTGTACATTCGGAATAATCGAATCGACAGTATAACTAATTTTTCATCAACTACACTGAAGTTTTTCGATGCAAGTGAAAACAAGATTGAAAAATTAGCAATAGGATATAGCCCTAGTCTAAAGCAATTAAAATTGAGTAAAAACTTAATTAAAACGATTGAGGAAAAATTATACAATGTAATACCGAATCTTGAAATATTAAATTTATCCTCCAATATTTTAACAAAACTTGAAGATTACAGTTTTAATTTGACTAATTTATTACAACTTGATTTAAACAACAATGAAATATCTAGCCTGTCACAAAAATGTTTCTCAGGACTAAATAGGTTGCAAGTTTTGAACATTTCTTTAAATAGAATTCAAACAGTCTCACCGAGCACTTTTCAGTACCTCAACGGCTTGTTTCATTTAGTCGTTTCAGAAAATAAAGAGCTAAGTTCACAAGATTTTGGACTACTCCTCGCTACGCGCCGCCTTAAAAGCGTCTATGCTTCGAAAACAAACCAAACCAAGATTCCTTCCAGTTTAACACGCTCTGTAAGATACTTAGTATTAAGTTTTAACAATATATCTCGTATCGAATGCGGTGATTTGGACAGTTATCCTCTGTTGAACAGCCTTAATCTTGCCAATAATACAATAAGTTATATTGAAGATGATGCTTTAGGAAGGCTAGAACTGCTTACATCAATCAATTTAGATCACAATAACCTTGAAACAGTACCGCACACATTGCCAAATAATTTAAAATACCTTTTCCTTCAAAATAACAAGATCAAGAGCATTACTAATAATGACTTCACTGGCTTACAACAACTCATCCAACTGGATTTGTCGTTCAACTTGATTTATGAGCTTAAAGATAGTTCATTTTCCCAATTGTATGGGTTGGAAAAACTAAATTTATCAGGAAATTTTATAACCGCATTTCCTGTTAATTCTTTTAGTAGTCTTCAAAATTTGAAAATTCTCGACCTGAGTTATTTATTAAATATAACCGAATGTAAACAAGCATTATGCTTTCCAGTACCGGACCACAATCAATTACAAGAACTTTACATGAAAAACAGTTCAATTTTAGTTAATATATTTCTGAAAGATGCAGCAGCACAGAAAACTTTTGAACAGCTATCAATATTAGACGTTTCAAACTCGAACATCACATTTATGAAAAAGGATTTTTCAAATTATTTATCGAGATTAACCAAATTAAATATTCAAGGAAACGAAATCGACTGCTCTTCGATACAACAAATTTTCGCTTGGTTTCATTTAAAAGAAGTAGAAAGATGTATGTTCATAATAAGCGAGGACCATCCTCTGGATCAAAGTTTGGATACCACGACAGTCAAACCTATCATCGTGAGCACGACTAAAGGAAAATTAAAAAAAACAGGACATATAGAAATATCAACTATCGTCGACGAAGACAAAACAGTTACAAAAGAATACCAGAACTATGAAAACAAAAGTGACAATTATAATGCGGTTATCGAGCCCGATCTGATGTCAAACGAACTTTGGTTCAAAAATGGAAGTCATGCCATAGTCGATGCATATTCTTCAGAAACACCGACATCACACCCGGGCCTCTTCGTGCTTTTATTGCTACCGATTGCTGTAGTTTCAGCATGCCTGTTCCTAAATTATTCACGTATAAAACGAAATACAAACAATCCAATCAATATTGAAATGGACATAGAAATTTCAAATATATCGAGTGAACTATGGTGACCTCTACTTTCTCAAAATGAAGGAGAAAATTGTAATTAACTTTTCGAGTACTTTGTTACCAACCAAATAAAAAAATATTTAAAGTGTACAAAATGAAATTTTTAATAACCCGTGTTAATTTTGTTTATATGCTTATAAAAGTGATTGAAATTGGAACATAATCCGTCCCAATTTCATAAAATAAACAAAAATAAAAATAAAAATGAAAAATGAACATTATTCAACACCAGCTTGCCGGATGTTATATTAAAATATTATGGAAGTTGATGGAAATTAAACAGATGTTAAATAAAATATTGTGAAAAAATGTTGTGATTGGATGATTTATTAAGTGGCCTTAGATAAAAAGAAATACCAAAAAGTAATTCTTTTGAGGATTTAGCAACCAAAAACATAAGTAGCAATGAAAACCACTTCATTCAGCAGAATTTAGCTTTATAGGGCTTATATGGTATCTCTGTACAAGGTTTTGCTGCCTCTTTTAAAATATTTTTTGTAGATAGCTTTTATTTAATTTTTTTCAGCTGTAAAAAATGCAATAAACTTAATTTCAATGGTGTAATGGTTAGCATCTCTGATTGAAAAATATACGGATTTGATTTTTACGGCCCCTGAAATTTTTTTTTATGATAGGGTTAGGTTTGAAATGGGCTTCACTAAGCCTAATGAAAATAGTCGAATAGCTAATTTAATAAATTGTGAAACCTGATATAGCAGCTCCACTCACACAACAAAACTAATTTATGGTTATATCATGCTTCATAATGAAATAGAAGCTTGAAGAAATTTCACAAAGTTGGTAGTGGTATCATTAAAAAATTTATTTCTATCATACATACAGATCGATACATATGCAATTAATAAACAAGGAATTATAATTTTAAACTTTTTTTAAATATAGTAATCTCACAAGACCATCGTAGTCATCCTGATTCTAAAAGCATGGGGTATTGGACAGGCATGCTTTAACACAACACCAACCCATTAGGCAACTTTTTGATCAAGAGGGTTGACAAATAATTTTGGGGAACACCGTTCCAAATACTGAAAAAAAAAAATGACCTACTATAAAATACAACACATTGTATCAGTTATCTCTCCGAACTATTTAGAACTTAGACATGCTCACATTGTTATATAATCATAATATAACAACATAATCAGAGACTGGAATTTTTATATGATTGTGTGTCCATTTTTTTCATTTTTTTAATTAGCTATACGAACATCTATTCAAATTAGTCACTCAAATGCAATTAATCCTTTTTCTATTTAGTTTATTTCTGCATAATTGGTCATAATTCATATATTTGAATCTTATCATAATTTTTTTTTCCTCTCATTGTAATAACATTTTATTAAAAATAAATTGCTAGGAGATGTCAAAGATTTATTTTTATATCGTTACTAACAATTATACTTGTTTCATATGAAACAAGTGTATATACACAAGAAATTTTGTTTCATTTTTTTTTTTTTCTTATTGTAAAAAGTCATTTATGATTTCTGAAAATATTGAAAAAGAAATATTTGTTTAAAATTAATTTTGCTTTTAAGGCTGTTTTTGTTTATTACTGTCATTTCACTGAATATTTTAAAACCTTAAAGATTCGATATCGATTGCATAGAATTTTAGGTTTTTACTAGATATTTTGGAAGTTTCATTACATAAAAATCCAGTCTCTAGTCATGATCAATTAATATAGTTATAAGCAGGGACTGAAAAAACAGTTAATATTTATTATTAAAAGAAAATATAAATTTTATTTTTATTTTGACAGAATAAAATTTTCATTATATAATAAAACTTATTTATTTCATAACTTTTTCAACTTTTAAAATAAAAGCTTTATAATAACAGTTATTTTTCAACTTTTAAAATAAAAGTTTTATAATAACAGTTATTTTCAAATTGTGTGGGAAAAAGATTATTATAAAAATTAAATTTTCCATAAAAATTTTAAATAAGTTATACTGCTGTTGGGGAATTGAGGGTAATTTTTTTATTGTAACAGAAGATGCATACACAGGATGCATTTTGGTATTTATTATATTATTATAGCAGGATATAAGATTATGGATATTAACATCGTGCATCGTGCATTCGAGTATCGATTATTTTCTAACTCTTCAAATTTATTCGATTTTGACATTCATTATTGAGTTATGGATGACATTGTTATTCGAAATTCTACCGATTTTAAGATCGCGCGATCAAATATCGATTAATTTCAACATTTGGGATATTGTCGATATTAAGGTACATTATTATGTTATCAAAGCCATAATTTCTGAAAACATTATCGATTTTAAGATCGCACGGTGACAAATCTATTTATGTACACTCTATGGATATCCTCATCCTCAATATAAAAACAAACAAAGATAACTTCTAAAGCGTCTATATATAGCATACACCATTTTTTTTTAACCTTTTTTAAACTTTTATTTTTATGTTAGAAAAATAAGTTTTTTCAACACTTTTATGAATATTATTAAGAAAGTGTTGAAAAAAAAATGTACCGAAGTGTTTCAACATTAATCCATTTCAAATAAAAAATTATTAATTTGAAAATTTCAAAACATAAATTAATAGCAAAGTTCTCAGGATGACATCATTGGTGTTCAGTAAAGATCCCCTTGCGCCTTTCCTGGCGGAACAGCCTTTTATGGCTGCTCTTTTTTTGCTACGAAGAGATTTTTAAAACGGAGTGTTTTTTTTTTAGAAAATCTTAACTATCTTCAGATATTCGCACTTTAACAAACAACATAAACAAATAACTCCAACAAAACAAGCTGTAAATCATCCTTAAACTAAGCAAGTTATTATATATTTATTTACATTGTAGTATTAATCATGGAAAGGATAGTAATTATTTTTCCTGAAACTTTTTAATACATCCCAATAAAATAAAAATCGAACTAGAACTTAAAAAATACATTTTTAGAAAACTTTTATAGAAAAAACTTTTTAATAAGTTTTTGAAAAACAGTTATTTTGTATTTAAAAAAAAAAATTCGTGAAACTTATTGCGAAAGGTTCAGTCCCCGGTTATAAGTAATGGAATTTGAATTGAAATGTTTTTTTATTTATTCATTTTCTGAAGTCTTATTTCTTTTACAAACACCATCTTCTGGCTAAATTAATTGTTGGATAATTTAATATTAAAATAGACCGAAAATATTTTGGTTTAATAAGAGTATGTTCTCTGTATGTACTTTATTCAAGCTATATTTGTTTATAAAAATCAATATTGAATTTTCCACAAGCAAATCAGAGATCTATTGTACTTATTAAGTTTCAATATAATAAACAAATTACTACATAAAATGCTGTATTAGCTCGAATATAGGTTGACCCATCCCATTTTGAAAATAATTTACAGGTGAAAAATCTGGGAGAAGAAAAAGTAAACTACAAATAAGAAGTCAATTTCCAAATTTAATAGCTGTCTCAAAAAGAAACAAACATGCTTAAAATGGATTTTTCATAAATAAATAGCATCATAATATCTTAACAATACTATTAGAAAGCTTTGAAATTAGAACATAGATACCTAAATTAAAATAGAATAGTTTTCAAACTTTTAGGGAAAATGGCCGATTATCTCTTCCCAAAATGTGTGATAATAAGTGAATGAGATATAACATATATTATTATAAAAACTGTATTAAGTCTGCCATAATGGAAGTAGAAACAAAATAAACTATGAAGTGTTTTAAAACACCTGAGTTTAGTCAAAATCAAATCTTTCTAGATCGAATCCGAATAATAAGTCAACCTTGATCTATATTCAGGCAAATACAGTCATTTCTATTATGAATAATATAAAGAATTGTAAATTTCATAATATATAAGCTTTGATTTTGTGGTATAATATTGATGATTAGTTATAATATAGCTTCTTCAACCGAGTATTACTCACCACAAATAAACAGAAATCATATTTTTTTTTTGCATGTTACCGATAGTTGATGGTAAATGTCTAACGGCATAGTCTTGAAGGTTTTCTAAAGTGCTCCTTAATATTGCTGAATAATGAATTACATCTTATGTATATTTAATATACATTTAACTTGGCAAAGACAATCACAAATTAACATAAAACAATTTATGGCTCCTCATTTAGGTGTATCATTAATTGTATCAGTTCATTGAAATGAATGTAATATTTATTTACTATTGATAACATTACTGACAATAAGTGAAACACTTAAATGAAAATATAAGTTTTAATTTATAAATACAATTGTTTTAGCATTATATATATATATATATATATATATATATATATATATATATATATATATATATATATATATATATATATATATATATATATATTCCAAGCTAAATCTAAGGAATATAAAGTGTCTGATAATTAAAAGTAAAAGCTGTGGCGTGGCATAAACATTTTTAAAACAAAAATATTTCATTAATTCTTTTTATTATTTTTTTTTTGTTTAAATTATACTAATGTAAATAGTAAATAAACAGCTGTGCCAAAATGATATGTAAATAATATTTATAAGAAAAATAATTTTAGAATTTTTCTATACTTTTAATGTACATATTGGTGGTTATTATGTATCATATTTTCAAATTTAAAATTAAATGTGAATGCCATTATGTTTGTCAGTTTTTTTTTTTTTGTCATTTTATTTAACTTGACAACTATACCTGAAACATCCAAGTCCGCAAGAAAAACCTCCTTGAAACAGTTCATTTCCTCTTCAGGTGACATGTCATTACGCCCGAAGCAGTCATTTTCAGGCCACACCTCTCTAACATATTACAAACATATTATTATTTATTTATGTAATTCAAAAACAAGCAATGAAAAATACAGTTTGGTATTATTATACATATTAAATTAAATGTAATATAAATTAGTATTATAAAACATTTATGAATTATAAATTTAATTAAGAAGAGAGATCAAATACATGTTTGTACTCGCCAAGGTTTAAGTATATTATATCAAACAGAAAAGGTAGCATTGGTTTCTCCTCGCAATGTCGCCACTCTAATGCACTACTATCGCATTAACTTCCATATATATACATACGCCTCGATAAAAAGCTGTCGCACCTTATTTACCAATAAACCTAGGATTACCTACTTATTAAATGTATGTTTCAATTATTTCTGAACTTGAAATTGATTGTATCTAACGTTTTGACGCCATTTAATTCTTAGAGGAGGAATAAAAACTATATAATTTAGTTTATACGGTGATCTAAAAATTACCAGCACTTTTCCAACTTTCGCAAGATTTACTGTCAGGGTTCAGACAATCAAGGCTGCACTATCCCACTGTCGAAACAGAACTACCATGAAAGAAAACTATAACCGAGTAAACGAGGCTTTACATCCAATTTAATTTTTAAAAACATACACATAATTGATACATCATAAAAATGTAAAAATAAGGATTGAAATTTTTAGTAGAAGCCCTCCCTCCATCCAGTTTTGTATTAAATACATATTTAAACTAAGAATTAAGTTTATTATTGTCTCTTGTACTGTACTGTACTACTCCAAGTTTTTTCTTAATTTATTTACTGATCAAATTATCTCTCTTCCGCAATTTCACGTCGTACGGAATAGATCTGGCTACATTATTCCGGATAAATAGGATTGTACTAATAAGATTATTTGGATTTTTCTAGACAAATTATCAGTCTAACCTGAAATAAAAAATATTAACCAATAATACCTTGATGCTTTCATTAGAGCTACAGCTTCTTCGCAGTCGCCCGATTTCAGAAGTACTTGTATACGCTTCATTGCATCAACTCTGAAAACAAAATTAAGACCAATAATCATCAATTATAAAATTCCTAATAGTAAATATTTTAATATAATTGGCAAAAATTTATATTTAAAGTTTGAAAATTGCCAAAACATCATCTCCATTAAGGAAGATAAAAGGGTAAAAGGGTTTGGGATATCAGCTAAGCAGGTGCTTTCGTATATTTAAATCTCATATTAAGTTAACTTAACAATATTCAAATTAAAAATTTATTGATCAATATCTAACATTAATAATTTTTTTTAAATTACAAAAAGAATCTTATTTCATTTTCTATTAAATTATATCAATATAAAAACTTAGCATGCGTAAGTTTAATAAAAATTAACATCAGTTGACATCCGCATGATAGTATAGAAGGATCAATCTAATTAGAGATTGATAAATTATTTGCAACTTCTATAAATTTGTTTTATTGAAAACTAGTTTCGAATGTTATACATTCATCCTCAGTTCTAAAAACACACAAAAAATTCAACAATAAGCAATTCAAAATATAGTTTGGTATTATTATACATATTAAATTAGATTAATATAAATCAGTATTATAAAACATTTATGAATTATGAATTTAATTAAGACAAGAAATCAAATACATGTTGATACTCACCAAGGTTTAAATGGATTATATCAAACAGAAAAGTTTGTACTGGTTTCTTCTCGCATTGAGCTAACAATGAACGAAAGGTAGGTAGCATGTTTATAGATAAAGGGTTTAAGGGTCAGGGTTTTTCCAGTAATGCAGGTGAGTAATTGGTTTTTCTGTTATAGATGGGAATAAATTTAAGATTGGACTATTGGAGATATTTAGTTGGTCATTTAAGCAAAAATCTGGATTGGATTTGAAGGATTTTATTATTTCAAGTGCTTCATATATATTTAATTTGAGGCTGTTTTCAACATGAGGTATTAATTTAACTCCTGAGTCTTTGTGTTTTTAGAACTGAGGATAAATGTATAACATTCGAAACTAGTTTTCAATAAAACAAATTTATAGAAGTGGCAAATAATTTATCAATCTCTAATAAGAATTAACATAGCTATAGAGAAACAATGAAAACAAACAAATCATACACACTTCTGTTCCTCAATGTCTTTATCGGAAGTTGCATCAAACGGAATAACTTCTTTTGTAATTGGTGAGGATAAAACTTTTTCTAATTTTGATTCCATCAGTGGCCATAATTCATTATTCATTGGTGTCGGCTCTTTTTGTTTTTCTGAAAAGAGATAAAACATTTGAAGAAGGTCATACCACAAATATTTATAACACCCTACAGTAAAAAATAAAAAATCATATCATACTATTTTTCTTAGATTTTTTCCTTCTACTGGTTAACTGTTTTTGAACAATAATTTTCTTATTTTGGCAGAAGTTGCTTAGAAGTTTTAAAAAAATGTGAATCGTTTCCAACAAATCAATTAAATATTGGCTAAAAAAAAAAAAACAAACAGAAAAGAATTAATTAAACGAAACCAATAAACGAATACAAACAAAATCAAATATTAACCGACTTACTGAGAGTATTTTGTTTTCTTGTAAGTATTTATCAGAGTCAATAGCATTTCTCTATACTCTACTACATAAAAAACATTACTTTTTATAACTTTGGACGATTCTCTAACAGCTTCTTCGGAGCTACCGTCCATTGCAATTAAATTTTGTAACAACTCCTGGAAAAAAATAAATAAAAGAATTACATACCAGACTTACATAAACTGTAACAATGGCTGAAGTAAACAGAAGACCTGCCAGCGACAGGATTAGAGCTCATCGCCAATCAGAAAAATAATTCTTTTTTAAATATATTTTTTAGAATATTACTCCATACCATCACTGAACCCCCTACAAATTGCACTCTTTCATTAATGTTTAAATGGGTTCACACACACCACAAGCAAAACCGTGCATGGAAACTATAAGGTAAGTCGTTGAATCTGATAGCTCAGTTTCGTTTCACCACTCATTTAAGCCACCAATCTATCTGCATCAAAATCATTTTTTTACTGAATGTTAAAATTATTTTAAAGGTGTATTTATGTCACATGCCTAGTAATGACCAAATTTTTTTCTGATTTAGTTACTTTTGCCAGCATTTTGTAGGAGCTATTCTCCAATGAGTTTATTTTTTAGTGAATGTACCATGAGTTGCTGAAGAATCAATTTCTTAAACATTTGTATAAGAAAGATTTCCCTGCTTCTCCAACCATATGATCACTATATTCTTTAAACTTAACTTTCCGTAGGCCTGGATAGCTTCAATATAGCCAAAGAAATAAAGCATAAACTCTTCTATAGCCTAATGTTTCTTATGATTGCTGTTATGTTGAAGGACAAATCAAAACTGAACTCGGCACGATGAGAAGTTTCCACATGTACCGCTTTATTAGTGTGATAAAGAAGTTAATCCCCACCCCATCCGTTCTACAATTCAGTGTTCTCTTCTTATTCAGTTCTAAAACTTGTGCAGTTTTCCCATCCATATACTCTATCTTACTTGCAGCATTTTACCTGTGCAAGTAAATCATGAGGTAAGGGTCATCCTTTACAGTTAGCCTCCCAATTTCTTCAAGGCATTCTATGTTTATACTTTTTTAGATTCAAAGGTACTTTTGTTTCTGTCTGGTTTATGGTTTCTGTCTGGATATGACTGTTTATGCTAAAAGTGGTTTATAATGATTTGTAACTACAACAAATCCCAGCTTCAGAGCAGAACTATCCAATCTCCAAACCAATTTGTTTTTTCTGTTGTTTTTTTTTATCACTTATGATAGTTCAGACTACTGCGGATTTGATCCAGAATATTTTTTTAAATCCACAAAAATGTTCTGCTATATTTAGAACTAAGCTAGAAAGTCAAAAATTTGATTTATACACTTATATCATGAAATAGGGTGTCTAGCAATATAGCAAAAAATTCAACCATAATTCAAGGAGGGCTGTGAACTGTAAAATTTAAGGTGTTTTTTGTCAACTTACTGGATTAAATTTAAAACAAAATTGGGATCATAAAATGTTGTATTTGGTTGGCTTATGATAAAAAGTATAATTCGGACTTGAGAATGACTTTGAATAATTATAAAGGTTGTTCTTCTGTTTGATAATGAAAAATTGCTACTTAACTTTTTACACTGAGGGCTCAACGCATCACCAACAATAAAAGCAACTAGAAAATACATTACAAAAACAACTTCAAGAGTAAATAAATAAAATTCACATATTCGCACTACAATTTTATTCAGAAACTTTTTTTTGCATAAAAAATAATATAATCATAATTATAGGAATAATCCTGGCAAACTCTTATCCTTGTCAATTCATCCTCGGCTTCAAGGGCGAGGGTTAAACCAGCGAACATATTATAAGAAGACAAGTGTAATTCAGTTGAAATTGAAACTTGGAGCTGTTTGGAGTTAAAACATTATTTTATCATTCAATAACATACCTACTGACTGACTAACTGAGTGACAGGTAGAGCGACACAGTAACATGAGACAAAATATAGAATGAGTAAATGATTGAGAGAGGGGGGGGGGAGAGAGAGAGCGAGTGAGAGAGAGAGATTGAGAGAGGGTGAGGGAGTAGGAGAGGGTGAGGGTGAGGGAGAGGGAGAGGGAGTGGGAGAGGGAGAGGGAGAGGGAGAGGGAGAGGGAGAGGGAGAGAGAGAAATAGTGAAGGAGAGAGGGGCTAACGAACAAAGTTAGTGGAAGGAGGCTTATTATAGCTTTCGTGGAATTAGAGAAGATAAAGGGAACAACTACATCAACCTTCTTCCCAATATTATATACACTTGTTGCTTAGTACTGATGGAAAAATTGAATCATTAGACTAAAAACTAAAAATTCCTGATGACTGGCTGTCTTTCAACCATAATTCCTGTTTTTTTCCCAACGCGAAAAATTCAAGCAGAATTTTCGATCTTCGAGGAATTCAAGGCTGCTGGACACCCTGATAAAATGATAAAACAAAAGAAAAAAATCCTCTTTGGTAAAATTTAATTTTCGGAGGTAAGCTATTTCTGCAGTAACCCCCCACATAGCAATAACGGCCTCAACAACTGCATCTTGTATGATCTTTAAATGAATATAAACATTAATATATAATAAAAGTAACCTTACTTTATAAGCTTTTAAAGCTACATGCATCCTTGTAGACCACAATGCTATTTTTTTTTTATCAGTAACCATCATCTCATGCCAAGTTTCTAAATATTTCTGAACGAAATAAAAAGCCTCTACAGACATTGTTTCACTAAAATAAATAAAATGATCAACAACATAATTATTAAATTAAACGGATAAACAGATATACTTTAAAAAAAAGTATTAAAAAGAGAATTTTACCTGACCAACTTTACTTGAAACTTATATTTACGATTAAATTCCATAAAAAATTTCAAAGCAGTAAAGTAATATGATTCATCATTATTCTGACTCTTTCCTCGGACTAAGCAATCCTATAAAATTAATTATATTAATTAAAATATAATAAAAAAAATAAGAAAAGAAAGTTGAAAAATATCTTTTTACCTTGACGTGTCTCATCAATGGATTATAAGCAGCATTTAATATTTCTACACAAAACTGCTTTAAAATTAAACGCACGCTCAGAGCTGATCTTCTTTCGGCATTCTCACATTTTAATGGTAAACGATTCTTTGGAATTTTTTTTGGTTTCTAAAAAAAGCAATAATCTGTTAAAATCAAGCATATCATTTTTAAAGGGTCAAAATTTTTTTTTATGCAAGATAATTTGACATGCCATATTATTTCTTTTATTCAGTGACTTCATATGAGTAACAATTTAAAAAAAAAAAAATAGTGGTCACATCTAGGAAAATAAAGGCGGCCGCTGATAATCCCTCCCAATGGAACGATGGAACAATGAAGTGGAGCAACTGGAGTGTCTGGAGTGAAGTCAATTTCAAGTGCCCCACTAACGATCACTCTACTCCATAGTTCCAGTTTTTAACGACAGTGATTCATGCTCATGTATAACACATGAACAAGTATTCTATAATATTTACTATTTAAAATTTACATGTTTTCTAGGAAGAATTAGAAGTTTTCTTATAAGATTAGTGAAGTGAATCTTCCATGTATTTGATTATATATCTTACATCGTTAATTTATACTGACTACGTTTCGAGCCCATCCTCAGGTCATAGATTAAATCATAGATTAAAATTAATAATTTTAGCATTCCTTAAATAGTCTAAATTGTAATGAGGGTCACATAATTATTCCATTGTCACTTTGCCCACTAATGATCCGAGGATGTGGCATTTACCTCGAAACGTAGTCAGTATAAATTAACGATGTAAGATATATAATCAAATCGATGGAAAATTCATTTCAAAAATCATATAAGAACTACACTTTACTAATATTTCAATGCACACACTAATACAACTCTTGATAACGAATGGGATATACACTACCGCACATGGAAGTATGGACACTCTATAGCGAAGTAACGCAACATGCACCGTTAAAGCACAAATACTTAATTTTTTCCAAATGTCACAGACTGATAGCCTTTCTCAATGTAATGTGAGAATGGCTGAACGAGTATCGGCAGAGAGAGGCTTACAATGGACCATTGAATATAAAAATTCAAAATTAAACAAGTAAGCAGCCTGGGATCTGATAATAAACTGAGAGCTCAGAAGTTTCTTTAATGTAAAAAAATAACTAAAAACAAAGGATAGAGACATCACAGGACATATAAGAATAACAATTTATTGAAATTGTAGTTTTCAACCCAACTAATCCTTGTGATAAAAATGACTATTATTTTCTTTCAAAACAATAATATTGTCTAATGAGCTAGAATGAATTTATTTAATTTATAACAGAATTTTTAAAGATGTCCATACTTCCATTGACAAAAGTGTAAATAGTGTCTCTACAATAGCAAGAGCATTAAATAATTTTATCGTTACTCCCCCCAAAATATATTAAAAAATAGTGAAAATTTAAGCTTTTTAGAATAAGCTAAATTTATACAAAAAGTTATTCATATCATTATTTTTATAACATATATTATACAATCAATATCGTAAATTATAACTACTGTATTTACTGGCCAATAATTTTTATTATAATTATTAGAACAGATTAAATACTGTGTGAAAAACTGTGCAGTCCATTGTTCCATTCCATCAGTTTTTCACACTCACGGTCGGTTGAAGTGATTGGATCGACAAAGTTCAGGATCAATGGAATTTCAGTATCATTCCAAAAAATACACACAGGATTTCACACTCACAATTGTTCCACATTCCCTTTGATGTGGAGCGATCATCAGAAACTCTCACAAGTTTGAAATTAAAAAAAACTCTCAAGGTTGGGAGAATTATCAATCAATGCATTGATAACACTGTACACTTACTAATTTCATGAATATTATTATTTATTAAATTAACTATATAAACATTTAATAAATACCTTCCCCGCATCCAAGGTGAAGCTATCCACTTTATTCAGAGGCTTGTGATAGATGACATCTTTATCGCTTGTAGACTTCATGTTTTTTATGACAAAAGTTCCTCCGAAATTTGAATGCCTAGAACAATAAGTACAATATACAATGAAATGAGCAGTTATCTTCGGCAAAACTTTGTTCGTTTTTGAACCTGGATAAAATAACATGACCTGGAGGAAGGAATAAGAATGAATAATTAATAAATAGAATTTTTTTAATGAATAAAAAAAAATGCTACAAATTATTACAAAACATTTTATTATTTTCAAATTTCAAGTATAAAAAAAAAAAAATTATTTGGATTTTTTTTTTTTAAGTGTTATGTGTGATTCCAAAATACTTTATTTGCATCCTCTTTTTTCATAATTGGCCTGAGATATGGGCATATGAAATCTGTAATCGGCCGCATTCCATTTGAACGTTTATTCGAGTTCCGAGGATCATCCTGGAGTGGCCTGTGACTTAGGTGCCAAATCTCAAAAAAATCAGACAATGTGGTGTACGGACAGATGTTTTGGATCTTTTTGCTCACGTGTCTAAGACCTTTAAAAAATTTCTATACAGACACAGACAAATATAAACTCCTTAACTTTATTCTAGAGGCCCAATAGGCGACTATATCTTATAAAATTTGTTGTCCTTGGTGACTGTGACGCCATAAAAATTCACAGAGATAAGAGTCTAGCATTGACTGGTGCGTGCCACAACAAATTTTATTACGCTGTTTCGCTAATTTCCAATGGCTTTCGATAGTTCATCTTCTTCTACTTTTATCGTTTCCACTAGCTCATGTAGATCGTTTACTTTCAATAGATAATGACTGTCATTGCCGGTGTCAGTAGAGAAATTTTTAAAAGATCCCTTTTTTTTTCATTCAATTTTTGGATGCTACGTATCAAACTTCTACATATCTTAACGTAACACCAGAAATTTTGAGAGAGGTTAAAAAATTGTTTTTTTCTTGGTCGATTATAAAGGTTCATAATGGAAATAATAAACCAAAATCAATCAATTTAAAATAATAAAATACCAATCTTCAGTAATCCAAGATTATATCCCCAGCGTGATATGCTGAGAAGAGAAAAATGCATCACCACTAATGAAACAAAATGATAGAACTAATTTTTCATGTTGCTTTAATGGTGAACTGTGTCTCATTGCCAACAGATGTATAGCTAAGGTCGTGAGACTAAGATATGAAATTGATTCAAAACCAAAATATTAATTCAATAGCAATAATAAATGAGCTATGTTGTATCTTCTTAAGAGATGATATATAAGGACAAAAAATAAGTTATAATCGATAAACTTGCGTAATTAGTAACAGTAAAGTATAAAAATATTGCAAGAAAAAATCAAATATTAATCTCAAACCTCACTTTAAATTATGAATTAATTTGTGTTTTTAGAGATCCATACGGTGTTTTAATATTATAATTAACTATGATAATTATAGTTAAAACAATAATAATATAATAAAAATGTCAATTACCTGGATCCGAAATGCTTTTTTGCTTTATATTGCTTCATTTTTTGTTCCTTTATGCGAATATTTAATAATTCTTGCTCATCTCGATGCTTTTCGTCAATACTTCTTTGAGATGCAGTTTCAGCTAGTAAGGAAGCTGGCTGTTCTCGAACTATCAGACAGATAATCTAAATACAAAATTAAAGAGGTAAAAGTAAAAAATAAAACAAAAATCAGCTTAATTTAATTATTAAGTTGTTGTGTAAAAGTGACAAAATTAGATTTGAAATAAAATATAAATAATAATAATAATATAATATATAAGTTGTAATAAATTTACCTCAAGTAAATGCATAAAAAAGGCAGATTCCTGGGATGAGCTGGCCATGTAAAGGAGCAAGTCAAGCATACCGGATTGATGAAGTGCCCAAATCACCTAAAAAAAAAAAAGGTATACTTATGTATTATTTCTTAAGTTCCGACTGAAATTATTTCACTGATTCTTTATTGAAAGAAGAGTTAAAAATTGGCCTCTATAAAATCCTCTACATCTTTGGTGAGGATTGTTAGATGATCCCGAAGGTACAAGAGCGAGCAGACACTAAAACACGCTGAGAGGTGTATCCTAAAAAGAATCTTTAGATATTGTGACTACCAACAAGATCATGAGACTGTGGTACCAAGCTAGGACTGAAGAAGCAAGGGATAACCCAGGTAACTGGGATTGAGGAACAACCGATGTGGCTGGCCCAAAGTTGCTGGCTGGGACTGAAAGTCTCTGATACTTTCAGTCTGTCACATTTTAGCATACTTGTTACTAGTCAGTATTAGTGACAAAGAATCGGATAGATACATTCCAACCCATTTTTAGTATAAATGTTTATCACTCGCACAGGTGTTAAAGTTAAAATGGTTCAATAAGACGTAAAGTGATTGCCTAGGATTACCTTGCATGCCAAAAGTTATCACATACATCAACGTCAAATAGTATAGACTACAGTGGAACCTCACTTATACAAAATAATTCAGTTATACGAAGAATTTCTCATTCCCGGTGAAACTCCATTTAGTCCTATGTAATTAATTATTCACATACAGCACACTCAGTTATACGAAGAGAAATTCGATCCCCAGATGTTAATATTATTCAGTTATACAAAGAAACCATGGCTTTTCAGGTGATTTTCTATGAATCGTTTCGGGACTTCCTGTGTTTCCGATCTGTTCCACTTTGTGTCAGACTGATTCCCTTTAGTTCACGAAATTCTTCCACTCCCTTAATTTTGTCAGTGACGAAAGTGATTTTGTTGTGCAGGCACCACACTTTATCAAAAATTTTATTTATTTTAAAATGAATACAAAAATAGCAAAACATGCTCTAAAAGAGAAAATGAAAAGAAGTTGGCGACAACCCTAATCAGACAAAAACAGCAATGGCAGAACCTCCTGAGTGATCCAATTTTCACTGGGGCGCAGGAGTAAATTTTGAACATTTAGTAGAATTGGACAACCTCACTGTCGGTGCATCCTGAAGTGACAAGGAAATTGTAGCTGAAGTCATCCTAGAAAAATCTTGGACAATTCTGATTCTCAACGTTTAGAAGACGAAGAGTCAGTGGCACCACCAACATTTACCCAAAGGTTAGCAGCATTTGAGGAACTACTACGTGGTCCATTTCGTCTATTCTGAAGAGGTAAATATAGATATTTTTGCTGATTGTGAACGAGTTTTATACAATGTAGTTTATGAAAAAAATAAGGTTATCGAATTTTTTAAGCTCAATTAACGTGTTTAGCTTATTGTTACCTTATTTCATGTGATTTTGTTTCTTTTTTCTTTGAAAATTTAGAGTTCTGTTCTTCTTTATTAATTTGTAAAAGAAACATTTTTAATATATATACCTGCAGATTATTTTTAGTAAGATTTTAAATTGTTTGGTGTTAAAGTGAATAATTATTACGTCTTTTTTTGCTAAAAATTTATATTTAAAAAAAAATAATAACACAAAACCTGCCCCTATTCACTTATGCAAAGAATTTTCTTGGGAGCGGAGTAGCTCAGTGGTAAGGCACTGTGTTACCATGCTCCCGGTCCCGGGTTCGAGACCGGCAGAGGCAGATAATTATTTAACCTGTTATCATCCATGGATCGACTCTGTGGGATCGGGAGACTCTTCTGGGGTTCACCCAGCTTCTATATAGTGGGTACCCTTAATTGGGGGAAAAACGTGGCGGTTGAGCGTGATCTCTGCCAAATCACTTCCTTACACAACCGTTGGCTTAGAAGCAGTACGGTCCTCACCGAGTACTGAACCCAAGACCTTCCTTGGGATGTAATGCTTATTTAAAAGCTTATAATTAAAGTTTTTTTTAAAAAGAATTTTATGATTCGCCTGATATTTATATAAGTGAGAAAAAAGATTACTTGAATTTTGGACAAAACAACATTTGTTTTGTTTTTTAATAATCATAGAAATTACCTGATCATGTAAACTAGCATCATTGTCAGGTCTCCAGTCGGAAGAAGCATTTGCAGGTACATGCAAAACATTTCTCACCAAGATAAGTATCCTTTCAATATTTCTCTGATCATCATCATCCCTACTTTCCAATTCCTAGAAAAAGCCATTATTTAAAAAAGAAAAAGAAATAATAGCTGTTAAATTAGGCTTTTTTGGATAATCAAGAAAACCTATAAAAGTCAAATATGAAACCCCATGGGTTCAATTTTAACCTCGGTCAATAAAATTTTTATTATGATGAAAAACCATGCATCAAATTTTGTTAAATAAGGTTAGAGAATGATATAATAAAACATTCAAAAGTTCTTTGACAATTTTAAGTCATCTTAAATTGTTTTTTTACATACCTTACCAAGAAGAGTACTTAAACGTTCAGATAGCACAGACCAAATTTTCTGATCACTAAATGCTTCTTTGTATGTTTGCAAATGTGAGATAAGTTGAAGATATTGATTCAAATCAGATTTGTCAGCAGGGATGACTTCATTATAAATTATTAATGCAGGAGTAGTTAAATTAACAACAAGCCTATTAAAGAAATTAATAATATTTTGTTAATAAAATAAATTAACGTATCACAAAAAATAAAATTTGCACAGTATAATATAATGATTTTCACAAAATTGGAGCTATTAATAGTAAATGAAATATAATACAAAATTCTATGATTCAAATCAACAGATTCCCACCAACAACACCAGTTCCACAAAGATAACCAGACTTAAAGTTATTTAATAAGACTAATATAAAACTTACAGTATTTATTTAGATAAAATAGATTTTCATAGTTATTAACAGAACCAATATTTAATCATATATATTCAAATCCAAAAAAAATAGGCACACCTCGACTTTATCTATTTTCTCCTCATGTAAACCATTTGACATAAAACTTAACTATTATTAAAGAGACAGTCCAAAAATAATTAAATTTTATTTATTTGACATCAGAATGAAATTGTTTCAACATGACAATTAATGAACAAACAAATGACATATTTCAATAATAACATAAATTTAATAAACATACTTCTAGAACTTTAACAACAGAAGTAAATAAAATAAAACATACCTATACATACATAACAATAATTGTGTACATTACAATATTATAGTAATTAAATTTAGTAATATCGTGTGAATTAAAATTATAAAACTTTAAAGCGATTTAACTTAAAATATTTTACGAAGGAATGAGATGGTCCGGGAGGCGGTCAAAAAATGGAACACAAATAGTATAAACTATTTGTGTTCCATTTAGTGACTACCTCCCGGACCATCTCATTCTTTCATAAGTTCTACGGTCAACTATTGATTATTCAATAAAATATTTTACCTTAATACAATGTCAAAAAGATCATTATCCTTAACATGACACTCTAAAATTGGAAGCAAATCAGTCTTCAATAATTTGGTATTTCCCAAGAACCTTCTAATGTCATGAGAATCTTCATCTCTTCGTAAATATCTAATTACGTCTTTGATTGTCTCTGCAAAAAATAAGATTTCATAAGCATGAATGGTAAACACAGACACTGAAGTGATACATCATTATATTGTATTATCGCCATCTTGTTTAAGTAATGAATGTGAAAAATCATATTTTTGTAATACCTTAGTTTTATTAATTACCAGAATTATATTTGTAAAATAAAATCTTATAAACACAAATCTAGGACTCAAAGAAGTAAAAATTCCAGAGATAAAACAATTATTCGCAATGGGGAAGTTGAAAGTAAAATCTAGGTTCTATTGTGAATTTCTGAAAAGTAGCTATATTCACATTCTAATTAGGGATTGATAAATTCTTTGCCACTTCTATAAATTTGTTTTATTGAAAACTAGTTTAGAATATTATACATTCATCCTCAGTTCAAGGTTTAAATGGATTATATCAAACAGAAAAGTTTCCTCTTGCATGGAACTAACAATGAATTAGTTCAATTGTTCAATGAATTGTTAGTTCAATGTGAGAAGAAACCAGTACAAACTTTTCTGTTTGATATAATCCATTTAAATCTTGAACTGAGAATGAATGTATAACATTCGAAAATAGTTTTCAATAAAACAAATTTATAGAAGTGGCAAATAATTTATCAATCCCTAATTAGATTGATCCTTCTATACCATCATGCAGATGTCAACTGATGTTTACATTCTTTACTTGAACGTGGTGGTGACGATATAGTCAAACTTTTATAACTCTAATAGCAGTCGTCTATAAGAATACTTTATTCTGATTTATTGAATTTAAGTAAGGTGCAACCGATTCCGGACTTATGCAAGATTTGGCAAAGTTGCTCCGTTCCATATATGTTATAAGTAAAGACCTGATTTATATGCAGCAAAAAAAGTCAAAATATGCCACATAATATGCCGTAAAAAGTCCTAAAATATGCAGTACAAAGTCCTCAAATATGTAGTAAAAAGTCCTCGAATATGCAGTAAAACCTGCTATAATTGTTGTCTAAATTGCTTTCTTTAAGAATTTTAATTTTAATTTACAATATAAATAAAACAAGACATATGTAAATTGAAAAACAAATTTTATTCACAAAATTTTACATGAAATTTGTTTATAGCAAAATAATTCTTAAAAATTCAAATAATGGTAAAATACTTTTTTCTTTTTTTTTTTGCAAATGAAGATCAAATAAGGGAATACCAGATGCAACAAATGGAAAACAAAGTACTTCATTGAAAGTGTCTATAGATTTGAACAAATTCGGCAAACAGTTCCGAGAATAGTCTCCAACTGTAAGAAAACTCCCTGGTCTACACATGCAACCCTACAGTAAAAAATAAACTAATGTTACATTCCGATCTTAAATTATTGTATAAAATTCCAAGAATAGTTCATAAAAATACCTGCCTTACGGATTGGTCGATTTGAAAAAAAAATTTCACACCGCACATTTTTATTGCACAAATTGCAAAAAAATATTAATAAAAAAATAAAACACCTCCGTGCTTAATTCAAAGGGTTCCAACTGTTTAACATAGAACTAAATGATATTACTGCCTTGGGCATTTTGGTTTATATGAGAAAATTTTAATCTTTGTTAATTGAACATAATTGCACAATGGAAGCAACACACTTACTGACAAGAATAGAATTTGAAATTCCAAAGAAGGGCAAGAGAATGCTTTTTACTTTGTTAAAGAAAAGAACCCGATATAAGAAAGTACATGTTCTGTCCAGTTGCGACCAAACCAACTTGAATTAGTTTTCCATGAGCTTAATCTTTAGTACGATTACTATTTTTATTAAATGTAGATGGCATTTATCCATCTTATAATTGATACATTAAATAAGAACGTGTATCAGAAAATAGTTTAATTATTTATTTTGTATTTTAATTGTCAGAAAAATCATTTAAACAAAATTGTTGGCCAAATATGCAATAACCCATCAAATATGCACATTAAAATTTAATATATCTGCGCCAAATATATTGACTTGTAAAGATATTCAGTTATTTACGTTGAAAAACGTATCAGAAAAAAATATGCACTTGCATACAAATCCTGTCAAAGTTATAAGATTACATTGGTGTAATCCATAATAGGTCACTGTTTTGATATACTATTATAGAAAGCCACATAATACCATATATTTACGAAGGTAAATCAAATATAATCGGTAATTATTTTTATACAAACCATACTTTCAGCATTTCTCAATGTAGGCTTCTGCATGATCTAATCACTTTTGCCATGATTTGAAAGAATGGATATTCTTTGTTCATATATAGTTTGAGGCCGAGTTATCAGCCAATTACGCACGTACTCCTCGACTGCTTCATTGCTTTAAAATCGTTCTCCTCCAAGTGATTCTTTCAAGAGTACGAACTAAAAACAGTCATACGGGGATAAGACAAGTCCCGTATCGAAAATGGAGAGTAATCAGTGCCGATAGAAGGACGAAGGCTGCTCACTAAAGGCAAAAACTTGCCTCATCCTGAAAAGTTTTTTACACAAGCGGAGTTTTACTCATTGATTTTCTTCATGATCAACAAACAGTAAATACAGCTTACTATTGTCAGCTGATATAAAGTTGACAAAAACTGCCTACTGAAACATAAGACAAAGTATGCCTATTAGAAATGATATCCATGAGAATGCCAGGACCCACAGCACGTTCTCGACTAGAAATAAATTGGAAGAAATGAGACGGGAAACTCTCGAACACCCTCCTTATAATCCAGAATTATCCCCCTATGGCTATTTTTTGTTTGTGACCATTTGAAAGAATCACTTGGAGGAAGATGATTCGAAAGCAATGAAGAAGTCGAGGAGCACAAGCACAATTGGCTGACAACTCGTCCTCAAACTTTATATGAACAAGGAATATCCAAGCTTCCAAATCGATGGCAAAAGTGTGTAGATCGCGCAGGAGATTACATTGAGAAATTCTGAAGGTACGGTTTGTGTATAACATTAATCAATAAGTGTATAAAAAATAATTATTGTTAATATTCAATTCACCCTCATCTAATAATATTTAAGCTGTTAAAATAAATAATAATATATTCATATAACAAAAACAATAGTTAATAACAACTTATAATCTATATTGTACCTTTACTGTGAGGTTCGAGATGATATTTTTGTCCATCATAATAACCCAAAGCATTACAGGTAGCAGCTAATTCGGCTGATAACAAACCATTTGCCATATTTGAATCCTAGTACCTGCAAAAAACATATATAAACATCAAAATGAAATAACCAACGAAAATAAATATAGTAGGTTAAGAAAATAAAAGCTGTTTGACTTCTTATTTAAATAATTAGGAAACAAAAATAAGCTCATAAGCTAACAAAATTAATTCACCCAGGCCGATAAGTTAAGATTATTTTATATATCTAAGCTTCTTAGATATTTTTTGGTATATTTTCTTGGCAATTTTTTTTTTTTTTTTTTTTTCATGGAATCTGACAGGTACAACTTTTTGTTAACTTTATGGTTAAATAGAAAAATATGCTAAGTAGTGTGAAAATTAAGCATTTGATAATAATCATTCATAATAAATTATTCTAATTTAGAGTTGATTAAACAGCAACAAAAAATAAACTTATTAAATAACAACTACAAAGATAATGAAACACTAACAGATCAATAAATCTTGATAAATAACCAAAGATAGTAAACCAATCTATCAATTGATACACCCGTTTTCAATTAAAAATTTCTAGAATAAACAATCAGAAAAAAAGATAAACCTTAAAATTAAGGGATCCTCATTTTCCATAACAAAGGTATTTTACATTTCCATTCCGACTTAATTAAGTACTGATGCTGTTATTTTTAAACAGTTACAAAAACATTAGCCTTATGAATTCAGATTGTCTTTAGATTAATTCAAGAACCTCATTAAAAATCAAATTAAGAAATTTCTAGTCAAACATTTCAAATAGTTCATTTATTTAATTTAATTAGCACGGCAAAGAGAGTTCAAATTTGAATAACAAACTATAAGAATTAGTAAATATTTTGAGTATCTGGAGACTTACTTTAGTGATTCTATATATGTTTCAACCTGTCATAAAATAGAAACCAAAAGATCAATTGCAAATTGCAGAAAAATAATAAAATGTTTTTTTTTTTTAAGCTGAATAATTATTAAATAATCACAATTCGCGTTTATCAGTATATAACATTCAGGCAAATATCAAAACAATTGTATTTCATAAACTACTGTCCCAGAACTATAAAGGTTTTGGCGGGAAGTAGTATCAAGGTACGTTCACAAACGATCGTTTGCTGTATAATTTGAAATAATAATTGTGAATTAACTTTTTGGTTTTTTATTAAAATTATCTATATAACAAGCTATTAGTTAATTTACACAATTCATTCTCGATACTTTATATATACACTCACAATGTTCATTCATAAATTATAAATTAGTCTTTTGTTTCCAAAATGAACCCCAAACATATTTTTTGACAATCGGGGCAAATTTAAAATCTAAATGCAACGATTTTTGGAAATTTGTGCTAGAATGAAATTTTACTAACATATTATTTTTAAAAAAAGTTAGTTTTGATATCGAATAGAAAGTATAGTTTTACACGGTAGCTGAAAATTCGACAATGATGAATAGGGTTTTCATTTCTCAAGTTTTTTCTTCTAAAGATGCAGTATTTACTATATATTTTTTTTAAAGGAAAACATTACTTCATTCTAACAAACATAAGCTATTACCGTTTATAAATATGTTTCATGACACTATGCTTATATTAAAACACTTCCAGATTGCAACGAAGTATTGCTTTGCAACAGGCTGGTCTTGTTAAAATAATTGTTTTCTACTTGTCCAATATTATAAACATTCCAATAAATAGAAAGATTTGATAACAAGATAAGTTGGCGTCTCTTGTGAGCAGTCGTGACGCAAAATCCAAAGATTTGTCATTATGTCCTTGGCATTTCACCGAGTTTTTGCCGCTCATGAACGATCGTAGATGAAACTTGGGACGTTTTCAAACTCCAAGTCAGTATTACTATGTCGTACTTTAAGAGCGTCGGTACTCCTCTGATTCTCTCCCTAGAGAATCAGAGGAGTACTTTATCATTTGCTGGCATTTTGTTAATTTATTCGGAGCCACTTCTGCTCCTTTTCTCAATATTATTTCACAGACTTCTTTGAGTGCACTTCAATTAAGACAGACAGGACAAGTTATTCTACAAGTTACCAACCTATTTTAGCCAGAGTGGGAAGGTCGGGATTGGTACTTACATAATGCGCAGTCTGCCGCATCCTCTCTATTATCGTTCGACAAGCCATCGTTCTGGTTTTAATGGCTTTGTGCCAGGTGATACGGTGGCAAATGTCACGGGGCCTCGACCCGCAGGGAGGGAGGCTCAAATTGGCCTTTTGAACAATAAAATACAATATAAAATTATATTATAAGTAGTAATACAATAAATAACTTGCATTGTATTATTATAGGGCCTCAAAACTTGGCTGCCACGGACCTCCAAAGTCATACTTACGGCACTGCTTCGTGCAGGGCTACATTAAACAATGCAGCAAATAGTCCGCGGCCCTGTCTCATACCGTTATTTATTCCAAAAGCTTGACCGCATTTGTTTCCAAAACTGACTATAAGTCGACAATTTGAAAGCATCCTAACCCATTACATTAAGAAATCCATCGCGTTTCTGTTCATCACTCTCAATAAACGCCCGTTTCATTTAAAAAAAAAAACTGTGTATATGGGGTCAGTATATTTCCCACACGTTCTAAAGCGGCAATACCACGCCGCTCTCCCATAACAACTCCATTACGCATTTATGGAATCTGAATATCTTACGTTTTCAACCTCTACTGTTGATTTTTTTATTTCCTTTCAAATATTATTCTGTTTTTACGAATCGTCACTTAAGTTTAGTACGCTTCATGTAGATGTAAGTCTTCCATGTTCCACACTCTGATCTTCTGTCAAGGTCAACATGCGCCTCATCTTTAGTGTGGCCTTACACGCTCGGTTTTATCATCCATCAGAACTTTCCATTCCTTATAGACCAATCCCAATTTTTTTTCGACATGTCTTAAGCGGGAATCGATAGAGATGGTGTTTACGTCCCAAAATCGATTGAAATCTAAATTTCGAATTTTTGGCGCTTAAGCCTTTTTCAAAAAACGACGTCGATATATTCTTTCCCATGTATAATTCTTAAAGCACTGTTGAATATGAAAACCAAGTATAGAAAACAGAATAGGAGAGTCTTGTTGCTTAACTGATGGGCTATTTTCCAGTGGGGCAAGCTAATTTCTGATTAAGTATAAACTGTTACTTCAACATAGCCATATATATATATATATATACTATACAGCTTCTTCTGTGTTAAATAAACTATCTTGGTTATGTTATATTTTGTATAGAAATAAACATGTTTTCTTAATATATCTTTCAAATCTAATGTATTATGGAGAAAGAAAGATAGATGAATAAAGTGATAGTTCTCGCTCGGGTATACTAGTTCTTCTTTATCTGGGTGACGTGGCAATATAAGATGTGAATATATTGCTTGTGCTTGATTCATCGGATTACTAGTGTCATTTTGGTGTTTAGAGCTTTTTTCAGGCAGCTTTATTGTTAGTCGTGTGTGCTTTGTGGCAGACAACACTATAAGCTTCAGTATTCCGTAAAATGTTTCCGCAACATGAGACTTGTTGTTACAATAGCGTTGAATGTGTGTTACTTGCTGAGAAAGATTTCACCGAGCAATGCCTCTCTTCTGTTTAGGCCCTTTAAATTTAATCTTTGATGGAGCAGTTACATTTCATAAAAAAAATGGAATTTAAAGAAGCCCTTCTTCAATGGTCAGCGCGTTGTCAATTCGCTCAACAGCCGAGGGTGGGCTTTGGCTATCAGCAGCAACAATACTTCATAAAAAAATTACTTATTGTTTTGACTTGGTTATGTTTATTTGCAAAACTAAGGCAAATGTCAGGGATTTTCAGAGTCGAACGTCGGTTTTATTTCTTACTCTAAATTCGAGACATTCAATGAATACTTTTAAATCTGTTTTGTTTGTTAACTCCCACCCAGATTTATTTTAACCCATTACTACCTTAATAATTTTATCTTTAAAATTTTGATATTCGTGTCATTTTTCTTTTACTTTAGCCTCCAACAATTATTCAAAAATTTATATTTTATCACAAGGGCAGAAAATATGCATACCATTTATGGCCCATTTAAAGGTAGACTTTCGCTAGTACTGGCCGCGGTTGCGGTCGGCAAAGTTTGCAGGCAGTTTACTACTACTTTGACTGAATAGGTAGGGACATATTTCGCTGGCACTGCCGCGTCCCTGACCGTTCCAGAAGGAGTCATACTGCTTCAGACAAGACGGTTCCCGCTTATCATTTGAAACAATGTTATTTAGCAAAAAGGGATTTAGTTATTATGACGACGAACGTCTAGTAGTTAGTAAATCAATTCCAGGTTCTATATGACCACAAACATAAGGACCACAGAAATGTAATAATAAAAAACAATGTGTGGCAAAACATATTATTTTATTTTTATATTCACATTATTATTATTATTTATTACATTTATTCTTTTCAGTGTCCTGGATTAACATCTTCTTCTTTTTAAAGGGAAGGTAGATGATATAATGTAATTTATTTGTTTTAAAATTTTCTTACAATCCTGCAAGTATCAAGCAGGACTGCTTTTTGAGCTACTTTCAAGCTCTGAAGATCAAGGCCAAGTTCTTCTATACCCTCTCTAGTGCTTTTTAATATGAGACCATTTGAGGATATAATTATTGGAGTTATTATTACTTTATCTAAGTGATAAAGTGTTTTTAGTTCTAAGGTAAGTTCCTGGTACTTTCTTATTTTTTCAGCTCTTGTAGTGAGTAAGTTGGAGTCATTTGAAACAGCTATGTCTACTATTCTGGCCATTCTATCTTTCTGTATAATCAGAATATAATAATATATTTATATTATTATTATTATTGTATTAATAAACAATAAAGAAACCGTGACAGAGGAACTTTGCTCATTGTCTAAAATATCTATCAAATATCTAGTTGTGCATACCATAACAATATATATGTTGTATCTAAATAACATATAATTTTAAAGGTTTTAAGGATATGCTATGTAGTTATAACGATATGGTAGGATTATAAATATAGGAGAGGTTATGACGTTATAGATTATGCAAAATTGGACCTCTGCGGTGGGCAGTTTCAGCGAAATATAGAAGCAGTAACAGTAACGATTGGCAAATTCTGCCAGTCGCAATCGCGGGCAGTACCAGCGAAAGTCTACCTTTACACGGTCAAAACTGGGCTATCGAATCTGCCCTGGTACATATATATATATATATATATATATATATATATATATATATATATATATATATATATATATATATATATATATATATATATATATATGTGTATATCTATATATATATATAGATATATATCGAAATCCACTAGGTTACCATTAAGGAATGTTTAGTGACCACACCATGTATCTAAACCTTATGAGCTTTCCTCTGATAAATTTTTTTAGCCCTTGTCTTCCAAAATATTTCACAATGCTTGTAGCGAAATAAAATTTTGACTACTAGCTGTTTGATTTTCCAGTTGTCTATTAGCACAGTCAAAAAAACGCAGCATATTTATAAGAAACCAACACAAACATGTTTATCATTTCTTCGTCAGTAAAAAATTCAAATATTTCAATAATATTTTTACTGCAATGTTTTCATAGTTTTGGGACGGAAATTTCCTTTGTCGATCCACTTATGTCTCATAATTTTACTGAAATAATTATCAAGAAGCAAGTTTTCGTCTCGAACTGCTGCTTACTTGGACTTCTGCCAAAATTTCTTGGATCATCATCTTTTACTCAGGTCATCTCGACTCATTTTAACCCTGTCCCACGATCCGATTCTCATTCTAATATCAAAGTTTGAATTCCCTGCCTGAGTCTTACACTTTCTAAGTTTATTATTCTTCATAGCCAGGTAACACTGGCAGTTCCCGCCTAACGCGTTCCCACTATTTTTGTTCTAATTAAAAATCAGTAACCTAAGAGCCGTGTTATTGATTGTAATTTGTGGTGTGTCCGTTCATTCTCCTCATTCCATTGCCACTTAACAACATAATCTTATAAGTATGTATCAAATATGTTATTATTTTTATATTTTTCTAATAGATAATATTGGATGACGTAGTAATTTATAGGGAAAGCTTTTTTTTTTTCCAAGTATAAGATAACTGGGTAAAAGTCGACGAGAGCATCTTGAGAATGAAAACATTATTGAATTTAAAATGACTAATTAGGTCTACTAGTTTGTATCTTTACATCTAATACATATATTGTAGTTTAACATTATATTAATAATATGTATCTCTATGATGTTTCCATTTCCTTTGCGAATTATATGGTGTAATGAGATACGAAATACGAAGAAAACAATGATTTTATGGTTTTTCAAGTCAGTATTAATATTGTGCAATGCAACGTGAAGGGTGTTATACCATATATGACAGCGCTTTGGTTCATTTGTGGCTTTGTAGTAAGTGTTTCTTTGAGTTTGGTGTTATTGTGAAGAGGTTTTTAGATTTTTAACTTGTTCCACATTGCAGAGCTATTGAAGGATTTTATGTTCAACTGCTCGAAACAGTATATTGATTAAAAAGCCAATTACACCGCTTGGAACAACCGGAACGAAGCAATTTTTCAAGCTAATGTCTTGCCTTGCCCAGTCTATCTGTGAATATGGTATCTTTCAATCAATGAATGACACGTTCAAAAAAATATACTTACCTGTCTGTTTATGACCTCTTCCAATCACTGGCACGTTTAAAAAAATATACTTACCTATCTTCTTGCACCTTATTGAAGATACAGAGGATCGGAAAAGTAGCTCACTGAGTTGAGCACTATGCTGATAATCATTATTAAAGCTATTGCTTAAATATATGAAACAATGATATGATATCTAGATATCTGCTGCGTACGTCATAAATTGCAAACACAACAGATTGAACCACAATATGGTCTAGGGCGAGTGCAGATATATTCCTTTTGTTTAGAAGCATTCTGCCAAGAATTCTGAAATTCCTGGTGCAATCTGTAGCTGTGTTAGATTTGTTCTTATAGCATTCTGCACAAATTGAGAGGCTTTGGTCTTCAAGGCAAATGCCACTGATTGGAATGGATACAATGCGGGTATTCCTGGCATATTAATTAAACAGGATACAATTATAATCCCAACCTCTATTATAATCACAATCTTAAAAAAAAACATTTGATCCCCCCACCGAGAATACGCCATGTTCATAAATTTGTTTATTTTGAAACGATGGTTCAGTCAAAATCGATCCAAAATATGGTAGCCATTCCGTTCTCCACAAGCCTCTTCGTCAATTCATTACGTCTGTCTGTCTAGCTCCAACTCTCCATCAGTGCAGTTCTTTTTTTCCACATGTTTGTTCAGGTTCCATCTGTGCCAACGCAATTATGTTGTATGTTCTTATTTCTCGGCCATCAGCTGCTGAATTACTTGTATAATAACTGCTTCTATAGGAAAGTCTGCGATCCCTTTTTTTTACGCTAATTCTATCCACTTCCCATTATTCCTGCTTCCTTTGCCCCTATGCAACTTCTTACAGGAGAAGAATATAGCAGAAGTCATCAAAATCGTGAGCAGAACTACATTTTAATACTTTATCTTTGGTAGCACATGCTAATATATTCCACAATATTTTATTTAATGGTCCTCCGCTTCCGTTAATTGCATTTTAAACCACATTATGGCTTTATCGTTTTCCAACAGCTACCATCCATGATTAAACAGCTGAATATATAGATAAGATCAATTTCAATTTGATTCCTTTACCCTATAAAACTTCTTACAGGAGAAAAATATAGCAGAAGTCATCAAAATCATGAGCAGAACTACATTTTAATACTTTATCTTTGGCAGCACATGCTAATATATTCCACAATCTTTTATTTAATGGTCCTCCGCTTCCGTTAATTGCATTTTAAACCACATTATGGCTTTATCGTTTTCCAACAACTACCATCCATGATTAAACAGCTGAATATATAGATAAGATCAATTTCAATTTGATTCCTTTACCCTATAAAACTTCTTACAGGAGAAAAATATAGCATAAGTCATCAAAATCATGAGCAGAACTACATTTTAATACTTTATCTTTGGCAGCACATGCTAATATATTCCACTATCTTTTATTTAATGATCCTCCGCTTCCGTTTAATGGAATCTTAAACCATATTATGGGCTTAGTTTTTTCCAAAGCTACCATCCATGATTAAACAGCTGATTATATAGATAAGATCAATTTCAATTTGATTCCATTACCCTATGCAACTTCTTACAGGAAAAGAATATAGCAGAAGTCATCAAAATCATGAGCAGAACTACATTTTAATACTTTATTTTTGGCAGCACATGCTAATATATTCCACAATCTTTCATTTAATGGTCCTCCGCTTCTGTTAGTTGCATTTTAAACCACATTATGGCTTTATCGTTTTCCAACAGCTACCATCCATGATTAAACAGCTGAATATATAGATAAGATCAATTTCAATTTGATTCCTTTACCCTATAAAACTTCTTACAGGAGAAAAATATAGCAGAAGTCATCAAAATCATGAGCAGAACTACATTTTAATACTTTATCTTTGGCAGCACATGCTAATATATTCCACTATCTTTTATTTAATGATCCTCCGCTTCCGTTTAATGGAATCTTAAACCATATTATGGGCTTAGTTTTTTCCAAAGCTACCATCCATGATTAAACAGCTGATTATATAGATAAGATCAATTTCAATTTGATTCCATTACTCTATGCAACTTCTTACAGGAGAAAAATATAGCAGAAGTCGTCAAAATCATGAGCAGAACTACATTTTAATACTTTATTTTTGGCAGCACATGCTAATATATTCCACAATCTTTCATTTAATGGTCCTCCGCTTCCGTTAATTGCATTTTAAACCACATTATGGGTTTACTTTTTTCCAAAGCTACCATCCATGATTAAACAGCTGATTATATAGATAAGATCAATTTCAATTTGATTCCATTACCCTATGCAACTTCTTACAGGAAAAGAATATAGCAGAAGTCATCAAAATCATGAGCAGAACTACATTTTAATACTTTATTTTTGGCAGCACATGCTAATATATTCCACAATCTTTCATTAAATGGTCCTCCGCTTCTGTTAGTTGCATTTTAATCTATGATTAAAGAGCTGAATATATAGATAAGATCAATTTCAAGTTGTAAATTATTTAAAATATTGGTTAGCGTCTTTTAGATTTTTTATGTTTTCTCTTATCTGCATTTGTATAATCTTATCCTTTTCTGTCCTGATATCTAAATTTGCGATAAGTTCGCTAGGATTTGATAGACTTAAGGCTTTTTACTCCAATCTTCCAATATCGTTACAGTTACTTTGCCTTTTTTATTTTTTTCTGCTTCCATTAAATTAATAAGTTCCTGCCTCATTTATTGCTACTGTTCTTTTTTTTTGGGTTGTATGATGTTAATTTTTAACCAAAAATCTTAATTTTTTGTCTGAGCTCAGCTGATCAATTTAAAAATCACTCCATGATTTTCGTAAAGTAACATCTGATCATATGGTTATTGATAATAATCCGCGGGTCTTTCCGAGCTACTTGTATGTTCTGGTGAAACTCATTTTTAATCAAGTTCTCATGGAAATCGCGATAAAAAAAAAAAAATAAATAAATGATACAAAGCTTAACAACATTTCATCAGTGTATATTCAACAGGCGTAATAAATATTAGTCAGGGAGGATGTATATACAGAATGGGACAGATGTAACGACACATTTTGAAGGGCTCTAAAAAAAAACTGGTTTTATTTTCAAAAAGTATATTCCACAGTTTCATTTCCGAGGGTTTTAAAAATTATATCTTACTAATGTCAGCTGTTATTGACTGCGTATTGCCGAAGACGTTCCCGGAAATTTTTATTTTTGAATCGTTTCTGGTGAAATGGTATTGATTTCTTCTTGCCTGAATCTCGCCTTAGATCATCCGGAGGACAAAGTCGGTATTTAAACTGTTTCTCTCCGAGATACATCCAGAAAAAAAAAAAAATCACATGGAGATAAATCTGGCAATCGTACCTGACACCCAAAGTCATTCCTCAAAGGGATTAGTCCAAGAGAACGTTGAGTCTCTATCTTGTCATAACCAGATATCCTACGTCTCAATTTCGTACAACTTAGAGCGTAGGATAGTCTCCAACATGTGCACGTAAATGCTCACAATTACCCCTCCCTCTCCGAAAAAGTACGACCCGCCAACACCGAAATCACAAACATCCGTTTGCAGTGCCCTCCCGACATGTTTTTTATAAAACAAGAAATGAGGTTTGATCGAAAATTTCCGTGAACGGGTACAACTATAGACTAGGAACGCGTTATCACTTGTTCATTCCGAGGTCACCCGAACGTTGCCGGACTAGCACACTCTAGCGTCATTTTTGCTAACTAACTGCTTTCCATTCAATTGTAACATTCGTATTCATTGAAATTATTAAAATTGCTCCTGCTTTAATTAGATATTATTTAAAATTACTAGTGCTGTCGACTTCCGGTGATCTAGGCAAATTGAAAAGGAACTTTTCACTAAAGGAGTGAAAAGGAACTTTTGGGGTTTATTTATCTCTTGAGCGAGCGTAAGTCGACAGCTGTGATCTAATTAAAGCAGTAATAATTGAAGTTACGGCAAGGCCCCGACCTCAATTGAAAAAGATTCGTTGTTGTTTTGTTTAGTTCTGGGGAGAACGTAATGAAAGTCGACAGCATTAGTAATTTTAAATAATATCTAATTAAAGCAGGAACAATTTTAATAATTCCAATGAATACGAATGTTACAATTGAATGCAAAGCAGTTAGTTAGCACAAATGACGCTAGAGTGTGCTAGTCGCGCAACGTTCGTGTGACCTCAGAATGGACAAGTGATAACGCGCCCCATATTCTATAGTTGTACCGAAAACTATTTTCAATGTACTTTTTGTAAATAAAACCATTTGTTTTTCTAGAGATATTGGTTTATTTTTTATAGCCCTTAAAAATGTGTCAGTTATTTTTGCAAAAAGGTAGCAATATTCCAGGTGTCTGATCCTCACTCAATATCCATGGCAACAGATGGGAAGAATAATGCCTGTTGATGTTCTTTAAATGGTGAGTGGCCTGTCAGATCCTGCCTGAGGTGAACCTGTAACTTATATTCTTCAAGAGATCATAAAAAAAAAAAAATTCCAGTTAAACTGCAAAAACTTCATCACTTTTGGAAGAGGTCTGAAGACAGCATTCAGCTAGGTACAGGATTAGACTTCAGCTGTTAACTAGAGAGCAGCACAAGCGAAGACTGTGGAACTAACATAGCATAAATTAAAATTACCACTGAAATTCATTTAACGAAGATTAATATTATCGAACAGTGAAAATAAATTATAATTATTCTTTAAAAATTATGACCAATATATAATAACAAAGTAATAAACTATTATAACAGTTAACATTTTAAATATAATCTTAAATTACAATCAAGACTACAGAAATGCCATGTGTTAAAATGGTCAGGTACCAACATCATTGAACAAAAAAAAAAAAATGAAAACTTTTCAATGAGCGCAGTATGATAAATTTCAGGATAGAAATAATACATTGAATTTATTACATAACTAAATTAGGTTTCTACATATGTCACAGAAATTGGTGATACACAAATAAAACTATAATAGTTTTACCTTAATTTTTGTTATATAAGAAACAACTATTATTGGTATTGTTATAATTTTTGTTTTCTTATAATATACAAATTCTTATGACAATAGTTAAAAAAATAGGACATAATTGATAAACTTAATTGTATACTATGATTAGCTAGAGTTTCTGCTTTCATAAAAAAAAAGGAAATAAATAAATTGTAAGTTAAACGGATATACTTTATGACAATTTATGTTAGGCCGTAAATTAGAATTTTCGTGAATATAGGAACAAAAAAACTCATTTAATTGGTAAAGGAGAAAACTGTTTAATCATTTACATAGAAGGGCTTATATTTAAATAAAAAAATATAAAAAGGAAAACTTTCTTAAATATAGCCCATTCAAAATAATTACAAAAAAAAATAATAATAATAAAATTAATTAATATCACAGTAAATATACTTCGATCACATGACATCTGAGCATCAAAGAAAATATTAAAACTAAACATTCTTAACATCATTACAAATTAACATTTCATTTCTTTACAAAAAATATACAGAAAAACTAACTATTTTACAAATCTTGATAATACTGTACATAATTACATTCGCAAAATTTATCTTGAATTTACATTGATGCCTCATGTTGCATCTAATCTTTTAAATAAGCCAGAATATTTGAGTATTAATCTGTTAACAAAGAGAGTTCAGGGTTGTCCCACGTTACTTTAAGATTGGGAGTACATTTAGGAACCTTATTTACAAAGTGTTCATTCCAACTTTCGACAGATTCAAAAGATGATTTGCACATTTTACAAACACGATCATCAATATTACCTGATTCCACTTTGACTAGAGTTTTAGTAATTTCTGTTACCAACTTCATTTCTGTCAAATTAATTTCAATTCTTGGTCGTTTGGCTAACGGTTCAAGCTCTTCGGTTCTACTTGAAAGTGTGTCATTTATTAATTTTTCTAAAGTTTGATTTCCTTCAGCAGTTTGTTCTAATGAATCGCTGATCGTTTCCGATTTATCATTCGCACCGAATAACTTTTCTATTTGAGGTACAGTTTTACTACTTTCAGCTTCATCCGACATTTCGCAAGGTATTGTTAACTCCACATCATTAATGTCTAAATGTTCCTCCCCGTTGAATACTGGTTCTTCGTTATGGTCAACGTTGAGCTGTTTCTTTGTTTCACTTACTACGGTCACATTGCCTTTACAATTAATTACAGTTGGTTCAGTAGTGTCATCGTCAACATTTGTGTCATCAGCCACATCTTCATTGCAATTACTTTTGGAAACATTAGGAACTAGAGTTTCACTGACATCTTTATTCTCAGAGTCAGGAGGGCTACTGTTGACAAACGAGGGAAGAGTTGAATTTACTAATTCCAAACTTGGGGATTTTCTGATTTCATCAACAGGAATCTGTTGGATTGATTCTGACTCTTTATCTGTGCCATTGGATGAATCAGTATCAACCGAGACAGCTTTACAATAAGAATCGTTTAGCTGATCATCTTTCATGGTATCGATTGGGCTTTCTTTGGCAGTTGATTCAAATGAATTTAGCTTATCGAGATCTGGAAAGGTATTATTGCTATTGGAAATTTTAGTGTCTATTTCACTGTTTTCTGTTTTTGGACTTACATCTCTTGGCTTCAAAAAAATTACAGCATCATTAGAAATATCCCTTAATTTCTTTTCTTTTAGACTAAGGAAATGCTTATTATTACCCATTTTGTCACTCATAAGAAGTTTTCCAAGTGGTACGATACCACCGTGGCAATACATATTTTTTAATTCTCTTGGATCCAATTTTTCTACTGTAGGAGCATTTTCTTTACTGAAATTAGAAATATTTTTCTCACTAACCTCTTCATCTTTTTCAGATGGTAGAACTGTGGGCGGAGAGCTAGCGCTAGAATTTGAATTGCTAGCGGGCGGAGAGTTGGGGTTAACATTCGAATTACTAAGTTGATCAGTTACTTCAGAAGCACTGATTTGCATTTCTTCATTTGGAATCAAGCTTGACGATTCCGATTCCTCTAAACTTAATCTAAGTTTCTCATAATTGCTCCATCTCAAGTCTTCATAGTATTTTAAAACACTTTCTTTCAAACGTACTACATCGACAGTACATTTCTTAATGCGGTACTTTTTTATGAGCTTTAAACTTAAGCTCGGAGTCTCATCTTCTAAAATATACTTCAATCGATGTTTTGAATCTGTTAAAGTATTCGAGTATACATATCTTTTCTTTTTAACTTTGATGATTTTTTTAATTTTTCTAGGGCTCTGATTCAAACTCAAACGGTTTTGGTTTAAATCATAGTTGGTATTAGAAAGAATGGCTTTAGAAAATTGTTCATCATCTTCAAGAAGAACTGGCAAGGAAAGGAGCTGAGGCACTTTTTTAACATTATTAATATGCGCATTTTCTTTTTGCGATTCATCAGCTAAAAGCCTCTTGAGAAGAGGAGTACGCCCTATAGTCACTTTAGGTGGACTGTTTTTCTTTGTTACCACCTCGCTTGTGATTGTGACGCCTGTGTGGTTTGTCATAACATTTTTTTTAGCGGGCCCTGGTGATTTCTTCTGTTTTGAAGCAGGGCCATAAGTTCTCGGTTTGCTTTTGGAAGTGTTTTCATTTGGATAAAGCTCATTCAATATTTTCACAAGCTCGGTTGCACTGTTTCTTCTTGTAACTAAAGGCAGTTGCTTAGGTACGATAGGTTCAGGAGTTGTATCCAAACTTTCGCTCCCGCTAAATATACGGGGTTTGACGACAGGACGTTTCTTGATGATCAACTGCAATTCTTTATCTCTAGTTTGTAGGAAATAATTAAAAGAGGGGCAGAGATTAGCAAGCGAATACAGCAATGAAGCATGATCGCTGTTAAGGGTATTAACGTTAACAATGAAGTCCCACCATTCTTTTGCCATAATAGCCCTGATCCTCTTTTGTATAAATGTTTTCAAGTTTTCTAATGGAGGGTTTGGAACAGGGGCGGTCTGCCATTTTCTAAAACAAACAAAGAACAGAATATACATATTATATAAACTTGTGAGATTTATTAATTTAAATAAAATGATAATACTAAGTTATTATAAAATTATATCAATAATTAACTTGAAATTACATTACTACAAGAAAAGCAGCTTAGCGTTCCTTAAAAAAGAAAAGCCGACCTAATCAGTTACCTTAAAAACTACAAAACTTGGATAATATTTTAAAAATATAAGTACGCTTTGATTTCTAGGAATTAAGCATTTTTTATGGAAATATTTTTAATTCATAAATTGAACAAACAGTAATCTAAACCTACATTAACGGGTGCAAAAAATTTCTGAACTTTTTATATTCTGATACAAAAGTGACATTCAAGATTCGTCACCAAATCCTATTTGGTCATGAACTGATTATAATTAAGATTGTTGTATTAATTTAATAAGTAATCAGTACTTATACTATACTATAATTGCAATAGCCTGTGCTCGAATACTTGCAAATTAATGAAGAAAAATCTGCTGACCAAGATGATGGATGATTCAAATAACAAACATTATTCAATTGTTTGAATAATAAGATTAATAAAATTAAACAAAAAATTAACATTAAGGAGTTGCTTGGCCAAATATTAAATTGTAACACCAACTGAACCAATTTTCAAGCCTAATGATTCAGTCGGTTCACATTAGACTAAAAGAATTGATCTACTTTTCACAATCCTAATTTTAATTTTCTAGAATATCTCAGGTAAAAATCATAGGCATTGAGCTTAAGTTATCTTGGTTGATCGTCAGTCTAAAGAAAATAATAAGGATTTCAAATTTCTTTTTTTCTAGCTTGAAAAGTCAAAGATGCCATCTATATTTCAATGAGTCGCATGCAAAAATTTTCTTGATTTTATTTTTATTTTAAGTTGCTTAACTTATTCAATATTTTGTATTTTTACAGGAATATTCACCAAAAAATGTTTTACTATTATATAGGAACAAGCTGGTTGTTTTAACCAAATTTCTTAGCAGGATTTCAATATTGGATAGCTTTAATACAGAGATTTACATCTAAAGTGAAAAGAAAATGGATAATTACATTTCTTATTTAAATATTTCACTCTAATATTAATGCAGATATTATATTTTATCGATCACACGAAAAATTTAATAAAATACAAATGTTGAATTTAATTTTATTTGAATTTAATTATTGAATTTAAGCTCTTTAAAAAACTAATAAGAATAACAACACAGATTCAACAATTAATCATTTAAAATTAGTTGTTCAAATAATTTAAACGTTTTTCAATAATGATTTTTAAATTATAGATATTAGGTTATTTTATATCTAAAAATTATCAGTATATTGATTTGAGGTTTCTACAACAGTAATTAATTAAAAAAAAAAAAAAAATCAACTAAAAAAAACAACACTTTTTAGAAGATAAAAACATTATAAACAAATTTGTACCCAGTCATGGAAAAAAATTAAATTCTTTTCTGATGGAGTGGAAATCACAACACAAACAAGTTAGTTATACTGCTGCTGTGCAAAAAAATAAATATAAAAAAACAAAGAAAAAAACAGAATCCACATTAAAACATAGTGAAGGACTTTAATTGAATTTATTTTTTTTTTTGTTTAAAATTAGAACAACATATGTTGTAAATCTAAAAAGAGATAATAAAACTTGGTATCACGCCATATTATAATTAATTAACATCTGGAAATGTTTAATAAAATATAAAATTATGTTGTTCTTCTACTGTGACGAATTATTATAACCTAAAACTAAGAACATACCTAAATAAAATGCCCCTTTTTTAAAGTTCAATATGAATATAATATTATTTATAACATTAATATTATTCACTGACATTATAATTAGCAGAAGAGGAACGCAAACCTTCGTAAACACTGTTAAATTATATTCAACATTAAATTTTGAGGTAGGTACAATAATAAATTAATATTAATAATAATAATACCATTATGGAATATTACTTTTTAAGTGAACTTATAAAAGTTTTAATTTTTATAGTAGTAATAACTTGAAATGTCAGTCTTAAGGATCCCTTACACAGTCAATATTATTGAGTCAAAATCAAATTTCGTCAATATATTGGCTGTCTGAGGATTATATTGTAACAATAATATTGACGTCAATAAAATTGGCTAAAATCAAATTTATTTGATTTTTTATTGAAGCTCTGCTAAGTGAGCTATATTTTATTAATCATTGGTAGAAATGGCAATAGCTGGTTGGGTGACCGAAAACTTTACAACCAGTTCTTCTTTCTTAATAATCCAATAACTAAAAGGAAAATTAATTAAAACCATGTTATAATGTAAGAATATCTGGTTTTAAATTGAATAATGATATTATTAATCTGTAAAATTAATATTGTATTTTTGAACAGTAAAATTATACTTAATTTTTTTTTGTTGCTAAATCCAAAAAAAAATTGTATGCCCGTTATTCCATTTTTTCTTTTCTTAAATAAAAAAACTTGGTTTCTAGAAAAAAACAAAACAAATACCGGTTATTTTGAGCAAATATCTTAACACCTCCAGATTTAGACCAAGATAGTTCAATATTGCTTCAATTATATCGACTCAATAATATTGACCGTGTAAGGTGGGCTTTAAGGGTAACATAAATAAAATATATGTGAATATAATAAAAAAATTATTAATAAGTAAAATAGTTTACATTAATAATTGGAGCAGAAATTCAACTGTGAAGTATAAACATGGGCCCATTCTCCTACACCCTTAACGGTAATAAATTTTGGAATTAACCATACAAAACCTCCAATGCTTAAAGAACAAAGTTCTTTAGTACCCACCACCTAATCAGTTCCTGACTGGACTGCCTTGTTACGATTTGTGAAGAGGAAATAGAAAAACCGTTTTAATGCCAAGAAGCAAATCTTGATTATTTAATAGAATTAGATATATCAGATTCCTGCTAAGTGAGGGCATGGATATGCGAAAGAGGTTAAATCAAAACTTTCAGGAAGCCCAAAATTATGCATGATTCAGGCATTTATTCCAACTTTAAACTTAAAATTAAATTGTATTAAGTATGTTTTCAGCACTTAAGCATATGCTGTAGATGTGCCTACTTTGAAGAGGTAAACATGGTAAATTGTATGGAAAACAACAGTAATATAAAAAATGACAAAATATGGATTTATTTCCTTTTGCACCTCCACGCCTTAAGTATTAATAATATTGTCAAAACTCGTATCATACATCACAGTATTAATAAACAATATTATTCTGAAAAACTGATATTTCATTCGATACATGAAGAATAACCATAAATTATATGTAGTGTTATATTGTTAACATTATGAATTTCTCACACCAATGAAATTCTTTGTTATATTTACCTCAGTTGACCTACGCATGGTGGTATAGAAGGATCAATCTAATTAGGGATTGATAAATTATTTGCCATTTCTATAAATTTGTTTTATTGAAAACTAGTTTAGAATTTTATACATTCATCTTCTGTTCTAAAAACACACAAAAAATTCAAAAATAAGCAATTCAAAATATAGTTTGGTATTATTATATATATTAAATTAGATGTAATATAAATCAGTATTATAAAACATTTATGAATAATGAATTTAATTAAGACAACAAACCAAATACATGTCGGTACTCACCAAGGTTTAAATGGTCATTTAATGACCAAATAAATATCTCCAATAGTCCAATCTTAAATTTATTCCCATCTATAACAGAAAAACAAACTAATCACCGGCATTACTGGAAAAACACTGACCCTTAAACCGTTTACCTATAAACATCCTACCTATCTTTCTTTCTTTCATTGCTACTTCAATAGGAGAAGAAACCAGTACAAACTTTTCTGTTTGATGTAATCTATTTAAACCTTGGTGAGTACCATACCAACATATATTTGATTTCTTGTCTTAATTAAATTCAGAATTCATAAATGTTTTATAATACTGATTTATATTACATCTAATTTAATATGTATAATAATACCAAACTATATTTTGAATTGCTTATTTTTGAATTTTTTGTGTTTTTAGAACTGAAGATGAATGTTCGTTCTTATTACCTATACACACCATTATCAAGCAATCAGATGACATTAGCATGATTGTTTACCAATAGAAGTGGCAAATAATTTATCAATCCCTAATTATCAAGCAAGTTTATCAAGAGGCAACAAACATTATTTGCCAGGAATTTAAATTAATAGTTTTGGTTTAGAAAATAACTAATTAGAGGTTAGCTACGATTCATGATAACTGTTATCGTGTAACCAATATTATATTCACGATAACTGTTATCGTGTAACCAATATTATATTCACGATAACTGTTATCGTGTAACCAATATTATATTCATGATAACTGTTATCGTGTAACCAATATTATTCTTGATAATTGTTTTTTATTTTTATGCCAGTTTTTGAATGCAGGAGAAACTTTAATCAATTATTATTATTATCAATCAGACCAGCTAGGGACCATGTGACAATTTCAATTCATCCATCCTTGTTTTCTCTTACATTATTTCCAGTAATTTTTCATCACTTTACTTTCATACTCCATTCTTCTTTTCTCAGAATTATATTTATTAAGATTTCTATATAACAATTAATGTTATCTTTTTAACGGCTTATCCTTTTGAGAGGAAAATATCTCAGCTAATAGCAAATATAACTTTCTGTTTCAATCTCTGATATTTACTACGAGTTAAGAGGCCAGGATATACTAGGAGTTTATCCTAGAATTGAGAGGAAACAAAGAAGAAAAAATAGAAAAGAATAAATAAATAGCTATATTACAGATGTCACATTTCTGTCACTCTTGAAATAAATAAATTAAAGTAATAAATAAAACTGACTCTGCATACTTTCTCTCTGATGGATGAAAAACTTCATCCCCGAAATTAATTTAATTCTAATTTGATTTATGAATACTATAAGATAAAAAAAGAGAACCTGAAATATGTTATTATCCAGTTCCCCAACATATTTATGCTATGCACTATAACAGTTTCTTATAGATTTTAAATTTAGGAAATATTAAAAATATATCACTTTGCATCCTTATCCATAGCAATGATTTAGTTTTTCCAAAAATGTCATTTATCATTTTTGTCCACTTGATCCTTCGATTAACTAACAAAAATAGATAGTCTGTTATTAACAAACTAAAAAAAAAAAAAAAAAAAAATATTCTAGAATAAGCCAAAATTTTGATATTTAAAATACTACATTAAAAAAAAAAACCCTGTACCACTACACCACGTGAAGAGTCTTGGGGTTTTGGGGTTCAGTACTTGGTAAGGATCGTACTGTTTCTAAGCCAACGTTTGTGCAAGGAGGTGATTTAGCTGAGACCACGCAAAATAGCCAGATTTTTCTGCCAATTAAGGGTGCCCACTTTATGGAGACAGGGTGGTCCCCAGGAGGGTCTCCCGATCCCACGGCTGGAAACAGAATAAATAATTATCTGCCATAGACGGTCTCGAACCCGGGATCTTAAGATTAGTAGCACAGTGTCCTACCCACTGAGCTACCCCGCTTCAAAATACTGCATAGCTTTAAAAAAAATGTTTATTACGACAATCAAAAACTAAATTTAATCAATTATTGATTAAGTCACACTAAAAATTAAATGTGATATTTATAGGTGATGAAGAGCTCACCGTTATGGATATGGGACGAAGAAATGGAGTTCCGGTATTGGGAACAGCTGATAACTTGGAATGTAAATCCCCTGAAGGTAAGTGCTAGAATTTAATTCTGTCTATCAATTAATGAATATATATATATATATATATATATATATATATATATATATATATATATATATATATGTATATATATATATAATTTGAAAAATATTAGTTATTCTACAGAACAAGGGAAAGCGAAGAACAATTTATTTTCAGGATTTTATTTATAATTTTGCAGCATGGCTGAAATTTATAAACATAGACTGAATCACTTCAAAATGATGTTTTCTACTAATTTATATAGCAATACATATTTCATTTTGACCCAATTATCTTAGATTCAAAGATAGAATTATCTTAGATTTGGTGATAGAATTATCAAAAGATTATAGTTCATTGCTTATTATCTTACATCTAATAATGAATAAGAATTGGGTTTAAAAATCTACGGATTTTTCTTTTCTTTATTGTCCAAATTTTCTAAGGAGTTTTTTTTTTCTAAGAGATATAAATGAAGAATATTAAAAAGAAATGCTTAAAATACTTTGTTAAAAAAATAAATTTAACTGAAGTTGATTTTTTTTATCCTTAATAAATGGATCCTCTGTCGACTATGCCCCACCACTTAGGTTATTAAGTTATTTTCTTATCAAAGTAGTTCAGAAAGTGAATAGCCAACAGTCACTGACTACAAATCTTGAATGAAATCAAGCAATAACTGGTTATTTTGGTCCATTAACTGACAAAAACAACTAAAAAATGCAAAACTAACCGTAAAAAGGTCAATACACTAGGAATTTTCTGACGAAAAATCCCCTAACAACTAATTTAGGCACTTTTGTTTTCTGTTTTCTTTCCTCAATGGCCAATACGAGAAATGATCAAGAAATCGGTTGTTTAAAAATAACTACCCAAGAGATAACTTTAGTAAAGAGCTCTCGAATCGAGAGTTTTAGGTTAGAAAGCCTTCCTTGAAGATCACCCCTAAGTAGGACTTGGTAAAGATGAGAGAAAGATACGCCTTATAACTGAATCAGCCATCATCCGGAACGAAATTCATGCATGTGGAAACGCGCTAAGATTCTAAGTATCTTCTTGCAAAACCTATTTCCTTTTCTTCAAAATGCCTGTGAAAAGAAATCGTAATTCCACTGAAGTAAATCCGTAAAGGATTAACACCTATTAACACCATTGATAGATTTGGAGGGTTTGTTTATCATCTGACCTAATCCTTTAAAGGCTATTAGATGTTTACAAAATTAAAAAAAAAACTTGATTCATCAAAACAAATCGTAATTCTCTTTAATTCTCCACGCAGATTTACATCCTGATAGTCAGTTTACACAACTCGTTTGAACAATCATACTTCCAATGAGGATATCGAACAGACGATACTGTCTGAAAATTGCAATTCTGTACAAGATATTTCCATACGAAACTGTTGTAGATTTCTTCTTAATGCCAATATAATTATACTTCCATTCCGCCTGTGGATTGCAATTTATTTTGCATATATATATATATATATATATATATATATATATATATATATATATATATATATATATATATATATCGATACCTTGATGCATATTGCAAACAATATATCGATCTAATTATTCCGGTCTGAGAGTAAAACCATTTAAAAGCTACTTCCGGTTCCTTTGACAACAATTCTACGATATGTTTCTTATATTTTTTTATTAACCTTATTTACTTGCATTCGACATATTAAAGTTGTGAAACTGTCATTGAGAAATAAATATGCACAATTACTATATATTTTTTTTTAAAACTGATATTGGTAACATTTTTTCGAGTTTTGCAATAATAATTATGGAAAATGAACCATTCAAAAGTAAAATATATATTGTTCAATAAATAATAAATAATCTCTAGAGTATATTAATACCCAATAATTTTTTCTTTAGAATATAAATGCGTGATCATTAACAAATGGAAAGTGATTTTAGTTACAAACATTTATGAATCTGTTAAAATAACATAAATTTCTTGGATACTGTTTGTATGAATCTAACAGACCAAGTTGTAAAAAAAAAAATTAATTCAAGAAAACCTGACCAACCCTAACAAACAATGAAAAAAGCATTTTCTGTTATAAAAAACAACAATAAAACCTAACTGATGCACAAAATTGGATTAGGTCCAATAAATTAAACAACTTGAAGTTTACAATTCTTAATGTGAAATTGTTAAGAGTGGGTGACAGAAAAAAACAAAACAAAAAAAAACTGTCAATTCTAGGCAGTATAATAACAATATTTATCCACTTCAACTCAAAATAATCTATTAATTTTGACTAACAAAAAAGTTTTTACAAAAAAACTAAAAAAAATACAACGGATAGTTTACATACAATCGGAGATTGTCGAAATAAGTACTGATAAAATTGCCACAACCTTATAAAGTTGAATTACAGAAAAGTTATTGTTAACAAATTTATCTGTAGTTTCTCAATAATTAATTTTGATAGTGAAACATTAAAAAAAAAAAAAAAATGAAGAGTTCACACTATAAAAAGAATTTGTTAAACAAAGTTGATAAACAATTACATTCAGATTGAAATCCTATTCCGTTGATGAACTTTGATACTCGGATAAATATAAAAAAATATAATAGATTTTTTTAATCAATTAAGGAGAATTAGTTCGTGGTTGGGAATTTAAATTAATCTGACCAGAATACACATAAATAAATTTAACCGATTTGAAAATTTGATACTTAAAAACATAATCACATTATAATAGAAAAATGCCTATACAGCAGTTAGATTTTATTACAACATAGAATGATTTATTACGGTCATACCTAATCAAAATAAAACAAGGAAAAAAACAACAACAAATTGCAATGGACTTATGGAATATTTCTCATAGAAAAAAACCGTTAGGTTAGAAGTAAAATTATTTTCTCATAACTATTGAAATGAACATAAAAAAACAAAAAAAAAATTTTAAACGAAGGAATGATGCACTTTTAATATTGTCATAGTTTTTAAATATTTATGTGGCAATAACCTATCTAGTTATTAATATTACTCTTAAAAAAAAAAAAAATTAAATAAGTTAGATCGAGAAATTAGTAAGTTAGTAAAATTAATATCACTTATTTGTCTTTCGTGCCTTACGAGATTTAATATGTAGTCTCTTCTTCAAGAAAAAAAAACATCTATTGATAATAAATATATAGGGAATATCACTTTGAAGAAAGTTTTGAAGAAAAACCAAACCAAAGATTTATCACAACCTTGGATTAAATTTAATGGTTCTGCAATGTTAATCTAATTTATAATAAAAAAACAAAAACAAAATGTACCTTTGGCTATTATCTTGATACATCGGAACACTTTGTCTCAAACGACATTCAACAACTCATGCACACTCAACAACCTTTAGCGAGGGACTGCCCGCCTCAGCTCCCACCACTTCGCCCTTGCAGTGCTGCCAACGGCATCAAACTGAATATTGTAATCATCAAGTTGAAATTCTTTCTCTCACAAAACAATAAACAATTTTCTATAATTATTTCATGATATTTAAAAAAATTAAATGAATAACCTAATACAGCCTAAAAGTCATAATTGAATTTATGTATTTATATCCAATATTATTTCGTGGTTAAACAGTCTGGTATCATCAATAAATTGTTTACAAAATATAAAATAATAAATTAAAAAAAAAAAAAAAAATCAGGAAAAAAATTAGAAATATCTCAAAATAAAACATACAAATAAAATCGTTGAAAATATTCCTCAGTGGCCACTGCAGCGTTCCCGTTGTAAAAAAAGTAATCAAGCACCATATTTACATATTCAGGATTGCAATAGCTATCTGCCATTTTTTTTACACTTATATCACTTAATATTCGAAATAAATCAAGTCACTGATTTCAATTTATTGACTAAACCGACACTTGTCAGAAGAAAAAGTTAAGAATTCAATTATTTTTTCTTTAAAAATCTATTAATACATATAACTACTTTGGCATTATATAGGTTAACACTATTTATGTTAAACTAAACCGCGTTTTCTTAAATAGTCTTTACAATATTATTATTCATTATTTGAAATGCAGTGATACGAAAACAAGCGAAAAGAGCACCACCGTTTATTACAAGAAGGTTATATATCGTTGAAATTGGTATGTGAGAAATAGTTATTTTATGACGTAGTAACTTGAAAATAAATGAAATACGGATAACAACACATGATTTTTTTTTTTGTTTAATTTTTTTTTTTAAAGTCTACTATACTTAGTTTCTATTAGGTACTTTATTATTATGTGTTAGACCAGTGGCTTAATTGAATTTTTTCGCGCTTGGGAGCGAACAGCGGAAAAATGCGCTCCCCATGACCTTTATGAACCGTAGAGAGAGAAAAAAATGGCCCAAGAGAGGGAAAATATTTTTTTGTGCCATAACAAAACATTATAAAATGATGTGAAAAAAATAAAGGTACAACTTTACAAGAGGGGCGCGTTATCACTAGTTCCTCCCGAACTTGCCCGAAAGTCGCCGGACTAGCATACTCTAGCACCATTCGTTCAAACTGCTTTGGATTCAATTGTAACATTCGTATTCATTGGAATTATTAAAATTATTACTGCTTTAATTAGATATTATTTAAAATTATTAGTGCTGTCAACATCAGCTAATTACGTTCGCCCAAGAAATAAACAAAACAGCAACGGACCCTTTTCAGTTGAGGTCGGGGCCTTGCCGTAATTTCAATCATTACTGCTTTAATTAGATCACAGCTGTCGACTTCCGCTCGCTACGCTCGCTCAAGAGGTTTGCAAACTCCAAAAGTTTCTTTTCAGTTGAGGTCGGGTCCTTCTCGTAATTTAAATTATCACCGGAAGTCGACAGCACTAACAATTTTAAATAATATGTAATTAAGGCAGTAGTAATTTTAATAATTCCAATGAATACGAATGTTACAATAGAATACAAAGCAGTTGGTTAGCACAAATGGCGCTAGAGTGCTGGTCCGGCAACCTTCGGGACGTTCGGTAAGAACCAATAATAATGCGCCCCGATTGTAAAGTTGTACCAAAGTAACTTCCAATATTTAACAGATGTAATTGATTATTATACTTACGAATAATAAAAAAATACAAATTATAAACACAACTTTAGATGTGATTTATTTATTTTAAAATTAACAATATATTAACCAATTTACATATAAAATAATATAGCGGGGGCCGCCGTCTATCGGTATTTCGGTAAATCAAAGTGAGAATGTGACCAACATAAATACCTAAGATTAATGAGTATAACAGAGTATAATATAAGTCGTATTGCTACTCTCACTACTAAAAATCGATACTAAGGCGACAATAAAAACAAAAACGCTCGTGCAGTAGTTTGGAAATAACTTTGTTAGAGGAAGGACGAAGGGGGAAAGTAATAGTATTGGAGGGAGGGAAGCGACGGTGGTTTTTTCAGTTTACTCATTTTTAGAATGTTCTAAAAAAAAAAACAGAGGAATCTTTACCGCCGCATTCCTTTTTTAATTGCTTTTTTGAGTTACCTATTCATCCTTTATTAAACTATAGTTTTTCTTTCAGTAAACTTGATAGAAACGAAATTTTTGCTTCCTTTTGATATTTCCAGTTTTTTTTTGCGCCCTCCGAGGATAAATACAAGTTCACAAAATCTTAGCAAATCATAGAAAAAAATTGAAACCGCCAAAAGATACTTCTCAAACACCAATTCAATTAACATAAAAATTTTTAACCCTCTAATTCAATTAGGAGGGATGCTTAACTACGTTCATTATTATTATATATTTAATTTTTACCTTTCTTTTAAAAGATAATTGATTCCACCCTTTTTTTAATCATTGGGGGGGGGGAGGAGATATCAGCATGAACGAATTTCAGCTTGTTATTATTTGCTTGTTTATACTTTATTTTTCTCTTGGATTTTTATTGAATTATAATTTTATAATCTATTTTATTAAAATTAGGAGGTCATCGTTCATGATTCGTGTGATTATAGAATTTATTTGTTTTATATAACTGAGCATGGCTATATTTATAGTGGGTTACCGTTTTTTTTTTTTTTTTTTTTTTAATTCTTTTAGTATTCGCAAATATATTTTAATTATTTTTTATTTTATTCCTCTTAATTTGTTAGCTTTAAACTTTAATAATTTATTAAAATATGTAAAGGGTCTGAAATTATATATATAATCCTCAACTAGAATTCACAAATGAAGATCTCATTTTAGAATAAATAAATACCTTATCATAAATTATAAAAGTTCTAAAACCAGATAGAAATCAGTTAAAACCTCCAAAAAAATAAATAAAATAATCGTAAAATAATTATAAGAAACACCAATAATGTTATGATGTCGAAGACTAACCTTATTAGGGGCAACACTTATTGTTAGACTAAACTTATTGTTGGCAACACCTGGCAGGCCAACCCTGTAATTTCCTCCTAAAACCTCCTAATTTTCTCCTAAATTCACCAACTTGAACCCTAAACTTATCTAAATTTTCCTCTAAATCCACCAAATTAAATCCTAAATGTTTAATTCTTATTTTTCTATTAGTATAACCAAAATCCTCTAGTATAAAATAGTAATGAATGATTAGAAAATAAAATATCTGATGTGGACAACGCATGACTTCCTTGTATGCATATTAAACTATAAATCGGTGGCTCAAAAAGTGATCCTGAATTTGGTTACTAGTTTTCGAAGATTGCAGTATCTCAAAAACGACACTCGGCGTCGCGACATCCATCTATTGACAAACACACACAAATAGTGAGGAAACCATTATTTTACACTAAATTGTAACACTTAAAACAAGTAATAAAAATGTTTAATTGGGTTGGAAACCAAATTGCGACTGTAACCTTTATTACCGAAACATATGATTTCTGGTATTTAATTTAAATATAATTTTTGATGTAAGCTTATTATGACCTTCAAGTAAAGTACCCTTATCGGTTCACCAATTTTAACCAAAATATAGTAAATACATTCATATCGATATAAAAGTCCTACTTACCAAATTTGAGATGTTTTACATTATATTTTAATATAATTTTTGATGAAAGTCTAATATGACTTTCAAGTAAAGTACCGCTTCCGGTTTTCCAATTTAGAACTAAATCTAGTATGTTATTTAAATAAATATATAAGTTATAAATACTAAATTTGAGAAGTTTTGCATTGCATTTTAATATAATTTTTTATGGAAATTAATAATGACCATCAAGTAAAGTACCACTTCCGGTGATCAAGCAGTTACCAAAAAAAGAGGTTCACTAATAGATTTTATAAGAATCCTAAATACAAATTTTCAACTTTCTATGGCTAACCGTTTTTGAGTCATACGAGATACGAACGTACGTACGTACATACGTCACGATGAAACTAGTCAAAATGGATTCAGGGATGGTCAAAATGGACATTTCCGTTGAAATCTGAAAACCGAAAATTTTCGCGATTACAATAATTCCTTTACTTCGTACAAAGAAGTAAAAATACCCCAGAGAGTGAATAAAACCCTAAATATAGGGGAGAAAAACCCAATTTGGCAACACTGTTCGGGACAGACTCTTCATTCGATGTACAGACCGTGTTAAAAACATTAGCCGACTTGTCAGGAGGCCACGCCAGAGTGAGTTGATCCTTTCTCGTTGCCTGCTCTAAGTGGTTGTTGTTCCGGGTAAAACCACATTATCGATTCCAAGAAGCTGCCAATCCTTATCTGAGTAAGGCCACGTGTTTAAGCAGGACGCGCATCATTTCTCCGAACTTACGTTGACATTCACCGAATCAACGCAAGGGAATTCAGAGGCAGTTTTCAGGGGAAGGGGGAGGGGCTAGAATTTTTGCTTGAGAAGCAAGCTCAATTTTGTCCCCCCTTATTTTACCCCTTTCAGTTTTGTAACAGTATTGTCATTTTCTATACATTTTTATACGGAAATATGGCAGGAATGATAACTGGTGTTACGTGATAGTACTGCCTTATTCTGTGTTAGGAGGGATTGCCAGGATATCTCAATAATTAATAAACCAATGTCAAATAATATAGTTTGAACCAATTTAAAACTATTTTGACCTTGATTAGGATTCCATTTATACCACTTAACCAGTAGGACATATGAATAAGTTTTGAGTTAACATCTGGTTTAAAAAAATATCTGATGTGGGCAACACATGACTTCCTTGTACGCCTATTAAATTATAAATCCCTGGCTCAAAAAGTGATACGGAATTTGGTTACTAGTTTCCCAAGATTGCAGTAAAAAGGATATTCGGCGTCCCGACATCCATCTATTGACACAAAAACACACTGGAGGTCTCATTCCGTTATTATATGTCGTTTTCCTTCAGTATGAAACTAGTTTCCAAGATATTTCTTCATGTTCCGTGACAATAATAGAACTGTCAATATCACTGGATAAAGCATTGGAAATCGACAGTTTCGACATTTTAAGCGGAAAAACCCACATAACTAATATCTTATTCTCCTACTGCAGACTTGTTGATCTCACAAATGGGGAGGAAAACTAGTATTTTACACTCAATTTTAACACTTAAAACAAATAATAAAAATGTTTAATTGGATTGGAAACCAAATTGCATTTGTAACCTTTATTACCGAAACATATGATTTCTCTTTTAATTTAAATATAATTTTTTATGTAAACTTATTATGACCTTGGAGTAAAGTACCACTTCCGGTGATCAAGCAGTGGCCAAAAAGGGAGGTTCACAACTAGATTTTAAGACAATCCTAAATACAAAATTTCAACTTTCTGCGGCTAACTGTTTTTGAGTTATGCGAGATACGAACGTATGTACGTTCAGATTTCACGACGAAACTAGTCAAAATGGATATTTCTGTCGAAATCTGAAAACTGAAAATTTTCGCGATTACAATACTTCCTTTACTTCGTACTAGGAAGTAATAATAAAACGATACAAGTTAAAATTATTTTATTTAAATTAAAATCTAATGCCATTACAATAGACAATTATAAAATTACATCAGACGATTCGGAGAATCAATTTCTCACAAGATGAGCCAATGTTAATTTTCCTCCTACCTAATGAATGATAATTTATTACAGTTACTCACGAATATTGGCATTAGTAACTATATTTTAAATTGGCCATATTTATTTTTCTCAGTGGCTATTTTGGGAGGGGAAATTTCCCCATTTTTTCCCACTGACTCAACGCAAACGAGTACTGTTCGTGCACCTTTCGAAACAGTACCTACATATTATAAAACTATACTAATATTTTTCTTATATACCTAATCGCTTGCACTTTAAATTTTTACAGAGGACTGCCCAAGCAAAAAATTAGAAACACTTTAAAAATGAAAAGTTTTATTTATTAAAACAGTTTGTTAGGACGTTTCAACGACACGTGTTAATTTCAGCTCTGTACAAGAAGAAGATTCCAGAACATGGAAACTACAATAATTCTTATAAGTGACTATTATCAAGTTACAAACTAATAACAGGTAACAAGAAAGATTAGAAACCTAATATTGAGGAAGAGGATGATTCAAGATTTTCAAAGTAATCACTATCAAAGTAATCTAATACCTATACTAATATAAACAACGATGATCCATTGATTTCTAAATGCTTAAAAATAAAGAATTTTGCAATACGTAAATGTTAAATAAAAATCTCAATTATTGAATATACACACAAGAAAAAAACAAAAAAAAACTAAAGGGCGGCTGAAAAAAAGAACACAATTCATCCTGTTCAGAAGAAAATAACTGCCAAGGCTTTGCTACGAGTGCAGAGAAAACTGTTTTGTTGACGTGATGAAAAAAACAAAAAAAAAAACAGTTATAACATAATCAAATTTATCTAAATTGTAAAGACATTTAAAAAACAGTTAAAGCAGAAAAGAACTAAATTTTGCTTGCTTGGGAGCTCAGAACTTCGTATTGCCACCGTGAGCATGAATCAAAACAGGTATACGTCTTAGCATGTTTATCATGATGCACCTCATATTCTGATTTGGAATTCTTTCTCATTATTCTCATAGGGCTTTTTCCAATTCTCGGCAAGAACGGTTTGGAATGTTCTGTCCCAGCTGGTGCCACAAGTATTCAATCGATTTCGAATCCGGGCCGCATGCTGAACAATGCTGTTTGCATTTATGAATTTACGCACCACATTTGCAGAATGAGCGTTTGGCCCACCATGCATACAAATTAATTGTTGTCCCCACCAGTAAGTGCTCTTCCGCTAACATGGATGCTTAGTATATTTATGAACAGCTGACAGATGAGCTGTCAAACTTCCGTTCGCGAACAACGCAACCAATTCACATTTGTCGGTAAAAGAGAATTACCTCCCCACATTATCATGAATCACTATGTAATGGTGACGTTGGTTGAAGCGTACATAATAGGATGCGTTCGCTTCCTCTTCCCCACACTCTAATCCAGAACTAATTCCCCACACTCATAATTTATGTACTAGGTAAATTTGAACTTATCTGAGAAGAAAGCTCTCTTGCATTGCCTCATATGCCAATTTAGGTGTTTCCTGGTACACAGATTTCTGCCCTTACCAATGGCGTCACTTTCATTGGGTATCTTGAACGCTGAGCATTTTCCCTCAACTGATTACGAACGGCTTGAGCAGAAATCGCGGTGATTTGACGATTTCTTATTATTATTTCACAATCCGGTAAAGGTCTTGGCCTCCTCCAAGCGCTTCCTCCAGTTATCACGGTCTTGTGCTGACGCCATCCAGTCCTGACTCCTAGGATGTTGCAAGCATCCCCCGCCACACCATCTGACCACCTTAGTTTTGGTCATCCAATCCTCCTTATCCCATGGATTGGCTGTCAGCAATATTTTGGGCATTTATTCGCCTGCCATCCTAGCGATATCGACATGCCCTGCATATCTTAAGCGCCTCAACTTTAATGCTCTGCTCAACATCAGTATCCCCAAATGCGTTGTATAGCTCCTGGTTCGTGCGTCGGCTCCAATCTTCTTCAACCTCCATACTCCAAAAATACGGCGAAGAACTTTCCTGTCAAAAATAAGGAGCTCTTTTTCGGCATCCTTAGATGTTCTCCAACATTCCTATCCATAAAAAAGCACGGGGCGCACCAAGGTTTTTATAGAGGTGAAGCTTTGAAATAGTCCGCCTGCTCAGTTGTTTACCCAGCCCAATGCTACTTTATTTGTTGACTGCGGTGATCCTCTTTCTTATCTCAATATCGGGGTTATTATCCTGGATGACTACAGATCCCAAGTAAGTAAAATCCGATGCTTTTTCAAAGTTATGAGGTCCAATAGTCTCACCTGGCTAATGAGTCTCTTCTGTTACCATGTACTTGGCTTTGGACGTATTTACTTCAAGTCCAAGTTTACTGACTGGGCCCTCCAGTGCCATAAAAGCCTCAGCCACGGCCTGAAGAGAGCGTCCCACAATGTTTTCATCATCAGTATATGCCAACAATTGGACAAGTCTGGTAAATATGTTTCCTTGTCCTTTAACTCGTCCTCGTAAGCCCGTGTCTCTTATAGCCTTCTGGAGTGCCAGATTAAAGAATATACAAGCCAGTGCATCTCCTTGCTGGAGTCCTTTTTCTCGGATCTTTCGCCATTTATCCTAACCATAAATCTCACATTCTTCATAGTGAGCTTTATCAAGCGTATACATCTGACGATTTCTAGTTTAAAATAATAATTGTGAAAGTAGTGTGGAACAATGATCTTCTAGGATGAAACCGTAAATTGGATAATAACTTTCTACAGAATAAATCTAATATTAATTTAGTAGGCTTATAATAAAAAATAAGGTTTATTTATTAGTGAACGTTCCTTCATTGAGCGCATCCTCTCCCGGTCCTTCCACTGAACAACTTCTCAAATTAATGTAGAAGCTTATTTCCAAAATTGGAATTTAAATAATTTTTGACAAGCAGGTTTTATCTAATAGTATACCAATATATCGAAACAAATAAAATATATTTCTCTATCTAACTTACTTTCAAATGTGAGCAAACGGATGTCAGAGACATTGCAAATAGTTACAGGATTTAAGCATTATAATACAAACACGAGATAAAACGAATCATCGATTCTTTTTCTTATTCTATTTGAACAATTACAGAACAGAACCCTTTTGCAAACAGCGAATAAAGACTAAATTATAGGACAGTCATTTTCTACAAATACAAGATAAAAACAGCGTGTCATTTCCTGTCTTTATCATGCATAAATCCGGTTTCTCAATAAATAAGTATAATTCATTTATTACTAGTACCGTAGTATGTTATTTATATGATTATTTTTTTTTAAAGGTTAAAGGTTAAAGTTCAATGCTGTGAGATCATTAATCAAACAAATGACGATAAAGAACTGCAATCCTAAGCCTGTTTTATGTAGCATGAATCGCGTAACGTTTGTTATGTAACATTATATTACCACTCTCACACATGTCGAAATCAAGAGAAACATTCTAATAATGATTTGATGATTTAGTGAATTGTTTTATTTTATTCATCTTCGTATTTCTCAGGTGCACCCATATCTCTTGCTCTGGTATACCGAATTGAAATGGCTTTATCCAACTTTCTGACGCCAATACCTCCTTGATGTCTTTCTTTTCTATGTTGTCAGAATCGAAAATCCTCCTTACCTTATTGATCTCTAGTTTCTCTCTAAATACTCATTGGTTTATATGTTCCCTCTTATGGAGCAGCATCCTTCAGCAAATCCTTCGTTATTCGTGCTCCCTCTTTTTGGTATTCCTTATCCCTCTCTATTCCTCAATCCTCTTCTACAACTTACTTTAAACAACACTTATTCCTTCAACTACTAAGCAACATCCATACTTCATCAGATATTCGCAAATGTCTAAAATACCAAGCCATTATGACCTGCGTCCAGCTTTGGGAAATCTCCGAGAGACAAAATAAATTAAAAAATATAAAAAAAAAAGAAATAATAGCCCAGGAAAGTTCAAACCGCAACAGCAGAAGAGGAGAGGTTGTCATCACTAGACTGAGAATTGGCCACACGCGACTTACGCACGGATTCCTTATTACTAAAGACACACCTCCCAGCTGTGAAAAGTGCAATTTGCAGCTGACCATCAGTCACATTTTAGAAGACTGCCCGCTGCATGACAGCTACTTTCAAAATCTAGGCATAGAAAGAAATTTCCAAATGATGTTAGAAGATAGCATCACAGGAAAATAATTGAATTCCTAAAAAAACAAAACAATATTTTCAACGAAATATAGTATTACACCATAGATGAATAATTAAAAACAAATAAAGAAGGACACAAAAGACCCAAGCAGTTGAGTGCCCATAAGAAGCTTAGCCTAACTTACTTCACGATAAGTGCGCTTTTATATACAATAAGTCAGAAAAATGAACATAGTGTCTGAACATTGTAATTAATCTTTGGGAACTTTAGTCCCAGAATAAAATTATTTTGTCATTTATTCATTCATTCATCTAGGTATATTTTGATTTTTTGTGAGAAGGTGGGATGTGGGATACATTTATTGAATCAATAAACTTATTTTCGCGAAGTGATACTGCAAAGCATCAAAATTGTAGACTACAATAGGGCAGTAGTAAAACCTATGCCAAGACTTTTACGGGAATGGCTTGGGTCTTGGACGCTGCAGTTGCAATGATGGATTTAGGCACAGATAGACCAAGGCATTTTTAAATTGAAATAAATTAGTGAGTATTAAAACAGCTCAATTTGAAAGAGTACTAGAAACAAAGTTTGCCAATGAAAAAAAAAAATGAGAAAACTTCTTAGTGTTAGCTGGAGGTCTTATCTTCCATGCCTGTGGGCAGCAGTACAACGAATCCGCTCTTGTGTGATCCTCATCTTCCCTCACACTATCTTGCTATAAATTCTGCGTATCTTTGGCTCTGACTCTACCGATAGAGGCAAGCACAAAAGCTAGGCAAGAGACGCTGTTTCTCTAGTACATCCAGCAGCTCATCGAGAACCATAGCATAGGACCAAGCACTGATCCCTGAGAGTATCCTTTCTCCATGGAAGTATTTACTCAGCAAATCGGGATATTTCATAGAAATTAGCAATATATCGATCGAGATATGTGCACCAATACCCGAACCATTCCCATGAAAGCCTTGGAAGAAGCATACGTCCAAGCGAACAGGTGACCTAACATGATATAAGGTTAGGTTAATCGCCTAAATTGGGTTACTTGGTAACTGGATCCCAGACCATAATGGGCTTTTTGAAGGCCTTTCCAGGTATTCTTTTAGATATCCATCAACAATGAATATTTATGAAAGAACTGCACTGTGTAATCTAACCGGAACCTCACACAACTTTTATGTTATACCACAGCATAGAAGTACCTCTTTGGGACCTCCAGCTGCAAGAAGAAGGGATCAAACAACTATACAGGAAAGAAGACTCGACAAGACTTGAAGATATCTGAGGGATGGATTAGGAAAGTACGTAAGAGGTTGAAAATAATGCGAAAGAATAGAATGGAAGGAAGGATTCGAAGGTTGCTGACGACCCCGAAAGGAAGTATCTGTTGAAATAGTTTTCCTGAAGGTACAGTCAGGTCTACAGGCTAAGTGGACCCTCTCGGGCTATTATTTATGATGGTGCGGCGCTTCTAATCCTCTTAGGGGCTTATCAGTCCTTTACTCTACCTGCTTTGAATCCCGAAAGACGCCGCCTCCCCTTATTTTAAACTTGGAAATATTCATAATTATTCTTCTACTGTTATAATCTCCAGGAAAATCCTTCTAAACTTTATCATTTATAATATGACATCTGAAGATTCGGGAACAGTTTCGGGCCCACTCATTTTCAAGCCTATCGTGTTCTATTAAAAGAATATTGCTCATAACTTAAGAATATCTTCAATATTTAAAAGACATAATATTTTAATATTATTACTATTATATTTAAATATTTATTATTACTATTTAAATATTATTATTATTATTATTATTTGGTCAAGTCATGATTTAAAACAATATTTAGTAAAAACTGTTATTATTTATGCATAAGAGATACTTCTTATTTACCCTTAAAGATTTATTTAAAAAATATATAATATAATTAATAATCAGTTCAAAACATCAATATTAATAAAAATTAAAAAATTATTTTATTAAAAGTTAGTAAGATATAAATACTTAACTTAAGCAAAGCCCGTCTAAAAATGTACTGTGCCCAATGTTGTTTTGTTTACTAACGATTTCTCTAATATCGCCCAATGCAAATATTAAATCTTCTATTTAAATTAAATTAGGGCTAACCTACACCCTTAATGCCAGTTTTAATTATATTTAAATTATATTATATAAAATTATATTTAAATTAAATACATAAATCATATGTTTCGGTAATAAAGGTTACAATCGCAATTTGGTTTCCAATACAATTAAACATTTTTATTACTTGTTTTAAATGTTAAAATTTAGTGTAAAATACTGGTTTTCCTCCCTATTTGTGTATGTGTGTGTCAATAGATGGATGTCGCGACGCCGAGTGTTGTTTTTGAGATACTGCGATCTTCTGAAACTATTAACCAAATTGAGGATCACTTTGAGCCACCGATTTATAGTTTAATAGGCGTACAAGGAAGTCATGTGTTGTCCACATCAGATATTTTTAAAATCATGACTTGCCGAATATGAACATGACTACCTGACCAATAAAATGAGGTAGCAATTTTAAAATATCATGCCTTTTAAATGTTGACCTTTTTTAGTTTTATTTATGTCATTTATTTATTCTTGATAGCATATTTGTATGGTTTTATACTTATTTATTAATAGTTGTATACTTTGGGTGTTTATAATATGATATTATAAAGTTAATATACAATAATTTGTTTATAGATGATTACAGACTTAAAAACGTTATCAGTTGACATATAATAAATGAAAGAAGTTTAAATTAATTTTCCTGGAAATAATAATATATTAAATTAATTAATACATCCTTTTGTTTTAAGATATTTATTTTTGTTTTTGAAATTTTGAACTTAAAACATAAACATATTTATTCTCCTCATATTCAAGTTTATACTTAATGTTTTTAGTAATTTTAATTATGGAACCTTGTACCGTAGCTAAATAGCTGATTCTTCTCTCACTGTTTCCTATTATTTCAAAATGGCCAAATGCTGATTCCTGCATTGCGCTAACCCCGTTTCTAGGTAAGTAGAAAACAATTAAAAATCGGAGTTTTCATTGGAAATATACGTTATAAGATCCTCTGAGTCCAAATAACCAAGTCACGCAAAATGATTTGGGTTTCTAATTAGGGAATGATAAATTATTTGCCACTTCTATAAACTTGTTTTATTGAAAACTAGTTTCGAATGTTATACATTCATCCTCAGTTCTGAAAACACACAAAAAAATTCAAAAATAAACAATTCAAAATATAGTTTGGTATTATTATACATATTAAATTAGATGTAATATAAATAAGTATTATAAAACATTTATAAATTATGAATTTAATTAAGACAAGAAATCAAATACATTTTGGTACTCACCAAGGTTTAAATGGATTATATCAAACAGAAAAGTTTGTACTGGTTTCTTCTTGCATTGAACTAACAATGAACGAAAGATAGGATGTTTATAGGTAACGGTTTAAGGGCCAGGGTTTTTCCAGTAATGCCGAAGTGTAATTGTTTTTTCTGTTATAGATGGGAATAAATTTAAGATTGGACTATTGGAGATATTTATTTGGTCATTTAAGCAAAAATGTGGATTGGATTTGAAGGGTTTTATTATTTCAAGTGCTTCATATATATTTAATTTGAGGCTGTTTTCAACGTGATGTATTAATTTAACTCCTGAGTATTTAGATGAATTGCAAAGTTGGAATTCTCTGTCTTATTATTATATGCACGTATATGTCCCTTTAATCTCTGATTTAGCGATCTTTCAGTTTTTCCCGTGTATTTGAATATAGCAAACTATATTTTGAATTACTTATATTTGAATTTTTTTTGTGTTTTTATAACTGAAGATGAATGTATAACATTTGGAAAATAGTTTTCAATAATACAAATTTATAGAAGTGGCAAATAATTTATCAATTGTTAATTAGATTGATCCTTCTATACCATCATGCGTATGCCAACTGTTTGGGTTTCTGTTTGTATATGAACAGTCTAGGTCAAAAGAGAAAAGTAGTACGAAACTGGAATTACGTATTTAAGATAGATAGGAATATGCCTATATATAGCAACATAGGCATATAACTTTTTCAGTAAAATCGATTTTGCTCTAAGTGCCACTTCGTATCATTGGCTTCACATGTTTTTACTATATTCTCGAAAACAGCTCAAAAATGTTTAATTAAACTCGTTATATCAATTTAAAATTGAATAGTCTTCTATAACAGCTATGCATTATCCTCATTATCATAATCTGACAGGGTATAAATGCCAAATTATCAAAATGGCTTCCTGTAAAGTACCTTTAATTTTGTTCATTAGAAATAGTTACCCGTCACTTATTGTGTAGAATTATACTTGCTATAACTATAATATTTTTACTTATATATATATATATATATATATATATATATATATATATATATATATATATATATATATATATATATATATATATATATATATATTGCTATGTTTCTGGCAAACTGCTTTTCTAAGGCAGGTGGAGTTTCCAAATGGGATTACCACATTTACTCACTTTACTGATCTAATTTAATCTCTATTTGCATCGGTTCCAGAAGGGAGCCGATCAATCAAACTATATTTTAACATAAAATGCTAGACACCGCAGACCCTCCTGCTATGGTCAATAGCTTGGGATATTATAAATACCATTGAAGAACCTTTCCAAGGGTGTCGTGTTCACTATTTCACTTATGATTTAACTAGATGATGGCATGCAGGGTAAACAGAATGGTAGATTTTGTTACAGATCTTACTTTATTGATGTTACGTTATTAATTAAACTATCGGTTTACTAATTTCTAATCTAAATTACTCTCATTGTAAAAATCTACGGACTGTAACATATGTATTTGAGAATAATGGGAGAACTCTTGATTATTTAATATATTATCCGGATGGCACATAATATTAGACATTGATGCACAGTATGAATGAAAGGAGTAGCACTTATCTTATTGTCGCCTTCTCGTAAATTCGGTGCTCGATGGTCTAGGTTTCTCTCTTCTGGAACGGCCTCTTATTCTCCTTCTGACTCGAACTTCGTCTCTCGCTAGACTGCTCAACTGTTCCCTCTGCGAACCTCCGTCTCCTGGCTTCTCTCAAGAACTACACTACTCTACATTCTTCCCAGCTCTCCTCAGAACTCTTCTCTTCAACTCTTTTCCCAGAACTACCCTCTTCAACTCTTTCCCCAGAACTCCCCTGAACTCTTCTTTCTTCTTTCCTCCTGAACTCTTCAGTCTCTTATACTGTTTCCCCTACTTCTTCTTGAAACGATGAATTTTATCCCCACTCTCCTTTTGGGACATCTTATTGGCTGACGCTATAAGGACTTCGAAGATGTTTGATCTTCTTTCTCTGTAACCTTGGGCGACAGATATTATTACACCATGTCGACCTGGCCTATCTCTAGTTTTATGATGCTCTTACTTTCGCTTATCTTAAGCGGCCTATTGGCGGTCTTTAACTGCAATCCCCCTCCCCCCCCCCCCCGCCTTCAAGGTATAGCGCCCGACTTTGTACATGTTCCTTTGTCCGAAAAAGAAACTGGTTAATATTGATATTGCTGAACCGAGATTATGAATCTTAATTATTTCTTTCAATCCCAGTATCCTCAATACATAAATATATATATATATATATATATATATATATATATATATATATATATATATGACTGAATGTCCGTGTGGGAGTCAAGAATAAAATAAAATAGTTGTAACCTATTTAATTTAATGCCAAAATAAATCAATGCCAAAAAAAAAGGCATTAAATAAATAGTACAACTATTTTATTTTATTGAATAATCAATAGTTGACCGTAAAACTTTCATGAAGGAACGAGATGGTCCGGGCGGCAGTAAAAAAAATCTGGTGCGGTGCGCACATCACACAACTTTCCCTTACCGTCCTGTAATAATTATCTTTTTAATATAATTTTAAAGAGTTAACATAAACAATACTTGAAATAAACTCAGCAGCATTCACTTCTTCTCCCACTTCAGTACAATAAAACAGTTTTTTAAACAATTTTAGTACAACAATTCTGTACACTAACTATATATATTAACTTCGTCAAGTTGCAGAAATCAGCAGTTAAAATCAATATATTTTAAAAGTTTCGATTTAGTTTTCATGGAAATATTTTCTTTCCATTAAATAATATGAAAGTAGAAATTATTAAGTTAATTTCCGCTTTTGTATTCTTAAATTACTTTATTACAGAGTATATTGTTTGTAACAGATTGGTGGGAGAAGGTTTGGTCGCATCCGTCTCCTTTCAGATGCGCTCGGTTATCCATTTAGGGTCTTGTGCTCCTCATAAAATACGCTGTATCTTTGCTAATATTGGTATGATTTTGATGATTCTTTTTTTTTTGTTTTTTAGATAATTTAATAACCTTTCATATAATTCTGTACATAATTTATTATAAATGCATACTTTTTAAGTTAAGCGCAAATAAAATGTTCTTTTCATCATAACTTTTTTTGCTGCATTTCCTCGGAAATGTACTACATAAATGAAAAGTTAAAGGCCTTTAAGGAGAAGACATTAGGCAAGTTTCATCAAAATCGTTGGAGACGTTTACGAGAAAATTGTAAAATCCCTGATATAATTGCTACATCCGGTTAGTCCGATGCGCTGTATCTTTGCTAATACTGGTACGATTTTGATGATTCTTTTTTTTTTTTTTTTTTAGATAATTTAATAAGGTTTCATACAATTCTACACATAATTTACCATAAAATGCATATTTTTTAAGCTATGCGCAAATAAAGTATTCTTTTCATCATAACTTTTTTCCCTGCATTTCCTCGGTGATGTACCACATATATGAAAAGTTAAAGACCTTTATGAAAAATAATTTAGGCAAGTTTCATCAAAATCGTTAGAGCCGTTTCGAAGAAAATTGTAAAAAAGTGTAAAATCGATTATATAAAGTAGCACTTTCGGTTAGTCGATTTTGACGAAAATGTTGCTGTAACATCACACGCATGTGCCAACCTTAAATACGTAATTTCAGTATCATACAACTTTTCGTTGTTGAGCTAGACTGTTCACAGACACACAGACAGACCATTTTGCGAGACTTGGTAATTTGGACTCAGGGAACCTTAAAACGTGTATTTCCGTCGAAAACTCGAATTAGAAAATTTTCACGATCGCAATACTTACCCTTACTACATACTTCGTATATAGGTAAGGGAAAGTAAAAATTGGATCACAAATAGTAAAAATTATTTATTAGAAACCGACGTTTCGACCTACTTTGCAGGTCTTCATCAGGGCTGAATAAACAAGATACAAAATTAAAACAATGATATATACATTGAATGAATTAAAATTAATAATTAAAAAGAAATAAAGATTAAATTAAAAAACAGTGATGAATTCCTAAAATGTTATAAGATTAAATTAAAAGAGTACTAACAACAACTAAAAATAAATTAGTTGATATCAATAGATTAAACTGATTATTAATAAAACTGGTTATATAATAATAATAAATTAACTGAAAGAGAAATAAGAATAATTAAAAAAATTAATAACTCAATTAAATAAGTAAAAAAGGAAATAAAAATAAATAAACAGACAAAATTTAGTATGTTGAAACTCAAATAGTTGACCTTATAACATTTTACAAATTCCTCACTGTTTTAATTTTTTCTCTTTATATCTTTTTAATTATTTACTTTGTCAATTTTAATATAATTCACTGAATATATCATTATTTATTGTTTTTGTATCTTGTTTGTTCAGCCACGATGAAGGCATGCGAAGTGGGTCGAAACGTCGATTTCTAATAAATAGTTTTTACTATTTGTGATCCAATTTTTTTGACCGCCTCCCGGACCATCCCATTCCTTCATATTTTATTTTATTCTTGAACGCCATCCGGACCATTTCGATCAACTATCAATATAAAAATATTTTTATTTAAACTAAAAATAAAATTTCGTTCGAAATTTAATGCGCTCTCGATTCTGCAGTCTGGGGAAAATGTCAGCTTTGTCTCCCCTTTCTCCCCACGTTTCGGCCTTATATCAGGGTGTTCACAGGATATTCATTTGGAATACTCGTAGAGCAGGCCGAGATTCTTCCATACATTTTTTTGATATTTTTTAATGTTTTGTACATATTTTTCCTTTGAAGCGCCAAACCTTTTGATTTATTATTTTCGATAATAGACCTTTGGAATCGACCAAACAAAAAAATGTTGGAACCCCTCCCCCTCAAAATTTGAGGTTTTACGTTTCAATATACGTAGAATCCAAATGATGAATTAAATAAAATCCGTCCATCAAAAATGTTTGTTATTGAAGAAAAAAAAAATCATTTAAATCGGACCAGTATTAGCTGAGATATAGCGTAATGAACTTCGTAGACTGATTCTCCGGCGCGGCTGGGCAACGTGACCCTAGGCCTCCTGACTTACCTATTGGGCTTCTGACTTTCTCGTATCTCTCTACTTTATCCTTCCTTGGATTATTTCTGCACTTCATTCAGCTTTCCTTTTTTTTTTTCCTACTGAAGTGCACATCAAATATTTCCTCTGTATCATTTTACATCACAGCCTACTCGCATTGACACAGTTTTTTAAATTAACACTCCCAGTCCGGCACTCTCACGGCGATCGTCTTGTGACAAGCTTCCAATTTCTTTTCCTTTCGTGCCTACTGCTTAATTTCTTTAACTTGGACATACCAGACGTTTTTGAAATATTACAATTTGTAAATAATAAACCATTGTGTAAGCGTTTTTAATTCGCAATGCATTTATAAGGGAATACGGGAAGGATGCAGAATATATGGGAATATGCAGAATTATGTAATAGTATTGTCATCCTGTGCCAGGATGGATTGACAGGATTTCTCAGTAATTAATAACCCAATGACAAAGGATACAGTTTGAACCAATTTTAATCTATTTTGACTTTGATCAGGATTCCATTTATACGAGTCTAGCGACTTAACCACTTGACCATATAAATAAGGTTTGTGTTTTCATCAGGTTTAAAAAATAATAAAACAAAAGAAGAATTGATATTAAAAAATACAATTACAATTCACGGTTATTTGATTAGGGATTGATAAATTATTTGCCAGTTCTATAAATTTGTTTTATTGAAACTAGTTTAGAATGTTATACATTCATCTTCAGTTCTAAAAACACACAAAAAATTCAAATATAAGTAATTCAAAATATAGAAACGGGGTTAGGTTTCTAGGTAAGTAAAAAATAATTAAAAATCGGAGTTTTCATCGGAAATATACGTTATAAGATCCTCTGAGTCCAAATAACCAAGTCACGCAAAATGATTTGGGTTTCTAATTAGGGATTGATAAATTATTTGCCACTTCTATAAACTTGTTTTATTGAAAACTAGTTTCGAATGTTATACATTCGCAATACATTCATCCTCAGTTCTAAAAACACACAAAAAATTCAAAAATAAGCAATTCAAAATATAGTTTGGTATTATTATACATATTAAATTAGATGTAATATAAATCAGTATTATAAAACATTTATGAATTATGAATTTAATTAAGACAAGAAATCAAATACATGTTGGTACTCACCAAGGTTTAAATGGATTATATCAAACAGAAAAGTTTTAACTGTTAAAATTTAGTGTAAAATACTGGTTTTCCTCCCTATTTGTGTGTGTGTGTGTCAATAGATGGATGTCGCGACGCCGAGTGTCGTTTTTGAGATACTGCAATCTTCGGAAACTAGTAACCAAATTCAGGATCACTTTTTGAGCCACCGATTTATAGTTTAATAGGCGTTTAATTTTATAGTTTAATTTTTTTATTCATAAATGACGTTTCCACACAATAATTTCACTGTTGTTAAAATATGTTTTTAGTGAACTTGCTTCCACATTTATGAAGTAATTACAAAATTACATTTTTGGTTTAATATGATTTTTCCCATTTTCCTATTTAAGGGGAAGCATTTCAAAAATTAATGTTTATAAACCTTCCGGAAGAAATTTTCTAAACGATAGTGTATATATATATATAGTTAAATATTAAATAGAATAAAAAAACAAGCATTTTGAACAAACGAATTTTCTTAGTCGTTTTTGTTTTCTTCACGACCGCCAGTCTATTGATTTAACCTTATTTACAGGAGAATGCTATGTTTAATTTAATCTTTATTATTGATTTAGCCTTCATTAAAAAGACTTGCATAATTAAAAGTGTAATTATACAGCCTTCTATCCAATTGAATTTTTCCCAACTAGAGGTGCTTGAATATGTTTTCAATGCTAGTATTATAAATTGATATCGTTATTAAAAAAAAGAAATGTTGTAAGGATGAAAAAAAAAAAAATAAGTAAAGGAAGAATAATAAGTACTCTACTGCGAGACTCTACAAGGACGAGGTGACGCAACTGTCGCCGGAATGGGTTCACTGAACACCGGGCCTCAAGCCAGCCGGTTGATTATCGAGCGCTGGGAAACCAGGCCCTGACATTTAAAAGGATCCTGCCATATCAGAGCTTGCCTTCAACCTATCTTGCAGTTTGTCAAGGTCTTGCATCGCCCCCCCAACTCGTCTAATCCTCATTTTATTATAAGTTTTTCTCCCATCTGAGAATCCACACGTTTTAAGAACTTTAAGAAATCAGCATTGCTAGGCTATTCATTCCAAGTTTTTTACGAATGTTTCTATGCATGAGGATTTACTCTATTTTGAGATATCTTGTTCAATTCTTATATTTCATTTCCTTGCGGAAACTGACTCGAACCGAACAATAATTGATCCTTCATTATCTTTCTCAAATGTATTAAAGGTACAACAACAATGGATACAAGATAGAACTACATCATATCATCCTGCTAATATACATTTTTAACTCTGTAAACCTGACCACAGCCATTTTATAAGTAATAAGTAAGTAATATTGTGCATATGCGCCCAAAAAAATTGTCAAATATGTACCCATTGGCCTACGTCCAATTTTCCGGATTTAATAAACCGAATAAATCAGATTCAATATTCAACCAATTATACGCACCAAGTATATATCTTCCTGTAGTTTGCTTTTACATATGCATTCATCCTTTACAACCAAAAAAAATAGGGAGTCGTTTGAATTACAATTATAATAGAAACAGCGAAGAAAGGTATAAGAGATTAGTTTCAGGAGCAGCCATCCCTAGTTCTCGCGCCCACTACAAAGTCGCCCCTCTTTTAAAGGAAGATTATATTTTATTTAAATACATTGTTATTTTTTGTATTGTATATTTTCTTGTAATAATAATAATAAAAGGCTTAGCGAATCCGAAGGTTCGATGCCGATACCACCAATCGCTGCCTACAAACCTCGGTCCACCGACTACCGTCCAAACCCAAATCCATTAGATCATCCTTTACACGATCCTCTCACCTACGTTTCGGTCTACCCCTCGGACGTTTACCAGTCGATTCAGCGTTTATTAACTTTTTAGGAATTCGTTCGTTACTGAGTCCAACAACTTTACAAGCCCATATCAACCGTCGCGATGATATCACTTCAATTATATCATCAGGGTGCATGCTCCGCAATTCCGCGTTGTGTAACCTCCTAAATTCTCCAGTTGACTCATCCTTTTTCGGACCAAATATTTTACGCAATACCTTTTTCTCGAAGACCTTAAGGCGTTGTTCGTCCTTCAAGGTTAGTGGCCACGTTTCACACCTGTACAGAACTGTAGGCAAGATAATAGTTTTGTATATTCTAACTTCTTTTGTTAACTTCTGATAATAGAGCTGTATCTATGGTGGAGAAGTTTACTGATCTAGACCAAAATAACAATAAATTGTAATAACTCTCGATATCCATCGTATGACATAACGGTATAAATAGTCCAGAGTTGTACCGATTCAATCATTTTTGTCTCTCAGCCTCTCCTGAGATGAGCCTAGAGGTGGATCAGTACAACTGTCTTCTATTTTTGACCTGCACATGTTATTTTATTTCTTCCTTTTTCTAAGATTTCCTCATGTGTAGATCCGAGGGCGAATACTCGTACTGTACCTCACGACTATGTCTGGAAGCGAATACCTTCCTGCGATGCTCGAATACCCAAGGCGAATATCCTTAGCTTCGCTGATCGTAAGTAACGTTGATTATCGTTTCGATACTTCGATCATCTTGTTTAAACATCTCATACATCCGTCCAGCTAATGTTAATCCAACCTGGATAGGCGTTGTTCGAGGCCTTCTGGTCTATCCTAATACCTCGACATATCCAATACTTATATAAATAATCGAAAGAGGTAATTAAAAAACTGGGTACAACTATAGACGTAGCTGCCTAAAGTCTATACATAATCTAGTTTTACCTTCAACTTTTTTGTACGCTAGAGTAACGGGGGCTGCAACAGGAGAGCTCGACTCGGACATTAAACCTGCGTTCAATAATTCTGATACTTGTTTCTCAATCTCCATCCTATCAGGTAATGAGCACCTGTATGGTCTTTGGGATATGTATTTTTCAACCGACAATTTAATTCGCGCAGTCCCTGCTTTCATACTTCCAACGTCATATTTGTTAATTGCAAAAATATCTATATTATCTTCTACTAATGTAGTAATTTTATTTTTTTCTACTGCCTACACTTGTTCATTCTGAGGTCACCCGAAAGTTGCCGGATTAGCACACTCTAGCGTCATTTGTGCTAATTAACTGCTTTGCATTCAATTGTAACATTCGTATTCATTAGAATTATTAAAATTGTTCCTGCTTTAATTAGATATTATTTAAAATTACTAGTGCTGTCGACTTCCGCTCATTACGTTCGTCCAAGAACCAAATAAAACAACGGATCTTTTTCAGTTGAGGTCGGTTCCCTACCGTAACTTCAATTATTACTGCATTAATTAGATCACAGCTGTCGACTTCCGCTCGCTACGCTCGCTCAAGAGATAAATAAACCCCAAAAGTTTCTTTTCAGTTGAGGTCGGGTCCTTACCGTAATTTAAAATATCACTCCTTTAAATTATTACAAAAAATTGCCCAGACCACCGGAAAGCGACAGCACTAGTAATTTTAAATAATATGTAATTAAAGCAGGAATAATTTTAATAATTCCAATGAATACGAATGTTACAATTGAATGTAAAGCAGTTAGTTAGCACAAATGACGCTAGAGTGTGCTAGTCCGGCAACGTTCGGGTGACCTCGAAATGAACAATTGATAACGCGCCCCTAGTCTATAGTTGTACCAAAAACTGTTATTGCTGTTCAATCTTCTTGCATTGATAATGGATTTAAAAGATCAACTCCAAAAGAGAAAATGAAGAAAACTACATTAATAATAATAAGAGTATGAGGAAAGGAATTTCGAATACGTTGAATCATAACTAATTTTTATATTCTATTGGAAAGAACTTAATTATTGTAAGTTGATTATTTTATTATACACTAAAATAATTATAACACCGATTCATTAGCTCTTGAAAAATATATTTACAATATAAGATATTACGTACCTGCAAAACGTTGAAAAACAACACCAAATGTAGTGTTGACCTTGAAGTGTAAGGCTGAAATAAATAACGCGGATATATTGAGTTATCACTTGGACGTGACCGCCATTCAATGGCAGATGAACTAGCGCTGTTTGTTTCGAAGGAACACCATCGCTAACGTTAAATGACCTACATATTCTTTATAAATGACCTGTATATTCAGAACAGTCTTATCATATGACTCCTTCGACCCACTTCTTGTATATTTATCTCCAAATATTCAACATCTCCTGTCACAACGCCTCGGAGCGTCTAATGCTCGTATGTTGGGGACTATACGCTGTACACAGAACGAATTTGAATTAATTGAAGAGTGGTAAGATCTATAAAGCCTGCAAACCCTCTCTTGTCTCTTGTATACTGAGCTAACCTTTTTCATTCCTGCTCTCCAATTCTAGCATTCTCTGGTTCCTTTCAGTTCCACCATCTAAAAACATAAATGTTCACCAAATCTTCTAGAAATGCGTTCCTTCATTCAGAAGTTGTACAACAAATCCCATCGGGATGATATTAATATCCCCTTGTTTCTTTTGGGAAATCCAGTCTTATCCATCCTCATTTTTACTTCCGTGTACGAAGTAAAGGAAGTATTGTATTAGCGAAAATTTTCGGTTTTCAGATTTCAACGGAAATATCCATTTTGACCATCCCTGAATCCATTTTGACTAGTTTCGTCTTGGCGTCTGTACGTACGTACGTACGTTCGTATCTCGCATAACTCAAAAACAGTTAGCCGTAGAATGTTGAAATTTTGTATTTAAGCTGGTTGTAAAATCTACTTGTGAACATCCATTTTTGGTCACTACATGATCACCGGAAGTGGTACTTTACTTGAAGGCCATAATTGATTTGTATCAAAAATTATATTAAAGTACTATACAAAACTTCTCAAATTTAGTATTTATAATTTATATATTGATTTAAATAACATACTAGATTTTTGTTTAAATTGGAAAATCGGAAGCAGTACTTTACTTGAAGGTCATATCAGACTTTCGTCAAAAAATATATTAAAATATAATGTAAAACATCTCAAATTTAGTAAATAGGACTTTTACATCGATGTAAATGTATTTACTAGATTTTGGTTAAGATTCGTGAGCGGAAAAGGGTACTTTACTTGAAGGTCATAATAAGCTCACATCAAAAATTATATTTAAATTAAAAGAGAAATCATATGTTTCGGTAATAAAGGTTACAAACGTAATTTGGTTTCCAATCAATTTAACATTTTTATTTCTTGTTTTAAGTGTTAAAATTCAGTCTAAAATACTAGTTTTCCTCCCCATTTGTGAGATCAACAAGTCTTCATCATGAGAATAAGATATTAGTTAATTGGGTTTTTCCGATTAAAATGTCGAAACTGTCCATTTCTAATGCTTTATCCAGTGATATTGACAGTTTTATTGTTGTCATGGAACATGAAGAAATATATTGGAAACTAGTTACCTACTGAAGGAAAACGACATATAATAACGGAATGAGACCTCCAGTGACAAGAGTGTGTGTGTGTGTCAAAAGATGGATGACGGGACGCCGAGTATCGTTTTTACTGAAATCTTCGGGAACTAGTAACCAAATTTAGTATCACTTTTTGAGCCACGGATTTATAATTTTATAGGCGTACAAGGAATTCGATAAGGCTGCAATTCAATTGGGCCTCCGTGTAAACGATGAAAAGACAGTCTATATGAAGTCATCAAGAAACCAACCAGATAATAGAGAAGAAATGGTCAAATTTGGAAGCCACACTTTCAAGATGGTAAACCAATTTAAATATTTGGGTGCTCTTGTCACATCAAAGAATAAACACCAAGAAGAAATTAAGGCAAGAGTAGTTGCTGGAAACAGGTTCTATTATGCTCTTCAAAAACCCTTAAAATTCAGAGGTCTCACCAACAGAGCTAAGGTCATTTTATACAAAACAGTCATTAGACCGGTTGTGTCATATGGCTGTGAGACTTGGGTACTTTCCAAAGAAAGTGAAAGAATATTAAAAGTTTGGGAAAGGAAAGTACTAAGATGAATATATGGACCTGCCTGTGAAAACGGCAACTGGAGAATAAGAAAGAATGAGGAGCTGAAAGAAATGTTTCAAGAACCAGATCTGGTTTCCTTTGTCAGAAAGAGTCAGTTGAGATGGCTGAGACATGTGGAGCGGATGCTGGCTAGTAGGATACCTAAAAAGTTGCTAGATGGTATGCCCGGAGGAGAAAGAATGAGGGGACGCCCACGATTAAGATGGTCGGATAGCATGGAGAAGGTATTGAGAGAAATGGGAGTCAGAGGATGGAGGAGACTCGCCCAGAATAGAGAAGAGTGGAGTAAGATTGTGGAGGAGGCCCAGGCCCTTCTAGGGCTGTAGCGCCATAGAGTGAGTGAGTGAGCGTACAAGGAAGTCATATGTTGCCCACATCAGATATTTAAATTTCTTAAAGCATCACTTATTCCTTTAACTTTCAAACTCCTGCTAAATACATATATATTTATTTATTGTTAATGGCCTGAAGTAGAACATTTAGTGGAGAGAAAACCATACCGAAAAGGCAAACAGTAAAGTAATGCAGGGAGTATGAACATTTGAACCACGAAATGAAGGACACCTAGAATGATCAAACAATCGTACAGAATTGCTGTAATTCTGTGCTTCTCTAATTGATAACAAGAGAAGATGGCGTGCGGAATAAAGCAATCACAGAAGATCTGAATATTCCCCCATTCAAGGACAAAACGGAAGAACACTTACTGCGGTAGCTTACACGAGAATATCGGATTATAGGACGTAGGGTCAAATGGCGTATGTAAGCAAGAATGGAAAATCATGCAGATCTTTCTGCCAAACCTTTCTTCATCTCCCAGGATTCAATTTCTTTCCTGGTTAGACTTGTTAATGAATCTAGCGGTATGACTCTGAGCCAATTAGCATTGTTTCTGATCTTTTCCTTCCTAGGACATCAGCTGTCTTGTTCCCTTCGATTTCTTCGTGTCTTGGCGTACATGAAGTACTAGGAATGACATGGACGATATGGACAAGATCGAGTGGAATTAGGGACATTCAATAAGTTGCATACATTTTTAACGGAAATAAGTCTCGGAAATAAGAAATAAGGCTGTTTTACATGATTAAGTTTTTTTGATCAAAGCTTTGATCAAAACACTTACTCGTGTAAACTAGCCCTTACGTTCAAATTTTATGAATTGAAGAAAATCCGTTTTATGTTATCGATCAGTGAATAGTTCTTACTAAAGTTTTGTACTATTATTTGAACAACTTAGAAACTCGATTCGAAGGTATATACAACTTGGTACCGCAATATTATGCCGAAAAAGAATATAAAATTTTTATTTAAATATATAAAGACCAAGACCAAACCGCAAACCTTCATTTTATTAGTTCGTTAATGTATTAAAATCATAAAAGCGTCATATAAATACATACAAACTATTAGGTTTCTATAAATGAGACTAAAATTTTAGAGCTTGGTCGCCTACCGTGCTTTTGAAGAGATCCACGCTTGAAATGGCAATGCCTAATGAATCATGACATCGCACGCCCCCGTTTCGCCAACGCGACAAAGAACCTTTCACTCGATGGCCTCTATCCGGATCCTTTATGGCTCCTTTCTGTTTTCCTTTAAACTTCGTTGGAGAGTTTATTCACCTCAATAAAACAACCTATCTTATCTTGTGTCAATGAAAATGATAATCTGATGAAGACTTTTGCCATTGGAAAAAAAAAAGAGTTAATAGTCAATTACTAGCTGATTACACGTCCTTGGAAGAGGAATGATAAGCATAGGAATGATAAACATATTTCATAGCCTTACCCAAGAAACACCGCGAGAGTTTTTATCATTTATAAACACCCTTCTTCTATTATAAACACTACTATATATTATTACGGTAGTATAGATCCCTTTTCCGGCTCTCAGGAGCGATGGATTTTGATGAATGAGGTATCAAAAGAAAGGGAATTTCACGGAGATGTGACGAATCCTAATTTCCATTCTTATTATTATTAATTATAATTATTATTAAAATTGTTCCTGCTTTAATTACATATTATTTAAAATTACTAGTGCTGTCGCTTTCCAGTGATCTGGGAAAATTTTTGTAATAATTTAAAGGAGTGATATTTTAAATTACGGTAAGGACCTGACCTCAACTGAAAAGAAACTTTTGGGGTTTATTTATCTCTTGAGCGAGCGTAGCGAGCAGAAGTCGGCAGCTGTGATCTAATTAATGCAATAATAATTGAAGTTACGGCAAGGCCCCGACCTCAACTGAAAAGGATTCGTTGATGTTTTGTTTAGTTCTGGGGCGAATATAATGAGCGGAAGTTGACAGCACTAGTAATTTATAATAATATCTAATTAAAGAAGGAACAATTTTAATAATTTCAATAAATACGAATGTTACAATTGAATGCAAAGCTGTTAGTTAGCACAAATGATGCTAGAGTGTGCTAGTCCGGCTGACTTCGGAATGAACAAGTGATAACGCCACGCCCCCTTTGATACGGACGTGACAGTCTCGAAGTACTACCCTAGTTTTCAATATAAACAAAATTATAGAAGTGGCAAATAATTAATCAATTCCTAAGTTGAAAGAAAGGAGCAGGACCAGGTCACTGTTGACCCACCTTTGATCTTTGCAAAAGCCGACAAACACAAAGGACCCCATCCAAGCCAAACAAAACTAGCTACCTGCTTTACACATTTGAGTTGCCTAGGCTTGGCAAATGTGTAAAAGTACCTTTAATATTACTCCTGAAATAGGGGACGTTTTCATAATCTTAACGCTATCTTATTGAAATTAGAAGGTTATGGTTAATGATTTGTGTGGTTATAAAATTTATTGGTTTTCTATAATTTAGTTTTATTGATAACTAGTTTCGAATGTTATACATTCATCCTCAGTTTTAAAAACACACAAAAAATTCAAAAATAAGCAATTCAAAATATAGTTTGGTATTATTATACATATTGAATTAGATGTAATATAAATCAGTATTATAAAACATTTATGAATTATGAATTTAATTAAGACAAGAAATCAAGTACATACATTTGTCTCAATTAAATTCATAAATGTTTTATAATACTGATTTATATTACATCTAATTTAATATGTATAATAATGTCAAACTATATTTTGAAATGCTTATTTTTGAATTGTTTGTTTTTAGAACTGAAGATGAATGTATAACATTCGAAACTTGTTTTAAATAAAACAGAATTATAGAACTGGCAAATAATTTAACAATCCCTAAGTTGAAAGAAAGGACCAAGACCAGGTCACTGTTGGCCCACCTTTGATCTTTGCAAAAGCCGACAAACACAAAGGACCCCATCCAAGCCAAACAAAGCTACCTGCTTTACACATTTGAGTTGCCTAGGCTTGGCAAATGTGTAAAAGCACCTTTAATATTACTCCTGAAATAGGGGACGCTTTCATAATCAAGATGCAAGGGTTAGTTCTTTTTTTTTTTGTATTACTATGGCAACTCGTCTCTTGGTTGTTAATTGATGATGTCCGGATGACGTTTCGAATGCAGCTCCGGGAGATGTATAGTTATCAAGTTTTAAAAAACTAAGTATAGGTGAACCGGTTTCCAAAGAAACGTGTACAGAATATCTGATTGAACATGTGTATACAATTCAATACGCTATATCTTTGCTAATATTGATCCGATTTAGATGGTTCTTTTTTTAATGTGTAGGGAATTCAATTATCTGTCATATAAAAGAATACAAAATTTACCATTAAATGTATACTTTTCGAGTTATGCGCAAAAAAATAATTTGTTTTCGTCAGAACTTTTCTTCCTGCTTTTTCTCGGGGATGTACCTTATATATGAAAAGTTTGGGAGCTTTAAGTAAAATAAACAACACATAAACAAAAACATCTTTTTCGGTTGTTGCGCAGCCGCTATTGCGCACAAGGTGTTCATTTATTGGTTAGAGAATAATATTTACTAACTGTTAATAAAGAGAATTAACCCCATCAAAATTTGACGTTTTACGTTTCAAGATACGTAGAATCCAAAATATCGAATGAAAAAAAAATCCGTCCTCAAAATTTCCTACAAAAGGAAAAATCAGACCAGTGTTCGCTACGATCTAGCGTAATGAACTTCGGAGAATAATTCTTCGGCGCGGCTGGTCATCGTGGCCCTAGGGCCTCCTGACTTATCAATTGGGCTTCTGACTTCCTCGTATCTCTCTGCTTTATCCTTCCTTGGATTATTTCTTCACTTCCTTTAGCTTTCCTTTTTCTTTTCCTACTGAAGTGCACATCAAATATTTCCTCTGTACCATTTTATCGTCTGATTACATGTCCTAACCATCTCAGCCTAACTGCATTGACACAGTTTCTTCTTTCTTTTTCTTTGGTTCCTACTGCTTAATTTCTTTAATTTGGACGGGCCAGATATTTTTGAAATATTACTATTTGGAAATAATAAGCCATTGTGTAAAAATTTGCAGCGTTTTTATTTATAATTGTATAAGCTATCTTATTGAAATTAGAAGATTATGGTTAATGATTTGTGTGGTTATAAAATTTATTGGTTTTCTATAATTTAGTTTTATTGATAACTAGTTTTGAATGTTATACATTCATCCTCAGTTTTAAAAACACACAATAAATTCAAAAATAAGCAATTCAAAATATAGTTTGGTATTATTATACATATTAAATTAGATGTAATATAAATCAGTATTATAAAACATTTATGAATTATGAATTTAATTAAAACAAGAAATCAAGTACATACATTTGTCTCAATTAAATTCATAATTCATAAATGTTTTATAATACTGATTTATATTACATCTAATTTAATATGTATAATAATGCCAAACTATATTTTGAAATGCTTATTTTTGAATTGTTTGTTTTTAGAACTGAAGATGAATGTATAACATTCGAAACAAGTTTTCAATAAAAACAAAATTATAGAACTGGCAAATAATTTAACAATCCCTAATGAAAGAATTATAACAAAAAAAGATAACCCACTACAAATATAATTATGCAGAGTTATAGAAAACCAATAAATTCTATAACCACACAAATCATTAACCATAACCTCCTAATTTCAATAAAATAGCTTATAAAATTATAAATAAAAACGCTGCAAATTATTACACAATGGTTTATTATTTCCAAAAAGTAATATTTCAAAAATATCTGGTCTGTGAAGACTAAATATTTGAATACTGAAATTAAGCAGTAGGGGAACCAAAGGAAAAGAAATTTGAAGTCCCAAGATGATTAGAGAGATACTTCCATAGCATCATGCAGATGTCAACTGATTAATTCTTTTAGTATTCGTAAATATATTTTAATTATCTTTCAAGAGGCAACGCCCACCAGTTGCTCTGCGGAATTTTAACCTAAAACAGTTCTATAGAAAATGATCACATATAATTAATTATATTATCTCTATTTGTTCGAGATCTTCGGCCTATTTATGAGAAGAGAAGCGCAGAAGCTTCCCACCATGATAGTGCAAGTCTTCAGGTTTCAATGCTGACGTTGCAAAGCTGCACTGTGTCGACGAACCTAGGATAGAGTCTATTTAGCTCGATATTATTTTCATCCTTAAATAAATTTACAGAAATAAAAATATCTGATGTTGACAACACATGACTTCCTTGTACGCCTATTAAACTATAAATCGATGGCTCAAAAAGTGATACTGAATTTGGTTACTAGTTTCCAAATATTGCAGTAAGAAGGACATTCGGCGTCGCTACATCCATCTATTGACACACACACGCACACAAATAGGGAGAAAAACCAGTATTTTACACTACATTTTAACACTTAAAACAAGTAGTAAAAATGTTTAATTGGATTGGAAACCAAATTGCGTTTGTAACCTTTATTACCGAAACATATGATTTATGTATTTAATTTAAATATAATTTTTGATGTAAGCTTATTATGACCTTCAAGTAAAGTACCCTTTTCGGCTCACCAATTTTAACAAAAATCTAGTAAATACATTCATATCGATATAAAAGTCCTATTTACCAAATTTCAGATGTTTTACATTATATTTTAATATAATTTTTGATGAAAGTCTAATATGACCTTCAAGTAAAGTACCGCTTCCGGTCTGCCAATGTTAACCAAAATTTATTATATTATTTAATTCAGTATATAAGTTATAAATACTAAATTTGAGAACTTTTGCATAGTATTTTAAAATAATTTTTGATGGAAGTCTAATATGACCTTCAAGTAAAGTACCGCTTCCGGTCTGCCAATGTTAACCAAAATTTATTATATTATTTAATTCAGTATATAAGTTATAAATACTAAATTTGAGAACTTTTGCATAGTATTTTAAAATAATTTTTGATGGAAGTCTAATATGACCTTCAAGTAAAGTACCGCTTCCGGTTTGCCAATGTTAACGAAAATCTAATAAATACATTCATATCGATATAAAAGTCCTATTTACCAAATTTAAAATGTTTTACATTATATTTTAATATAATTTTTGATGAAAGTCTAATATGATCTTCAAGTCTAATATGACAGTGGCGTACGCAGGAATATGTCTGTCCTCCCGAAAGATACGGAATAATATGATTTTATATTTTTAATAATATGTTTGGTAATTTTTAACAATAATTTGTTATATTTATTGTTAAAACTTTCGACCAATTAGAAGCTTGTAGACATTTGGGTGATTATTGGCTTTCTTCAAATGGTTTTGATAAATACAAATTCTTCTTTTTTTTTAAAGAGGATTTTTTTTTTCTGATTTACGGTTCTAGAATTGGGAATTTCGTTTCTTGTAGAGTTTTTTAGTTATCGCTTCTTATATTACAAAACCTAGAATGAAGATGTTCCTGTTGGTGGTCAAGAATAAATTAAAATAGTTTTAACTATTAAAAACTTATTTAATGCCGACGTATCGACCCACATTGTAAATCTTCATCAGGACTCTGGAGGCCATCTTCTTCCTATATATATCCTATAATAAATCCGTGGCTCAAAAAGGTATACTGAATTTGGTTACTAGTTTCCAAATATTGCAGTAAAAACAACATTCGGCGTCGCGACATCCATCTATTGACACAAACACAAATTGGGAAGAAAAGCAGTATTTTACACTCAATTTCAACACTTAAACCAAGTAATAAAAATGTTTAATTGGATTGGAAACCAGATTGCGTTTGTAACCTTTATTACCGAAACATATGTTTTATGTATTTAATTTTAATATAATGTTTGATGTAAGTTTATTATGACCTTCAAGTAAAGTACTCTTTTCGGCTCACCAATTTTAATCAAAATCTAGTAAATACATTTATATCGATATTAAAGTCCTATTTACCAAATTTGAGATGTTTTACATTATATTTTAATATAATTTTTTATGAAAGTGTAATATGACCTTCAAGTAAAGTACTGCTTCCGGTTTTCCAATTTAAACAAAAATCTAGTATGTTATTTAAATCTATATATAAATTATAAATACTAAATTTGAGAAGTTTTGTATAATATTTTAATATAATTTTTGATGGAAATCAATTAGCACCTTCAAGTAAAGTACCACTTCCGGTGATCATGTAGTAACCAAAAAGGGATGTTCACAACTAGATTTTACAACCAGCATAAATACAAAATTTCAAACGGCTAACCGTTTTTGAGTTATGCGAGATATGAACGTACGTACGTACAGACTCCACGACGAAACAAGTCAAAATGGATATTTCCGTCGAAATCTGAAAACCGAAGATTTTCACAATTACAATACTAACTTTACTTCGTACAAGGAAGTAAAAATAAATAAAAATTAAAGTTGAACTTAAATGTTTTCTTTTTCTTCTTGAACTTAAAGGTTTTCATATTTCATCGGAAATATCCATTTTGATCATCCCAGAATCCCTGTTGACTAGTATCGTCTTGACGTCTGTACGTACGTTCGGTCGTGCGCAACTCGCATTACTCAAAAACGGTTTCGCAAAGTTCAAATTTGGGACTGTTGTAAAATCTAGTTGTGAACTTCCTTTTTTGGTCACTACATGATCACCGAAAGTAGTACTTGAAGGTAGTACCTTTCTCATCAAAAATTATACTAAAATATAATGTAAAACTCCTCGAATTTGTTATTTATGATTTATATTTTGATTTAAATAACATAGTATATTTTGGTCTGAATTAGCAAGCCGGAAGTTGTACTGTACTTGAAGGTCATAATAAAGTTATAATATCTATCAATATTAGGTATGATTATTTAAGTCAAATAATATAAATAACAGACTAAAGTGTAACATTTTTAGGTGAGGGACAGGTAGGTAAGGAAGAATAATTGACATGTGACAGCAGCCGTCAAAACAATTGACTAGCCTTTAACCTTTAAAAATACTAAATAAGTTGATTTAAAAACCTATAGAGAGTTAGGCAGCTTTTGTCATTGTGACAGCGGCAGGATGCGGTACGTCTCAGAAAAACTAATCAATTTTAGGAAACAAGCCACCCTCGGATCCCCGCCTGCGTCCCGAAAATATCTGATGTGACATCACATGACTTCCCTGTACGGCTACTAAACTATAAATCGGTGGTTCGAAAAAAAAAGAAAGAAGTAAAAAAAAAAACAAGAAAAAAAACATTTTTAGGTAGAGTACCACTTCCGGCAGACCAATTTTAATCAAAATCTCGTATTTTAGTTATATTGATATAAAAATCATATATATCAAAAGCTTATATACTAAATTTCAGATGTTTTGCTTTATATTTTAAAATAATTATTGATGAAAGTTTATTGTGACGTTCAAATAAAGTATTCCTTCCGGTTTGCCAATTTTTACCGAAATCTAGAATTTTATTTATATTTATGTAAAATTCTTATATACCAAATTTCAGATATTTTTCATTATATTTTAATATAATTTTTTATGAATGTTTATTATGACCTTCATGTAAAGTACCACTTCCAGTACGCCAATTTTAACAAAAATCCTACTATATTATTTATATTGATAGAAAAGTCTTCCATAATAAATTACTGAAAGTTTAGTAAGGCGTCCAAGTATCCCTTGTTTCTGCAATTTTTACGAAAATCTTGTAATTTATTTATATTAATGTAAAATTCTTATATACCAAATTTCAGATATTTTACTAATGCCTAATATAAATATTTTAATGTAATTTTGTGTGAAAGTACGAGCGTACGCACAGATGTGGTGAAACTAGTCAAAATGGATTCAGGGATGGTCAAAATGAATATTTCCGTTAAAATCTTACTGGCTTTTACTTTTATAGGCGTTCCAACTAGGGTTGCCCTTGCCCGCCATCTCCTCTTCCACTCCGCATATCCATTTACTTCTGGGTCTTCCTTGCCTCCATCTTCCCGGCGGCTGCCAATCAATAATTCGGTTCGGCCATCTTTCGGCAAACATTCGCCTGACATGGCCATACCATCTTAATCTTCGCTGTCCAATCCGCTGATTAACGGGGACCCGAGGGCCTCCACCCTGTCCCGAACGACGTCATTTCTAATTCTGTCCATTCTTGTCACACGAAGGCATCTTCTCCAAAAATCCATCTGCACTGCTTGAACCTTTGAATAGAGCTGTTTGGCTATCGTCCACGTTTCAGCTGCGTTTGTCAGGATGGGTTCTACGATGGCCTGGTAGATTCTTCTCTTGTTCTCGTTTTTCATGGTGTCGTTCCACAAAACCGGATGGAGCATGCGTACTGCTTTCCGAGCCTGTTCCACCTTTCTCCGCACGTCAGTTTCTGAGGATCCAGAGGATAAGATCCCGGGTATTTAAAAATATCCACCTTTGCGCATGTCTCAGTATCGACGAGCAGATCATCATCTTTATATATTCATATATTCAGTCATTCCAAAGTTTATTTTGAGCCCCATACACTCATAGCAGTCCCGAAGCGAGCACAACACGTTAAAATCTGAAAACTGAAAATTTTCGCGACTTACAGTACTTCCTCTACTGCGTACAAAGAAGTAAAAACGGCGAAGGCCTAGAAAAGGTAAGAATTCAATTAGAGAATATTAATTCATTCTGAGAGGGTACTCCTGCTGGAAAAGGAGAGGAGAATTCATTCTCTTGGGGAAGATAGAGTAGCCAATTACGACGGCGCGGAAAATAGAAACCGTTCCCTGCCCGGGATCAAGCCAATAACAAAATTTCATCTACCCCCTATTAGTCGAAAAGTGTGAAGAGAACCCAGGAGGGAGGGATAGAAGTTGTAAGGGAAAATAAAGACATTCTATCTGACCACTGAAGGTGACACTGGCTTAGACCTTTTCTTGGATCATGATTCAAGAAACTCTGAGACACTGATGGGGAAGTTCCTGAGTCATCAGAACGGTCGCCATAGAACTTCCAGATCGTCTACATCAATTAATTCCCAGATAAGATATTTAAATTAAAACATTTAATGGCTAAGTCTTGTCTGAATCACTACTCCCTGGCTAACTCCTACATCAGTTTGTCACATTAATTTCGATAAATAAAGATAAATGTTAGGAAGAAGGTTGTTGTTTAATATCTTAATATCCAAGTCCATTATCAATTTGAACAAGTCTGAGTAGGCTTGATATAAATAAACTTTAGTAACACTATGGTTTTATTATTCTTATAATCAGGAATATTACATTGGCTAATTAATAAGTAATGGTAAACGCAAATCAGGCCCTTGGAAAAGGTAACCAATGTAGAGGACTCAACGGTTAATTAATATTCTTCAATAATTTTGGGTTAATCATCTTCAATGATTGCCCAATGGCATCCCTTGCGGCATTGAATTTAATATATGCACCATTACTAATAGGTCAAAATGATCATAATTGTCTAATTGTCTAATTGATACATAGCATATATAATGGCATCCCGCCTTGTGGGAATTGATCATCCATTTTACATATTAATTAATATATAGTACTTTTATCAAAATTATATTAAAATATGATGTAAAACATCTCAAATTTGGTAAATGCTACTTTTATTTCAATATAAATAATATACTAGATTTTGGATGAGCCGATAGTAAAGGGGTACTTTACTTGAAAGTCATAATAAACTTATATCAAAAACTAGCTGTGCCCCGGGGTTCCACCCCCGTTAAATATGGACTATACATGTTTGTCTCATACACTTGATGAGCACATGACCAACTAAATGACACTCGAAATTTATATGGAAAACAAACGGACCAATCGTTAAATAATAACCGACTTGACAAAAAGTGTCTTCAGTTTGACGAATCATATGCCAGATATTATTTTTTCTAAAATCTTATCTTTCCAACAGTATATTATACATCTATATTACAAGAGGCGTACGCAGAATTTTTTTTTCGGGAGGGAATTGAAATTTTTTTCGGGGAGAGGCGAGAGAAAGGTGTATTTAATATAAGGAAGACAAATAATCACCTAATCGTCTATAATCGTCAAACTGGGAGTAATTTTTAAGGATAAGTATGAAAATTGGATTAAAAATTACCAAACATATTATTTGAAATGGAGATGGGCTGGCCATCTGGCTAGAATTACGGACGGAAGATGGCCCTTAACGACAACAGAATGGACTCGTTATGATTTGAAAAGAAAACGTGGAAGTCAATGAAGTGACTACAGAAGAGCTGATTTTCTGCAGATTTCATGAAATTCTGCAGATTTCATCCATAAATATGACGAATAAGAGGGGATTTAGGCTAGCTTCCTGCATCACGCCTAATTCTATGGGAAAAGGCTTGGACTCCCTTCCATTGATCCTCACAACTCCTTTTGCTTCCCGATGAACCGATTTATAGCTGTTATAAGATCGCCTGGAATATTTTTTGCCTCCAAAGCTTCCCATATTTCTTTTCTGTCAACGCCGCTTTAAGGTCTAGAAATGCTAACGAAAGCCCTCTTGTTCGTTCCTAATTTGGTTCTCGACTGTGAGACTTAGTCTTCTTTCCAGGATTGAGGTGTATAGTTTGTAAGCTACCGAAAGTAAGCTTATCGGTCTGTAATTTTCACAGTCGGTGGAGTCATCTTTCTAATGAATAGGGTCAATAATACTGAACTTTGTAATTATCTTCGCATTCCTGGAGTTTCTGGAGGAATTTAATAAGTTCTTGTCCTCATTATATCAGTAATTCTGGAGCTATGCTGTCCCTTCCTGCCGCTTTACCTATTTTAATTTTTTGAATGGCACATTATATCTCGTCTTCCTCCATAACTTCTAGGCTTTCTGGAATATTATTTTCCGCAGAATGTTCTCCCGGGTCATTAGATCCTCCAACTGAGAAATGTCCTTGATAGAACTGCCTCCACCGTAAAATAATTTTTACTTCTTCTGTGATCATATAGCCTCTTGAGTCTTTAGCGTTTCTCACTGGGTTACTTATTTTCCCTCTCAATGTCTTAATACTCTCTCGGTGATCTTCATCGAGACCTTTTCCGAACTTCTCCCACGATACTTTTTTTGCTTGATGGACCACTCCTTTGCATTAATTTCTGGCTGGGTGATATTGATTTAGTTTTTCGAACATTTTATCTTGAAGGTAGGTTTTCCACGCTTTCTACTTTAATCGAATTGAATGGTGTACTTCTCCGTTCCACCAGCCTTTAGTCTCAGGTCGTCCTGGGACTATTAACCCTGTGCAGAGGGCCCCAGAATCACTTTCTCTGAGCTCACCTGGATGACTCTCAGCAGGGGTCATGTTCCTGTAAAGTTCTGCTGGGGACCCAGTGCTGGAGGGGGGGGGAGTGGTATACCCCAGCCATCCTTTCTCCCGAGGGGACATAAATATTCAGGAGACCAGTTGTCCTGAGGATACGGAGCCTCCGTCCCTGGGCTAATAACCCGCATGGCAGTATAATTTATTCAAAGTCAACATACCTAGCCTCGGATATTTCAGGTATATGCCTGTCTTAAATACGAAATTTCAGTATCGTACGACTTGTTTTTGAGCTAAGCTGTTCGCATACACACACACGCCCATACAAACAAACCATTTTGTGAGATTAGGTTTTTGGACTCTGGGGGGCTTAACACGTTTTTTTCTGTTGAAACTTGGATTCGAAATTTTTCACGATCGTTATACTTTTCCTAACTATATATAGGTAAGTGGAAGTAAACGAACTGATATTTCGGCGTCTTTTAAAATTAACTTAAAACCATGTCCACACTGTTCGACATTCGATTCGAAATCGCATACGACACCTCATTCGTCATGTCGAATCGAAAGTCGAACAGTGTGGACATAGCTTAACAGATTCAATGATATTCACAATCATGTTCACATGTAATGAAAGACCAGAATAAGAGTATCTATAATATTGCTGCAGATCAATTTATAAATAGCATTGGTTTAATGAACATCATTAGAGAAAAAATTTAAAGTTAATAAAAATTGTATATACAAATATACAATAAACAAGAAATAAACAATTTAGTATATACACATTATAAAAAAATGATAGAAAGGAGCATAATTCGAATAAAGAACCATGTTGATGAAAAGAGCAACATGTACTATAGAAATTTTTAGTTGACGTCCGCATGATGGTATAGAAGAATCAATCTATTCAGGGATTGTTAAATTACTTGACACTTCTATAAACATTTTTTAATTTAAAACTAGTTTCAAATGTTATACATTCATCTTCAGTTCTAAAAATGCACAAAAATTAAAAAATCAGCAATTAAAATTCAGTTTGGCATTATTATACATATTAAATTTAACGTCGTCAAAATGTATATCAATTAAGATTATATTTTGTTTTTAGTCTGAATTTAAAATAGAAAAAAACTATATCTTCATATTTTCCTTCTCCTAAAGACAAAATGGACCTTTTCAAAAAAGCGGTTTGTACAAACTAAATTCCAATTATTGTGCACCTAAATATAGGAGAAAAACTGGGAGATTACCAAATCAGAGATTAAAGGAACATCCATATACGTAATAATAATAAGACAGAGAATTCAATCTTTTGCAATTCATTTAAATGAAAAAAAAAAAAACTATAAATTAATCAAAGACCCAGGAATTAAATTAATACATCACAGCCTCAAATTAAATATATAAGAAGGACTTTAAATAATAAAATCCTTCATATACAATCCAGATTTTTGCTTTACCAAATAAATATCTCCAATAATCCAATCTTAAATTTATTCCCATCCATAACAGGAAAAACAATTACTCACCGGAATTACTGGAAAAACCCCTAAACCGTACTATTTACCTACAAACATCTCACCTTTCTTCCATTACAGTCATTTCCATTACTAGTTCAATGCGAGAACAAACCAGTATAACCTGTTCTGTTTGCCACTTCTATAATTTTGTTTTTTTGAAAACTAGTTTCGAATATTATACATTCATCTTCAGTTCTAAAAACACATTGGTATTTAAGTTTTTGAAAGCACATCGCGTCTTGTCTGAATTATAGCAATAACAATTTTCTCCATTTTTTTTATCTTTATAAATTAATTTATTTTTCATTGGAGTGAGTTTGGTTGACCGTAGATATACTTAAGGAAGAATTTGGTCGGGGAGAGGAGGAGGGGGGTGGGGAAGGGTGCGTCATCTTCAGTTCTAAAAACACACAAAAATTCAAAAATCAGCAATTCAAAATATAGTTTGCTATTATTATACATATTCAATTAAATATAATATAAATTAGTATACTATTATATAGTATATTTAGTATAGTATACTAATTTATATTACATCTAATTTAATATGTATAATAATATCAAACTGTATTTTGAATTGCTTATTTTAGAATTTTTGTGTATTTTAAGAACTGAAGATGAATGTATTTATAACATTCCAAACTAGTTTTTAATAAAATAACAAAATTATAGAAATGGCAAATAATTTATTAAGCCCCAACATGTATTTGATCTCTAATCTCAATTAAATTCATAAATATTTTATAATACTAATTTATATTACATTTAATTTAATATGTGTTTTGACGACATTTTATTTAATATGTATAATAATACCAAACTGTATTTTAAATTGGAGATTTTTGATTGTTTGTGTTTTTAGAACTGAAGATGAATATATGACATTTGAACCTAGTTTTCAATAATAACAAAATTATAGAAGTGATAAATAATTTATCAATTCCTAAATAGAAGTTTTTGTAGAGAGATTACTTAAAAATGGGCAACTGTTTCCGAAACGTCAATATAAATTAATTAAATAAAGAAAGGATGTATGAAGTATGATGGGTTATATATACATTAACTAATTAAATATAAATGGTACTGGAGGAGAATTTTCCGAGGGGCATAGCGCATTCAATTAATCTTCTTGAAAAATTAAAATTAGAAGATAAAATTAACCCTAGAACGCCATATTATAAATTTTTACAGAATGCTCTATTATTATTAATATTACCATTTTATTATGAAATGATAAAATTAACCCAGGAATGCTAACCCTTGCCAAAATGGCGACACCTCTTTGAATTAAATCGTTGCGCAAGATCGTTTACCTATTTCCATCGGGGAACTTGCGAAATAAGACTTATTGTATCGCCAAAGTTCCGAACAAGGAAATAACAGTACCAGAACAGATCTGTACTTTATGATTTAGTTGAAGAACGCAATCGAGACCTGACTAAGAAAATGGTAGATAAAACTTTTAAATATGAGAGGGAACTTAACAAAAGCTAGTTCGAAAGGCAAAGGATGCCCATCTCTGGTCGATGGTCAGCAGACCTGACTGAGGTGTGACAAAGTGTTTCCACATGGACTCCCGGCTGTGCTGTATGTGTGTTCTAACACACAAGAGGGGTCTGAGAAAGAGGCCGTTGTTACAACATATGTTTCACAACGATCTTTATAAAAATGAATAATAACAATCGTCTGTTAATTGGGCTTAATGAAAATTAAAATTTTATAAAGCTACATAAATTGACAATATTTCTAGTGAATTAATTTGGATCATTTTTAATAATTCAATAAATGAATGCAGTTCGTACTACTTAGGGATTGATAAATTATTTGCCACTTCTATAAATTTGTTTTATTGAAAATTAGTTTGGAATGTTATACATTCATCCTCAGTTCTAAAAACACACAAAAAATTCAAAAATAAGCAATTCAAAATACAGTTGGCATTATTATACATATTAAATTAGATTAATATAAATTAGTATTATAAAACATTTATGAATTTAATTAAGACAAGAAATCAAATACATGTTGGTACTCAACAAGGTTTAAATGGATTATATCAAACAGAAAAGTTTTATTATTCTAATTTAATATTTATAATAATATCAAAATATATTTTGAATTGCTTATTTTTGAATTTTTTGTGTGTTTTTAGAATTGAGGATGAATGTATAACATTCGAAACTAGTTTTCAATAAAACAAATTTATAGAAGTGGCAAATAATTTATCAATCCCTAATTAGATTGATCCTTCTATACCATCATGCGGATGTCAACTGACCAATCAGATTGATCCTTCTATACCATCATGCGGATGTCAACTGAGAAAGTTTACATGCTCAGAATATCGACAGATGATTTTTTTTTTTTTTCTCTGCCATTTTGAGAGTCTTGGCTTCTTGTTTGGAATTTTCCATTTATGTCCTTAAAATTATTTACGTCTCATCTTGAGCTTTTGCTCATGCAAATCTAAAAATTAAGCACCGAAATATTTCTTGATCAATACAAAATATTACGACGGATAACAAAATAATAAAAAATAAATAAAATCCTGTGGTAGTTAAAATCAAGAAATAGTTTCATTTTATCGATTTCTAGCCAATATAAAATCCGTAATCTGTATTTTTTTTTTTTTTATGAAGCAATTTTGTTTTCAAAGATTACAAGGTTAGCCTTATCATCATATTTAGCGTCATCACTGAATGTCATCATCATCACTTACTGTGGCTATTATGTTTACTGTTTTTGTCTGATCTTGTCGATTTTGTATGAAAGAGCAATGAGAAAACTCATCGAATTATTATTAATTATTCCCCCCCCCCCCCCAAACCTCTCCCTACCCCGAAAAAATTCTACGTACACCTCTGTCTATGGTCACAAGAAATAAGTAGGTAAGTCGAATAATGGTCCTCCTAAGTTATATGCATTGTGATCATGTCTTCTATACGTTGCGAAGAAGGCTTGGATCATCTCGATCTCAATACATATAACTCAGGAAGACCATTTTTTGACTTACCTGTACCACTACAACCCATGAAGGGTCTTGGGTTCAGTACTTGTTAAGGACCGTACTGTCTCTAGGCCAACGGTTGTGCAAGGAGGTGATTTGGCCGAGATCACGCTCAACCGCCAGGTTTTCCCCCCAATTAAGGGTACCCATTTTATAGAGGCTGGGTGGTCCCCTGGAGGGTCTCCCGATCCCGGGACCGGGAGCATTGTAACTTAGTGCCTTACCACTGAGCTACTTCGCTCCCATCGAATTGTGATTGTAAGATAATTTTCCAAAATCAGCTTCAATTTCATTACTCAAAAGATATTTACTGTGAAATTGGAAATGAATCATAGAGGTATCTATACTAGGTTGTTACAAAAGTCCTTGTGCATAACTATAGCTTTATTTCAGATTACATATTTTAAACATTATTGAATATTTTTGGAGGTCTATTTTTGAGCTTTTTCTGAGGATCACTCTGATACAGAACTGTTAAAATAAAAAAAATAGTTGAAAAAAACTGAAGCAAGTAAAAAAATAATCATTTGACACTTTTAAATCTCATGCAGACTCCTGTGATTTAAGAAAACAATATGGCGGCCATTTAGCAGAATGACTCTAAACTGATTTGTTTTAATTTGTTTTCTATTATAATATTTAGCATGCTATTGTTGAAACTTATATCATTGACAAATCCAAGGTTGTTACAAAAGTCCTTCTGCATTAGTATAGCTTTATTTCTGATTACATATTTTAAACATTATTGGATTCTACTCTTCAAAGTAAAGTCCATTGTTTTTAACTGCTTTCACCCATCTTTCTGCCAGTAATTGGATTTGATGCCGGTACCCTTCCTTCGGTTTTGAGACAAAGAACTCTTCACATCCAATTTTTACATTCACCTGATTATCAAAAAATCCGACCTTTTAAAAAATTAGCCATTGATCCAAACAAACCATAATCTGATGGTGCAATATCTAGGCTATACGCAGGATGAGGCAAATCATTTACTCCTTGCAGTTCCGATAATTTTTCCTTGGTCAAACGAGAACGATGTGCAGGGGCATTGTCGTGTTGCAAAATGGCTTGGTTCCTGTTGGCCAAAGCGGGGTACTTTGCATTCAAAACTGCATAAATTCTGTCTAGCTGTTCACAGTAAAGGTTTGAATCCTCACTACGGCCGATAAATCACCAGTAGTTAGAGTGGGTCCTGGTTCATACATTCAAGAAGAACGTCATCATCAACGACCGATGGACGACCTGATCTGGGTTCTGTGGCAGTATTTCGATGGATAATTGACTCTTCTTCTATGGCGGCTACCTTTGCGCTTAAACCTATTTTCCAGTAATGTCTCAAAAGACCGCGAATCACGATTCTTTCTTCTGACATTGCACGTGCGTTTTAAAAATGTAAATGATCCCCTAAAGCCAACTCGAGTCGGAAGAAATTAAAGGATTAGTCAAAGTAAAGATTGACATAAATAGTAGGAACAAAAACATTCTTATAGAATAATTATGAGAGTTTGAATTAAGGGTTGCGTTCATGCACAAGGACCTTTTTATTTGTAACAACCTAGTAAATATAAAAATTCAGCCTGTGTATGTTTGTGATCTCTAAGCTCGAAAAGTATTCGGTCGATTTTGATGCCGTTTACACTATCATTTAGATATTTTCTTCTGAAAGGTTTATATGCGTTAAATTTTTTGAAATGTTTTCCTTAAAGGGAGAAATGAAGAAAAACTATTTTAAATATCTGATGTGGACAACTCATGACTTCCTTGTACGCCTATTAAATTATAAATCCTTGGCTCAAAAAGTGATCCTGAATTTGGTTACTGGTTTCCGAAGATTGTAGTAAAAACGACACTCGACGTCCCGACATCCATCTATCGACTCACATACACAAACACACACTCTTGTTCCTGGAGGTCTCATTCCGTTATTATTTATAGTTTTCCTTCAGTAGGTAACTAGTTTCCAAGATATTTCTTCATGTTCCGTGACAACAATAAAACTGTCAATATCACTGGACAAGGCATTCGAAATGGACAGTTTCGACATTTTAAGCGGAAAAATCCACTTAACTAATATCTTATTCTCGTGCTGGAGACTTGTTCATCTCGCAAATGGGGAGGAAACCCAGTATTTTAGACTCAATTTTAACACTTAAAACAAGTAATACAAATGTTTAATTGCATTGGAAACCAAATTGCGTTAGTAACCTTTATTACCGAAACATACGATTTATGTATTTAATTAAAATATAATTTTAGATGTAAGCTTATTATGACCTTAATGTAAAGTACCTTTTTCGGCTCACCAATTTTAACCAAAATAAATTAAATACATTCATATTGATTATAAAAGTCCTAATTACCAAATTTGAGATGTTTTACAGTATATTTTAATATAGTTTTTGATGAAAGTCTAATATGAACTTCGAGTAAAATACCGCTTCCGGTTTTCCAATTTAGACCAAAATCTAGTATTTCATTTAAATCAATATATAAATTATAAATACTAAATTTGAGAAATTTTGTATAGTATTTTAATATAATTTTTGATGGAAATCAATGATAACCTTCAAGTAAAGTACCACTTCCGGTAATCTAGCAGTGACCAAAAAGGGAGGTTCACAACTAGATTTTACAACAATCCTAAATACAAAATTACAATTTTCTACAGCTGACCGTTTTTGAATTATGCGAAATACGAACGTACGTACGTACAGACGCCACGACGAAACTTGTCAAAATGGATTCAGGAATGGTCAAAGTGGATATTTTCGTCGAAATCCGAAAACCGAAAATTTTCGCGATTACAATACTTCCTTTACTTCGTACAAGGAAGTAAAAACGTTTGTATCTTGCTCCTTGGCCGATGCAATACCATTCTCACTCCATTGGAACTCAGTAGACCTCTGGAAATGGAAATACCAGAGAGATGGCAAGCCTTGTGGGACGCCCTAGTAAATTAAAAGTTATCAAAAAGTGGTAAAACCATGGTCTACATCCTACCGCAGAAGCAGCAGAAAGGAAGTCGCCCTGACCCGGTTAAGAATAGGCCACACTCATGGTATCACAGCTTATCAGAAAACTCGCACCTCCATCACATGCCAATATCCTTACTCGGTTCTTACGGCTAGGCATATTTTTGAGCAACTCGCTATGTCCCAACAATAAATAAAATAGGACCGATCCCAAATTTATCAAGTGATCTTAATGACAATGAAACTTCGGTAACATTGCTATTTAATTAGGGATTGATAAATTATTTGCCACTACTATAGTTTTGTTTTATTGAAAACTAGTTTCGAATGTTATATATTCATCTTTAGTTCTAAAAACACATTGGTATTTAACTTTTTGAAAGCACACCGCCCCTTGTCTATATTATAGCATTTTACAACTTTCTCCATTTTTTTTACTTTCTTGTACGAAGTAAAGGAAGTATTGTAATCGCGAAAATTTTCGATTTTCAGTTTTCAACGGAAATATCCATTTTGACCATCCCTGAATCCATTTTGACTAGTTTCGTCTTGGCGTCTGTACCTATGTACGTTCGTATCGCGCATAACTCAAAAACGATTAGCCGTTGAAAGTTAAAATTTCGTATTTAGGATTATGATATTTATATAATTATATGGATTATTATAATCTAGTTGTGAACCTCCCTTTTTGGTCACTGCATGATTACCGGACGTGGTACTTTACTTGAAGGTCATTACTGATTTTCAAAAAAAATTATATTCAATTATTATCCAAAACTTCTCAAATTTGGTATCTAAGACTCACGTAAAAGTATTTTAAAATATAATGTAAAACATCTCAAATTTGGTAAATTAGTCTCTTATATCAATATAAGTAATTTAATAGATTTTGGCTGAAATTTAAAATCCGAAAGGGATGCTTTACTTAAATGCCATAAGAAACTTACATCAAAAGGTATATTGACATTTAATACAGAGATCATATGGTTCTGTGATAAAGGTTATAAACGCAATTTTTTTCCAATTAAATAATTTTAACTTGTTTTAAGTGTTAAAATTGATTGTAAAAAACTGGTTTTCTACCCCATTTGTGAGATGAATAATTTTGCAGCAGGAGAATAAGATATAAGTTAAGCGGGTCTTTTCCTTAAAATGTCGATTTCCAATGCTTTATCTAGTGATATTGACAGTTTATATGTTGTCACGGAACACGAAGAAATCTCTTGGAAATTTCATCATGAGACCTCCAGAAACAAGATCGTGTGTGTGTGTGTGATTTTTTTTTTTTTTTTTTTTTTTTTTTTTTTTTTTTATTCGAGGGTGGGTGGAAATCTTCAAAAGACACGGGTAGGCCCGTACCTATCCGCGTGTGGGATTTCTACCCACTAAAGTGGTGGAAGTGGCTCCCTACACCTCTTTCCCACCCTCCACGGGACCACCGTTAGGCATTACTTCATGGAGGGTGATTGGCTGTGTGCCGCCTCATTGTTTTAGGCTGCCACTATTTAGGCGCGCCTCTCCTTCTCCTCCTTCCTCAGCTTCTTAATGACCTCTGCCGCTAGGCGCTGGCCTGCCATCCAACACTCCTGTGAAAGCAGCATCAGGCTGACGATGCTGTCTACTGTGGGTCCTGAGCCAAAGATTCCTAGAAATTCTCCCCTTTGAAAGCGGGGACAGCTAAAGAATACATGCTCTACAGTCTCATCTATTGTTGGGCACCTTGGACATACAGCGGTGTCCAATACAGCGGTGTGTGTGTGTGTGTGTGTGTGCGTGTTTCAATAGATGGATGTCGCGACGCCGAGTATCGTTTTGGAGATACTGCAATCTTCGGAAACTAGTAACCAAATTCAGGATCACTTTTTGAGCCACCGATTTATAGTTTAATAGGCGTACAAGTTACAGTCATGTGTTGTCCACATCAGATATTTTTTTCTATATTAATTAATTTATTTTTTATTGGAGTGAATTTGGTTGACCATAGATATACTTAAGGAAGAAGTTGGTCGGGGAGTGCGGTCATAAACTAACACATTTATAAGTAAGACTTATTTATTTTGTGCCAACTTTTTGGCCTAAGTTTTTGACCAAATCAAGGCTAAAAGAAAAAACAAAATAACAACATTGAAAACGACAGAGGCAGCACCAGTAACAGTAAAAAATGATAAAGACAGAAATTACAAGCAAGTAAAAAATATATGAAGTATAAAAAAAAAAAAATATGACTATATATAATTTAAAAATTGAAAGTTAAATGAAAAGTGTGAAGGAAAGATTATGAATTACATGAAACAATAAAGTAAATTTTACATGATATGATAAAATCTATATTTCTTTTTTACAATATATATATATATATATATATATATATATATATATATATATATATTGCCGTATTTTTCTTTTGATACTTCATATATTTTTACCTTACTTATAATTTTTCTTTTTATAATTTTTTACTGTTACTGGTACTACCTCTGTTGTTTTCAATGTTGTTATTTTTATTTTTTTATTTTAGCCCTAATGATGTCCCAAAACTTAGGCCGAAACGTTGGCACAAAATAAATACGCCTTACTTATTAATGTGTTAGTCTTTGGCCGCACCCCCTGACCAATTTCTTCCTTAATTTATTTTTTAATCAACAATTATTTTATTTATTTATTATTTTTTTTTTTATTATTTTTTTGATTTTGTTCCAAATCTGATTAGATCAAACAAACCATAGGCGTTGATGACCTAAGGGTTTTACGCCTATAAACAAAATCAAACAAACAAACAGACCATTTTGCGAGACTTGGTTATTTGGAGGGGGGACCTTAAAACGTTTACGTTGAAAATTTGAATTAATAAATTATTCACGATCGCAATATTTCCTTATACTATGTATTTTATATATATGTAAGGGAAAGTAATAACCTAGTTTATTTTTATTAAATGTAGATCGTGTTTATTCATCTTATAATGGATGCATTCAATAATAATTAAAAAAAAAAAAAACAACCCTCATTGAACGTGTTACGAAGATAATTTTATCCATAATTTTTTTTTTCTTATTCGCGTACCTCCTGGAACGACCTTACGTACGTGAATATCTTTTACCTGGTCTTCTGCTTATTTCTTCCTTCCATCAGGTGTGTTCAAAGTGAATCTTGATTCAACTGTGAACAATCTTCATTTGTCCAAGCAATGTGTTTTCCCGCATGTGAACTTAATGTGCCCGAACGAGTAGAACGGATCCGGTTTTATTACTGACAATTTTCAATAACACTTCATATATCACTACTATATATTATTACGGTAGTATAGATCCCTTTTCCGGCTCTCAGGAGCGATGGATTTTGACGAATGAGGTATCAAAAGAAAAGGAATTTCACGGAGAAGTGACGAATCCTGATTTTGTTCCTTAAAATCTTACAAGTACTTAAATAAAAGTGATGAAAAAACTGGAAGGTTTCAAAACTTTGACGACTGAGAGTCGACGGATCGAGACGGGATAAGTTGGGTTTTAAAGGTTTTGACGCGGGCATCAAGATCACCTACGCTCCTACGGCGTTTTTATCTGGATTTTTAAAGCTTAAAAATATACCGTTTTCGAGATAATGCACGATATAGATCCGCACGGGTCCTATGCCATCTTGGGTTACGTGCCGTCGTCATGGCAACTTTATATCAATTTGAGTCTGTTTACAAACACTTTTAATGAGTGGGAAATTATATATTGTTTCCCATGTCCAACCCTAAAGGGCACTGTTAAATATGAATACAAAACGTAGAAAATGTTATAGCTGGATCTAATTGCCTAACTGCTAAATTTAAGAGATATTTTCCAGTGGGTTAAGCTAATTACTTATTAAGTATGAACTGTAACTTCAACATAGTCAGTACAAACTATGTAGCTATACCAAATCTGAATGTTCAATAAACTTTTTGGGTAATATTATATTGTTTACACAAATAAATATGTTTCCCTAATATCGCTTATACTTCTAATGTATCCTAAGCCCTAGCTTATGCGAGAGATCTCGCCCGGGTATACTAGTAATATAATAATTATGTAATATCATTGCATAATCTTTTTTCATGCAAACATTAAAAAGGACGAAGTAGGGTTTTAGTGATGAAGATAATATTTACTGGGACCCTTGGTTTCTTTCCTTGGCCCTGCGAGAAAAAAGCAATCATACCAACTTCATTAAACTTCCTTGTGACTAACCTTTCTTCGAGAAATATGGACACTCCTTAAATTAAATTCCTTACACCATTGGCAGTAGAGAACCGGTTTCTTGAAATATGCAATTGAATAAATCGGTCGTCGCGTCTTATTGTGTAGAGCGTAGGCGACCTGATACGGGCTTCTGGTGTGGTTTATTTTTCCTCCATAACGCCAAGGCATCTGGCAATATTACGTTGGCTAATTCCTTCTTGCATCCAATTTAATCAGACGAATCACCATTCCCTCCGATAAATTCTGCAAAGTGTTTTATCTATTCATTTTGAAAGAATAAAAACCACTTTAAAAAAATATCCGCGGTTAACAAAATGATAAATGAGTCGCCCTGTGAAAAATATAAAATGCATTGAGAGAATTAATTTTGTATGGAATTAAAATAAAAATGTATCTACTCTTGTTTACATAGGTATCATAATACCTAACTTACCTGTAAATAAATAAAAGTTTATCTGTATTGGACAGTGGCATTATTTTAGAGATAAAAACATAAGTGATACGATACTTTTGTCCAGAAGTTTATTAATTATAGGATAGCTATTTTATCCTTTAAAAACGCTGCAAATTATTACACAATGGTTTATTATTTCCAAATAGTAATATTTCAAAAATATCTGGTCTGTCCAAGTAAAAAAAGAAATTAAACAAAAAAGAAAGGAAATTTAAAGCATGTCCCAAGATGATCGCTGTTAGAGTGCCGAAATGGGAGTGTAATTTAAAAAAACTGTGTCAATGCAAGTAGGCTGAGATGGTTAGTACATGTAATCAGAGCGTAAAACGATACAGAGAAAATATTGGATGTGCACTTCAATAGGAAAAAACAAGGAAAGACTAAGGAAGTCCAGGAATAATCTAAGGAAGGATAAAGTAGAGAGATGCGAGGAAGTCAGAAGGCCCAGGGCCACGGTGACCTGAATTAGTCTACGAAGTTCATTACTCTATATCTCAGCTAATACTGGTCCAATTTAAATGATTTTTTTTTCCTTTTGAGCTTATAATATCTTAATCGGCAATTATATAGATTTTTTTACTTTCCCTTACCTATATACGAAGTATATAGTAAGGGGAAGTATTGCGATCGTGAAAATTTTCGAATTCGAGTTTTCAATAATAATACACGTTAACTATTAATAATAAATACACGTTTTAAGGTCCACTGAGTCCAAATGACCAAGCCTCGCAAAATGGTCTGTGTATCTGTGTGTATGTGAACAGTCTAGCTCAAAAACGAAAAGTCGTACGATACTCAAATTTCATATTTAAAGTAGGTATATGGCTGTGATGTTACAGCAACTTTTTCGTCAAAATCAACTAACCGGAAGTGCCACTTTATATAATCGATTTTACACTTTTTTACAATTTTCTCGAAAACGGCTCTAACGATTTTGATGAAACTTGCCTAAATTATTCTTCATAAAGACCTTTAACTTTTCATTTATGTAGTAAATCACCGAAGAATTGCAGAGGAAAAATTTATGATGAAAAGAATACTTTATTTGCGTATAGCTTAAAAATTATGCATTCTAATGTAAATCATGTGTAAAATTGAATGAAAGTTAATTAAATTATCTAAAAAATAATAAAAGAATTATCAAAATCGGACCATTATAAGCAAAGATACAGTGTATTTTATGTGGATTACAAGACCCTGGATGGATAACCAAGCGCATCCGAAAGGAGACGGATGCGACCGAACCTCCTCCCACCAATTTGCCAATTTGTTGTAAACAATACGCTCTGTAATAAAGTAATTTAAGAATACAAAAGCGAAAATTAACTTAATAATTTCTACTTTCACATTATTTAATGGAAAGAAAATGTTTTCATGGAAACTAAACCAGAAACTTTTAAAATATATTTGCAACTTGACAAAGTTAAAATAGTGTACGGAATTGTTGTACTAAAATTGTTTAAGCAATTTTTTTATTGTACTTAAGTGGGAGAAGATGTGTATGCTGCTGAGTTTATTAGAAGCAGTGTTTATGTGAACTCTTTAAAATTGTATTAAAAAGATAATTATTATAGGACGGTAAGGGAAAGTTGTGTGATGCACGCACCGCACCAGATTTTTTAATTCCTTGGTATGCTGATTCCAAAACACCTTACATTTCCCCTCTATCTTTATAAATAGCCGAGATATGAGCTTATAAGATCTCTAATCGGCCGCCATTTTGAAACAAACAGTCGAATGGTAATGTCGAGTTCCGGGGATCATCGTGGGGTGATCTGAGACATTGGTTTCGAATCTCAAGAAAATCGGTCCAGTAGTCTCGGAGAAAAGACGCGGACGGCGGACGGCGGACGGGCGGATTTTTTTTTGTTTGTATTCGATATTTGGATTCTACTTATCTTGAAACGTAAAACCTCATATTTTGTGGGAGGAGGGGGGGCGGAAGGGCTACAAAAATGTTTTCCTTGGTTTATTCCAAAGGTCTATTATTGAAAATAATAAACCAAAAGTTTCGTCGAAATCAGTTTCGCCTTTTTCTAGTAAAAAGCTTCCAGATAAGGCTAACAAAGAGATAACAATTTACATGATGATAACTAAATGGTGATAGGCCGTAACTGCAAAAAAAAAAAACAGACTTCATGCACGCCATAAACACGTGAAACTTCGTATTTGAAAACGAGGCCGACATGTGTGAAAAGTATAATGCCCATGACCTGTTGTAGTACCTGATGAGTAAACAACTTTTCCGCTGATAAATCGTATTAATCCTAAATGAGAATAGCCGAGAGACCTTAAAACTTTTTTGTATTTTGATATACCTTCTTAGAATCAGAAAAATACGATAAAATAATAGACGATTTTCAGATGTTTTAAAATAGTTATTTTTCCTTAATGTAAAACCGATATGCTATTTCATTTGATTGTAAGTTAACTCATCGTAACTATAATAATAAATATCTGATGTGGACAACACATGACTTCCTTGTACGCCTATAAAACTATAAATCGGTTGTTCGAAAAGTGATCCTGAATTTGTTTACTAGTTTCCGAAAATAATAGTATCTCAAAAACGACACTCGGCGTCGCTACATCCACCTATTGACACGCACGCAAATAGGAAGGAAAACCAGTATTTTATACTCAATTTCAACACTTAAAACAAGTATTAAAATGTTTAATTGGATTGGAAACCAAATCGCGTTTGTAACCTTTATTACCGAAACATATCTAGTAACCTTTATCGAAATCTAGTATGTTATTTAAATCAATATATAAGTTATAAATACTAAATTTGAGAAGTTTTGCTTAGTATTTTAATATAATTTTTGATGGAAATCAATTATGACCTTCAAGTAAAGTACCACTTCCGGTGATCAAGCAGTGACCAAAAAGGGAGGTTCACAACTAGATTATACAGTAATCCTAGATACAAAATTTTAACTTTCTACGGCTAACCGTTTTTGATTTATGCGAGATACGAACGTACGTACAGACGCCACGACGAAACTAGTCAAAATGGATTCAGAGATGGTCAAAATGGACATTTCCGTTTAAATCTGAAAACCGAAAATTTTCGCGATTATAATACTTCTTTTACTTCGTTCAAGGGAGTAATAATAATAACTACAATAAGTGATGCATATCACGTTACTCCAAAGTCAGACATTATAACACGGTCATCAAACCAGAAACCATATATGCATCTGAAACCTGGGTAATGAATCGACAAGGTGAACTAGAAAACATCGAGAAAACTGGAAAGAAGAATCATCAGGAAAATTCTAGGACCCGAAAAGACAGAAGAAGGGGTATCCCGGTAGGCTGCGAAGTAGACAGGAGACCGAACAGAAATCCAACGTAATACACGATATGTTGAAACGTCGACTGCAATTCTATGGTCATATCAACAGAATGCCAGCCACCCGATTGACAAGACTCATCTTGGAATACAATGAAAGAATAATGAATATGAGGTGGTTGCCGAAGTTAGAGACGCTGGCATAACATCGCAATCAGACCAAGATCTGCTAATAACAACAGTCTTGAATCATTTTCTGACATATTTGAGGATTAATCCATAAACTATTTGCAGGAAAGGAACACTTTCAGGCCTATCTTCCCTTTCTTAACCCGATATACCTAATCCGTTTGGTATGGGATAATAAAGGATAATAATTCTCCAACCAATGGGTAAAGACCTTTCGGCTCCAGAATAGTGACAACATTTCCTCCAACACCGAAGGATGAGCCCTCGGGATTGCGCAGTGCCCCTAGCGAACTGTACAAGAAGCTGAGAATTCGCACTTTAGGGATAAGGCGTCCACAAGACTGCCTCCTAAAACCAGAATCCTGCCCCTTTTCAGGAGAAATCCCCTCTCACTTATAAGTCTCTTGAAATTCCCATGGTGCCACCCGGAGCAGACAGTTGGCCTTTTATAGAAGGAGGGAGACCAACCCCAATGGAGCTTGGAGGGTACTTTTCATTGAAGGGAGAGGAAAGAGCGACGCATACTGCACCCTCCAGTTGTCCCTAACCCTTAGACTTTCCGGCTCTGATGTAATAAGAGAAACTCGACCATTGATTCACCGAACTTTTCATAAGGGTTTCATAAAATAATCTTTATATCAATCAAGTCTTGTCATTTCTCATTACCAAAGAGGACACCATTATTAGCTTCTGAGAGACAAAGTTATAGCTCAGTTGACATCCGCATGATGGTATAGAAGGATCAATCTAATTAGGGATTGATAAATTATTTGCCACTTATATAAATTTGTTTTATTGAAAACTAGTTTCGAATGTTATAGATTCATCTTCAGTTCTAAAAACACACAAAAAATTCAGAAATAAGCAATTCAAAATATAGTTTGGTATTATTATACATATTAAATTAGATGTAATATAAATTAGTATTATAAAACATTTATGAATTATGAATTTAATTAAGACAGGAAATCAGATACATGTTGGTACTTACAAAGGTTTAAATGGATTATATCAAACAGAAAAATGTGTACTGGTTTCTTCTCGCATTGAACTAACAATGAAAGAAATGTGGGGTGTTTATAGGTAAACGGTTCAAGGGTCTGGATTTTTCCAGTAATGCCGATGAGTAATTGGTTTTTCTGTTATAAATGGAAATAAATTTAAGATTGAACTGTTGGAGATATTTATTTGGTCATTTAAGCGAAAATCTGGATTGGATTTGAAGGATTTTATTATTTCAAGTGCTTCATATATATTTAATTTGAGGCTGTTTTCAACGTGATATATTAATTTAACTCCTGAGTTTTTGATGAATTTTTTCATTTAAATGGTGAGTACCAACATGCATTTGATTTCTTGTCTTAATTAAATTCTTAATACATAAATGTTTTATAATACTGATTTATATTACATTACATATTAAACTACATTAGTTAAATAAATACATCACGTTGAAAACAGCGTCAAATTAAATATATATGAAGCACTTGAATTAATAAAATCCTTCAAATCCAATCCAGATTTTTGCTTAAATGGCCAAATAAATATCTCCAATAGTCCAATCTTAAATTTATTCCCATCTATAACAGAAAAAACAATTACTCACCGGCATTACTGGGAAAACCCTGACCCTTAAACTGTTTACCTAAAAACATCCTGCCTATCTCTCGTTCATTGTTAGTACAATGCGAGAAGAAACCAGTACAAACTTTTCTGTTTGATATAATCCATTTAAACCTTGGTGAGTACCGACATGTATTTGATTTTTTGCCTTAATTAAATTCATAATTGTTTCATAATACTGATTTATATAATTGAATATGTGTAATAATACGAAACTATATTTTGAATTGCTTATTTTTGAATTTTTTGTGTATTTTTAGAACTGAGGATGAATGTATAACATTCGAAACTTGTTTTCAAGAAAACAAATTTATAGAAGTGACAAATAATTTATCAATCCCTAATTAAGTTAATTTACCTTATGCATAATTAAACCAGCAGTTTAATTAATAAACTCTTCTAAATAAAGTAATATCTTCTATCAAATTATATTATTCAATTTACCCTGCATGCCATAATATAATTTAGCTAAGTAAATTGGTAAAGCCTTGGAAAAGATCTCCAATGGTATTTATAATACCCCAACCTAGTGACCATCTGCCGTCTCTAGCCTTTTAAGTTAAAATACAGTTTGATTAAACGGTTCCCTTCTGGAACCGATACAAATAGAGAATATGTTACATAAGTAAATGCTGTTTCTGGAACCCCCAACTGTCTTAGAAAAGCAGATTGCCAGAAATATAGCAATATTTAAGAGCTTTTTGTAATTAATTTGTAAAAATTAAGTATTTTTTATTCATCGTGCGGGCTTATTTTTTTTTTTTTTTAATCCAAATAATAATATTATTTCGAATTGTTAAAAATTATCCCAAAAAAAAAATTTTTTTGATTGCGATAACTTAATTTCTTTAAATTAAAACAAACTAATTTTGAAAGAATTTTTTTGTTTTATTATGAAAACAGTCTGAAATTTTTATTTATTTTTTATGATTGTTTTCGACAATTTTTGATAGAAGTTATAAAAAAAAAAAAAATAGTTTTATTTGTTCGGTTTTGTAAATAATTGATTAAAAATAAGTAATTAGAGATTGATAAATTATTTGCCACTTCTATAAATTTGTTTTATTGAAAACTAGTTTCGAATGTTATACCTTCATCTTCAGTTCTCAAAACACGAAAAATTCAAAAATAAGCATTTCAAAATATAGTTTTTGGTATTATTATACATATATACATATGTATATGTATATGAAGATGTCAACTAAAAATTATGTGTTTGTAAATCTGATTTTTCAAATGAAAAACAATTTTTGATTTAATTTGGGATTGATTAATTATTTGCCACTTCTATAATTTAGTTTTCATTTAAAGCTAGTTTCGAATGTTATACATTCATCTTCAGTTCATTAGATTAAATTGATCCTTCTATACCATCATGCTCAACGCCAACTAATTTTTTATTTGTTTTTCGACAATTTATAATAAAATTTATTATAAATGTAAACATGTTGATTTTTGTATTTGTTTAAATAAGATAACAGGAAAACTAAAAATAAATTGGTATTTTGATAATTACTAGTGGGATGGCTAGTTTCAAGAGTAGGTTTATCAACTGGGAAAAACATAATATTTATCTATTAATTCCACTACGTTTCAGTAAAAAAACATGGGAAACACATTGCTGCAAAATGGAACAGCTGCACAAATATAATTAAATTTAATGACAATAAAAATAGTAATAACTCGTTTTTTTAAGGTTAATACGATTATCAACCTCACAAAATTAGTCCATTTTGAAAGCGACAGTCCTGTTATTTAAGACTTTTCAAGCTTTCCAGACGGTTTCCAAAAATTTTCGGTTTTACTTCAATAAAAAACCTCTGAAAAAGTTTTGAACTTTATTTTTATTATAAATAACTTTTAACAACATAAATTTATTAAAGGTAAATTTTATATGGTGTACATCATCGTAAATACTTGGTTGACACAAAAGTTTTGTCGGTGTATTGTATAGTAGAATAAAATTGTATTTGAAAAATAACAAGTTACAGCTCAACCCTCTTCTTGGACTGTCTTGAGCAACCTATCAGCCAACTCTTGAAGACCTTGCAGGTATCAATCTTTACTTTGGATCCGAAGAACTTGCGAACACCATTTTCGATTTCCTTCTGATTATTGAACTGTCTCCCCCTAAGAAAATGAGCCATTGAGCGAAACAAGTAATAGACAGACGAGGCGAGGTCAGGAATGTACGCAGGGTGTGATAGAAGTTCTAGACATCAAGTTCTTCAATTTTATCGAGTGTTATTCTATTGTATGAGGACGTGAATTATCTTGTAGCGGAACTCTTTTCCGATTGACCAGGCCAGGATATTTCTGAACCCCAAGAATAGTCGACGTTTGGCGGGTATTGGCTGACGGATTTCCGTTAACTGCCCTTTCTGTAGCCTCAATGTTCCACTCAGATGGGCGCCCAGAACGTGGTTCATCGTCAAGGGTGGTGTCGACGCTGTCGCCTCGGACGCTCAAGCCAACCTTGGGCGTTGGTTTATTTCCAGCGTCGTTGTTACTGGCTGCTCTATCTCCCCCAAGAGAAGGTAAATCTCAGTATTTAACGGCGGAGGCCCCACCTGCCAGGTTTTTACAAAAATCGGATCTTTTGGTAATTACGAGGACGTAACAATTGGATGTCAAGAGTTCTTTGCCTCAAAACCAAAGGAGTGGTACCGGAATCAAATCCAATTGCTGGCAGGAAGATGGGCTAAAGTAATTGAAAACAATGGACGGCACAACTTTACAAAAGGGGCTTGTTATCACTGGATCCTCCCGAACTTACCCGAAAATCGCCGGACTAGTAACGCTAGTCGCCATTTGAGCTAACTAACTGCTGTGCATTCAATTGTAACATTCCTGTTCATTGGGATATTAAAACTATTACTGCTTTAATTTTATATTACTTAAAATTATTAGTGCTGTCAACTTCCGCTCATTATGTTCGCCCAAGAAATAAACAAAATAGCAGCGAGTCCTTTTCAGTTGAGGTCTTAACGTAATTTCAATCATTGCTACTTTAATTAGATCACAGCTGTCGGCTTCCGCTCGCTACGCTCGCTCAAGAGATAAATAAACTCCAAAAGTTCCTTTTCAGTTGAGGTCGGGTCCTTACCGTAATTTAAATTATCACTTTTTTAAATTATTACCGGAAGTCGACAGCGCTAACAATTTTAAATAATATGTAATTAAGGCAGTAATAATTCCAATGAATACGAATGTAATTTAACGAATGTTAAATATGAATTCAAAGCAGTTGGTTAGCACAAATGGTGCTACAGTGTACTAATCCAGCAACCTTCCGGTAAGTTCGGAAGGAACCAGTGATAACGCGCCCCTATTGTAAAGTTGTATCCAATGGACTTTAATTTGAAGTCCATCCAAGTATTCAATAATGTTTAAAATATATAATCTGAAATAAAGCTATACTAAGGCACAAGGACTTCTTAGAAAAAGGTGCATTCTTAGAATGTTTTAAAATTTCTCTAATTGAATTGCATCCTTCTGAGACCTTCCCTATTTTTTAGGGACGCAGGTTCCTGAAAGTGGCCTGTTTCCTAATATTGATTATTTCTTCCGAAACGTGCCATATCCTGCCCTTGTCACACTAACAAAACCTGCTAATCCTCTATAGATTTTTAAATCAAATTATTCTGTATTTCTAAGGGTTTCTGGTAAAGGCTTGCCAGGGTTTCTTGTGACATTCAACTCGACCCCGATTAGTGTCATAGTGGAGTGCCTTCTGTCAAATCGTCAATTACGGTTTCCGGACGAGAGACTATTTTTTGTCGAGTTAGGCGGGCTCAACCCTCCCTGGGGTACCTATGCAGAATTACTGGCTTATCACCTATATAATATTTCTTAAATAAATTGTGCGTATGGTTTAGTTGATACAAATCAAATCTAACTGATTTTGAACTTTAATTAATTCGATTTTTTAATATTCAATTTTCATTCAAACAAAAGCAGAAAAAAATGTTTTAGCCTCATTTCAATTGTATTGAACTGAAAAAATATTGTATTTTTGTATCGAATTTCGACCACTGGGCGATTCTAATCCTATTAACTAATACAAAATATCTGATGTGGACAATATATAACTTCCTTGTACGCCTATTAAACTATAAATCGGTGGCTCAAAAAGTGATCCTGAATTTAGTTACTAGTTTCCGAAGATTACAGTATCTCAAAAACGACACTTGGCGTCCCGACATCCATCTATTGACACACACACAAATGGGGAGGAAAACCAGTATTTTACACTCAATTTTAACATTTAAAACAAGTAATAAAAATGTTTAATTGGATTGAAAACCAAACCAATGGTTTGTAACTTTTATTACCGAAACATATGATTTATGTATTTAATTTAAATATAATTTTTGATGTAAGCTTATTATGACATTCAAGTGAAGTACCGTTTTCGGCTCACTAATTTTAACCAAAATATAGTAAATACATTCATATCGATATAAAAGTCCTATTTACCAAATTAGAGACGTTTTACATTATTTTAATTTTATTATTTTAATTTATATTTTTTTTATGAAAGTCTAATATGACTTTCAAGTTAAGTACCACTTCCGGTGATCAAGCAGTGACCAAAAAGAGAGGTTCACAACTAGATTTTACAAAAATCCTAGATACAAAATTTTAACTTTCTACGGCTAACCGTTTTTGATTTATGCGAGATACGAACGTACGTCCAGACGCCACGACGAAACTAGTCAAAATGGATTCAGGGATGGTCAAAATGGATATTTCCGTCGAAATATGAAAACCATTGAGCCCTCTCTAAATATAATATTTTATATACCTAGGTATATTATTTATGATGCTGCTAAGTTTATTAGAAGCAGTGTTTATGTGAACTCTTTAAAATTGTATTAAAAAGGATAATTATTATAGGACGGTAAGGGAAAGTTGTGTGATGCGCGCACCGCACCAGATTTTTTTTCATCTTGTTTAATCATTTATCATCTTCTTTGCAATCCATTTGCTATTATGCTTATATTGCAAAGATAATATTTAGAGAAAAATAATGATTCGCAGTTGTTTTTTTTTTTTTAATACACCATGATAAAAAAGACTGAATGAGTTCCTGATATGGCAGATAATGTAAAATTCAAGACCGCTCTGAGTAAGAGGTCAGGATTCGCCCTCGGTGGAATTGTAAAGTGACTTCGAAATTTGAACTCGTTACAGAAGGTTGGATAATTTATTCTGAACTGTTCAAACCCTCGATGGATTACATCAAGTTTTAAGAGGAAATACCCTTCCTTTGTGAGTTAATTCTCGAATTCTCGACCAGCTGAATCCTAGTTTTCTCTTGTACGTGGACGATGGAAGTAAAAAATGTATACAAATTTTCCCTCAATAATAATAATAGTATGTCAGTTGACATCCGCATGATGGTATAGAAGGATCAATCTAATTAGGGATTGATAAATTATTTGCCACTTCTATAAATTTGTTTTTATTTAAAACTAGTTTCCAATGTTATACATTCATCCTCAGTTCTAAAAAGAGCCAAATACACGGAAAAAAACTGGAAGATCGCTGAATCAGAGATTAAAGGGACATATACGTGCATATAATAATAAGACAGAGAATTCCAACTTTGCAATTCATTTAAATGAAAAATATCATAAATTCATCTAAATACTCAGGAGTTAAATTAATACATCACGTTGAAAACAGCCTCAAATTAAATATATATGAAGCACTTGAAATAATAAAATCCTTCAACTCCAATCCAGATTTTTGCTTAAGTGACCAAATAAATATCTCCAATACTCCAATCTTTAATTTATCCCCATCTATAAGAGAAAAACCAATTACTCACCGCCATAACTGGAAAAAACCCTGATCCTTAAACCGTTACCTGTAGACATCCTACCTACCGACCAGTTCATTGTTAGTTCAATGCGAGAAGAAACCAGTACAAACTTTTCTGTTTGATATAATCCATTTAAACCTTGGTGAATACCAACATGTATTTGATTTCTTGTCTTAATTATATTAATAATTCATAAATGCTTTATAATACTGATTTATATTAATTTATTTTAATATGTATAATAATACCAAACTATATTTTGAATTGCTTATTTTTGAATTTTTTGTGTGTTTTTAGAACTGAGGATGAATGTATAACATTGGAAACTAGTTTTCAATAAAATAAATTTATAGAAGTGGAAAATAATTTATCAATCCCTAATAATAGTATGTGACACTTACAATTATTTCTTCTAATAGCCTCATATTAAAAAGCGAGAGTGCGCAAACGATCTTGGCCTTGACATACAGAATTTTAAGGTTGCTCAAAAAGCAGTCCTGCTTGAAACTTGCAGGATTTTGAGCAGTAGCGTAGCCAGGAGAAGGGGGAGAGAGATCCGCCGTTTCGAATCCCCTTCCCTTCCCGAAATTACAATATACTTTTACTTATCCTGATCTTAAAACAAAAATTGTATAAACCTATTTCAATGTCATTTCATAAATAATATACCTAGGTATATAAAATATTATATTTAGAGAGGGCTCAATGGTTTTCAAATTTCAATGGAAATAACCATTTTGAATAGTTTCGTCCTGACGTCTGCTTGTTAGTTCGTACGTTGGATCGTACGTATAACGTATAACTCAAAAACGGTTAGCCGTAGAAAGTTAAATTTTTGTATTTAGGATTGCTGTAAAATCCAGTTATGAATCTCTTTTTTTGGTCACTGCTTGATCACCGGAAGTGATACTTTACTTGTAGGTCATAACTGATTTCCATCAAAAATTATATTAAAACACAATGCAAAACTTTTTAAATTTAGTATTTATAACTTATATATTCATTTAAAAAACATACAATATTTCGGTCTAAATTGGCGAACCGGAAGCGGTACTTTACTTGAAGTTCATAATAAACTTTCATCAAAAATTATATTTAAATTTAATGTAAAACGTCTCAAATTTGGTAAATAAGACTTTTATATCAATGTAAATAATATACTAGATTTTGGTTAAAATTGGTGATCCGGAAGCGGTACTTTACTTGTAGGTAATAGTAAACTTACATAAAAAAATTACATTAAAATTAAATACAGAGATCATATGGCTCGGTGATATAGGTTATAAACGCGATTTTTTTTCTCTAATTTAACAATTTTATTACTTGTTTTAATTATTAAAATTGAGTGTAAAATACCTGTTTTATTTGATACCTAAAATACCTGTGATATGAACAAGTCTGCAGCAGGAGAATAAGATATAAGTTAAGCGGGTTCTTCCGCTTAAAATATCGAAACTGTCGATTTCCAATGCCTTATCTAGGGACATAGATAGTTCCACTGTTGTCACGGAACAAGAAGAAATATCTTGGGAACTGGGTAGCTACTGAAAGAAAACGACATATAATAACGGAATGAGAGCTATAGAAAGAAGAGCTGTGGGTGAGTGTGTGTGTCAATAGATGGATGTCGTGACTCCGAGTGTCGTTTTTGAGATACTGATATCCTCGGAAACTTGTAACCAAATTGAGGATCACTTTTTGAGTCATATGCAAGTCATGTGTTGTCCACATCAGATATTTTCAATAATATTTCTATTGTCTTGAGCTATACGGCATTAACCTAGTCATATTATTCAAATAGTTTTGCCAGAACTTGCAATAATAATTGCTAATGTTATTTGGCTCATGGCGATAGAAATATTATTGATGGGTGGAGGGCTGTGGTGAGTCCTTCGCATTCCACCCTATGAAGGGCTCTCCCACCAGGCTAGGGGTGGTGGATATTGGAAAATAGCCGATTATCCCTTATTCCTTATTTTATTTTTTTTATTAAGATTAAACCGGCCGGTTTTAATCGCGCAATATAACCGATTTTCGTTTCTTTTTTTGTCAAGAGACATTTTTATAATTCATAGAAAAAAAATTGTTATAGGTAAAAGGCATTTCTGTGTTTTTGGATTCAGCAAAAAAAAACAAAAAAAAACAGTTTATATACAAAATATAGTAATTTTGGTACAAAAGTTTATAACTTCATTTATAATGTTGTTTTATATTTTAGGTTGAGTGGCCATAATGGTTTGGTCTATAACGGGACAATAGAATTATTATTGGGGGGAGGGGAGAGGTTCTGGAAGGTATTGGATATACCCCCCCTTATTGTTAGGAAACAGGATTCCTAAAATTTGGGAATCTTCAGGGAGGAAAACGGGTTTTAGATCAATTTATGAAGTCCAATATTGATGTAATTTGGAACTAATTTATCAAAAAAATAATATCAGAGGTACAACTCTACAATAGGGGCGCGTTATCACTGGTTCCTCCCGATCTTACCCGAAGATCGCCGGACTAGCATCTTGCGCCATTTGTCCTAACTAACTGCTATGCATTCAATTGTAACATTCGTGTTCATTGGAATTATTAAAATTATTACTGTTTTAATTATATATTATTTCAAATTATTAGTGCTGTCGACTTCCGCTCATAACGTTCGTCCAAGAAATAAGAAAAACAGCAACGGATCCTTTTCAGTTGAGTCCGGGGTCTTACCGTAATTTTAATTATTACTACTTTAAATAGATCACAGTTGACGACTTCCGACTTCCCGGGAGAGGTGGACTGTGGACCTTAGTGGACGCGGCGGGTCGGATGGATGTAGGGGGACCAGAAGGGCTGGGGCGGTCCCCGGGCGGATGCGGGGGGTTCGAGGGCTGATGACGCAGACCGGCAGTGGATAAGGTGCGTCCCAAGCACAAACTGTTATATTTAAACTTGATCCAAATAAAATAAAGGAGATATTAGAAATTATAAATAAAGAGGATACTTATTGGTAGCAGTGCCTACATATGGACGTCATTTTTTAAAAAGGCGTAAGCATTTAGCGAACTTTACATGAAACGATTTTTTTCCAAATAACAATATATATTTTTTAAATTTTATTCTTTATCGTATATAGTAGGAATTTATTAATCTGGCAAAACCTTTATAATTACAATATATTTTAAAGGATCCTAGCACTGGTTAAGGCCAGAGTGACGACTGAGAGTCGTTAGTATTTGGTGCTTACGTCATCAATATTCGATTTTTAGACCATTTCCAATTTTTTTTTTCTCGATACATCGTGAGCGGGAATCGATAGAGATTTGTATTTACGACACAAAGTTTTTTTGTGCTGATATTTTTGGTGCTTAAGCCTTTTTCAAAAAATGACGTCGAAATACCTCTCACGAAATACCTGCTGACGAAAACTCTAAATCAAAGAAGAGTCAAGTTGGAAAAAAAAAATTTAATTTATTTTTAATTAAAATTTGTTTCTTGTTGTCTAAATAGTCCAGTGTCTTAAGGCATGGAAATTTAAAAATGAAGAAACCCAGTTAAAAGTTAGGCATCTAAGGAATTATAAGACATATAGATGTCTATTACCACCCAATTTGGAGTTTTTTTAAAACAGTTTTTTACTTCCTTGTACGAAGTATTGTAATCGCGAAAATTTTCGGTTTTCAGATTTCAACGGAAATATCCATTTTGACCATCCCTGAATCCATTTTGACTAGTTTCGTCATGGCGTCTGTACGTACGTACATACAACTCAAAAACGGTTAGCCGTAGAAAGTTGAAATTTTGTATTTAGGATTGTAGTAAAATCTAGTTGTGAACCTCCCTTTTTGGTCACTGCTTGATTACCGGAAGTGGTACTTTACTTGAAGGTCATAATTGATTTCTATCAAAAAGTATATTAAAATATTTTGCAAAAACCTCAAATGTAGTATTAATAACTTATATATTGATTTAAATAACATACTAGATTTTGGTCTAAATTGGAAAACCGGAAGTGGAACTTTACTTGTAGGTCATATTAGACTTTCGCCAAAAAATATATTAAAATATAATGTAAAACATCTCAAATTTGGTAAATAGGACTTTTTTATCGATATGAATATATTTAATATATTTTGGTCAAAATTGGTGAGCCGAAAAGGGTACTTTACTTGAAGGCCATAATAAGCTTACATCAAAAATTATATTTAAATTAAAAGAGAAATCATATGTTTCGGTAATAAAGGTTACAAACGCAATTTGGTTTCCAACCCAATTTAACATTTTTATTACTTGTTTTAAGTGTTAAAATTAAGTGTAAATTTCTGGTTTTCCTCCCCATTTCTGTGTGTGTGTCAATAGATGGATATCGCGACACCGAGTGTTGTTTTTGAGATACTGCGATCTTCGGAAACTAGTAACCAAATTCAGGATCACTTTTTGAGCCACCGATGTATAGTTTAATAGACGTACAAGGAAGTCATGTGTTGTCCGCATCAGATATTTTTTTTTAATAAACTATCTCGGAAACTATCTGACGTACAGATATCCATTACCAATCAAATGTGACTTAGTTAAATGTACAATAAAGTAGTTTATACTGATTATCTTATTTCTCTGATTATCTGTTGGAACGCAGTTTCCATGATATCAACCAAAATAAATTAAACGAATAGTAATTTCTCGTTCTTTGGAAAAAAAATCTTTTTTTTCAAAAACTTTGTCACAGGATAGGCTCAAATTTTATCAAACTTACAATAGTTTAAAAAGATATTCACAATATTTTGCGCGGTTTATAGTTTCGAAAATATGGAACAGAGAATGAAAACGGAACAAAAATTTTACGGATTTTCTTGTTAACATTTTTAAAAAAATCTAAATCGGACCTTTATTAGCAAAGATACAGCGCATTAAACATTGCAGCCATGTTTTTACTTTTCTACCGCAGCTAGGTAAGGAAAGTATTATATAATCTGGTAAAATTTCCGATGTGCACTTTTCAACGGTTCTACGTGTTTCAGAATCTTCTGAGTAAAAAATAAAACATAACATGGCTATTGGTCTGTGTCTTATTATCCATAATTATCTCTTGAAGAAGTAAACTGACTTTATTTTGAACTTAAATTATATCGATTTTTTATATTTTAATTTACATTCAATCGATAGCAGAACTAAATGTTTTCTTCTCATCTTAATTGTATAAATAAATCACAAAGCTGATATAATTTTGTATTTTTAGTCGAATGTTGCTAGTAATTATTAAAAGAGCAATAGAAAAATTGGCATGATTGAGAATATTCAAGATCAGTTGACATCGGCATGATAGTATAGAAGGATCAATCTAATTAGGGATTGATAAATTATTTGCCACTTCTTTTAAATTGTTTTTTTATTGAAAACTAGTTTCGAATGTTATACATTCACCCTCAGTTCTAAAAACACACAAGCAATTCAAAAATAAGCAATTCAGAATATAGTTTGGTATTATTATACATATTAAATTAGATGTAATATAAATCAGTATTATAAAACATTTATGAATTATGAATTTAATTAAGATAATTAATTAAATTTATTTGGTTTCTTGTCTTAATTAAATTCATAAATGCTTTATAATACTGATTTATATTAATCTAATTTAATATGTATAATAATGCCAAAGTATATTTTGAATTGCTTATTTTTGAATTTTTTGTGTGTTTTTAGAACTGAGGATGAATTTATAACATTCGAAACTAATTTTCAATAAAAGAAATTTATAGAAGGTGGCAAATAATTTATTAATCCCTAATCAAAATTTGATATACTTCTATCTTCGGGAACTAGTAACAAATTCAGGATCACTTTTTGAACCACTGATTTATTCTAAAAATATTTGTCTCTTTTGTAATGTCATTTCTATGCTTCAATTTTCAGAACATTTAAGGGAGGGGGGCTACCAGAACTTTCAACAAAACAACAGGTTACAATGAAAAATTTTGATTTTAAATATTCCAAGCCCAAAGCCCTGATATCGACTTCATTGTTTAAAATTCGTCTCATTTCATTTAGACGTTTTTAGGAACAGTTTCGAAATGATAATAAATTTGTCGAAACGGTAATAAAGTTTTATGTTTTTACAATTTTATCAATAATTGACGCTTTAGGGGTGCCATTGGGCAAAATTGGGTACCCTTGTCATTGTTGGCTGATTAGTTTTATTAGAGGGAGGAAATTCTGGGATTTCAACGTATGGCTCCAACCCTTGTTCTGACATCCCTTCGGTGGGTCCGGTCTCCGCGAATTCATTAAGATAGCTCTAATCGAATGACACCCTTCCCAGGCCGCCTCCGCTTTTTCCTCGAGGCCAGCCGGGAGCCAAGGGGAACTGTTTCTTAAAATTGATTAAGCCTTCCGAGAAGAACCACCTCTCGCAGGTTTTTAAATTAACTTATTTCTTATCTCCGAGGGTAAAAGTTGTAGTGACATCTGTCATCGCCTGTCAGTTACCTTTCTGCCTACCTGCTCGTCCCTTATCATCTTTTGTTCGCACCTGGTGCTTATTATATAATATTAAGGATAATATTGCCCAATATCAATACATATTAACACAATAATTTCACTCTTGTTAAAATGTTTTTTTAATCAACTTATTTCCACGTGTTTGATACACGTGGAAATAAGTTGATTTCCTGATGTATATATAACTTGATGTTTACGACGATACACAACGATTACAAAATTATCTATTTTTACTTCCTTGTACGAAGTAAAGGAAGTATTGTAATCGCAAAATTTTCGGTTTTCTGATTTTAACGGAAATATACATTTTGACCATCCCTTAATCTATTTTGACTAGTTCCGCCGTGAACTCTGTATGTACGTTCGTTCGTGTCTCGCATAACTCAAAAACGGTTAACCGTAGAAAGTTAAAATTTTGTACTTAGGATTGCTGTAAAATCTTGTTGAGAACCTCCTTTTTGGTCACTGCAAATTTAATATAATTAAAATATAACCTAAAACTTCTAAAATTAGGTATATAAGACTTACATATTAATATAAATAACATATTAAATTTTGGTTAACATTCGAAGACCGGAAGTGGTACTTTACTTGAAGGTCATATTAGACTTTCATCAAAAATTATATTAAAATATAATGTAATATATCTCAAATTTGGTAAGTAGGAGTTTTATATTAATATGAATTTATTTAATCGATTTTGGTAAAAATTAAACTTACATCAAAAATTATATACCGAAATTATAATGTTCGGTAATAAAGGTTACAAACGAGATTTTTTCCCCACTCCAATTAAACATTTTTATTACTTGTTTTAAGTGTTAAAATTATGAGTAAAATACTGGTTTTCCTCCCCATTTGTGAGATGAACAAGTCTGCAGCATGAGAATAAGATATAAGTTAAGTGGGTGGCTGACATATAGTGCATTGACAGTTTTAATGTTGTCACGGAACACGAAGAAATTTCTTGGAAACTAGTTACCTACTGAAATAAAGCGACATATAATAACGGAATGAGACCTCCAGAAACAAGAATATGTGTGTGTATCAATAGATGGATGTTGCGACGCCGAGTGTCATTTATGAGATAATGAAATCTTCGGCAACTAGCAACCAAATTCAGGATCACTTTTTGAGCCAGCGATTTATAGTTTAATAGGCGTACAAGGAAGTCATGTGTTGTCCACATCAGATATTTATTATTTATTTTAAGTGTTAAAATTGAGTGTAAAATACTTGTTTTCCTCCACCTTCTGCAGCAGGAGAATAAGATATAAGTTAAGTGTGTTCTTCAGCTTAAAATGTCGAAACAGTCGATTTCCAATGCTTTATCTAGTGACATTGACAGTTCTAATGTTGTCACGGAGTTACCTACTGAAGGAAAAGGACATAAAATAACGGAATGAGAACTCTAGAAACAAGTGAGCGTTATAGTGTGTGAGCGTGTGTCAATAGATGGATGTCACGACGCCAAATGTCGTTTATGAGATACTGGAATCTTCAGAAACTAGTAACCAAATTGAGGATCACTTTTTGAGCCAACGATTTATAGTTTAATAGGCGTACAAGGAAGTCATGTGTTGTCCACATCAGATATTTTAATAGTGTTCTTCATTTCTCCCTTTAAGAGGAGCATTTCGAAAAATTTAATGCATATAAAACTTCTCGAAGAAATTCTCTGATGATAGTGAAAACAGCATCAAAATCGATTGACTATTTTTCGAGGCTGAATTTATATTTGTATGTATATATATATATATATATATATATATATATATATATATATATATATATATATATATATATATATATATATACCTGAAAAAAAATTGCTTTCTATATTCAAGACAGACTTACTTAAATTTATTAAACATATAGACTTCGACTCACTGACCAAAGATGGGCAGCGTAGGTGATCTCTTGTCGGCTATACTTAAATTTTATTTATTTTTTTTTAGTTTTGTTTTTATTTTGTTTTCGTTATATATTTTCTGTTTTATTACTTACTTTATTTTCAATTGAATACTTGAATTGTATTTAACTTCATCGAATATGTAAATTTGATTATTCTTACCAGTCAGGTAGTATGCCTCTAAGGGATGGATCATGTATAAAATAATAAACGGTCCTTATGTGGGGTTACCATGTAAGGAAAAGATGTAAAATATATATATATATATATATATATATATATATATATATATATATATATATATATACACATATATATAGAAACAGATATATAGAATCTATCGTAGGATAAACTGAGATTACTGTTTCTTTCAATATCCTTATAATTTTCACGAACTTCTTAGGTATAAATTGTGCTTCTGATATTTTTAATCTTTCAATTTAATAATGTAACTATTTTAATAGTTCTATTAGTTATGTTGAGCGTATACCCAAAAATGTAAAATATCTTGTTTGCGTAAATGATAATTTTAATTTACAATGAATAGAATGTATAAATCGAATATTTTATTGTTTTATTAGGAACAAATTTATGAAGTGCATGGAAGGGAATATGTTTTATTATTTACCCAGAGAGCCCAATTTGCGTCCTTATCCTAGAGCCCCTAAATCCTTAGATGCGTCCCTGATTGGAGGATTATATTCTGGAGGGAAAGATAGCAAAACTTTGTGACGATGAAAGCCGTGCGGGTTCGCGCAGCAAGAGAAGCCAATCAGCGGGTAACGACCCAATGACGCTTTGATCGTTGGTAATATCCTGTCTGCGAATATATTTACGGCAATAAAGCAATCTTTTTTTACGTCCACCTCCGCGTTCCAATTCTCGTATGACTTAGCGCTTTGGGTGCTAGTCCGATACAAAAATGGTTTCTTGTATCTTCGCTAATATTGATGCTATCAAAAATATTTTTTTCTTAAGTTTAGCTTTGTAGACAATTTAACTATCCTTCAAATGAGCATCTGAAATGTTCCGAGAGATCTTGAGTTCGCAAATAATGCGAAAAACTAAAATATATATATGATGTGGACACCGATAATTTCCTTATACGGCTATTAAACTATAAATCGGTGGCTCAAAAAGTGATCCTGAATTTGGTTGCTAGTTTCCGAAGATAGCAGTATCTCAAAAACGACATTCGGCATCGCGACGTCTATTGGCGTACACACGCACACCATTATCAAAATCAGTTGACGTACGCATGATAGTATAGAAGGATCAATCCCTCACTATCAAAATGTTAAAAACGTTTAGTGCGAACCTTGAAACGTGCGCAGAGAGTAAACCAAAAAAAAAAATTCAGGTAAAGTACCACTTCCGGCTAGACAATTTTAATCAAAATCTATTATACTATTTATATTGATATAAAATGCTCATATACTAAATTTGAGAAGTTTTGAATTATATTTTAATATAATGTTTGATGAAAATCTATTATGACCTTCAAGTAAAGTACCACCTGCGGTTTGCCAATGTATACCTAAATCTAATATAATATTTATATTGATATAAAAGTTCTATATACCAAATTTGAGAACTTTTTTCATCATATTTTAATATGATTTTTGATGAGAATCTTTTATAACCTACAAGTAAAGTACCACTTCCGGTTTTCCAATTTTAACAAAAATCTAGTTATGTTATTTATATTAATTAATAATTAATTTTTCATACGAAATTTGAAAAGTTTTGCATAATATTTTAATATAATTTTTATGAAAATCTCTTATGACCTTCAAGTAAAGTACTACTTCAGGTTTGCTAATTTTTACGAAAATCTATCATGTTATTTATAATGATATAAAAGTCCTATATACCCAATTTGAGAAGTTTCGGATTATATTCTAATATAATGTTTGATGAAAATCTATTATGACCTTCAAGTAAAGTACCACTTCAGGTTTGCTAATTTTTACGAAAATCTAGTATGTTAATTACATCAATATATAAATTATAAATACTAAATTTGAGAAGTTTTGCGTAGTATTTTAATATAATTTTTTATGGAAATCAATTATGACCTTCAAGTAAAGTACCATTTTCGGTTATCAAGCATTGACCAACAACTATATGCTTCAAAAATCCCAAATACAAAATTTTAGCTTTCTACGGCTAACCGTTTTTGAGTTATGCGAGATACGAACCGAACGACTTCTCTAACGTCAACTAATATTGCATACAAAATTTCAACCCCCTAACTCATTTTGGAGGAGTTGCAGAATTCACGCATTAGATATCTATTCTTCTTCTCCCTAAGTATTCAAGATTTTCTACATTGGAAGTATAAGCGATAATAGGGAAACATGTTGATTCTTATAAACAATATCATATTACCAAGAAACTTTATCCAACACACATATTTGGTAGCATATCATGACTAAAGACCGGATTTATATGCAGTAAAAAGTCCTCTAATATGAAGTAAAATCTGCAGTAATATTCTGTGAAACCTAAGGAGGAATACGCGAGAAAGTGTACATGATGAATGTCAGAAACGTGCGAAGAATCAACAAAAGACTATAATTATTGTCTTCATGCTTTAAGAATTTAGAATTTTAGAAAAAAAAATTCTATTATAATTTATAATATAAATAAGAAAAGATATAGGTAAATTGAAAAATAAATAATTCTTAAAAATTAAAATAATTGTAAAATACATTTTTACTTCCTTGTACATAGTAAAGGAAATATTGTAATCGCGAAAATTTTCGGTTTTCAGATTTCGGTGGAAATATCCATTTTGACCATCCCTGAATCCATTTTGACTGGTTTCGTCGTGGCGTCTGTACGTACGTACGTTCGTACGTTAGTATCTCGCATAACTCAAAAACAGTTAGCCGTAGAAAGTTGAAATTTTGTATTTAGGATTGCCCTAAAATCTAGTTGTGAACCTCACTTTTTGGTCACTGCTTGATCACTGGAAGTGGTACTTTACTTGAAGGTCATATTAGACTTTCATCAAAAATTATATTAAAATATAATGTAAAACATCTCAAATTTGGTAAATAGGACTTTTATATCGATATAAATGTATTTACTAGATTTTGTTTAAAATTCCTGAGCCGAAAGGGTACTTTACTTGAAGGTCATAATAAGCTTACATCAAAAATTATATTTAAATTAAAAGAGATATCATATGTTTCGGTAATAAAGGTCACAACTGCAATTTGTTTTCCAATACAATTAAACAATTTTATTACTTGTTTTAAGTGTTAAAATTGAGTGTAAAATACTAGTTTTCCTCCACATTTGTGAGATCAACAAGTCTGCAGCAGGAGAATAAGATACTAGTTAAGTCGGTTTTTCCGCTTAAAAAGTCGAAATTGTCGATTTCCAATACTTTATCCAGTGATATTGACAGTTCTACTGTTGTCACGGAACATGAAGAAACCTCTTGGAAACTAGTTACCTACTGAAGGAAAACGTCATATAATAACGGAATGAGACCTCCAGAAACAAGAGTGTGTCTGTGTATCAATAGATGGATGTCGCGACGTGTCGTTTCTGAGACACTGCAATCTTCGGAAACTAATAACCAAATTCAGGATCACTTTTTTAACCACCGATTTATAGTTTGATAGGCGTACAAGGAAGTCATGTTTTGTCCATATCAGATATTTTGAAATGGATACTTTAAAATATTAAATAAGGGAATACCAGATGCAACCAATAAAAAGCAGCAAAGTACACATTATGCAGTCTGGTGTCTTTCCCTGAAGCCTTCACATGCAATCTTACAGTAAAAAATAAACTATCATTACATTCCGATCTGAAATTTGAGTATACAAATCTAAAAACAGTTCATACACGTGCCTGTCTTTACGTTCTGGTCGATTTGAAAATTTCCTCATTTTCACAAATTGCGAAAAATGTGTTTTTGAGGTAAAAAAAAAACATTTTGTCGGTTGAATTCAAATGGTTGCAAGTGTTTTAACATTCAACTGAATGATATTACTTCTTTGGGCATTTTGGTTTATGTGAGAAAATTAAAACGTAGTTAATTTAACCTAATACGCACAACGGAAGCAATAAACTGACTGACATAAAAGAATATGAAATTCCAAAGAAGGACAAGAGGATTTTTGATGAATAACTAAATATATATATTTCATCTTTTAGTTGACATCCGCATGATGGTATAGAAGGATCAATCTAATTAGAGATTGATAAATTATTTGCCACTTCTATAAATTTGTTTTATTGAGAACTAGTTTCGAATGTTATACATTCATCTTCAATTCTAAAAACACACAAAAAATTCAAAAAATAAGCAATTCAAAATATAGTTTGGTATTATTATACATATTAAATTAGATGTAATATAAATCAGTATTATAAAACATTTATGAATTATGAATTTAATTAAGACAAGAAATCAAATACATGTTGGTACTCACCAAGGTTTAAGCAGATTATATCAAACAGGAAAATTTGTATTGGTTTGTTCTTGGACTGAACTAGCAATAAAAGAAAGATGGGGTGTTTGTAGGTAAACGGTTTAAGGGTCGGAGTTTTTCCATTAATTCCGGTGAGTAATTCTATTTTTTTTATAGATGGGAATAACTTTAAGATTGGACTATTGGAGATATTTATTTGGTCATTTAAGCAAAAATCTGGATTGAATTTGAAGGATTTTATTATTTCAAGTGCTTCATATATATTTAATTTGAGGCTGTTTTCAACGTGATGTACTAATTTAACTCCTGAGTCTTTGATGAATTTATGTTTTTTTTTCATTTAAATGAATTGCAATGTTGGAATTCTCTTTTTTATTATTATATGCACGTATATGTTCCTTTAATCTCTGATTTAGCGATCTTCCAGTTTTTCCCGTGCATTTGGCTGCACAATCATTAAAATTTAGTTCGTATACTCCGCTTTTTTGGAAAGGGTTTATTTTGTCTTTAGGAGAAGGGAAATATGAGAATAGGGTTTTTTCTATTTTAAATGTAGAGTTTAATCCTAGTTTTTTTCAATTCATTTCCGACTTTGATGGAAATAGGGCCGTAATATGGAATCAAAACATAATGTTTCGGGATTGTTGAATTGTTTGTTAGGGGGTTGTTGAATAAATATCATTAATTGTATTTTTTTTTTCAATAAAAACAAAGTTATAGAAGTGGCAAATAATTTGTCAATCCCTAATTAGATTGTTCCCTCTATACCATCATGCGGATGTCAACTGAAAAAAACAAACCATTTATACCGCATTGAACGTGTATCAGAAAAATAGTTTAATTATATATTTTCTATATTAATTGGCATACAAATTATTTTAACAAAATTTTTGGGCAAATATGCAAAAATATGCAATAACCCATCAAATATTCACAATAAAATTTAATATATCTACGCCAAATGTACCGACTCATTCAAGATATTCAATCATTTTGGTTGAAAAACGTATCAGAAAAAATATGTATTTGCATATAAATCCGGTCTTTAATTATGGCTATGTTGAAATAACAGTTTATACTTAATAAGTAATTAGCTTGCCCCACTGAAAAAATATACCTTCAATTTAACAGTTAAACCATAAGACTCAGCTACACCATTTTCTATTCACATGATAAAGAATATATAATCCCTCTATCATTCATAGAAACCTAAAAACAACATTTTATTTACAAAATAAATACATATTTACTCTTATTTGAATGTGTTTGTTTACAGTCTCAACTTGCTTTTACAGGTATAAAGTTGCTATGGCAACAGTAGGTAAGAAAGGCATAGGGCCGGTGCAGCCCTTTATCTTGTGTTATCTCGAAAACTGTAGGTTTTAGGGCAATAAAACGCTGGAACAATACGTCCCCTTAAATCTTGATGCCCCCATCGTCGGAGCTTTGGAACCTCCCAGTTTTTCCACCACTTTTATTTAAACCACATAATTTTTAAGCCATACAGCAGCAACTGATCCTAAATTCAGAACACATCCCATGGTCTAAATCAGTACAATACCTCGGTTTAACTCTGGACAAATCCCTAACTTTCACAGAACACATTAGCAGGAAAACAGATACAGTCAATAAAAAAAAAATATTTAAAATGTTCCCACATTTCTATAAAAAATCCAAGCTAAGCCCCCAAAACAAACTTGTACTTTATAAATCAGTGATCCGAGCTAAGCTTACCTACGCCTCCCCAGTTTGGAGCTCAACTTGTAAAAATAATTTCAATAAACTTGAAAGGATCCAAAACCTTTGAGGATCATAAATAATTACCCCAGGTATACTAAAATCACGTCCATGTTCCAAGAACTAGAACTTCCCACAATTCAACAATACGTCTTCGCTCAAACCAAATCATATTTTGCGAGAACAATAGCTTCCGAAACCCCATTGATAAAAGAGATCGTTAAATACAATAAAAATTCCCTTTGAAGTTACATTCACAAAAGAACTAAACACGTACTCCTAACCTAACATACTTTGTGCGTCAGATTTATTATATTTTACTCTAATTATTTATTCTAATTATTTATTTATTTATTTTTCCTAAATATTATTTTTCCTAAAACTTTTTCCTAAGTGGGTTTTTTATTTTATATTTTTCCTACTATTATTATACGAAAAATGTAAATATGTAAAATCTAATTAGGGATTGATAAATTATTTGCCACTTCTATACATTTGTTTTATTGAAAACTAGTTTCGAATGTTATACGTTCATCCTCAGTTCTAAAACCACACTCAAACATTCAAAAATAAGCAATTCAAAATACAATTTGGTACTATTATATATATTAAATAAAATGTAATATAAATTAGTTTTATAATACATTTATGAATTATGAATTTAATTAAGACAATAAATCAAATACATGTTGGTACTCACCAAGGTTTAAGTAGATTATATCAAACAGAAAAGTTTGTATTGGTTTGTTCTTGGACTGAAGAAAATTAAAAAAAGCAATGAAAGAAAGGTGGGGTGTTTGTAGGTAAACAGTTTAAGGGTCGGAGTTTTTCCATTAATTCCGGTGAGTAATTCTATTTTCTGTTATAGATGGGAATGAATTTTTTGTGTTTTTAGAATTGAGAATGAATGTATAACATTCGAAACTAATTTTCAATAAAACAAAACTATAAAAGTGGCAAATAATTTATCAATCCCTAATTAGATTGATCCTTCTATACCATCACGCGGATGTCAACTAAAATCTAATTATTGTTTTAAAAATTATTTATCATGTAAAGGACGTGAAACCCGGAACATGATTACACAGAGTTTTCGTAACTTAAAAAAAAAAATTGAGAATTAAATTTTATTATTTATTTATTTTTAAGGCATAGGAAGAATTTAACAATTGAAATTAAAATTCGTCACTTCTCCGTGAAATTTCCTTTTTTTTTTTTACATCTCATTAGTCAAAATCCATTGCTCCTGAGAGCCGGAAAAGCGATCTACTGTATTATATATAGAGACGATTTATTAGTTTGCTATTAAATTAAACTTTTTTCACAGCGAGACAAAATGTAACAAACCATTGATATTGATATCGTGACTAAATAGTCGCCATTAATATGATTTCGTGGAAGAGCTGATCTTTTTTGGATTATACTGAATAATTGGGAGGATGCTCGACCGCAGATTGGATTACACCTGAGGACAGGTGGGGGCGGGAGGGGGGGGGGCGGCTGTCACAGTCATGAGTTAACTACGGTCAATCCTTCATTTTCCAATGATGAATTCCATTTAATAATCAGCTGCCGTTCTTTAGCTATCGTTCACTAATGCAATAATAATCTAGTCCCAATCGATAGTGGCTTCTTTATAGATGAGGAGACTTACCCGCTCTGTCTGAGCCCCGCCTACCTCGTAATTTCCCCCTGATGACGTAACACTGTTTCTTTTAGTGACTTATATATTTGAGATTAAAGCTCTTTGTATTTGAGACTAAAAAGTTAATCATTGCATCACCACATTAATATATCGACGTCGTTTTTTTAAAAAGGCTTAAGCACCAAAAATTCGAAATTTAGGTTTCAATTGATTACACAGGCCAACGATGAAAAAACTTTTTTACTGAAAATACCTTATTCCTATAGTTTTTAGGGTGCTAAATCCAAATATGATATTAAAAAAGCTGTATCACCCACAATTTCGTCACATTTTATAGTTAAATTTATTAAATTAAGCGATTTTTAAAGAATTGAACAGCTTTCAGTCTTCCTGAAAAAAGAAGAGCTACATATAATGTTAGGCCTCATGAAATAATTTGTAAAGACTTTGCCTAAAGATGGACCATGTTTCAAGTGGCCAAAAGTTTCCACGCCTTTCAGAAGCTAAACTAAAAGAAGGCGTCTTTGTCGGACCTGACATTAGAAAAATGATGTTTGATGTTAAATCTTTGAATCCACAAGGACCTTAAATGAGAAAGAAGCATGGGTATCATTCAAGCAAGTCGTTACAAAGTTCTTGGGAAATGAAAAAGACCCAGAGTATGTTTCTATTGTAGCTAACATGTTACAGAAGTTTAAAAAGTTAGGATGTTTGATGAGCCTGAAACCTACGGAAAACCATGGGTGAAAAAAAAAATTAAGGCCAGATTTAGATTCAGCACATAAAAATCTATAAAGATCAACTATTAAAGTTAAAAAAGTTTTCAAAAACAATTTTTGGTTGTAATTTTTGTTACAACTTTTGAAGCGATGAAGTGGGTTACTTGGAATGGATTAATCCACTCTATTCCATCGTTCCATATTTTACCAACTACAAGATTCCCGCCCCTATAAGACGCTTTCATAACTATTCCTGTAAAGTTTCCTAAATGGCACTTTCTTCAAAAAATTACGTTGCTATCCTATAATATAATAGCAGTTGTTTATGTCTGTCTCTCTGTCTGAAAAATAAGATTTCGAAAATTCTCTGAAGAATTTTGCTTAAACTTTTAGAATAAGCGTTTTGGATAAATCTAGAAAATTAATATTAATTTTTTTACAAAACAGTTCTCTGAGAAAAAAATGGAATGAAAAAGAGCGAAAAGCATGCCATTAAATGGAACTAAGGAACCTCGGTAATTTTGTAAAGAAATAAAATAGTACGGGAGGCAGTAAAGAACAAAAAAAAAAAAAAATGGATCACAAATAGTAAAAACTATTTATTAGAAAGCGACGTTTCGACCCACTTCATCGGGGCTGAATAAACAAGATACAAAAATAAAAATACAAACAATGATATATATAGTGAATGATATTAAAATTGACAAAGTAAATAATTAAAAAGACATAACGAGAAATATGAAAACAATTATGAATTTGTAAAATGTTATAAGATGAAACTGATAGAGTAATAACAACAACTAAAAATAAATTAGTTAATATTAATAGATTAAACTGATTATTAATAAAACTTTTACTATATAATAATAATAGATAAACTAAAAGAGAAGTTATATAATAATAATTATTATTATTATTATATAAATATAATATATTTATAATTATATTAAAATATAATTTAAAACATCTCAAATTTGGTAAATTAGACTTTTATATCAATATAAGTAATATAATAAATTTTGGTTGAAATTGAAGAGCCGAAAGGGGTAGTTTACTTGAAGGTCATAATAAGCTTATATCAAAAGGTATACACAGACATTTAATACCGAGATCATATGGTTCGGTGATAAAGGTTACAAACGCGATTTTTTTTTTCACACTTAATTAAACAATTTTATTATTTGTTTTTATGTTAAAATTGAGTATAAAATACTTGTTTCCCTCCCCATTTGTGAGCTGAACAAGTCTCCAGCTGGAGAATGACATATAAGTTAAATGGGCTCTTCTTCTTAAAATATTGAAATGCTTTGTCAAGTGGCATAGACAGAAAACGACAAATAATAACGGTATAAGACTTTCATAAACAAGAGCTTAGACAGTTCTAATGTTGTCAGGGAACACGAAGAAATCTCTTAGGAACTTGTTACCTACTGAAAGAAAACGACATATAGTAACGGAATGAGACTTCCAGAAATAAGAGCTTGTGTGTGTGTGTGTTAATAGATGGACGTCGGGATGCCGAGTACCGTTTTTGAGATACGGCAATCTTCGAAAACTAGTAACCAAATTGAGGATCACTTTTTGAGCCACCGGTTTATAGTTTAATAGGCGTACAAGGAAGTCATGTCTTGTCCACATCAGATATTTATAATATTAATTTAGACTTGGATAACTTAAATTTAAAGTTAAACTATGAAGAAGTTGATATAGGCAGGTATTTATAAAGATATTATATCTTATTTCCCCATTGAAAATGTTTTAGGTTTTATCGTAAACTATATAAATAAGAGAAAAATGGAATTTAACCGTTTTAAAAAATAGTTTTAGCAGCTTCTTTTAGATTTCTTCATTCTCTTTAAATTGTATTTATAACTTAAAATAAATAATAAGGGATAAAAATTGTATCCTAATTTTAGGTCGAAACTAAATGTAAATTTTTTTACTTCATATATTTAATGTACGATTTGAGGTAGACTAATGATTAATTTAGTATTTAATACTTAACATTAATTACAAATTAAATGTTAATTATAACTACTACCCCATTTTTTATTTGGCTCATTCTAGTATTCCATTTTTTCATTCATGATATAGTCCTATAATTAACATAATAATAAAGGTCATAATGGTTATAATTAATATTTTAGTTAATCTTTATTTTATAGTTATAATAATTAGTAATGTGGTTGCGATTTCAATACCAAAGATTATGGATTTCTTAAAAGTAGTTACTTGGACCCCGACCCAAAATTAAATCAGGGCGTAGAGGGGGCGGGGAGGAGGGATAATTTGATAAAATTTACCAGCCCGGGGACTGTCGTATAAAACGCTATTACAATAGACCTGAAATTTTCTGCTGAGCTTCATAATTCACGAATGGCAAACTCTGCATTCGGACGCCCTAGGCCAATGACCATCTGGCCCATTATGGGGCCAGGAGAATTTGAGATACGAAAAGAATAAGACAAATAAAGCTGAGGGACGGTAAAAATAAGTTATTTTACGTACGGTGATAATTAGATTTTCAATAATACAAGTCAAATCATACAACTTAAAGCAAAATATAAAAAGTGTAATATCCCCAGGCTTAGCAAAGACTACTCCCATGGACAAAATCAAGGGGAAATGCTATATTATATGTTTATAACAGTAGCGGATCCAGGATTTTCTTTTGGGGAGGAGTCTAAAACCGGGTGTTTCGGGATAGAGATTCCTCCAGGACCGGATGGAGGATTTTTTACAGGAGGAGCAAATTTAATTTTGCCGCCCCTTTTTTCATTCCCACTCCCCCAATAAAATTCAAAAGGTTTCATAATTGTATTTAAGGTGATATACAATCGAACCTTTATATATCGAACTTGAAGGTTTCTAAAAAAAAAATAATCGATATATGGAAATTTCGATAAATAGAAAGATTGTAATTTTTCACCCTTTTCAGGCTCAAAACAATTACAACTATTCTTTAGGGTTAAAGAAGTATCAAAGGAAATTTTTTGGGATTGAAGAAAAACCAAACTGAACGATCAATAACACTTATTTGAACAACTGTAAAAATTACATCTATGATTGCAGATTTTTTACAAATTTACATTTATAATTTAGTAAAGATATATATTAAAAATATGCAAATATATAAAAAAAACTAATTTATTTTTATTTTCGCGCGAAATAGCTTCTAATGACTTTTTGTGTATAATTCATCACCGAAGTCACCTTTTGGAGCAATGTTCAATAACAAGAAAGACAAAGTTGAACTGTATTTAAAATGAAAATTTCACTCTATGCTAGGAAAAAGATCCAGAAAATTTAGGCACCTTAAAGTTCTTCCCTTAATATTCATGGCTTTGCAAACCAATGGAACATTTTTTTTTTTCTTATTTAATTATTATTCATTCTTATGTACGTAAACTAAGGGCTCTTTTTGACGACAATCACATTTATATTTTTTTAAATTGAAATTTTTTTTTTTTAAAACTTTCAAGTTCCCAAAAAAAGTTCGATATATAGAGATTTTCGATATATGGAAGTTCGATATACAAAGGTATTTTGAAATAAATCTCAAATCTTAACATTAACACATTTCATTGATTAAATTAAGGTAAAAAAAAAAAACAATCAAACAAAAAAAATACGAAAAATAACATTAAAATTAGACTTTCCGAGTTATTTTAGCAGCCAAAATTTCTTTCTTTCTTTCTTTATTTTCGGTTTTTATTACTTCCTTGTACGAAGTACAGGAAGTATTGTAATCGCGAAAATTTTCGGTTTTCAGATTTCAACAGAAATAAAGTTGTGAACCTCCCTTTTTGGTCACTGCTTGATCGCCGAAAGTGGTACTTTACTTGAAGGTCATAATTGATTTCCATCAAAAATTATATTAAAATACTATGCATAACATCTCAAATCTAGTATTTATAACTTAAATATATATTTAAATAACATACTAGATTTTGGTTTAAATTGAAAAACCGGAAGCGGTACTTTACTTGAAGATCATATTAGACTTTCATCAAAAATTATATTAAAATATAATGTAAAACATCTCAAATTTGGTAAATAGGTCTTTTATATCGATATGAATGTATTTACTATATCTTGGTTCAAATTGGTGAAACAAAAAGGGTACTTTACTTGAAGGTCATAATAAGCTTACATCAAAAATTATATTTAAATTAAATACATAAATCATATGTTTCGGTAATAAAGGTTACAAACGCAATTTGGTTTCCAATCCAATTAAACATTTTTATTACTTGTTTTAAGTGTTAAAATTAAGTGTAAAATACTGGTTTTCTTCTCCATTTGTTTGTGAGTGTATGTGTGTCAATAGATGGATGTCGCGACGCCGAATGTCGTTTTTGAGATACTGCAATCTTCGGAAACTAGTAACCAAATTCAGAATCATTTTTTGAGGCACCGATTTATAATTTAATAGGCGTACAAGGAAGTCATGTGTTATCCACATCAGATATTTTAACAGAAACCTTTAGTCATGGCCTTGAACACATAACAAGAAGAATGGATTTCATTTTTAAATAAATTTATTAAGCTTGAATATGAACAATATATGTTATTATAAGTAGAAAATATTTGATTTTATTCTTTCAAGATTTTATCAAGTTTCTCATTAAATTTTCTTTTTATAATTTTCTTTTTTTTTTCCTTTTACCCAATTACAAAAACAATGGTTAAAAATTTTCTGGAGTAGCACCCCCCTCTCCCAATAATTTTATCTACATGCCGCCATAGGGTAGAAAGGAAAAAGGAGGGGGGAGGGAGGCAATGGCCTGCTCTGAGCGCTGGAGCCCTGGAACTGCTGGACAAAAAGTAAACTTATTACCATCGAGCCGGACTTTCTGGAGGAAAAAAAATTTGTTTGAAATCTTTTTTAACTTTTTTTTTTTTTTAATCTTTTTTTAGATTTTTATGTGGTGAATCTAAATCTGGCCTTAGTTTTTTTGTATCACCCATAGTTTTCCAGAAATATACTTTGTATTATATAGTATAAACACCTATCTAAACCCCTATACGGGATACGGGGGAATTAATGAAACACTATGTTACATCTTAAGTATGGTTTGTATTTACAGTGGCTACTTAAAACAGTGATATAATGTGCTAATACAGGTCTCACTTGTCAACTGGAATTGGCCTATACTTTCTTTCTCTTTTTTCTTTGAAGCTTCTTGTGTAGCTTTTTCTACGATGAGACGCTTGTAGAACTTCGCATGGAAATTTGGTAAAACCACCTTGTTTTGACCAAGGAGCATGGATGTTATTTTTAAATCCCCACATATCATCCAACCCTGAGCAGAATAGCCTATTCGATTTAACACTGTTTCTAGGTTTTCATAGTTTTCTTTCATATGTACAGAATGACCAACAGCAATAGATGCGTACATGTTACCATGGTGTTATAAAACAGCCTTTAAACTAGTTTGCGATGAATCAATAAACAACCTCCAGTCTTCTTCCTTTTTGTATTCAATACTAAACTCATTCATCACACAGGGGATGCCTGAGCAGTACACTAAATGTCTGAGCAGTACACTAAATGTCTGAGCAGTACACTAAATGTCTGAGCAGTACACTAAATCACCTTCTTGTTCAAAAAACTTGGAAAATTGTTGCTCTCCCTTCCTGTACACATAAATGCTGGTTCCAACAGCCAAAAAGTTCTTTTCTTTTGGTCTAGAGCCAAGCAATTCAGCTTTTTCTTTCGTTAAGCCAAGATCCCTAACTAAGTCGTTAAGCTCGATTTGAGTAAACAGTTTAGGCTCTGCATTTTCTGTAAAACATTGGAATTCTTCATCATCTTGTTCATGTAACTCCGATTGTACATCAGAAAATACTTCCGTTGGAATAGAACTTAAATCATCTGATGGTTCAGGGACCGGTAAATTTACACCGTGCCCTATTGGTCGGATGACGTATGGAAGGTTAGGGTAGCTTATTACCTTCTTGTTTTTTGAGTTATGACCAGTAATATCGACACTGCAAAAGTAGCAATCATCGGAATGATTTCTTGGCTCCCTCCATATTATAGGAACAGCAAATTTAAAGGTTTTTTTCTCCTTTTTTGACCATTTTCTTATATCCTCGAAACATACATAACATACCTTATGCGGGGCATATCATATTTGGATTCAGTACCGTAAAAACTATTGGAATAAGGTATTTTCAGTACAAAAGTTTTTTCATCGTTGGCCTGTGCTATCGACGCGAGTACGTCCCACTGCGGGACGGATGGCAGATCTAGGTGGGAATAATTCTGGAAGCAACTTATTTCATTTGAATATCCATAAGAGGCTATAATTAGGAATAAATTAATAAATAAAAGTTAACAGAATGTTTTTTAACAAAACATATAATTTAGGAATTTGAAAAAATATAATAATTAATTTAAGATGAATAAAATTTAATAGAAGACTTATGGTCATAAAATAATTCTTCGTTGAAATAAGATTTTTTACTGATCAAATTACTGCGTGATCAACATTTCGGAGTTCTTCAGGATCAAAACTGCAATGTGATATGTCAAGGTCAATTTACAAGAATACATTTTTTTGTAAACATTATAGCATAACAATAATTTTTCTTTTGTTACATTTTAACAAATGCCTTAATTTAATAAATTTAAAATTAAACCTCAATATATGGTGCATCTCCAAATTACTAAAAACAAGGTGTTTTTATAAATATATAAGAATCTGTATATGAATACTTTGTCAAAAAACATTTTTCTTTTATAAAAACTACCTGAACTATTTCAATGTTACAAAAAAGAGAGGTTCTATTGGGATTAACTTAATCTCTAATTCTTACTTGTTTTGTTATTATATTTCCACCTGCTTTAAATTAGTTTAAAAATTTAAATATATATTAAAAATGAAATTTAAAATATTTATTTAAATATATGTAAATTTGTAAACACACAAGATAATATTTAATCTGAAAAGAATACATTTAATGTCAAAAGAATTACATGAATAAGTAAGGTACAGTATCACAACAAACTCATGGTAATATTACCTGAAAAGAATAAATAAAATTACAATGTTTGTTCACAACATACATATAACAATATCAATTAGTTTACAAAGTGTAACCTTCCTCTCACATGTTTTTAAATAATACTCTTCCAGCTGTATCAGATATCGATTTATGAGATATCGATGTATGAGATATTCCAGGTTGAGATATCGATGTAATTTACATATATAAATAATAAGGTTATAATAAAAAAATGAAATAGAATTAAAAATAAATGTTAATTGTTACTATTTTTCCAATTTCATTTATTTAGATTAAGCCATCCTCAGGCATCTCTGTAAAAGGCCTTTATTTAGTTTAATTTATAACAGATCACAGAGTTAAATATATTTAAATATTCTAATAAATAATCTTAATTTTGTTATTGTTGTTTTTATTATAATTTAATTATTTATTTTTTAATGGCTGTATAATTGGACTTGTTCCAGATTGGACTTAGATATGACATTATATGCATTTATACACCTTTTGAAGTATTTATATGGTTATTTATTAGAATTTTTAAATATATTTAACAGTTTGCTGTGTTCTAAACTAAACTATATAAAGGGCCTTTTACAGAGATGCCTGAGGATGGCTTGGAGGCCGAAAATTTGCATCGTAATAACTATAATTGGTGAAATAGTAACAGCCCGCATTTATTTTTATATATAAAAGCATTCACCTTAAATCAACAAACATATATGACATAGAATATATAACTTTATAAATATAAAGTATAAAGAATATATATATATATATATATATATATATATATATATATATATATATATATATATATATATATATATATAAAGTTACGATTAGACTGAGGGGGGGGTTTGGGGTAAAGTAAAGCTACGACTTCTGGAAATGAATTGAGGTTTATTAATGTTTTTTCACCTGGTAACTATAGATACAGAGCTAGCTTATACTAAGAGCTACATAGTTCTTGCTATTATTTTCGTCTTATATACCGTTAACTCCTTCCTTCCAGTTCCTTCGCATGGAGGAACTCCTCAAACTAAATTGAACGTTCACGTGTCTTAAATACAGCACTATAACACGTATCTTAGGTCTAGTAACAAAAATACATTATAGCTACACTATAGTAACAAAAATACACTTATAATTAAAATGGTAGGACACATAGTCACAAAAAAGAAATAATAAAATAAAAATACCATTTCTATACCAATTTTTACATTGTTATCATTTATTTGAAGATTAACCTATTCTTTGTTATACAAAATTCATAAGAAAAATAATAAGTAAAAACATAAAGTAAAACATTCTTTACGTTATGGAGAGCTCTGCTGAGCGCAGCCGCCAGACTCGAGTTCTGGCACTATCCGGGGTACAAGTATTTCTTCCAGGTGAACCCTACGTGATCGGAATGGGTATTTCTCATCTCTGATAGCGAACAAATTATTTTCCCTTATCGTCGTGACTTTATAGGGACCCTCATAACGCGCGGCAGTTTTTTTTCTTGCAGTTCTCAATCGCCTACAAACAATTGTTCAATGATATGGATTTTGATATGTGATTCGCGCTTCGTTAATTCATTTATATTTAAAAATGTTTCCCCCAAAGTTTGGTATCTGCCGCTAACTGTAGATAGTACAACATTTACACTGCTTGCGCTCGACCCAAATACCCAGTTTCTCTGCTCCGCTCTTACTGATTAAAGAATTCGTGCTTAAAAACCGTATCGATTAAAAATTTTATCTCTGATTCCTTTAGCCTCGCCACGGGCAAGCTAGTCCACCGTCTCGTTCTCACGCTATTATTTACAATTAATTCGCTCAATTGGTTGCCCCGCCAGTCACCGTGCCTTCAATCCGAGCGAGAACGTCCCGCCACTGCTTCCGCTCCGGAAGGTCCTCCCCTCCAGGGATTCCCGCTACATACCTCATGTCTCCTCGTAGCCGGACTACTGCGCTCAGAATGAATACTCTCCTCATCCGAGGACTCCTCACTGGTGTAGCGCCTGCCACCCCCTCCTTCCGGTCCGCCTGCTGCCCCAGTCCTGGTTGTTTACTTCCATCGGTTCCGGCTATTGTTGTTCCCTTCTGTTTGTTCGCGGGTTGCTCCTCGGGCATTCCCTTGCTGCATGCCCTCTCCTGCCGCATTCGTAACACCTTGTGACGTTGCACTGGGCTGCTGTATGACCGGTTCGGTTACATACATAGCAGCGTCACTCTGATTTCCGCCTCCTGTCTTCCGGGAATTTTTTCGGCCGTTTTTCAAAACCTCGATTGTTGGTAGCTTGTCTGCTTCTAGATGACCGTACCTCCATTCCGTTTCCGGCTTCTCAAAGCGCGTTTCGTTCCGTCCCCTAACGTTTATGAGGTCATGCGCACATTCTCTGTAGTCTCGGTCCCTTGGAAGTGAGCCTGGGCGTGATTCAGTTGTACTTTCATCACTCCCTTTACAAATTCCATTTCCTGGTCCCCTCCGCTTGGCCAAAGGTTTTTATCATTTTCTCCATCAATCTATTTTATAGCACGAGGAGTTTTTGGCGATGTCTCCCTCTGATTGACCTTGAGTTCGCCGTTCCTTAAATAAGTAAAACACATCCTCTTCTGGGGTCCATCTTTCTCCGCCATATTTTTTTTAACGTACCTTTAACGTGTCCCAGTTGTGTGTCAAGTCGCCTTGGACGGCGTTCAAAACTTTTCTCGAGATACGGCCAATTAAGGAAGCTTCGAGAAGTCTCACATCGGAATCTAATAGCGTGCCTGTTCCTTTTCTGGATACAATCAAGCTCTTAATCTGATCGCCTCCCTTAATGAAATGCTCGAGGTCCCCTATTACTCCGGTTCCAATTGACTAATTACCTCATGGATGAACGCGGAATTCTGAGTTCTTATCTTCAGCAGTTCTAGTTGCGTCGTTTCTGCCGCCTTAGTCAGCTGAGACTCCAACTTAGACCGCTGTACCGTTGCTTGAGCCAGCTGTTTCGATTGGGGGAATCACAACGACATGTTCACTGTATTAATAATTACTGATAATTAGCGTCAAAATAGCACCTCTCAATTTTAGAGTTCTGATACCGTTAACTGTTTAAGTCATGTGACTGTATCTCAGAAATCTCCCTGGTTTCGGCACCAGTTACGATTAGACTGAACTGAACACATAAAAAGGGGGGAGGGTTTGGGGCAAAGTAACGCTACGACTTCTGGAAATGAACTGAACTTTATTATGTTACTATATTATGTTTTTTAACCAGGTAACTATATAGATACAGAGCTTGTTGAAAAACAGTAGCTAAGAGCTATAGTTCTTGCTGTTATTTACGTCTTATATACCGTTAACTTTTATTATATATATATATATATATATATATATATATATATATATATATATATATATATATATATATAGCTAAGTTAGACCACAAAAAAAGAGAAAAAGAAAAAGAAATAACTCTTCGTAAGATTAAGTTGTATCTACCTTTATTTCTCTGTTAATCCTCTTTACATTTTAGTAACTAAAACTTAACCTTAACTCCCTCCCTGCCAGTTTACGGATACTCCCCTTAATCTTACAACAATATACAAAATAAATATAAATACTATACAAAAAATTAAATAATAATAAAAAAAAAGATCTTCGGGCTTATAGAAAAAAGAAATTCAATCGAAACAAAAAGAAAATTTTCACTTAGCACTTCTATACTGAATGAACTTCTTTTTCGCTTTACTTAAATCTAAACTTAACAAAAAGAAGAGACCTCCGTAGTAACACAAAAAAATTAGAAAACTGTTGTCTCTACGCACATGATGTATAAAACAACAAAAAAATAAATAATTATTGGTGTGTAGCGGCGAGACACTCTAGTCAGCTGATTTTTCTGGCTTTGTTATTAGGAGCTTTAATTGTTCAATATGAACTGTTCTCTGTCTCTTGGGCATTTTTATACTTCCAACCGTCACGACAGTACGTTCACGAAAGGCAATCACTCGGAATGGACCCTCGTATCCTACTAATTCTTTACCTGTATTGGGCTGTTTCCTTTATACGGTCGTTCCGATTCTGATATCTCCCAGTATATCTCTGGCTATAAAATTCTCTCTCGCCACCCATCTGCCTTTTTCCGCCTCTGTTTCCCTCGAACTTTTTCTCATTGTTTTACTAGGGCTCCCCTATTATTTAGCACACGCTCTGATAGCCACTGCCGTATTCACTCAGACAATTATTATTATTAACAATTTTTATAATAATTATTGTTAAACATTTGTTACACCATCGGTAAGCAACCTTTTTCTCAGCCCTGTTACCTGAGAGGTACTGTCCTCAAAGGTCCTTTGTTATCCTTAGTACTTCCACAACACTCCTGCCATGATCTTGTCCCCTCATTTATTTAACAGTTCATAGTTAGCACATTATTGGTCAGGTTTCAATTGCCTATTCGCCCTAAGGACAGCCCTTTCTGACCTTTGTACCAGAACGCACTTGCGGCATCCTGTGTGGGCCAGTTTCAATTTTATAAGTTGAGCTACTTTTTTCCAAACTCTGAGAAAGTTACTCTGGCAAAAGCTCTGTGTCAAATGCCATCTCTACTACCTCTGCAACTTCATCCCGTCTCCATTTCACCCCTATAAAGTCTCCTATGAATTTACTAAAGAGAACTTCCCGATCAGTCTACAGACATGTAATATTAGGTTAGATACTAAAACTTAGTCTGTAAGAAGTATATTTAAATGCGAATGCAGCACTTTGTTTGATAATAAAAGTAAATCTTAAAGTCTTTACTCTCGTGTGATCGTTAATTCCCACTATTTCTGCGCCCAAAAAGGATCTCAAATTCAAAAACAATGTAATAACTAACTTTCTCTTGTTTCAATATAAATAAAAAAGATACTTTCTGTTATTTAATTAAAAGTTGATGACGAAACAATAAAAATAAAGTTTACAGGTTAAACATGGATATTGATGATGAATCGCTTTGAAAAATCTGGGAATATTATTCTCCCTCTCAGGTGTGATAACCACATTCTTTCATTTTTTGAGTAGGTTGCTGAGGGGTACTAGGTGCCCTGTAGCAATTTAGTAACCCTAGCAGTCGCCGGATTCCTTTTACGTCTCCCGGAACAGCCATTCTCTGTATTGCATCCACTTTGCTCCTGTCGGGCTTCATTTCTTCTTCCGAAATAATATGGCCTAAAAAATTGATTTGCCCCCGCCCTTAAAGTGATTTTCCGTCGGAAAATTTAACCCGGATGCCGAATACGCTTCTCAAGTGTTCCGCGTGTTCTGTTGTAGTTCGGCTGAATAATACTAGGTCTTCCATATAAACTTGACATAAGGATTCGTTGGTCCCCACGCAGAAACTCATCCATGAGTCGCTGAAACGTTATCGGCGCCTTTTTCAACACAAACGGCATTCTTGTGAATTCATAATGCCCTTTCGAAGGTAAATGCCGTCTTGTGTTGATCTTTTGGATCCATCCTAATATGATGGTATCCCGCCTTCAGGTCTAATGTACTGAACACTGTTGCCCCACGACCAGGCATGTTCTAGAATCTGGGGATGGAATATTTTTCATCAACCGTATTCTTGTTCAACTTCCGGTAGTCTATCACTACCCTGTATTTCTCCTCACCTGGCGTGCCCTTTTTCCTCAACGCCCACAGGTGACTATTGTATGGTGACGTGCTGTCCACAACGATATCATGTCTCTTTAAGTTTTTCAATTCCTTCCTGCTTTGCTGTCTTAGCGACAGTTTCCCCCGTTACTCCTAATGTCTCTACCCCCTTGAAGAAGATATCCTCATACTCCCTCTGTAACATCTTTCTCCAGTCCTCTTCGCGATTGACTGCCCCTACTTCCGCTCTGCCCTCTCTTACGGATTTCGTGCCTTTTTTTTCCTATTCGGATAGACCATCGTCCGCCGCTGTAACCTCCTCCTACTTTCCCCATAAAATCACATCTTATTATTCCCTCATATTCGCGAATCATTTTCTCCGCTATATGTATCCCTAAACTCCCCCCTTTACTGCCCGCCTATTTAGTTCCAACAACGTTTCCCCCTCTACAGCGCAAGGGCCACCCAGGGTGATTAGTGCATACCTGTACCTGGAGTGCCCCTTCGCCGACAATTTCTCTGCAGCTCTCCGGTTCACATTCGCGCTTTAGCTCCCGGTGTCTACTAGACACCTTACTCCTCCTGCCACTCGGATGATGGGTAGACCGCCGTACTCACTTCCCTCGCTGTAATGAACTAGCGTGCGGTCATCCTCTGCTGCCACAATCCTCGGACCACCACTTGTTCTCTCCTTCCTGCCACTGCAAGCCTCCCACCCGCTGTGTATAGTGCCCGCTCCTTCGGTGGTTCCTGCCTCCTCTTCTCGTTAACAAACGAGAACGAGAGCTATTAAAAAAAAAAAATAGTATTTTGTTTTCTTCAAATAATAATTATTTATAAATCTTGTAATCGTAGTAAATACATGTGCCTGAAAAAGGCAATTATGTACGCAGAAAGCTCTATAAAGTAGGATATTATTCATTTCTTCTCCTTTTGATGACCGATACCCAATTAACTGTTTTATTTAAAATAAAATGAAGAAATAATTAGTTCAGGAAAAAAATAATTTCAAAGACCCGGAGACACCCTGTATATAATTTTTTCACTCTCACTAATTAAGAACATTCCATGCTCATAAATGAAAAAAAGAATTTTTCGTTTACCGTCTTTTAATCAAGAGTTATATAATTTTTTCCACTAAATCGAAAAAATTTCCCAATGTGCGGCGGGTCGAATCCCCCCTCCCCTCCCCCCCAAAAAAATGGGAGAATAGCATGCGAAAATGTGGGAATATGCGATAATACGGATAGAATCAAAATAGGAACGATTGTCTATCATAAATTGGCTTCAAACCGCGGCAAGGAATTGATCAGATATGAGAATCCATTCGAAGTGATCGTGATTCGTGAACACAACATTGTCACGATCCAGAGAAAGTGACCCAAGCAAAAAGGCGAAACGGCCATGTGGAGCCCCGTGAGGAGGCCGTGCCAAGGAGATTAATATGGGAATATTCTTTCTCCTAAAGTTAATGAATGTTGTATATAAAGTATAAGTGTTGTAAATAGAGATTTATGTCGATTTCAAAAGGCTTTATCTTGTGACATTGACAGTTCTAATGTTGCACGGAAAACGAAGAAATCTCTTGGGAACTTGATATCTACTGAAAGATTACGACATATAATAACGGAACGAGACCTCCAGAAACAAGAGCTTGTGTGTGTCTATGGATGTCGCGACGGCGAATGTCGTTTTTACTGCAACCTTCGGAAACTAGTAACCAAATTAAGAATTACTTTTGAAGCAACGGATGTATGGTTTAATAGGAAGAAAGTCTTGTGTTGTACACATCAGATATTTTTGTCTATTTTAGTCCGCGAGAATACAAGTTAATATATATATAAAATATATATTTATTTAAATTTATTTACAACTGTTTGGTCTCTTCAACCATTTGGGCCATTTTTGCTCTGTATTATGTTTACAAAAAAAAAAGTTAAGTTCAATTGTGGAACTCCAAAAGTAAGAGGCACTCGTTTTGGTACTTAATGTATGTTTTGCCGCCCGCTGACATCAGCGCTCAGGGTCACTTACCTCAACTATTTCCACCATGTCAGGTTATGATGCCTATAATGAATTTCAAATAGGCATTGCCTTTCATTATGATAAATGAATTTCAAATAGGCATTGCCTTTCATTATGATAGAACAGATTTTTAGGAAATGAAATAAAACAGAATCGTGCGAAGAAAAAATAAAAGATTTATTATAAACAATATTCATTAAAAAGAACAATATCTTCCAATATAACATCAAAAGGGTGTCGTCCCTCTAACTTTGTTCTCCACATGAAATCCGCCAAGTAAGAGTCTAGATATTGTCTATTAGTGCCTCTTCTTCTCTTCTCTCCCCACTTCACTGATCCCCATAACCTTTCTATTGTTTGGGTGTTAGCCAGAGTTGTGGGATCGACGAAGTTCAATTTGTGATTAACTATTAAATGGGCATAGCCTTCATTCTCCAGGTTTTTATTGGCTTTCCACGAGTCGGATACGATTATTGAACCCGGTAGAATGTGTTTAATAATCAATCTTAATAATGTTTTTTCAGACCTATCAGGAACTTTAACTATGAAACACTGGTTTGTTTCTCTACTTATTCCTCCAAATATCCACTGCTGAGGCAATGTCCGTCCTGTGTTGTTTTTTCTTCTAGTATATAGACTTTCATCAATTTCTACAAACATCCCTGGGCCTCCAATGGTTGATGAACTTCTCTCTAATTTAAAAACGCACACTTCTCTCATATAATTGGAATAATAAATTACTATAGAGTGAGACATGTTGAGCTGTTGGTCACAGAACTTTATGGAAGTCAGTTCCGCCGACCAGCAATATATGAAATGCACTATAGTCTCCAAAGGTAAAGTACTTTTCCTTAACCACGTATTCACTCGAACACCCAGGCTCTTGATACATCCTTTAGCATGGCATTTCCATCTAATTTCTGTCCCCACTTGAAGTTTCATATTATGCCCGTTTGCACAAGACATTTTCTTAGGAATGACATTCCGCTCCTGAAAAAAAAGGAGAGCTGATTTTTCATCAGTGACCGTGCGAAAAATCTTCTTCAAATTCCTAGTCATAATGTAATTTAACAAAATCAACAATCAATTTAACAATACAATAACTCATAACAATACACTTAGGAAAGGTTGCGGTAACAGTATGAGATTAGTTAAGAATAGTGACACCTGAGCGCTGGTGTTAACGGACGGTAAAACATACAAGTACCCTCGTTTTTGAATACATTACTACTATTGAAAGTTCACTGAGACATGATCTCAAAATGGAATAAAGTTGTTCAGGTCATTCATGATCAATCAATCGCAGACAGGCTAGGCTGTGCGAGACGGCATCAAAGCCCTTTGAACAATCTATTGACCGTCCGTGTTCCGCTTGAAAATTCCGATTCGCCTCATTCTGCGGTTTCATTAAAGGATTATTGAAGGAATGTGTGATTGTAACTCTATATGTTATTGTGGTTTTACCTCGCTTTGACGAAAGAAATCTCTCATGTAACTTTTTCAAATATTTTTACCAGAAGGACCAAGCTTATCGGACGGTAGTGAGTACACCAATCGCTACCCAACTGCTTTTAGAAAATCTAGTAATATCTACTCTAGTATTGTTTGAAGAAGAACAACTCTAGAACAATAGGTGAAGTATATTCTAGATAAAAAGAGATATAATATTCAAACATATCTCAAAACATTAATCTGTACAAATCAAAGAATAATGGCTTTAGTTTCTTCGGAGTCAACCATCGAAATTCAGTTGTTTAGGACATATTATCAGTTCAAAACTAAACGTGAAATAATAAATTATTTGATTTGTAAGGATATACTTAAAATATAATTTGTTTTGAAAAATTATTATAATATAATTGTTATAATTAGATATATACTCGTGTCCAAGACAGATAAACACACTTGGTTTCGGATTAATTTTATTTAAAACATTTTGGTATTACAACTTTAATATCCGCGTGTCACAGTTCGGCTTCGCTGCCAATAAACCAACAAATTGACAACATACATCTCAATTATGTACTGCCTACAACTAAAAACAAATAACAACGTCATCGTAACCTACCAAGCTGGTTACCCGAAACTTTCCTTGATCCCGAAACTTTCACTGTATTCAAAATAAAATAAAATATAAATCAATTTTAATATAAATTTATAAATATTAATAACACAAATTATACCAGCTAAATTTTTTTGCAGTTACTAGTGGTTTATGTGAGCTCAGGTATTTTTACAATTTTATATATTTTCCAGTAATTTTATCCTAAGTTGATTAATTTTCATTATGTTGGCAAAAGTACTTGTACTGTAGCCTATCTCCTTTAACCGATTTCCTACAGTTTGTTGTGGTAATAGTTGCAATTTTTTTAAAATTAACCAAAGTTCCAATTTAATCTGGCAATCCGTTAGTAGCTAACTGAGAAGGCTAACTAATCAGAAAGAAAAGGATGCCTTAGACGAATTTAAAAATTTCCATATTTTCTAGTTTTCTTTCTACAGTTTTTTGTTCCATTTGTTTCTTATTCAAACTATAGTCATAAGCGTGCGCAGCATCCTTTATTAGGGGTTGCACGGACCATAGTAACGGGGGATCATTCTGGGTCGGGCGGTAGGTCCCGGGATATTCTTTACTCCCCTGAATGATTGTTTTAAGATTAAGCTGTCTAAAAAGTATTTTAAACAATTTAAAACCAAAAATTGAACCCTTTTGGGATACAAAAGATATAAGACTGACTTATTAGATGGCTGTGCACCTGTGCCATCCCCCTATGACTATAGTTCATTCACAAGACATATTTCAATATTTGACTCATTTTCCTGAAGAATAATTCCATAAGTATTTATATTTTGTTTTATTATTTTCAATAATGAACCTTTGTAATCACAATATTATGATAAGAAAACATGTTAAAAAAAATCAAATTAGCGTTTTTGGAAGTTTGTCCGAAAACAAGAGAGTTTGTATTAAAACAAATCGCGACCCGTTTTCACTCGTACGTATAGGCTAAATCTGAAAATATAAGAAATATAAACGAAAATATATTGTAAAACATAATCCAAAGGAGTGTTTTTTAAGTCGGAAGACACGCGTACAGCGATAGAAAACCCAAGAAAAATGTGCCCATCCTCACTCTGGTTGACGATAATATTTAGAAATAAATGATAAGATAGTCCAAAGCGATGACTAAATCTATTTTGAAATAAATATTTGTTATCATAACCATATCCGATCCTATTGTTCGGATGAATTCTCACGAAGGGTCTTATCTGTTAACGGCAAGGAGATCGCTGATTTCGCTTCCTTTGCTCACTTCAAAGAAGCTTAGTAGTTCTTTGGTTTGTGAAGACTGATTCCTCATGATGCGAATAGTTTTATCTCCTTATTTCAAGGATATACTTGACAAACTCCAAGACTCGTTTCTCCTTGAAAAAATATGGACTAACAAAACTTTCTGCCTCTTAACGCAATTGAAACATAGATATTATATTTTAGATTGAAAATTAGTTTTTCATATGTCAACGGAAATATCCATTTTGACCGTACCTGAATCCATTTTGACAAGTTTCGTCGTGACGTCTGTACGTACGTTCGTTCGCACGTATCTCACAAATTAACGAACCAACAACAGATAAGACTTAAAAGACTTTATTCTTATAAAAATTACAAGTGTAGTATCTAGTCTAAGACTTAGAAGTAGAGTAAATATCTAGAGATCTAAGGAGCCTTTATAGGGCTAGAACTGGAGAGGGGATGGATTCGTTGGATAGGAGAGAGGGAATAGCCTTTGGTTGAATATCTTGATGGGAGCTCTTCCTTAGGGTTTGGCAAAAAGGGCCATAAAGTCATACGATTGACAGGAGACGGACAGAAATAAATGAGGAACATACAAAATGCAGGAGCAGATATGGCGTGTCAGATTCAAAGAATTGGCAGCGGATGCCATGCGGGCGGCAATTCATGCCAAGTGTTTTCCCACGGGAAATGGTAATAGGTGGTGGGTAGTCTAACATGTGGAAACAATAAATAACTCTTGACTAGTAGGTCTAAGATGTAGGGCGGATGTACTAATAACGATACTAATAATCCTATGGGAATATAACTATATTGTTGAATAAATTATAAATAACAATAATTGCCATTTAACTCGCATAACTCAAAAATGATTAGCCGTAATTTCCGCCGAAAATTTCTAATCGATTCAATCATGGGCCTTAAATTACACAAATGTCATAAAACTAGATAAAGATAACGTTAGTTATCTTGGTGAGTAATAAATAGCTTTCATTTTTTTTTACTTCCTTGTACGAAGTAAAGGTATTGTAATCGCGAAAATTTTCGGTTTTCAGATTTCGACGGAAATATCCATTTTGACCATCCCTGAATCTATTTTGACTAGTTTCGTCGTGGCGTCTGTACGTACGTACGTTCGTATCTCGCATAAGTCAAAAACGGTTAACCGTAGAACGTTACATTTTTGTATTTAGGATTATTGTAAAATCTAGTTGTGAGCCTCCCTTTTTGGTCACTACATGATTACCGGAAGTGGTACTTATTTTTAGGTTATTATTGATTTTCATCAAAAATCATATTAAAATATAATGAAAAACTTCTCAAATTTAGTATTTAAGACTTATATGTTTATATAAATAATATGATATATTTTGGTTGAAATTGAAGAGCCGATACGGGTACTTTACTTGAAGGTCAAAATTAACTCACATCCAAAATTATATTAAAATTAAATACTGAGATCATATGGTTCGGTAATAAAGGTTACAAATGCGATTTTGTTTTCCATTCTAATTAAACATTTTTATTAGTTGTTTTAAGTGTTAAAATTTAATGTATAATAATTGTTTTCCTGCTCATTTCTGAGCTGGACAAGTCTGCAGCAGAAAAATAAGATATAAGTTAAGTGGGTTCTTCTGCTTAAAATGTCGAGACCGTCGATTTCCAATGCTTTATCTAGTGACATTGACAGTTTTAATGTTGTCAAGGAACACGAAAAAATCTCTTGGGAACTTGTGAATCTACTGAACGAAAACGACGTATAAATAACGGAATGAGATCTCCAGAAAAAAGAGCTTATGTGTTTATGAGTTTTTGTCTGTATGTGGCAATAGATGAGCATCGCGACGCTGAGTATCGTTTTTGAGATACTGATATCTTGAGAAACAAGTAACTAAATTCAGGATCACTTTTTGAGCCACCGATTTATAGTTTAATAGGCGTACAAGGAGGTCATGTGTTGTCCACATCAGATTTTTTTTTCTTGAGTTAAGTTTTGTAGACAATTTAATTATCTTTCAAATGAGCAAGTGGAATGTTCCGGAGATTAATTGTTTTCGAGTTTTTGAAAAACTAAAAAAAAAAAAAAAATGAACAGGTTTTCCGTTACGTGGGAACCTTAACCTGCTCTACTCCGACTAACGTGCAAAGGGAATTGAGAGTTGAACAGGTTACTTAAACGGGTTACTTATAACAGGTTACTTCTGCACTCATCTGAGGACGTTGCATTAGCGGGCTCTCCGGTGTTATAGCGGTCAAGTGGTGTCGTCCTCGAATGCAGCCTTTCTTCTGCAAGCCGTTTCCACACAAACATCCACTTGGAGGGCCGTTGTGTGGGTTTGAATTGTCTTCAAGGACTCATTGACGGCGGTTCCTGAGGGCCCGGATCACCATAAAACGGTAAACAGCAGGGATTGTTGTTCTAGGCCACACAGAAAATGGTCTCCTCGTATAGAGTCCAATCTCCTTGTGCGTTTGAATGACCCTTCGTACAGTTGTTCTGGAAGCACCCAACACACTATTTCTACTATTAGAGCGTCAAGCTGCTACCATCTTCGACTACAACCGAAATTCTCACCACAACTTCCGAACTAACAATCATGATTTGAGATGACATCCGCATGATGGTACAGAAGGATCAATCTAATTAGGGATTGATAAATTATTTACCACTTCTATAAATTTGTTTTATTGGAAACTAGTTTCGAATGTTATACATTCATCTTCAGTTCTAAAAACACACAAAAAATTCAAAAATAAGCAATTAAAAATATAGTTTGGTATTATTATACATATTAAATTAGTTTAATATAAATCAGTATTATAAAACATTTATGAATTATGAATTTAATTAAGGCAAGAAATCAAATACATGTTGGTACTCACCAAGGTTTAAATGGATTATATCAAACAGAAAAGTTTATACTGGTTTCTTCTCGCATTGAACTAACAATGAATGTACTACCTACCTTTCGAATGTAATAGAAAATATAATAGAATGAAATAGAAAATGTTAAATCATATAAAAACAACAATAAAAGTGTAAAAACCAGGTTTTAAATTAATTTTTGAACTTTTTTTAAAAAGTTTCAGTTTAAATGTTCTACAAAAACTATTATAGTTAATGTATTATGATAAAAGTTCTTCACAATAGAATCTTCTGATAAAAAAATTCCTTATCAGCTGACATCCGCATGATGGTAAATAGATACTTTAAAATATTAAATAAGGGAATACCAGATGCAACCAATAAAAAGCAGCAAAGTACACATTATGCAGTCTGGTGTCTTTCTCCGAAGCCTTCGCATGCAATCTTACAGTAAACAATAAACTATCATTACATTCCGATCTGAAATTTGAGTATACAAATCTAAAAACAGTTCATACACGTGCCTGTCTTTACGTTCTGGTCGATTTGAAAATTTCCTCATTTTCACAAATTGCGAAAAATGTTTTTTTGAGGTAAAAAAAACATTTTGTCTGTTGAATTCAAATGGTTGCAAGTGTTTTAACATTCACCTGAATGATATTACTTCTTTGGGCATTTTGGTTTGTGTGAGAAAATTAAAACGTAGTTAATTTAACCTAATACGCACAACGGAAGCAATAAACTGACTGACATAAAAGAATATGAAATTACAAAGAAGGACAAGAGGATTTTTGATGAATAACTAAATATATATATTTCATCTTTTAGTTGACATCCGCATGATGGTATAGAAGGATCAATCTAATTAGGGATTGATAAATTATTTGCCACTTCTACAATTTTGTTTTTATTAGAAACTAGTTTTAAATGTTATACATTCATCTTCAGTTCTAAAAACACCCGAAAATTCAAAAATAAGCAAATCTAAATACAGTTTGGTATTATTATACATATTAAATTAATGTATTATAAATTAGTATTATAAAACATTCATAATTCTTAAATGTTTTATAATACTAATTTGCCACTTCTATAAATTTGTTAAATTAAGTATAATAATATTAATTAAATTAAGTATAATATAAATTAGTATTATAAAATATTTAAGATGTAATTTAATATGCATAATAATACCAAACTATATTTTGAATTGGTTATTTTTGATTTTTTTGTTTTTTAATAAAACAAAATTATAGTTATAACAAAGTTTTCAATAAAACAAAATTATAGAAGTGGCAAATAATTTATCAATCCCTAATTAGATTGATCCTGCTATACCCTCATGCGGATGTCAACTGATTTGAAACTAGTTTTCAATAAAAACAAAATTATAGGACTGGCAAATAATTTATCAATTCCTAATTAGATTGCTACTAAGAAGGTAACTTGAACCATTCTTTCACTGTTATTTTTTCATTAATTATTTTTAAATTTCATTTTCCTTACCCCACCAGAAGTGGCTAAGTACAATCCCTCTAATATGCATTCGCCCACAAAATAACCGGCGCATCTAGAATTTTCTATTTTAAAACTCAATAGTGAGGATAATTAATGGCCTAAGATAAAAAATTTTTGTTATTATATGAAAAGAATAATATACCTTCAATTACACCCAACAGTTCTCTAAAGGATTAGCTCTAAGGAATTGTAAGTTAGTTGAAATGTGATATTTCAGGAGAACACATTTCTCAATTTTCGTCCTTTTTTTTTCATAAGTTTTTACCAGGGCTTCAAAATAACTGTGCACTTTATGTTGAAAAAGTTCTTGTTCTAAATTAAATCTTTTTTGAAACAGTTCATGCAAGATGTTTTATAGTTAATATAAAATATAGTAAATACATTCATATCGATATAAAAGTCCTATTTACCAAATTTGAGATGTTTTACATTATATTTTAATATAATTTTTGATGAAAGTCTAATATGACCTTCAGGAATAATACCACTTCCGGTTTTCCGATTTAAACCAAAATCTAGTATGTTATTTAAATCAATATATAAGTTATAAATACTAAATTTGAGAAGTTTTGTATAGTATTTTAATATAATTTTTGATGGAAATCAATTATGACCTTCAAGTAAAGTACCACTTCCGGTAATCAAGCAGTGACCAAAAAAGGAGGTTCACAACTAGATTTTACAACAATCCTAAATACAAAATTTCAACTTTCTACGGTTAACCGTTTTTGACTTATGCGAGATACGAACGTACGTACGTACCGACGCCACGACGATACTAGTCAAAAGGGATTCAGGGATCTTTGGATATTTCCGTTGAAATCGAAAACCGAAAATTTTCGCGATTACAATACTTCCTAGAAGGAAGTAAAAAAAATGAAAGCTATTTATTACTCACCAAGATAACTAACGTTATCTTTATCTAGTTTTACGACATTTGTGTAATTTAAGGCCCATGATTGAATCGATTAGAAATTTAATCCTTAAAATTTATCTTTGAGAGTAATCATTTTCCTAATTTATCCTTTTTTGGCAGTAATATAATTTCGTTGGTATACTTTCTCAATTATTTGAACCTTAATAAGCTTCCATGAATTTATTTATCTTTATCACTTTAATATAAAATCGATGTATTTTCTCATTTTAAAACTTGAGTAACCGTTTTACAATGGCTGAAATACAATGCTGACTGTCTGCATGCATCAGCTGACGATGCGGATTACAGTCATTGTTTTAAATGACTAAGGCAATATTAAGTCCATCACTAGATTGGCTGAGAATGAACGGGATTAAATTATAGAATTCAGTAAACAATTTAGGGTTGGAACATCGAAAAGAAAAATATCGATATTCGATATTTTGCGATATCGCAAAACCATATATCGATATACACCGATAATTGCTAGAAAAATATTGATATTTCGAAAGGAAATGTTCTAAGAAAAAAATTCGCTAATTTTTTTTTTTTTTTTCGGACTCCTACTGGACTACAGATTCCTCACTTCTAGAAAAACTTCATTGCTTTTAAAAGCTTTAAGTCCATGTTAATTAAGTTGAGGTCTGTGACTGAATTAGCTGGGATGCACCTCCAAGGCCCTATTTCATAAAGTTCAAAAGGTACAAGTGGAAAGGTTGGTGTTGAGAGGTGACAAGTTACTTATCGTTACTCAATAATAATAATTGTGTTGATATTTCTTTAATTTACTTTTTTTACTTCCTTGTACGAAGTAAAGGAAGTATTGTAATCGCGAAAATTTTCGGTTTTCAGATTTCAACGGAAATATTCATTTTGACCATCCCTGAATCTTTTTTTTAGATTTTTATATCAATATGAACGTATTTACTATATTTTGGTTAAAATTGGTGAGCCGAAAAGGGTACTTTACTTGAAGGTCATAATAAGCTTACATCAAAAATTATATTTAAATTAAATACAAAAATCATATGTTTCGGTAATAAAGATTACAAACACAATTTCGTTTTCAATCCAATTAAACATTTTTATTACTTGTTTTAAGTGTTGAAATTGAGTGCAAAATCCTCCCCATTTGTGTGTGTGTCAATAGATGGGTGTCGGGACACCGAGTGTCGTTTTTGAGATACTGTAATATTCAGAAACTAGTAACCAAATTCAGGATCACTTTTTGAACCACCGATTTATAGTTTTATGGACGTACAAGGAAGTCATGTGTTGTCCGAATCAGATATTTTAATATAAATTTTTTAAATGTTTCAACATTTTAACAATGTTTTAACAATATATAACAACTATGTATATTACATCTTGTACTTTACTTTATAAACATCTCCTGTTTCATAGTAAAGTACAAAAATACAAGTACAAGTTAGCCTATGCCTTACTACTTCTATTACTAACACTGTAAAATAATAAAATACTATAACATTTAGAATATTTATATTAAAAATAGTAAATTTAAAAAAAAAAAAAACATTGGATAAAATTATTATCTAAAGACGATAAGTAGTCTGTAATCTCTAAAAACAAGTCATTTTACTAGTATTTTTAACACTTATACTTGTACTTTATTATGAAATAGGGCCCAAAGTAGTTGGGTTATCAACAAAAATAATTAAAATAATTAATTGAAAAACTTTTATTTATTTATTTTTTCTTTGACCTGGGATTCAGTGTAATAAATTTATTACTAAAATACAATGTTATTAATAAAATAAAAAGTGTAAAATAGAGTATTTAATGTGTAAGAATAAAAAATGAAATTCTTCTTTGATAAAATTTAAAAATATTTATGACAATCTTTACATTTTTTTCTTACATCCTCTTCATTCTAACCGTATCTACGTTTCGGAGTTGTTTGTGAAAAATATGAGCTAATATGTTTTTGGACATATACAGTATTCCTGTATACGTTCTAATGAAGACTAAGATAAATTTATCCTGAAGATGGGGAAAACAACCCCGAAACGTAGATACGGTTAGAATGAAGTGGATGTAAGAAAAGAAAGAAAAAAAAATTAAGGAATATCATCATTGCTATGAGTTTATAAATAATTGTTTTAGACTTCCTAATGTACTGTAATAGAAAAATAATTAATAATATTACTTAATATTCCTGGTTATGATAATATAAATGTGCCCTCTATCCTGCGGATGGCACTCCTTCGTCCTTTCCAACACGAGACGGGTTCCTGCAAGAACCTCTGCCTCGTAAATCCTCTTTTTGTTCCATTTTTTTTTTTGTATTGTTCTTTCAAGTAGCTGTCCAGTTATAGGTTCGGAATAGACCATCGTCGTTAACTTCCCCAGAAAGAGATGCCCTGGGGTGTTATGTTCGGGCATCTGGCCGGCCACCTCACTGGCCCATTCCCCCCTAACTACTTCTTCCTAAAATGTTACATATGCCATACATGATAATTTTTCTTAAATTTTATTTGTAGAAAATCAGCATTCATTCGAGCAATAATTAAAAAATGCAACGAACCGAGGATTAACGAAGACTATCCAGGAAAGGGTGGTGCCTTTAAGAGAAAGTGTCCTGACCAGAACAGAGGGCATATTTTCATAAAATACATTTTATATTTTCATCACCAGGAATATTAGGTAATACTAGGTTGTTACAAAAGTCCTTGTGTATGAACACAAACCTTAATTCCAACTCTTATAATTCTATAAGAATATTTTTGTTCCTACTAATCAGTTGATATCCGCATGATGGTATAGAAGTATCAATCTAATTAGGGATTGATAAATTATTTGCCACTTCTATAAATTTGTTTTATTGAAAATTAGTTTCGAATGTTATACATTCATCTTCAGTTCTAAAAACACACAAAAAATTCAAAAATAAGCAATTCAAAATACAGTTTGGTATTATTATATGGTACATATTAAATTAGATGTAATATAAATCAGTATTATTAAACATTTATGAATTTTGAATTTAATTAAGACAAGAAATCAAATACATGTTGGTACTCATCAAGGTTTAAATGGATTATATCAAACAGAAAAGTTTGTACTGGTTTCTTCTTACATTGAACTAGCAATGAACGAAAGGTAGGTAGCATGTTTATAGGTAAACGGTTTAGGAGTCGGGGGTTTCCCAGTAATGCCGGTGAGTAATACTATACAATGTTTACTTTGACTAATCCTTTAGTTCTTTGTGACTTGAGTTGTCTTTATGAGGCCATTTACATTTAAAAAAAATAAATAAAAACATTACCACAAGTGACGAAAAGTGGATATTTAAAAAAAAAAAAACTAGCAAACATAAGCAGTGGGTACGGACAGGTGAAGCTGCACAACCGGAGGTTCGTCAAGATCGGTTTGGCAAAAAAGTGATGCTTTGTCTTTGGTGGAAATTCGAAGGCATTTTGCATTTTGAGCTTGTTCCTGATTGTAGGGATGTGGACTCGAACCTTTACTGTGAACAGCTAGACAGAGTTTATGCAGTTTTGAGTGCAAAGTACGCCGCTTTGGTCAACAGGAACCAAGGCATTTTGCAACACGACAATGCCCCTGCACATCGTTCTCGTTTGACCAAGGAAAAATTATCGGAACTGCAAGGAGTAAACGTTTTGCCTCATCCTGCCTCAACCAGGACACACATGCAACTACTCGTGATTTATCGGCCGTAGTAGGGACTCAAACCTTTACTGTGAACAGCTAGACACAGTTTATGCAGTTTTGAGTGCAAAGTACCCCGCTTTGGTCAACAGGAACCAAGCCATTTTGCAACACGACAATGCCTCTGCACTTCCTTCTCATCCTGCCCAGATATTGCACCATCATATTATGGTTTGTTTAGATCAACGGCTCATTTTTTAAAAGGTGGGATCTTTTGGTAATTACGAGGACGCAAACATTAGATGTGAAGAGTTCTTTGCCTCAAAACCAAAGGAGTGGTATCGGCATCAAATCCAATTACTGGCAGAAAGACGGTAAAAGTAATTGAAAACAATGGATTTTACTTTGAAGAGTAGTGTGAAGAATTTTATTTGTTATTCCCACATTAAATATTCTATTTTACTTTTTATAAACAAAATTGTACTTTACTAATTAATTTATAACAATAGATCCCAGGTCAAAGAAAAAATAAATAAATACAAGCTTTTAAATAATTTATTGTAATTATTTTTCTTGATAACACTAGTACTTTGAGGAGAGATAATTTCACATCACATAATTGTTTTATAAACCGGGCACTGTTTCATAATAATGTACAAAACTACAATTATAAGTAGTAAAAATACAAGTGAAAAGATTTGTTTTTAGACATTACGGGTTACTTATAGTCTTCCGATGATAATAATTTTATAATAATCGACAGTTTTAAGAATAACAGAACTTAGCGTAATTTAGTCTCTCGAAAACTCCCTTTAAATAAATTTAACAAAGACGATTACTACTTATTTTTAAAGAATGGTTAAACGATGCTCCAATTGGAAATTAACTTAAATAATTTTTTAATTATCGCTTCCAATTCAACGAAAAACATGACAACCTTAAAATAACACAAAATTTAAATTTACTCCTTCCCTGTTCGAAATTGGAACATAGCCCAAATGAATTTCTTTGTTGCAAATGAGATGTGGAATCATCTTATGGCCTATATTCCGTCAAATCTGAAACACCCTGTATATATGTTTATATATATATATATATATATATATATATATATATATATATATATATATATATATATATATATGTCTAATATGGTAAAATAGGGTTGAATTCTTCAATAACTTTAGACCAATTTGATCCTAAAAATAACAATTTTATTTAGTATTATTTACAATAACAATAGTTTACAGTGAGTTCATCAAAACCAAAACAAACAACTTACCTAAAAATAAATCGGTTTTTAAAGTTAATAATACACTCTTGAATCAAACTCTGTACTCCTTACAAACATTAACACTTACAAACAAAAACTAACAGATATGGTACAAACATAAACAAACATCTGATCTTAAGGTTACATCTCTTGTCGAGGTTATATCCATGGCCTACACAATCAAAACATAAAAAGTACTAAATACTTTTACATATGTATATATAATTTTTGGTGCTAATATGTATATCTAATTATAATAAAATTTAAGATCTATTTCCAAAGTATATATTGCTGAAATATTGGTATTTGTAAATTGTTAAAATTTTGATTTATTACTTTCAATATTTCAATGTTTCAAAATGGCTGCCGATTACAGATGTTATAACCCTATAACTCGGCCATTTATAAAGATATTGGGGAATTGTAAGGTATTTTGGAATCAGCTAACCAAGGCAGTAAAAAAATAAATGTAAAAAACAAAAAATCTATATAAATACTTTTGGCTTATTATTTTCAGTATTAGATCTTTGTAATTAACCAAGAAATTTTTTTTTTTTAACCTCACCTCAAAATTTGAGGTTTTATGTTTCAAAATACGTATAATCCAAACATCGAATAAAAAAAAATCCGTCCGTCCGCCGCCCGCGGCTTTTCTCAGAGACTACTGAACCTATTTTCTCGAGATTAGACACGAAAGTCACAGGCCATCCCAGGGTGATCATCGGGACTCGACATTACCGTCCGTCTTTTTGTTTCAAAATGGCGGCCGATTAGAGATCTCATAAGCCCATAACTCGGCCATTTATAAATATAGAGAGGAAATGTAAGGTGTTTTTAAATTAGCGTAAAAAGGCATTAAAAAAAAAAAAAATTGAAAAACAAAAATCTATAATAATTGCCGATTAAAGATCTTATATGCCCATAACTCGGCCATTTATAAACATAGAGGAGAAATTTAAGGTGTTTAAATCGGGCCATTATTAGCTGAGATATAGCGTAATGATCTTCGTAGACTGATTCTCCGGGCGGCTAGTCATCGTGGCCCTAGGCCTCCTGACTTATCTATTGGGCTTCTGACTTCCTCGTATTTCTTTCTCTGCTGTATCCTTCCTTGGATTATTTGTGGACTTCCTTTAGCTTCCTTAATCTTTCCTTTATTTTTTTCCTACTGAGGTGCACATCAAATATTTCCTCTGTATCATTTTACATCACAGCCTACTTGCATTGACACAGTTTTTTAAATTAACACTCCCAGTTCGGCACTCTCACGGCGATCATCTTGTGACTAGCTTCAAATTTCTTTTCCTTTGGTGACTACTGCTTCATTTTTTTTACTTGGACAGAATAGATATTTTTGAAATATTACTAAGTGGAAATAATAAACCATTGTGTAATAATTTGCAGCGTTTTTTTAAATGGAAGTTATTTGCCATAAATTTGGACTTTTTATTTTTTTAGTAAAGCCAACAGGAACTTCATTTTTTATGAAAGTTCCTTTGAAAAACACTATTTTTCGTTTTTCTTAAAATTTGAGAGTGATTTAATGTTGTTTGTAAAAATTTCTTTCATTATTTTTTTTTATTTACTATAAAATAAATTTATTCTTTATTATCGTTTGTCTTCGATAGCCTACATATCTATACCGTTGCACTTAACAGGTTGTAAAAGCATTAATTTAGATAATTCTCCAAGCCTGAACTCCCATAGAGAGGCATCTATTAAAGAGGAAGATGTGGCCTTTTGGGGGAACTCGAGCCGTATAAGGACCCTAGGCAACTGACGGTATTCTTCCGTCTATGCTCAAAGAAGGATTTAATGGTCTGCTTCCCCGAATGGCCTACTCCAGAGCCTCTCTCACATTTGTATATATTCCAGAATCGTGGAGAAAATCATTAATAGCTTTTATTCCTGAGAATAAGGTGATATTACCGTTACCCCCCTTATTTTATATCGTTACCTTTTGCAACGATTGAAGTGAGCGTGTAAAGTTGTACGGATAAGGGAAGAATCACTAAAATGATAGTTGCGCTAAAAGTCCGAGGTATCGAACGAAACGTAAATGGGAAGATTTTGTAAAGTCTGATCTTGAGGATTTGGGTTTTGGTGAAGTTCTGAGGAGAGGAGTTTTTAGTAAAGTATTGTTGGTATTGTCGGCATCGAACCTAACGATTCACTAAAGCTTTTAATTTACTAATCAAGGAAGTATTGTAATCGTGAAAATTCCATATATCAACGTAAATATTCATTTTGACTAGTTTCTTTGTGACGTTTGTACGTCTCTCGAATAACTCAAAAACGGTTAGCCGTAGAAAGTTAAAATTTTGTATTTAGGATTTTTGTAAAATCTAGTTGTGAACCTCCCTTTTTGGTCACTGCTTGATCACCGGAAGTGGTACTTTATTTGATGATCATAATTGATTTCCATAAAAAATTATATTAAAATACATTGCAAAGATAAAGCTGATACACATTCAATGCGGTATAAATGGTTCGTTTTTTCAGTTGACATCCGCATGATGGTATAGAAGGATAAATCTAATTATGGATTGATAAATTATTTGCCACTTCTATAATTTTGTTTTTATTGGAAAAAAAAATACAATTAATGATATCTATTCAGCAATCTCCGAAGATAGGCCCATCCCGAAACATTATGTTTTGATTCCATATTACGGCCCTATATCCACCAAAGTCGGAAATGAATTGAAAAAACTAGGATTAAACCCTGCATTTAAAACAGAAAAAACACTATCCTCATATTTCTCTTCTCCTAAAGACAAAATAGATCCTTTCCAAAAAAGCGGAGTATACGAACTAAATTGTAATGATTGTGCAGCCAAATACACGGGAAAACTGGAAGATCGCTAAATCAGAGATTAAAGGAACATATACGTGCATATAATAATAAGACAGATAATTCCAACGTTGCAATTCATTTAAATGAAAATAATCATAAATTCATCAAAGACTCAGGAGTTAAATTAATACATCATGTTGAAAACAGCCCCAAATTAAATATATATGAAGCACTTGAAATAATAAAATCCTTCAAATCCAATCCAGATTTTTGCTTAAATGACCAAATAAATATCTCCAACAGTCCAATTTTAAATTTATTCCCATCTATAACAGAAAAAACAATTACTCACCGGCATTACTGGGAAAACCCTGACCCTTAAACCGTTTACCTAAAAACATCCTGCCTATTTCTCGTTCATTGTTAGTACAATGCGAGAAGGAACCAGTACAAACTTTTCTGTTTGGTATAATTCATTTAAACCTTGGTGAGTACCAACATGTATTTGATTTCTTGTCTTAATTAAATTCATAATTCATAGATGTTTTATAATCCTACTGATTTATATTAATCTAATTTAATGTGTATAATAATACCAAACTATATTTTGAATTTTTTTTGTGTTTTTAGAACTGAGGATGAATGTATAACATTCAATAAAACAAATTTATAGAAGTGGCAAATAATTTGTTAAAACTAAAATCCTTCGATTCTGTCGTTTAAGATTTTTCAGTATATTGATTTTAGGCAGTCCTCGAACGAGTCGTTACAGAATTGTCAAGGATGCGATATATTTGCACGCTTGGTCGTCAGAGCCTTGGTAAATGATAAGGGTACCGCCAACGGAGAGTCAACCAATCTTCAAGAATAAGAAGCGCTATAATCTCGTCGCGTTTCAACTGTTGTGCAGTGCAGTCAGTATTCAAGCCCAACGCCTGTTCGTTTTGTTGATTCGATGGGGGTTTCAGAAGTTCTACTAAATAAAAATAGGACGATTTTGTAATCCTATAAAATGCAAACAATTAGGAGTCAGACATACTCAACTCCTTTGGTACGGATATTATCCAAGTCGGGGTGAATCCACGATTCCCGGTGTTTCTGTGATCTGGAATGTTTGGAATGGTGGTAATACGAGTATAATAATACATCCTCACCATTACCATGCGATGAAGAACTGGACATTTGTACAGCAATCCACAGAAAATTGTGGATATTTTGACGCTTCCTTGACGAGAGATTGATGACACGCCTACGGACATCAAACGAGAGTGATAAGAATTGTTATTTTGTCTTAACGAGAGTCAAAATTTAAGTCATGCATCACACGAGCAACGATACGTGTGCGGACTGCCTCCCTGTTAATTTTCATTTGGCGCATGCACATTGTATTTCTATTAATGAAAAAATGATTTCATAAATTTCTTTTTTTTATACTACAAGAGATTAAAATAAACATATCAAGTTCAGCTCATGTTAGCTTTTCTCTGCGGAAAGGTAATAAATACCAACTCAAGAATTTAGTTAAAGTGTTTAGTTAAATTTAGTTAAAGTGTATTTTTACGCTCAAGAATTTATCTAAAGTTTCTCGGAATATACTTTGACTATAGACAGATGGACGAAAAACAAACTTTAACGATATTAAGGAAGAAGTTGGTCGGAGGGAAGGGAGATAGGGCGGTTAAAAAGTAACACTTTAATAAGTAATACTTATTTATTTTGTGCCAACGTTTCGCCCTAAGTTTTAGGCCATCTTTAGGGCTAAAAGAAAAACAAAATAACAACATTGAAAAACAAAAGCAGTACCAGTAACAGTAAAAAATGTTAAAAAACAGAAATTACAAGTAAGATAATAAAGTATGAAGTATAAAAAGAAAAATATGACACTAAATTACATAATACAAGTGACTAATGAAAAAAATAAAATAAAAATGTAAAAATTAATTGAAATTAAAATAATGCGTTATTTACACATGGTATAGTAAAATATATGAAACCTATTAATTAAAAAGACAAATAGTATGGAGGATTGATAATATGTAAAGCATACAGAGATAGTTGTGATGTGAAAAATTATGCAAAAGATGACAATGATGTTAAAGAAGTTGACATTGTTGTAATTAAATAATTATGAGATGAAGGAGTAAAATATAAAGTAATGTAAGCCCCAGATCAAAATCTTATGTGGTGAAGAAAGAAGAAGGATAGAAACAAGGAGGAAGAGGACATGTAAAGAAAACGTAATAATTACATACCAGAGAGGCCTGTGGTCGAGTGCCAGCTGAATCGTAATAATAGATTACCGGGAATTATAAAAAAACCGTTAAACAATGTCACCAACTCACTGATTTGACAGAAACTTACACTAAATTTAAATACTCAGTGATCAAAAGGCATAACGATTGATTTAAAAGCTGGTAAAATGTATTGATTTAAGGCCAAAAAAAAAATTAAATTAATTAAAATATAAAAATTAATATTAAAAAAATAAAATTAGAAATTAATATCTCATCCAAAAAACGTTCCCTCCAACTGATGGGATAAATGACAATGGAAATAAATATATATTTTTTTTTTCGAAATCACTTCCGTTAGCATCAATTGAGACGAAATTATTAATTCATGGCCTTGAGAATTAGTAATTAATCTTTACTGAAACTAAATTCAATTCTCACAATGAAGAAACCTGACTGCAATCCTTAATGAGAGCTCCTGCTCAATTTCAAACCTCGAGTTTGATAAATTCAAAGTTGGAAATTGAGCTGTAGCATAAGCACGACCTTATTAAAGTGAATTAAGCTGTGGGTGGTTTGGGCTTGGAGCCATCATCCATCGATTTCTCAAGAGTGAGGTAGAGAGTGGGTGCTTGGAGGCCCGAGGGGGGGGGAAAAGTTGGCCAATGTTCCGTTTCCCTCTCGGGCTCCTACTTTCTCGGGGCAACGAATCCTGTCTCTCCCCGACTCAGCATGGATTATCCACCAAATGCTAACAGCCTAAATATCTTAAATGGAATTTGAAACCACCTTTTAGCTTATGTTATTAAATAATCACTACTATATATTATTACGGTAGTATAGATCCCTTTTCCGACTCTCAGGAGCGATGGATTTTGACGAGTGAGGTATCAAAAGAAAGAGAATTTCACGGAGATGTGACGAATTCCAATTTTGTTTCTTAAAATCTTACAAGGGCTTAAATAAAAGTGATGAAAAAACTGGAAGGTTTCAAAACTTTGACGACTGAGAGTCGGCGGATCGAGACGGGATAAGTTGGGATTTAAAGATTATGACGCGGGCATCAAGAGCATATACATTCCTTTGGAACGTATTGGTCCAGCATTTTTAAAGCTCAAAAAACTACCTTTTTCGAGATAATGCACGATATAAGACCGCATATTCACTACGCCATCTTGCGTACGTGCCGTTGTCATGGCAACTTTATATCAATTTGAGTCTGTTTACAAAAACTTTTAACGAGTGCAAAATTATAAACTGTTTCCCATGTCCAATCCTAAAGGGTACTGCTAAATATGAATACTATACATAGAAAATGATATAGCTGAGTCTTAATGCTTAACTATTAAACTGAAGGGATATATTCCAATGGGGTAAGCTAATTACTTATTAAATATGAGTTGTAACTTCTACATAGTCATTACAAACTATGTAGCTTCACCAAATGAGTGTGTGAAATAAACTTTTTTGGTAATATTACATTGTTTACACGAATAAATATGTTTTCCTACTTCTAATGTATTAGGGATTAGAAGAAGGATTGATATCTCCTACGGGAATACTAGTAATTTGAAATGTCGGTATTAATTGGGACTGATATACAAAATGAATCGAGAATCCAGATCAATTATATTCCATTACAGAGGGAACAGAAAACCCAGGCTTCCGGTTACTATTATGATATCGGTTACTCGTTATGATGATACTGTTACTAAAAGCAACAGCTGAGCAAGGTATAACCATGCCGAAAGTAACCATAACAACCAAAACAAAATATATTTGTCAAAAATTCAAGATAGAAGAGAACTGCACTTCGATCGGGAACTGCAAATAAGAAACATCCCTTTGTGGTCCTTGAAATCCCTCCGAAAACCCACTGTTATGGGTACAATCTTCCTTTGTATGACTTCCTCCTTGAGGAAACAGATTCATCAATTTCCACTAAGTCTCTAAAACCGCATATAACCGTTGGATGTCTTAGTAAATCAAATGCTCAAACCTTTCTCAACAAATTGTTCAAATCAACTGCAGTGCAATGAGCTAACACCAAACCCCCCTTGCAGAATTTGACGTACGTTCTCTGTTTTGATCACGAGTAAATGAATCTAATTTCGTGAAGATTATTTTCAGAGCCTCGAATCATGTATCGGTCTTTACTCCTTGCAACCTCGTTTGTAGCATATCCACCGCGATGCTGCTCCTCTTGCTTGCAATTTCATGTTGTAGCCATTACGGTAGGCTAATTCCCTCGGAATGGATCCGTACAAAACAGTCCTCTTATGTCTTGAATTTTTGACAAATTTTCTCGTAATTCATAACAATAATCACTGAACCTATATGAACCGAATATTTTCATATAAAATTACATGTATTTTCATTTATCATTAATAACAACGGTTATCTGAATTGGGTAACCGATATAATAGTAACCGGCGGAGGCCTGGAAACAAAAAAAAAAAACCGGTTAGATGTGCTAGATCTGATACAATAGCAATAGGATTATAGAATCTAATTAGGACCGAGGATCAACCGGAGAATTTAGATGGCTACACGAGATGGAATTGCGTAAACTACATCCCTAACTACAAACTACATAGATGTACCACGGCTTCATTGATGCCTACAGATCGCCAATCCATTCTCAGTCCAAACAGAAAAAGAGCTTTTGCAAATCCACCCATCTTAGGTGGATCGATAAATTCGCGGAACTTGGGATTCTAATGATGCAACGACCGAAATGGAAGTACCGTATTCTGGCTAGAGCATCATGTTATAACGAACAAATTACTAAAAGGATAATCGGCGCTAATCCATTGGGCAAGTGTCCGAAACGTAGAGGGGATGATTTTTAGGTCCGATCTTGAGAATTAAAGGTTAGATAGATCTCAGGGGAGAGAGGTTTGCGGGTAAAGGCTGTTGGTGTTATCGGCATCGAACTTCCGGATTCACAAGGACTTTATTATTATGGCTTTTGCCAGGAAAAACAAATCTTTTTTTGGGGGGGGGGGAGCGAGAGGAGAGGGGAGGTGAGGTTTCTAGTATAGATGTACCACGGCTTCATTGAGGCCTATAGTGCGCCGATCCATTCTCAGTCCAAACAGATCAAGAGCCTTTGCAAATCCACCCATCTTATGTGAATCGATAAATTCGCAGAACTTGGGATCCTAATGATGTAACGACCAAAATGGAAGTACCGTATTCTGGTTAGAGATTCTGCAAAAAACATGCTGATTTCTGACTATACCGGAGAGGTATACCTGTACAGGTTCAGCTGCACACGTAAACCGGAACTTGTGTGTACCATATACGATCGGTGAACCTGAAGACCGGCATAGGCGAGTCAGAAAGAATCGGAAAATAATTTCTAACTGTACCGTTGATCATAACTATGAGTCTGTATTGCTCGCCTGACACCCACCGAGGTTTCAAATCAGTTGGAGTTTAACAAAGACTTAAAAAGAGTCATGTGTTTCTATCTTATTTTTTTCGCAAAATCGCTTACTTTTTGTTCTTTATTTTTGTAATCTTTTAATTTTTGTCGGGTTTCGTATCAATATATTAATCAATTTTTAGTGCACTGTTTCAATTGTCCTCAAGTTATTACGATAGTCTCCCTATTCTCCACTCAATTTTTTTAATGAATTGCCTTGAGTAAAGCCATTTCTTCTCAACAACCAGTCTTTACAACTCAAAGGGTTTCCTTTGTTTTGTTTATTAAACGAGTTGATAATTATAAACCGACCACCGCGATCGCGTCATCTCGTCGTATCGATGCCATTAGCACAAATTTTGTTTTTATACCTCCTCACCGTACCTTGTGTAAACGCGTCGCACTGACAAAATTGTTCAGGTACATCTCTCCGATGTACCGCAACGTGTATAGCCGGCCTAAGTTGAACCTGTCCATTTATAGAAGTGTTGCAGTTCTCATTCTACAGTGTCTTAGAAACAGATTGGAGTGTAACTGTTTCTTCACGTTCCTCTAATAAAACCTGACCTTTTAGCCTACAGCAGACTTGGTTTGCCTTTTTGAAGTGCTGATGCTTTTTAAGCAGATGGGCTCTGGTCCAATAGATGTATTTTCTGAGCCCTTTCCGATGAAACCTTCCGTCTTATCATTGTAATAATTACCTGAGTGTCCAGGTATCCAGTATTTAAACTATAGAGTGCAATGATTGCGCTTCTTGATCGCTTTTCATGGATCATGAAAAAATGACTCACTAACTGCAAACAGCTATTCACTGATTCAGTAATAAGAGAATGCAAGACAAGATTTACTGAACTGATTTATCGTTATTTTTTCCTGAACCACTTGTCACTAGATCTTCCAATCAATCAAGAGTGATCGCTCATTAGTCGAATCTCTGAGGTAATAGCTCGACGTGAGTGGACACTTCCACTGTAATTGAGTAGCCGATTCAACCATTGAGAGGAAACAGTTAGCCCAACGACGATACTAATGTCAACTCCCAATAACACATAACTTGTCCGACTGATTTAGTTCTTGCAGTTGTTTAGTTGATGCCAACTTATCTCTTTTTAATTTTCGATAAGTGTCTTATAAATATAATCTGATAAATATGTGTCTTATGTTTAACAATTATTGTTGTTAGAATCTTTTTTAAAGCATTTCTTCATTATGATTAGAGACCATTAGTGAACTCAAGTTAGACTGACTCTACCAAAACGAATTTAGTCTTGATTACAAACTTTGGTGACGCGGTAAAGATAAGTACAGACAAAGCAACGGTGATTGGAAGATATTTCTTCGAAACAGCTACTCGTATCTGGATACATATTTTCATCAGTGTTACGCGTCCAAACCAAATTCAGTTGTGAATGAAAAGCACATAATTTTCTTGGATATTTCATCCACGTTTGTTTCAAAGTACGAAACCCCCATTTTGGGCATTTCATAATTTTTCAGATTTCTATCCCGATATTCCTTGCACTTAGTGTCCCACAACGAGGAAGCAATTCTCAGCATTATGTTTAGCTTTAATACGTGCTATTTCATGTTTGCTAAAGAAAAAAATAATAATAATAAATCATGAAATACATTATAAAAATAATAATATATATGCAGATATAACAACCTACCTCAGAAATTCCAGCTGTTGTTTCTGCGCCACTTGTTGAAAAATCGAAGATCACGCTACACAACAAGCGATGTTTTCCATTCGACTGATAAAAGCAACAGTCAACAAATTTCTTTGATGTCATGTTGCCCGATGTTGCCGTAAATCCCGTCAACATGTAGCTAGTTGACGGGATGCGTGCTGTCAACACCAATATCAACATCATTGTGTTGCATGTTCTGTACTTACCTTGATGTGCCTATCCAACTTCTGACAATTGAGGAGTCGGTTCGAAAATGCCAGAGATCGCTCAGCACAAATACTATACTCATTAAGCCAACTGCCAAAACGATGGAAATTGTATTTGTCTCTATTGAAGTAATGCCGACCCACTTTTTTTTTTTTTTTTTCTTTTCGAGAGATTTCATTAAACCATTTGTATGAGTTTAAGGTATATTAAATTGTTGATCAATTTTACACGTCATTTGAAGAAATATTATATAAGCATTGTCCTGAATTAATCCGATTCTAGCCTCTTGTCAAATAATTTCAAGCCTGTTATATAATTGAGGTCAATTATACCTCTTTGGATGTTGAAAGTTACACTCGCGAACGATAGGCGCAGTGCATAGGATTCATTTGACCTTTTTGCCCAACGCCAGTTTGCCTGAAAGCAGAGTTGAGTATTGATCAAGCTCTCGGGGTCGGAGAGAGGCAGATCTTGTCGAATCTCATTTCCGCCTGCCTTCACTCCTTACTTCCTTTTTCCGATCCTTCCTAAAGGAATGTGAAGTAGCAAACCCGTTAGCTCTCAAAATAGAAACACTCTCTGAATATTCATTTGGTTAATTAATCCTGCCAATCAAGATAAACTGACAGATTCACGAAATAAAATTATAACATATTTAACTGAAAATTTGCCCACCCCCATTTACTTAACATTTTCTTAAGTTTTAAAACTTGTTCGAATATATTCAGTTCTCTCAGTCTTGAAGTAAACAACAAACTTTAATAAAGGAGATATAGGGTTGGAAAGGGGAGGGGTGCTCAGAACTCGAACACCCAGTTATGTAATCTACGGTTCTATGAGGGCCGACGTTTCGGCCTACATTGTAGGCTTTCCTCGGGGCTAAAAAAGAAGAGTAAATAATAAAAAATAAAGAAGTCAAAATTTGAAATAGTACATATTATATATGTGTAAATAATGGTAAGGGGTGAAGAAGCAGAAGAATCAATAATATAACAGAAAAAAGAAACAAACAGTATGCTAGCAACAAATAAAAACAAAGAGATAAAGAAAGAAACATTAAAGTAAAAAGGAAATAGAGGTCTAACATATGAGAAATAATAAAAGAGAAAGAAAAAAAAATCCGTGAGCAGTAGAATTCCGTCACTAAAGTCGTATTTTAACTTTAAAAAAAAGAAAAAAAACGGAGGAGTAAGAAAAAATTGAGACCCACAAAAGACAGTCCCCTAACACACCGAAATTTACATATGAAATGACAATTTACCGAAAATGACATACCGAAATTTTGACTGGAATTTGCCCATTCTTTAATGGTATCGTTCTGCCTTGAAGAAAGCCCTACATACCGAATTTCAGCTCATTTTACCCAAAGGGGGCCGCTGGAGGTGCGCAAATGTAGCAGGAAAAAAAAAATATATAAATATATATCAGACATCTCCAAATTTTCCATAATCGTGCTCTAGGGGTTATGAAACGGATAGAAATCGCGTTTCTACGATGCAATTGTCTATTTTTTTCGGGGAAAAAACGACTAATAAGGCATTGAAACAGTTGAAATGGCCATATCTTTGCTAATACCCATTTGATTTCGATGGAATTTCTTTTGTTTTAAATGTAATTTAATTTCCTTTCGAATGCAACAGGGTTTGAGCTGCCTAACTTAACTTGGAGGGGCTTTAAAGGTGCGCAAATGTTTTAAAAAATTGGAAAACCCAGGGGGAGTGGGGGGACCAAGTCGAGACCCCATAGGATACTTCCCCGACACCAACTCAATTCACATACAAATTTTCAGCCCTATAAACTAATATGGTGGAGCTGTAGCGATGCGCAAAACTTAAAAAACGCCGAAATTTCAGGTAAACATACCGAAATTTTGACTGGAATTTGCCCATTCTTTAATGGTATCGTTCTGCCTTGAAGAAAGCCCTACATACCGAATTTCAGCTCATTTTACCCAAAGGGGACCGCTGGAGGTGCGCAAATGTAGCGGGAAAAAAAAAATATATATATATAAATATATATCAGACATCTCCAAATTTTCCATAATCGTGCTCTACGGGTTATGAAACGGATAGAAATCGGAGTCCCGCCGCTCACCGCCGACCTTCGACCCACTGCAATGGTCAATTTTTTTCGGGGAAAAAACGACTAATGAAGGAATATAATTGATTCGACGTTCGCAGACTGCATAATAATTAATTCTAATTTTTTTTCATAGGAAGCCATATAGTGGTGACCAAGGAAACATTAATGTACAAGTGAGGCGCTCATTGTCGAGTTTAAAAATTCTGAAATATGTTGCAAAATGTTCCTAAAAATCAATAGTACAAAAGTTTAATTGTATACAAATGAAAAGTAATTATCAGCAACTTACATTGTATATCTCTATTACTGGCGAAATTCGGCTGAGTTTGAAATTTTGTCTATATGAGTAAATTCATTTCCAAGTTTCAATTAATAGAAATGAAGATTGATCTATATTATTTAAAAACATTCTCAGATATGAGGAAAACTAAGAGTATATAATCAACTATATATCTGTAAATATATATTTTTAAAAAAATCTGCTTAATTACTACTACTGGAACTGGCAATAATAGTATAATTTTAATTGTTTAATAATGCTATTTTTTTTAATTCAAAGAAAAGATTCATAATCGTGAGGAGTGAGAGGAAGAGTTTGAAGCTTTCTTTTCCTTAGCACTCCTGACCGCCATTAGGAATTCCAAGGGCAGAAGCCGGGCTGCGTCGGCATACTGATGAATACGCAAACCTTGGATGTCTATAGACGCAATTATAAATCGGGTAATATTATTTTATATTTTGTAAACAATGTTTACGTCAAGTATTGCGCACGAAAACAGACGAAAAAGTTATAACTATCCAAACATGCAGAATTCCAGGAGAATAGAAACGCGTAAATTAGGCGCTTCTCGGACGGAATGGAGTCCAATCATATTTGATCCGCTTTTGTCTTGATGCGACATGGCGTATGTACGTTCTTATATATCTTATGGGCTCTGATAGGCAGATTAATTTATGCAGACAGAACACCACTGACCGTGTCGCTCGAGAAAATATCCAATTTAAAGGTCGTGATTCACGCATATCTTGCGGTCGAAAGGCATATATCTTCTTAATCCCTGATATGAATTTTTTATCTTAGGGAACGTTCTTGAATCAAAAACACAAAACGCGATAAGATTTGCAGAATTTAGACCCTTTAAGTTTCAGAAGACAAACAAATTCACTGACTGGCTTAACTTGAAATTGGTGCAGTTGTGCCGGCCATCTTCGAAGAGGCCCAAAACAGAACTGGAAGTATCAAAGGGGACATTAAAAATTTCCGGTTTCATCGAGTTTAATGAAAGAAAGTGTATAGTTTAATAAAGGATGAAAGATGAAGTCAAAGGAGCAATAAAAAAAATAATGCGATGGTAAAGAGAATCTTATGACCTAATATTTTTATCACACCGCTTTATAGCTACGGTTGTTAATTTTAGTACATACTAGAACCGAGTTAACTCAACAAAAACCACGCCACTGATTCAGTCGCGTCGTTTTGCTCTCACCATCACTACTACTTTCCACCTTCGTCCCTCTTCTAACACAGCTGTTTTTCAAACTACTCCACTAGGGTTTTGGTTTATTATTTTCAATAATATACCTTTGTAATCGACCAAATAAAACATTTTTTTAACTCTCCTTCCACGCGTATTTCTACTTCATCCTTCTTTGGATTATTTCTCCACTTCATTTTGCTACTTGGTCTTTCTTTTTTCTTTTCTCGCTGAATTGCACCTCAAACATTTTCCTCTGTACCATTTCACCCTCATATTACATCCTATTTGCTTTAACACATTTTCTTCTTAACACTCTCAGATCGGCACTCTCACGGCGATCATCTTGGGACAAGCTTCAAATTTCTGCTACATAGTCTCCTTCCGTTTAATTTCTTTGCTGAACTTGGCAGATATCTTTTATCAAGTATTCTCCATATGTTGCTTTCCCGAAACATTCCAGATCCTCATTTGAAAGATAAAAACAAAAGCGATATGTAAAGTTCTGTGAATGGACAGACCAGATATTTTTTAAATATTATTATTTGGAAATAATTAATCACTTTGTAATTATAGGCAGCGTTTTTGTTTTTAGTGTCACCTTATATGGATTCGACTAATCACTTTGTCCCATTTTAGTAGTAACAGTAAATCGTCTGCGTTATATTATACTCTTTAATCTGTGGATTATACTTACAAAAACGTTTCTTATATGTTCCAGAAATTTTTAGATTTGGGATCAGCCTAATGTTATACTTTTTAATCTGTGGTTTTTATGTTGGAAACCTTGTGATATCGTTTTATTCAAATACCGAAAGACTCGGTCTATAAATGTCAAGAGTCACTGAATTCACTTATCTTGATTCTGTTGTTAATTCTGAAAACAACATTTTGGGCTACAGTAAATCTACAACAGACAGTATTAGTTACTTGGGAGATAAAGTTAATGCTCTACAAAACACTGATTCGCCCAATTGTTGAGACGTAGCATAGGCTGATGATATCATGATCTTTAAAAGAAAAATTCTTCGGAATATATTTGGTTTTGACAAAGTTAATCACCACTAGAGGCGAGGGATGAATGAAGAACTATATGAGATGTTTGGGTAAGACAGGATAATGAGGTTTATTAATTTAAACTCAGAGAACTTCGTCTGGCAGTACTCGTTGTCAGTATGAAAAACGAAGACATATACAAGGTCTTCTGCATGGAAACCTCTACGGAACTAGAGGGAGAGGACGGCCAAGACTGAGAGAACTGTGTGAACTTAAATAAACTTGAGCAGATGAAGGCCGAACCGTCTGAGGAAGCAGGCCAGCACCCATATTAGGTAGTACGCTATGGAATCGAACAAGGATCAATGCATAAGTGGTCCTGGTATAATCAGTATAATCTTAAGGTCAGACAACTTTTCTGGCTTAGTGACGTTCTATTATCTAAGCTAATAATGGCAACTTTAATTCTAATCTTATCATCAGCGTTGGGTATGGTTTCATCGTGTTATGATCCGATCTCTCTAGGATAAGGTTATGAATTAATGGTGGGTTTTTTCCTGCCCCAAGTCTTTGTCATAACCTTTAATACTTGATGGAAGTGATTTCCAGCTTGAATGCAAAATTTCAGCTTGTTCATTTGAGTTATAATTCCATATGGCTTCATCCAAAATCGAAAAACGAACGAAACTTCGCATTAATTTCAGCTTTAAGAAAAGAACCTCTTTCGCAATATAAATGAGTAAGATGAATTGTCTCTGTGTCAAAAACAGATTCTCATTACGTGAAGTGGAACTACTTTTTCCACGGTTCATGACTCGCTAAGTAGAGTTTCCAGAATCAGTCAGAAAAATATCTGATGTGGACAAAACATGACTTCCTTGTACGCCTATTAAACTATAAATCGGTGCCTCAAAAAGTGATTCTGAATTAGGTTATTAGTTTCCGAAGATCGCAGTATCTCAAAAACAACACTCGGCGTCGCGACATCCATCTATTGACACACATGCAAACAAATAGGGAGGAAAACCAGTATTTTACATTAAATTTTAACACTTAAAACAAGTAATAAAAATATTTAATTGGATTGGAAACCAAATTGCGTCTGTAACCTTTATTACCGAACCATATGATCTCTGTAATAAATTTCAATATACGTTTTGATGTAAGTTTCTTATGACCTTCAAGTAAAGTACCCTTTTCGGCTCACCAATTTTAACAAAAATCTAGTAAATACATTCATATCGATATAAAAGTCCTATTTACCATATTTGAGATGTTTTACATTATATTTTAATATAATATTTGATGAAGGTCTAATATGACCTTCAAGTAAAGTACCACTTCCGGTCTGCCAATGTTAACCAAAATTTATTATATTATTTATATTAACATGAAAGTCTTGTATACCTAATTTGAAAAGTTTTGCATAGTATTTTAATATAATTTTTGATGAAAATCAGTTATGACCTTCAAGTAAAGTACCACTTCCGGTGATCAAGCAGTGACCAAAAAGGGAGGTTCACAACTACATTTTACAACAATCCTAAATACAAATTTTCAACTTTCTACGGCTAACCGTTTTTGAATTATGCGAGATACGAACGTACGTATGTACAGATGCCACGACGAAACTAGTCAATATGGATTCAGGGATGGTCAAAATGGATATTTCCGTTGAAATCTGAAAACCGAAAATTTTCGCGATTACAATACTTCCTTTACTTCGTACAAGGAAGTAAAAACAATGGAATTCCCACTATTCGAAGATATTTATTTTGAAAGATTAACTTGCGGCGAATTGTGTAACATATATTTTGACGGATCGCGTTTCAGAAATCAGCGTGTCGGTCCTTGCAGTTACTTCAAAGGCTGCGAATAATCGACTCGCTGAGGCGTGGCTCTCCATAGAAGCATTTGTCCGTGGACTGAACACAGGGGATGTCCGGGAGGGAGCCCTCTCTATATATAATAGTTTCTATGCCAATGTCTGTTATTCATAAAAATAACATTCAAATAGGTTTATAAGATTGTTGTTTACAGATAAGAATAAGTAAAAGTATTTCGGGAGGAAGGGAGATCCTGTCTGATAAAATGCCAAACAAATAGAGTTCATGTTCTGACCTTACAAATATATGAAACTATGCACCATCGACTGATGAGACATCGTACATGTAGGAGAAACCTAAAAAATTAAAATATCATCAATTTATGAAAAATAGAATGCCATCAATTCTATTCTGATGAGCAATCAACTTCCTTGGTGATAACTCGTATTATAACTAACAGATAACAGTCGAGAAACTGAAAAAAAGTTTTTTTTTCTCTGCTTGAAAGCAGTCGTTTTGCAAATACGATGTATCACTTCTTATCCATCGACATGTTTTTATCTAGTTGACATCCGCATGATGGTATAGAAGGATCAATCTAATTAGAGATTGATAAATTATTTGCCACTTCTATAAATTTGTTTTATTGAAAACTAGTTTCAAATATTATACAATACATTCATCCTCAGTTCTAAAAACACACAAAAAATTCAAAAATAAGCAATTCAAAATATAGTTTGGTATTATTATACATATGAAATTAGATGTAATATAAATCAGTATTATAAAACAATTATGAATTATGAATTTAATTAAGACAAGAAATCAAATACATGTTGGTACTCACCAAGATTTAAATGGATTATATCAAACAGAAAAGTTTGTACTGGTTTCTTCTCGCATTGAACTAAAAATGAAAGAAGGTAGGTAGGATGTTTATAGGTAAACGGTTTAAGGGTCGGTGTTTTTCCAGTAATGCCGGTGAGTAATTGGTTTTTCTGTTATAGATGGGAATAAATTTAAGATTGGACTATTGGAGATATTGGTCATTAAATGATCATTTAAACCTTGGTGAGTTCCAACATGTATTTGATTTCTTGTCTTAATTAAATTCATAATTCATAAATGTTTTATAATATTGATTTATATTACATCTAATTTGATATGTATAATAATACCAAACTATATTTTGAATTGTTTATTTTTGAATTTTTTGTGTGTTTTTAGAACTGAGGATGAATGAATAACATTCGAAACTAGTTTTCAATAAAACAAATATATAGAAGTGGCAAATAATTTACCAATCCCTAATGTTTTTCTTTAATAACCAATTAAGAAACGCAATATCTGATATACATATGGATAATAATATCGTAACTGTAATTAATGATATGAGTATGTTGGTATTAAGAGTTAGCAGCACTTGGCACTTAGAACTTTATACATAGAGGCAGTATTATTCTTGGAACTTAGTAGAGGAGTCAATGTGGACTTAAGCTAAAACGTTTGGAGACTCCTGCTCTGATTTACCCCTGAAAAGTTTCTAAATGGTTTGGTCGAAATGTTAGTTAATAAGAAAATAAGAAACAAGTTATCATTCAATTATTGAGGTTTGCTAATGCATAGAAAATTCAAACAGACTCCGGAAGTAAGTGATCAATCATATTATATCATAACTGGTAAATGCAACGCCACAAATATAGTTTGTCTTCATGGTCATATTTTGGAGAATATATGCACTAGTGGCTGACAAAGTCGATAAAGCCTATGATCTCTCTGCCCTCTGGTGGCGACTAAACCAATATCGGTTTACTTGTTGGTATGATAACAATATATATTAGTTTGCAGTTTGCAAAATAAAAAAAATGTATTAATTAATAGATTTTTTTTTTTTAAAAAACACGATTTTATTTCAATGAAAGTCGTGCAGTAAATAATATCAAATATTTTTCTAATTATTTTTCCTTGCATTATTACATTACAAGCTGTCAAAGTTATCTTGTCTCAACCATTATCAATATCTGATGTGGATACCCTATGCTTTTCTTGTAAGCCTATTAAACTATAAATCGGTGGCTCAAAAAGTGACTCTGAATTTGGTTACTAGTTTCCGAAGATAGCAGTATTTCAAAAAGGACACTCGGCGTCGCGACGTCAATCTATTGACACACACACACACACACACACACACACACACACACACACACACACACACACACACACACACACAAGCTCTTGTTTCTGGAAGTCATATTCCATTATTATATATAATTTTCTTTCAGTTGTTAACAAGTTCCCAAGAGATTTCTTCGTGTTCCTCGACAACATTAGAACTGCCTATGTCACTAGATAAAGCATTGGAAATCGAAAGTTTCGACATTTTAAGCTGAAGGAACCGCTTAACTTATATCTTATTCTCCTGCTGCAGACTTCTTCATCTCACAAATGGGGAGGAAAAAAAATTATTTTACACTCAATTTTAACACTTAAAAAAAATTGTTTAATTGGAGTGGAAAAAAAAATCCCGTTTGTAACCTTTATCACCGAACCACATGATCTCTGTATTTAATTTTAATATAATTTTTGATGTAAGTTTATTATGACCTTCAAGTAAAGTACCCCTTTCTACTCTTCAATATCAAACAAAATCTTGATATATTTTACAATAATACTAAATAAAAATTTTTAACTTTCTACGGCTAACCGTTTTTGAGTTACGTGAGATACGTACGAACGAACGGACGTTACGACAAAACTAGTCAAAATGGATTTAGGGCTGATCAAAATGGATATCTTCGTTGAAATCTGAAAACCGAAAATTTTCGCGATTACAATACTTCCTTTACTGCGTACAAGGAAGTTAAAAGATATTTTCCAGATTAGCTCTTCATCACAGCTTCCTCGTCATTTCTATTTATAAATAAGGAAAAACAAATGAAAACAACAACTGTGAAAGGAAAAATCAATGTAATGTTTCCAATGTTTATTTTGAGATGTTTCAGGATATTACCCAGAAGGAAAAAAAATTGAATAGTTAAAGAAAATTTAAAGAAATTGATAATGATGGATCATTTGTACACTGGCCCCAACTTACCTCCAACTTTAGACCAAATCAGAAGAGCCGGTTTGGAACTATAGGCGTGCATGGAAAATAGATTGACGCATGCGTATGCGAAAGTAGAGGATGGAATTTGGAGGAATTCGCAACACAATATGCCACACTACTGCTTCAGCGCGCTTTAAATCCTGTCCAGAAGGGTCGATCAAACTAGCCCTAACACGAAGGGTCACCGTTCAGCGCTCCGTAGTTCCTGTGATCGGTCGGACTATGTCCAATAGATCGGTGATCCAGTAGCCACCTTCCTTCTCTATCATCAGACCATCTCAATGGTACCATGATATTGCCTTGTCATTGCATTGATAGATATGATCACAAAAAATAACTTAGTAAGTCAAAAAATGGGGAGCGGAGCAGCTCAGGCACGGTGCTACCATGCTCCCGGTCCTAGGTTCGAGCCCGGCTGTGGCAGATTATTATTTGTTCTGTTATCAGTCGTGGATCGACCCTGTGGGATCGGAAAATCCTCCTGGGGATCACCCAGCCTTTATAAAGTGGGTACCCTTAATTGGGGGAAAAACTCAAAAACGGTTAGCCGTAGAACGTTGAAATTTCATATTAGGATTGTTGAAAAATCTAGTTGTGAACCTCCCTTTTTGGTCACTGCTTGATCACCAGAAGTGGTATTTTGCTTGAAGGTCATAATTGATTTTCATCAAAAATTATATTAAAATACTATGCAAAGCTTCTCAAATTTAGTATTTATAACTTATATATTGATTTAAATAACATACTAGATTTTGGTCTAAATTGGAAAACCAGAAGCGGTACTTTACTTGAAGGTCATATTAGACTTTCATCAAAAATTATATTAAAATATAATGTAAAACATTTCCAATTTGGTAAATAGGACTTTTATATCGATATGAATGTATTTACTTGATATTGATTAAAATTGGTGGATCGACCCTGTGGGATAGGAAAACCCTCCTGGGGATCACCCAGCCTCTGTAAAGTGGGTACCCTCAATTGGGGAGAAAACCTGGCGGTTGAGCGTGATCTTGGCCGAATCACCTCCTTGCACAACCGTTGGATTAGAAACTGTACGGTCCTTAGCTTGTACTGAACCTAAGACACTTCATGGGGGTTAGTGGTACAGGTAAGTCAAAAAATGGTCTTCCTGAGTTATATGTATTGAGATCATCTCCTAAGCCTTCTTCGCAAGCTATAGAAGACATGAGAGATGATCACAATGCATTTAACTTTAGGAGGACCATTATTCGACTTACTTACTTATTTCTTGTGACCATAGACAGGGTTGTACGTAGATTTTTTTTAGGGGTGGGTAAAGGGTGGGGGAGGAAAAATTAATAATAAGAAAGTAAGCAGTCACCTAAATGTTTATAATCGCCAAATTGGGAATAAGTTTAAGGATAAGCATGAATATTCGATCAAAAATAGTTATTAAAAAATAAAAAAATATTACTTAAATACAAAATTTATTTTTTGTTCATTTCGGGGGGGGGGGGGAGGGAGAGAGAGAGGGGAGAGGGAGAGGATATATCCCTCCTCCCCCAACTTTCTCTTTGCGTACGTCACTGACCATAGATTTATTTTACCAATTTTCAGCTTGATCGAATGATCGGAAGCGAATTAAAATTCGATTACTAGATTTGATTGTCATCTTTGATAGAAAGAGCAATAATAATGTTTAATAATGTTGTAATATATTCAAATCAGTATTTTATCAAAGCTCTCCATGTTTTTGAAGATATAAGCATAATTTGCTCAAGGTGGAAATTAACACAAAAAAGATTGGGAGCCGAAGAGACATATCTACTTCAGATTTGTTTGCGTTGGGTTGATCGATAATGAGCAACTATAGTAGCGGACACGAAATTAGGCGGGTCTGCATTTTTCAGTCTAGCCAGTTACCTAGTACCACTTGTTCGTTTCCATTGAGCGTAACGAGGACAATTATTGTTCTCTGAGAGAATTGGTTATACTAATATAGTTGATATTAAAATCTTTTTAAGAACTAGGGTACAATTTGAAAATTCCTTGATATCTTGCCAAACACGGTTCGTGATTTTTATTTAGTTTCGTTCTATCTCATATAGGATTACATGGAAAATTCCAAGACATTTGCTGTCTCTGGCTGATGCATCTTTCTGGACGGTTGATGTGAGATGTGCTGTATTTGATCTTCATAGATGTGATTTTTTGGTGTATGTCTTGATGATGCCTGAATTGGCGAAACGTTGACTGGTTAGTTGGTTGCCGGTATTTTAGAGACTTGAGGCTTTGTTTTGGAATCTTCCAATTGTTTTCTAGCAATTAATTTATGTCTCTTTTAGAGTTTTTGCTCTTTTATATTTATTACATGGAAGGTTATAGTTAGTTTCAGATCGATTGAAAGCATGATTATATGACGCAACAACTTATCTCTCTTCCTCTACGTAGTTAAAATCCAGACCGTTATTCTTTTATCTTTCCACATATCTCTTGATGCAGACTCCTTTTTGTGTATCGCCACGCGAACGAAATTTGGTCAGGATCATCCTCAGTGCTTATCACTTATAACTAGTCTGTTATCTGCCTTCTTGAAAACAGGCAAAACAGGCGCAATGACGCACAACTTAAGAATTTCTTATCGCTCAGGTAACTTTTCTAAACGCAATTCAGCGATTCGAGTGCCTACCTTCGGTTTCTGCTACTGACTTTATCAGGTGTTGTGGTGCACATTCCTGCTCATTTGATTATCTTGTTTTTAGTTTTGAAGCACGTCCAATTCGCTTTATGGCAATCGTTCCATGTTTATTCGCTGTTTGTGAGAATTCCTTTCAGATGTCTCTTCCGCATAGAACCATTTGAAGTGATTCCTACGGCATTTCCCAGATTATTACAAAAGTCCTTGTGCATTAGTATAGCTTTATTTCCAGATTATATATTTTAAACATTATTGAATACTACTCTTCAAAGTAAAGCCCATTGTTTTCTAATTAGGGATTAATAAATTATTTGTCACTTGCTTTCAACAACTTTCACCCATCTTTCTGACAGTAATTGGATTCGATGCCGGTACCACTCCTTTGGTTTTAAGGCAAAGAATTCATCCATTTTTTATATCCAATTTTTGCATCCTCGTAATTATTAAAGATCCGACCTTATAAAACATGATTCATTGATCTCAACAAACCGTAAGCTGATGATGAATATCTGGGCTATACGCAGGATGAGGCAAAACGTTTACTCCTTGCAGTTCCGATAATTTTTCCTTAGTCGAACGAGTGCTGGTTCATACATTCAAGAAGAACGTCATCATCAACGACCGACGGGCGATCTTACCTCGGTTGCGCGGCAGTATTTCAATGGATAATTGACTCTCCTTCTATGGCACATATTTCTTCGGCGACTGCCTTTGTCTGAATGTCTTTTTTCAAGTAATGCCCCAATAGACCGCGAATCAAGGTTTTTTCTTCTTACATTGCACGTGCCTTTTAAAAATGTAAATGACCCCATAAAGCCAACTCACGAAGAATTAAATGATTAGTCAAAGTAAACATTGACATAAAAAGTAGGAACAACAACATTCTTATAGGATAATTATGATAGTTGAAATTAAGGGTTGTGTTCATGCACGAGGACTTTTTTAGCAACCTAGTATTTAACAACTAACTATTCATCCTTATCATTTAAAAATCTCGTATTTCTATAGTTAAGAATTTAATTTAATTTGATTCCAAACCATCCCTCAACACCCTTCCCTGCTATCCATTACTACACCTGAACAACATTCCTATTCAGTTCCAAAACTCTATAAAAAAAAAACTCGGAGTTACCTTGGACTTAAATCTATCATGGAGTAATGGAGTATAAATAAACCATATTTACCAGATTACCAGATAATCCATATCAATCCTCAAACAGCTCCTTAGATTCCGTGATTATTTTCCTCGAAATACCCGTCATCTTCTAGTATTCTCCCGCATCATCTTTCCCACTTTGACTTAGTGTATGGAGGACTGTCTGGCGAGCGCAAAATAGGACTAAAGCTATTAATGAATTGTTTCATAAGATTCATTTTCGGTCTCCTCAGACGCTCTCACATCTCTCAGAGTGGCTTTATCCGAATTCCCGACGAAAATACCTTCTCGGTACCATCTTATTCCAGTCCACAAGAGCCAGATAAGCTTCCTATATTCTTGACCTCCTCGCTCTATGTTCCTCCATTCGTCTCCTAAATACAAGATTTCGAACTATCGATTTTTATATCCCATCACATAGAACTGCTTCCTTTCAAAAATCCTTTTAGCATTGGTGCTACCTTGTTTTGGAATCCCTTACCCATCTACATTCGTCAACCTTCCTCCCAAATCTCATTTTAACACCATCTATTTCTCCATCTCCTGAATGATCAATCTTCCGCGTGCATTTAAAGAATAAATAACCATGAAAATCTGAGTACATATGCACGTAAGTATATTCATTGTTATTTTTGTATTATATTTTTTATTTGACTTTTAGTTAGTAATATAATTTATTTACTTAATAATTGAAATGCTGCCTAAATTGTACATTTATGTCATTCATTCATTTAATTTAAAGAATTTCTTTTCATTCCTTGCACCTTTCAACATTTTATAGAAAAGTCCTTATTGTCCTGAGGGTTAGGGCTGCCAGAAAATCGTTAACATTTTTTTTTCTTTGCCTTAGTTATAATATACCTTTGTTTGGGTAACTCGTTTTATTCCATAATATGTGCTTTATCGGCAAGATATGACAAAGGATGACACTGAGGACTTTTTCGCCTAAAATTCCTAAAGGATGCATTCTGTTGAAAATGTTATGTTACATCAGACTCAAAATTTGATCTTTTTTACTTCAATATACTATAACTTTTTCGATAGAATGCACTGTTTAGGAATTGTAGATGAAAAACCAAAATAAAGTCCTAAACTTTCGAATTTTTTTGGCCACCATTTTGAAACCTGCCCCTCCTAATGTTGGCAAAAAATATTTTTGCCCTCTGGGGTGTCTGTTGTTTTATGTGTGCTTGAAATAAATCATATCTAATGCGAAACCACTGACATATGCAACTTTTTGAATGTTTTGAACATTTTTTCAAATTTTCACGGTCCCGTATATCAGTAGCTATTCCGAATATTAACAAAATAATGAATACAGACATGCAGGAAATTTAACGTTCTTTAAAATTGGTAATGACCAATTTTTATTTAAAATGTACTGGAAACAAATTATTTTTGAAAAACTAAAAAAAAAAAGTTTCTTTTTTTTGGTTTTTCAAGATGGCGAAAAACCTACAAGAAGCATTGTCCTTAGGATTAGGCCTGCCAAAAAATCGTTAACATTTTTTTTCTTTGTTTAGTTATAACATACCTTTGTTTGGGTAACTCTCTGCAAAAATATTGCATAATATGTGCTTTATCGGCAAGATATGACAAAGGATGGCATTATAGACATAAAAAAAAAAACATGGAACGAAAGCGATAATGAACCATAACACGTACTGAAAAAATGATAACACATGTCTGGGTGATAAACATGAAAGGAAAGAATGTCAAAAAACCTGATAAAGTCAGTAGCGAAGAGCGAAGACGGGCACTTGATTCAATAAACTGCGTCTTGAAACGAAACTGAGTGGCAGAAAATTTAAAGTGGTGCGTAACTGCGCCTCTTTTCAAGAAGGGAGATAACAGAATAAGTGATAACAGACCTGTCAATATCAGAAGAAAACTTTTATAGGAATTATTTGAATCCTTTCAATGACATGAATTGATTGGTTTTGAAAATAATTAAGAGTCTGTCAGTCGGATCATTATAACTGAAAAAATGGCGACCAAAAAGATTTTAGGACTATTTTTGTTTTTTCACCTGTAATTCCAAAATTGTGCATTCCATCGAAAAATCTTCAGTATATTAAATTAAAAAAAAAAAAAAAACATCAAAATCTGCGTCTAATGATTACTACAAAATATCAATTTAGTTAACTGTTGTGGTCAAAAATCACAGTCATAAACGACGATTTTGTCAAAAACAGAGAAAGATTATATATGAGTCTGCAGCTTGGAAATTAGTTCTCTAAGAGAAAAATTTATAGAATACAAATTGTATAGCATCAAATTCTGCGTCCATTTAAACAAGGCAATCTCCTAATCTCCCGTAATTGACATTTTATCCCAGTTTGGTTTGCAAAAAATTGGAGTAATTTTAATTTTCAGATATGTTGTATGTATTGCCCCTCTTGTCAAAATTCCAAGTTTTCAACTTGTTCCTTCGAGTGCGTTTTTCGCTCTCTTGAAAAATCGCAAAGAGGGAACTTTTTTTCAGTTTTTCCAAAATTACTCGCTTCCGGAGCACTTTAGGTAAACATTTGTCATTACCAATTTTAAAGAACGTTAAATTTCATGCAAGTTTGTTTTGAAAATCTACCAAAAAGTCCAAAAAATTAAAAAGGATCTGTTATTAAATATGCTAATGGTTTCAGATTAGATATAATTTATTTCAAGCACACATACATTTAAAACCAATGATGGTCAAAAAAAAAAATCGAAATTTTAGGACTTTTTCGCCTAAAATTCCTAAAGGATGCATTCTGTCGAAAAAGTTATGTTACATCAGACGCAAAATTTGATCTTTTTTACTTTAACATACTAAAATTTTTTGATAGTTTACACTGTTTAGGAATAGTAGATGAAAAACCAAAATAAAGTCCTAAACTTTCGAAATTTTTTGGCCTCCATTTTGAAACCGGACCCTCCTAATGTCGGCAAAAAATATTTCATCTGGGGTGTCTGTTGTTTTATGCGTGCTTGAAATAAATCATATCTAATGCGAAACCACTGACATATGCAACTTTTTGAATGTATTGGACATTTTTCAAATTTTCACGGTCCCGTATATCAGTAGCTATTCCGAATATTAAAAACTATTGTATACAAGCATGCAGGAAATTTAACGTTCTTTAAAATTGGTAATGACAAATTTTTACATTAAATGCACTGAAAACGAGTTATTTTTGAAAAACTAAAAAAAAAAAGTTTCTTTTTTTTGGTTTTTCAAGATGGCGAAAAACCAATAAGAAGCAGCAAGTTGAAAAAATTTGGAGTTTTTACAAGAGGGTAAATACATACAACATACCTGAAAATTAAAATTACTCCATTTTTTGGAAAACTAAACTGGGCTAGAATGCTTATTGCCGGGGCCAATTTCGAGAGATGTACTTGACCGAATTTGAAATTTGTTGTGTCAATGGACGTAGAATTTCATGCTATACAACTCTTATCTCATGAGTTTTATGCTTAAAGAACTCATTTCCAAGCTGCAGACTAGCTCTCTGTTGACAAAATCGTCGTTTTAGAACGTGGTTTTCGACTACACCGGTTAATCAAATTATTGTGTTCTGGTACTCATTAGGCTCAGAATATGATGTTTTTTTAATTTAATATACCATAGCTTTGTCGAAAGAATGCACCGTTTAGGAATTATAGGTGAAAAAACAAAAATAGTCCTAAAATTTCGACTCATTTTTTTTTCAATATTATAAAGATTCAAAAAATTGCTATCAAAGTTTTCTTCAGATAATGAATTTTTTTTTGCATGGGTTCTCAGTCTATAATAACTGAGGAATTTCCCGACTAAATGTCTCATGCAAGATATAAAAAAAAAAAATTATTATAAAATATCTGATGTGGGCAACACATGACTTCTTTGTACGCCTATAAAACTATAAATCGGTGGTTCAAAAAGTGATCCTGAATTTGGTCACTATTTTCCGAAGATTACAGTATCTCAAAAACGACACTCGGGGTCGCGACATCCACTATTTACACACACACAAATAGGGAGGAAAACCAGTATTTTACACTCAATTTTAACACTTAAAACAAGTATAAAAAGATAGCTACAGTAAGAAGGGAATGAAATAATTAACTAAAGACCTTATTATTATTAGATATTATTATACCAAGGAATGGGAAGCCTTTCCTCTCCAGGACTTGTGAGGTACCACATCCTTTTGTTCCTCTTGAAATCCCGTATGATTCTTAAGCAGCAGATCAGGTTTGATCTAGTAACATCTACAGGTTTGATTATTACCTGTTTTAAATACTGCAGCCTATAGAAAGCAAGAACATTCAAACAGAATGTGCTCAGCCTTTTCTTCATCCTCTTGATACAGACGACAGATGAAATCTTCCACGAATTTCATCTTGAGATGATATTTTAGTGGACAGTGCCTCGAGGATTTTTTCAAATCGTCCTTTGTCAGGATTATATAAAATTTAGGCTTTTCTTTTGACAAATTGATGAAAAGTTTGGATTCTTTCATAGCAGGTCTTGAAGCTCATTATGTTTTTTTGTTTTTAAGTAGTCAATTTCTTTCCTGGTTAAACCAGTAGATATACTTCAGCATGGCTCAGGGCCAATTAGCACAGTTTCTGAGGCCTTCCTTGCAAGGGCATCAGTTGTCTTATTGCTTTCTACACCACCTTGTCCCGGAATCTACATTAAGGAACGTTTATTACCCAAGGATATCGAGGCAATCAGAACCCAGCCTTGACGTGATTTAAGGCCATTAATGCCAACTGGCACTATCTGGATTAAATGCCATATCCTAGCAACAAGTCAAACAAAGCAAAAAGCTCTGGCTCAGGGAAGAGAGATAAGCTGCTGAAATTTAGACCTTTACAATACTTTGGTTGTTCTAAATTTAACCAAAGGTGAACATGCTTATCTTCCACGAAATAATACGGAGCTGTTTCGATTCCGCTACGAAAAGCCGCTGTTTTTAACAATCCATTTCATACCCGTTGAAGCTATTAGGCCCAGAAAGCCTATTAGGAAGGTCGTGAGGAAGGGTGGGTCGGGTTGAATGTATACATATATTGTAACGCTCTACTCAATAATAATAGTTTTTGATGAGGACCTTCGAGAGGTCCTTATAACAAAAATATTAGGTTTTAACATTGATACAGAATCTACTTTGCACTACAAAAGAATCGCGGATATTTACATCCGAAACAAATAAAGTCCTTGGATATGTTATTATTTTCAATTCTTTTCGTAGAGGTATTTTAAGTAATAAGGGAGGATAAGAGTTAAAAATATGAAAATCATGTATGCATGAGACAAGATAAAATAAGAAATATAACAATTATATTGAATTTCGGTTTTAGGATGAAACATATAGGGGTATTTTAATATATATAGAAAATAGATTAATATATATGGAACCAGCAAACAATGAAGAACTACATAATATCTAGAAAGGTGATTCATGAAAAGGAGACAATCCCTGTGTAATTGTAAGAGAAATAGGAGAAGGGAACTGGCAGAGGATTCGAAACCAACAGACTTCATTGACGGGCATCGAATCGACAGTGGGCAGGATGCCAAACCTTTTTCTCGAACTTCATTTTCAACGACTATGACAGTTGGCATGCACAGTCTAACCGATTTACTTGAGCGTTTGGACCCGACCTTAGTCAAGAAACGATCTTGGGTTTTATGGCAGTGGGACTTTCAGATAGTCACAAACGCTACGAAAGTTAGAAGCAAAACTGAGTAGTGATTGAGAAAATTGAAGAAATTAGGGGACTTTTAATCTTTAAACCACAATAGGCGGATCGGATAGAACCCGGAAGGGGGAAATATGTCCTTTTTTACTTACTCTAAAGGCAACATGTACAAAATGTACCAAAGTGGATAACAAAGGAAAGCTTTCTCTCTCATTATAGTTTAAAGGTTAAAGAGAAAGCAATATTTCAGATGTATGAGGAAGAAAGTAGGCAAAGGAAGAAGGGTGGGAAGTGGTTACTTTCAATTAAAAATACAAACAGTTGACATCCGCATGATGCTATAGAAGGATCAATCTAATTAGGGATTGATAAATTATTTGCCACTTCTATAAATTTGTTTTATTGAAAACTAGTTTCGAATGTTATACATTCATCCTCAGTTCTAAAAACACACAAAAAATTCAAAAATAAGCCATTCAAAATATAGTTTGGTATTATAATACATATTAAATTAGATGTAATATAAATCAGTACTATAAAACATTTATGAATTATGAATTTAATTAAGACAAGAAATCAAATACATGTTGGTACTCACCAAGGTTTAAATTGGTCATTAAATGACCAAATAAATATCTCCAATAGTCCAATCTTAAATTTATTCCCATCTATAACAGAAAAACCAATTACTCACCGGCATTAGTGGAAAAACCCTGACCCTTAAACCGTTTACCTATAAACATCTTACCTACCTTTCGTTCATTGTTAGTTCAATGCGAGAAGGAACCAGTAATAACATTGGTGAGTACCAACATGTATTTGATTTCTTGTCTTAATTAAATTCATAATTGATAAATATTTTACAATACTGATTTATATTACATCTAATTTAATATGTATAATAATACCAAACTATATTTTCAATTGCTTATTTTTGAATTTTTTTTTGTGTTTTTAGAAGTGAGGATGAATGTATAACATTCGAAACTAGTTTTCAATAAAACAAATTTATAGAAGTGGCAAATAATTTATCAATCCCTAATTAGATTGACACTTCTATACCATCATGCGGATGTCAACTAGATAAAAACATGTCGATGGATAAGAAGTGATACATCGTATTTGCAAAACGACTGCTTTAAAGCAGAGAAAAAAAAAAACTGTTTTTCAGTTTCTCGACTGTTATCTGTTAGTGATAAATATGCCAAATATTATTTCGATGTTAGTAAATCTAGTAGGTATGAGCAGGTCCGAAACATTCATTTAACTTAGAATTGCTAATCATTTTTGAGGTTCGTTAAGAGTTTAAAGCGATTCCCGTTTCTTCAGTTCTATTTAATTTAGCTCTAGAATGTATCTTTAGAAAAGTAAAGAAAATGGATTAATTTGGGTGTGCAAAATATCCGTTCATGACTCGGTAATGTTGGGGGAAGACGCGGAAACGATAACACCAAATACAACAACGTTGATAGAAACCAGAAAAGAACAGCAGAAACGCCGACGATTTCCGTGATATATTAGATATAAGAAGGGATATGATTGAAGACGTTGAGAGGTTTGAGTATTTAGAGTCTATAATAATTAGATGATTAATTCTTGATATCCCTGGCGGTACGTAGGGCTGTTACGAATGTTCGACATCAATCTCGATCCGCAACCAGTTCTCCTATTTTTGCCCATCGGATTCCATCACGTTCTGCACCAGCCTCTATGGACCTCCTCTAAGTTATCCTGGATCGACCGACTCTATGGCATCCCTGATGGTTCCAATAGAGGGCTTCTCTTGGAATATTGTCCCTTGGACGGTGTAAGACCCCTACCCATTACCATTTCCCTTCGCGGATTTTGGCATCAAACTCCATCTGTTCTGTTCTTCGCCAGAGCTCCTCATTGCTAATCAATCTAGGCCACCACACTCTTAAATTATTCCTCAAATACTTATTAAGAAAGGTTTGCAACTTCCTCGTCATAGCTTTGTTGGTTTCAGATCCATACCGTAGGATGGCCTTAACATTTAAATTAAAAATGCAGATTTTTGTCCCAAGACAGATTTCGCTTGATTGCCAGATCCTCTTCAGTTGGGCTATGATAACTGGAAAAAACGAAATTCAAGAGGAAATAAGGGCGCGGTTAAAGGCCGGAAATGGAATTTGTAAAACTATTATCCTTTGTACGGGTGTGAAGGTTGGATGCTAACTTTGGAGGACGAACAACGCCTACGGGTCTTCGAGAATTAAGTATTGCATAGGATATCTGAAGAAAGGACGAGTCAACGAGAGAATGCAGAATACTTCCTTTGGTAGCACTATAACCCATGAAGGGTCCTGGCTTCCTCCAACAGCAACCTCCACGCGTCTCTGATCTGTGCCACTGCCATCCAGTTTTCCACGCTCAGACATTCTCTAGTGTCCAGCGTAGTTTTGGTCTCCCAACTCTGCGACGACTAAATAGGGGATGATTTAGAATCTTCCTAGGTGGTAAATCATCAGCCATTCTGGCGAGATGTCCTGTCCAACTGAGCCTTCCAAGTTTGATGAAACGGGAGATATCCTGTTCATGATAGAAATCATACAGCTCCCGATTGTTTCTCCGTCTCCATTCATTGTTTTCAAACACAGTTCCATAAATTCGGCGCAATACTTTCCGCTCAAATATAAGAAGGAGCTGGTCCTCAGCTCTGGATGTAGTCCAGGCCACTGATCCAATAACAAAGTTCAAGCCGGATAAGAGTTTTATAAATGATAATTTTTGTTCGCCTTTTAACCAGGTTGCTTGAAAAATGCTTTCGGATGAAAAATAGCAGCGATTCGCAGCCAATATTCTCCTCTTGATCTCAATTGCGGTTACAGAATGTTACACAATTCGTAATTGCGCAGCATGTATCCTGTTCGTATAATTTGGAGTACTAGCATCGCAACTGTTGAAATGTACTTGTAAGTTGTCGGACTTAGTAACGAACAAATCCCTAAAATTTTAATATGCGTTGAGCCGACTGGTTTACATTCGAGTGGTAGACCGAAACGTAGTTGGGAGGATTTGGTTAAGGGCGGGCGATCTTAAGGATTTGGGTTTTGACGGTAGTCGGTGGACGGGGGGGAGGGAGGGGGTGTAGTGTCGGCATCGAACCTTCGGTTTCTCTAAGCCTTTAATTATTATTTCGATAGGTGTAAGCATTTCTTTTAGGAAATGAAACTCTGCCGCTTCACTTGGAAATTCAAATGTTGAAGGCCTTTGATTTGTATGGGCTTGTCATCCTTTCGAGAAAGGAGCATTATGCCAACGAGGTTCCACCGCAAATAGCTTCCTGGCCTTGGCAATCCCGCTTTGGCTTCTGTTTCATATCCTGTTTGGTCTGGCGCTGTAGGCGGAACATTGCTTTTCAAACCTGACCATGCCAATTGCTTCGATTTGAAATAATGGGAACATTTTCATTTTTATTTTTTTTTTTATAATATAATATAATTTATTATATGACTCCGAAAACATTATTCCGTTACATTTTAATGACGGCCTAGTGCATTCTTTTTTTTTTTTTAATAATGAATTTAAACCTTTAGAAATACCACTGAATTCTTTTGAAATTTAAAAAAAAAAATCATTTTAATTTATTTTCTATTTCTGTTTTATTAAGAAAATAACTCAATTTCATAGTTTAAGAAAAAAAATACTATGGTAAAAGCTTTAAAATATATATATATATATATATATATATATATATATATATATATATATATATATATATATATATATAATATATATATATAAATTAATTTATTTTTTATTTATTTATTTTTTATATATATAATAAGGAAAAGGAACAACTTTGTAAATAAAACATGTTTGTTTATTTATATAAATATAGTATGTAAGTGCATAAAAGTACATATAAATTGTTTAACTTAATCACATGTACATAATGAAACGAACAAAAATATGTATTTACGTGTTTGCAAAAAAATAATCAAATTGTATCTAATCAAAGCTTTATCAAAATTAATGCTGTGGCATATAAAATGTCATGATCAAATTCGTTAAAATTACACATATAAAAAAAAAAACATATAAAAAAACGTTCGGATAAATGACGTTCGGATAATCGACGCTCAACACATATTATGTAATTTCAATAATACAGCATAGCAGGCCTAACACTATTTTTGATAAAATTGTTTATTGATTTGTTGCACAACTATCCATTCCTAAATTAGAATTTCCAACATAACCTACCGCTATTTAACAATATTTTGTAGATCCGCTATTTAGTCAGAGAGGTAAAAAAGGTTTCTCGCATCTGCCTGCTCTACTCATGTTGTTGTTCGGTGTGAAAGGCCCTCCAACTCTGAGCCTTACAAACTTCATAAAACTCTCTATGCCATTAAAGAGGTCATGATGCTTCCGCTATTTTCTTCTCCAAGAAAAGAAAGCTTTCTTCTCATCATTGCTAGAATCGAAAATATTCTTTCCTTCATTAAAATTAGTTTTTGTAGGGTTGAAAATTTGTATGTGAATTGAGCTGGTGTTATGGAAGTATATTTTGGGAGTCTCAACTTGGTTCCAACCCCCTCTCTCCCCTTCCCCCGGGGTTTTTCGATTATTTTAAATATTTGCACATTTCTAAAACCTCTACAAATTGAGTTAGGGGACTCAAATAGGGTTGTTGCATTTGAAAGGAAATTAAATTACCTAGAAAACAACAGAAGTTTCATCGAAGTCGGAACAGTATTAGCAAAGATATGCTATTTCAACTCCAGCGGCCCCCGTTGGGTCAAATGAGCTGAAATTCGATATGAAGGGTTTTCTGTATCGAAGATCAGCGGAGAGGCAGAACAATATTATAAAAGTATCGGTAAATTTCGGTATGTTAGGGAACTGTATTTTGTGGGTCTCAACTTTTTTCTCTCCTCGGTTTTTTAAATATTTCTTGTTTTAGTGAAGATACGACTTTAGTTACGGAGTTCTGCTGCTCACGTTTTTTTTTTTCTGTTCTATTCTATGTATACATATATAATAATGCAAAATATAACTTCAGCCTGTATTTCCATTAGACCGCTTGCACCTCTATCAACATACCTATCTGCTTTTGACAACTCTATAATCCACTACTATATATTATTACGGTAGTATAGATCCCTTTTCCGGCTCTCAGGAGCGATGGATTTTGACGAGTGAGGTATCAAAAGAAAAGGAATTTCACGGAGAAGTGACGAATCCTGATTTTGTTTCTTAAAATCTTACAAGGGCTTAAATAAAAGTGATGAAAAAACTGGAAGGTTTCAAAACTTTGACGACTGAGAGTCGGCGGATCGAGACGGGATAAGTTGGGTTTTAAAAATTTTGACGCGGGCATCAAGACCATATACGCTCCTATGGAGCGTATTGGTCCAGCATTTTAAAGCTTAAAAACCTACCGTTTTCGAGATAACGCACTATATAGGTCCGCACGGGCCTCATGCCATCTTGCGTACGTGCCGTTGTCATGGCAACTTTATATCAATTTGAGTCTGTTTACAAAAACTATTAATGAGTGGGAAATTATATACTGTTTCCCATGTCCAACCCTAAAGGGCACTGTTAAATATTAATACTAAATGTAGAAAATGGTATAGCTGAATCTAATTGCCTAACGGCTAAATTGAAGAGATGATTTCCAGTGGGGTAAGCTAATTACTTATTAAGTATGAATCGTAACTTCAACATAGTCAGTACAAACTATGTAGATACACCAAATCTGAATGTTAAATAAACTTTTTTGGTAATTATATTGTTTACAAGAATAAATATGTTTTCCTAATATCGCTTTTACTTCTAATGTATAAGGTATTATGCGAGAGTTCTCGCTCGGGAATACTAGTATCTTTTATTCCTTTCAGCTAACCCTATCTGAACTTTAAAGATAGCGTTAGTAAATCCAAATCGATTCTAACCGAAACTCGATGTTTTATTTTTAATTTTATTTATAGTTGTATTTATTTTATTAATCACCCAAATAATATTTTTACTTGAGTTGTACTATGTCTCTGGATCAAATTCAACGTGGAAGAGCTTTGAATCAATATTAAATGTTATACCATTAATCCTTATGATATTTTAAAGATTTTACCATAGTATTTTTTTTTTCTTAAACTATGAAATTGAGTTCTTTTCTTAATAAAACAGAAATAGAAAATAAATTAAAATGATTTTTTTTTTTAAATTTCAAAAGAATTCAGTGGTATTTCTAAAGGTTTAAATTCATTATTAAAAAAAAAAAAAAGAATGCACTAGGCCGTCATTAAAATGTAACGGAATAATGTTTTCGGAGTCATATAATAAATTATATTATATTATAAAAAAAAAAAAAAAAAATGAAAATGTTCCCATTATTTCAAATCGAAGGAATTGGCAGGGTCAGGTTTGAAAAGCAATGTTCCGCCTACAGTGCCAGACCAAACAGGATATGAAACAGAAGCCAAAGCGGGATTGCCAGGGCCAGGAAGCTATTTGCGGTGGAACCTCGTTGGCATAATGCTCCTTTCTCGAAAGGATGACAAGCCCATACAAATCAAAGGCCTTCAACATTTGAATTTCCAAGGGAAGCGGCAGAGTTTCATTTCCTGAAAGAAATGCTTACACCTATCGAAATAATTCTCGAAGACCCATAGGCGTTGTTCGTCCTCCAAAGTTAGCATCCACGCTTCACACCCGTACAAAGGATACTAGTTTTACAAATTCCATTTCCGGCCTTTAACAGCGCCCTTATTTCCTCTTGAATTTCGTTTTTTCCAGTTATCATAGCCCAACTGAAGAGGATCTGGCAATCAAGCGAAATCTGTCTTGGGACAAAAATCTGCATTTTTAATTTAAATGTTAAGGCCATTCTATCCCTTGTCCTCGGCGGCAGGTTTTATTATACCTTGTCTCTTTCTTATTTTTATGGTCGTTTTACTAAGCCTTATCTTTATGACTGCTTGATCTGCCTGACGGTGCCTCGACCTGATCCGCCCTCCAAGCCCCAACTCCCAGCTATTTCTTTGTCCGACTAGGTAACCTAAATAGGTTAATAAAATCGAACTTCTGTATAACGAACTTCGATATAACGAAAATCACTATGTATCGAAATTCTTTTAGGAACCTTGAATTTTTATTAGAAAAAAATATTCTGTATATCGAATAAAATTTCTATATCTCGAACAAAAAATTCCAATTTAAAAATATCTGATGTGGACAACACATGACTTCCTTGCACGCCTATTAAACTATAAATCGGTGGATCAAAAAGTGATCCTCAATTTGGTTACTAATTTCCAAAGATTCTAGTATCTCAAAAACGACACTCGACGTCGCGACATTCATCTATTGACACACACACAGACACATTCTTGTTTCTGGAGGTCTCATTCCGTTATTATATGTCGTTTTCCTTCAGTAGGTAACTAGTTTCCAAGAGATTTCTTAGTGTTCCGTGACAACATTAAAACTGTCAATATCACGAGATGAAGCATTGGAAATCGACAGTTTCGACATTTTAAGCGGAAAACCCACTTAACTAATACCAAACTGTTATTACATCCTCAGTTCTAAAAACACACAAAAAATTCAAAAATAAGCAATTCAAAATATAGTTTGGTATTATTATACATATTAAATTTGATGTATTGTATAATATTTGAAAACTAGTTTTCAATAAAAACAAATTTACAGAAGTAGCAAATAATTTATCAGTCCCTAATTAGTTTGATCCTTCTATACCATCATGCGGATGCCAACTAATTATTTATTTTGTTTAGTTATTTTACGTTTCATAGTTTTCTTTTAGTTTTTTTTTTTTATTTTATAAAAAGTTGGTTACAGTTTGTGTATTTCATTTTTTTTTAACTCGTTGCATAGTTTTGTAATAAGTATTATCTATTGTAAAGTTGTGTATTTATAGTTATTTTGATTGAGCACTACTTTTGTTTTACTACCTGTAATTTAAGAGGCTTTAACCTGTTGGTGGATGCTGTTAATAAATAAATAAAATACAAAATAAAATAAATAAAAATATATAAAAAAATAAATAAAATTACCTTTATTACAATAAATAACATCCTTCGGTCTAGAAGAAAACCTCACATACCGAATTCTATATTCTTTTTTTCTGTCAGTCTCTTTCTCCATGTTTAAGTACATAAAAGCCCCCATGGTGCATGGAGGGGGACACCAGGGAACCAATCAGAGCACACACAACAATACAACATAACAATACAACAATAAAGATCTGAAACGTAACTTGGAACTATACTAGTGACCTTTAAGAGAACTATCCTTCAGAATATTTTCGAATCTAACATTTTGTGAAGAATTTTTTTTTTTTTTTTTGTAAGAGAAGAAAAGAGTAGAAACATTATAACCTCTTGAATGGAATAGAAACTTTTATGAAGTTTGTAAGACTCAGAATTGAAGGGCATTTCACACCGAACTAGAAAAGTAGGACAGCCATCTGCGAGAAACCCTTTTTTACCTCCCGATTCACAAAATTGACCGATCCACAAAATATTGTCGAATGGCGGTTTTGTTGGAGGTTCTAATTTAGGAAAAGATAGTTGTGACACAAATCAACATAAATTTTATGAAAAATAGTGTTAGGCCTGCAATGCTGTTTTATTGAAATTACATAATATGTATTATATATATATATATATATATATATATATATATATATATATATATATATATATATATATATATATGTGTGTGTGTGTGTGTGTGTATGTGTGTGTGTGTGTGTGTGTGTGTAATAAAAACTCGATAGGCTGAGGATAAGAGGGTGGCGAGAGCGTATAGAAGAGATACCATTAAGCTCCACGCCTGGAGGGATTAGGACTTTTCCCATGTTTTATATATATATAAAGTTTTTGTTAAGCCGCTGGAGCATGGGTTTTTATCCTCACCTCCTGAAAGCCCTACAACAACATTTAGAGCTAAAAAGCCTGCGGACGTGTGTGCTCTGATTGGTTCCCTGGTGTCCCCCTCCACGCACCATGGGGGCTTTTATGTACTTAAACATGGAGAAAGAGACTGACAGAAAAAAAGAATATAGAATTCGGTATGTGAGGTTTTCTTCTAGACCGAAGGATGTTATTTATTGTAATAAAGGTAATTTTATTTATTTTTTTATATATTTTTATTTATTTTATTTTGTATTTTATTTATTTATTAACAGCATCCACCAACAGGTTAAAGCCTCTTAAATTACAGGTAGTAAAACAAAAGTAGTGCTCAATCAAAATAACTATAAATACACAACTTTACAATAGATAATACTTATTACAAAACTATGCAACGAGTTAAAAAAAAATGAAATACACAAACTGTAACCAACTTTTTATAAAATAAAAAAAAAAAACTAAAAGAAAACTATGAAACGTAAAATAACTAAACAAAATAAATAATTAGTTGGCATCCGCATGATGGTATAGAAGGATCAAACTAATTAGGGACTGATAAATTATTTGCTACTTCTGTAAATTTGTTTTTATTGAAAACTAGTTTTCAAATATTATACAATACATCAAATTTAATATGTATAATAATACCAAACTATATTTTGAATTGCTTATTTTTGAATTTTTTGTGTGTTTTTAGAACTGAGGATGTAATAACAGTTTGGTATTAGTTAAGTGGGTTTTCCGCTTAAAATGTCGAAACTGTCGATTTCCAATGCTTCATCTCGTGATATTGACAGTTTTAATGTTGTCACGGAACACTAAGAAATCTCTTGGAAACTAGTTACCTACTGAAGGAAAACGACATATAATAACGGAATGAGACCTCCAGAAACAAGAATGTGTCTGTGTGTGTGTGTGTGTGTCAATAGATGGATGTCGCGACGTCGAGTGTCGTTTTTGAGATACTAGAATCTTTGGAAATCAGTAACCAAATTGAGGATCACTTTTTGATCCACCGATTTATAGTTTAATAGGCGTGCAAGGAAGTCATGTGTTGTCCACATCAGATATTTTTAAATTGGAATTTTTTGTTCGAGATATAGAAATTTTATTCGATATACAGAATATTTTTTTCTAATAAAAATTCAAGGTTCCTAAAAGAATTTCGATATATAGTGATTTTCGTTATATTGAAGTTCGTTATACAGAAGTTCGATTGTATTTACCTATTTAGGTTTCCTAGTCAGACAAAGAAATACCTGGGAATTGGGGCTTGGAGGGTGGCTCAGGTCGAGGCACCGACAGGCAGATCAAGCAGTCATAAAGATAAGGCTTAGTAATAGGACCATAAAAATAAGAAAGAGACAAGGTATAATAAAACCTGCCGCCAAGGACAAGGGAATATTAAATTTTCAAAAGATACGAACGATGCCGATGGAAGGGATCTCGCCCCCCAGCCAATGGTATTTATAATATACCAACCTAGTGACCATTGGAGGGGGGAGGGTCTGCGGTTTCTACGCTTTTTAAGTTTAAATACAGTTTGATCGATCGGTTCACTTCTGGAACAAAAACGAATATATATTATATTACATAAATAAATTGAGTACACGCGGTATCTGTGGAACCCCTACCTACCTTAGGAAAGCAGATTGCAAGAAACATAGCAACTGAATGCTATTATTGAAAAGGCCATGTTGAATTGACACGACTAAGGATGAAAATTTTTCATTAAATTGACGTTGAAACCACCAGCACTTCCATTAATCAATTTTAAAGGGTTGAAAATTTGTATGTTAATTGAATTAATGTTTAGGACGTGCCATTTAAATCTCCTTTTTTTCACGCATCGCCAATTGGATATTTTTAATTTTGTACTTTAATTAATATTAAAGATAATTTAAAATTAATCGGCCTTAATGACGAATCTCAGCTGCTCATGCTTCTTTCTTATTTCATTAAATGGGAGTAAAATTCATCACAAGCCCTAAAAATATTTTTTTTTTTTAAATAAATGCAGGCTGGTACTATTTCACTAAGTACAAATTTAGATGCAAATTTTTGACCTTTAAGCCATCCTCAGGAATCTTTCAAAAAGTTTTAAAATGCATATAACGACATAATTAAGTCCAATCTGGACCAAGTCCAATTATATAGAGTCAAAACTTTAAAAAATATATTAAAAATTTATTCTTCACCTGTTTAACAAAAACATGTCTTAATGATTAATATTTATTAAGTCTGGTCTGCTCAATGATTATTAATTAAATAGCCGCAGTATACTGACTGTGCGAAGGTAGCATAATCATTTGTCTTTTAATTGGAGGCTCGTATGAATGGCTGGATGAGGGAATATCTTTCTTTGTATTAAATAGTGAATTTAATTTTTTAGTTAAAAAGCTAAAATTTTTAAATGGTACGAGAAGACCCTATAGAAATTTTTATTTATGATTAAGTATTTAATTATTGGTTATTTTTTAAAAATATATATAAATCAATTTTGTTGGAGTCTTTGAGATTCTATTCACTCTCATAATTAATAGAATATTTATTTTTATTTTAAAGATCCTTTTTTATGGATATTTAGATTAAATTACCTTAAGGATAAGAGCGTAATTTTTCTTAGTTGATGTAAGAGTTCTTATTGATGGAAGAGTTTGGGACCACAGTTGGAACTCCAAAGAAGAAGGTATTTTTTGAAAGATGCCTGAGGACGGCTTAAAGGTCGAAAATTTGCATCTAAATAAATAAACCTAGTGAAATAGTAACAGCCTGCATTTATCACTTTCCCTTAGCTATATTCGAAGTTTATAGTAAGGGTAAGTATTGCGATCGTGAAAATTTTCGAATTCGAGTTTTCGACGGAAATACACGTTTTAAGGTCCCCTGAGTCCAAATGACCAAGTCTCGCAAAATGGTCTGTGTGTCTGTGTGAACAGTCTAGCTCAAAAATGAAAAGTTGTACGATACTGAAATTACGTATTTAAGGTTGGCACACGCATCTGATGTTACGGCAACATTTTCGTCAAAATCGACTAACCGGAAGTGCCACTTTATATAATCGATTTAACATTTTTTTACAATTTTCTCGAAAACGGCTCTGACGATTTTGATGAAGCTTGCCTAAATTATTCTTCATCAATTCCTTTAACTTTTCATATATGTGATACATCACCGAGGAAATGCAGGGAAAAAATTTATGATGAAAATAATATTTTATTTACGCATAACTTCAAAAGCGTGCAATTTATGGTAAATTATCTATAGACTTGTTTTTATATATACTGCATTCACCTTAAAGTAACAAACACATATAATTATTTGTTAAATTTTTTTTTTTTTTTTTTTGGTGTATAGTATAATAGTCAATTAAATAGTGTATAAATAATTATATAATATAGTGTTTACAACTATATTGAAAATAAAAATAGTAAATAGTTACATTACATTTATCTTAGGGGTCCTGAGGCATTCTCTTTTCTCTTGTTTATTTGCCGATTTAAAGTGGCTTTATCCTGCATTCCGGCGACATTGCTCTTGAAACCTTCATGTATCCTTGATCTCTTCATACTGCATTCCTCTGTTCACTTTTTCGAGATTTTGATCGGGCTCAATAGAAAGAGATATAGATTGAGAATGTTATCAGCACTGAACCTTCGGGTTTACTAAATATTTGTATTCATTAATTATTAATTTAAAAAAAAATAATCAGTTGACGTACGCATGATAGTATAGAAGGATCAATCTAATTAGGGATTGATAAATTATTTGCCACTTCTATAATTTTGTTTTTATTGAAAACTAGCTTCGAAATTCATCCTCAGTTCGAAAAACACAAACAAATTGAAAAATAAGCAATTCAAAATACAGTTTGATATTACTATACACATTATATTAATGTATAATATAAATTTATATTACATATAGAAGTGGCAAATAATTTATCAATCCCTAATTAAAAGAAAATAAATAAGTTTTACTGTTTTCTAAAGATAAATAATTAAATTAAACAGTATCAGGATTTAGTATTTTAGGTAGAAGGATATCATGGAAAATTAAGGATGAGTAGGTCTGCTAAGAGGTAGCTATAGAGAGCACGAGGAATTATAAGGGAAGGAATTCGGGAAGATTAAGGAGCGGATTTGGAAGTAGCTATGCTAACCTGCGGTTCTGAGATAAGGGAATATAGGTCACCGGGTCAAGGACTGTTCTTTGGGAGTCTGAAGGATTTACCTTGTAAGAAGAGTTCGAAGACGTGCGGAGGGAGTGGACAGGATGTAGTTCGGCTCAGGAAGATTAAGTCGGAGTTGGAAAGGACATAGATTCGTTACAACTTTGTTTAGAGACTAGCGGAGAATTCCTTTTGGATTACTATTTTCAATAATCAATTAGGATAAAAAAATTTAAACTTTTCCTCTTGAAATTTGAGGTTTTACGTTTCAAGATACTGTGAGTTGACATCCGCATGATGGTATAGAAGGATCAATCTAATTAGGGATTGATAAATTATTTGCCACTTCTATAAATTTGTTTTATTGGAAACTAGTTTCGAATGTTATACATTCATCTTCAGTTCTAAAAACACACAAAAAAATCAAAAATAAGCAATTCAAAATATAGTTCGGTATTATTATACATATTAAATTAGATGTAATATAAATCAGTATTATAAAACATTTATGAATTATGAATTTCATTAAGACAAGAAATCAAATACATGTTGGTACTCACCAAGGTTTAAATGGATTATATCAAACAGAAAAGTTTGTACTGGTTTCTTCTCGCATTGAACTAACAATGAACGAAAGGTAGGTAGCATGTTTATAAGTAAACGGTTTAAGGGTCAGGGTTTTTCCAGTAATGCCGGTGAGTTTTTCTGTTATAGATGGGAATAAATTTAAGATTGGACTATTGGAGATATTTATTTGGTCATTTAAGCAAAAATCTGGATTGGATTTGAAGGATTTTATTATTTCAAATGCTTCATATATGTTTAATTTGAGGCTGTTTTCAACGTAGTTTATTAATTTAACTCCTGAGTCTTTGATGAATTTATGATTTTTTTCATTTATACTATATTTTGAATTGTTTATTTTTGAATTTTTTATGTGTTTTTAGAATTGAGGATGAATGTATAACATTCGAAACTAGTTTTCAATAAAACAAATTTATAGAAGTGGCAAATAATTTATCAATCCCTAATAAGATACTTTGAATTCAAAAATCTAATATTAAAAAAACCCGTCCGTCCGCGGCTTATCTCCGTTAGACCAGCAATCCTAATCAAATTTTTAGTTTATTTATACTTTTAATCGATTATTTAAAAGGCGAAAGTTTTCAATCAAAATTTAAAGGCATTTTTAAGGTAGACTTTCGCTGGTACTGCCAATCGTAGCGGATGGCACTGCTTGCCAACCGTTACCGCTTACCGCTACTGTATTTATATTTCGTTGAAACCGCTCAGCGTAGCGGCCAACTCTTCTCGCACTGAACATTCTAGTTTAAAATATTGTTAAATAAAAATATTAGGCTTGAATTTTTAATTTTTTTTTATTTGTTTCACAAGAACAGAAATACACACGGCAGCGAAATTATGAACTTATTTAATCAAGACCGTTTGGCCTGATTCAATGCTACAACTTTAGAATCGGGTCGCATTATCAATGTCTGCACCAGATCTAACATGAAGGTCGACGCTCCAGTTTGTGCTAAGTAACTTTTTTGTTTCCAATTGTAAGATTCTTATTAATTGGAATTATTATTGCTTTAATTAGATATTGTTTAAAATTATTAGTGTCGTCGATAAAACAAATGAAAACAAAAAATCTATATAAATGCCTTTTGGTTTATTATTTTCAATAATAGACCTTTGTAATCGACCAATAATTTTTTTTTTTAACGCTTCAAAATTTGAGGTTTTTCGATCCAAGATATATATAATCCAAATATCAAATTAAAAAAAAAAATCCGTCCATCCAAATTATTTTATTGGTGTTATGATCAATCGAAAGATGATATAATTGCCTTAAAAATAAAAAATAAATCATTTAAATAGGACCAGTATCAGCAGAGATATAGCGTAATGAACTTAGTAGATTAATTCCCAGGTGTCTGCGTGACCCTAGGCTTATCATTTGGGACCTCCTGGCTTCTTCGAATCTCTCTACTTCATCCTTCATTGGATTATTTCGGTACTTGGTCTTTCTTTTCGCACTGAAGTGCACATCAAACATTTTCTTCTGTACCATTTCACCCTCAGATTACATTTCCTAACCATCTCAGCCGACTTGCTTTGACACAGTTTCTTCTTAAAACAGTTTCATCTTGGGACAAGCTTCGGATTTCTGCACCTATGGGCCTACTGCTTAATTTCTTTGCTGAACTTGGTATATATCTTATACCGCTTATTCTACACATGTTCCTTTCTAGAAATATTCCAAATACTCATTTGAATGATAATTTAATTATCTGAACTGTAATCCAAAAATGATAAGTAAAGTTTTGTGAATGGACAGACCAGATATTTTTGAAATATTACTATTTGAAAATAATAAACCATTGTGTAATAATTGGCAGCGTTTTAACTATGCAAAACCCGCAATACAGCCGGCATGACGTCACATCTTCCATTCCAAACTAACCTAGAGTTACTTTAAAGTTTTGTATTCTTCTTCTCCTCCGCTGAGGAGTTGTATTACAAATATTAAAAAAATAAAAACGAACAAGTTTATTATCAAAATTAGTTTATTAATTAAAATGAATGAATTTCATTAATACAATGTTGTATTCTATTTATAAATATAATATTTTTAGAACTTAATATGTATGTATAAACATATTTAAAATATCTGATGTGAACACCCCTTGACTTCCTTGTACGGCTAATCGGGTCCTCAGAAAGTAACCCAGAATTTGGTTACTAGTTTCCGAAGATAGCAGTATCTCAAAAACGACACTCGGCGTCGCGACATCCATCTATTGAGACACACAGACACACTCTTGTTTCTGGAGGTCTCATTCCGTTATTTAATGTTGTTTTCTTACAGTTAGGTAACAAGTTCCTCAGATATTTCTTCGTGTTCCTTGACAATATTACAACTGTCTATGTCACTAGATAAAGCATTGGATCGATGGTTTCAACATTTTAAGCGGAAGAACTCTCTTAACTTATAACTTATTCTCCTGCTGCAGACTTGTTCTGCTCACAATAGGAGAGGAAAAAAAGGTATTTTAAACTCAATTTTAACACTTAAAAGAAATAATAAAATCAGTGTAGAAAAAAAATCGCGTTTGTAACCTTAATAACCGAACCATATGATCTCTGTATAAAATATATATATTTATATCCTTTCATGTAAGTTTATTACGACCTTCAAGTAAAGTACTTCTTTCGGCTCTTCAATTTCAACCAAAATCTATTATATTATTTATATTGATATGAATGTCTAATTTGCCAAATTTGAGATGTTTTACATTATATTTAATATAAATTTTGATGAAAGTCTACTATGACCTTTAGGTAAAGTACCACTTCCGGTTCGCCAATTTCAACCAAAATTTATTATGTTATTTATATTGATATGTAAGTCTTAAATACCAAATTTGAGAAGTTTTGCATTAGATTTTTACATAAGTTTTGATGAAAATCAATAATGACCTTCAAGTGAAGTACCATTTTCGGCAATCATGGAGTAACCAAAAAGAGAGGTTCACAACTAGATTTTACAAAAACTTTAAATACAAAATTTTAACTTTCTACGACTAAGCGTTTTTGAGTTATGCGAATTAACGAACACACAACAGTGAAGACTTTAAGATATACTTTTATTGTCTAAACAAAATGTTACAATGACATTTAAAATGCTTCTTACAAACTAAGTTAGAATATCTTAGCTATCTTACATCATAGCTTACTCTGATATGGAATGTTCAATATAGAATCTTAGAGAAGGCTTTATAGGGATGAGAATAGAGAGGGGATGAAGTTGCAAGGAGAAGAGGGGATAGCTTTTGGTTGAGGAAAGCTTGGTGGAAGCTATTCCTTAGGGTTTGGCAAAAAGGGCCATAAAGTCGTTCGATTGACAGGAGACGGACAGAAATAAATGAGGAACACACAAAATGCAGGATGCAGATGTGGCGTGTCAGATTCAAAGAAGTGGCAGCGGATCCCATGCGGGCGGCAATTCATACCAAGTGTTTTCCCACGGGAAATGGTCATAGGTGGTGGCTGGTCAAGCATGTGGACACCATAAATAACTCTAGACCAGTAGGTCTAAGATGTAGGGCGGATATACTAATTAGGGTTCCCTATGGGAATATAACTATATCGTTATAAAAATTGTTAAATATAATAGTCGTCTGATAACTTGCGAGATACGTATGTACGTGCGTACAGACGTCACGACGAAACTAGTCAAAATTGATGTTCCCGTTGAAATCTGAAAACCGAAAATTATCGCTATTTTAATACTTCCTTTACAGAAAAACAGAAAATAAACTTGGTAAATGAAATGTAAAAACGTCGAAGATTTTTACATTGCATTTTGTTTTAAATATTCAGGAAGCGAGCCTTTTCGACTTGAAACCTTTCGGCTAACTTGCGCAAAGAAGTTGAATTGAAATTTGTTTTTTAATTGAAATTTGCGTTGCCATTAGGTAAAAGGACAAAACCTACAGAGGCATATTGGGTTTTAATAAAACATGATGGGCATAAGGCGAGTGATTCCTATGAGAACAGCCGATAGGGAAGGACTGCATAATGTAAACACTTCGTTAAAAATTACATTATTCTCTTCAGAATAAAACCCTATTAGACCAGAAACAGTACTTAGAAGAATAAAAAAGAATAATTTTGTTATGACGGTTTCGTGGCTTTAGGTTTTAATTAATCGAACAGTTATTATTAATTATTGAAATATCTGATGTAGAAGACACATGACTTCCTTGTACCCCTATTAAATTATAAATCGGTGACTCAAAAAGTGACCCTGAATTTGGTTACTAATTTCCGAAGATTGACACTCGGCGTCCCGACATCCATCTATTGACACACACACACCCAAAAACATATTCTTGTTACTGGAGATCTCATTCCGTTATTATATGTCGTTTTCCTTCAGTAGGTAACTAGTTTCCAAGATATTTCTTCATGTTCCGTGACAACAATAAAACTGTCAATATCACTAGATAAAGCATTAGAAATCGACAGTTTCGACATTTTAAGCGGAAAAACCTACTTGACTAATATCTTATTCTCATGCTCCAGATTTGTTGATCTCACAAATGGGGAGGAAAACCAGTATTTTACACTAAATTTTAACACTTAAAACAAGTAATAAAAATGTTTAATTGGATTGGAGACCAAATTGCGTTTGTTACCTTTATTACCGAAACATATGATTTCTGTATTTAATTTAAATATAATTTTTGATGTAAGCTTATTATGACCTTCAAGTAAAGTACCCTTTTCGGTTCACCAATTTTAACCAAAATATAGTAAATACATTCATATTGATTTAAAAGTCCTATTTACCAAATTTTAGATAATTTTCATTATATTTTAATATAATTTTTGATGAAAGTCTAATATGACCTTCAAGTAAAGTACCGCTTCCGGTTTTTTAAAAAATCGAAAAACCCGGGAGGGTTGGGGAACCAAGTCGAGACCCCCATAAGATACTTCCCCAACACCAACCCAATTCACATACAAATTTTCAGCCCTATAGGTGGAGCTGTAGAGATGCGCAAAACTTAAAAAACGCCGAAATTTCAGGTAAACATACCGAAATTTTGGCTGGGATTTACCAATTTTTTAATGGTATCGTTCTGCCTGGAAGAAAGGCCTGCATACCCAATTACAGCTCATTTGACCCAAAGGGGGCCGCTGGAGGTGCTCAAATGTTGCGAGAAAAAAAAAAAAAAAAAATATATATATATATATATATATATATATATATATATATATATATAAATATATATCAGACATCTCCAAATCTTCCATAATCGTGCTCTAGGGGTTATGAAACGGATAGAAAACGCAGTCCCGCCGTTCACCGCCGACCTTCGGCCCACTGCAATGTGAACCACGATATAACGACATCTCAGACATATAGATAAACTACCCATTGACAGCGCTCCAGTAACAATTCTAAACTAGAAGGTCCCGTGGCCAGGCGCCTCGGAGGATTATCGGGAATCAAAGAGGAAGATTTGACACTAAGGAGTTTGGGTGAGAATGGAGTTTGTCATGGAAGGATTGGCACCTGGTTCTGGCCAAAACGGCAACATATGGAAAATTAAGGTCGTTATGGATGTTTTTACTTCCTTGTACAAAGTAAAGGAAGTATTGTAATCGAAAAAAATTTCGGTTTTCAGATTTTAACGGAAATATCCATTTTGACTATCCCTGAATCCATTTTGACTAGTTTCGTCGTGGCGTCTGTAGGTACGTTCGTTTGTATTTCGCATAACTCAAAAACGGTTAGCCGTAGAAAGTTGAAATTTTGTATTTAGGATTGTTGTAGGGTGTGCATTTTTTTTTTGTGTGTGTGTGTGTGTGTATTTGTGCGTGTGTCAATAGATGGTGTCGGGACGCCCAGTGTCAATCTTCGAAAACTAGTAATCAATTTCAGGATCACTTTTTGAGCCAGCTATTTATAGTTTAATAGGCGTACAAGGAAGTCATGTGTTGTCCACATCAGATATTTTTTTTTTGTTTTTAACTTAAATTTAATTTTTTCTATTTATTTATTTTGATATTTTTAAATTTACATTTACGGTTAGGTTAAGAAAACTTCAACCAATGCTTATCGTGTTCTTTGTGAGTTATTGAAGAGAAACCCACCTAATTCCTTTATCTGATATCAACAAGCCCAAAATACGAATCAAAGTTAAGTAAAAAAAAAAATACAAAGTTACAAAAACACAATAAAAATAAAATTAAATAAATATAAGGTAGCCCTGAGTACACATCCTTGTGTTGCTAAAATTTCCTGGTTAATCACCATTTTACATGGGTGACACCACCGTTGGCGAGAGTTCGTTACAGTTTAGAACCTAACAAGACAGGTAAGGGAACTTTTTCTCACGGTAACGTCCGTCGATTTCAATTGGCATAATTGAGTTCATCCTCGGGACTTGTTCAGTTAGGACTTATGAATCTCATCTAAAGTTCTAATCGGATCCACAAAATAAAATATAAAATTTCAAAAATCGCTCTATTAAAATTTTGTTTTAGCATATAAATATATTGATAGATATGACGAAACTTAATTAAAGTTATAAATTTACTTTTAAACAGTTTTTTGATATATCTTAATGGTGCAAACATTACTGCAACAAAACGAATAAATTTTCTTACATTATAAACCTAGAAGAAAAAAACTTATGCTTCTGAAATCAGTGAATTCCCCAACGAAACTTGAATGCTATAAGAGTCCTGACCTCTTTAGAAAGGCAGCCCCCTGAGGGGAATTCCATCCATCCATGCCTTCACAGTGCTCCAAGGAGACGAATTAAATCTACACGAGCTGAAAGGAATAAAGTTTATTAAAATACTTATTCTTTTAATAAATAACTGTAATAATAAATATAAAGCAATCACGTGAAGATATTTCAGCATTAAACACCTCAAGAGTCGATATCGTGTCGTGGAATACCGGAAAGATATAGAATATACCATAATTTTATATGAATAATAAGAACTTAAAATTATATCATTCGCGTGGACTTAGGAATAAAGTGCAGACAATACAGTTCCAAATAAATCGCCTACATCCAAAATTAAATAACCACATTCGATAAACAAAGGATAAAAAAAAAAGTTAGGTTATGTTGTGACTGGCCGAGGAGGACGCGCCGCCATTTTGGGTCTGCCAATTTTTATAATTTCCGCGTTGTATAACTGTTGACTCGGTAGAGCTACGACGCTCGTTCAAGTTTTAATCGACAGTTCACATCAACAACTTTCGATCGCGTGTAAAACATTGCTGTGAATGTGACTTTAATAGGGTCCAAGATAAAAATGACCCAAACTGAACGCAATCTAGGTTGCTACGGTTCGAAAAACCGAACCAAAATATCGGAAAAAAGTAGATCATGAGGAAATCACTGACACCAATTAGGGATGTTGCAAAAATATCAATGTATTTTTTAAATAAAAAACACTATATTTTTTTCTAATATTAAAATTTGAGTAGAGAAAACCGTTTTTTTGAAAAAATAAATAAAAAGTGAAACAAATTTTTTTTACAACGTCGGCGGATTCGACAATCAAAAAACCATTTGATGTTGTGTGTTTATGCTACTACTACCTATAATGGATGTGTTATAGAGATGGAATGTCTAAAGCAAAATATCGATATTTAAAAATAACGTTAATATTTTTATAAAATTTAAAAAAAAAACACCTACACCTATCTGGAGGAGATTTAGAGATAACCTGTTGTTTATTAATTAAATCCTATAAATGAATATTCTGCTGTAAATGAACATAATAAAAACAATACCATAATGAAATCGGCAGAGTAATATCGATATTATAAAAAAATATATTAATGATATCGGCATAGAAATATCGATATTTCAAAATATCATTAAATCTTTTATGAAATTAAAAAAAAAAAAAAATAAACGAATCGAAAGGAAGATAGGAAATATTTAAAGTTAAGGAGAATCGGAAGCCTGTATCTTAATATTTGAAGTCTGTTGTAAATGAACATAATAAAAACAATATCTTAATGATATCGGTAGTGAAATATCGATATTATAAATACAATATATTAATTATATCGGCAGATAAATGTCGATATTATAAAAACAATATGTTATTTATATCGGCAGAGAAATATCAATATTATAAAAAAAATTTAATTTTATCGGCACATAAATATCGATACGTCCCCTTTAAAAGATAATTTAAAAGATTAAAAATATCGAGGCCCAAAATATCGACATATTTTGTTCGATATATCGAACTACTATTTGTATATATTAGAAAGATTTGATACGATATTTATATCGATATTTTTTTTTTCGATTTTCACATTCCTAATACCAATGAAAACCCAATATGATCGATTGAAACGAAGCCGGGATGACCGAATTTAAAGTCTTAGTCGAAGATGGCGGGAATACATCTGCCGTCGAGATAACCGATGCAGGTTATCGATGGAATCCCATCATCATCTACGCCAGGGCGAATAGATATCGATTTTGTGCGATCGCCGATTATGAAGACCGCCGCCTTCATGCTCAAAGAGGTAATATGTCTTAAATCGAAACTCCGCCGACAACGCTAGGCAATTACTGCATTGACTTCACTAGAAGTCTTGTATCTTCTGTGCCATTTATATGAGCTATTCTCATTGAAAGAGACAATTTTGAATCAGAGGTTTCAAAAAATTAAAAATAACTCCAAACAGTCAGAAAAAAGTAACTGTCACAACTAAGCATCAAAAATGAATATTCATGTCCCTCCAAACAAGGAGGGTATTATGTTGAAGATAAAAAAAATATATAAATTTTCTGTTTTTTTTTTAACCAGATCAACTTTTAAAAATATATTGTTTTTTTTTTATCCTGACAACTAGCTTCACGATGATGCTCCTGGAACAGCAGCGTTGATACTCGAATGTTCCATCAGAATATTTATTATTGTTTCCGCCGTCATCCCACCGTTCGTTGCGTCATTCCCCGTCCATCTGTGGAATGGAACGAGAATGACAATCGCTAATAAAGGACCATCGCGATCGAGATTAGACGAATCCACTCTGACGCTGTGAAAGCTACAAACTGCAGGCTGGTGTTCTCAACAGTCGTTCTCCAAGAGAAAACAAAAACGGGAAAGATTTGGCGGAAAAAAGGCAGATGTGACAGTCAAAATTGGAAAAACATCGTGAAAGAGACCGGATCTCTGGAGATGTAATGAGAGCGCAACCTCTGGATTCGAACTGGGACAAAACTTCATTCAGAACATGAAAGTTTGGAAGGTCGGTCTTGGACACGGACGGGGAATGACGAATTGGCTGTTCAAACATATTTTTTTTATTGAAAGAATTGATTGATCATAAAATGAAAAATGCTGTTCCAGATAAGTTATTATGTATACAATAATAGTAATATCAAAATCTCAACTCTTGAAAAACGCTCTGGATATAAAATTACCGCTTCCTGAGAGAATGGCCCATATTATGATGGGCTACTTTTCATATCATAGAACTATCATTAATAAAATCATAAACAAATAAATATTTGATTTATTTTCCTCATCCTGACGATAAGGAAATGTTTCTTTCATAAATTAAGCATTGAGATCCGAAGGACTTCTCAGTATTAAAAAAGGAATACTGGATATTCTCTAGGAATAATAAAAAATAAAAAATTCATCAACTTGTGTCCTTGACAAAACAAGCCCTCCATCGTTTTCTAATTAGCTACATATTGATCCTAAACACTCTGAATGCACTCGGGAGAAGGCCCCATGTCTCTAGGTTCCTGGTTCTAGCCACGCTTACAGATACTTCGAACAGGAGAGAATAAAAAAAAGTAAATAAAAGGTTTTCCAAATTAAATCTTTTTGGAATATTTTCAGGGTTTATAATTTTAGAATAAAAAGTAGCATATTCGAAATATGTATTAAATTTTATCTTCCAAAACGTCGAGTATTTTTTTTTTTATATTTGGGATGTTAAACCAACTCCAATTAAGACAGACAGGACGGCTTAACCCTACAGGTTATCAAACTATTCTAACCAGAGCGGGAAGGTTGAGATTCGTTCCGTGGGACTGTCACGAAATACATTTTAACCCGCGAGTTATCAGACGACTATTATATTTAACAATTTTTATACACTTTATAAACGATAATTTTAAACACTTGTTTTAATATCAGTAAACTCCCTTTCTCAGTTCAATTTCTTAGGCCACACATATTGTACATCCGGGAGTCCCTCCATGTTGGCACCACCTTGTCAATGTCAGGTCGGCTGATCATTGCCCAGAGATCTGTTGTCTTTCTACCGGAAAGCCTGTCAAGCACTATCTTAAATTAAATAGTTTATTACTACATATTCTTGGTCAAATGCCAATTGTATACTTTAACTAAACCCTCAGGACAGTCCTCCCAAGAAGTTCACATGAGCTTCCAAGAATTGTTCCTGTATAGACCACCCAAATTTATCCCTCCTTTACTCCTTGCAACTTCATCCCATCTCCATTCTCATCCCTTTAAAGCCTTCTTTGATAAAGGGTAATATAAATTTGATATAGGGTATTCCATATCAGAGTAAGCATGATGTAAGATAGCTAAGAAATTGTACCTTAGTTTATAAGAAGTATTTAAAATGTCATTGTAATATTTTGTTGTACAATAAAAGTATATCTTAAGTATATCACTATAAAAGTATATCAAAATCACTATAAAAGTATAACTATAAAAGCATATCACTGTTGTTTGTTCGTTAATTCGCGCAGGGCGGATTCGAACCGGCGCACACCAGCTCAGAAAGTAGGAAAACACGGCCAAAAGTATTGAACGTTTCAGAAACATATAGAACTGGTTTCCGCTCAAAAATTAAAGGTTTTAAAAATAAAAATGGGAACCAAGTCCAATACGCCGAATCTATGTTAATATTGGTCCAATTTAGACGATCTTCTATTTTTTAGTTTTGTAGAAAATTTAATTACTTTTTAAGTGATAATATAATACATTTCATAAAATACTTATTTTTTATACTTTTTACTTCCTTGTACGAAGTAAAGGAAGTATTGTAATCGCGAAAATTTTCGGTTTTTAGATTTCGACGGAAATTTCCATTTTGGCCATCCCTGAATCCATTTTGACTAGTTTTGTCGTGGAGTCTGTACGTACGTACGAACGTATCTCGAATAACTCAAAAACGGTTAGCTGTAGAAAGTTGTAATTTTGTTTTTAGGATTGTTGTAAAATCTAGTTGTGAACTTCCCTTTTTGGTCACTGTTTGATCACCGGAAGTGGTACTTTACTTGAAGATCATAATTGGTTTCCATCAAAAATTATATTAAGATATTATGCAAAACTTTTCAAATTTAGTATTTATAATTTATATATTGATTTAAATAACATACTAGATTTTGGTCTAAATTGGAAAACCGTAAGCGGTACTTTATTTCAAGGTCATATTAGACTTTCATCAAAAATTATATTAAAATATAATGTAAAACATCTCAAATTTGATAAATAGGACTTTTATATCGATATGAATGTATTTACTGTATTTTGGTTTAAATTGGTGAGCCGAAAAGGGTACTTTACTTAAAGTCATAATAAGCTTACATCAAAAATTATATTTAAATTAAATACATAAATCATATGTTTCGGTAATACAGGTTTCAAACGCAATTTGGTTTCCAATCCAATTAAACATTTTTATTAATTGTTTTAAGAGTTAGAATGGTTTTCCTCCCTGTTTGTGTGTATCAACAGATGGATGTCGCGACCCCGAGTATCGTTTTTGAGATACTGCAATCTTCGGAAACTAGTAACCAAATTCAGGATCACTTTTTGAGCCACTGATTTATAGTTTAATAGGCGTACAAGGAAGTCATGTGCTGTCCACATCAGATATTTTTTTTTCGCCTCGGGGATATATTACATGTATGGATTGTGAAAGGGAATTAAATAGATCGGGCAGCCTTTATTGGTATCGAAGCCCTACAAAGCAAAAATAAAAAAAAAAAAAACAGCGAAATTGGTCCATCCGTTAAAGATAATTATGGCACAAAAGCGCAGACCATAGGCTGGAAATGGGTTTTTCGGGCTCAGAGGGCTTTGAAATATAAAGATCTGTAGAAAACCAAACACCGAAAATTGGACCCGGTTACAATGCCTTCCTTAACTCGGTTGTGAGGAAAGTAAGAGGAAAAAGAAAAGAAAAATAGGTCTCAGTATCTTGGCTTATGTTGCCATTCTCCTTGACAGTTATGGCTTCTCATTTCCCAAGTAGCCTCCGGTAGCTTTCACAAGCATTTTCATATTGAATCACAATCTCTCTCTTCTCTTGTTATTCAGGCTGAAAATTTTATTGATCATTACTACGTTAAATTAAGTATTAAACGTTTAATTGGTCTATTGAATGTTCAAAACAATCACAATGAAGCCTTTATAGACACTTGTTATCTATTCCCACAATTAAAATTTATTAGACCCATATAAAAGACAATGGGCATTCCATTCAAGAACTTTCACACGATAAAACAACGTTAGATGTCCATTGATGTCTTTCATGATTGACATTAAAAATCATCTAAATAACTATGAAACATTACTAAAAGAAAACTAGCGAACATAACACATCGAACTAGAGGATATACAATCTATCCTAAGACTACTGATTACAGTATAACATAATAATTAATCATAATAAACCTTTATCTGTGCAATTATTATAACAATGAAATATCAATCATTTACTGAAAACTAAGTTAAGCACAAAATCACTTTGAGTCGAACTACAAATTCCATATTTAAGTCAAGAAATAATAAAATAATGTACCAACGCCATTCTTTTTCATTCCTTCCTCTCCAGTGCTAAGTCGCTTCTCCGCAGTTTTTTCTCATTCCTTCATCCCAATTTGGTTAAAGGAAACCTATTCTTTCCCTTCTATATCTCTAGGATACCGTTTCATGATCTTTTTGGACCGTCTGGTCATGTTTAGTTCTTATTACAAGGCCAGTCCATTACCATTTCCTTTAGTAGACATCCAGGGAGGTTGGCCATTCATCTTAAACATCTGTTTCTTCTCCTATTCCTCCTCGTAATTCCCAAGATAAATCTTTCCTTTGATCTGACAGAGGTTCCCATCTTGTTTATAATTATGTAATTTACGATCCACGTCTCGTTGCCACATGTTAAGACCGGAAAAACAGTCGTATTCCATAGCCTCCTCTTTAATTCGAGAGAACCATAACCTCTATAATAATATTTACTTTTGAGCATGGCCCTCCATCCCAAAAAGCACCTCTTATTTATGCCAGCATCTTGCCCTGCTTTATTTTCTTACTGTCTAAGTAAATATTTGTTTTATTATTTAAAATCATGGCTCATTACAATACAAAGACTAAACCACACAAAGAAAAAGTTGTTAATTGTAAAATAGCAACTTTCCAAGGGAGCACTTTTTAAAGTTTGAATTATTTCCTTAAGTCCAGTTTAAAAAATAAAATTAAAAAAATTTTTTTTTTGTGGCATTAATATAACCCAAACAACTTTTTAATTTAATGGTTTGAAACAAAATGAAGTCTCTGAAACGGTCTAGATATCTGATTGACCAATTATTTATTATAATTATCTCGATTGATTATATTATACGTATTATATTATGCGTTATTATATTACAAGTGCGTTCCATTCCTACCTTTTTCCGATCTGCGATACGCCTCTCTTGGTCTTCCACTTCTTGCTTTCTGGGGATTCCATCGAGCTTCTTTCTCAATAGTACTAATCAATAGTACTGATCAAATTATTCATCCTTCTTACCTAAATGTATCACTACTATATATTACTAGTATACCCCAGCGAGAACTCTCGCATTAGATATCTATCCTTAATGTATTAGAAGTATAAGCTATATTAGGGTAACATATTTATTCGAGTAAACAATATAATATTACCAAAAAAATTTTTTTAACACACACATTTGGTGAAGCTACATAGCTTGTAATTAGCTTGGCTATGTTGGAGTTACAGTTCATACTTAATAATTAGCTTACCCCACTGGAAAATATCTTTTCAATTTAGCAGTTAGGCAATTAGATCCAGCTATAACATTTTATATATGTAGTATTTATATTTAACAGTGCCCTTTAGGGTTGGACATAAGAAAAAATATTTAATTTCCTACTCATTAAAAGTTTTTGTAAACAGAATCAAGTTGATATAAAGTTGCCATGACAACGACACGTACGCAAGATGGCACCGGGTCACGTGCGGACCTATATCCTGCGTTATCTCGAAAACGGTAGGTTTTTAAGCTTTAAAACGCTGGAACAATACGCTCCATAGGAGCGTATATGGTCTTGAAGCCCGCGTCAAAATCTTTAAAACCCAACCTGTCCCGTCTCGATCAGTCGACTCTTAGTCGTAAAATCTTTGAAACCTCCCTGTTTTTTCATCACTTTTATTTAAGCCCTAGTATGAATTTAAGAAACAAAATTGGAATTCGTCACATCTCCATGAAATTCCCTTTCTTTTGATACCTCATTCGTCAAAATCCATCGCTCCTGAGAGCCGGAAAAGGGATCTATACTACCGTAATAATATATAGTAGTGATTACGGTAGTATAGATCCCTTTTCCGGCTCTCTTACGGAGCGTATTGGTCCAGCCTTTTAAAGCTTAAAAACCTACCGTTTTCGAGATAACGCACGATATAGATCCGCACGGGCTTCATGCCATCTTGCGTACGGGTCGTTGTCATGGCAACTTTATATCAATTTGAATTATTTACAAACACTTTTAATGAGTGGGAAATTATATATTGTTTCCAAATGTCCAACCCTAAAGGGCACTTCTATGTATGAATACTACACATTGAAAATGGTAATCTAATTGCCTAACTGTTTAATTGAAGAGATGTTTTCCAGTGAGGTAAGCTAATTACTTATTAAGCTGTAACTTCAATTCAATCGATGTAGCTTCACCAAATGTGTGTGTTAAATACACTTTCTTGATAATATTATATTGTTTCCCTAATATCGCTCACACCTCGAATGTATTAGGGATTAGCATAAGCATTGATATCTAATGCGAGAGTTTTCGCCCGGGGTATACTAGTCCATACTTATTTGTATAAATTATCAATTAACTGGAAGTGAAATTAAAGCGTCTTATGAATTGTTTTATAAGATTTATCTTTGGGGTCCTCAGACGCTCCAATTCCTCTGGCTTTATCCTTCTCTACGAAGACAATTCTTCCATAGGCCTTATCTATTCCAAACCCTAAGAAATAAACCTTCCAGTATCATCGAACACCTTACCCTATGTTCCTCCAACCATTCCTTGAACACCAGATACCAACCAATCAATATTTAGTCGACATCCGCATGATGGTATAGAAGGATCAATCTAATTAGGGATTGATAAATTATTTGCCACTTCTATATATTTGTTTTATTGAAAACTAGTTTTCGAATGTTATACATTCATCCTCAGTTCTAAAAACACACAAAAAATTCAAAAATAAGCAATTCAAAATATAGTATACTTTGATACTACAATAGTAGTATACAATAGTATACTATATTTTGAATTGCTTATTTTTGAATTTTTTGTGTGTTTTTAGAACTGAGGATGAATGTATAACATTCGAAAACTAGTTTTCAATAAAACAAATTTATAGAAGTGGCAAATAATTTATCAATCACCAATCAATATTTTTACTCCATCGCATGGAACTGCTTCCTTTGACAAATACTTTCTTGTTCGTTCCTCCACCTTTTGGAATTTCTTCTATTCAAATATCAATTACATATTTATTCACCTCCTTAAATCTCAATTCTCCGATCAAATGTAAAATATATTAAAAAACTACCTGATTATATATATATGAATTTAATTACCCACCATGGATATTAAAATTATCCGCTCTAGACTTAAAAATTAATAAATACAAGAAAAACAGTAGCTAATAAAGGTTACAAACGGAATTTGGTTTCCAATCCAATTAAACATTTTTATTACTTGTTTTAAGTGTTAAAATTTAGTGTAAAATACTGGTTTTCCTCCCCATTTGTGTGTGTGTGTGTGTTTGTCAATAGATGGATGTCCCGACGCCGAGTGTCGTTTTTGAGATACTGCAATCTTCGGAAACTAGTAACCAAATTCAGGATCACTTTTTGAGCCACCGATTTATAGTTTAATAGGAGTACAAGGAAGTCATGTGTTGTCCACATCAGATATTTTTAAATACATTCAGAAATCCCTAAAACCAACCATTAGGATCTAACCATTGGTTTTAGGCCTTTCTAATGTCATAAAAAGGTACAGATTTAAGAGCGATTCGGGTATAATCCAAAGATGTATTTAAAAAAATGATTTGGAGTTAGGTAGGGTCTTTTAGGTTATCACGACAGTAAAGACACACGGACTTATGCAAAGAAAATTTTTAAAAATGAAGCTGTGTAGGACCTCCTTCTCTGGACATATTTCAATCGATCAATAACGTTCGCGAGCGATTCGCTTATATTAATTTTCTTTATGCGTATAACTATGAAAATATAAAAAAAAAATATAAATCTTTACAAGGCTGCTGAACTTTGTTCATTTTTCTATTCCCTCTGAAAAACCAACATGATTCAGACTATTGATGGCTCGTATGGGTTGATTTCTAGTATAAGAAATTCAGTAAATATTAGAGTATGTTGGCAGGAGACATTAACTCACTCGATATCTTATAAGTCGTTTCGTTTCGCACGCAACCTGATGGTTACAAGGGCAAGCAAATTGGAGCGTGTGGAATAGTAAAATGCAAAAGTTTTAAAATTGTGAGAAAAACTAACACGGAGATGCAGATTAGGTTAAGTTAGATTATAGACATTCAATATCTTAGGTCTTTGGTGCCCTTCAATCTGTACTATACTATACTAGGTTACAAAAAGTCCTTGTGCATAATTCAAACTCTCATAATTATCCTATAAGAATGTTTTTGTTCCTACTATTTATGTCAATGTTTACTTTGACTAATCCTTTAATTCCTTGTGACTTGAGTTGGCTTTATGGGGTCATTTACATTTTTAAAACGCACGTGTAATGCCAGAAGAAAAAAATCGTGATTCGCGGTCTTTTGAGACATTACTGGAAAAAAGGTTTAATCTCAAAGGCACAACCCAGATCCCAGGTTGATGATGTTCTTCTCGAATGAGTGAATCAGGACCCATATGCAACTATTCGTGATTTATCGGTCGTAGTAAGGACTCAAACCTTTACTGTGAACAGCTGGACAGAGTTTATGCGGCTTCGAATGCAAAGTACTCCGCTTTGGTCAACAGGAACCAAGCCATTTTGCTACACGACAATGGCCCTGCACATCGTTCTCGTTTGACCAAGGAAAAATTATCGGGAACTGCAAAGAGTAAAGGTTTTGCCTCATCTTGTGTATAGCCCAGATATTACACCATCAGATTATGGTTTATTAGGATCAAAGGATCATTTTTAAAATGTCTGATCTTTGATAATTACCAGGACGTAAAAATTGGATGTGAAGATTCCTTTGCCTCAAAACCAAAGGAATGATACCATAGAAGGAGAGTCAATTATCCATCGAAATACTGCCGCAGGACCCAGATCAGGTCGCCCATCGGTCGTTGATGATGACGTTCTTCTTGAATGTGAGAACCAGGGTACATGTGGGTACATGAAACCACTCATAATTTATCGGCCGTATTAGTGACTCAAACATTTACTGTGAATAGCTAGACAGTTTTGAGTACAAAGTACCCCGCTTTGGTCAACAGGAACCAAACCATTTTGCTACACGACAATGTCCCTGAACATCGTTCTCGTTTGACCAAGGAAAAATTATCGGAACTGTAATTATCGGCTCATCCTGCGTATAACCCAGATATTACACCATCAGATTGTAATATGTTTAGATTAATGGCTCATTTTTAAAAAGTCAGATCTTTGATAATTACGAGGACATAAAATTGGTGAAGAGTTCTTTGGATCAAAACCAAAGGAGTGGTACCGGAATCAAATCCAATTACTGGCATAAAGATGGGTGAAAGTAGTTGAAAACAATGGACTTTACTTTGATGAGTAGTAGTCAATATTGTTTAAAATATGTAATCTGAAATAAGGTTATTACTATACAATACAAGGACTTTTGTAAAAACCTAGTACTATTTTCGCAAAAAATATTTCATATTATTTAAGGAATTGCAAACCATACACAAACTTCAAGCTTTACTGATTGTGTGAGCACTGTCTAAAATTATCGGACCAATCAGCTGACCTGGGATGGGAGCGGATATTGCAACGCCGGATACCATGCCATGAGGTTCTTCTTCCATTGGCTTAAGAGACCATTGTTGGTTCCTGGCCTCCTCTAATAACTTCCGCCAGTGTGCATATCGTTGGACAAACATTTTTCTATTCCAGACGCCAATGATCCTCCAGGCATCCCCCATTACGCCGTCGATCCATCAAAGACGCTGTCTTCCTCTGCGTCTAGCTTCTTCATCCTCCGACATACAAGCTACCTCATGGCGAATCACCTCAGTAACACCCCATGTAATATGTATGTACCTTTTTCATAAAAAGTTTCTTTAGAGATATCAACAAAGAGCATGGGTAATGGCCTTCTGAAACGTGGGATAACGTTCACAACGTTATTGGCATCGTAACCAAGATTTCTTACTTCGCTTTTTATCGTTTCAATAGGATTCGCGTCATGTAAGGTTTCTATTATAACCCTCAAGGCTTCAATCTTCTCTATGGATTCCCTACGTATGGATACTCCCCTCCCCTTGTATATTTACATTTTCAGAGTATACGCTAAAATCTCTGGTTGTTAATTTTATTTTGATGTTTTCACCAACTTCGCTATGAATCACTACTATATATTATTACGGTAGTATAGATCCCTTTTCCGGCTCTCAGGTTCGATGGATTTTGACGAGTGAGGTATCAAAAGAAAAGGAATTTCACGGGGAAGTGACGAATCCTAATTTTAATTGTTAAATTCTTACTAGGGCTTAAATAAAAGTGATGAAAAAACTGGAAGGTTTCAAAGATTTAACGACTCAGAGTCGGCGGATCGAGACGGGATAAGTTGGGTTTTATAGATTTTGACGCGGGTATCAAGATCACATACGCTCCTATGGAGCGTATTGGTCCAGCATTTTAAAGCTTAAAAATCTACCGTTTTCGAGATAACGCAAGATATAAGTCCGCACGGGCCTCATGCCATCTTGCGTACGTGTCGTTGTCATGGCAAGTTTATATCAATTTGAGTCTGTTTACAAAAACTTTTAATGAGTGGGAAATTATATATTGTTTCCCATGTCCAACCCTAAAGGGCACTACTTTGTATGAATACTACATATAGAAAATGGTAATCTAATTGCCTAACTGCTAAATTGAAGAGATGTTTTCAAGTGGGGTAAGCTAATTACTTATTAAATATGAACTGTAACTTCAATATAGTCATTACAAACTATGTAGCTTCACCAAATATGTGTGTTAAATAAACGTTTTTGGTAATATTAAATTGTTTACACGGATAAATATGTTTCCCTAATATCACTTAAACTTGGAATTAGGGATTAGAAGATATCTAATGCGAGAGTTCTCGCTGGGGTATACTTGTCACTACTATATATTATTACGGTAGTATAGATCCCTTTTCCGGCTCTCAGGAGCGATGGATTTTGATAAGTGAGGTATCAAAAGAAAAGGAATTTCATAGAGATGTGACGAATCCTGATTTTGTTCCTTAAAATCTTGCAAGGGCTTAAATAAAAGTGATGAAAAAACTGGAAGGTTTCAAAACTCTGACGACTGAGAGTCGGCGGATCGAGACGGGATAAGTTGGGTTTTAAAGATTTTGACGCGGGCATCAAGATCATATACCCTCCTATGGAGCGTATTGGTCCAGCGTTTTAAAGCTTAAAAATCTACCGTTTTCGAGATAACGCAAGATATAAGTCCGCACGGGCCTCATGCCATCTTGCGTACGTGCCGTTGTCATGGCAACTTTATATCAATTTGAGTCTGTTTACAAAAACTTTTAATGAGTGGGAAATTATATATTGTTTCCCATGTCCAACCCTAAAGGGCACTACTTTGTATGAATACTACATATAAAAAATGGTAATCTAATTGCCTAACTGCTAAATTGAAGAGATGTTTTCAAGTGGGGTAAGCTAATTACTTATTAAATATGAGCTGTAACTTCAATATAGTCATTACAAACTATGTAGCTTCACCAAATATGTGTGTTAAATAAACGTTTTTGGTAATATTAAATTGTTTACACGGATAAATATGTTTCCCTAATATCACTTAAACTTGGAATTAGGGATTAGAAGATATCTAATGCGAGAGTTCTCGCTGGGGTATACTTGTCACTACTATATATTATTACGGTAGTATAGATCCCTTTTCCGGCTCTCAGGAGCGATGGATTTTGATAAGTGAGGTATCAAAAGAAAAGGAATTTCATAGAGATGTGACGAATCCTGATTTTGTTCCTTAAAATCTTGCAAGGGCTTAAATAAAAGTGATGAAAAAACTGGAAGGTTTCAAAACTCTGACGACTGAGAGTCGGCGGATCGAGACGGGATCAGTTGGGTTTTAAAGATTTTGACGCGGGCATCAAGATCATATACGCTCCTATGGAGCGTATTGGTCCAGCGTTTTAAAGCTTAAAAATCTACCGTTTTCGAGATAACGCAAGATATAAGTCCGCACGGGCCTCATGCCATCTTGCGTACGTGCCGTTGTCATGGCAACTTTATATCAATTTGAGTCTGTTTACAAAAACTTTTAATGAGTGGGAAATTATATATTGTTTCCCATGTCCAACCCTAAAGGGCACTACTTTGTATGAATACTACATATAGAAAATGGTAATCTAATTGCCTAACTGCTAAATTGAAGAGATGTTTTCAAGTGGGGTAAGCTAATTACTTATTAAATATGAGCTGTAACTTCAATATAGTCATTACAAACTATGTAGCTTCACCAAATATGTGTGTTAAATAAACGTTTTTGGTAATATTAAATTGTTTACACGGATAAATATGTTTCCCTAATATCACTTAAACTTGGAATTAGGGATTAGAAGATATCTAATGCGAGAGTTCTCGCTGGGGTATACTTGTCACTACTATATATTATTACGGTAGTATAGATCCCTTTTCCGGCTCTCAGGAGCGATGGATTTTGATAAGTGAGGTATCAAAAGAAAAGGAATTTCATAGAGATGTGACGAATCCTGATTTTGTTCCTTAAAATCTTGCAAGGGCTTAAATAAAAGTGATGAAAAAACTGGAAGGTTTCAAAACTCTGACGACTGAGAGTCGGCGGATCGAGACGGGATCAGTTGGGTTTTAAAGATTTTGACGCGGGCATCAAGATCATATACGCTCCTATGGAGCGTATTGGTCCAGCGTTTTAAAGCTTAAAAATCTACCGTTTTCGAGATAATGCACGATATAGGTCCGCACGGGCCCTATGCCATCTTGCGTACGTGTCGTTGTCATGGCAAGTTTATATCAATTTGAGTCTGTTTACAAAAACTTTTAATGAGTGGGAAATTATATATTGTTTCCCATGTCCAACCCTAAAGGGCACTACTTTGTATGAATACTACATATAGAAAATGGTAATCTAATTGCCTAACTGCTAAATTGAAGAGATGTTTTCAAGTGGGGTAAGCTAATTACTTATTAAATATGAGCTGTAACTTCAATATAGTCATTACAAACTATGTATTTTCACCAAACATGTGTGTTAAATAAACTTTTTTGGTAATATTATATTGTTTATACTTCTAATGTATTAGGGATTAGAAGAAGGATTGATATCTAATGCGAGAGTTCTCGCCCGGTTATACTAGTTAATGTTATTAGTACAGTGTAATTCTGTACAACACTTAAGTGAATTGGTGGAGGCCCAACACGAACACCGTGTTAAGCTTGGACGCGTTTCTTCTTCAACATTTGAAACATTTGATATAGGATCCTATTTATATTATTTTTGGTAATGGTATTTTTATAGTATCTTCACTTAACTTCATTAATTTTCTTGGATCCCTTTCTATATTCATTGAACGTTTTCGGCCGGGAACCAATCCCCAGTCTTCGTTCGTATTCTCAGCGTTTGAGTTTAAAGTGTCCATATCACTATTAGAAGAAGACGGTGCCGCTCGTATATAAGCGTATTTTGGTGGTTCATCACAGAAATTTTATTCTCATGTATCTTGGCTAGTCCACAGTAACATTGACTAGCAATAAATTTTCTAACCCAGGTAAACAAATTCTTCCACTAGTTCAAAAGTATATCGGCCAAACTGAGTAGTATCTGCAAAGGTTTTATTTTTGCGCTCAGACGTAATCTTAGTTGTCCGGCCATCGCGCCAAGAACAAGGATGAGATCACGTACTGCAATCTAGGATAATTTTACAATCCATGAACCTGGACTACACAATTGAACAACGTGCTTATTGTCTTGATTAGTGCATTTCGTACCGCGTATTCTACGCGCACCACATACATGGATTCCACAATGTTCGATTTAAGCGATCGAATCAGTTTCTGTGGGATGATCAGCTCTCTCGTTGCTTTGAAATAATTTTTTTTTTTTTTTTTATATTAATATTCTGGGACTGGAGTCCATTTAGAATAAATTACAGGTACATTTGTAATGATCAGCGTAGTGTGGCCCTACACAGTATGATTTATATACATATCTACAAGTTCATATAAGTGATTATTACGGAAAAACAAAACAAAGAAAAGAGAAAATATTACTAAAGAAAAAAAATGAACGTTTTTGTCATAATTATGGATTGATAAATTGTTTGCCACTTCTATAAATTTATTTTATTGAAAACTAGTTTCGAATGTTAAACATTCATTTTCGGTTCTAAAAACACCTAAAAAATAAGCAATTCAAAGGAACATATATGTGCATATAATTATAAGACAGAGAATTCCAACTTTGCAATTCATCTAAATGAAAAAAAACAACATAAATTCATCAAAGACTCAGGAGTTAAATTAATACATCGCGTTGAAAACACCCTCAAATTATATATATATATATATATATATATATATATATATATATATATATATATATATATATATATATATATATATATATATATATATATGAAGCACTCGAAATAATAAAATCCAGATTTTTGCTTAAATGACCAAATAAATATCTTCAATAGTCCAATCTTAAATTTATTCCCATCTATAACAGAAAAAGCAATTTTACTGAAAAAACTCCGATCCTTAAACCGTTTACCTATAAACATGCTACCTACCATTCTTTCATTGTTAGTTCAATGCGAGAAGAAACCAGTACAAACTTTTCTGTTTGATATAATCCATTTAAACCTTGGTGAGTACCTACGTGTATTTGATTTCTTGTCTTAATTAAATTCATTATTCATAAATGTTTTATAATACTGATTTATATTAAATCTAATTTAATATGTATAATAATACCAAACTATATTTAGAATTTTTTGTGTGTTTTTAGAGTTGAGGATGAATGTATAACATTCGAAACTAGTTTTCAATAAAACAAAATTATAGAAGTGGCAAATAATTTATCAATCCCTAATTAGATTGATCCTTCTATACTATCATGCGGATGTCAACTGTTTTTGTCATATGTACAGTACAATGATTATTCTGATTGAGAGGGGAGAAGATGATTGAAGAGGAGGGAATTGAACGAGGTGGCTGTTGGTGCTTGACAGACGGCAGGAGGGATAGGGTTCCAAAGTAAGGCAGTCCTGATTAGAAAGGACTTGTCAAACGCAGCAGTTCGGTTTGGAGGAGGGTAAAAATCAGATGAACGTGACCAGGTAGGACTGAATGGAGGATGTAAATTGAAGGAGGCCATCAGCATTAGGTCAAATTACCACTGTCTTAGGAAGTCAAGAAGTCCACAGGAAGGTGGTGCGTAGGAATGCTTTATTCCAGGAGGATTCGGAGTGAAACGATCTGTTCCACCGTTGATTTTCCTTTGTGGAACTCGAACGATATTGCTGGATTAGCTCTCCATATATGGTAGACGTCACACTAGAAGATCCCACGTCCAACTTCTCTTCAGCCTTCTCCGAGTTACATCAAAAATGTCAGTTGTTATCATATTTTGTGATACGTTTGTTGCCATATCCATGTAATTTGTCATGAAAACGATAATAATTCATAAGAATAGGATTTGTCGCAGTCGGAATACGTAAGTCGGTGTAAAGGCCCTTTTATACAAACGTAGGTTGTTGAGTTCGTTGGCAATATTACAAATAGCGATTGAAACGTTTGTATTTCATAGTAGTTTGTTATATTAAGGAAGAAGTTGGTCGGTTGGTTCGGCCAAAGATTAAGACACTCATAAGTATGACTTATTTATTTTATGCCAACGTTTCGGCCTAAGTTTTAAGCCATCATCAGGTCTAAAATAAAAAATAAAATGACAACATTGAAAACGATAGAGGTAGTATCAGTAAGAGTAAATAATGATAAAATAGAAATGACAAGTAAGATAAAAATAAATAAAGTATAAACAGAAAAATATGTCAATATAATTGTAAGAAATGAAAAATTAAAGTAAAGTAAAAAGAGTGAAGGAAAGGTTATGAATTACATGAAACAATAAAGTACATTATAAATGATATAATAAAATATATGAGCATTATTAATTGAAATTATACTAGCAGTCATTTCAATTAATAGTGTTCATATATTTTATTATATCCTGTATAATGTACTTCATTGTTTCATGAACGAAACTCATAATCTTATTATATACTCGTAATTCATAATCTTTCACTCTTTTCACTTTACTTTAATTTTCCATTTTTTACAATTATATTGACATCTTTTTTTTTTTTTTATACTTCATATATTTTTATCTTGCTTGTCATTTCTGTTTTTTTATCATTTTTTACTATTACTGATACTGCCTCTCTGTCTTTTTTAATGTTGTTATTTTGTTTATTTCTTTTAGCCCTGATGAAGGCTTAAAACTTAGGCCGAAACTGTTGACGTCCACATGATGATATAGAAGGATTATAATGATTAGGGATTGATAATAGTGACAAATAATTTAACAATCCCTAGTTAGGCCGAAACGTTGTCACAAAATAAATAAGTCATATTTATTAGTGTCTTAGTCTTTGATCGCACCCTCCCGACCAACTTCTTTCTTAATTTATATCTACGGTCAACCAAACTTACTCCGACAAGCAATATGGATTATAGTAAATGAGTATTTAAGTTAAGTTTTTCTCTGAGGGCGAACTAAAATATTAATAACAAACATAAGCTCTTCATAAATTACAATTGAAATTTCATTATATGTATTTATTTTTTTTTTAGGTTATAATCGTGCCGTTTTCACACAACGACGCTGGATGGCTTCAAACATTCGAAGACTATTACGAAACGAAAACGAAACGCATACTCGACAATATGGTCCGCGTTCTTCCGGATTTAGAAGATATGACATTCGTCTGGTCTGAGATATGTTTTCTACAGTACTGGTGGGACAGGTGAGTGATTCAATTAAACATTTAAATTAATATTGAAGCTAACAGTTCTTGCGTTGTCAAGAAAAATTATAAATTAAATATAGAAAGAAAGGAAATGTAAATTATAATTAAGCTTAGGTAGATCTTGAGCTTCCAGAACTATTCAAATTTTGTTTTCTATTCTAATTCTTTAATCTTCCCGTAAATTACTGAAATATAGTTCTAAAATATCTTTTTTAAATTCCCCAAAATACCAAACCATCCCACTTATCTATACAATAATTGACATTAAGAAACAATATGATGATAATTAAATAATCCTAAGTTAATTCATAGCTCTTCAAATATTCTACAAAGCAATAACTCTAAGGCAATATTTATATTTGAATTGATAATACTATTGAATTATTATTAATTAAAATAAATAAAAATATAAATGGAAAAATCCAAACAAGAAGCCAAGAGTCTCAAAAATAACAGAAAATAAATAACTAAATAAGAGAGAGAGAAAAAAAGAATAAATAAAGAAAAAGAAACCTATATAAGGAACAAAATGCAGCACATCTCACATCCACAGTCAAAAAAGTCAAAAACCAGAGATAGCATCCCACATCAAGACACCCAGACACATACTGAGGGAAAAGGGAGATTACATGACAACAGCTGGGAAAAGTTAAATTACAAACAGCTGATCATAAAAAAAGGACAGAGTCATGCTAAAAACCCAAAAATCTACAAAAGAATCGAAATTGGAATTCTTCACTTCTCCATGAAATTCTCTTTCTTTTGACACCTCGTTTTTCAAAATCCATTGCTCCTCAGACCCAGGAAAGGGATTTTTTTTTTTTTTCTAATCCCTCAAACAAAAAAGATCATTAATAAAAGAAATAATTAGATAAATTATAATACTTGATGAACTTTACCTTTTTCTACCTGTTGGTATTTGAAGGTCTGATGATTATGTACAATTGGAATGATATTTCCCAGTCAGGGAATTTTCTCATTATTTAGAGGTGAGGGTCCTCTTCTTGTTGTATGTTAAAATAAAAAGCCTACTATTAAAAACTATGTCTAAGATTAATAATGATAATATTTACAATATTTACATGGTTATATTTACAAGGATGGATATGAGAGGGCGGGGCTAGGGTGGGACCAGGAAGTTGGAAAGGACGGGGCGATAGGAGAGGATGTAAGGGATGGGGGAGCTTTAGAAGCGGATTAGAGGATGTTGTTGACTGGATTGAGTGGTCCCTTCAGAAAAGGGATCTGAACTACCGTATAAATATATATATTAATAGTGACGATGAATATATACACTATAATGGACGACTAGTATGCATAGTTGTTATTTATTACATACAGGTAGTTATGCACAACAGTTATATAGTAAAGCAGTAGAGACCCTTTAGCGCCAGTGTATATCAACTATCTGCTGAAAATGGAAGTTAATCTATAGTAGCCGTCACGAAAATAGCAACTTGGGATCGATTTTTCTAAAATGCTTATGAATATTGTGAAATATAACTCCTATCCCATGAATGAAATTTAAAATTTCAAAAACTATTGAACGTAAAAATTTTAGAATGATCGATCCAAAAATCCTAATTTCATGACGGCTACTGTAGTAACGTACACATATTAAATATTTGACATATAATTGAAACCACGTCCATTGCAATCAAATATAAATTAATGTATACCAAATTAACTGTACTTATGTCGCTGTAAAAAAACCGTGTATATAACTATAAAGATATGCCCTTGAACAATTGATATGATTTTGCCATGTCAGTTTACAAGCGCCCATATGTACGCCACTATCAAAATAATATCTGTATCTCCGGTGAATAAGTGGTTAAGCCAAAAATTCAAACTTTTCAGGAGAACAGTTTCAAAGCTTGATTCCCTCCTAAAAATCAGCTGTGAATTATTCACATCGCGATATCTCCACACTATCATAGTTTTTGACCAAACCTTATCTATAGGATGAATGAGTCGCCATTTCAACCCAGTAGTGGGCGTAACTCATGTTTCTTATAAGTCGAATTAATCACTTATTAACCGGAGGTACAGATATTTAAGTTAGCTTTGAAAGCGTTAGTGCGAAATATTACCAACTAATATTATTACTAACACTAGTAATAATTAATAATCATGAAAATGGATTAATTCATATCAATAAAAATTAAAATATCATATTTTCATACTAATTACATAAAATAAATCAAAAAATACTAATAATAATTATATAAATAAATCATTAAATAATAATTACTAGGTTGTTACAAAAGTCCTTGTGCATTAGTATAGCTTTATTTCAGATTACATATTTTAAACATTATTGAATACTACTCTTCGAAGTAAAGTCCATTGTTTTCAACTACTTTCACCCATCTTTCTGCCATTAATTGGATTTGATACCGGTACCACTCCTTTGGTTTTGAGCCAAAGAACTCTTCACCAATTTTATGTCCTCGTAAATATCAAAGATCCGACCTTTTAAAAAATGAGCCATTAATCTAAACAAACCACAATCTGATGGTGCAATATCTGGGCTATACGCAGGATGAGGCAAAACGTTTACTCTTTGCAGTTCCCGATAATTTTTCCTTGGTCAAACGAGAACGATGTGCAGGGCCATTGTCGTGTAGCAAAATGGCTTGGTTCCTGTTGACCAAAGCGGGTTACTTTGAACTCAAAACTGCACAAACTCTGTCTAGCTCTTCACAATAAATGTTTGAGTCACTAATACGGCCGATAAATTACGAGTGGTTTCATGTGGGTGCTGGTTTTCATATTTAAGAAGAACGTCATCATCAACGACCGACCGGCTACCTGATCTGGATTTTGCGGCAGTATTTCGATGGATAATTGACTCTCCTTCTATGGCACAAATTTCTTCGGCGGCTGCCATTGCGCTTAAATCTTTTTTCCAGTAATGTTTCAAACATAAGACCGCGAATCACGATTTTTTTCTTCTGGCATTGCAGGTGCGTTTTAAAAATGTAAATGGCCCCATAAAGCCAACTCAAGTCACAAGGAATTAAAGGATTAATTAAATTAAACGTTTACATTAATAGTAGGAACAAAAACATTCTTATAGGATTAATTATGAGAGTTTTATAACCTAGTATATAATAAAAATTACACAATATATACGCCTTAAACCAGTCAATAAATTAGTAAGTTTAACCAATGCTTTAAATCAGTACTTAAATCTCAATTTCTGTTAAACCAGTACGTAGTCAACAAAATGGAAAAAACAGACTTTTCCATGTGGTCATTATTTAACCTACTTTTTGGGTATATGATATTAACTAAATATTATCATCATATCTTATTACATTCTGTTTAGTTACATAATCTTTTGGCTTATATAGCTTTGTAATTTATTTTGATATTTTACTTATTTATTTTTATTTTATTCTATTTTTCATATCTTATTCTTTCATTCATTTTTCATTTTTCACTATTCACATATACAATTTTCAAATATCATAATAATGTTCATACTTCTACATTTTCATGTTTCCTATCTTCTTATTGCTCTGTTTATACAGGTTTTTCATCATATTTCATACTGGTTATTATCTTGTTTTTCTTAGTCCTGATGAATGCTGTAACTTAGTCCGGAACGTCGACACACGCTGAAATAAGTTTATACTTATCTGTGAATTTTCCTTACCTGTTCACAGCCTCCTACCAATTTCTCCTTGAAAAATTAACGTAATAATAATTAATTTGAGAGGATTCTTTATGGTTAGATGCATATCAGAAAATAGGAAAGGTGTGAAGGTTGGACAGAAGTGTAGATTGGAATCACTACCGAGGTTGGCTGGTGAAAGGGTGGCGTAAGGTCCATCTGAGGTTTCTCTAATTAGTATTCAAGTAGGGTTTTATCCATCATAAGGTTTCAGGGTTTGTTCAACCACGTGTTTCAGCTGTTTTTCCTCTGTCACGTGCTTCTATATTCGGGCAACGCACGGGAGCGTCCTTATTTCTCCAAACCAGAATCGACCAACACACTTGCATATGAGGGTGTGGATCAGGCAGGAGTTTTAAATCAACAAGACTACGAACAACAGTTGCTGGTCTAATTTCCACTGGAGATTACCCAATTTCTGCACATGAGCATACTTTATATAAAAAAATAAAACAATTTTCGTAGAAAACCAAAAAAAAAAAAAAAAAAATAGAAAATATTTATTTAAGATTAAGTAAATCAATTAAAACGGAGCGCTTTTCTATAACAGACGTGACCCGCACAAATTGAGCAGTGATTTCCTTGAGCTGAGCCAAAAGATGGAGAGGGGCTTGGTTTTCGCGTTGGAAGGGGGGACCTTTTTCTTTATCTCACATCCAGTTACTTTTTAATGTAATAATCATATATGTTGATATTAAAAATAGTTAATTTTGTAATAACAGATACGTTTAAAAAAAATATCTGATGTGGACAACACATAACTTCCTTGTACGTCTATTAAACTATAAATCGGTGTCTCAAAAAGTGATCCTGAATTTGGTTACTAGTTTTCGAAGATTCCAGTATCTCAAAAACGACATTCGGCGTCGCGACATCCATCTATTGACACACACAAATGGGGAGGAAAACCAGTATTTTACACTCAATTTTAACACTTAAAACATGTAATAAAAATGTTTAATTGGATTGGAAATCAAATTGCGTTTGTAACCTTTATTACCGAAACATATGATTTATGTATTTAATTATGACCTTCAAGTAAAGTACCGTTTTCGGCTCACCAATTTTAACCAAAATATAGTAAATACATTCCCATCAATATAAAAGTCCTATTTATCAAATTTGAGATATTTTACATTACATTTTAATATAATTTTTGATGAAAGTCTAATGTGACCTTTAAGTAAAGTACCGCTTCCAGTTTTCCAATTTAGACCAAAATCTAGTATGTTATTTAAATTAATATATAAATTATAAATACTAAATTTCAGAAGTTTTTCATAGTATTTTAATATAATTTTTGATGTAAATCAATTATGACCTTCAAGTAAAGTACCACTTCCGGTGATCAAGCAGTAACCAAAAAGGGAGGTTTACAACAAGATTTTACAACAATCCTAAATACAAAATTTCAACTTTCTACGGCTAACTGAGTTATACGAACGTACGCACAGACGCCACGACAAAACTAGTCAAAATGGATTCAGGGATGGTCAAAATGGATATTTCCGTTGAAATCTAAAAACCGAAAATTTTCGCGATTACAATACTTCCTTTACTTCGTACAAGGAAATAAAAAGAGGAAAAATCTAGTTTCGAAAATAAAAATTTTACAGTTCTGTAAAGTAGAATTTCGTAAAATTTAGTGCACACTTGGCCCACATAATCCTGCTTTTTCTCTATCCTCATTCAAACCCCTCCTTTTTCAATACTTTCTTTCTTTCCAAAATGATGCTCGCTAATTATGAAATTGCAATCTAAGATTACCATCTAGATCAGAAGTAAATAATAGTTTTTAATACACTAGCTTCAACTTTGCTTATAAGCCCATTATTTTTGTGTTTTTAATTTTATCTATTTTTCTTTTCATTTTCTTTTTAAATTTTGGTTTACATTAATTATTCTTTTATTGAAAATATTTAAATATTAATTGATCTTTATTTTATAATCTTATGACCAAATATTGTTTCTGTTTTTTAGTCGTATTTTCTCCGAAAAAAAATAGACTATTGCAGTGGGTCGAAGTTCGGCGGTGAGCGGCGGGGCTACGTTTTCTATCCGTTTCATAACCCCTAGAGCACGATAATGGAAGATTTGAAGATGTCTGATATGTATTTATATTTCCCCCTCCCCCCCCGCTATATTTGAGTTCCTCCAGCGGCCCCCTTTGGGCCAAATGAGCTGAAATTCGGTTTCAAGGCAGAACGATACCATTAAAGAATGGGTAAATTCCAGCCAAAATTTCAGTATGTTTACCTGTGAAATTTCGGCGTTTTTTAAGTTTAGCGCATCGCTACAGCTCCACCATATTAGTTTATAGGGCTGAAAATTTGTATGTGAATTGAGTTGGTGTTGGGGAAGTATCCTTTGGGGCCTCCACTTAGTTCCCCAACTCCCCGGGTTTTTCGATTTTTTAAAAAACCGGAAGCGGTACTTTACTTGAAGGTCATATTAGACTTTCATCAAAAATTATATTAAAATATAAGGTAAATTATCTAAAATTTGGTAAATAGGACTTTTATATCAATATGAATGTATTTACTATATTTTGGTTAAAATTGGTGATCCGAAAAGGATACTTTAATTGAAGGTCATATTAGACTTTCATCAAAAATTATATTAAAATATAAGGTAAATTATCTAAAATTTGGTAAATAGGACTTTTATATCAATATGAATGTATTTACTATATTTTGGTTAAAATTGGTGGACTGAGAAGGGAAACTTTACTTGAAGGTCATAAGCTTACATCAAAAATTATATTTAAATTAAATACATAAATCATATGTTTCGGTAATAAAGGTTACAAACGCGATTTGGTTTCCAATCCAATTAAAAACTTTTATTACTTGTTTTAAGTGTTAAAATTGAGTGTAAAATACTGGTTTTCGTCCCCATTTGTGAGATCAATAATTCTGCACCATGAGAATAAGATATTAGTTATGTGGGTTCTTCCGTTAAGTATCCTTCGGGGGTCTCGACTTGGTTCCCCCACCCTCCTGGGTTTTCCGATTTTTTAAAACATTTGCGCATCTTTAAAGCCCCTCCAGATGGAGTTAGGCTGCTTCAATGCCTTATTAGTCGTTTTTTTTCGAGTTCAAAACCTGTTGCATTCGAAAGGAAATTAAATTACCTATTAAACAAAAGAAGTTTCATCGAAATCGGACGAGCATTAGCAAAGATATTTCAACTGCTTCAATGCCTTATTAGTCGTTTTTTTTCGAGTTCAAAACCTGTTGCATTCGAAAGGGAATCAAATTACCTATAAATCGAAAGAAGTTTCATCGAAATCGGACGAGCATCAGCAAAGATATTTCAACTGCTTCAATGCCTTATTAGTCGTTTTTTTTCGAGTTCAAAACCTGTTGCATTCGAAAGGGAATCAAATTACCTATAAATCAAAAGAAGTTTCATCGAAATCGGACGAGCATTAGCAAAGATATTTCAACTGCTTCAATGCCTTATTAGTCGTTTTTTTCCTGAAAACAATAGACTATCGGTATGTTTTCCTGAAATTCCGGCGTTTTTTAAGTTTTGTGCATCGCTACAGCTCCACCATATTGGTTTAGAGGGCTGAAAATTTGTATATGAATTGAGTTTCTGTTGGGGAAGGAATTTCTGTATCGAAGGTCAGCGGAGAGGCAGAACCATGTAATAAAAGTATGGGTAAATTTCGGTATGTTAGGGAACTGTCTTTTGGGGGGCTCAATTTTTTTCTTACTCCCCTTGTTTTTATATTTTTTTAACGTGAAAATACGACTTTAGTGACGGAGTTCCACTGCTCACGAATTTTTTTATTTTTTTGTTCCATTGTGTTGTTCTTAGGGGACCTAGTCCCAGAATATAATTCTTCTTCTCTATTCTGAGAAAATTTAGATTGGAATACTATTTTCCAAGAGCACTTCTGTGGTTGCAATTCCGAAATAGTTGCGAAGTACTTCACAATTGAATCTATACCAACTGTTCTTCCCCTTTACAAGGGTCCGCAAAACTTTCTCAACTAAAGCCTAGCCTCTCCCCTCTCTCTTAGTCCCCCTCCTCCTCCCTCGGTTCCCGATAACGCGGAGAACACCCGACATCCGCCGTTGCACGGTATCTGGGTCAGATAGTCAGGGTGATATGATAAATCAGCTGAGGCTTCCTTCGACATAATCGAGCTTCTCAACACTAAGATAAAAAATGAATAAAAAAAATTAAATAAAAATGGTGTCTCAAAATGGTTCTCCGCTTATATAATTCTACACACACGCACAGATATGAAATTATTACAGGTTCAAATCAGGTAATTCTATTCCGAAAATTTTGAAGTCCAATCAGTATTAAAACGCATTCTCCCTTTTCCCAGTTTTTTTTTCTGACTTAGCATTGGTATACCTCAGTTTAAACGTGGTTTGTACCGAGAAAGATTTAACATTGGATGGTAAAATATCTGTTTTGGGAATGCCTTTCGAAGATTTGGAAACTGACATTTAATACAACGCTCGTGAAACCATTAAAGAAATAGATCTTGAAATAAATACGGATGAAACAACATATACGGTTAGAAGCTGGTTATGGTTACATTAACCATAGTAACCAACTCAAAATACGACGTCAAATCCCCATCACAAGTAGAAACGGCTTCAATTGTTTTGGTTTTGCTACTCCGGCTGCCAGTTTCCAAAGAAGTATAAGATGTTAAAAGAAATTAATTGTAATTAATTATATTTTTAACAAGTTTATTAATATGTATATATATATATATATATATATATATATATATATATATATATATATATATAAACAAATAAATAACTTATCCACGAATTGGAAATGAAATTACTTTTATATGCTAAATTATCTGTAGTAAAAATCCTGGCACCCGAGCGGTCAGCTGAAGCAAAACTAAAATATGCACAGAAAGCGATCATAGCGGGCAGTGCCCTTATCCACCTCCCCGATACTGCGCAGGAATCTCGCTGCATCAGCTGCGCGGGTAGCATATGTTACAATGAAGGCGTTCTGTTTCTGTTGATTTACTCAATCTCAGCTAAATATTTTATTTTCCTTTTTTTTTACTAGTATATAGTAATTGTGTTTTTCTTTTATAAAGCGAGGGGATCACGTGCTCATAAGCAAGAATAGGATAACTACTAAAGATATCAAAGATCCACAATGTCTCAAGGGGAAAATAAAGGAGAGGTTAATAAAGATGGCTAATGCTTATTGTTTCGAAGTTCGCGTCTACTCTCTAGAAACCTGAATATGAAAATTTATGTTCGTATCATTTCTTCTGTTGCTTAACGGATCAGAAATGAAAATTCGGACCGAAAAAAGGATTAGTCTAGACGGTTACACAACAATGAATTGAGTGAAATGTACTCTGTAAATAACATTGAGGATATACATGATGGGATTGAAAAGCAAAGTTCCCAGAAGAATAACGAACTGCTAAAAAGGTAAACAGCGCTGAACTAAAGGTAAGCGTCCTAGGGGTCGACCGAAACGTAGATAGCAGGATTGTGTTCGCAATACGATCTTGAGGATTTGATGTTGAGAGATACGTAGGCAAACACTGTTCGTGTTATCGGATTGGAACCTCTGGATTATTATTGCAATTATTATTATTATTTTTAAATATTTATAACTTGCAGCAGTAGCATTAGAAGGGATCAACCAGTTTCGCTTTACACCGAACCATAGCTCCATCACCAACACACACGGCCTTAATGGCTGAATTACACTTACCGAGTTCTGGTTAGGCCTTGTAGCAGACGAGTGAATTAGGCAATTAAGTGGCTAGAAAGGTGTCCAATCCTTTCTGTCCTGTAAGTCTTCTACCACCAGTCCAGTAGCCTCGACAGTCCACTCTTTCGGTGTGATCAGTCAAATAAACTTTAAAAAAATGAGTAGTCAGAGAGATCACTATTGAAGTGGTAGGAGGGTGTAACCCTTTACAATCTTTTGAAAAGCCAAAAAGTTGGGAACATTTAGATTTGAGAACCTACTTCAAACTGCAAAAATTATGGTAAAATATTTCACTCGAAGAGCTACTCAAATTGTAAAACCAACACCGATACTTTTTAATTTGAGAAATTAGGATTTTATCGATATAATGTTGTCTTTTAATAGAAAAAGATGGGAAATCCGGTCAAAATGTTTGGAAAAATTTTAGTTTTTTTCTCGGCAAGTGTAGTCCAACCTTAGGATAGAGTGACTAATCGGCCAAGAACCACGGATTATGGGTGAGAATCGGAAGGCCGTTGTTTACTTCCAAGAAGAGGATTACCCAAGGACAAATTTACGATTCTCTGGACAGAGAGTAATGTATTGGCTAATCACTCCAACCGGCAATCATTGATACAAATCAATAATCTTAGAGAAGTCAATGAGCTAATGCAAAACCTGATTTGCCCCCTCAGATTTTGCCCCCACAATCTCTCGACCAATGCCGGAATGGCAGAACGCTTTTGGAAGAAGGTCCCACGCCTTGGTCGATTCCCACCTTTCTCAATTAATATTTGTTTTTTGGCGATCCAACAAAATTAGTTCCTCCTCATTCCGAGGCACATCAAACAAATTAAATCACCGTATTAAAGACGGAACCATTATTTATTATTCCAAGCAGTTTCTCCGAAATACGAAACCTACATCTCGGACTATAGTCCGATTATGGCAAATAGACCGTCTAAAGTATTTCATTTAAAAGGATCTTGTGTGTAATATTTGACCAGCCTTCCATTAAGAGAAGAACAAACCCGAGAAGTTTTCAATAATGCAGCATCTCGCAACATATTCTTTGCCTGTTAAAGATTGACAAGAGAATGAAGAGAGAACTGCACTTTATCATCGGGTAAATATAATTGTAGCATCGAGGCGGTTGAAATTGACGAGTAAATTCGCTGGATTGGATCAAGTTCAAATCTCGAAGGATATTGTCGGATCTTGATGCTGTGGGTTTCATTTGCGAACGTTGGCAAGCACTTTTGGTTTTATTGGATTCGAGCTTCTTCCGTGTTTATTAGTATTAATTAATACTTTGATATCTTATGATGTTCAATGGTTAGAATGGAATGGAGTGCTCCAATAAGTTTATTGATCATACCATAGAGATTATGATACTTGAATCGATAAACAAGAATACTTTCAAAGCAAGGTATAAAAGAAGATAATAAAAAAACGTTACAACGGCCATCTGTGCAGCATGTGTACGAGGGTGAGAAGGGTTCAATAATAGCATCAACTGCCAAGAAGTGTTCGTCGCAGCTGTTGGGTGCGGTTCCATCGACCTCCAGTGGGCAGGAACAGGACATTCCAGCAGGAGCTATGCATTCCGGCCTCGTTCCAGGCGAATGCCGCAGTCATCTTGAATGCAGCATGAAACCGGCATGCATAATGAATCTAAAAAAAAAAAATCTCTATTTCTTTTTCCTCGGGTACATTCAACTAATAAGAAATAATATTGCATGGCTAATGCTAACAGAAATTCGTATTATTAATTAGATGATTAAAGGAGCATTTATAAACAAATTCAACATGTCATTTTTTTTTTTTAAATACATAGGTATTTAAATTGGATAGTATCTTATAATCAATTTTACTTTAATAAACTTACAACTAATTCTTAAAAGGCATAGTTATTTTTTGAAAAAGCCAACAATAGTTCTTTTACAAATATTGATTAAAATATATCGAAGAATATAATAGAGGAAAAGCTATTCCGAATTCTGTTTTAATCGACTTTAAAAAAGGTTATCAGTTTCACTTCAATGTTCAATGTATGTACACGCATAACTTCGCCAGTCTTGAACTGATTTCTATGATTTCTTTCTTAATCAAAAGGGTACAAAAGGGGGAGGTGAGAGTTTCAAATAAGTTTAACAGGGTCCGATTAAAACTTTTAGAGATAAAGTATTTTTCAGTTTTTCAAGATTTGATGATTTATATTATATTACATACTAGTATACCCGAGCGAGAACTCTCGCATTAGATCCTAATACATTAGAAGTATAAGCGATATTAGGAAAACATATTTATTCTTATAAAAACCTGTACCACTACAACCCATGAAGGGTCTTGGGTTCAGTACTTGTTAAGGACCGTACTGTCTCTTGGCCAACGGTTGTGCAAGGAGGTGATTTGGCCGAAATCACGCTCTACCGCCAGGTTTTTCCCCCAATTAAGGGTACCCATTTTATAGAGGCTGGGTGGTCCCCAGGAGGGACTCCCGATCCCACAGGGTTGATCCTCGACTGATAATAGAATAAATAATTATCTGTCACGAACCCGGGACCGGGAGCATTGTAACTTAGTGGCTTACCACTGAGCTACTCCGCTCCCTTATTCATTCTTATAAACAATATAATATTACTAAAAAAAAATATTTAACACGCACATTTGGGGAGGTACATAGTTTGTAATGACTATGTTGAAGTTACAGCTCATACTTCATAAATAATTAGCTTACCCCACTGGAAATCATCTCTTCAATTTAGCAGTTAGGCAATGAGATCTAGCTATACCATTTTCTATATGTAGTATTCATATTTAACAGTGCCCTTTAGGGTTGGACATGGGAAACAATATATTAAACTCATTAAAAGATTTTGTAAACAGACTCAAATTGATATAAAGTTGCCATGACAACGGCACGTACGCAAGATGCCATGAGGCTCGTGCGGACCTATATCGTGCCTTAAATTCGAAAACGGTAGGTTTTAAGGCTTTAAAACGCTGGACCAATATGATCCGATGGATCATATATGATCTTGAAGCCCGCGTCAAAATCTTTAAAATCCAACTTGTCCCGTCTCGATCCGTTGACTCTTAGTCGTCAAATCTTTGAAACCTCCCAGTTTTTTCATCACTTTTATTTAAGCTCTTGTAAGATTTTAAGAAACAAAATTGGAATTCGTCACATCTTCGTGAAATTCCCTTTCTTTTGATACCTCACCCGTCAAAATCCATCGCTCCTGAGAGCCGGAAAAAGGATCTATACTACCGTAATAATATATAAGTAGTGATGATCATGAACTTTCACATAATGTAATATGAAAGAGTAATAAAAAACCGAGGTTACTTAAAATAGTATAAAATATTTTTTCATTGTTTTGACCTAAAATTGTTTTCACTTAAAATTGTTATTACACACAGTTTTTCAGATGAAAATATGTTCAATAATTTATTGAAAATAAATTAATTAGTTAATGGTTATGATAACAAACAACATCCCGCATACATTTTTATGAGTGAAGGGAATTAATAAATCGGTACAACCTAATTAAAAACAAATATAATAACATTATTTATACTGTAACAGTTGTGGATGTGTTGTAATAGTTAGTTAATTATCTGTTCATAGTTTTCATCTAATTAATTATATCTTATTCAAATATAAACCAAAAATGAGAAAAATGATCATAATTGAAAGACGATCCATTTTGGTCCATTTGGCAAATCCATTGAGTCAAGTTCTAGCGGTATAGATGAACGTTTCAACTTTTTCGACAAGGATTGAGTTATCGATATATCTGCAGAAATTTGGAATTGACTCACTTGGCCATGCGATACGTTATTAAAAAATTTATCAGTTGGCAATAAAAAACACTTTGGCAGAAAATGCATTGCCATAGTGCATGATTCACGTACGATCTTGCGAAAAGTAGCAAAAAATATCCTAATAAGAAAGAACTCTTGAGGTTTTCACAGTTTACATATAAATGCACTAATCTACCTAATTTATTAAGAAAAAAATAGTAATTTATGAAAAAAAAGAAAATATGTAGATTTTTTTTTAAATTTTTGTAATATATACGACGTAAATGACAGACTTTTATTTTTCATTGCAAATTTTGGCATTTTTATTGAACTTTTTACAATTTTTGGTTTATTATTTTCAATAATAAACCTTTGGAATCGACCAAAGAAAATTTTTTTGTAATCCCCCTCAAAATTTGAATTTTTACGTTTCAAGATACGGTGTTTCAATTGTATTCAAACGAAAGCTGATGAAATTTTCAACAAAAGGAAAAAAAAATCATTTAAATCGGACCAGTATTAGCTGAGATATAGCGTAATGAACTTCGTAGACTAATTCTCCGGCTTCTTCTTTTTTTTAATTGGACAAAATAGATATTTTTGAAATATTATTATGTGGAAATAATATACCATTGTTACAATATTATAAATTACTAGTATACCCGAGCGAGAACTCTCGCATTACATATCTTAATGAATCCTTAATGAAATCGAAGTATAAGCAATAAACAATATAATATTATCAAGAAAGTTTATTTAACACATACATTTGGTGAAGCTTTATAATATTTTATAATGACTATGTTCAAGTAATAGTTAATACTTACTAAGTAATTAATATATAAATAATATATAATTAAAGCCGTAATAATTTTAATAATTCCATTGAACATGAATGTTACAATTGAATGAAAAACAGTTGGTTAGCACAAATGGCGCTACAGTATGTTAGTCCGGATACCTTCGGATAAGTTCGGGAGGAACCAGTGAAAACGCGCCCCTCTTGTAAAGTTGTACCCTAAAATATATTTTAATCTTCTATTGATTGTTTTTTCAACAATTATATGTGCTTTTGCCCAGAGTAAACTTTTCATTCCTTCCAAAAAAGATTTTGGACATGCATTGGTACATTTATCGATTAATATAGTATCAAGTTCCCAATGGATAGACAAGCAACTTAAGGAAGATTCTTTTAGTGCGCATGCGCCCAACAATAACCTTTTGTTATTGAATTAAAAATCAACTAACGAATTAGTGTATGCGATTGAAAGAATGTAAAATAAATGAAAATGATTTTTAAAAGTTCAAGATGATATATTTGAAAAGTTAGCTGTCTGGAGTAGGCAAAGGAAGAAGGCTTTCTCCTCCTACAGCGTAACCTCCCAACCTATGCTCCGCCCAAAAGGTTGTTCCTTAAGTTGTTTACCTATATCACTTCAACCACTCAAAATCTTATTTTCAAATCATTATATATTGTATATTGTGTATATATGGTCTGGATCTGCCAATGAGAACTCAGAGAGATGTAAGTACTGTTACTAAATACTGGAGGGAGGGGAAGGGGGGACTTACAACAACTGAAGGCAGTACAACAACTGAAGTGTAAGCACTCGCGAACTTTTAGGGGTCTGTTAGGTTTTTTTGAAGGTTTTTTTTTTTTTATTAAGTATAGGAAGTGGAGGGGATATTTTGTTGACATTGTGGGATCTTTTGATTCAGAATAGCAAGTGGCCTTAAAGAGAAATGCTATCTATTCGAGGAATTAGATAAGGCAGATGCATGGAAGAGAAGCTATTGGCGTGGGAAATAATACTTAATATAATTGGGGAGGAGGGCCAAGAATTGGCGACGATATCGATGGCCGCAGCGACAATATTGCTGGCTCATTGGCTTTTTTTATTAGAATGTAAGCCACGTCATTAAAGTTATTTTTAAACTATTACTGTTACGATATAGTTGGAAGAATCCAAAAATGAATTCTTAAGCCTCCCAACTAGCCAGTTAACGTTTCTCCAATTCAGACATCACCAGGACATTAAGATAACATAAATGCCGTCACTATATGCCGTCACGCATCAACAGTCTGAAGTAAAATAACCAAATAGAAACAGTACATCTAGGGATGTGAAAATCGAAATATATATATATATATATATATATATATATATATATATATATATATATATATATATATATATCGCATCGATAGTTTTTTAATATATCGAAATAGTAGTTCGATGCATCGAAAAAAAATCGATATTTCGACAAAGCGGGACTCTACATTTTTTAATATTATCTGTGCCGATATAATAAAGATATTCTTTTTATAATATCGATATTACTGTTCCGATATAATTAAGATATTCCTTTTATAATATCGATATTTCTCTGCGGATATCATTAAGATATTGTGATAATATCGATATTTCTGTGCCGATACCATTAAGATATTGTTTTTATTGAGTTTATTTCTAGCACATACTTTAAATATTATGGAATAGATAATTTCCTATCCGCCTTCCGAATAGTTTTGTTTTTTTTAATTTGAAAAAAAGTAATTAACGAGATTTTGAAATATTGATATTTCTCTGCCGAAATCATTTATGTGTCCATGTTATATTATCGATATTACTCGATTATATATTATCATTATGATCTTGTTTTTATTATGTTCATTTACAGCAGGAATTAAAATAATAAGAAGCAGATTATCTCTTAAACTCCGATTCGTTTAGCTTTTTTTTTTTTTAATTTGATAAAAGAGAATTAACGATATTTCGAAATATCGAAGTTTATTTCGAGCAGGATTTAAATATCAAGAAACAGGTTATCTCCTAATCTTCATCCAATTCGTTTAAGGTATATTTTTCAATTTAAGAAAAATAGTAACCATATTTTTAAATATAGATATTTTTATACAAATATTATCAAAATATCAATAATGTTAACCGGTATCGATATCAATATCAATATCGATATTTTGCTTTGGACATCCACATCCCTAGAACACATCCATTATATACAGTAACAGGAACTCACCACACCACAAGTTTTAACGGTTTCTAGTTTGTCGGACCCACCATCCTCGTAGAATTTTTTAATTTTGTATTTTTTCTCCTTTTTTTTGTTTAAATATCGGTTTTCGATACTCAAATTTTAATATCGATATTGCTATATATCGAGAAATAAAAGTATCAAACAAAAATATCAACATGTTTTATACAAAATATTCTATGTATAGCTGGAAGTTGACTGGTTCGTTATTTATTAGTGTTTGAGAGGTTTGAGGTTTTCTTTTGGAATCTTACAATAATATCATATTATGAATTAAATATTAACCTGGAGTTTTTAAGTCCTGTTTGATCCCATAATTCGTTTCGGCCATTTTTATATATTTTTTTCTTATTAAACTATATGTCGCCACACTATTATAATTTAGTGAAACAACGAAAATTTTAGCGAAAATTACTGAAACAACCTTTACCAAATTTTAACACCATCTTCAAGTAATGGTCCCTGGAAAGTTTAGTAATAATAAAATCTACCGATTTTTCGTTTAAATTTTAATAAAAATGTGTCTAATAAATTCCTAAAAGAAAAACTGTTCAACTTGCGTATGTGCTGTAGCCATGACAACTTCACACCGGTGGAAGCAAGTTGACTAGAAAAACATTTTGAGAAGTATAAAGTTTTTAGATGAAAAGGTTATTTTGTTAATAAAATTGGAGGTTAAGAAAAAAAAAAAGGCGATAACTCGACAGTTTATTTCTATTTAGACAAATTTATTATCATCGCGACCCTGTTCCTTGTCAATGTCTGCCAGAAATGACATTGAACAATCTTTTTTGGGTTATTATTTTTAAGGTTATTTCGTATTTTAGGGGGTTAATTACCTAAAAAAAAATACAGTATATTATTATCTGTATTATCATTGTATTTAATTACGTTTGTGCAATCATTGTTCATCGTGGAATTGTTTAATGAAATGAAGTGGATGTTTTTTTAGTTTTTCGCCGGCATTAAAACTGTCTTTGGGACCATCCCCTATCCCGAACAATGATTAAAATAAAATGAAAAATTGTTGAGCAGAAATGCCACTAAATTAATTTTAATAAATAATAGATTAAAACAAATAAAGACAGCTGATAAGCAGCGAAAGGCGGCAGAAAGGAAAAGAAAGTATCGAGCCAACGTGTCAGACAAAGCAAAACTATATATATATATATATATATATATATATATATATATATATATATATATATATATATATATATCCGCGCCTAGGAATGGTGACCCTCACCCCGTGTACCTAAAGTGCGAATCGCGTTGTGGTTTTCCAGGCCTTAAGATAGCCGCCCGGAGGTTTGGTTCATGGACGGTATGCTTTGGGGAAAGAAATATAGTTAGGGGTTGATAAATTATTTGCGCCAAAAAAAAAAATCAAAAATAGGCAATTCAAAATATAGTTTCTAAAATACATTGTCTTAATGAAATTCATAATTCATAAATGTTTTTAATACTGATTTATATTACATTTAATTTAATATTTTAAACTATATTTTGAATTGCCTATTTTCGATTTTTTTTTTTGTGTGTTTTTAGAACTGAGGATGAATGTATAACATTGGAAACTAATTTTCAATAAAACAAATTTATAGAAACAGCAAATAATTTATCAATCCCTAATTAGATTGGTCCTTCTATACCATCATGCGGATGTCAACTGATTATGAAAGAAATATAGGTTCTCGTGCGCTTGCTGACCCCGAACACCCATAATCCGTAGATCTTGACCGGTTTGTCACTTTCCTTGAATCCGAGTGAGTCGGTCGGCGGACACCGCTGAATTGGCCCCTAAGGGACCGGTTATGGAGCTATGGATAGCCTGCCGCTGCACCATGAAAACCATGGTTCGTAGCATCGTGAGGTTGGGTGGCCCCCTCCAGACTGTCTGTGGACCCCACAAGCAATAAATGTCTGGAAGAATACCACATCACGCGGCCAAAGATCTCCATAATCTATAGTGCCACAAGAAAAAAAAAAAAAGATATATATATATATATATATATATATATATATACACACCCTTTAACAGGCGTTTAACCTTGGATAACAGAAAACAAGACTTCAGATCAAATTGGGTATCACAAGTTAAGAGAATAGCATCCAGGAACAATGCACTGGAGTATTTTACAGATTTGTCAAACGAAAACAGATTAATAGCAAACAAAAGCACAATTATTGAAAGAGTGGAAAATAATGAGTTATCTACTGACATAAACCGGGCAATGACCTCCACCCACAGCCCCATCTATAGAAGCATTTACAACTTCACATATCCTCAACCGGAATAATATCTGTTTAATTATCCAAAAACATGCGAATTAAATTAATCAAATTATTAAATGCGAATTCAAATTATCCAAATATATGCGGGTCGCAGACACTGCATACTTGTGGATTCCTTTGCAAAATAAACGTCTGATCTTGAAGCTCTGTGAACCATGCAAACTTTGTCAGAAACCTATCGAAGACACTCTGCAGCATTTTCTTTTGCACTGTTCCTCTTGTGATTCATACAGAGAACAATTCTTGAAGGAGTGTATACCTGAAAAGGGAGAACTTTCTTCACTAGAGAACACCTTAAATTATAAAAGTAATAAAATGAGGCATGTATTCGTGTTCTTCACACCAGTCTTCAATAACTTGCAATCTTCTACAGTTTAGCCGGCTCGATACTTCTTGATGAGGCCTCACCTTGTTGTCATGTTTAATTCCAACTGATGATAAAGTGATGAACTCTAACTTATTGATATTTCTTTTTTTCTTTTTTTTTTGACACGAAACGTCCTTACAGACCACGCGAATATCATTTCTTCCTAACTCTCCCCACACACTCCCGCCTCCTCCTCTCTTCCCACCTCTTCTTCATTCTTTCAGACTGCATTCTTCTTTCTTCCTCGCTCCATATTCTCCCCTTTCTCACCTCTATGGCACCCACAAGGACCTTTATTTTCATTAATTTTTCCCTATACTCATCCCTAAACAGTCTTGACTTGAGATCCACAATTTCCCCGTTTCTTCCTTTATCTGCTTGATGTACCCTCCCCCCCCCCTCCCTCCCAGCCCCTTTATATCCCCACATTTTCCCAAAGATTTCCCTATTTATTCTATTCGGGTTCATCCTGACCATATGGCCGTAGAAACGCAGCCTCCTTAACCTAATGTCCGTTTCCAGGTCATCCATTTCTCTGTATAATTCTCTGCTAGGCCTCAGTCTATACTGCCGGTAATTTTATTGGCCCATTAATTTTCCTCAAGATCTTCCTCTCTATTCCCAAAAGTTTCTTTAAGCTAGGAAGAGAAGCGGTCTCCATTCCATACAGAATAATCGGTTTGACAACCGTATTGTAGTGTCTTATTGAAAGACCCTTTTTACAGTATAGGCTACTGGTGGCAAACCTGAGTCTTACCATCTTGACCAACCTCTCCTCCCCATACCCTTTCTCTCGGACCCATTACTGCTAATAATTTCCCCTAAATACTTGAAGCTATTTGTGATCCTGATTTCCTCATACTTTGTTTTGACTGCTTTTTCCCGAAAGTTTCGATCCGTGACGACGATATCACTTCGATTATATTAACAGGGTGCATGCTCCTCAATTCCGCATTGTGTAACCTCCTAAATTCTCCAGTTGACTCATCCTTTTTCGGATCAAATATTTTACGCAATACCTTATTCTCGAAGACCTTAAGGCGTTGTTCGTCCTTCAAACAATAGAATACATTTTATATATAATATTAAAATAATCAATAATATCAATTATTTATATATATATATATATATATATATATATATATATATATATATATACATATACATACATATATATATCGCTAGCATTTTGATTTTAGGCTGATGCGTCCGTCAGACAGCTTGCCAAAATATAAGTCGTTAGAATACAGCGCATGTTTCCTTCAGATTAATCTGTTATGATATTTTTCATCTCATAATAATTTATTATAGCCACATTTGTTTAGATTTTCTTTTTATATAAATATATTCATTGATCATGTATTGTGTAATCGATGACGTGTTACTCCCAGTTTGTCATTAATTCTCTTTATAATGCTTGGAAGTCGATGGATAGTGATTGATATTTACGTCAATTATAATTGTCAGATATATTATTTTAAAATAATATAGAGAACCCACAGTTTTTCTACTTAATAGGTATATTTTAACCTTTCGAAGATTGTCTAACATTATTCTACATTTAATTCAAATTTTGGTTAAATTCCTCAACCCACCTAATGTTTTAGTTCACTTCTTGGATCAACACCATGAAATCCTCGTCATGAATGCATCTTGTAAAATGATTCTCATGCCTTTTATTTATTTAACACTTTAAGTGCTGTAAAACTACTACTGATATATATATATATATATATATATATATATATATATATATATATATATATATATATATATATATATATATATATTTATATATATGAGTCTTTGCTTTTAGTAGTGATTAATTATTTATAACTAAATTTATAATTTTTCGGAATTAATTTTAATAACTAATGTGTTTTGTTAATTCTTCTAAGAATCCTTTTGTCGCCAATGTTTACTGGTTTTTAATGAATAACGACAAGCAGTTAACTGAAATTATGAAAACCCATAAACAATTGCCAGATATATATTTTTTTAAGCATAATATTTTTATTTAAAAATAGCATGGTCAAACATCAGACATGGCGCAGAGTGGTACATGATTCTGACTTGAAAAATCAATGTTTAACTCATCCAAATCAGTGTTTAGCAACTACTGCCTGAAATGTTAGGAGCCAACATTTTTATTTTTGAGTTTGCTGTATTTAAAGTATTTTTAAATATTTTTTTAAACTTCCCTTACCGTCATTTAAATTATTACTGCTTTAATTAAATCACAGCTGTCGACTTCCGCTGGCTACGCTCGCTCAAGAGATGAACAAACCCCAAAAGTTCCTTTTCATTTGAGGTCGGGTCTTTATCGAAATTTAAAATATCACTGCTTTAAATTATTACAAAAATTTTTAAAAAGAATAACCAATTACTCTCCGACATTACTGGAAAAACTGACCCTTAAACCGTTTACTTATAAACATCCTACCCATCTTTCGTTCATTATTAGTTCAATGCGAGAAGAAACCAGTACAAACTTTTCTGTTTGATATAATCCATTTAAACCTTGGTGAGTACCAACATGTATTTGATTTCTTGTCTTAATTAAATTCTTAATTTCTTACTGATTTATATTAATCTAATTTAGTATGTATAATAATACCAAACTATATTTTGAATTACTTATTTTTGAATTTTTTGTGTGTTTCTAGAACTGAAAATGAATGTATAACATTCGAAACTAGTTTTCAATAAAACAAATTTATAGAAGTGGCAAATAATTAATCAATCCCTAATTAACCTTGAATATGTTTGAACCGTCGAAGGTGAACTCCATAATACTATGTTTATGATAGTACGAAGTTTCATTGAGATTAGTAAAAATAAAGGAACCTTAGACTGTGGGGGCGAGACCCAAAATAGATTTAGATAATGCGTCGGGAGTAGTTTAAAGAACCGGTATTAGACCACAAGGTTTCATTACTTATTTCCGAAGCATATTTTGCTAATTGATGCTATCATCAACCCAATTTCATGTTCATTTCTTATCTAATGTCTTGGATGTGTCTGAAATTAATTAAGATTAAGCCAGAATATAATTTTACGAATGGAGTAATAGAAAATAAAATTATTAGCCTATTAGAGACCAAATAATTGGTTTATACTTTAAGTTATTATATTCTACGCAAACAAAGCCACAATCATATCAATATTATCGTCAATGAATATATGGCACAATAATATTGCTTGGCCAACCCACACGAGATAATATTATTGCACAATTAGATAGTTCAGGGCTGCCACCTCTATAGTCAACATGGAGGAAGATTAAGCCAGAATATAATTTTATGAATGGAGTAATAGAAAGTAAATTTATTAGCCTATTAGAGACCAAATAATTGGTTTATACTTTAAGTTATTATATTCTACGCAAACAAAGCCACAATCATATCAATATTATCGTCAATGAATATATGGCACAATAATGTTGCTTGGCCAACCCACACGAGATAATATTATTGCACAATTAGATAGTTCAGGGCTGCCACCTCTATAGTCAACATGGAGGATAGAAATAAATGCAAATTGTGTGGTCGTTCCATTAATTAGAGCTTCGAGAAATAAGAAAAAAAATAAGTGCAGAAGAATGAAGGAATGATTAATCTTTAAAAAATAAAATAAATCCGTGAGCAGCAGAACTCCGTCACTAAAGTCGTGTTTTCACTAAAATACAAAATATTAAAAAAATGGGGGAGTGAGAAAAATTTGAGACCCGCAAAAGATAGTTCGCTAACATACCGAAATTTACCGATACTTTTATTACGAGTATATTGTTCTGCCTCTCCGCTGACCTTCGATACAGAAAACTCTTCATACCGAATTTCAGCTCATTTGACCCAACGGGGGCCGCTGTAGTTGAAATTGCCCTTTGCTAATACTGGTCTGATTTTGATGAAACGTCTTTTGTTTTATAGGTAATTTAAATTTCCTTTCAAATACAACAGCTCTAACTCAATTTGGTGGTGTTTTAGAGATGCGCAAATATTTAAAATATCGAAAAACCCGGGAGGAGAGGGAGGGTAAATTATCGGTGTATATCGATATTTGGTTTTGCGATATCGGAAAATATCGAGTATCGATATTTTTACTTTCGATATTCCAATCCTGCCTATGTACCATTTTGAAGATTTTTTTTTTTTTTTTTTATAGGAGAAGTTAAACATATTTGTGAAATTATGTATTTCATAATATCACTAATCTATTTAATGATTCATATCATAATTTAAAATCTTCTGATTGTCTCATATTTATCGACCAAAATTTTAAATTCTTATAATTACTAATCAATACTGATAAGAAATATCCACCAATATTAAATTTAAATTGATAACGACGGAATAATAGATTAATATCTTTTATCAATGTTCATTAGTCATTACAAGAATTTTAATTTTTAAATTATAAATATGCAACAAATAAGGGTAACCAATCAGAAGATTTTAAATTATGGCATTAATCATGAAACAGATAATATTAATTGTGTATGACTGTCAACAATAAAATATGTGTAATTGATAATGTTTTTTTTTTATTTTTCTCATTTTTGGTTTAGAAAGAAATAATTATTATAACAATTAGATATAATTGTTATAAATTATAATTGTTATATTATAACATAATATAATGTTAATAAGATTATATTTTAACATGTATGATTTATTAGAAAACCATTGGAATTTTTTTTTCTTATAATTTTACTTTGTCTTTAACATTTATTATTTATTTGTATATATATTTTTGTTGCATATTCTGCATTTTGTTGCATATTCCTTCTGAATATCAGAGTGCTGAACTATTTGAAGAACCGAGTAAGAAGGAAGTCGAAATAGCCATCGGAAAATTAAAATCTCATAAAGCAGCGGGAATCGACAACATTTCCAGTGAAATAATAAAAGCGTGCGGTGAAGCTGGAGTTTCTAAAATACATCTTTTGGTTAAAAAGATCTGGGAAAATGAAAAAATGCCCGAAGAATGGAAAGAATCTATACTTATTCCGATTCACAAAAATGGTCCGAGGACGGATTGTAATAACTATCGCGGAATATCACTCCTCCCGGTATGTTATAAAATATTCTCGTTGATCCTAACTAGTCGAATCACGGAATATGCCGAGGAAATTATCGGAGACTACCAATGTGGTTTTAGACGGAACCGATCAACTATCGATCAAATATTTTCCTTACGGCAAATATTAGAAAAAAAAATTAGAATTCAACGGTGTAGTTCATCAGCTTTTTGTGGATTTCAAAAAGGCTTATGATTCCATTGATCGCCGGAAACTGAATAACATTTTGATTGAGCAGGGAATACCGAAGAAGTTAGTAAATCTAGTAGGGATGTGCATGACCGAAACATTCAATAAAGTTAGAATAGGTAATTATTTTTCGGAGAAATTTGAAGTTCGCTCGGGGTTAAAACAAGGCGATTCCCTTTCACCTGTCCTATTTAATTTAGCATTAGAGTATGTCATTAGAAAGGTAATGCTTACCGAAAGGGGTTTAGATCTGGGTGGTAGAATATCCGTGCTGGGGTTTGCGGATGATTTGGTATTATTAAGTGAGGACGCGGAAACTATAAAACTGAATACAGCAACGTTGATGACAGCTGGGAAAGAGGTTGGCCTCAAAATAAATACGGATAAGACGAAATATATGGTTAGCAATAGAAACAGAGGCGATTTTGAGGATATAGATATAGGAGAAAATAGGTTTGAACACGTTGAGAAATTTAAATATTTGGGGTTTGTGATTACTAGAAAAAACGAAATTCAAGAGGAAATAAAGGCGCGGTTAAAGGCGGGAAATGCTTGTTATTTTTCGGTGTCAACATTACTTAGGTCGCGCATTTTGTCCAGAAACTTAAAACTTAGAATATACAAAACTATTATCTTGCCTACAGTTCTGTATGGGTGTGAAACGTGGCCGCTAACCTTGAAGGACGAACAACGCCTTAAGGTATTCGAGAATAAGGTACTGCGTAAAATATTTGGTCCGAAAAAGGATGAGTCAACTGGAGAGTTTAGGAGATTACACAACGCGGAATTGCGGAGCATGCACCCTGTTAATATAATCGAAGTGATATCATCGCGACGGTTGAAATGGGCTTGCAAAGTTGTTAGGCTCAGTAACGAACGAATTCCTAAAAAGTTAATAAACGCTGAGCCGACTGGTAAACGTCCGAGGGGTAGACCGAAACGTAGGTGGGAGGATAGTATTAAGAGTGATCTAATGAATTTGGGTTTGGAAGGTAGTCGGTGGACCGAGATTTGTAGACAGCGATTAGTGGTATCGGCATCGAACCTCCGGGTTCGCTAAGCCTTTTATTATTATTATTATTATTATTATATTTTTGTTGCTTTCTAAGATTTGCTGTTTCCTGTTGATCAGCTGTTTGAAGATAACCTTCTCAGCTGTTGTTATGATCCCTCCCTTTGCCTTGAGTATGTGATTGGATGTCTTGGAGTGATCTGCTGTCTCTGGTTGATGTGAGATGTACTGTATTTGATCTTCATAGATGTTAATGTTTGGTGTATGTCTTGATGATGCCTGAATTGGCGAAACGTTGAGTGGTTAGTTATTTGCTGGTATTTTAGAGGCTTTGTGTTTTGCAATCTTCCAATTTTCTCTTTTTGAGTTTTCGCTTTTTTTATATTTATATATGATTCTTAATATATAATTGCTAGATTTTTATATTAATAAAGTGGTGATGGTATTTTTGTAATGTTTGTTATAGAAACAAAAATAAGACTTAAAAAAATGAACGTATGAGTCCGAAAAGTCGTCTGATATTTATCAAATAAATTATATGTAGTTGAAAATAATTTACTATCTTTCTGAAAATATAACAACCGAAAATTTTTCATATTTTTCATATTGAAAATTTCATTTTCATAGACTTTTGAAAATTATTAAATACGAAATGATTTTAACATTAGATTGAGTAAAAAAAAAAAAAAGAAACCATGATTATTTCGGTTCAGAATATAATTATAAAAAAATTCATTAAATGCTGGTATGTTTAATATGCGCTGCGTGAAATTGTGTTGCAAGAATAATAATGGCGTAATATTGAAACTACTTGACTCTTTGTATTGTTATGCAAATCAAAACATTGCAGCATAATGTCTTATTTTTTTTTTTTTGTTGCAAATGAAAATTTTAATAATATAATCAACAACAATATTACTAGTGTTCATTTATCTTAAGATTCTAAATTATTATATAAAATTAATCAAATTATATTAAGAAAAATAACCACATTAATCCCACAAAATCTTTATTAGAAAAAGTTAATTAAGATTATAAATAAATTAATATTTTGTCACGTTTCGGCCTTTTTTTTTTATCCATTTATTGGCCATTTTAAAATTATTCTATTTTGCCAACTATTTCCTATATTAAAATGCAATTAATCTACTGCCAAACGTAGTATTTCTATATGGGACTTCAATGGAAGTCTTAAGCAAAAAAAAAAGAACGATAAAAAAAAAAAATCGGAGTATTTGTTATTAATTTTCAACATCTTTTATTATCTTTCTCCTGATGACATTGCATATCTTTACTATTTAATCCTTCACAAAATACTCCCTATTGCTGGTAGAGCTGCAGTTAATACAGTGGTTGATTAAAGATGACTGCTGATGGAGGAAAAGATGGTGAGGAGGGGTGGGTTGGGTAAGGGGGCAGGTGGTGGACAAAATTTATACATATGTTGTAACGCTCTACAAATAATACTATCTTTGACGAGGATAGAGGTCCTTCGAGAGGTCCTTATGTATACATATATTGTAACGCTCTACAAATAATACTATTTTTGACGAGGATAGAGGTCCTTCGACAGGTCCTTATGTATACATATATGGTAACGCTCTACAAATGATACTATTCTTGACGAGGATAGATTTCCTTCGAGAGGTCCTTATGTATACATATATTGTAACGCTCTACAAATAATACTATTTTTGACGAGGATAGAGGTCCTTCGAGAGGTCCTTATGCATACATATGTTGTAACGCTCTACAAATAATACTATCTTTGACGAGGATAGAGGTCCTTCGAGAGGTCCTTATGTATACATATATTGTAACGCTCTACAAATAATACTTTTTTGACGAGGATAGAGGTCCTTATGTATACATATATTGTAACGCTCTACAAATAATATTATCTTTGACGAGGATAGAGGTCCTTATGTATACATATATTGTAACCCTCTACAAATAATACTATTTTTGACGAGGATAGAGGTCCTTATGTATACATATATTGTAACGCTCTACAAATAATAATATTTTTGACGAGGATAGAGGTCCTTCGAGAGGTCCTTATGTATAAAGATATTGTAACACTCTACAAATAATACTATTTTTGACGAGGATAGAGGTCCTTCGAGAGGTCCTTATGTATACAGATATTGTAACGCTCTACAAATAATACTATTTTTGACGAGGATAGAGGTCCTTCGAGAGGTCCTTATGTATACATATATTGTAACGCTCTACAAATAATACTATTTTTGACGAGGATAGATGTCCTTCGAGCGGTCCTTATGTATACATATATTGTAACGCTCTACAAATAATACTATTTTTGGCGACGGTAGAGGTCCTTCCAGAGGTCCTTATTTAAAAAATAATCGGTTTTAACATTGATTCAGGCTTCCATAGATCCTGCCTTGTTATTAAATCGGAACGGGCTATGTTAGCGAGTAGAGGGACTACTAGAAACTACTAGAATATGTAACATACGTTTTCTCGATAGGCCGTATTTTGTAAAGGATTGAATGGTAAAGATTATGCAATGTCACCCAGAAATAGATAATAGAAGATGTTGAAAATTCAACATGTTGAATATGACATGGTTGAAAAAATAGAATACTTTGAAAATGACCCAAAAAATAGATTTAAAAAAATCCGTGAACAGCAGAACTCCGTCACTAAAGTCGTATTTTCACTAAAATACAAAATATTAAAAAAACGGAGGAGTGAGAAAAATTTGAGAACCACAAAAGACAGTTCTCGAACATACCGAAATTTACCCATACTTTTAATATATTGTTTTGCCTGTTGTAATGCAACGGGTCTAACCCAGGAGGGATATTAGAGGTGCGCAAATATTTAAAATATCGAAAAACCCAGGTGGAAGGGAGGGGGAAGAACCAAGTTGAGACCCCCAAAAGATACTTCCTAACACCAACTCAATTCAAATACAAATTTTTAACCATATAAACTAATTTGGTGAAGCTGCAAAGATGCGCAAAACTTTAAAAAAGGTCAAAATTTCAGGTAAGTATACCGAAATTTTGATTGGAATTTACCCAATCTTTAATGGTATCGTTCTGCCTGGATGAAAGTTCTACATACTGAATTTCAGCTCATTTGACCCAAACGGGGTCGCCGCTGAAGGTGCTAAAATACAAAATATTAATAAAACAGAAAAAAGTTGAGAACCACAATATATAGTTCCCTAACATACCAAAATTTACCCACACTTTTATTATATTGTTCTGCCTCTCCGCTGATCTTCGATACAGAAAGCCCTATATAATGAATTTCAGTTGACATCCGTATGATGATATAGAAGAATCAATCTAATTAGGGATTGATAAATTATTTGCCACTTCTATAAATTTGTTTCATTGAAAACTAGTTTCGAATGTTATACATTCATCCTCAGTTCTCGCATTGTACTAACAATGTTAGTATAATGCGAGAAGAATCGAGTACAAACTTTTCTGTTTGATATAATCCATTTAAACCTTGAACTGAGGATGAATGTATAACATTCGAAACTAGTTTTCAATAAAACAAATTTATAGAAGTGGCAAATAATTTATCAATCTCTAATACCGAATTTCAGCTCATTTAATCCAACGGGGGGCCGCTGGAGGTGCTCAAATGTAGCGGGAAATATATATATATATATATATATATATATATATATATATATATATATATATATATATATATAGAACAGCGGGACTGCGTTTTCTATCCGTTTCATAACCCTTTGACCACGATTATGGAAATTTTAAAGATGTCTGATATATGTATATACATATATATATATATATATATATATATATATATATATATATATATATATATATACATATATCAGGCATCTTCAAAACTTCCATAATCGTGGTCAAAGGGTTATGAAACGGATAGAAAACGCAGTCCCGCTATTCACCGCCCACCTTCGACCATGTCGACGAAATATTTGTCGGAAAAAATACGACTAAAAATGACGAAACGTTTGAAAATATTAATATATTTATTATTTAGATTAGTTATTATTAATAAAAATAATATCATAAGGGTATTTTTCTTAATCTAATTTGATTAATTTTAAGTTTTAATTATAAATTTATATTTTCCATTGCTCCAAACGACGGTTCGGATGGATGCAAAAACCGATCATATACCGGCCACATTAACAATTTCAACGGTTTTAACAATCACATTCATTTGCAATAACAAACCAGAATAAGAGTGTCCGTCTAAATATGGTTTCAGGCTTTGATAGATCAAAGCTTGATTGAATACAAACGGATTATATAAACGAGTTGACAGAGATCAGATAATTTTTTTTATATTTTAATAACCGTTAGTCGTATAATAATGATTTACACTTTAATAATTATTAGCCGACTTCAACAAAAGAAGTAAGTTCTCAATTCGCCTTTATGTATGTGCATTCATAACCAGTACCAGAACTAGAGAAATGTAAAAGGGGTACTTGCAATAATCTTTTTTTTCGGGAAAAATACGACTAAAAAGGTCGAAACGATACAGAATATTAATGTATTTATTATGTATATTAGTTATTATTAATAAACATAATATTAATAAGGTTATTTTTCTTAATCTAATTTAATTAATTTTATATAATTTTATTAATGTATATATTTAGTGTAAATACAATACCATTAATTTAATAATAAATTAATTTGTGAATGACACTTTCCCTTTGATCTATAACTTTATATTAAAAAAAAAAAAAATTTTATAACAAGGGTACGACGTTTCGAAGTACTTCTTCGTCATCAGGATATATGCTTTCTTTTTCTTTCTTTAAATTACATGATTCTCTTCCCATGTACCGACATCTATATTATTTTAATCATAGGTGGTTTCATTATTAAAAAATTAATTTGTGGAGTAACTTTACTTTTCCATCTTTGTCACATACTCATGTAATTTAAAGAAAGCATCTATCCTGATGACGAAGAAGTGCATCGAAACGTCGTAATCTTGTTATAAAAATGTTTTTGTTTTTTTTTAATATAAAGTTATAGATCAAAGGGAAAGTGTCATTCACTAATTAATTTATTATAATATATTAACTTCCCTATTAATTAGAAATTATTTAATACATTAATTTAATCTTCATATCACGAAATGAATCAACAGTACGAACATAACGAGACCTATATAGCGTCAGTAAAGTAAAAGAAAATAATTGGGGTGAAGTGGAATTGACAGGTTGGAGTAGAGTTTACGAGCCGAGGTCACGAGATTATACGCGCATAGAATAGAGCTGATAAAGGATGCGCGTGTACACAATTAGCAATAATTAGTCCCATTGTCGTTTGAGCGGCGGAAGGGAGTGTCAAATGATATCCCCTCCCTTTATTAATTGCTTTCCGTTCCGGACGTTGGCCTCGATCATTGGCTACTTAACATTCCGCAGAAGAATCCACATTCCTTTTTGTTTGTCTACTCTTCGCAGCGGATATGGAATATTGCACTGTGTCCATTGCGAAAGACTCTGTACTGATTCGACTATTCTTTCCCAAACATTGATTCCACTTATCTTGTTTGAATTTCATGGGATGACTTGCACATTGGTATTATATCTTATTAATATCGTCAATGGAAATGGTGTGAGCTATGTAGTATATTACAAATGAATAATCCGCGGATCTGATTCAAAAAGTGAGGGAGTGAGTCATGAGCCATAAGAGCAAGCTCATCCCGATTAGAGTTGAACAGTCTGCTCATGAACTAATTAAAAGAGCGGACTGCTTTAACTGGATGAGCGATGGACTGCTTTAACTGGTAAAAGAATGGTACCTATTTTCATCATATTTTTTGGTGAGTCATGGAGTACTTGTGGTAACTTTTTTCGGTGAATAGCATAGTCTCCAACTCCGCTATTTTCGCATCGACTTTTCATGTACTTAAGTTTGGCTTGGCTTCTTTGGTAATACTATCGCATGGTAATTCCAACATGGCGTCCGCTCCTGAACTGACTTTCAGCAATCCAGGATTCGATCTGCTATCGTTCTATAAGATATATTAAGTGTCTTTAAGGAGGGAAGCCGTTTATCAGCTGTAGTCTCAACCACATTCACTTCTTCGTATGTTTTTAAAGATTAAGTTAATAATTATTTCTTTTACCAACGAAATAAACGCATTTTTAAAGTTTCTAACCGCCGATGGTAATCAAGAGTTAGAACAGTCAAGATCAAGTTAAAAAAGGCAGAACAAGAATTAACAAATAAAATGACCAGGATGAAAGAAACATAATAAACAAAATCCGTAAATTCCTTAGCGAGTTATTTGAAACAGAGAAATGTGTTTAACTTCTTATGATAATTTTCTAATATTTGTCCACTCGTTGATACAACACTCTCTTTTATTCAATAAACTTTGATCTATCAAAGCCTCTGCAGCATTGTAGTAAATCGATGCTCTTATATCGGGTCTACCGGACTGACGAAATTGCAAAATGGTGGGGAGGGGGAGACGCGGATTTTTTCAAAACCTAGGAGAAATGGCATTATTAAATATAGAAGATATCGAAATAGCAGTCCGGAACTCCTAATCGAGAGTTGTGTGTGTTCGGACTCCGCCGCCATGTTGGAGCTACTGTGCGATAGTTTTACTGATGTTTTTACAGTGTAAGTGATGATAGAACTGATAGAAAAATGAGTTAAGAAGTCAGAGAAGGCAGATTCACGATATCCAACAACCTCAAAGTAGCTCCTTTTACTGATTTGGTGAATCTTGAAAAATAATTAGCTCTTTGCTATAAGTGAATCATACAACAGTCAACAAGAACGGTTATTTCAGTCTTGCGCAAAATGAAATCCGAAGTTAACCTGGGTTTCCCACAAACCACAAATTATAAAGTGCTTGTTTGTTTCTTTGTTAAAGGGGATTCGAAGTCCTTTTGTAACCCAAGTAGGGAAGGAAGAACGGGTCCATCCTACTTGCAACTACTTTCCACTAACTCCGACTGTCTTTTTAGGCATGTTTCTGAATGATGTGTACCGATCTTGAATACTTAACGAGAGCACAAACTCCAAACAATAGACAAGAACAATCATAAACATATGTTGGAAGATTGCATAACAAAACCCGTGTTTCTCAAATCGCAGTAAATGAGTAATCAGCCAACTTTTAGAGAATTCGAACATCATCAAGATTGAAAAACAAAGAAAACGAACCAAAACCGAGATAGCACTCCAAGGCAGTTCAAGTATCTACTTATGTGGAACTGTTTTGGGTCGATGTACTGTTTCTATTTTGCTCTTGTTTTTTTCATTCAGTTGAAGGTGAGATGTGCTAATCGGCTGTTAGGGTTGATAATTATTTCGTGTCAGACCTTCCGCTCCTAGTTGGGACAAAACGATTTCGAATCCCAATAAACAAAGAATAGTTTGTTGGGAAATTCAGGTTTCCTTCAGATTTCAACTTACGCAAGACTGAAATAACCTTTCTTCATCAGAGTTATATGATTCACTCATAGCAAAGAGCTAATTATTTTAAAATAACTACCGTTCCAACTCCTTGATTCCCTTAAAATATGACGAACAAGGGAGTGGAGGAGCTGCCATTGTTTTTTCTTGGAGCTTTCATCACTTATTTAGCTACTAAAAACAACGGTAAAAGTTGCAACATGGCGGTGAGATTTTTTTTAAAGCCCACATCTCGCCATTCCGTAATTTCCTGCGTTCAACGTACCAGAGACGGGAGTATCGATCTACCATACAATATGGCTGACTTTTCAGTTATTTACTACTATTTGAGAGACACTTGAGCTTTCGGAATCTTCCAACGACGTCTTAATAATGGTTCAATAGATTATTCACGTATCGTGCGACGTAAGAAGTTTCGAAGCCGAATACATAAAATGCGCAATTGTACTCATTAGGATACCTTGTTCCATTCCATTTTTTAATCGGTCACGTTTCATCATCACGGAAAGGATAACAAACTAGTAATTTAAAAGAACGCTTGGAGAATATAGCGAGAGAGTGGAAGTAAATTATAGCGGAGGGAATGGAAAGGGCGGGGAATGAAGTGGGACGCGAAGGGGGATTGGCCTGGACTGAGATAATAATACCCGATGACGGCGACGCAGCGTTGCCGCTTCCTCCTCGAGCGTTACGTGAGACGTGGCAACCGCGCGTTCCCTCCGCACCGTTGCCAACTCCCTCGAGGGCACTTCCCACTCGCTCTCTAAAACCTGTTCGGGGTCGCCTGCCCTGAATTTCCTCAACGCTCTCTCAATACCTCTCTCTCTCCTTTGTGTAACCCCCTTTTGAAACACGGAGCGAAATAATTCTCTCTACTCGTATTGTGTTGAAAATATTCAGAAGCTACAATGGTAAATAGGATTCGGTGTTTTTATAAATAAGGAATTTTCTCCATTCTACTAATATCTATATACTTTAACATAGAAGAGTTTCTCGTCACTATTACTATGCGTCATTATATACCATTCCAGTAATAAATTGTATATAAAAATCAACATCTAACATTTTCAATTAACTTCTTTATAAATATTACGTATTATTGCGTAAAACTAAGATAATTCCCTAAAAAACACTGCAAGCATATTTCAGACATATTTATTTTTTGAAATATATAACAAGAAATTTACAAAGTTGTATACATTTTTTTTACTCAAATATAAATCCCGTAACTTATTCTGGAAAATAAATTAAAATAGATATTTCAATCAATAATTTTCATTATTTGATTTTGTTTTTTAAAGATAGCGTTGTAAGGATTCATTTTATGAATAAACATTATTTGTATTTAAAAGTCATTTAATGTTCAATATTTTATTATTAAGGTATAATTAAACGAAAAATAGCAGAAATAAAATTATTCAACAAAATTAAATGGTTTTATTATTTGTTATTAGTTTACGTTTTGAATCTAATTCTGACCATCTTTTCATAAATATTTAGTAACATTAATAAAAATCATAAATTTCTATGTCTTCTGAAACTAAAACTAACATTTTATGACGCGGAGTGTTTATATTTCTGTTATTTTATATTTTATTCATTTTTATTTCATATAAAATTTATTTTTAATACTCTTCACAAGTTTATTCTTTTTTTTTTTTAATCTTGTTTCTTATTTATCAGTTTCATTTTTTTATATACTTTAATGTTAATACATAAATATAAGGAATATATAGTAAGTTATAACTAAATGAGGATTAAAAAAGTTTTCTCCGTTTTATTTTTTTAAATGACTCGGTTAAATACGTATAATTAATAACTTAGATCTGATAATAAAAAATGGAATAACGAGAAACATAATATTTAGGAGACATTTTTTGCTATTTATTTTTAAAATATTTTAAATAAATTCGAAATTTCGAGCCGATATAAAATATTTATGAAGTAAATATTTTATTTTGAATTGAAAAGATAGCTAGCGAATGTTTTCAATTATGAAATTACTGAATTTTATTTGTTTAATAATATAATATAATTTGTACGACTTGCCAACAGTCCTGTGCTTTAGTTTAAACATATGACTTGCTCAGAAGGAGAACTGGTCTAAAGCCAAGGACGAATGCCAAAAATGATATTCTGTTTAGTAATTCTCTTTTCGAATACAAAAAAATTACATTGAATAATAACGAAGAACCTTATTGATTGTTTTCGAATTATGAAGTGTGTTCGAACTTATTTATTATAATTATATAGTTATAATAAAACATTCCTATCATAGTAATTATAATATTAATTTATGAAAGTTATGAGCTAACTAATCAACCAACTCTACAATAAATTATTTATTATTTAATTAGTACATTACTGTTTAAAAAATTTTGTGCAATAAACAAATATTTTCAGAATAAATTCGAAATTTTAAGCAGTATCTGACATTATTTTTCTTGTAATCTGTTTTATTTTTTTTTTAATTTGTTTTGTCAGTTTCGTAATGATGTTTGCCTTACAGCGTCAGCGTGTTATCTCAGGTCATATTGCCGGGTCGACCTCAGAAAACTATTTCCAAGTATTGTAAAGATAATCTTCAAGGAGATAACCTCTCTCAACAAAAAAATAATCTGCCTTATTCGTAATTTATAATATCGCCTTCAACAATTTGTTTTGATATATAATTTTAAAAATATAAAAAAGTGCAAAAATATAATAATATAATATAATATAAGTGTAAGTCATTACGGTTGATATCTAAAGATGGCTTATGGTATATCGGAGAATGTGCAATGCGTGTTCTGCAGTGCTCCCAATGCGCAGGTCAACGCCACGCGCCAGCGCGAACATGTCTCACTGATTAAACTTAATCATGTACCCGGGCATTTGCCATTGCTGAGTGTTCGAACGCCATTAGCATCCGCTGTCATGTCTGACCTTCTCTCCAAAGTGAATGATAAACGATAGGCGTGTCCTTTATTCAAACGTAGATGAACTTTAGAATATTTTATCTATCTACTTTGTAATAAACCATGAAAGCTTACATTTCAAAGTGATTATACTCTTTCCAACAAGTTATGTATTATTAAGGCTTGGAGATCCTTTGGAAATTCCAAGCATAATCCTGAACGCCAATATTCCAAGTAGTTTGGAACAAGAAATCAACGAGAAAACCGGATTATTATGAATCCAATCCTTCTGTACTTCTTATTATGCCACAAAAAAAAGAACCCAGATAGGTAAAAAACTTAAGCAAGGAAGTTTATAATGCGCATGCGTTTAACAATAACCGTTATTATTGAAATAAATTCAACTTACGAATTAGTGTACGCAATTTTTTTTTTTTAATTCAAGATGGTAGCTATTTGACAAGGTCTGAACTTATGTAGAGTCCCGGCCTTTACTCCGCCTGCAAGATTCTTCTTTAAATAATTTTTCTCTGCCAATTTATCCTATTACTTGATATGGAAGTATTGTTTTTGGTACAACTTTTCAATTTGGAAAACCTTATCACTGGTTCCTGCCGAACTTACCCGAAGGTCGCTAGACTAGCATACCCTAGTACCATTTGTTCTAACTAACTGCTTTGCATCCAATTGTAACATTAGTATTCGTTGGAATTATTTAATTCATTACTGCCCAAGAAATAAACAAAACGCCAACGGATCATTATGAGTTGAGGTCGGGATCCTTACCGTAATTTCAATTATTACTGCTTTGATTAAATCACAGCTGTCAACTTCCGCTCGCTACTCTCGCTCAAGAGATAAACAAACCCGAAAAGATGAAGTCGGTACTATCGGTACCATAATTTAAATTATCACTCCTTGAAATTATTACTAAAGCCAGCGGAGGCAGCGAAGTCTTAGCTTGTAAAGTGTAAACTAGTAAAGTTGTAGGTTGTTTTTTTAACCAACGGTCATACAAGAAAGTGGTGCGTTCAGCATTCAGGATCAACAGCCAGTGTTATCCCCATCCCGATTAAGGATGATGTCCTGGGCCTTACCTAGTGAGCTGCTCCACTCCCAAAATCGTCCACAAAGATCTTGTTAACTCCATTAATTTCTAAACTTGCTTCCAAATCTTGATAAACCTCCGTTCAAGAAAAATATATTCTTTTGGACCTTGTAGCACATAGGTGTTATTGGATGTCCACAAGTCAGCATGTACCAATACAACATATTGTTGTATCTCGAAGATAAACTGATACAAACAATAAAACTATGGATAATTATGAATCTGGTACACGTCCAAACCGTTCGCGTATTTTGTTGTAATCGCGCAACATTCCTTTACCTTCCTTCTTCGACTTTCTCAAAGTAACAACCAACGGACGCTTTCACAATTCTAGTAAATGGGAGAAAGTTTTCTTCCAATTTACGATCGATGGTCATAAAAAGGAAGATCGTAAAGAAGGGAATAACAACAGAGGAATAATATAATGGCTTCTGAGAAACTGAAGAGAGCTACTGGATGTTAAATTGGATTCGAGGTCACCCGTATTTAATCAGCGCTTAGTGTTTGTCGAGGGGAGACGGGCGGAAAGGAGGGGGGGGGGAGGAGCTGCAGAGGGGACGCCCACTTCTAATTTACGACGTAGCATTTTCATTTTACTACCACCTTCGAGATTCGAACTCGGACAATGTATTTTCTAAACAACCAGGCATAATAATTTCATCTTTTGATCTAACATGATTTTGTTTTTTTTTTTCTTTTAAAAATAATAAATATTTTAAATTTAACTAACTAACGGATTGCATTATAAATATAAAATAAAATATTTTTAAAAACGATAAAAATTGTAGTTAAATTATCAAATTTATGCATAATGCATTTCATACGTATTTTCCCGTGTGCCAGAAATTAGATTTATAATTCATAATAAAGTATAAATATTAATATTTTTAATTTAAATTATTTATTAAGCTTGTAAGTAAATGAAGATTTACATGATATGCAGATATTTATCAAACAAAAAAACTTGAATTTACGATTAGTGTATGTGGAAAGCTATTTCTTGACGTCGTTAGATAAACTGCATTATGTTGACATACTTTTTTACAAAATTTACATTAGTCCACTCAGTTTATTTACTTGATTGTAAATATTGGCTACTATAGCATACTATAAATACATATATTAACATCCTTGCTGGCCAAAATATAATTTAATTTACTGGTAAAAAAAATATTGAGGTAAAAATATTAAAAAACTGATAAATTATTTTTTTAATAACATTTTTTTTTTTATTGAGGAACAATTGATTTTATTTTTTATTTTTAAATATGTTTAAAAACCTTGAATCAATGAGACATATTCTGATAGCGTCCCTTAAACTCAACGTTAGCACTTCAATTAGAAATTTAATTGTTAAAAAATGGCTAATATAAAATACATTATAATGTAGTATGATTTTATATAAAATTTAATGTAATCATTCAATGTAAAATCATATTATAAATTTTAAAGGCCTCTTAAAAAATTATCCTCCAAAAAAATGTAATATTTAAAAGACAGCAAATTATTATAGTATGTGTTTTTTTTTTTCCAAAGAATTATATAAATTTAAAAAAAAATATTTGAACAGAATTCTGTTTTTTTTTTTTTTTTTCCCCTTGGTTCTAATAATTCCAAAACACTTGATACTTTTCCTCTATCTTCATAAATGGCTGAGATATAGACGTATGAAACCTCTAATCGGCCGCCATTTTGGAACAAAATCGTTGAATGTCGAGTTTCAAGGATCATCCTTCGTGACCTATGACTTCGGTACCAAATTTAAAAAAAAAATCGGGCTAGTAGTCTCGGAGAAAAGATGCGATTTTTTTTAATCGATTTTAAGATTATACGTATCTTGATTATTTAATTTTTTTTTTCTAGTATTACAACGGTTCATTATTGAAAATAGAGTATACACCAAAAGTAGAGTATTGTAAAATAGAAAAACTGAATCTTAATACTGGTCTTAAGGTAAAAAAAAAATCGAAAAATTAAATCGATTATTTTTACGGATGTACATAAATTATCAGCTGTTTTGTGTTACTGTTTTTATTATCAGGTTTGTAGAAAGAAATTAATATAAAAAGGTTATTTACAAGTTGAATTATCATTAGCAACAGGAAAGAAAAAATATTTCATGTGCATCGAGTCAAAACTGATCATACAATAGTAGTAATTTTATACGCTTTCTTTTTATTAATATTGTAATTTTTAAACTGATGCATAAATTATAAATCAATTATTGATATTATCGTAACAATATCTAATCTAGTTTGAGGCAATAATGGAAAAATATGACTAAATTTATTTTTTTTAAATTATTACGTAGGAATAATCAAACAAATTTCAATTTTCAATTTTATATAATGCATCAAAAAATTAAAATTCGAGTAATTGAGTCATATAAATCATACAGCTCTTTGTCCTGCCAAATTTTATTTTGGAAACGTTAAAAATTGACCTAAGAAATTTTTTTTATCAATGCACAAGACAACAAATAAATTATCTCTAATAAATATTAATTTCGTGATTAGAGAGAAAAAAATATTTTAGACAAAATTTAATAGTTTTCTGGAAACTATAATGTATTTTTCTTAATTTAGTTGAACTATTAACTAACTACATTTTTTTTTTTAAACATAACATTTGAAGTCTGGGATGTTGCTACAATAATGTATTGTGAGGGGGGGGGAGGGAAGCAACATTTAAAATATCCCCAAAAATCTTATGAAATATTTCAATTTTCCCAACTGTTTTGAATTTTAACTCTTCACTTACCGATTGAGTATTTTGACAACAATAATTTGTCTTTTCTATTCAAAAATAATGTGTCGATAAAATCTCATTATCTTAACTTAAAATGTAACTCCTTTAGTAAAATGTTTTATCACAATTTTAGCAGTTTGAAGTACGTTCTTAAATCTTAAATTTCACAAATTTTTTGTATTTTGTATTTTTGTGACGACTTCTCTAGAAGTAACTATTCATAGTAAAATAAATCGAAATTTCGTATTTAAACATTTATTTCTTTAATCTATGATTAATTTTCAACGCTGATAGCTTCCACATGAAATTTAGCATAAAAATCGCTTTCAACTAATATTTATTGAAAATTCAAATATAGATCATTAGATTATTATTCTAAAGCAAGACATATTAAAAACAATTAAAGTTTATTAATCACATATAAAAGTCATCACATTTAATTATTGAAAGACTTATGAATTATTGAAAATAAGGCTTACCGAACCTATAACAAACACTAAATTTATATATATATATATATATTCATATAAATTATCCAATATACGTTTCGGCCCTCGAACTTTTACCTATATTTACCGCGTGAAGGTGACGTCATTCCGCTTCGAGTAATTGTCTAAATTCCCCAATCGACTCATTCTTCGAGGCGGATAATCTGTAAAGTATTTTCTAATAAAACTTTTAGGCGATGGTCTTTTTTTTAACGTTTTTGAACTTTTCACATCAATTAAGAAAAGCCGAAAATAAAATAATTTAGTAAATAATTGTATCAATACCTATTTAGTTTTTAATAGCATAAATACGCAATCTAAAGCCAATAAAAGTAGAATATTAAATTTAATAAATAATATGGCCCTTAATATTGTGGGTGCCACTAATGGATTAAAAAATGTATAAATTTTTGTAAAAATTACTATACATAAAGTTTTGTAAAGAAGTACAAAATCGTTGAATTATTTCTTGAGTCTAAATTAATTTGAAATAAGATTTATTGAGTGTTAACCAAAACCCTACTTCATAGGCAGAAAATTAAAAAAATTACATAATTATTCTGTATTACTACAAAATATAAAACCAAAATATAAAAATTACAAAGGATATATTCTCTTAGCAACGATGATGTACAGCCTGAATTTTAATTATTTAAAAATATACAGAATTAATTATATTTTCTTGAGTTTAATTTTTAAAATTTGAATTATAAAAGTATATAGTAAAAATAGTTTTATTAAATTTATCCAATGTGATTAAAATAAATTTTAAATTTAATTTATATTTTTTTATTTGTAAAATAGTTAATTATGTGTTGAAAAAGTTAATTAAATCGTGTTTTTAAAAATGCTGTGTAACCATTAAGGAAATAATTGAAATAAATATGCACAAAAAAAAAAAATTAGAAAATTGAAAACAATTAAATTTATAACAAAGTACCTGCTAACTACCATTACTAGTATTTTAAAGAATATATTTTGACGTAGGTGAAAATAAATAGAATTTCAAAATGGCAGTTATTTTGTAAAAAAAGGGGCCGAAACGTAACAAAATAAAATAATGATTACATTAAAAGTTTTTATTAATAAAATGAATGATGGGATTTACGTAGTTCTCTCATATCTTAATGTATACTGATTAATTTTATAAAGGAAAAGTATTATAAAGATGAATAGAGTATATAAAAATCATGTATAAATCGTAAAGTAAAACTTGTATAGTAAATTATAGAGGTGTAATACGGAGTTATTAATATTGTAGAATAGAAAGAAGAAGAGAGAGAGAGAGAAAAAAAAAGAGGTGTTATTTTCGCCCCGTAGATAAACTGGAACGTAATAGGCTCGGTGGTAATAAAAAATACATTGAATGATTAATAAGGGAACGTCAAGGCAAAGAGATTAGTCACGAGGAATTATAATGGCTTCTTTGTCAGCGGGGAGCCAACCACGTCGTAGGGGAGCAGTGTTGCCGCTCTGTTGAAATATTTAACGGCCTTTGCGGCGAGATGTGGCAACACTGCCTGGGTTTCCTAGGTAACGGAACCTCTATTCTCCCCCTCACCCTTCGCTTCATTCTCCTCAACACGCCAACCTCGATTCCTTCCTTCCCACAGGATTATTCCACTCCGCCGGCCTCGCCTTTCCAACCTCTAAATAACGAGATGGAATTTAATTCAACAAGGACGATTCTCTTTCTTGAAACTAAAAGAAAACAAGCATCCTCTTTTTTCTTTTTTTTTTTATTAAATCATTTTCTTCTTAATGAATGGATTATACTTCGTAAAATAGCGAACCTCCAAGGAATAAAATTAACTTGTCACTGGTATAATATTTTACAGCACGAAACAACTTTAATGACCGTTGTTGTAGGACTCGACACGGAAGCGGAATGCGTTTCTTTATCTGGAAAAGAAAGGACTAATGACGGATCAAAGCTTCCAAGTAATTCATTAACGATCGATACTTGTTCGAATTGTTTCCGAGAATGGAAATAATGATACCTCGAGGATAAATATCCTGTAATTGAGTGATATGATCATTCCTGTTCTGAGAAACATTTGAAGTGCGTCCGACCGAAACTAATTTGGTATTTGTCAATTCTTACGACATCCATGGAGGCCATGCTGGTTTACAGAAGGTTTTCGTAATTCTTACTTACTTCATCAACAGAACTATGACTTGTTTAACAAAGAAAACCAAGTGTTTTCACATTTGTCTTTCGAAGATTGATGATACTTGTCGACTTCCGCTCGCTTCGCTCGCTCAATAGTTAGGCTCCCAAAAGGTATTTGACACGGTATGTGTCAATGTGATTGGAAGGCTTGTCAGTGAAGGTATTAACAATATTTTTTTTAACATTATTTTGAATAGAATAGAAACAGTGTATTTATTTTAAAAACAAACAATTTTTAACTGTCATATTACTTCATTATCGATTGCCTATAGCGTTACCAAATCAAAAAATATATTTCATTCTAAGCTTGATATGTTTACTTCTAAGCTTTCCTGAATCAACACATCGTTCGGCTTCCTTCCTCTTATGACTTCGCTATCATAAGCCCAATTTACTTTATTATTTTGCAATATGGAGACCACTAAGACAAGCTTTCTCCTCTCAAGACACATTCCATCTCTTGCAACCTTATCGCCAATAGTATTGCCAGAGTGCTGTGAACATTTGAACATGGGACATGAATACATTAATTACCTAGATTAAACCGTAGTAATAACGATAATTCCAAAACAGATGTTATTTCAATGCACAACAAACCCGCGTTTTGTTTCTTGTTGACTTGGAAGGGTGTTGGTTGTGCAATTCTGAGGCACATGATCCTTGGCGAGCTACAGAGATGATGAATTCTATTGAAACTGCAGATTTATGTCCATACCGGACAATCACATAGTAATAGTCGGTTCTCTTAATTAACTAAAATGTTTTTATCGTAAGATACCTGTAGCAATCCTTTTGGCGCATTAGTACGAAAGAAAACATAAGCTAAAGCAGTGGATTTGATTTGATTTCGAGCGAGTGGTTACATTCTTTTTTAAACATGCGAGTAAGAAAAACCCTTTGAAAAATCTATGATTCAACTAAAAAAAAGGGAATTTTTAACGATTGAAGACAAAGGAAGAGCTTATATGAAACACCACATATCATATCCACCATAAAGAGAGAAATAATAAGATGGCTGAGACATGTAGAAGGATTCGAAAGTAGAAGGCTCGCTAAAATGATGATGGAGGGAGACGCGAGTAGAAGCAAAGGAGAGGTAGGCCTAGACTTGGTTGGCTGCAGGATGTGGAGGACGATATTCGGACACTGGATGTCGCAGGATGGAGAAGGGCATCCGAGAACAGGTCTGAATCGAGGAAGCCAAGGTCCTTTCGAGGACCACAGCAATGTCGGACGATGATGAAGATAATGATGGATTCTTTCTTCTTGGATGGGATCTGAACTACAAAGAATACATCTTTAAAATGCTAACAAACTTGAAATGAGTATCCTCATGGTTGGATTGCATTCCCATGTATAACTAGTTATTTTCATCGAACAAATCGGCCCGACATATCTGAACAAGGATTGCATATCAGCTGGTTAGAGTCTTTCCCGTGTGCTATCTTGCGAAATCCATGAAGTATATTTTACTCTACGTTTGGAAAGGATGAGCATCATTAATATTCCTTAGTTATCTTATCAACATAACCTGGCAATGACAGCTGATGCAGCGTTTATTGGTAGAAGATAATCTAAGAAGAATATCTAATCAGTTTATCAGACGGACATGTCTGAACTAAATAATCTACCATTATGGCGGAAAGTGAAAGTTATTGTCTGGGTATCGCAGCAGCGATATTGGAACAGCTTTCACATTGTATTTATTATATTCGTTATTTTTCTACTATATCTAATCTAACTAATTCTAATGTCAACAATTCAGATAACGATGTTTGTTATATGGTTCTAATCAAAACTGATAACCCTTCGTAGTATAAGTAGGACATCCCCTACTCATCAATTCGTAAATTTGATTTTTCCGAACAATCTTATGGCTGTTATCATAATTATTTAATTTGCAATGGACTACTAACTCCCGTAAAAGAGTTTCGAGGGCCGCCATTGGCATACAATTTATTACTTCCTTGTACGAAGTAATGAATCGCGAAAATTTTCGGTTTTCAGATTTCAACGGAAATATCCATTTTGACCATCCCTGAATCCATTTTGACTAGTTTCGTCGTGGCATCTGTACGTACGTACATTCATATTTCGCATAACTCAAAAACGGTTAGCCGTAGAAAATTGAAATTTTGTATTTAGGATTGTTGTAAAATCTAGTTGTGAACCTCCCTTTTTGGTCACTGCTTAATCACCGGAAGTGACACTTTACTTGAAGGTCATAATTGATTTCCATAAAACATTATATTAAAATACTTTGCAAAACTTTTCAAATTTGGTATTTATAACTTATATATTGATTTAAATAACATACTAAATTTTGTTCTAAATTGGAAAACCGGAAGCGGTGCTTTACTTGAAGGTCATATTAGACTTTCATCAAAAATTATATCAACATTAATGCAAAACATATCAAATTTGGTAAATAGGACTTTTATATTGATGTGAATGTATTTACTATATTTTGGTTAAAATGGGTGAGCCGAAAAGGGTACTTTACTTAAAAGACTTATTTTATATGACCTTGAAGTAAAGTACCATTTCCGGTGATTAAGCATTGATCAAAAAGGGAGGTTCACAACTAGATTTTACAACAATCCTAAGTACAGAATTTCAACTTTCTACGGCAAACCGTTTTTGAGTTATGCGAAATACGAACGTGCGTACGTACAGACGCCACGACGAAACTTGTCAAAATGGATTCACAGATTGTCAAAATGGATATTTACGTTGAAATCTGAAAACCGAAATTTTTCTCGATTACAATACTTCCTTTACTGCATAAAAGGAAGTAAAAACAGTTAAATATATAATTTTAAAAAACATAACATTATATGGATGCGACACTAGCGCTTATGCGGTGCTTGCCGCAAGAATCGGACCGGACTCAAATAAACACAAGACATGCCAAGGTTTGCCAAAGGTGTGAACGCACCTTTATAATATTTCGTGTCGATCTACGAAAGTTTCAAAAATGGCAGGATCGAAAACTTTAACCTGCAGATATTAGTAGTTTAGTTGTTGGTTTTTTTTCATTAATATTGCCAAATAATTAATTATCATGTTAACACGAAAGTTCTCGAAGGGCTACGCAAATTTAGTTTGGTTCATTTTATAATCTCGTTCATGAACGATCGCACGCCAGCTGCAACTTCTCCTGCACCTGTACTAATCTAATTTAATATGTATAATAATACCGAACTTTATTTTGAATTGCTTATTTTTGAATTTTTTTGAAATTCATAAATGTTTTATAATACTAATTCCTATCGCATTTAATTTAATATGTATAATAATACCGAACTATATTTTGAATTGCTTATTTTTGAATATTTGTGTGTTTTTAGAACTGAAGATGAATGTATAACATTCGGAACTAATTTTCAATAAAACAAATTTATAGAAGTGGCAAATAATTTATTAATCCCTAATTATTAAAGTAAGCATAATATATGAGATATTTTTACAAATTCGCAAGGGTCAATATATTCATTAAAGCAACTAATTCGTATCGCTATTTGAAACAATTAACAATATATTTAAAAAAAATAAGTTATCTATAACATTATTTGAGGGGTGGAGATGAAAAATGCGATTAAATCCAAAATTGAAAATTTTTCAGGAAACTCAAAAATTATTCAATAAGAATTATCTAAACTAAATCAGAAATGGATTTGTAAAATACATCGTAAATAGCTTTGACAAATACCAATTTAAAAAAAAAAAAAAAACTTAAATAATTTGGATTTATTCCATTCTGCTACGAAAAATGAAAACACGTCAATAAATAAGGGGGACAAAAACTCATGAGAATTAATACATTTTATTATTCTAATCAGTTAACATTAATTTCAAACAATAATGTGAAAAAGGAATAAAAAACAAACAATATATAATTTTCAAGATAGGTATCACCTTTTTTTTTGTTAGTATTTTTTTAATTTTTTTATAGCAAGCGCCAAAAAGTATTTTAACTTTTATGATTTAGGTATAGGTATTTTATAATAAAATATCTTGCATGAGCTATAATGATTGACGCCATCCATATTGACGTCTTAAGCAGCATCTAATTTATCCTAGGAATCGTGCTTATTGTTCCCGTCTTTCTGCAGAATCCCACTTTTTTTCTCACGAAATAATTCGATTAACCCTTCGTCTTTTTGTGCGATTAACGTCACCTAAGAGAAATGGATAAACGGAATGTAAGAATTTATCAATCGAATACCATACTTGCGCAACCGAACACTTCCATCCCATCGAATCTCGTTGGCTAAGATTCCATATGTTATATAACTGAAGTAAACAAACTAAACTAAAATGCAAATTCATTTAAGCAAAATAACAGGCAGTGAAGGAGTTAAAACCTAATCAGTAATAGATTAGAACTTATTAAAAAAAAAGGCAGATAAACGGTACACTTGAAGGTCATAATAAGCTTACATCAAAAATTATATTTAAATTAAATACATAAATCATATGTTTCGGTAATAAAGGTTACAAACGCAATATGGTTTCCAATCCAATTAAACATTTTTATTACTTGTTTTAAGAGTTAAAATTTAGTGTAAAATACTGGTTTTCCTCCCTATTTGTGTGTGTGTGTCAATAGATGGATGTCGCGACGCCGAGTGTTGTTTTTGAGATACTGCGATCTTCGGAAACTAGTAACCAAATTGAGGATCACTTTTTGAGCCACCGATTTATAGTTTAATAGGCGTACAAGGAAGTCATGTGTTGTCCACATCAGATATTTTTCAGTTATATTAGTCGTGGAATTACTGTGTGATCGGAGACTTCCTGGGACATACTCAGTTTCTATTAAGAGAGTATCGTCATCTCTTCATTTGCATTAGAGGAAAAACGGTTGAGCTTGCTGACGACATCACCTTGCCGTCAGGAAACAAGACGTCCATACTTACGAGCTTTGGTTTCACTCGAAGCCGTCTTCGTATTAAACTGTTCAGACTTCTTGGTTATATCACTTTTCTTTTCTTTTATATTAAAGTTGACATAGCTTTTGGGTGGGTATCTGCATACAAATCATGGCTGTTGGAAATTAATTATTCATTTTCCAGGAATATTCCAGACCAGGTTCTATGTAGAACATTGGATTTTATCTCACAATATTAATGTTATCCGAATTTAGTAGTCAGAATAAAATTAATGCTAGCTTGCAAACTACTAAGTAGGTTGGCAATTAATGAAAATAAATAAAAGCAGATAAAGGCTGAGTCTACCAAACACATGTGTGGTTTTAAGAGCGTAGAATAAAACTGCCAATTTTTAAGCGAAAAGAAATTCATATATATGTTTAAACAAATATTTTTTTTTCTCGAAAAATATGACTAATCTATTTGCACGCGACCATCAGACACTTCACGCAGGGGAAGAATGATCTCTCTTATCGCCGCTCGGTGCGCTGTGGGCGGTGGCGTCATCAACTCACATTCAAAATTGGTCATCTCTACTCGCTTAATGAACTTCCGCTTTAAGTCCAAACCCAAAAATTCTTTTTGCAATCTCTAATGGCACATTTTCTCCGTTAAATGATACCAATTCTTGCTTTATAGCATTAATAGAAGCGGAGCTATAAGCGTTTAAATATAACTTCAAAAGCACAGATGGAGGAACGAAATCCTACGTTAAAAAGGGATGTTGATAATTTTTTTTAATGAAATTAAAGATCGAGGAATATATTTTAGATGCAGTTGGGGAGAACTGTATGTTCATTCAGTTAATCAAGTGGGATGTTCTGTAGTATTCATCGGCAATAAGATCATTACTAGCAAGATGGAAGAGTGATTTGAAAAAGAACATATTAAAATGAGAAGAACACACATCATACAAGGAAAGAAGGAAAAATTATGCAAAGTGAATACACTTCCCACGTTTAGCAACAAGAATATTTTAATTTCAAAGAATCCTTCAGATTAAACGCAAAGTGAAAAACCTAATTGCTCCAGCATTGACAATAAGGTATATCACCTTTATAGTTGTGAACGGTACAACATGTACAAGATATCAAACTCTGTTGGTTTGAGTAATAAAAAGAGACAAATCGATGATAGCTGGAAGATCTCTTGTTAATGTTAAAAATGCTTTTGGGAAGCTGGAAAGGGAGGCCAGGAGATTTGGCCTAGAAATTAATGAAGAGAAGACAAAGATTATGATCTTGAGGAAAAAGAAACCCATGCGACCCCAGATGTGCTATACAATTGGAAACTACACATTCCAATGTGTTGCTAGTTTTAAGTATCTTGGTGCACAGTTTAATGAAGCATTGGAGGAGGAGGAGGAGATCCAGGCACGCATTATCGCGGCTAATAAAGCTTTTTTCGCAATAGCTCATCTTATGAGAAGTAGATTAGTTAGCCGCTTAACCAAGTTAAGGCTATATAAAACCCTCATTAGATCAGTGGCAGCATATGCAAGTGAGACATGGATATTAAAAAAATCAGCAGCTGAAAAGATCGATATCTTTGAACGCAAAATATTAAGGCGCATTCTGGGACCTGTGAAAGAAAATGGGGCATACCGTCTTAGAAAGAATAGAGAAGTATATTCCCTATATGACGATGTGAAGCTCTCCGACTATGTCAGATTACAACGTCTAAAGTGGTTGGGTCACCTCCATAGAATGGATGATGGCAGAACCGTCAAAGAGCTATATAAGGATTGTCCAGAAGGAGTGAGAGCTCGAGGGAGACCACGAGGCAGATGGAAGTACAGCGTCTCAGAGGACCTTCGAAATCTTAACATGTCTCTGAGACTTGCTACGGACCGACAAGACTGGGCAAGAGTGATTGAGCAGGCCAAGGACCGCCTTGTGCGTCTGTCGCGCCTATGAAGAAGACAAATCGAAGTACTTTGAACCGTTGCCTGATGGTGGACCAAAGTCTTGGATTCAGTACTTGGTAAGAAAGTGCTATTTATTGAACAACGGTCATGTTCGTGTGGCCACCTTTTTTTCTTCTATTTTTTTGTTTGTACTGGTCTACTCCTATTGAGGCGAACAGGGCGGATTACTCTTACAGATTATCAACTAATTCTAACCAGAGTCGAGATTCATTCCGTGGGTCCGCCGCGAAATAAATTTCAACCCGCCCAAGACGGATTCGAACCGGCGCCGAAAGAGACTTGAGGTAGGTAAGGTGTGGCTTTAACACTATGACCTTTAACACTATGACCTGGTCACCATTCGCGCTCAACCACCATAATTATCCTTAACTCCAATTTATCAAGACTCAGTGTATTCCAGGAGGGTCAACCAGTCCCAGAGTCAATCCATGTTAGATATAACAATATAAATAATCTGCCACAGCCGTACCCGAACCCGCATCCGTGAGATAAATGTCCAGTGCGTTAGCTGAGTGGAAGAGACCGGCAAAGTTCTTTGTGGGGCTCTACGAAACTTGAACTACGGAAGTCCAAAGCAAGATCCACACTATGTAACGTAACTCATTCTATAAAAGTTGAACAAGTGAAAAATGTTTTACAACACATGTTTTAAAATTCGGTTATATAACTTTACTTCAGTTATATAACATATTGCATCTTAGCCAACGAGATCAAAGTGTACGGTTGATAAATTCTTACATTCCGTTTATCCATTTCTCTTTGGTGACGTCAATCACACGAGCGAGTTAATCGAATTATTTCATGAGAAAAAAAGTGGGATTCTCCAGAAAGACGGGAACAATAAGCACGATTTCTAGGATAAATTAGATGCTGCTTAAGGCGCCAATATGGATGAAATCGAAGCGAATACTGGATCTTCGCTTCCAACCAATATGAGAATTAGTTGACGTCCGCACGATGGTATAGAAGGATCAATCTAATTAGGGATTGATAAATTATTTGCCACTTCTATAAATTTGTTTTATTGAAAACTAGTTTCGAATGTTATACATTCATCCTCAGTTCTAAAAACACACAAAAAATTCCAAAATAAGCAATTCAAAATATAGTTTGGTATTATTATACATATTAAATTATATGTAATATAAATTAGTATTATAAAACATTTATGAATTATGAATTTAATTAAGACAAGAAATCAAATACATTTAAACCTTGGTGAGTAGCAACATGTATTTGATTTATTTTCTTAATTAAATTCATAATTCATAAATGTTTTATAATACTGCTTTATATTAAATCTAATTTAATATGTGTAATAATACCAAACTATATTTCGAATTGCTTATTTTTGAATTTTTTGTGTGTTTTTAGAACTGAGGATGAATGTATAACATTCGAAACTAGTTTTCAATAAAACAAATTAATAGAAGTGGCAAATAATTTATCAATCTCTAATTAATATGAGAATTGATCATATATCTACTGACTCACCCTTTTGTTTTAACCTTTTTATCCTATTGAGTTTATCTTGTTCTTTTCATAAACAAACTTATATAACAGACTTGTTGTATAACATAATATTGAAAAGTTACATAATAATATTATAATAAAACCAGCATAATCATTGAGAAATATCCTGAAGTTAATACGACAGGATCGAGAAAAAGACTCGGGATGATACGAATTGGAAACGGAATTTGTTAAAACAACAGAGAATTGTACAACTTCCATTTGCCATTTTTTTTTAACGTTTTCGCAATAACCAATTCCAATCTAATTAATAAATTTGAAATGATTACACATACCATTTCTGGTATTTGTGCCCGGATGTTGGAAAGTTCTTTAACAAAGACAATTAAAATGTTCCATTGGCCATCATTATTTATTTGTTTATCGGTCATTTTTTTTTTTTATAAGTTCTAATCTATTACTGATTAGGTTTTAACTCCTTCACTGCCTGTTATTTTGCTTAAATGAATTTGCATTTTAGTTTAGTTTGTTTACTTCAGTTATATAACATATGGAATCTTAGCCAACGAGATTCGATGGGATGGAAGTGTTCGGTTGCGCAAGTGTGGTATTCGATTGATAAATTCTTACATTCCGTGTATCCATTTCTCTTAGGTGACGTTAATCGCACAAAAAGACGAGGGGTTAATCGAATTATTTCGTGAGAAAAAAAGTGGGATTCTGCAGAAAGACGGGAACAATAAGCACGATTCCTAGGATAAATTAGACACTGCTTAAGACGACAATATGGATGGCGTCAATCATTATAGCTCATGCAAGATATTTTATTATAAAATACCTATACCTAAATCATAAAAGTTAAAAGACTTTTTGGCGCTATTAATAAAAAAAAAAAAGTAAAAAAATACTAACAAAAAAAAGGTAATACCTATCTTGAAAATTATATATTGTTTGTTTTTTATTCCTTTTTCACATTATTGTTTGAAATTAATGTTAACTGATTAGAATAATAAAATGTATTAATTCTCATGAGTTTTTCCCCCTTATTTATTGACGTGTTTTCATTTTTCGTAGCAGAATGGAATAAATCCAAATTATTTAAGTTTTTTTTTTTTTTAAATCGGTATTTGTCAAAGCTATTTACGATGTATTTTACAAATCCATTTCTGATTTAGTTTAGATAATTCTTATTGAATAATTTTTGGGTTTCCTGAAAAATTTTCAATTTTGGATTTAATCGCATTTTGCATCTCCACCCCTCAAATAATGTTATAGATAACTTATTTTTTTTAAAATATATTGTTAATCGTTTCAAATAGCGATACGAATTAGTTACTTTAATGAATATATTGACCCTTGCGAATTTGTAAAAATAACTCATATATTATGCTTATTTTAATAATTAGGGATTAATAAATTATTTGCCACATCTATAATTTTTGTGTATTTAAAACTAGTTCCGAATGTTATACATTCATCTTCAGTTCTAAAAACACATAAATATTCAAAAATAAGCAATTCAAATACAGTTCGGTATTATTATACATATTAAATTAAATGCGATATAAATTAGTATTATAAAACAATTATGAATTTAATTAAGACAAGAAATCAAATACATGTTGGTACTCACCAAACAGAAAAGTTTGTATAATTTAAGTTTCATATAATCTACTTAAACCTTGGTGAGTACCAACATATATTTCTTGTCTTAATTAAATTCACAATTCATAAATGTTTTATAAATACTAATTAATATTACATTTAATTCAAAACTGTATTTTGAATTGCATATTTTTGAATTATAACATTCGAAAGTAGTTTTCAATAAAAACAAAATTATAGAATTGGCAAATAATTTATCAATCCCTAATTAGATTGAACCTTCTATACCATCATGCATACGTCAATTTACTTTAATAATTTTTTTTTTTTTATTTAGCTAAAAAAATCTTATGCGCACCCGTAAATATCTTACAATGAGCAAAAGGGCTAATTTTATGTCAGATTTAAGATTATCGAGGATTATAAAATGTACTTTTAATTAGGTTGCACTATTTTTTGCTGATACACTCACCCACGCTGTAGATCAGTCGGGTCGGAATTACTTCGTCATCATCTCTGATGGGAACTATAATATCATTTAAATTAACGGTAAACGATCACTTTCACAATAATAAGCGTATTACTGTTTATATATATATATATATATATATATATATATATATATATATATATATGTATATATATAGATCAGCATCCAATAGGGGATGTGATTTTATGTTTTCTCAACAAATTTTAAAATTTAACAACGAGAGTCTATATAAATAACGGGTAGTAATACATAGTCTAAAGAAATCTCCGAGAGCTCAAGGATTGTGAATGATTGATAAAATTGAACATGAGGGAGGGGGGGGGGGAGTACAGGTGCAGAAGTTGCAGCTGGCGTGCGATCGTTCATGAACGAGATTAGAAAATGAACCAAACTACAGTCGGCTATAAATTTGCGTAGCCCTTCGAGAACTTTCGTGTTAACATGATAATTAATTATTTGGCAATATTAATTTAAAAAAAACAAACAACTAAACTAGTAATATCTGCAGCTTAAAGTTTTCGAAAGAGATCAATCCTGCCATTTTTGAAACTTTATAAATATTACTTTTTATAAATATTTATTGGTTATTGTTCATGTTGAATTGTAGAAGACAAAAATTCTGAAGACGGAGGAATACTTCGAAACGCCGGTGAAGTTTTCGCTAAAAAAAACAACAGTAGATTGGTTTATTATTCTAAATTTTCTTTCACGAGATAAAATTATTTATTGTTATTTTAGTTTATTTCTAGAAGCAATTACAAAAATATATATTCTGCTAACGCTATCAGTATAATAAATTCTCTTTTAATCAATTGTAAATAAATAAATAAACCTTTATATCTCAGGATAGTTAACGGGTTATACGCCTTTAAATAGAAAGAAACTAACAAATAAATAAACAAACGTAACGGAAAGTTAAACATAACACGTGGAGAATGTTTTAAAACAGGTTCAACGAGAATGTTTAGAACTCGAAAAGTTTATTTCTCACGACAGGAAAATGCAGCCCCAGGGAACAGCTGCTACAACCCAGTGAGAGAGAGAGTGAGAGAGTGAGTGAGAGGGGGGATAGGTCTTCCTGAAGGGTTTTACCTGTTATACCCTAGGGCGTTACCTGCTATACCTGAGGGTATTGTTTGTAGAACCCTTGAAGGTCCCCAGTGGTTCTGTGCCAGTCTAATAAGCTTGGACCCTGAAAAAGGGGGCTTTATCTTTCCCATTCTTGTCGTAGAGGTCAACGGCTATATAATAAACCCTAATTGCCCACATTTATTTTTCCCACTGGAGATGGCTCCTTATTTGGCTGTACTTTCTCGTTAATTTTCGAAGAAAAATGTCGATGTTCCTAGTACGTTTTAATAATCAGCCGGTTCGTTATTTATATGTTCAAATATTTATTCAATATTCTTTCGAAAATAAATAGTAACTAAATAATAAATTATCCTCCAAAGTTATATCGCTTATAGTCTGTTCGGTGTAACTTGATCCTCGAATATCTTGTTAGGCGGCATAGTATAGCTGATGCGCCTTTCGGAGTCAGCAGGAACTTGAATGGTCAAATTACTAAATTTCAAGAAAAACAGTGTTGGTTAAATTTGATTTTATTTCCCCAGAAACATAACGAAGACTTTCACCATTTAAATGACCGTTCTTCGCTTTTTAATCATTTTTATTATTACTAGAATTTTTCGTTGTAAATGCTTATAGTTTATCAGTGATAAACAATAAATTAATAGTACCATAACTATTCTTTAAAAAGTTATGGACAAAACCTTGTTAATTATAGTTTTATCTGAGAGCCTCCTGACAAATTATGCCGGGTGTCCGTTCCTCTGGGGCATTAGCAAACAAACTGTTGGATCCCCTGACCCTGGAGCTAAAATAAATCGATATTTTTTACTTTATATTTGTTCCCCAATATATCGTAATATCGATATTAAAATTAGAGTATCGAAAACCGATATTAAAAAATTCTCTTCCCCCCCCCAAAAAAAATAAGGACGACGGGTTCGGCAAACAAATAACCATAAAAACGTGAGGTATGGTCTGTCCGTATTACTATCTATAGTGGCTGTGTTATAGGGAAGGGATGTAGATAGGATCGATATTATGCTTTCAAAATCTTTATAATATTTAATATGTTATTTAAAAATATATTAAATATTTTTATAAAATAAAAAAAGCAAAACGAATAGGAGGAAGATTAGGAGATAACCTGTTTCTTGATATTTAAATCCCGCAGGATATGAATTTAATAAAAACGATATCTTATTGATATCGACAGTGAAATATCGATATTTAATAAAAAAAAATCGTAATTATTATGTATGGGCACAGAAATATTTATATTACAATAACAATATCTTGATTACATCGGTATAGAAATATCTCAATTATATGGGCCTAGGAATATCGATATTATAAAAACAATACCTTAATTATACGTTTCCAGAAATTTCGATATTAAAAAAAATTATCTTAATTATATAGGTACAAAAATAACGATATTATGAAAACAATATCTTAATTATATCGGAACAAAAATATCGATTTTATAAAAACAATATCTTAATTATATCGGCACTGAATAATCGATATGTGATGATTAAAAATATCGAACTACTATTTCGATATATTTAAAAACTATCGGTGCTATATATATTTATCAATATTTTTTTTCGATATTCACATCCCTAACTGAACAGAAGTATCCGAGCCCCTGAGTTCTGCACGAAACGTAAAGATAAATTAAAATTACTTGATTCTAAGCTTATAAAGTCTTAAGCATCATTAAGATCATGTGTGTCTTAACTAGTCTCGCTGACGTACTCTACGCTAATCCGATACCGACGTAGGAAGGTTGTAACTAATTGATCTCGTGTGTCGATTAATAAAAATAGAAATACATTTCAGTACGTCCGCCATTTCGTCTCAAAATTTCGGATAACAGTTTAATGTAATTAATTTCGTTACAGCACTAAATAACAATAATAATAATTTTCGTCTACATTTTTGATGTTGTATTTTTATGAAAAATATACAAAGTATTTAGGCTTTGGACCCTTCGCCATTTTGTTTTATAATGGCGGGTGGCAGGTTTATATTTCTTTGGGGTATAAGTTTTTTCGGCTCTTCATGACAAAGAGAAAAAAGTTTCATCGGAACTAGTTCAGGTGTTTTTTTTTATTTTTTTTTATAAGGAGTTAACGATGTTGGCATTACCGGATGCCAAAACGTTTGGCAGAGGAGTAAGGTTTCTTATACCTGGCACAATAATGAATACAAGCACTATATATGGGCACAGCTCTGTGACCCAGAGAGAGGCTCCAAGCCAGCGAACACTCGATACACAACCCCTCCCTTAAACCAAGGGTTCTCGACCTCAAGGGTTTGGTAGAGGATGGGGGGGGGGGAGGAGAAGAAATTTTAGGGAGGCGTCGAGAAACTTTTACAACGAGGTAACTAACATTTAAGCATAGGACATAAAAACTAAAACATCGTTCAGTTAATGAGAAAAATATAACTACTATTGTTTATATTTTGTTTTACGGAGAAAATAGTTTAGCGATAACTAGCATCGTAAAATGATTCTAATACAATTTATATTTTTCTTCTATCTTCATTTTTTATTTATTCCGTCATTTTATTGTCTCCTTCACGCATTCTTCTGTTCGCCATTCCTTTCTTGACGCCCTCCAACCAGCTTCTTCTCGGGCGACCCCTCTTCCGTTTTCTCTCTGGTCTCCATTCCAAAATTCTTTCAGGCCATCTATCTTCATAAATGCTAGAAACATGAGTGTATGAAATCTCTAATCGGTCGCCATTTTGAAACAAATGGCTGATGGTAATGTCGCGTTCCGAGGATCATCCTGGGGTGACCTTTGACCTTGGTACCAAATGTAAAAGAAAATCGGCGCAATATACTTGAAAAAAGCCGCGGACGGCGGACGAATGGATTTTTTTTTATATTCGATTTTTGAATTCTACGTATCTTGAAAAGTAAAACTTCAAATTTTGAGGGGAGTTTAATTTTTTTTTTCCTTGGTCGTTAACAAATTCTTATTATTGTAAATAATAAACAGAAAAATATAATAAAGAGGTACAGAGAAATAGACATCACTGTATCTAATAAACAACTTGTGAATCTACGTATTCCAAGCGTAATAATGAATATTACAAAAAAATTACTCCCACTCGAAAAACAATGCGTCAAGTTGACATTTACTCTCTTCCGTCTTCGGTTATAAGGGGAATAAAAATATTTTATTTAATGAACGATGGTAGCCAAATCATACAATAGGAGTACTCACAATCTAATTTAGCATGCTAAATGATTAGAATGCTGAATTCAGGATCATCAGATGTATATTTTATTTATTCAAGTGAGTCTTAGTTTTTGTTTACTTGACACTTTTAAACCTGATGCAGAAGCGGAATGCTTTCACTGTGACAGACGCAATCCTCATAGCTTGAGCAGGGATCCTACTAAATCAGGCTGAGAGGTGGAATGGGGGCTAGGTTTCGCCATAGAGGGAGTAAGGTCGCCTATAAGCTCAATGTGTACATATTTAATTAATTAGTAGTTTATTTTCACTATATCTATAAACATGTTACAAAAGCAATACATTACTCTTTATTTCCCAAACAAAAATAACGCTGTATAAATTCTTTAATAAGCTCTTTAAACGCTTGAAACTGCCTGACTTCCTCAGAATTAGCCGAAGTATTAAAATTACAAGAACGAAAGGCTTCTCTACTTGCGATGTGTATTTGACGTCGTATTTTTGGGTCGGTTAGTATGGAGATTATTTGTGTGAACCCCCAATACCTCCTACCCCACTATCCAGGAACCGCCATTGGTTAAGGCTGATCTTCGGCTGAAGTTTATACAGCGATTGGTGATGTCGCCATCGAACTTTCAGATTCGCTAAGGCTTTACCATTGATTTAATTATTACTATGTTGTTACAAAAGTCCTTGTGCATTGGTGTAACTTTATTTTATTATAGATTATATATTTGAAACATTATTGAATACTACTCTTCAAAGTAAAGTCCATTGTTTCCAACTACTTTCACCCACCTTTCTGCCAGTAATTGGATTTGATGCAGGTACCACTCCTTTGGTTTTGAGGCAAAGAACTCTTCACATCCAATTTTTACGTCCTCTTAATCATCAAAGATCCGACCTTTTAAAAAATGAGCTATTGATCAAAACAATATCATAATCTGATGCCGCAATATCTGGGCAGGATGAGAAGGAAGTGCAGGGACATTGTCCTGTTGCAAAATGGCTTGGTTCCTGTTGACCAAAGCGGGGTACTTTGCACTCAAAACTGCATAAACTCTGTTTAGCTGTTCACAGTAAAGGTTTGGGTCCCTACTACGTTCGATCAATCAGGAGTAGCTGCATGTGGGTCCTGGTTCACACAATTAAGAAGGTCATCAACGACCGATGGGCGACCTGACCTGGGTTGTGCGGCTGTATTTCGATGGATAATTGGCTCTCTTTCTATGGCTCAAATTCGGCTGCTTTTTTCCAGTAATGTCTCAAAAGACCGCGAATCACAATATTTTTTTCAGGCACCGCACGTGCGTTTTAAAAATGTAAATGACACCATAAAGCCAACTCAAGTCACAAGGAATTAAGGATTAGTCCAAGTAAACATTGACGCAAATATTAGGAACGAAAATATTCTTATAGGATAATTATGAGAGGTGGAATTAAGGATTGTGTTCATGCACAAGGACTTTTGTAACAACCTAGTATAGTATGGTGGTAAAAAAGTGTAGGTATTGAATACAAAACACCAATAAACATATTCTAATTGAGTTAATTGAAACAAAATAGTAATTATTGCTGTCGATAATGAGGTTTAGTGTGGGAAAAATGATGATATTTTCCACAGAACATGTAATATAGAATATGCTATTCGATATCTCTGGTATCTTCACACAATAGACAATAGGATAGTGGAAGAAAACATGTTTTGTTTAGAAATGATGAACGTATTTTCACAAACTAGAAAATAGGGAAGAGGAAGAAAACATGTTTTCCGCTTTAGTGGTAAACGATCCCTTTTTACTTCCTTATACGAAGTAAAGGAAGTATTGTAATCGTGAAAATTTTCGGTTTTCAGATTTCAACGGAAATATCCATTTTGACCATCCCTGAATCCATTTCGACTAGTTCCGTCGTGGCGTCTGTACGTACGTACGTACGTTCGTATCTCGGATAACTCAAAAACGGTTTGCCATAGAAAGTTGAAATTCTGTATTTAGGATTGTTGTAAAATCTAGTTGTGAACCTCTCTTTTTGGTCACTGCTTAATCACCTGAAGTGGTACTTTACTTGAAGGTCATAATTGATTTCCATCAAATATTATACAAAAATACTTTGCAAAAGTTCTCAAATTTGGTATTTATAACTTATATATTGATTTAAATAAAATACTAAATTTTGGCCTAAATTGGAAAACCGGAAGCGGTACTTTACTTGAAGGTCATATTAGACTTTCATCAAAAATTATATTAAAACATAATGTAAAACATCTCAAATTTGGTAAATAGTGCTTTTATATCGATATGAGTGTATTTACTATATTTTGGTTAAAATTGGTAAGCCGAAAAGAGTACTTTACTTGAAGGTCATAATAAGCTTACATAAAAAATAATATTTAAATTAAATACATAAATCATATGTTTCGGTAATAAAGGTTACAATCGCAATTTGGTTTCCAATCCAATTAAACATTTTTATTACTTGTTTTAAATGTTAAAATTTAGTGTAAAATACTGGTTTTCCTTCCTTTTTGTATGTGTGTGTCAATAGATGGATGTCGCGACGCCGAGCGTTGTTTTTGAGGTACTGCAATCTTCGGAAACTAGTAACCAAATTGAGGATCACTTTTTGAGCCAGCGATTTATAGTTTAATAGGCGTACAAGGAAGTCATGTGTTGTCCACATCAGATATTTTAATGTTAAATTCCAGCTCACGTTTCAACCACAAGAGAGAGAGGGAAATGCTTTGTTTACAGCAATGCTGCCTAAATACCTTGGGTTGCTACACCAACAGCATGCTCAGAAATCTATTGCTAGGCATAATAAATACAGCTTTTTTTTCTTTTTTTTTTTAAACTCTAAATACATTATTCTCATCGCTACATTACCAAATTATTTTTTTTTCCTTTTGTTTGCTGTTAACCTTCTATCACTCTTTAATCTATCCCTTACTTCTCTTTCCAGGGACCCTCAATTATTTCTTGAAATAACGCCTTTTTTTTTTTTCCTTTTTTCTTTATAAATTAAAAAATAAATAAATAGCTAATAAAATAAATTACTTAATAACATTAATCAAATGTCCACATTTTAGAATGCACACCCAAGCATCAAAATTAGTAAAAGAAATAATAAATAAACAAAAATATATGGATAAATGCCAATGGCAACAGATATACTTAAAGAAAAAATAAATAAATAAACAATAATCATAATAAATAAATAACAATAAATAAATAAATTAATAAATAAATAAAAAAAGTAAATTCAACTTAGTAGTCCCCAGTACGCTCTTGCCCCTGTCATAAGAAGTGCGTACGAGGTATCTGGAAGACTCAAGATTCAAACAGTTAACGATAATGGGGTAAATGCGAAATAGTTCGTATGCAAAGGATTATTTTACTGATGCAATCATCGAAAAAAGGTAATAATTATGTCTGACATCCACATTTTTCAGTGACAGTCATGAAAGTGAGAAGTAGAACAGAATTGAATAAATGCAATCACAAATCGTTGCAATGCATTTAAAGTCGAACCTCTGTATATCGAACTTTATTTTAGGAATCTTGAATTTTTATAAGAGACAAATATTCTGTTTATCGAATAAAATTTCTACATATCGAACAAAAAATTCAAATCTAAAAAGTATAAAATGTAATTGTCTTAAAAAAGAGCCCTTGGGGTACAGCTTTACATGAAGCGCGCGTTATCACTGGTTCCTTCCGATCTTACCAGAAGGTCGCCGGACTAGGATACTCTAGCGCCCTTTGTGCTAATTGCTTTGCATTCAATTGTAACATTCGTGTTCATTGGAATTATTACTGCTCTAATTATATATTATTTAAAATTATTAGTACTGTCTACTTCCGTCCAAGGAATAAACAAAACAGCAACGGATCATTTTCAGTTGAGGTCATGATCTTACCATCATTTAAATTATTACTGCTTTAAACAGCTGACGACTTCCGCTCGCTGCGCTCGCTCAAGAGATAACCAAACTCCAAAAGTTCCTTCCTTTTCATTTGAGGTCGGATCCTTACCGTAATTTAAATTATCAATCCTTTTAATTATTACTACAACTTCCCCAGATTAACGGAAGTCGAAAGCACTAACAATTTTAAATAATAATGTAATTAAGGCAGTAAAAATTTTAATAATTGCAATGGATGCGAATGTTACAATTGAATACAAAGCAGATAGTTAGCACAAATGGCGCTAGAGTGTGCTAGTCTGGCGACCTTCGGGCAAGTTCGGGAGTACCAAGTGATAACGCGCCCCTCTTGTAAAGTTTTACCGCCCTTGGTTTAGGTACATAAGAATGGGTAATAATTAAATAATAAAAAAAAATTGTCCACTGGTTTACAAAGCGATGGAAATTCTGGAAAGATCATGTTTCAGAAAAAGTACAGAAGTATCTAAATTCTCCGAATCTCTTTCCTAACTAAGAGTGAAATTTTCATTTTAAATTCGGATTAACTTTGCCTTTCTTGTTGTGAGCATTGCTCCTAAACATGACTTCGGTGAGGAAATTTACACAAATAGACATTAGAAGCTATATTGTGCGAAAACAAAAATAAATTAATTTTGTTTATATGTTTGCAAATTTTTAATACTTGTCCTTATTAAATTATAAATGTAGATTCGTTAAAAATCTTCAATGATAGTTATGATTTGTACAATTTTTCAAATAAGTGCTATTGATCGTTCAGTTTTGTTTTTCTTAAACTCTAAAAAATTACCTTTGGTACGTCATTAACCCCCAAAAATTTCCTTTGATACTTCTTTAGCTATAAGAATAGCTATAATTGATTTTAGCCTAAAAAATTGCTATCTTTCTATATATCGAAATTTCCATATATCGATTTTTTTTTCAAGGAACCTTCAGATTCGATATGTAGAGGTTCGACTGTAATTATAATCAAATAATATTATCATTATTAGTTATTATTAATAGCGAAACTATAATAATTGCAAAAATGACAGGATTGGCCTTGAAAGATGAGAAATGACACTGCTAATTAAAAGTTCACATGATTGCAATTGTCTCTCTGCTATTAACTCACAGATCATAATGACGTTGCATTAAATGAGTCGATATATCCTCTCATAATACTAGACTCAATATTTTCTTCAAGAGTTGTGTGTTTACCAGCTCAGGAATGTAAGCCCCCCCGTGGAAAGTTTATTAACAGTGAAAAGCTTTCTGCTTATCCTCGTTACAACGTTTGACCCATTTCTGAGAGGCATCTCTCTCCCATCTTTTCGCGCAGTTTTCATAAGGAACTCGAATAATTCAAAAGGATCAGGTTTCGTAAAATTTCGCACCTAATTAATTACTAACCGAAATAATAATCAGAAGACTAAGATTCTACGGGCACGTGGTAAGAATGGACTAAGGGAGATTAAACAATAAACTCTTTGACAGAATCCGTGAAAACAAGAGCGTAGGAGGATATGTAAAACAAATGAGAGAGAAAACAGCACTAAAATATCTGATGTGGACAACACACGACTTCCTTGTACGCCTATTAAACTATAAATCGGTGGCTCAAAAAGTGATCCTGAATTTGGTTACTAGTTTCCGAAGATTGCAGTATCTCAAAAACGACACTCGGCGTCGCGACATCCATCTATTGACACACACACACACACACAAATGGGAAGGAAAACCAGTATTTTACATTCAAATTTAACACTTAAAACAAGTAATAAAAATATTTAATTGGATTGGAACCCAAATTGATTTGTAACCTTTAGAACCGAAACATATGATTTATGTATTTAATTTAAATATAATTTTTAATGTAAGCTTATTATGACCTTCAAGTAAAGTACCCTTTTCGGCTCACCAATTTGAACCAAAATAAAGTAAATACATTCATATCGATATAAAAGTCCTATTTACCAAATTGAAATGTTTTACATTATATTTTAATATAATTTTTGATGAAAGTCCAATATGACCTACAAGTAAAGTACCGCTTCCGGTTTTTCAATTTAGACCAAAGTATAGTATATCATTTAAATCAATATATAAGCTATAAATACTAAATTTGAGAAGTTTTGCAAAGTATTTTAATATAATTTTTGATGTAAATCAATTATGACCTTCAAGTAAAGAACCACTTCCGGTGATCAAGCAGTAACCAAAAGGGAGGTTCACAACTAGATTTTACAACAATCCTAAATACAAAATTTCAACTTTCTACGGCTAACCGTTTTTGAGTAATGCGAAATACGAAAGTACGTACGTACAGACGCCACGACGAAACTAGTCAAAATGGATTCAGGGATGGTCAAAATGGATATTTCCGTTGAAATCTGAAAACCGAAAATTTTCAAGATTACAATACTTCCTTTACTTTCGTACAAGGAAGTAATTAGAAACAACATACAAAAATTGCCTGAATAGAGAACAATACGGAAAAAAAACTCAAATAAATCAAAGTTCTTGTGGAAAATAAAGAAAAACGGAAGGGTACTGCGTGGTCCAAAGAGAGGAAGCAAAAGTTATGATATTCGCGTGGTCTTAAAAGACCGTTTCGTGAAAAAAAAGAAGAAAAAAAATCATTTCAACTAACCGTAGTATTGCAAATACCCCCTCCCCCCCCTCACTGCGCAGCGGTAGAGAGGGAAAGAATATGATGATGATGAGTATTGGAAATGTGAACATTCTATAGAACCTTGAAAATTTGAAAAACAATTCATCATTTTTTCTTAGAAAGTTCATATGATCCCAAGTATTTCTCAAAATTCTGTCCAGTAATAAAGGCACTTTTCATAAAAGAAGAAGGAGACATATCAGCCAACATGAAGGTTCAGTGCCGTTACCGCCAACAATCGTCGCCTGCATACCTTCTTTCCAACCAACATCAACTCTTCTTTCCTTCAGCAATAAGTCAGACTTCCCACCCACCTGTCTCTCGTACGATTACATAATTTAGAAGAACCAAATAAATGCGAAATCATCAAACCTACAGATTCAATTGTAGGTCACTTCTCGTTTCAAACTATGGCAAAAACCAAAAATTAAATATAATAGTTACTTCTAGTATCTTATCTAAAAACACATAAACATTCAAAAATGAGCAATTCAAAATACAGTTTGGTATTATTATACATATTAAATTAAATGTAATATAAATCAGTATTATAAAACATTTATGAATTATGAATTTAATTAAGACTAGAAATCAAAAACATGTTGGTACTCACCAAAGTTTAAGTAGGTTATATCAAACAGAAAAGTTTGTACTGGTTTCTTCTCGCATTGAACTAAATTGTAATGATTGTGCAGCCAAATACACAGAAAAAACTGGAAGATCGCTAAATCAGAGATTAAAGGAACATAATATTAATACAGAGAATTCCAATTTTGCGATTCATTTATATGAAAAAAAAACATGAATTCATCAAAGACTCAGGAGTTAAACTAATATATCACGTTAAAAACAGCCTCAAATTAAATATATATGAAGCACTTGAAATAATAAAATCCTTCAAATCCAATCCAGATTTTTGCTTAAATGACCAAATAAATATCTCCAATAGTCCAATCTTAAATTTATTACCATCTATAACAGAAAAACCAATTACTCATCGGCATTACTGGAAAAATCCCGACCCTTAAACCGTTTGTATATAAACACCCTATAAAGAAAGAATCGTCTATTGAAAGAATTGTCTATAAATAAAGAATCATTTCAACTCAGCATAGTATAGGAAGAAGAAGGAGAAATATCAGCACAGCAGAACATGAAGGTTCAATGCCGTTACCGCCAACAATCGTCGCCTGCACACCTTCTTTCCAACCAACATCAACTAGTAATAAGTCAGACTTCCCACCTGCCTCTCGGACGATTGCATAATTTAGAGGAATCAAATGAATGCGAAATCATCACACCTACAGATTCTGTGGAAGGTCACTTCACGTTTCAGGCTATGGAAAAAAACAAAAATTAAATATAATAGTTACTTCTAGGATTATGGTTAAAAATGAATATCCATTTTATCTTATCGTAAATTTAATTATTTAAGTAATCGAAACGATATATATTTAAATAAAATAACGTTACATACAAACGAAAATTATTATTTACCATTATACCCGAGCGAGAACTCTCGCATTAGATATCTTGATGAATTCGAAATATAAGCGATTTTAGGGAAACATATTTATTCGTATTAATAATATAATATTATCAACAAGTTTATTTAAAACACACATTTGGTGAAGCTTTATAATAGTTTATAATGACTATGTTCTAATAATAGTTAATACTTAATAAGTAATTAGCTTGACCTACTGGAAAGTACCCCCTCAGTTTAAAAGTTAAGCAATAAGACTCAGCTATATCACTTTCTGTTTGCAGTATTCTATCATTCATGGAAACCTAAAAACAACATTTTAACAGAATAATTTAAAACTAATTAAAAAGTTTTTGTATATACTCAGCTTGCTTTTACATGTATATAGTTGCCATGACAACGGCACGTATGCAAGATGGCATAGGACCCGTGCGGACATATAACGTGCGTTATCTCGAAAACAATAGATTTTTGGGTCTTAAAACGCTAGACCAATACGCTCCATGGGAGCGTATATGATCTTAATGCCCGCGTCAAAATCTTTAAAACCCAACTTATCCCGTCTCGATCCGCCGACTCTCAGTGGTCAAAGTTTTGAAACCTTCCAGTTTTTTCGTCACTTTTATTTAAGCCCTTGTTAGATTTTAAGAAAAAAAATTGGAATTCGTCACATCTCCGTGAAATTCCCTTTCTTTTGATATCTCACTCGTCAAAATCCATCGCTCCTGAGAGCCGGAAAAGGGATCTATACTACCGTAATAATATATAGTAGTGATTTATATAAGCTAGAAGCTTATAGGGGGCAATATCTAAAATTTCCCAACTATTTTATATACCCTGATTGAATGTATTAAATTTAAGAAAGAAAAAAAAAACTCAAAATGACAGGGAATCAATCATGCGCTTAGTGAAAGTATCATCTTGTCTCCTTGGCCGCTAATCACCTGATTGGCTTCCTTCTTCGGATTTTCCCTCCCCATTAGAATAGCGATAGGTCTCAAGTTACACCGGACAGACTATTAAAGAGTATGTAGACCGGACATAATTTTATTATATATAAACTATTATATATAATCGCATTGCTATTCTGCTTCCATTTATCAGAGGGTTATATACAAACATACAAAATTTATGTTAGTAAAGAATGGAATGTTAAATCACAAATAGGGAATCCATACACATGGCAAGCCGTTTGAAAAATCCTTCTGTCTTTTTTTTAAAAACAGCAAATCCTTCTGATGTGCGAAAGAAAACCGCTCGGGAACGCCAACATTGACTTTCTCCAATAAATTAGAAAAGTTTTTACTAATCCGTTCGTTTCACAAAAAAAACGATTATTTTATTTTCTCTAAAATCTTTTCTTTAATAATGTAAAAAAATGGGCACAAGTTGTAGAATAACATCTTACCGCTGTAATGCGAGCCATGGAGGTAAGGCTGCGCAATGATCCAATGCGCAGAAGGCGTAGATCTACCTTACATTCAGCTGAAACGTGAAATACTAGAGAAGATATCCTGTTACTTCTACTAACCTTGAGGTTGTAAAACATGGTTGCTCAAACATCCGTTTTCATCTCATCTAATAATATATAATAAGGTAATGCATGAATGAAAATATAAGAACTGGTAACGGTGCTGGTATTGGTGGGGGGAACTAGACCGGCAAGTGGGCCTTGTGGTCCTTTTTGTCAACCCCTGGCGGCAACCTTTACGTCATCGCCGCGTACTAATCAGAGTGGGAGTGTCAAGATTCATTTCCCGGGATCGCTGCGAAATAAATATTAACTGACCCAGGTGGGAATCGAACCTACAACGTTCCGGGCCGAGCACTCTGGCACCCTCGCCCCAACGTGCTCGGCCGTCACGTCCTCGAATATAAAAAAAAAGTAATAATAAATGGATATAAAACAAAGTACATGCTTTCATCTAGGAAAGGCTCGAACAGTGGATATCTCATGGGAAGGGGGTGCAGCTTTGAGAGTTTAAATTATCTTGACACAATTTTAACCAAAGATAGCAAAATGGAAGAAGAGATAAAGACAAGAATTGAGAAAGGAAACAAATGCTATAGGTCGTTTAGGAACGTTTTTTAAAATCGAGATATATCCCGAAACCTCAAAATAAGGGTAAATAAGACGGTCCTTCGTCCAGTTGTATTGCGCAGTAGGGAGGCATGGGCCCTAACCAAGCAGCAAGGGAGGTTACTGAGTACATGGGAGAGAAAGATTTAAAGAAGAATAAATGGTCCGACCAAAGAAGGAAATCATTTCCGCATAACGACTAACACAGAACTTAAGACCTAAATGGGGAGCCAGATATAGTTTCTTGTCTTAAAAAGAGGAAGAATACGATGGTTGGGTCATTTACATCGTATGAATCAAAGCATATTATGGAAAGGCATCCATGGAACAATGAAAATGACCAACCATCTTATTCTTCTTCTTCTTTACCATCCTCCTTTAGTGCCTCTCAGCGTGGAGGTGCCCCGATCCAAGACTGCCAAGCTTCTCGATCTCCAGCCAGCGCTTTAATTACATTCATAGACCTTCCCTTCCTTTCACCAATCCCTGAGATGTGATCCATCCATTGTAATCTAGGTCTTCCTCGAGGACGGTGTCCTGTAGGCCTGACTACAAAAAACTTCTTTGGGTCCGGTCCTCATCCATTCTGCACAGATGGCCAAACCATCCCAACTGTCGTCTCTCCACTGTTTCCCTCAGTGTAGTCACTCCCAGGTCTCCCCTTATCCCTGACAAAGAACAGTTTTATGCTGATCTAGAGAGAGAAGTCATCAGAGGTCAGTCATCAGAGAAGTCACCAAACGGTAGCATGGGGATTATCCAAATGGGAGATTTCAACGCAAGGACGGGAAGAGACCATGCAAATGCTCATGATGTTATGGGCCTACATGGAGTATCTGGCTTCCCATTTAGGTCTTTAAGTTTTGTGTAAGTCCTTATGCGGAAAACATTTCCTTCCTTGGTCAGGCGATGTATTCTTCTTTGAATCCTCTTCTCCGTTTACTTATTGACCTCTCTTGATGCTTGGTTAGGGTCCATACCTCCCTACCGTACAATACAACTGGACGAAGGACTGACTTATATATCCTTATTTTGAGGTTTCGGGGTATATCTCGATTTTGAAGAGGCAGGCCTAAACGACGATGGCTGGACGATGTAGAGGCCGACCTTAGATTCTTGCGTGTGCGTACCTGGAGAAGAGCCACAGAAGACTGGTCTGAGTGGAGAAGCATTGTCGAGGATACCAAGGTCCTCAATGGACCATAGCGCCGGAAGAGTTAATTAGTTAGTTATATGCCATCATATGATATCCCTTCACCAAGATTATCTGGATTGGTTTGACTCGAAATCCTATACGCTTAACAATTCTCGTAGCATCGTTTTCATCTCATATGGTATATGGTATATGATATATGTGTGGGTGAACAACTTAGAAAGAACATTGCGGATGCGCCTGGTTGGTCTTTTGTTATTGAATTAACAATCAACTTACAAATTAAAGCACGCGTTTAAAAGAACGTAAAACAAAGAAAATCAAAAAAAAAAAATTCAAGATGGTGCATTTCAGCTTGAAAAACCAAAATATATAGAATATAATAGAAAAATAAACTTTTTTCTGGGACTAGGTCCCTTAAGATTAACAAGTATGTACAAGTAAAAAAGATAACAGAAACAATTTCTGGCCAAAGACTACATTAATAAAGCTCAATTAATAATTGCAATCTTCTCAATTAAACATATAAGTAACGAAAAAAAAAAAAGAATATCCTTTTGATAAAAAAATATAATAAATAAAAATATCTGATGTGGACAAGACATGACTTCCTTGTACGCCTATTAAACTATAAATCGGTGGCTCAAAAAGTGATCCTGAATTTGGTTACTAGTTTCCGAAGATTGCAGTATCTGAAAAACAATACTCGGCGTCGCGACATCCATCTATTGACACACACACACAAATGGGGAGAAAAACCAGTATTTTACATTCAATTTTAAAAATTAAAACAAGTAATAAAAATGTTTAATTGGATTGGAAACCAAATCGCGTTTGTAACCTTCATTACCGAAACATATGATCTATGTATTTAATTTAAATATAATTTTTTATGTAAGCTTATTATGACTTTCAAGTAAAGTACCCTTTTCGGCTCACCAATTTTAACCAAAATATATTAAATACATTCATATCGATATAAAAGACCTATTTAACAAATTTGTGATGTTTTACATTATATTTTAATGTAATTTTTGATGAAAGTCCAATATGACCTTCAAGTAAAGTACCGCTTCCGGTTTTCCAATTGAGACCAAAATCTAGTATGTTATTTAAATCAATATATAAATTATAAATACTAAATTTGAGAAGTTTTGCATAGTATTTTAAAATAATTTTTGATGAAAATCAATTATGACCTACAAGTAAAGTACCACCTTCGGTAATCAAGCAGTGACCAAAAAGAGAGGTTCACAACTAGATTTTATAACAATCCTAAATACAAAATTACAACTTTCTACAGCTTACCGTTTTTGAGTTATGCGAAATACGAACGTACGTACGTACAGACGCCACGACGAAACTAGTCAAAATGGATTCAGGATGGATAAAATGGATATTACCGTCGAAATCTGAAAACCGAAAATTTTCGCGATTACAATACTTCTTTTACTTCGTACAAGGAAGTAATAATGAAATAATTCACAGAATAAAAACTTTGTATGATAACTGAAACAATTATTTACATGAAGTGAGGAGGTGTTGAAAAAAGTGGAATTTGGACGCGGAGAGAGAAGAAGAATGTCAGATATTAGAAGGGAGGGAATTCCAGAGGATAGGGGTGCGAGCAACGTTCGAATGTTTTGGTTCTGTGGGAGGGATATAGAGAAGTCAGAAAGGCGCGATCTTGTTTTCTGTGAATGGGCAGAGGATTTGAATTGCAGGAGGCTGTAGATGTAGGAAGGATACTGGTAGTTGATGGTTCGGTACAGGAAAGATCTGAAGAAATATTGTCTACTAATGTAGGGGAAGAGCCACTTAAACTCGGCGTAAAGCTGAGACACGTGAGACCGCCTCGAGGTACCGAAGACAAATCTTAAAAGCAGTTCATAGCCGTCCGAAGTTATGTACAGATGGCTTTTCTCCCCCAGCGTAACCTCCGGGCCTTTGCTCCGCCTACAAGTTGCATCCTCAAGTTGTTTTCCCTTATAGTTAGGTTAACTAGTTGTTGTAAAGGGTGGACGTACATCCTGCGACAATGTTTGCTCATGTTCCTCCACCAACACTATGTGGATTGGTTTTACTAAAGCCTTCGGACTTCTAAGGACACGCTCAGTAATACCCATCTTACAGTTTCCTGATCCCTTCATTCCGAGAAACATGGTCTTTCCATTCAAGAAACCGTTTCCTAAGAGCAGGCGTTGCATAACGATTAGAAAGTTGGAAACCGATTGGTAACGCTGACGGTTAGAAAGCCTTCAGAAGGAACAGACCAATTGTACTGTTCTCGTTCCAGATAGTCAGCGATACCTTTACAGTTAAATAGGTTAAAGAAACTGAAAGGCGACTGTATAAGTCTTATTGCCGTTTAATAATTAAAGCAGAACAAACCACTATGAATGCAAGATTTAAATTCAAGTAAGCTTTCATTAATTTCAAGTTTTAATCGTATACTCTTTACCTAATAATTTCGAGTTAATTGTAATTTGATCAAATTCATTTTGTGTTCTATTTAATAATGTAAAGAATAGATAGGGATTGATAAATTATTTGCCACTTCTATAAATTTGTTTTATTGAAAACTAGTTTCGAATGTTATACATTCATCCTCAGTTCTAAAAACACACAAAAAATTCAAAAATAAGCATTCAAAATATAGTTTGGTATTATTATACATATTAAATTAGATGTAATATAAAATTAGATTAATACATATTACACATTAAATTAGATTAATATAAAATTAGATTGATATGCATAATAATACCAAGCTATATTTTGAATTGTTTGTGTGTTTTTTAGAACTGAGGATGAATGTATAACATTCGAAACTAGTTTTCAATAAAAACAAATTTATAGAAGTGGCAAATAATTTATCAATCCCTAATTAGATTGATCCTTCTATACCATCATGCGGATGTCAACTGGCCAATCAGATTGATCCTTCTATACCATCATGCGGATGCCAACTGACCAATCAGATTGATCCTTCTATACCAGCATGCGGATGTCTACTCCGTGAGTGGTGTACATTTACCCTTATTGTCGCGGCAACTACAGACAAGGGAATTAAAAAAAAAATATTTTTCCCAATACATTTATTCAATTATATTCCATATTCCACTTTCATAACTTAATGAAGATTTTAAAATGAGAATCTCAGACAAACTTTAACTTTTTTCGTTCTAAAATAATAATTAATAATAATAATAATTAATAATTAATAATAATAATAATAATAATAATAATTCTCTGGAAACCGAACTATTTTGCACTAGTGCCATAACCGCTCCTGCTTGAATATTGAGTCTTTCAGATACCATGTACGCACTAACCCCGTAAGGCAGGGGCAAGTGCGTACTAAATACTATTATCAATTAATTATCAAGCTCATCAAAATGGACGTGATTGAATCGTAGGCTTGAATGCAATATTTAAACATAATCGTAAGGAATATTTTTAAAAACAGAGGAAAAATCTATTTTCAAAAATAAAATTTTTACAGACTTGTAAAACCGAAAATTGTAAAATTTAGTGCGCATTTGCCCCGCATAATCCTATTTTGTTGATATCACGGCCACGGATTGAATATCGAGTTCTACAATGGAAAATTTCAATAGATGATGTTCAAATAAAGAGTGCTAAAGTAAAAGATGGTTTAAATTTAAGTTTTTACTTTTTGACTAAAGCTCTGAAAATAGTTAGTTCCTTCTGCTGTGCGTAAGGTATGTTAAAAAAATATCGGTATATAAAAAATATCTTTCGATATTTTTCCCATCGATATATCGTAATATCCCCTCGATATTACGATAAAATTTGAGTCTCGAAAACCAATATTTTTTTCGAAAAAAAGGTGAAAAAAATATTTTAAAAAAATAAAACAATTCTTCAAGGGCGGCGGTTTCGATAAAGAAAGAGCCTTATATATCTGTGGTGTGGTGTGTTCGTGTTACTATCTATAGTGGCTGTGTTCTAGCGATACTATGTCGAAAGCAAAATATCGATATCTTGAATTCGCATAAAAAAATTGATACTTGAAAATATCGTCAATATTTTTATTTTAAAAAAATAAAGAAAAGTCGAAAAGAATTAGAGAAATATTAGGAAATGAACTTAATAAAAGCAATATATTATTTATATCGGCACAGAAATATCAATATTTCAAAGCATCGTTAAGTCTTTTATTAAATTTAAAAAAAAAAAACTGAAACTAATCGAAAGGAGATTAAGATATAACCTGCTTCTAATTATTTATATCCTGCTGTAAATTTACATAATAAAAACAATATCATAATGATATCCGCAGAGTAATATCGATATTATGACAATATCTTAATGATATCCGCAGAGAAATATCGATATCTCAAAATATTGTTAATTTTTTTACCAAATTTAAAAAAAAAAAAAACGAATCGGAAGGAGGATAGAAAATAATATGTTTCTTAATATTTAAAGTCTGCTGTAAATATTAAGTTATACTTAATAAAAAGATCATTTTAATAATATTGGCGTGAAATATCGATATTATAAAAAGAATATCTTAATTATATCGTCACAGAAATATCGATATTATAAAAAGAATATCTTAATTATATCGTCACAGAAATATCGATATTATAAAAAGAATATCTTAATTATATCGTCACAGAAATATCGATATTATAAAAAGAATATCTTAATTATATCGTCACAGAAATATCGATATTATAAAAAGAATATCTTAATTATATCGTCACAGAAATATCGATATTATAAAAAGAATATCTTAATTATATCGTCACAGAAATATCGATATTATAAAAAGAATATCTTAATTATATCGTCACAGGAATATCGATATTATAAAAAGAATATCTTAATTATATCGTCACAGAAATATCGATATTATAAAAAGAATATCTTAATTATATCGTCACAGAAATATCGATATTATAAAAAGAATATCTTAATTATATCGTCACAGAAATATCGATATTATAAAAAGAATATCTTAATTATATCGTCACAGGAATATCGATATTATAAAAAGAATATCTTAATTATATCGTCACAGAAATATCGATATTATAAAAAGAATATCTTAATTATATCGTCACAGGAATATCGATATTATAAAAAGAATATCTTAATTATATCGTCACAGAAATATCGATATTATAAAAAGAATATCTTAATTATATCGTCACAGGAATATCGATATTATAAAAAGAATATCTTAATTATATCGTCACAGAAATATCGATATTATAAAAAGAATATCTTAATTGTATTGGCACATAAATATCAGCACGTGTGTGTCCTTTTATCGTGACCGGATATAGCGAACTACTATTTCGATATATTAAAAAACACTATATATCGATATGTTTTTTCGATGTTCACATCCCTACTTTTCGTCTTGTCTTATATACTAGTACAAATTAATGCCTGAAATTAAAACATAAGTATGCAAAACGTTTTCTATTTAGCCTTAAATATCTTTTTTAAGTATCAAATTTTGCAAGAACACGTTACTAAGTTAGGTAAAATAGGAACAAGAACAAATCAATCAGCATGGGCATAAATTTATACAAGCCCTAATCGAATCAATATACTTTTATATGAGAGGGTGAAAAGCCAAGCGGTACAAGTGATTTTTTTTTCAAAGATTGAGTTTAATGCAGTTATGGAAAGTTGATGCATATAAAATGTTTTTAAAAAGTAATATTGCACTATATTCAAGCGATATACAGCAGTGCCATAATATAATTATGATATATATGTTTTAACTTTGAACTTCGTTTTCACAAAATTGTTAAATTGCCACTTGTACCGCTTGGATTCTCACCACCTCATATGTATTTATATACAAATGAAATTTATGATAACAAATGAATATCATAACTTCTTAAATTCAATGATTCTAGAATATTTTTTCAATTTTGAATGGACGATTCTTTTAGGAAACCTGTATTGGAAATAATTGTTCCCTCCGTAGAAGTTTCCTTAAAAATTATGTTCTTTCTTGGTTAATAAACACTTTTAGATTTTTTAATAAAATGCAAAAGTTCAACATGTTTATAACACACATAAATTAAATTATGCATCTTAAACATTTTTATATTAAATTTTCAATAAAACCTGAGTAAGATAATGTTCGATGAAACAATAGTGACTCGCGATTTTCGAAGCCGTTATTGGAATACTTTTGTAGGCTGCAGTTGATGAAGTGAGCTGAGTGGAAGGTCAAAGAACGGGGATTAGGAAACTAGGAAATGCCAATCTTTAAATGGAATACCTGGGTATGGTCGTCTTTCTCGGAAAGGTAAAGGAGACATCCAAGGGTCAGTTCTTTCTTCAGGCTGAAAGGAATGCAGATGGTAGGCCTAGGTATAGGCAAAATACGTTACAGCTCCAAAGGATACGAGGCAGGGGACGTGGTTTTACCAGTTATGGACCAAATAAAAATAGTTGACCTGCGCTTTATAAATACTCCTTTATAAGTAACAGAATACCTTTACGAGGGAATACATAAAACCCTTAATGCCACCGCAGACGAACGACTATAATCGGACAGGGTAGAAATAAATAGAGTCCAGGCGCGATAGTTTATTTTTTTAAATTGCCACGGGACTTTCACAACGTGATAATTAGGAGAAATCTAGTAGAAACAAATTGTATATGTTTTAGATGAAATCGGTATGTAGTAACATGGTGAAAACAAATTCATTAAGGTACCGAAAAGTAATTTTTTAACGTTTAAGATATGGAAAAAAAAATTGTTTGAGAAAAATACAATAATAGTGTTTAATAATACGGAAAAAAATGAGTTTTAAACAATTAAAGTCAGTCAAAAAGTTTCGTAAAAAAAAAAAGATTAAAAATAATAACTTTTTTCAGAAATTGAAAAAATATAAAAACAGGTGATCTCGAAAAAATATTTGAACAAGGGCCAAAATGGTCCTAGAGCCACTTTTCGAAGTCTATTTGTTTCCGAGGATTTTCTCTACAGCCCTATTTTCATGAAATATATGTTGTGAGGTTCGATTGAATACCTAAAAAACGCGTTTGAATACTGAGATCTTTCTTGTTCCGGCCGCTAAAAGCGAGGTAGCGGAGAAGTGACGAAGAGTGGGGAAGGAAGCCCTACCCCACTCTTCGTCACTTTCCCTCCAATACCTCACATTGCGTGAAACAGCCCTATGTTGAAACGCCTAAAACAAGTTACCTTCAAGCATTTACTTAAAAAAGAGTTCAAGAAATTAATACATTTATAAGGAAACCTTTATTAATCAGTAGAAAATGGATAAAATCTTCAAGCGTCATTTTCTCAAAAAGAATTAAGCTGGTTTTCCTACAAACTAGCGACTTAAAATTCAAAATTTTTTGGAGTAAATTCAATTAAAAAAATTAAGCTTAAAATTATGTTGGAAATAAAAAAATACCTTAATTACCTACAAGCATTCACTAGCAAATGGGCTTAAGAAATCATTAATACAATCATTACACCTATTATAATAATTTGAAATATGATGAAAACTTCAAGCGCCATTTTCTCGAAACTACACCTATTTGAGTTGTGCCAGTCTTCTTCCAAGGTAGCGATCAATGTTAAGGATTTCCAGAAAAATTTCCAGAGCGAAAACTATGGAAGATGTATTCCATCATTTACTTATTTTATTTGACTCATAATTATTAAATATTATTGTAGAGTGCTATGGGGTAAATGCGTTTTCGGGGTAAGGCCGTAATCGTCACGTTAAATCCAAACCCTCAACTGGTTAGAGCTGTCCTTTACGAAGCATGAAGCCTAAACACTGATGTATCAGAAATCAGTCACGAAAGTTCGCTAAGGTGAAGTGTAACGAGTAGTAAAAATATTAGTTCTAACCTATAGATAAAGTTGGCTCTTTCAGCTGATGCAGTAAACCTGTATCGGTGTTGTTTTGGGAGGATTTTTTTGTTTGCCGTGAGCGGAACGTACATAAGCTATTCTTCAAAATACTTTCTGATTTACATTTCTTCTTGAAATTTTTCTATTTTTGAAGCGCTTGTCCGCAGTCACCCAGCAAAACATGATAGTAGGGGCAAGTGCAGACAATCTGTTGTGTGACAAGTGTGCGTGGTGTACACTTACCCCTACTATCATGTACTATTGGTACAACTATAAACTAGAGGCGCGTTATCACTTGTTCATTCCGAGGTCTCCCGAACGTTTCCGGACTAGCACACTCTAGTGTCATTTGTGCTAACTAACTGCTTTGAATTCAATTGTAACATTCAGTATTCATTGGAATTATTAAAATTGTTCCTGCTTTAATTAGATATTATTTAAAATTACTAATGCTGTCGAACTTTCGGTGATCTGGACAATTTTTTGTAATAATTTAAAGGAGTGATATTTTAAACTACGGTAAGGACCCGACCTCAATTGAAAAGGAACTTTTGGGGTTTATTTATTTCTTGAGCGAGCGTAGCGAGCGGAAGTCGACAGCTGTGATCTAATCAAAGCAGTAATGATTGAAGTTACGGTAAGGCCCTGACCTCAACTGAAAAGAATCCGTTGATGTTTTGTTTAGTTCTTGGGCGAACGTAATGAGCGGAAGTCGGCAGTACTAGTAATTTATAATAATATCTAATTAAAGCAGGAACAATTTTAATAAATCCAATGAATACGAATGTTACAATTGAATGCAAAGCAGTTGGTTAGCACAAATGACGCTAGAATGTGCTAGTCCGGCAACGTTCGGGTGACCTCGGAATGTACAAGTGATAACGCGCCCCTAGTCTATAGTTGTACCTTATTTTTTTCAATGCATATAATCAATTATATTCCACATCCCATTTTCATATCTCAATGAAGATTGTAAAATGTGAATCTCAGACAAGAATTAACTTTTATGGATGATTACACCAGCATAATAATCCTCCGGTAACCGAACTATTCTGCATTTCTCAAAAACCGCTCTTGCTTGAATAATGAGTCTTCCAGATACCTTGTACGCACCTTGTTATTTGATAATTGGATTCTACGTATCTTGAAACGTATAACCTCAAATTTTGTGGGGGAGGGAAGGTATTTTTTTTCTGGATCAATTACAAAGGTTCATTATTGAAAATAATAAATCTATAAATACAAAAAGTATTTAGGTTGTTTCTGCCATCTATGTGAAGACAATTAACTTATCGGGAATTCGTTGAGTTCTCATAGTTTTCCTTAATTCATTTTTCTTCATACGCCTGCTATGATCTAATCAATAGAAATATGTTGCGTATCGACGTCATGTTCCTATGTTTTCTATTTAGCTGCTAATACATTAGTCTATACATATAGGGATGCCATTGGGCAATCATTGAGGATGATTATCCCAAAATTGTGTAAGCTTATGAATACTTTTGAATTTCTTACCTTGTCCTCTAAATTGGATACCTTTCCAAGGGTCTGGTTTGTGGTTACCATTATTTAATAATTAACCAAGATAATGTTCCTACCTTTAAGTTTAATACTAATGTTAATCAAAGTGACTGGCATCTTAATGAAATATATTTAAATTAAATATGGGCATGGTTACTAAAGAACTACCTCCTTGCTAACATTTATCTTTATTCTTCAAAATTAAAATAACAAAAACTATTACAATAAAAAGTTAACCATGGAATGATTCAGCCTAAACTTAGCCATTAATTGTTTTAACATAAATCTCTTATCTGTACTAATTGGTGTTGATGGTTCCTCAGCATCTCTCTTATTTTGCCTAAGAGGGGGTCGAAAACGTTGTTCATTGGCCAACTAGTTTTATAGAGGGAGGAAATTCTGGGATTTCATCGGATGGCTCCACCCCTTGTCCTGACAGCCGGCATCTGCGAACCATTATCCAACTCGTATAATTTAATCATACCTTTTCCAGCCTAAGAGGAACAGTTCTTAAATTTGATTAGGTGTCCCAGCTTTTGGCATTGTTACAGTGTTAACTTCTCGATAGGGTTCTTAAATTAACTTATCCCTTATCACTTATGTGGTGACATCTGTCATCGCCTGTCAGTTACCCTTCTTTCTACCTGCTCGTCCCTTATTTCTTTTGTTCGCACCTGGTCTGTTTAAATTATATAACGATAATATTGTCCAATATCAATACATATTAAGGGATTGATAAATTATTTGCCACTTCCATAAATTTGTTTTATTGAAAACTAGTTCATACAATCATAAATGTTTTATAATATTGATTTATATTACATCTAATTTAATATTTATAATAATACCAAACTATATTTTGAATTGCTTATTTTTGAATTTTTTGTGTGTTTTTAGAACTGAGGATGAATGTATAACATTCGAAACTAGTTTTCAATAAAACAAATTTATAGAAGTGGCTAATAATTTATCAATCCCTAATTAGATTGATCCTTCTATACCATCATGCGGACGTCAACTGATTTCGTTATAATGATTCCGAAACTCAAATATTTTTCCTCTATATTCATAAATGGCCAAAATATGGGCGTATGAGGTTTCTAATCGGCCGCCATTTTGAAATGAAATGGCGAATGGTACGCCGAGGATCATCCTGGAATGACCTGTGACTTTTTGCCAAATTTCAACAAAATTGGCCCAGCAGAGAAAAGCCGCGGATGGTTATATTTAATTTTATTTCTATCTTCAAACGCCAAACCTGAAATTTTGAAGGAGAGAGAGTTAACATTTTTTTTCTTGTCGAACACGAAGATTCATTATTGAAAATAATAAACCAAAATAAATTCTTTAGCCAAATTTATTATTGTAAAAAGCCAATAGAAAAGAAGGCTATGGCGTCATCCTTTGATAGCAATAGGTTTTCTAATCGATTATATCTCCAACGACCACCTCACGTCGGTTAATAATTTAATTGTCATCAGATTTTAGAAATTTACGATTGTACAGAATCGATACTTCTCTTCAATTTTTAAAAACCTCGGTTGTATTCTGAATTCCGAAAGCCAATCAAGTTAACTGACGTATTCTTCGTTTGCACAAGAATCTCTCACCACCAGATCTAATATGTTCATCATTATTGTTACTGATGATTTATTACTAATTAAAATATCTAAATATCGCTGAGTAACATGGAGATTAAAAATAAAAATATCTGATGTGGACAACACATGACTTCCTTGTACGCTATAAACTATAAATCGGTGGCTCAAAAAGTGATCCTGAATTTGGTTACTAGTTTCCGAAGATTACAGTATCTCAAAAACGACACTCGGCGTCGCGACATCCAACTATTGACATAAACACACACAAATGGGAAGGAAAACCAGTATTTTACACTCAATTTTAACACTTAAAACAAGTAATAAAAATGTTTAATTGGATTGGAAACCAAATTGCGTTTGTAACCTTTATTACCGAAACATATGATTTATGAATTTAATTTAAATATAAATTTTGATGTAAGCTTATTATGACCTTCAAGTAAAGTACCCTTTTCGGCTCACCAATTTGAATCAAAATCTATTAAATACATTCATATCGATATTAAAGTCCTATTTACCAAATTTGAGATGTTTTACATTATATTTTAATATATTTTTTGATGAAAGTCTAATGTGACCTTCAAGTGAAGTACCGCTTCTGGTTTTCCAATTTAGACAAAAATCTAGTATGCTGTTTAAATCAATATATAAGTTATAAATACTGAATTTGAGTAGTTTTACATGGTATTTTAATATAATTTTTGATGGAAATCACTTATGACCTTCAAGTAAAATACCACTTCCGGTTATTAAGCAGTGACCAAAAAGGGAGGTTCGCGACTAGATTTTACAACAATCCTAAATATAAAATTTCAACTTTCTACGGCAAACCGTTTTTGAGTTATGCGAGATACGAACGTACGTACGTACAGAAGCCACGACGAAACTAGTCAAAATGGATTCAGAGATGGTCAAAATGGATATTTCCGTCGAAATCTGAAAACCGGAAATTTTCGCGATTACAATACTTCCTTTACTTCGTACAAGGGCGTAAGCAGCATTTAGCAAACTTTACTGGAAACACATGAAACATTTTTTCCATTTTATAATTAGAATATATTTTTAAGGCTTCGAGCAATGGTCAAGGCCAGAGTGAAGACTGAGAGTCGTCAGTATTTGGTGATTACGTCATTAATAGTCGATTTTTAGACCATTTCGAATTTTTCTTCTCGATATATCGTGAGCGGGAATCGATAGAGGTGGTGTTTTCGACTCATAGTTAATCGAAACCTAAATTTCAAATTTTTGGCCCCAAATCTTTTTTTTATAAAACGATGTCGATATGTCGGCTTGGCCAATATGTGTGAAAAATAGAATGTCATCTTATTATCTGATGAGCAATGAACTTTTCTGGTGATAACTAGCATTATCACTAACGAGTCGAGAAAAAAAAAAAAAAAAAAAAAACATTATATTCTGATATATTTCTCTTTACTTGATCGATTTTTTTAAGTTTTAATTCCGTTTTAATAACAGTTTTTGTCCTTACTGTAAAGCAGGCGTTTTGCAGATTCGAGATATCACTTCACAGCCATTGAATTGTTAAACATACATGGAATATATACGACCGCTGTGCAACAGAAAAAAATCTGGTGCGGTGCGCGCATCACACAACTTTCCCTTACCGCCCTATAATAATTATCTTTTTAATATAATTCTAAAGAGGAGGAAAACAAGTATTTTACACTCAATTTTAACATTTAAAACAAGTAATAAAATTGTTTAATTGGAGCGGAGAAAAAATCGCGTTTGTCGTAACCCTTATTATCGAACCATATGATTTCTGTATTTAATTTTAATATAATTTAAAATTAAAAACTATGACCTTCAAGTAAAGTACCACTTCCGGTGACTAAGCAGTGACCAAAAAGGGAGGTTCACTACTAGGTTTTACAACAATCCTAAATACAAAATTTCAATTTTCTACGGCTAACCTTTTTTGAGTTATGCGAGATACGAACGTACGTACGAAACTAGTCAAAATGGATTCATTCAGGAATGGTCAAAATGGATATTTCCGTTAAAATCTAAAAACCGAAAATACAATTAAAATACAAATAAATTACAATACTTCCTTTACTTCGTACTTAGTTTTTATTGCTGTCACTAATAATAGTTTTTAGCTTCTAATGATTTTTAATCTTCTTACGTATATTATTTTAATAAGGCGACTTTTGACTCTGCTTTTATTATCTTAATTTTGTATTAGTATTTTAAAACTTAATTTTAAAGCATAATGTAGAATGGGTCGTTTTATTTGTTTATTTCTTAACTAAATTTATGCATGCTTATAATAATTGTTTATTCTTATTTTAATTGTTATTTCTAGTCTTTAGTATGTTATTTGGTGTAGCGTAGAATTAATATTGAATTTTTATAAAATTGAACAAAATAAAATGAAGTGTACTAATGAAGTGATAGTTTAAAGATAGACTCTATTTGTATAGGTTTCTTATCTGGAAACAAATGTAGATAAATAAAAAAAAAAATTTAAATCTAAAAAACAAATATATATATATATATATATATATATATATATATATATATATATATATGATTTTTTTTTATTTCTGATTTATATATATATATATATATATATATATATATATATATATATATATATATATATATATATATATATAATATGTTACTATATATATAATATGGTTTGTGTAGGTTTTTATAGGTTTGTATTGTGGGCATTCAAAACTTTTAGTTTTTATTCTTTTTTATATATATATTATATATATATATATATATATATATATATATATATATATATATATTATTATATATATATATAATAAATAATAATAAATATATAAGAATAAAAAAAATATATATAAAAGAATAAAAAATAAAAGTTTTGAATGCCCATAATACAAATCTATAAAAACCTACACAAACCATCGTACTTAGTTCTAAAAATCTAGTGCGGTGCGCGCATCACACAACTTTCCCTTACCGTCCTATAATAATTATCTTTTTAATACAATTTTAAAGAGTTCACATAAACACTGCTTTTAATAAACTCAGCAGCATACAAATCTTCTCCAACTTAAGTACAATAAAAACAAATTTTAAACAATTTTAGTACAACAATTCTGTACACTACCTATATATTTTAACTTTGTCAAGTTGCAAATATATTTTAAAACTTTCTGGTTTAGTTTCCATAGAAACATTTTCTTTCCACTAAATAATATGAAAGTAGAAATTATTAAGTAAATTTTCGCTTTTCTATTCTTAAATTACTTTATTACAGAGCGTATTGTTTACAACAGATTGGCGGATTGGTGGGAGGAGGATCGGTCGCATCCGTCTCCTTTCAGATGCACTTGGTTATCCATCTAGGGTCTTGTAATCCTCATGAAATACACTGTATCTTTGCTAATATTGGTCCGATTTTTATGATTCTTTTATTATTTTTTAGATAATTTAATTACCTTTCATACAATTCTACACATAATTTACATTAGAATGCATACCTTTTAAGCTATAAGCAAATAAAGTATTCTTTTAATCATAAATGTTTTCTCTGCAATTCTTCGGTAATTTAATACATAAATGAAAAGTTAAAGGCCTTAATGAAGAATAATTTAGGCAAGTTTCATCAAAATTGTTAGAGCCGTTTTCGAAATTGTAAAAAAGTGTAAAATCCATGGTATAATAGCTATTTCCGGTTAGTCTGATGCGCTGTATCTTTGCTAATACTGGTCCGATTTTGATGATTCTTTTATTGTTTTTTAGATAATTTAATTATCTTTCATACAAGTCTATAGATGATTTACCATAAATTGCACGCTTTTGAAGTCATGCGTAATTAAAATATTCTTTTCATCATAACTTTTTTCCCTGCAATTCCTCGGTGATATACCATATATATGAAAAGTTAAAGGTCTTTATGAAGAATAATTTAGGCAAGTTTAATCAAAATCGTTAGAGCCGTTTTCGAGAAAATTGTAAAAATGTGTAAAATCGATTATATAAAGTGGCACTTCCGGTTAGTCGATTTTGACGAAAATGTTGCTGTAACATCACATGCATGTGCTAAGCTTAAATATGTAATTTCAGTATCGTACAGCTTTCCGTTTTTGAGCTAGACTGATCACATACACACAGACACACAGACCATTTTGCGAGACTTGGTCATTTGGACTCAGGGGACATTAAAACATGTATTTCCTTTGAAAACTCGAATTCGAAAATTTTCACGATCGCAATACTTCCCCTTACTATATACTTCCTATATAGGTAAGGGAAAGTAAAAACCTAGAAGTTTCATACTGCTGCAAACGTATCCATTCTTGGGCCAAATTTTAATATAATATTTTATCTTAATTTTTAAAAATTATTTTTTAAGAAATAACATAAAATAATTGAGCTAATGAAATATAATCTGTTAACGAATTATTTTAGAATATGTCTACCAATTTTAGTTTAGCTGCTAGGCGGTTGGTACCTAACATAGCCGAGCCAAATTATTCATTCTCAGTCTAATTAGACGATAATTCGTTTTCGTATTAGTAATCGATACGGGTATTTTTAGACACAGAAATAGCGTTCGATACTGGAAGCTGTAGACTTGTATGATGCAACATTGGAAGGGAGGCAAGAGCTATAAATCGATGAAAAAAAATCTGGTGCGCGCATCACACAACTTTCACTTACCTCCTTTTTTGAAATAAATTTAAAAAGTTTCCATTTAAATATTTATATTCCATTAAAATTATTTAAAATTATAAATTATTATTTTTCTAAAATATTATGCTTTATACTCTTATTTCTGGAAATTGATTTTTAATCTGGAAAAATATTTTTCCTTTTTTTCTTCTTTACATTTTTTCATAGTTTATAATTACCCCTTTTTCATTCATCCTAACAATGAGAGAAGGTTTATTATTTCAAATAAACCAAATTTGGAAGCCATTTTGATTATTTGGCATTTAAGCCCTGTCAGACTATTTCAATGACGACAAGAGCTAGCTGATATTAAAAGCCATTTAATTGTACATTGGTATAATGAGTTTCATCAGAATCGCCAGAGCAGTTTTCGAGAAAATTGTAAAAAAGTGTGAACTCATTTATATAAAGCATCGACACCGCAAAGTCGATTTTAGCGAAAAAAAGTTGCCCTTACATCCCAAGGATAAACCTGCCTTAAAAATACGTATTTCAGTTTCGTAAAACTTTTCGTTTTTGAGCTACGTTGTTCACACCAACACAGGCAGACAGACACAAGTGCGCGTGCGCAGTCCGTTTTGCGAGATTTTTTTATTTCGACTCAGAAGACCTTAAATATATATACTATATATATATATATATATATATATATATATATATATATATATATATATATATATATATATACCATATACAATATTTGCGTTGAAAACTCGAATGCGAATTTTTTCACGATCCCTATATTTTATAATAGCTATATAAAAGTCAAATTATTTTTGCAAAATTTGTCATAATTATTTTGACGCTTAAACAATTTTATATTTTTCCTTACGGTTATCTTTATTTTCGAAAAACATCCGCAAACTGATAAGATAAGTTATCTGTGTGTTTGTGTCCAGAGGACAGGAGATAAGATATATAATTATCATTTTCAATTTCGACGAACTACCCTATTTATATAATTAAATAATTAAATAATGCATTTAACAAGATTTAAGAGTGAAGGGTTATCCGAAAGAATGGCATCATATACTATTATCATATCATATACGTATTAATAAAGAACAAAAACAAAATAATCGGACATAGGCTGTGTCTACCCACATATCCGCGCGGATTCATAGGCTTAGTTTACTTATAGTGCTTATTTTTGAGCGTTACTGTTGAATTTTAAGTGTTTACAGTAAGCGAGTAAATAATAACTAACAACAAAATCATCAAATCGAAATTAATATTAGATCAGAATAGGATTATCAGTTTAAGTGAGCGAGAAGCGGTGACGTCATCAACTCAACTCTCAAAATTGGTCAAATTCACACGCTTATTGTACTTCCGCCTTAAATCCAAATCTTAAAATTCTTTTTGCAATCTCTAACGGCACATTTTCTCTCTTAAATAATACTCATCCCTGTTTTCTAGCATTCATATAAGCGGAGGTAAGAGCGTTTGAATATGTCACCAAAAACATCTGAAAATTTGTCTGCCCTAACGCCACAGAAAGAGAAACGTAATAATTTGTGTAAATCATGTTACATCATTTACGCTGAACACATTTCAGTGTCATTGTAGCAAGGAAAACTTTGAATCAACGGATATAAGGATGTCTATTATTAAGAGAAATTCCATCTGTTGGGTAGAAGTCCTGGAATGGATTATTCATGGATTCCTTTCAACATGTTACTAATCGATAAATAAAATATAAAAATAAATTAAAAAATTCTGAGGTCGGAAACGTCAATAGTCCTGACCCACAAACCCTCCTCCAGTCAATTCCATCATAACCGAAATCCTCAAAATCGAATCTACGTTTCGGCCGACTCTAAGGACACTTAATGCGTCATTTTAGTGCTGATTAGATACCCTTTCATTTCAGTAAAAAAATATATAAAAAAAATTTTAAAATATCTAATCTGGATTATACCTGTATATCCATCTGTATAATAACAGAAAAACCAATTACTCACCGGCATTACTGGAAAAATCCTGACCCTAAAACCGTATACCTATAAACATACTACCTACCTTTCGTTCATTGTTAGTTCAATGCAAGAAGAAACCAATTCAAACTTTTCTGTTTGATATAATCAATTTAAACCTTGGTGAGTACCAACATGTATTTGATTCCTTGTCTTAATTAAATTCATAATTCATAAATGTTTTATAATACTGATTTATATTGCATATAATTTAATATGTATAATAATACCAAACTATATTTTGAATTGCTTATTTTAAAAATTTTTGTGTGTTTTTAGAACTGATGATGAATGTATAACATTCGAAACTAGTTTTCAATAAAACAAATTTATAGAAGTGGCAAATAATTTATCAATCCCTAATTAGATTGACCCTCCTATATCATCATGCGGATGTCAACAGACGTAAATTCAGATGTATCAAATAGAAAAAGAGACTCCACACTGTTCCCTACCTTAATTCAATAATTTTAAATTGGGAAGTGGATAACAACTTTTTTTTAAATTAGGTATGTATGTAAGAAAAAAAAATTCTGTATGGATTTACTAACATTCGCAGGACACATCAAAAGGAAATCCGATTAAATTGAAAATTATCACTTTAAAAATTGCTCCGTATTTTAATGAAAAAAAAATTATGCCAAGCCCAAAAAAAACAGGCTTATATTATACAAAAGAGTCATCGAAACTGAAATTAATTATTCAACACGTGCGTGGGGTTTAACACGTGTAACTAATTACAGGAAACTTGAAAGGATCCAAAATTATCAATAACAGCTATCGGCATACAAAATTAACTAGATACTAATAACTGCTCCACAAATTAACTAGATACTAATAACTGCTCCACAAATTAACTAGGTACTAATAACTGCTCAACGAATTAGAACTTTCCAGAATACAATAACTTGTTGTGACTCATACTCAATTAATTTTGAGGAAACGATAGCCTTCGAAACTCTATCAATTCAGGAATTTGGTAATTACAATAAGAATTCCCATTGCTCATGCGCTACCAATGGAATGTTGTTGTTTTTACTTCCTTGTACGCAGTAAAGGAAGTATTGTAATAGCGAAAATTTTCGGTTTTCAGTTTTCAACGGAAATATCCATTTTGACCATCCCTGAATCCATTTTGACTAGTTTCGTCGTGGCATCTATACGTATGTTCGTTCGTACCTTGGTACGTATCTCGCATAACTCAAAAACGGTTAGCCGCAGAAAGTTCAAATTTTGTATCTAGGATTACTGTATAATCTAGTTGTGAGCCTCCCTTTTTGGTCATTGTATGATCACCGGAAGTGGTACTTTACTTGTTGGTCATTATGGATTTTCATCGAAGATTATATTTAAATATAATGAAAAGCTTTTCAAATTTGACATACAATACCTATATATTAATATAAATAACATAATAGATTTTGGTCCAAATTGGAAAACCGGAAGCGGTACTTTACTTGAATATTAGACTCATCAAAAATGATATTAAAATATAATGTAAAATATCTCAAATTTGGTGAATAGGGCTTTTATATCAATATAAGTAATATAATAGATTTTGGTTAAAATTGGTGAGCCGAAAAGGGTACTTTACTTGAAGGTCATAATAAGCTTACATCAAAAATTATATTTAAATTAAATACATAAATCATATATTTCGGTAATAAAGGTTACAAACGTGATTTTTTCCCACTCTGATTAAACAATTTTATTATTTGTTTTAAGTGTCAAAATTGAGTATAAAATACTGGTTTTCCTCTCCATTTGCGAGATGAACAAGTCTGCTGCAGGAGAATAAGATATTAGTTGAGTGGGTTTTGAGCGAAATGATTGATACCTTGAGCGAAAATGATTTGTTTAACAGTATACTATATTCTAATTTTTTTTCGTTCCGCAGGTCATCTGAAGAGTCGCGAAGCAAATTTAAAGAGCTCGTGGACCACGGGAAAATTGAAATCGTAACCGGTGGCTGGGTCATGCCAGACGAAGCGACAACGCATGTTTTCTCGCTTCACAATCAGCTGGTAGAAGGTATGTAATCTAATTTATTTTAAGCCGAGTAAGTATGATGCAAACAAAAGAGAGCACATCTCACATCAACAATCTAAAACAGACAAATCATCACTCCAAGATAAATCGGCACATATTGAAAGAAAAGGAAGGTAACATTAGCACAGCTGAGAAAAATTATATTTAAAACAGCTGATCAGCAAAATTAGAAAAACTTAAAATAAACAAACACCACTAATAAAATAAGTTTAAATAGTTATCTATAGTTGGCCCACAAGAATATGGCAGACCGATGGCGAACTCACGTGGCACTAAGTTGGAACTAAGCCCCCAGCTAGTAGCTTTAAAAAGTAGGTTAAAGGTCATAAAAAATAAATTTATGAATACCCATTTATTTGTATTATGTCTTATCACGAAAGAGAGGGTTTATTGAAGGGTAATAAGTCTTCTGGCACCAGGGTGATTAGTAAGTCTTAACCCAATCCTTTAATGGATCAAAAACAAGAGTGTTTTCTCACTGAATGAAATGGTCAATAAACAATTGACTGACTACATCGCTCGGACTTTATTAGTCTATAGGGCACGCTGATGAGAGATTTAATTAACTACTGGGAGACCTAATTTCAAAAGGTCAAGTAATGCGGACTTAGTCGCAAACTCTCCTGGATCAATAAATTCTTGAGGAGTGAATGGTGGGATGGCAGCCGGGCATCGAACCCGACTACCCGGGAAAAGAAGTATTTGAGAGCCGGGGAACGAGCCCGACTACCCAAGGAAAAGAGGAAGGATGAGGGCCGGGGAACGAGCCAGACTACCCAGGCAAAGGAGTATGACGAGGGCCGGAGAACGAGCCCGATTACCCGAGGAGAAGATGTAATAGGTAAGAGGAGGAATGAGAACATTGGCGGTCAGCCGGACAGATTATCACTCAATATAGACCCCAGGATGTTCTGATTAGGCCAGCACAAAAGCTCCTCTATTTATACTACTTCCCACTGACTGCTGGGTAATCCTTATCCTGAGAAGTTTCACAATTATACAATTTTCCTGCTTAGATCAGAGCATCTTTCAGTCCAATGTTTATTGTTATAATTTCAATACATATCATTGTACATTTTTTAAAGTATTAAATATTGATAAATGCATTAGTTATTGATCAAATAAGCAAATACAGCTGAAACTGAGTGTGAAGCGGTTGGGTTAGTTCCTCTAGCCGGTCCTAGGTGGCGCCATCAGTCTCCTCCAGGATGCACCATTCTCCCCTTTCATTCCTATGCCAGTCCTTGCTCAGAGAGGTTGTCTCCAGTTGTGACAAGGGTTCACTAAAATAACAGCTGTTTCGCGTTTTTTAATTATTTTGAATTACAGTATATAATTAAATTAAAGTGTCCTTTTAAAAGATATTACATATTAATTAATAATGAAATGAAAAAAATGGCCTTTTTTTAAAGGTATTATACAATGAAAAGGAAGGGCTCTTTTCTAGGATATTACAATATATATTGGTTTTTGAAGTAGATAAGAAATTTAGGATGGATTCAAACAGCAGGTAACATAAAAGAGGCCGCTATTTGGGTTTCCTAGATCTTTGAGATAAGTAACTGCCCGTATAGAGGAGCAGTAGAGTGGGAAGTATTACAATTATGTCTCTAGGAGAATGGCAGTCAATTGTGTTCAGGGTTTCGAAATGTTACTGTTTTAAATTTACTGAAGTGTGCGATACTTTTATACCTATATGGACTGTGCAAAAAAAGTGCAATGGGAAAATCGACGAGACTAAGCAGTAAAGACATTCAGAGAAATGTATAAAAGTGAAGAGATATCTTAATTATAGGAAGTTAATGTTGTGAAGGGATGATTTTATTATTGGAATATTATTTAATATGATTTTCTGACTGATAATATTGATGTTTAACAGATAAATTAATCGATAAATTAATCATCGTTATATCTTTATTCATAACAATGAAGTGCATACGATAGCATTAAGTCGCCAAATCTCTAGGATGCCCAGCGTGAGCAAAGCTCATATACCTGATTAAAATTACGATGAATGATATTAGTCCGAGTCGAACTAGATTTATTCCCTGAATTCAGGACAAAGAGAGGATTGAGACGAGAAGAGCTGGATTAGAAACTACCGGAACCATTTATGACAATTTGGAACAGATGCTTGGATTTGCAGAAGATCTAGACATAGTCGCTATATCTCTAAATGCACTAAAAGAATCTTTTCTTAAATTAGTGGAAGAAGCTATGGATATTGGGCTAGTTATAAATCTAGAAAAAAATAAGTTGGCCCGGGAACAGATAATTTCATCAAGAAACCACTAACAATAGATCAGTCAGTTTACGCATTTGGGTTCAATAGTTAGCTGTACGAATAAGATATCTCTTGAGACCGACCAACGAATACGGAAGGCCAACTGCTGCTATTTTGGACTGAGAAAACACCTTGGCAGTAAGGCCCTGTCTCGTCAGACCAAGTGCCATCTTTATAAAACACTCATACGACCAGTGCTAACGTATGCTTCAGAGACGTGGAACCTAATATGTCAAGAAGAGAAAGAACTTATTTAGAGAAAGAAAGATTTTGCGCCGTATATTTGGACCCGTTAAGAACGAAGGGAACCAGTGGAGGAAGCGCTATAGCAGGGAGATATGTGAACTCTTTGGGGAAGTGTAACGTCAAATATTTTATGAAGTGTGGTCGACTGGGATGAATGAGGAAGAAATCCCCAAGAAACTAAGAAAGCAGGAATGCTGGACTATATAAGTCTATAGTAACATATAAAATGTATTGTTTTAAACGCCTTGTTCTGTTAACTGCGTTACATTTTAAGACCGGATTATGGTGATGAAATTACCTTTTTGTGGTTTAGTTGTGAATTTATGTTAATGTTAAAGGTGATGAGGCTCACCTAATCTTTGTATTTATGTCTGTCTTATAACTAATCTACTAAGTGAAATTCTAATAGAATAAGATGTAGTGAGGTTTTTTTTTAGCGAAATGGAGGCGGTGCCGTTACCAAAGTATTGGAGAAAGGCTTTCAGTGAATCCAGAAATTTGATGTGCCTCCCCCTTACCTTAATAACTAGCTATGATCTTTCGAAGACTAAATCAATATTAAAATGGACTATTGAATAAGAACCTTTGAAGGACCTTTATAAGGGTGTATAATGAACCTCCTCCTAATTCTTACCCACCTTGTTTTTTTTGTTGTTTTTTTCTCCATGATGTTTGGGCCCGCCTCTATTTTGAAACTGTTCTTAAAACTGCCTTGAAACTCTATCTTCCCTTCGCCGAGGAGCCGGCGAAAATGTAAGGCAATTAAATTAACCGGTCGGGAGGAAGAGGACGCTGTCACCAGGGATGTCCAGACTCTTGTAAACGTGCAAAATCGGAAAGCGGCTGCACAAGAACGAGCCAGGCGGCGAAGGTTCATTGAGAAGGCCAAGGTCCACAGCCAGAAGGCTCATTGAGAAGGCCAAGGTCCAGAGCCAGAAGGCTCATTGAGAAGGCCAAGGTCCACAGCCAGAAGGCTCATTAAGAAGGCCAAGGTCCACAGCCAGAAGGCTCATTGAGAAGGCCAAGGTCCACAGTCAGGTGGCTCGTTCTTGAAGGCCAAGGTCCACAGCCAGTAAAGTAATAACTTCAATTTATTTTCTTTAGTTACAAGCATTGCATAAACTGCATTACATTGGAGGGAAGAGTTTCTTTCTCTCTCGTGGACCACTGCCATATTCTTGTGGGCGCGCTATACTTAGACTTATTAGAATTTATATAAAGTACTTAACGTTTCAAAGTAAAAACAATCCACATTTCTACTGCCTGTTATAATTTATGGCAATTTCTAAATTATGAGCAATACGAATAGACTCCTGAAATTCCAATTTCACTTTTGAGTTTTTGCTTTATTTAATAAAATATCTGATGTGGACAACACATGACTTCCTTGTAAGCCTATTAAACAATAAATCGTTGGCTCAAAAAGTGATCCTCAATTTGGTACTAGTTTAGCGGCGTCACGACATCCATCTATTGACAAACACACAAACGGGGACGAAAACCAGTATTTTACACTCAATTTTAACACTTAAAACAAGTAATAAAAATGTTTAATTGGATTGGAAACCAAATTGCGTTTGCAACCTTTATTACCGAAACATATGATTTATGTATTTAAATTAAATATAATTTTTGATGTAAGCTTATTAAGACCTTCAGGTAAAGTTCCCTTTTCGGATCACCAATTTTAACCAAAATATAGTATTTTTATATTCATATCGATATAAAAGTCCTATTTACCAAATTTGATATGTTTTGCATTATATTTTAATAGAATTTTTGATGAAAGTCTAATATGATCTTCAAGTAAAGTACCGCTTCCGGTTTTTCAATTTAAACCAAAATCTAGTATCTTATTTAAATCAATACATAAATTATAAATACTAAATTTGAGAAGTTTTGCATAGTATTTTAATATAATTTTTGATATAAATCAATTATGACCTTGAAGTAAAGTACCACTTCCGGCGATCAAGCAGTGACCAAAAAGGGAGGTTCACAACTAGATTTTACAGCAATCCTAAATACAAAATTTCAACTTTCTACGGCTAACCGTTTTTGATTTAAGCGAGATACGAACTTAAGTACGAACGTACAGGCGCCACGACGAAACTAGTCAAAATGGATTTTTCCGTTGAAATCTGAAAACCAAAAATTTTCGCGATTACAATACTTCCTTTACTTCGTACAAGGAAGTAAAAATAACAATTATTTTATATATTTTTAAAAATTAATTTACTAATTTTTTTTTTCCTTATAATGCTTATATAATTGCAGGCCATCAGTGGGTTATGGAGAACCTGAACGTAATGCCTCAAACCGCCTGGGCAATCGACCCTTTCGGATGCAGTTCCGTCATGGCGTACATCCTGGCGGAGTCTGGTATCGAAGGGCTGGTCATCCAGAGGATTCACTATTCCTGGAAGCGGTTCTTCTCCGAGGAAGGTGCCCTGGACCTGCTCTGGGAACAGGACTTCGAAGCCCCACACATGAAGCTGAGAGTGCAGCAGAACCCGGGCTACACGGTAACGGACAGCTGTGGCCCCGCGACCGCACTATGCTCCGATTACGACTTCAATATGGAAATAAGAGATATCGAACATATTACTTTTTCCAATATACACAGAAAAGCTGAGGTAAAGTAAGTTATTCCATAATGAATAAAAGATAATCTCTAAATAAGAAGGCACCCCCGTATCCTGATTAAATTAGTAATAGTTTACCTGTATAATTAAAAGCTTGCGTAGGGAGGTAGGTACGTGTCCGTAGTCGTTGTCATGACAATTTCATACCCATGGAAACAAATTCACAACACACACTTTTGTTTTTGGCTTAAGACTTCCATTGAAGTCCTACACAGCCCGTAATATTACTATGTGAGTTTATGAAGGGTAATGTAGTTGGTTTTTAGAATTCTATGGCACTTTCTTCCATGAACCGACATAAAGATTGTATCATGTTCCCAACCAGATTTGCAACTTTTTGGAGAAATGTGTTGTGGTTTTGTATATCAGGGTATTTTATCCGATAACTGTGGCATTTGCTGCATTTAACGATAACGTGAATTGGGTCTTTGTTGGTGTTACATTTGGAGCATTTGTCATTCTTATTAACTTAATGCGCATGTGTTATAGTGTTAATGCGCGATTCGTTCGGTCATGGTTGATTCTTAGTCTATTCAATAATGATATTTCTTTTCTGTTCAGCATAATACTGCTATGGGAGAACCATGGTCGAAGATTGACATTAGGGTGGATAATATAATGATCCTTGCCTTTCGATCTTGATTCTCAGGTATATCTTTCTTACCATTCAATAATATGTTGTTTTTTAATCCACCGGACAAGTTCAGGTAGAGGTAGCTTAGCGTTTTTTGCACTTTCTGCACCCTGATTTGCCAGCTTGTCAGCCCGTTCATTCCCATAGAGACCAACATGCTGTTGTACCCATTGGACCTTGAATCTGTTATTTGTTGTGCAATGGGCCTCCTGTATTATGTTGTTGATTAAATATCATGGGATTTATTGTCTGTGAATGTTTTGGAGAGAGTTACATAGGGATGCAGAATCTGTTAAAATGACAACTTTTGTGTTTTTGTACAGTCTATTGGCTAATTTAAAAGCCTCGGTGACAGCGTATAATTCAGCACTATAAATACTAAATTTTGTCGAGAGATTCAAAGTTGCACACACACTTTGTAAGGTTAAGTTTAATAATAATAATAATAAAATCTTTATTTATTCTGGGACAGGTCCTTTTAGAACAATTACAGGCAGTGATAGATGGGCTTCAGAGCCTTAGAGTAGATAGATAATATAGGAACATATGCGTTAACAGATAATTAAAAAATAAAAAAGAAAAGTCAATAATTAAATGCAAATGAAAATTATAGCAACTCATAATGCAATAACTTCTAGCATATGAAATAGGTATTAATACTCTAATTGATTACGTCTTTAATCAAAAACCACACGAACTTCTTATGTTAATACGATATAACAAAAATTAGAAATGAAGTAACATATTTACAAATATTGATTGAAATAAAAGAAAATCTATTTACAATATTTTTGTAATTGGATCAAAAAGAAGAGATTGGATGAGGGGGATTTGAAGGTGGGAAGAGTATTAGAGCGACGAATGGAAGGAGGAATGGAATTCCATAAGGATTAGGATCGGACAAGAAACGACCGACCTGTCGAAAGCTGCGGATCGGTGGGCCGCTGTATATAAATCTGAAGGCCGAGAACGGGTATGACGAGGATTTGAATTGAAGGAGGTCGAAAATATACGATGGAAAATATGGGATTGGATAACTTGGTAGAGGAAGGATGCCAGGATATACTTACGACGGTAGGAAGGGTAAAGCCACTTCAACTCTTCGTAATATCGGGAAACGGAGGCGTCCCTCGGGATCCCGAAGATGAATCGTACAAAGCAATTTATCAAGTGTTTTATTTTTGCCTCGAGGTCCCCAGAGACGCCCCCGTACACTGCACAACAGTAATCAAAGCGGGGGAGGTAAGAAGGAGTCTACGGGTCTCAAGTGGAAATAGCTAACGGAGGTAATTTAGTCGCTTTAAAGTGGAAAAGTTACGACGGGAGATGTCGGAAACATGCTTAGGGTAAAGTTTATTAATCCTTGCTACTTATTTCTCATTTTGGAGGATGACGAGGGAAAAAAGTAGTTCATAACTTCATTTATTAGTTGACATCCGCATGATGGTATAGAAGGATCAATCTAATTAGGGATTGATAAATTATTTGCCACTATAAATTGTACACGAACGATGGATACGAACTAAATTGTAATGATTGTGCAGCTAAATAAACGGAAAAAACTGGAAGATCGCTAAATCAGAGATTAAAGGAACATATGCGTGCATATAATAATAAGACAGAGAATTCCAACTTTGCAATTCATTTAAATGAAAATAATTATAAATTCATCAAAGACTCAGGAATTAAATTAATACATCACGTCGAAAACAGCCTCAAATTAAATATATATGAAGCGCTTGAAATAATAAAATCCTTCAAATCCAATCCAGATTTTTGCTTAAATGACCAAATAAATATCTCCAATAGTCCAATCTTAAAATTATTCCCATCTATAACAGAAAAAACAATTACTCACCGGCATTACTGGAAAAACCCTGACCCTTAAACCGTTTACCTAAAAACATCCTACCTACCTTTCGTTCATTGTTAGTTCAATGCGAGATGAAACCAGTACAAACTTTTCTGTTTGATATAATCCATTTAAACCTTGGTGAGTACCAACATGTACTTGATTTCTTGTCTTAATTAAATTCATAATTCATAAATGTTTTATAATACTGATTTATATTACATCTAATTTAATATGTATAATAATACCAAACTATATTTTGAATTGCTTATTTTTGAATTTTTTTTTGTGTTTTTAGAACTGAAGATGAATGTATAACATTCGAAACTAGTTTTCAATAAAACAAATTTATAGAAGTGGCAAATAATTTATCAATCCCTAATTTCATTTATTAGGTTATATTATATTTTAGGGTATTAATAACCTTTCAAAACCCGGGTTATTATTACCTTCATTGTCATTGTATATAATTATGTTTGTGCAATTATTGTTTACTGCTATATGTTTCCCATGTTTTTTACTAAAAAAAAAAAAGTAGAATAAATATTTGAATATAATATTTTGATTTTTTTAAAACCGTCCTTGAGCGAGCCTTCTCGAATGTAATAACATACAGTTTGGTGATGGACGAATACTGAGACTTCAAAAGAGTATGCCATCCAAATAAATACTTTAGTCAAATTAAATGGAAACCGCTGTCCAACAAAATACAAACTGCTACAAACCTTTTGTAGAGCTTCATAATACAAAATATTACAAGAATAAACCATAGCCGAAATATGTACCGAAAAGGGCGTGAATTTTTAAAATATATGGGACTAATTATAATCAATACGTTTTTAACTGCGAAGTCGGAAGGAGGGTAATGAGTTTAGTTTGACCATTAGTGGGTATCTAAAGGTACACTTTCGCTTGTACTGCCCGCGCTTGCGGTCGCCGAAGTTAAGGGTACTTTACTTGAAGGTCATAATAAGCTTACATCAAAAATTATATTTAAATTAAATACATAAATCATATGTTTCGGTAATAAAGGTTACAAACCAATCCAATTAAACATTTTTATTACTTATTTTAAGTGTTAAAATTATGAGTAAAATACTGGTTTTCCTCCCTATTTGTGAGATGAACAAGTCTGCAGCAGGAGAATAAGATTTAAGTTAAGTGGGTTTTTCCGCTTAAAATGTCGAAACTGTCGATTTCCAATGCTTTATCTAGTGACATTGACAGTTCTAATGTTGTCACGGAACACGAAGAAAACGACATATAATAACGGAGTGAGATATACAGAAGCACAGAAAGTATATGTATGTGTGTCAATAATAGCGATGCCGAGAATCTTATTTGAGATAATACAATCTTCGGAAACTAGTTGAGCTATGGATTTATAGTTTCATAGGCGTACGAGGAAGTCATGTGTTGTCCACCTCAGGTATTTTACATTAATGGTTTGATAAGACAAGTCAAAACAAAAACAATAAATCCTTGAATTTTCTCTCATTATGTATTTATTCATATTTGAGTGCAAATTGTCTGCTAAAATGGAAGCTATTGAAGTTATGTAACTACGAAAAAACAAATTTTGATTGTATGTTAAAGCGGATTACAAAGTAAAATCGTATATTAAAGCGAAATAAAGTCGCTATTGGAGAAGATTCGTACAGAAGTTGGCTCTATGAGTATATTAAAGCAATTGTACATTACAACTTACTAATAAAGCTATTATATTGACATTATGAAACCCTCAGACAGGTTTTGGCATAAAATTAATTTGTTGACCTTTTGCTTGCTGCCAGACTATATGCTCCATAAGACATCCAGTTTCAAGGATAGCGACTTGCGCGACTTTTGATCGTCTGATAGCTTACCTATGCTCTTGAACTATATTTATCTCGGCAAAGAGCTAAATTTCTTGGGAAAATTCGAGCTTAAGGTAGACTTTCGCTGGTACTGCCCGCGGTTGAGACTGGCAGAGTTTGCCAATCGTAGCCGCTAACTGTTACTGCTTCTAAATTTCGCTGAAACTGCCCACCGCAGCGTCCTTGCACTCTTACATAACCTATAACGTTATAACCTCTCCTATATTTATAATCATACCATATCGTTATAATTATAAAGTATATCCTTAAAACCTTTAAAATTATATGTTATTTAGATACATACAAATTATAGATAAATGAATGCGTTTATATACAAGAATTTATATATATGCAACTATATATGCACAACATATATTCAAAACTCGCATTCGAAAATTTTCAGGATCGTGATACTTCCACATACCTATATATTTCATTCATATAGACAAATTGTTTACTAAATATAGTCTTGTTTAAAAAACGTGATAAAAATATCTAATGTGGACAACACATGACTTCCTTGTACGCCTATTAAACTATAAATCGGTGGCTCAAAAAATGGTCCTGAATTCGGTCACTAGTTTCCGAAGATCGCAGTATCTCAAAAACAACACTCGGCGTCGCGACATCCATCTATTGACACACGCACAAATAGGGAGGAAAACCAGTATTTTACACTAAATTTTAACACTTAAAACAAGTAATAAAAATGTTTAATTGGATTGGAAACAAAATTGTTTCTAACCTTTATTACCGATGTATTTAATTTAAATATAATTTTTGATGCAAGCTTATTTATGACCTTCAAATAAAGTACCCTTTTCGGCTCACCAATTTTAACCAAAATATAATAAATACATTTATATCGATATAAAAGTCCTATTTACCAAATTTGAGATGTTTTACATTATATTTTAATATGTTTTTTGATGAAAGTCTAATATGATCTTCAAGTAATGTACCGCTTCCGGTTTTCCAATTTAGACCAAAATCTAGTATGTTATTTAAATCAATATATAAGTTATAAATATTAAATTTAAGAAGTTTTGCATAGTATTTTAATATAATTTTTTATGGAAATCAATTATGACCTTCAAGTAAAGTACCACTTCCGGTGATCAAGCAGTGACCAAAAAGGGAGGTTCACAACTAGATTTTACAAAAATCCTAAATACAAAAATTTCAACTTTCTATGGCTAACCGTTTTTGAGTTATGCGAAATACGAACGAACGGACGTACGTAAGTACATGCAGACGCCACGACGAAACTAGTCAAAATGGATTCAGGGATGGTCAAAATGGATATTTCGGTTGAAATCTGAAAACCGAAAATTTTCGCGATTACAATATTTCCTTTACTTCGTACAAGGAATGGACTTCAATGGAAGTCTTAAGCCAAAAAAAAAAAAATTGAAATTGTTGGAAAATCATATTTAAATTTAAACACACCGAAAAATTCATAATATCCCATGAACGGATACTAAGTATGTTTTAATGAGAAGGTATTCAAAAGTTTAGACAAAAAAACTTGCAATATTTATAAGATATGTATAAATACTATTGAATAGTTCGAAAAACATATTTTGTATTTCTCAAAATATATTTGTCCTTAAAAATTACAGTAAAGAATTAACGATTAAAATATTTGATTTGAAAAATGCGATGTGATTAAATATTACATCTATGTACATACATATATATATATGGAGTGGGGGTAGTTCTAGTTGTTAATGTATTGGTTTCTGGTGGTCACGAGTTCGAGTCCGGCTGTGGACAGAAAAATTATGTTATATAGTATAATATATAATTATGTATCAAAAATATACTAATGAATATTTTTCTAAATTTAATTCAACTCTCGCATGTTTTTTTTTTTTTTTTATCTGGTCTTCGAAATTACACAGGATGACCCGATGTGGGTTGTAATAGATTTCGTAGGCGTTGGGTGTTGTTGTGGAAGTGACCGTATAAAATCAATGAAAAGGAATTAAGGCATTAAATGTAAATGAAACGGGCATCTTGCTTCAATAACTCTGAAATTTCGTCATCGACAGTGGCCACAGCAAGTCAGCAGTAAAATGGCCTAGCGTTTCCGGGATTTTTATTCGCAATAAATTATATTTACCTGTAGCGAATTTTGGCTTATGAACAGTTTTACTTACTGTATTTACTGTGAATAATAACCGATACAAAAAAAAAACTATAGATAAAACAAATTCAAAATTAATTGCATGCTCAAATAAGGAATCTGTTTCACTAAAATCGTTCTTATCGTCTTTATATATAACTAGTATACCCGAGCGAGAACTCTCACATTAGATATCAATCCTAATACATTAGAAGTATAAGCGATATTAGGGAAGCATATTTATTCGTGTAAACAATATAATATTACCAAAAGAGTTTATTTAACACACAGATTTGGTGAAGCTGCATAGTTTATAATGACTATGTTGAAGTTACAGTTCATACTTAATAAGTAATTAGCTTACCCCACTGGAAAACATCTCTTCAATTTAGCAGTTTGGTAATTAGATTCAGCTATACCATTTTCTATGTGCAGTATTCAGTTAGGGTTGGACATGGGAAACAATATATAATTTTCCATTCATTAAAATTTTTTGTAAACTGACTCAAATTGATATAAAGTTGCCATGAAAACAGCACGTACGCAAGATGGCATGAGGCCCGTGCGGACCTGTGTCGTGCATTATCTCGAAAAAGGTAGATTTTGAGCTTTAATACGCTGTACCAATACGTTCCAATGGAACGTATATGTTCTTGATGCCCTCGTCAATCTTTAAAACCCAACTTATCCCGTCTCGATCCGCCGACTCTTTGTCGTCAAATCTTTGAAACCTCCTAATTTTTTCATCACTTTTGGTTTATTATTTTCAATAATCGACCAAAGAAAATTTTTTTGTAACCCCCCCTCAAAATTTGAGGTTTTACGTTTCAAGATACGTAGAATCCAAATATCGAATAAAAAAAAATCCGTCCGTCCGCCGTACGCCGTACGCCGTACGCCGTCCGCGGCTTTTCTCCGAGACTACTGGACCGATTTTCTTGTGATTCGGTACCAAAGTCACAGGTCACCCCGGGATGATCCTCGGAACTCGACATTATAATCTGTCTGTTTGTTTCAAAATGGCGGCCGATTAGAGATCTCATAAGCCCATAACTCGGTCATTTATAAAGATAGAGAGAAAATGTAAGGTGTTTTGGAATCAGCATAACGAGACATGAAAAAAAAAAAAAAAAAAAAAAAATTGAAAAGCAAAAAACCTGTATAATTACCGATTAAATATCTAATAAGCCCATAACTCGGTCATTTATAAAGATAGAGAGAAAATGTAAGGTGTTTTAGAATCAGCATAACGAGACATGAAAAAAAAAAAAATTGAAAAGCAAAAAACCTGTATAATTACCGATTAAATATCTAATAAGCCCATAACTCGGTCATTTATAAAGATAGAGAGAAAATGTAAGGTGTTTTGGAATCAGCATAACGAGAAACAAAAAAAAAAAAAAAAAAAAAAAAAAAAAAAAAAAAAATTGAAAAACAAAAAATCTATAATAATTGCCGATTAAAGATCTTATATACCCATAACTTGGCCATTTATAAACATAGAGGAGAAATGTAAGGTGTTTTGAAAAAAAAATCCGTCAGCAAAAGTTTTTGGTGCTTTTATTGTATTTAAACGAAAGCTAACGAAAATCACCAGCTCGTCGCACCTCTGTGCCTATCTTGTCCATCCAGCGGGCTTTCGGTCTTCCAATCTTCTTCTTTTCCATAGTTGTGTGGTCAGCGACCCTAATCGGCATACGATCTTTCCTTATCTTTTATAGATGCCCTTCCAAGCAAAGTCTTTTGATATTGACAAAATCCACCACCGGTCTGTCGCAGGATTCGGAGTAAACCTCTGTTTTGTGACGCCTTCTCCAGCTTACAAAAGAATGTACTGGTCCATTGATTTTTCTAAATATTTTCCTCTCGAACAAGGCCAGTCTTTGCTCATCAATCACGCAGGATTCCGATCCATAGGCGAGGAAGGGCCTGACCAGCTTCTTGTAAATTATGACTTTTGTGTTTCTGATAATTAGCCTGGATTGAAAATGCTTGACAAGACCATAGTATCTCCCGTTTGGCGCCTGGATTCTTCCTTCGATCTCCTTAGAGGAACGGTCATTGTCGTCTATAAGGCCGTATAACCGCTAAAATATAACCGCCAAGAGACATCTAATGGTATCCAATAATTTCTGTCCAACAATAATAGTTCCATCTTCCTTTTGGTTTATTATTTTCAATAATAGATCTTTGGAATCGACCAAGGAAATTTTTTTGTAATCCTCCCCTCAAAATTTGAGGTTTGACGCTTAATAAATCAGACCCAGAAATTTACTGAAAGTCGTCTCCGCGCGGTAGAAAAGATAAATTAGGTTATGTACGCGTTGACTGTGATAATTTTTAATCGTATGGCGGCCGATTAGACGAAAGCTAACGAAAGCCCCTACAATACGAACTAGAAATCACCTAAATCGGACCATTATTAGCTGAGATATAGCTTTATGAAGTTCGTTTTTATTTTTTCCTAGTGAAGTGCACATCAAATATTTCCTCTGTATCATTTTACATCACAGCCTACTTGCATTGACGCAGTTTTTTTAATTAACACAGTTCGGCACTCTCACGGCGGACATCTTGTGACAAGCTTCAAATTTCTTTTCCTTTGGTACCTACTGCTTCATATTTTTTACTTTGACAGAATAGATATTTTTGTGGAATAATAAACAAGTGGAATAAATAAGTGGAAATAATAAACCATTGTGTAATAATTTGCAGCGTTTATTTAAGCCCTAGTGTTTGCGCCGTATACATTATTTTTTTTATTTTTGGTTACTTTTAATTAAATAACAGTAATATCTTTTTTGTTTTATATTGAAACGAGAGAAAGTTTAGTTGCTATTGTTTTGTTTCCACGGTACATACAGTTTAGGATTAAGACATAACTGTGTCCCCCTTGCCCTACGGGCCAGTTTCCTTAGGAAGGGGGAAGAGTGAGGAGCCACAATTTTTTTGTCAGACATCGTTCGTCATTTTGGACATCGTAATTTCTTCCGACGAACGACGTCTACCAGCTGCCAGCTGCACCTCTCGTCGAAGGAAGTTGAACATAAAGCCTTCCTCTCCATACACTAGCAAGGTAACAAAGACCCTTTTTATTTCGTCGACATTTTGCGTTGGTGGTACCCAACTTAATTCACATGAAGAAATCTGTGAATTTAATAAACTATTAAGTGTTATAGATTTAATGGAAAATCAATCTGTTTAATTTTATTACACATATTAATTTTTATAATAGTAGAACAATTTTTTTTATTCATAAAAAAGTTAGTTTCAAATTCTCTAGTTTTATTTTTTTATTAGTTTTTATTATGATTTTAAAGGAAAATTGATTTTAGTTTAATTTATGTATAGTTGTATATCACCTTTTGTTTGTATTAATGAATTTACAGTTTTTGCTTATACTTCTCTGTAATTCTCTCGATTCAAAATTAAAATTAATTTATTTTTCTGTTTCGCAACTATTTTTTTTTCCAACATTATTCCTTCATTTTTTTTTTGTGCTCAAAGACCGGCGCTAGTAGAAACGGGGTCGAGACTTATGTTTGTTTTATAACATCGCTCATCCCATCACCTAGTAAGAATTTAAGAAACAAAATTGGAATTCGTCATGTCTCCATGAAATTTCCTTTCTTTTGATACCCCATTCGTCAAAATCCGTCGCTCGTGAAAGCCGGAAAGGGATCTATACTACCGTAATAATATATAGTAGTGATACGGTAGTTTAGATCCCTTTCCGGCTTTCACGAGCGACGGATTTTGACGAATGAGGTATCAAAAGAAAGGGAATTTCAGGGAGAAGTAAAGAATTCTAATTTCAATTATTCCTAGGGCTTAGATAATAGGTTATTACAAAAGTCCTTGTGCATTAGTATAGCTTTATTTCAGATTACATATTTTAAACATTAGTGAATACTACTCTTCAAAGTAAAGTCCAATGTTTTCAACTATTTTCGCCAGTAATTGGATTTGATGCCGGTACCACTCCTTTGGTTTTGAGGCAAAAAGCTCTTCACATCCAATTTTTACGTCCTCGTAATTATCAAAGATCCGACCTTTTAAAAAATTAAAAAAAAAAAAAAACTTCGCACTCGAAACTGCATAAACTCTGTCTAGCTGTTCACAGTAAAGGTTTGAGTCCCTACTACGGCCTGATAAATCATGAGCAATTGCTTGTGGGTTCACACATTCAAGAAGAACTTCATCATCAACGACCGATGATTGGTTGTTCGGCAGTATTTCGTTGGATAATTGACTCTTCTTCTATGGGACTAATTTCTTTGGCGGCTGACTTTGCGCTTAAATATTTTTCCAGTAATGTCTCAAAAGACCGCGAATAATGATTTTTTCTTCTGACATTGCGCGTGCGTTTTAAAAATATAAATGATTCCATAAAGCCAACTCAAGTCACAAGGAATAGTAGGAATGAAAACATTCCTGTAAGCGCTGTTTTGGAAACAAAACGTTGTTTTTAGGTTTCTATAAATGACAGAGGAGGTTATATATTCTTTGCCATGTCTTACCCTAAAGGCCACTTTTAAATATGAATACTACACATAGAAAATGGTATAGCTGAGTCTTACTGCTAAACTGAAGGGATATTGTTCAATGGGGCAAGCTAATTCCTTATTAAATAAGCTGTTACTTCAACATAGTCATTATAAACTATACAGCTTTAAAAAAGTGTGATAAATAAACTTTCTTGGTAATATATATATATATTACCTTATATATATATATATATATATATATATATATATATATATATATATATATATATATATATATTTACTTTCCCTTATCTATATACGGAGTATATAATAAGAGGAAGTATTGCGATCATGAAAATTTTTGAATTCGAGTTTTCAACTGAAATGCACGTTTTAAGGTCCACTGAGTCCAAATAACCAAGTCTCGCAAAATGATCTGTGTGTCTGTGATCAGTCTAGCTCAAAAAAGAAAAGTGATACTGAAATTACGTATTTAAGATAGCCATATGCATGTGACGTTGCAGCAACTTTTTCTTCAAAATCGACTAACCGGAAGTTCCACTTTATATAATCGATTTTACACTTTTTTACAATTTCCTCGAATACGGCACTAACGATTTTGATGAAAGTTGCCTAAATTATTCTTCATAAAGGCCTTCAACTTTTCATATGTTTACTTTTCATGTAGTACATCATCGAGGAAATGCAGAGAAAAAAGTTATAATAAAAAGAATATTTTATTTCCGCATAACATAAAAAGTGTACATTTTATGGTAAATTATGTCTAGACGTGTATGAAAGGTAATTAAATTATCTAAAATACAAAAAAAGAATCATCAAAATCGTACCAGTAATAGCAAAGATAGAGAGCATCGGACTAACCGGAAGTGGTAATTATATCATGGATTTTATAATTTACTGGTAAACGGCTCAGACGATTTTGATGAAACTTGACCAATATCTTCTCCTTAAAGTTCTTTAACTTTTCATGTATGTAGTATATCAACGAGAAAATGTAGGGGAAAAAGTTATAGCGAAAAGAAAATTTTATTTGAGCATCACTCAAAAAGTATGTATTTTTTGGTAATTTATATATTAAATTCTGTGAAAGGTAATTAAATTCACTAAAAAACATAAAATAATTATTTAAATCGGGCCAGTATTAGTAAAGATACAATGTATGTCATAAGGACTACTAGGCCTTAGAGGGAAAACCGAGCGTTTCCGGAAGGAGACGAATACAGCCGAACCTCCTCCCACCGCCAATCTATTGTTAATAAAACTCTCTGTAGCAATGTTTTGTAATATCATAAAAGTAGAAATCAACTTAATTATTTCTACTTTTGTATTATTTAATGGAATTTTCATGGAAACTAAACCGAAACTTTTAAAATATATTTTCAGCTTGACAAACCAAAAATATTTAGCGTACACAATTTTAGTACTAAAGTTATTTAAAAACTAATTTATTATACTATTGTGAGAAAATACCTGAAGAAGTGCATTCTGCTGAGTTTATTTCGAGTAGTGTTTAAGTGAACTCTTTAAAATAATTACAGGTTGGTAAGGGAAAGTTGTGTGATGCGCGCACCGCACCAGATTTTTAATACGAATAAACACGTTTTACTAATATGGCTTACACTTCCAATACATTAGAGAGAAGAAAGGCAGATATCTAATTTGAGAGTTCTCACTCGAGTATACTAGTATTGTTACAGAATATTATAGTAGTATTGTCACAGAATTTGTAGTATTCGGCATTCCCAACCTGTATCTGATAATGGTTTTTGAATTGAATTTTGAAATGTTTCATTAAAATAGCCCGCCTGAGAGCAGACGTGGGAAATAGTTTATACAGTCTTGATTATGTTCCAAAATCACTAGGCGCAAGGTCTGGGGAATACGGCGGGTGGGGTAAGACTTCCCATTTTAATCACCACTGACTATACGGTGCGAAAAAACTTTTATTTTATGCCTGGCAAGCAGCATTTAAGATGTGCACAATCGGCGTTCAATGTCCCTGGGCTTTATTTTGTATCATTCCCAACGATTTTAAACGATGTGAAATTGCTTATTTTCATACACTTTCGGCCGGGCCCTACGTTCTTTGTCCTCCACGTCAAACTCGCCATTTTTAAACTTTTGAAACCACTCATGACAACTTCTCTCGCTTAAACCAGCATCACCGTATTTCTACAATCAATCGATGGGCCTTAGCTGCAGATTTCTTTAAGTTAAATAAATAAATCAAAACATCCCGCAAATGACACTTATTCGGAACAAAACTTGACATTTTCGCACGAAAAAAAAATACGTACTGCTTGCACAAAGTCACTAGTACTTGTAGGTTACGTTGTTGCCAGACGTCCAAACTTGCCATGTGCCGTTGCTCCGCTGACAATTTCAACATAATCTTGTCGGTTGAGCCATTTCTCAACAACGGCGAAAACTTATTTTTACACCTGATATTTTTTTTGTTGGTTACTTTATTCTTTTTTGGGAAAAATATCGGTTTCCGATACTCAAACTTTAATATCGGTATTACGATATATCGAGTTAAAACAATATCAATATATTTTAAAATATCGATATTTCGATAAATCTATATTTTTCCAACATCCCTAAAGCCCCGTTCTTTTACAGGAAGGGATTAAAAAAATTAAATCTCGTCCTTTTAAAGGAAGGGATTTAAAAAAATAAACGTATCGATGACTGATATACTGAAATATCGATATTTTCCCCCGATATATCGAACTACTATTCGAAAACTATCGATATATTTGTTTTCGATATTCGCATCCCTAGTTCAATCCAACAAATATCCAAAATTATAATGATCAAATGAATCAAAAGCTTTTGAAAAACCGAAAAGGACTAAAATTGACTTAAAACCGATCGATGGAAGACTAAATATCTTTCTTTGAATGCAGAATTAAGTGGAAATCCTGAACCTGATTGGAGAAGATTATAAAAAGATTCTTTCGCTGAAGGAAAAAGGTAAGCTGGGGTAAGGGATCAAACTTTCCAGCTGATTGGATAGGTCAAAAATAATGCAGATGAGTCTAAAGTCAGGAGCTGCAGAAGAGATTTGAAGTTAGTTTAACGGGCGAATCAAAACTTGTTTGCAGCCTGTTAGAAAGACAGAGTTCCGAAGAGAAAAGTTGTATATATGCAAACGAGATTGGAGTAAAATGGTGTGGAGGCAAAGTTTTAACAATACTAATCGGAATATCATTGGTTATAGAATTTATGACAGAAGAGAGACTAAATCATGAGGAGAAAAATCAAAAAGATTGTCAGGATTAAAGCATTTGAAAATAGAGGAAGGTAAATCCTGGAAGAGAGGACCAAGAATATTAATTGAATTATCTTAAAATGTAAAATTAATTATTTTTACTTTCCCTTGCCTATATACAAAGTATATAGAATGGGGAAGTATTGCGATCGTGAAAATTTTTGGAATTCGAGTTTTCAACGGAAATACACGTTTTAAGGTCCACTGAGTCCAAATGACCAAGTCTCGCAAAATGGTCTGTGTGTCTGTGAACAGCCTGGCTCAAAAACGAGAGGTTGTAAGAATCCTAAAACTTGACGAAGTTAAAATATATAGGTAGTGTACAGAATTGTACTAAAATTGTTTAAAAAACTGTTTTATTTTACTTAAGTGGGAGAAGATGTGAAGAGAAGTGGATGCTGCTGAGTTTATTTCAAATATTGTTTATGTGAACTCTTTAAAATTATTTTAAAAAGATAATTTTTATAGGACGGTAAGGGAAAGTTGTGCTAGATTTTTAATGATGTTATTATACGTATGTATTTAACTTTATCCTCTTAAATGGAAAAGCAATTTGATTTTCTAATATTGAAATGTAAATTGTTCGTAAGTGACATTGGATCCGAGGGATTAGCTTCAGTTTGCACTAATGATTCAATAATACAACAAAATATCATAAATCCTTGTATTTTCTCTCAGTATGTGTTTATTCATCATTGAGTTCAAATTTTCTGCTAACATGGAACTGCTACTGAAGTTATGTAACTGTGAATAAACAAATTTTGATTGATTGTATATTAAATTAAATTATAGCGCAAAATCGATTTTAAAAAACGCTGCAAATTATTATACAATGATTTGTTATTTCCGCTTAGTAATATTTCAAAAATATCTATTCTGTCCAAGTATAAAAAATGAAGCAGTAGGCACCAAAGGAAAATAAATTTGAAGCTTTTCATAAGATGATCGCCGTGAGAGTGCCCAACTGGGAGTGTTAATTTAAAAAATGCAAGTATGCTGTGATGTAAAATGATACAGAGGAAATATTTGATGTGAACTTCACTAGGAAAAAAAAAAGGAAAGACTAGGGAAGGTAAAGGAAGTACAGAAATAATCCAAGGAAGGATACAGCAGAGAGATACGAAAAAGCCAGATGCCAAATAGATAAGTCAGGAGGCCTAGGACCACGATTACTAGCCGCCAGGAGAATCAGTCTGCGAAGTTCATTAGGCTATATTTCAGCTAATAATGGACCGATTTAAGTGATTTTTAGTTCATTTTGTAGGGAATTTCATTACCTTTCGTCGCCATACGATACGAAAAATTATCACAGTCAACGCGCACATAACCTAATTTATCTTTTCTACCGCGCGGAGACGACTTTCAGTAAATTTCTGGGTCTGATTTATTAAGCGTCAAACCTCAATTTTTGAGGGGAGGATTACAAAAAAATTTCCTTGGTCGATTCCAAAGATCTATTATTGAAAATAATAAACCAAAAGGAAGATGGAACTATTATTGTTGGACAGAAATTATTGGATACCATTGGATGTCTCTTGGCGGTTATATTATAGCGGTTATACGGCCTTATAGACGACAATGACCGTTCCACTAAGGAGATCGAAGGAAGAATCCAGGCGCCAAACGGGAGATACTATGGTCTTGTCAAGCATTTACAATCCAGGCTAATTATCAGAAACACAAAAGTCATAATTTACAAGAAGCTGGTCAGGCCCTTCCTCGCCTATGGATCGGAATCCTGGGTGATTGATGAGCAAAGACTGGCCTTGTTCGAGAGGAAAATATTTAGAAAAATCAATAGACCAATACATTCTTTTGTAAGCTGGAGAAGGCGTCACAAAACAGAGGTTTACTCCGAATTCTGCGACAGACCGGTGGTGGATTTTGTCAATATCAAAAGACTTTGCTTGGAAGGGCATCTATAAAAGATAAGGAAAGATCGTATGCCGAATAGGGTCGCTGACCACACAACTATGGAAAAGAAGAAGATTGGAAGACCGAAAGCCCGCTGGATGGACAAGATAGGCACAGAGGTGCGACGAGCTGGTGAATCTCCTCCTTCTGGTGCGTTTTTCGCCACCTTGAAAAATCTCTAAGAAATTTTTTTTCCAGTTTTTCTTCATTTACTCGCTTTCAGGGCATTTTAGTTGAAAATCTGATACTACCAATTTTAATGAACGTTAAATTTCCTGCACAAGTTTGTATATAGTATTTTTGAATACTTGGAATAGCTACCGAGATACGGGGCTGTGAAAACCAGCAAAAATTTGCAAACAGATTAAAAAAGTTGGATATGTCTGTGGTTTCGCATTAGATACGATTTATTTCAAGCGCACATAAAACTAAAGACACCCCAGAAGATAAAAAAAAAATCTGTGAGCAGTGGAACTCCGTCACTAAAGTCGTATTTTAACTTTAAAAAATATATTATAAAACGGGAGGAAGAAAAAAATTTGAGACCCGCAAAAGACAGTCTAACATACCGAAATTTACATATGAAATGATAATTTACTGAAAATGACATCTCCAAATTTTCCATAATCGTGCTCTAGGGGTTATGAAACGGATAGAAATCGCAGTCCCGCCGCTCACCGCCGACCTTCGACCCACTGCAATAGTGGAACAAATCAAAATTTACCCATACTTTTATTATAAGGTTCTGCATCTCCGCTAGCCTTCGATACAAAAATATATATATATATAAATTTTAAATCGAAAAACCCGGGGGGTTGGGGGAACCAAATCGAGACCCCCAAAAGATACTTCCCCAAAACCAACTCAATTCACATACAAATTTTCAGCCCTATAAACTAACATGGTGGAGCTGTAGCGATGCAAAAAACTTAAAATACGCCGAAATTTCAGGTAAACATACCGAAATTTTGACTGGAATTTACCCATTCTTTAATGGTATCGTTCTTCCTGGAAAAAAGCCCTACATACCGAATTATTAGCTCATTTGACCCAAAAGGGGCCGCTGGAGGTGCTCAAATGTAGCGGGGGGAGGGGGAAATAAATAAATATATATATATATATATATATATATATATATATATATATATATCAGACATCTCCAAATCTTTTATAATCGTGCTCTAGGGGTTATGAAACGGATAGAAAACGCAGTCCCGCCGCTCACCGCCGACCTTCGACCCACTGCAATAGTCTATTTTTTTCGGGGAAAATACGACTAAAAATATTTTCTGCCGACATTAGCAGGGGGCGTGTTTCAAAATGGTGGCCAAAAAAAATCTAAAGTATAAGACTTTCTTTTTCGGTTTTACACATACAATTCCTAAACGGTGCATTTTATATTAATTAAATGAGTTGGAATTCGGTATTTATGGTAATTTGCTAGGCAGAACAATGCCATAGAAGTGGGAGTAAATTACATTCAAAATTTCGGCATGTTCAAATGTCGTTTTCCTATTTTTTAAGGTTTTACATACCTCTACAGCACCTCCAAATTGAGTTAGAGGACTGAAACTTCGTATGTGAACGGAGTTGGTATAAGACTTTTGAGGCAGGTCTCAACTTTTTTCTCCGACTTCCGACATTTTGATATTTTCAATTTTGTATTTTAGTTATTATTAAGGATAATTTAAAATACGACCTCAAGTGACGGAGCTCAGAGATTTTCTTTTTACTTTTCCTTACCTATATATGAAATATATTTTAACGTATTGCGATCGTGAAATTTTTCGAATTCGAGTTCTCAACGGAATTACATGCTTTAAGGTCCTATGAGTCCATATAACCAAGTATAGCAAAAAAAAGGTCCTGTGTGTGTGTGTGTGTGTGTGTGTGTGTGTTTGTGACTAGCCTAGCTCAAAAACGAAACCTCCTATGTATAAATTGTAACTACGTATTTAAGGTAGGTATATGGCTGTGATGTTACAGCAACTTCTTCGTCAAAATCGACTAACCAGTTCCATTTAATTTAATCGATTTTACACTTTTTTACAATTTTCTCGAAAACGGCTAAAACGATTTTGATAAAACTTACTGAAAGTCTCCTTAAAGCTCTTTATTTTTTCATACATGTAAAACGGAGGAAATGCAGGAAAAAAAAGTTATGATGAAAAGAATATTTTATTTGCGCATGATTTAAAAAGTATGCATTTTATGGTAAATCATCAATAGAATTGTATATAAGTTTTTTAAATTATCTAAAAAAAAAACAACAAAAAATTATCAGAATCGGAATAGTATTAGGAAAGATACAGAGCATCGGACTAACCGGAAGTGACAAATATATCATCGATTTTATACATGTTTACAATTTTCTCGTAAACGGAACTAACGATTTTGATGAAACTTACCTGATGTCCTTCTCCTTAAAGCTCTTTAACTTTTCATGCATGTAGTATATCAACGAGAAAATGCAAGGGAAAAAATTATAGAGAAAAGAAAATTTTATTTAAGTATTTTACCTTTATATGAAAGGTAATTAAATTCTATAAAAACAAAAAAAAAAATAGAAAAAAATACAGCGCATATCATAAGGGCTACAAGACCCTAGACAGAAAGCCGAGTGCGTACGGATGGAGATGGATGCGCTCTGTAACAATGTATTGTAATAATATAAAAGTTGAAATTAACTTAATAATTTCTACTTTTCTATTATTTAATGGAATAAAAATGATTCCATGAAAAGTAAATGTAATTTCCGTGGAAACTTTTAAAATATATTTTCATCTTGACAAATCAAAAATATTTAGTGTATAGAAGTGTCGTACTAAAGTTGTTTTACTAAAAAAAAAAAAAAATGATTATACTTTTGTGAGAGAAGAAGTGTATTCTGTTGAATTTATTTCAAATAGTGTTTATGTAATTCGTTAAGATTAGGTATTATTATAGGGTGGTAAGAGAAAGTTGTGTGATGTGCGCACTAGATTTTTTTTTTAACAGCGTTATTGACTAGTTCTGTCTAATATGAACAATTCAGATGCACAATCGATATTGTTGAAACATTTACATGTGCATTGAAACAATGCTCTTCCCAGATGGACTTTAATGCCAAGTTGAATATTAACAGCTGATTACTTTAAGACTAAATGTTTAACGAAGCAGCCTCATCGTCGGCCGCCATTGCTCGATTATTAATGTTAACTCTTCGATCCGACCTCCATATTCATTATAGATTCATTCAAGGTGGGCAGTTATAGATTTTCCTAATTTCTTAATTGGTCAAAAACTTCCGTGAGACGTTTTGGACAATTAGCATTCTCTGAAACTTGAGTTATGATTGATTAAATATATATATTGTAAGACTCCAAATCGGAAAACTCGTGTAAAAGTTTCTCAGAAACCTAACAACGTTTGTCAACATCAAATTACTGTTAATTTATGTGCCTTTAGCATAATCATGTATCATCGGGATTGGATAGATAGAAAAAATTCTATATTTTGTTCAAAACAATTACAGGTGTCTAGTGGCAATATACTTCTTATTATCAATATAATGGTTACAATATACTTCACATTATAATCCATCGTCTACCGTTCAAATCCAAATCCGTAAGATCACCCTTAACGCAATCCTCCCACCTACGTTTCGGTCTACTCCTCGGACGCTCACCAATCGGCTCAGGGTTTATTAATTCGTTCGATACTGAGCTCAACAACTTTACAAGCCTATTTCAACCGTCGCTATGAAATCACTTCGATTATATTAACAGGATACATGATCCGCAATTCCGCGTAGTATAACCTCCTGAATTCTCCTGTGGGCTCATTCATTTTCGGATCAAGTATTTTACACAATACCTTATTCTCGATGGATTTTGATGAGTGAGGTATCAAAAGAAAGGGGATTTCATGGAAAATTGACGAATTATAATTTCTATTCTCAAATTCTTACTAAGGCTTCAATAAAACTTTGACGACTGAGAGTCGGCGGATCGAGACGGGATAAGTTGGGTTTTAAAGATTTTGACGCGGGCATCAGGATCATTTGCGTTCCTATGTAACGTATTGGTCATTAGCGCCCAGGAATATGTAGGTAAATATGCAGGATAAATGTTAGAAACGAGCAAAAAATCAACAAAAGGCTATAATTATTGTCTAATTTGCTTTGTTTAACAATTATAATTATAATTTATAATTTAAATAAGAAAACACGTAGGTAAATTGAAAAACAAATTTATGCACAGAATTGTTCTATAACAAACTAATTAATACTTCCTTTGTCGCAAATGGAGATTTTATATGATTAAATAAGGGAATATCAGATGCAGCCAATGAAAAAATAAATTATGTATTTCATTGAAATGCCTATAGTAGATTTGAACAAGTTCGCTTAAAGGTGCTGAGGTCTCCAATGTAGGGAAATTCCAGAAAGCCTTATCAAACAATCATACTCTATACAATAAACTATTGTTACATTCAAAACTCAAATTAGAGTATTCGATTTCAAGAATAGTTCGTATAAATACCATTCTTTAAGGTCCGGTCGATTTAAAAATTGTTTCACATGGCACAAATTGCAGAAAATGTTTTTTTCGAGATCAAAAACTCTCTCTGTTGAATTAATAGGGTACCAACTGTTTAACATTAAACTAAATGATTCTCTTGCTTTTGGGTATTTAGATGGATATATATATATATATATATATATATATATATATATATATATATATATATATATATATATAGGAGTACACGTTCGAGATAGAGGTGCTGTTGAAGAAAGTTAGAGAAAGAAGGCTTTTCCTAGCTTTCTTGGAATTAGAAATGGCTGGAGGAACTACTACGATATCAATCCTCTTCTAAATATTTACTGCCAAGTAAAAATGGATTTATAATTAAAATAAAAACTTAAAATTCCCGATGACTATTTTTTTTTTTTTTCTAAGCCCAATTCCCAAGTTTTTACCAAAGCAAAAACTTCAAGCATAATCTTTTCCCGACCTTCAAAGCTGTTGGATACCCTGTAATCATAAAAAATAATCAAGTGTTAGGATATAATCAATGTTATTGAACCGATTGCTAGGTAAATAAAAATCCGTGAGCAGTAGAACTCCGTCACTAAAGTCGTATTTTCTCGTTAAAAAAATATTAAAACGGGGGAGTAAGAAAAAAGATCTGAGACCCACAAAATACAGTTCCCTAACATACCGAAATTTACACGTACTTTTATTATATGGTTCTGCCTCCGCTGACCTTTGATACACAAAGCCCTACATACCGAAATATAATTATTTATATACTCTTAACTCAACTTGGAGGGGCTTTAAAGGTGCGCGAAAGTTTTAAAAAATCGAAAAACCCAGGGGTTTGGGGGAACCAAGTCGAGACCCCCAAAGGATACTTCCCCAGCACCAACTCAATTCACATACAAATTTCCAGCCCTATAAACTAATATGGTGGAGCTGTAGCGATGCGCAAAACTTAAAAAGCGACGAAATTTCAGGTAAACATAACGAAATTTACCCATTCTTTAATTTAATGGTATCGTTCTGCCTGGAAGAAAGTCCTACATACCGAATTTCAGCACATTCGACCCAAAGGGGGCCGCTGGAGGTGCTCAAATGTAGCGGGGAAAAAAAAATATATATATCAGACATCTTGAAAACTTCGATAATCGTGCTCTAGGGGTTATGAAACGGATAGAAATCGCAGTCCCGCCGCTCACCGCCGACCTTCGACCCACTGCAATAGTCTTTTTTTTTCAGGAAAAACATGACTAAAAAGAAGAATGGATCTTGGAATCAATATGCACAAAATAGTTTATAAAAGAAAATATTCTAGCTTCTTCAGCCAATAGGCACTTAGATTGGAGGACCGAGAACTCAATTATTCAAGCAGTAACAACTTCTAAAATGCCAATAAGAAATAGGTATACAGGTTTCATCAAAATTGTTTAAAGGAGTTTCTTGAGAATGGGGAATTGACGGATTGAACGAACGTTGGCGAAGAAACGTAATAATGATGAATAAATGAATATTTGTAGTATAATGGAAGAATTAATTCCACTGATACAGGGTTAGAATCATTTTTCCTATCGAACCAGTAGAGGCTTGTGACTCACAATTTTACAAAAGTTAATTTATCATACTATTGTACTCGAGCGAGAACTCCGGCATTAGATATCAATCCTAATACATAAAAAGTATAAGCGATATTAGGAAACATATTTATTTGTGTAAACAATATAATATTTCCAAAAAAGTTTATTTAACACACACATTTGGTGAAGCTACATAGTTTATAATGACTATGTTGAAGTTACAGTTCATACTTAATAACTAATTAGCTTGCCCCTCTGGAAAACATCTCTTCAATTTAGCAGTTAGGCAATTAGATCCAGCTATATCATTTTCTATGTGTAGAATTTATATTTAACAGTGCCCTTTAGGGTTGGACATGGGAAACAGTATTTAATTTCTCACTCATTAAAAGTTTTTGTAAACAGACTCAAATTCATATAAACTTTTCATGACAACGCCACGTACGCAAGATGGCGTAGGGAATATATGATCTTATATCGTGCGTTATCTCGAAAACGGTAGGTTTTTGAGCTTTAAAACGCTGGACCAGTACGCTCCGCAGGAGCGTAAATGGTCTTGATGCCCGCGTCAAAATCTAAAAAAACCCAACTTATCCCTTCTCGATCCGCCGACTCTTGGTCGTTAAATCTTTGAAACTCCCCAGTTTTTTCATCACTTTTATTTAAGCTCTAGTAAGATTTTAAGAAACAAAATCAGGATTCGTCACATCTCCGTGAAATTCTCTTTCTTTTGATACCTCACTCGTCAAAATCCATCGCTCCTGAAAGCAGGAAAAGGGATCTATACTACCGTAATAATATATAGTAGTGACTAGTATACCCGAGCGAGAACTCTGGCATTAGATATCAATGCTTATTCTAATCCCTAATACATTCGAGGTGTAAGCGATATTGGGGAAACGATAAATGTTACAAAAAAAGTTTATTTAACACACAGATTTGGTGATGCTACATAGTTTGTAATGACTATGTTGAAGTTACAGTTCATATTTAATAAGTAACTAGTATACCCGAGCGAGAACTCTCGCATTAGATATCTTCTAATCACTATTTCTAAGGATAAGCGATATTAGGGAAACATATTTACTCTTGTAAACAATATGATATTACCAAAAAAGTTGATTTAAAACACATTTTGGGAAGCTACATAGTTTGTAATGACTATATTGAAGTTAAACTTCATACTTAATAAAGAATTAAATTACCCCACTGGAAAACATCTCTTCAATTTAGCATTTAGGCAATTAGATCCAGCTACGCCGTTTTCTATGTGTAGTATTCATATTTAGCAGTGCCCTTTAGGGTTGGACATGGGAAACAATATATAATTTCCCACTCATTAATAGTTTTTGTAACAGACTCAAATTCATATAAACTTTTCATGACAACGCCACGTACGCAAGATGGCATGAGGCCCGTGCGGACCTATATCGTGCGTTATCTCTAAAACGGTAGTTTTTTAAGCTTTAAAACGCGGAGCGTAAATGATTTTGATGCCCGCGTCAAAATCTTTAAAACCCAACTTATCCCGTCTCGATCCGCCGACTCTCAGTCGTCAAAGTTTTGAAACCTTCCAGTTTTTTCATCACTTTTATTTAAGCCCTTATAAGATTTTAAGAAACAAAATTGGAATTCGTCACATCTCCGTGAAATTCCCTTTCTTTTGATACCTCACTTATCAAAATCCGTCGCTCCTGAAAAGCGTGAAAAGAGATCTATACTACCGTAATAGTATATAGTAGTGATATTTGTCTTTAATTAGACTATCATTTTTTATAGAATATTTATAACAATTTATTTTAGAATTGATAAAATTAATCATTTCAGATCCTCCTCGGCCTGTACGGAAGAATCGGAAGCCTTTCAAGAAGCAATGTCGCCTTGATTACCCTTGGAGGAGACTTCCGGTTCGTCAACGAGTCCGAATTTTACCACCAATATCGAAATTACAAAGCTCTCATGAGCTTCATTAACAACGATAAGAGTTATAATGCTGAAATCGAGTTCGGTACACTCAAGAATTTTTTCCAAAAGGTATTCAATTGCTAATATATTGTACTATTCAATAGATTAATTCGTATCTGAACAGAAAATCCTTGGAATAATATATATTATGATTGATTGCGTTTTTGATTGAAGAAACGATAGCCAATGTTAGGTCAACTTTTGAATAAAAACATTGCAAGTAGCTCTTTGGATATATACTATTTGCACAAAAATGAAAAATACCTCTCGATAATTGAGGCACTCGGTGGTGGCAACTAACATGGTAACTAACAAAATGAAAACTTTTACAATGTTAAAATGTTTGTTAATTACGATGTTAGACCTTTAACCAGCAATAACTTTGCCAAAAACTTTAATTCACAAACAAATTATCAATTTAAATACCATGTTTTACGACTGAGTGTCTCAATGATGGTTTATTCGAATTTCGATAACTGGAAAATCGATAAAAAAAAATTATTGTTTTTTGTACCAATCCGTATTGGTCCTGGAACTGACGTACAAAAATTTCAAATATATATTGTAGTATTTATTAACGGTCCCCCGATGTGCCCTTAGTGGTCGGTCGCTTCTCAAGCTGTCTTTTACCTTAGACACACCGTAAAGTTACCTTAATTGTGAGAGGGATCACTCTCGGTCTAGTAATTCACCTACCTACTGCCCTCCTCTGTCCTGAAATATTTAATTAGAAGGGTGAAAAGATAAGGGGGTTAGAAAAGAGGTAGCTTGCCAGTGCGACGCTGCCCTTACCCACTTGGGTGGCTGCCGGGGTTAGTTCCAAGGGATAAGCATGGACCTCGGCAGCTGTAGGCGCTAACTAAGCAAGCAAGGAAGCCCGGGAGCCGGGGTTCGAGCCCGACTACCCTAGGGGGGAAGGAAAGAAGGGAGGCCGAGTGCCGGGGTACGAGCCCGACAATCTCGAGGGACCCTGAGACTGCTGGGTAATCTCTATTTTGAGAAGTCTAACATATATATATGTTTCTTGGCCATATCAGCACACCTTTTGGTCTTATTTTTATTTTTATAAGTACAATATTCATTACAGTACATTTTAAAACACATTTAAAGTTAATAACCATCTTACATATAATTTAATCGTCGATAAAAACAAAGCCTACTAAAAGTATAGTGAGTTAGTTCACTTGGTGGTGGGTAGATGGCGCTCTCAACCCACTCTTGCAGCCCACAGCCCTTGTCATTTCTATGCCAGCTCTTGACCGAGGAGGAGGTCGTTCAGCTGCTCACAGTGCGGCCTTAGTTCAACCGGCGGCCAGTGGATCGCGCTACCAACCATCTCCCGTAGTCCACAGCCCTTGTCATTTCTATACCGGCCTTCGATCAAGAAGGTTCTGCCGGCTTGACTAACAGCTGTTCCGGGTGTTACAATAAATATTTGAATTACATTAATCTTTAGTATCTAATTAAACTAACGTGTTCTTTTAAGAGATATCACGTATTAATTGTTAATGACACAGCAAAAGGGCCTTATTTAAAGGTATTATACAATAAAAGAAAAGGGCCCTATTTTAGGATGCTACAATATATATATATATATATATATATATATATATATATATATATATATATATATATATATATATATATTTATATTTAGCTTGCGACTATCCCCCTCCGTGAACATGAAGCCCGTCAGCCTACTGGAGGCAACTCACACAGACCGGACGTAGGAATGATGACCCAACATCGAGTGAACCTAATTTGTGAATCGCGTTGTGATCCTCGAGGATATCATATAGCCGCCCGGAGGTTTCATCCATGGACGGTCTGCTTCGGGGAAATAAATATAGGTCCCCGTGCGTCTGCTGACCCCGAACAGCCATAATCCCGAATCTAGACCGATTTATCACTTTTCTTGAACCCGAGTGAGTCGGTGGGACGGGCACTGCCGAATGGTCCCCAAGGGACTGCTTACGGAGAAATGGGCAGCCTGCCGCTGCACCATGCAAACCATGGTTCGCAACAACGTGAGGTTGGGTCACCCCTCCAGGCTGTCTGAGCTTCCGCAAGCGATAAAATATCAGTAAGAAGACCACATCGCACAGCCAATGATCTGCATGGTCTATAGTGCCAACAGAAAAAAAACAATGAAAAATACATAAAAAATGATTTTTCATTCCTCCAAGATACTAGTTTATACACAATTCTAAAACGGTGTTAATCCTTCCATTTTGTAGATATTGAAATGCGATTTGCGGGGTCTTTCATAATTCTTAAAAGTAGATGGTTTTTGCTTATCCCAAGTTATGGCCGCGCGTCAACCGCTCGTACCGCGACAAAGTTAAAAAGCAATAGTTGATGAAGCAATGGAAGTAGATCTAGAATTTTTTCTTCTAGCATTTATATTAATTTATATAGGGCATCCTGTATTCCTGTATATTCTTAAATTACCGGACAAAAGTATTGCAATACTTTTGTTTCTATCTATAAAATTTAGCCACAGTCCAATACAGCTAAACTTTTATTTGCTTACAGATAAGTTAGATATGATGAACTGTTTACCAAAGTAACAATAGTTAATATCTTAAAAAAGATCAATTCTCTCAGAACATTTAAATTTTTTCACTGAATGATTAATTTACGTTTCAGTTAATCGTGTACTATTTTAAAAGTGGCTTTTTTTCATTCAAAATGAGCAGTTTTGTATCTTATTCAATTTTGAATGGTAAAAAACACTTTGAAATATCTGATGTGGGCAACACATGACTTCCTTGTACGCCTATTAAATTATAAATCCGTGGCTCAAAAAGTGATACTGAATTTGGTTACTAGTTTCCGATAATTGACACTCGGCGTCCCGACATCCATCTATTGACACACACACACAAAACCACACACTCTTGTTTCTGGAGGTCTCATTCCGTTATTATATGTCGCTTTCCTTCAGTAGGTAACTAGATATCTCTCCATGTTCCGTGACAACAATAAAACAATAAAAAATGGGGAGGAAAACCAGTATTTTACATTCTATTTTAACACTTAAAACAATAAACAAGATTTTAACCAAAATCTATTAAATACATTTATATCGATATAAAAGTCCTATTTACCAAATTTGAGATGTTTTACATTATACTTTAATATAATTTTTGATGAAAGTCTAATATGACCTTCAAGTAAAGTATCGCTTCCGGTTTTTCCAATTTAGAGCAAAATCTAGTATGTTATTTGAATCAATATATAAATTATAAATACTAAATTTGAGAAGTTTTGTATAATATTTTAATATAATTTTTGATGGAAATCAATTATGAACTTCAAGTAAAGTACCACTTCCGGTAATCAAGCAGTGACCAAAAAGGGAGGTTCACAACTAGATTTTACAACAATCCTAAATACAAAATTGTAACTTTCTACAGCTAACCGTTTTTGAGTTATGCGAAATACGAACGTACGTACAGACGCCACGACGAAACTAGTCAAAATGGATTCAGGGATGGTCAAAATGGATATTTCCGACAAAATCTGAAATTCGAAAATTTTCGCGATTACAATACTTCCTTTACTTCGTACAAGGAAGTAGAAATACACGATTCACTGAAAGAGAAATTAATCACCTATTGAAAAACGTGAAATGTACTGAGGGAATTGATCTTCCCTGAAGTATTAATTCTTGTTTACATAAGTAAGATAAGTATTAACTTATCTATAAGAAAATAAAAGTGATGCGATACTTTTGTCCAGCAGTTTATATTGCTATATATCAAACGTGTAAGAAACACAAATATAAAAATACAAAAGCCCGTTGTATTGTATTTATATAAACTTGTAAAAAAGGCGTTACATTTACAAAAGCTGTGAAAGGCGAGAAGCCTCTTTAATACAAGTGTTAAACGGAAAAAAGCACAGACTACCTAAGGAGATGGGAAGCCCTTAAGATGACATCGGTCTGTTTATAAAGGATTATAATACCATAACAGGTAGGAAACCCTTTTCAAGGATTCAAAGAAGCCTTACAGAAAAAGGAGAGAAGATAATTACGCTCTTCAGAAGAATTGATCTTTATATCCAATAAGGAAGTGGGAAGCCACAACATTGACATAGGTCTGTTTATATAATATATTAGGTTGCTAACATTCTTTCTTTTATTTTATTTCCCCATACTCGACCTTTCGATCATACAGGATATTCGGCAGCAGTGGCGTAGTAAGCTGATGTTGAGAATACAAATTAGAATTCATTTTTGTATATATCTATTATTATACAAGTCTTTTGGATTTGTTTAATATTTTGAACATTTGGAACATGGCATTCTGAATACCATCAGCATCTGTCCGGTATGGTCCAATCGGTACCCTCTTGGTCTGTCTTGGTCGTCTTTTTCTTATCCAGGTGGCATGCCGATGTCGGGTGATCGAGACCTTCCTCGAGTGAATTCCGTAGAGCCGCCATCTCTTTCCACTTGTAGAAGAACTCCCTGAAAAAAGGGAACTTCTGTTGTTGCATCAGTCGGAGAAGTACGACTCGGCAAGGGTGGAGATCACGAGTTTCCAAGCTACTACCAAGCGTTCCGCTGTCTCAGGGAATCCACAGGTGGGACAAAGGGGGTCCAAATCCTTTTCGTGAGCTTGTAACTTTCCCCGGAACACTATGTGCCCTATTAGAATCTAACCCAATAGCCAGAGAGGGCCTTTCAATCTCGACTGGACGGTAGGGAAAAATTTTCTAAGAATGGCACCTTTCTCACATACCGCCCACAGTACACTCCACTCTTCTATGGGCTTCTCCCTCATAATCATCTTCCATTCATTAGTGTCTCGCCGAATATCTTTCGGAGTACCTCCGATAGCGCTGCAGCCTCTGCCGCTTCTCTTAATATACTTAAGAGCATCTTCCTTGAGGATGAGTTCCAGAAGCAACTCTCCATCCAGCACCTGCATCGTTTCCAGGGACACAGCTCTATACGTCTTCGTGACTCTCAAAAAAAACAAGTCTCTGTATAGTGACCAATCTCCTCTTCTCTTGCTGCGCGAGGTTATAGCTCCACACAAGGGATGCTTACCTCAGAATAAGCGAGACCGCGTCTTTATAAATGGTCATAGGAGCACCTCGCTACCTACCTGAGGTCCACAGAATACAGCGGTTTATTTCGCATAATGCATTTATTGACAGGGTCACTCCATTCCTGAAGTACTCAATGTGACAGGTGGCGTCGAAACCACTCCTTTTCTGACTCCAAAGTATGTCCCCTGCTCACCTGTCCTCACTATCTCTTCTTGTACATCCAAATTGATAGTGTGAACCTTGTCCGTGGAGCCTCTTACGAGAATGGTCTGGGTCTTATCTGCGACCATATTCAGAACCTTCGTCACGCATAACTCCACAACGCTGACACGCTTCTCCGCTTGAGTCTTGAGTCTGTCTCTGCTATCCTCGGAAACGATGACTGCCAGGTCGTCGACGTAGGCCATGGTAAGGATTCCTCTTTCTTCTACCATCCCCAGCAACTGATCGAATACTAACTTCAAAAGGGCCAGACCCAGGACCGAGCCCTGTAGGCAGTCTCTCTCTATGTCTTAGTGTCTATATATCTATCTTTATCTATTAATATCCACAACACAAGACCTTTATTATGAATTGAAAGAAGCTTTTAGCAGTAATTTGGTCTCCCGGAAGGACTTATTGAGAAATATATATCCCCCTTATGTATGAGTATGATGGGAATCAATTTTTAAGTTTGGAAAAATTAGTACAAGAGAAACAAGAATAGTATTGAGTGTAATTGAATAAAAAATCGCAATTTAAATACACTCGTGTAACCGGTAGAGTGTAAAATCAGTCACTGTATACAATGCCTAAATTTAGCCGTCAAAGTATATGAAATAACAGGAACATAACTTGATAAGGCAATCTACAGAATGCCTATCGGGTTATGGGCGAAGTATGAAAAACTTTCATAGACAGCCATTCTAATCTGAAAGTAGACTTCTTCATAAAGTGCTCCTGCAACAAGTGTCAAACTAAAAAGTGAAAATGTATAAAAGAAAGTGCAACTCAAAGTGTCACGAAGCTCTATGTAAGTCTTAAAATTATATTCTGAGTTTTTTGCCATAAAATAAATAACTTTTCATTATAATAAAAACGTCTGGCTTTCTATAATAAAAAAACTTTCTATGAGAACGTCTGGCTTTCTTATCACGAGGATGAACCCAACAAGGATGACCAACCGGCTTCTCAACTACTGGAAGAACAGGAAGATAGTAACACCATGGCTGACAGAAGTGGAGAAAGACTTGAGGTGGGGATAACGGATGACGACATCAGAATCAGATCACCTCTCAGCAGAATAATCAAACAAAAGAGGTTTCAGGATAGACCACCTCGTAAGAAAACAGGCGCTCTCTGGACAAAGGAGAGAAGGGAGAAACACAGATAGAGAATGATTGACTACTGGGCAAATATCAAGTCCCTCTCCAAGCGGAAAAGTTGAGCATCGTGGTCCTTAGGAGACCCATTCGAAATAATAATAACAATAAAATATCTGATGTGGGCAACACATGACTTCCTTGTACGCCTATTAAATTATAAATCCGTGGCTTAAAAAGTGATACTGAATTTCTAATGATACTAGTTTCTCCGATAATTGATATTCGGCGTCCCGACATCCATCTATTGACACACACACACACAAAACCACACACTCTTCTTACTGGAGGTCTCGTTCCGTTATTATATGTCGTTTTCCTTCAGTAGGTAACTAGTTTCCAAGATATTTCTCCATGTTCCGTGACAACAATAAAACAATAAAAAATGGGGAGGAAAACCAGTATTTTACATTCTATTTTAACACTTAAAACAAGTAATAAAAATATTTCATTGGATTGGAAACCAAATTGCGTTAGTAACCTTTATTACCGAAACATATGATTTCTGTATTTAATTTAAATATAATTTTTGATGTAAGCTTATTATGACCTTCAAGTAAAGTACCCTTTTTGGCTCACGAATTTTAACCAAAATCTATTAAATACATTTATATCGATATAAAAGTCCTATTTACCAAATTTGAGATGTTTTACATTATATTTTAATATAATTTTTGAAGAAAGTCTAATATGACCTTCAAGTAAAGTACCGCTTCCGGTTTTCCAATATAAACCAAAATCTAGTATGCTATTTAAATCAATATATAAATGATAAATACTAAATTTGAGAAGCTTTGTATAATATTTTAATATAATTTTTGATGGAAATCAATTATGACCTTCAAGTAAAGTACCACTTCCGGTGATCATGCAGTGACCAAAAAGGGAGGTTCACAACTAGATTTTACAACAATCCTAAATACAAAATTGTAACTTTCTACAGCTAACCGTTTTTGAGTTATGCGAAATACGAACGTACGTACAGACGCCACGACGAAACTAGTCAAAATGGATTCAGGGATGGTCAAAATGGATATATCCGTCGAAATCTGAAATTCGAAAATTTTCGCGATTACAATACTTCCTTTACTTCGTACAAGGAAGTAAAAACTATTTATACAAATCATTTTCATATCTTACTTTGCCTTATATAACATGCCTGGGCAGTGGTAAAGAATTATTTATGCAAACCAGATTCATTTCTTACTTTGTCTAATGAACAACTGGCATTAAATGAAATGGACGCAAAGCCTAGGCAAAATGTTTAATACAGTATAAAAATTATTCAATTACATAGGTTGTCAAAAACGCTTAGTCATTCTATACAATGCCTGTATTTTATATTTCAAGGATAAAATATCGTCGCGACCATGCCCAACTTTGAATCGCTCTAGTTGAGGCATGCATTATGGCATAGTCTTGAATTTCTAATCCTCAAGAGTTGACGCTTTGTGTCTTTTGGAGGTTAGGAATTGAAGACTGCGCGGCAATGCGTGCTTCAACCAGAGCCTTTCAAAGTTACGAATATGAATACCGTAACTTTGTGCATTCTATAGTTGGACATGGTAGAGACTATATATAAACGACGGAAGTTTTAAATTAAATTCCAAGAACTTACCACGAAATAAAAATTCGGGTCTTTTTCGTTTCGAGTACCGCAGTTACTAACCGGTAATTTCTGTGATAATGTCTATTATTTTGAATGCTTAATCTTAATTAATTTTAAACATATGTTGTTATTATCAACTAACATCTTTACTTATTTTGTTTACACTCCAAAGTTCTAAATTCGTGTAAAATGAATTTCTCTATACTTGTTACTGATTTTAATACCGAAGATAGTTGTGTTCGTTATTATATGGATCAGGGTGTCAGACCTCATAGAAAACTGTTCTAATCGACTCCTATATGTGTGAGCTCATGTGGAGGCAATGATACAAAAATGTGGACTGTTTTCAGAAAATCTTTCAGGAGATGAGGAATTTTTAAACCTGAAGATTTGGATCTATAAATCTTTTTCTATTGTATATTTATGTTATGGTTTAACAATGTAAATAATTGTTTGTTTTTGTTGGTCATTGCAAACATTATTAATGGCCTAAGCCTTAGCATCATATGTTATATTAGTGATCACATAAATCACCGTTTAGCAACTGCGGTACTCGAAACGGAAAATACCCAAATATTCTTAAATTTCTAATACTCATCGAAGCTGAACAAAGGCAAAGAAACTTCCAAGGAACGTCAAAGTTTATTTCTCAGAGAGTTCAGAGACTGATAATAATGACCTCTATGTTGTTAAGACGAGAGGAACTTTTTCCAGCGCAAACCCACTCACTCAGAAGAAGTATGGCTGGCCTATCCCAATGTCTCTTGAAGCCCACTTCTCTCCACCCACATCTTTCCTAAGGACTTATTTCCTTAACCATCCTTCCTTTAATAAACAACGCTTTATCTTCGTTCTTTGCAGAACCTTAAAGATTCGCTATACAATTCCTATTAACTGGGAACTGCAGTCTTTGGTATATCTTTCATCATTTTAACAACATATCTTTGTTATTTCCTTTCAACCTTGTACGGAAAATATCGAATTCCGTCAATATATTGGCCGCCTGAGGCCAATATCATATTTAATATCATATTTGTAATCAGTACCCTAAAAACTATAGGAATAAGGTATTTTCAGTACAAAAGTTTTTTCATCGTTGGACTGTCTAATTGAGATATGATAGATAGCTTTTACGACGTCAGAAATGGGCGAGTAAAATAAAGAAAATGTGAATATGAAAAAAATATTGATATATATCGCATTGATAGTTTTCGAATACATCGAAATAGATTCGGTATATCGAAAAAATACCAACATTTCGATATATCGGACCTCGATATTTATGATATTTTAAAGGATCTTTTAAAGTGGCACGCACATCGATATTTCTAGACCGATATAATTAAGATATTGTTTTTGTAATATCGATATTTCTCTGCCAATATCATTAAGATATTGTTTTTATTATGTTCATTTACAGCAGAACTTAAACAATAAGAAGCAGGTTATCTCTTAATCTCCTTCCATTCGTTCAGTTTTTTGTGTTTTTTTTTTTGTAATTTAATATATATATTAAATTAGTAATAAAAACCAAATATTAAGTATTAACCAAGTATTAACGATATTTTGAAATATCCAAAGTCCTATGCCAATATAATACAGATATTGTTTTTTTGGATATTCTACATTATAATTAAGATATTGCTGTGTGATTAAGGTCTTTTTCAGCAGGATTTAAATATCAAGAAACATGTTATCTCTTAATTTTTCTCCAATTCGTTTACTTTTCTTTTAATTTTATAAAAATACTAACGATTTATCAATATCGATATTTTGCTTTCGATATCCCATCCCTAGAACATGGACTTCTATTTTAATATCGATAAAGCGATAGTTCGGGAAAAAAAATTAACATCTCTAAAAGGAATGACCCACTAAAAGGATGATCAGCGAAACAAGAAAGACGACCGAAACGTAAATGGGAGCATTGCGTTCGACCTGACCATGAATATTTGAGTTTTAATGGATGGGGTTCAGTGGAGGAAAAAAAAAAGAAGTCATTATGAATTCAATTGTGATTTTCTTTCTTCTTTTTTTATCTTTCTTTTTTTTTTATGTTAAGCAATTTTTATTTATTTTTCTTTTTTTTTTTTTATTATTTTTTATTTATTTATTTATTTTTTTAAAAAAAAAATTTTTTTTTAGTAATTCGTTCAATATTGATTTTATTTCTTCTTTTTTAATTTGTTGTTTCCTCTAGTTCCCAGTATTTTTTTTTTTTTTTTTTTTTTTGGCAAATGTTGATAAATTAATACATTTTTTTGTGATGAGCTATTTGTGAATATTTAATTGTTGCTATTAAAGCTATTAAAAATTTAAAGTTTGTTTTATTTATATTACTCTATCATTCAAATTAATATAAAAACCCTCTTCTTCTGTTTTCAAAGAATTAAAACATCGAGGCCCGATATATCGATATTTTTCATTGAACTACTATTTTGATACATCAGAAAACTCTCGATAAGATATATGTTATATCAATATTTCTGTTAGATATTTACATCCCTAACCAGAAACCGTTGACAATATGGCTGACTTGAGCACAGCCACTATAGATAGTAACACGAACACACCATAAATTTTTAGAATTTTTTTTTGTTGAACCCTTCTTTGTTTTTTTATTTTATGTTTTCGTTTTTTTAATGTCGGTTTTCGATCCTCAAAATTTAATATCGATATTACGATATATCGGATAACAACTATCGGACAATAATATCGATATATCTATATTTTTCCTATCAACTTAAAATAATATATCAATAGCGTGTTAATAGGAAATAATAAATATTTTATGTTTTCAGGTCGATAAATATAATGTAACATTGCAAGGAGACTTCTTTCCATACGCTGATCTGAACAATGAAAACGGCCTCGCGTATTGGACAGGATACTTCACAAGTCGGCCATACTGGAAAAAAATGGCAAGAAGTCTAGATTCCATGCTAAGATCCACCGAGATTCTCTTCACGCTAACTTTCAATGCGATAACGAATTTCCCGAACAAGACTTCGGAGCAGTTGACGCTTCTAACCAGGCATTTCAAGAAATTGATCCGGGCAAGGAGGACGACAGCACTCTTTCAGCACCACGATGGTATCACAGGCACCTCGAAGGCCAAAGTGATGGAAGATTACAAGACTAAGATGTCGAGATCATTGCACGAACTGAAATTTGTACAGAAATCTTGCATGGAAATCATGTTAAACAACTGTAATAATAATACATCCCCTAATAGGAAAGTATTAAAGAAAATTCTAGTGTTCAATAATCTACCTTATAACAGGTCTGAAGTAGTATCAATCAAAACGGATTATCCCAGTATAAATGTAACGGGACCTAATAATATCGACATCAAGTCGCAGGTGAACTATTTATACGATAATCACCAGTTTATAACGAGGAGAGATACGTACTCCGAAAGCTTCGAATTGACTTTTATCGATTATCTCCCTCCTTTTTCAATAAGAGGATATGAAATATACACCATAGAAGAAAATTATGAAAAACAAAAATACATCAACTACGAAGGCAACAACAAGATTGGAGGGTTGTTCGTTGTAAATTCTGATCAGATAATATCTTTTGGCGAAAACGGTATGATAAATAATATTACGAAGCATTTCGGTTCCGTAATCATGAATTCGAACCTGAACACATACAGTTCTGATAGAGGATACAGTGGTGCTTATCTATTCAAACCCATAAGAAATGAGATGACTGTTATTTCAGAAAAACCGAATGGAAATGGACTTTTCATTGACGGTGAGATATATAAAGAGGTAATAGTTTGCTATGGTTATGGCTACACCGTAACTACGCGACTATACGGCAGCGAATCCGCCTTCAATCAGATAATCGATATGAAAATAACCCACAACATGAGCGAAATAAATAAAGAACTTTTCATCGAGTTCGTAACTAATTTAAACGCTACTCAATTCTATACGGACGTGAATGGTTTGGAAATGAGAGAAAGGGTAAGAAATACTCAACAGTTTATAGAAGCTAATTACCATCCCATGACGAATTTGGCATATATCGAAAACGGTGATTTCATTTTCGCAATTATCAGCGGCCATTCCCACGGCGCCGCGAGCGCTCGAGACGGGTGCATCGAAGTGATGCTGGACCGGAGGATGACCACGGATGACAGCAGAGGCCTCGAAGAATCCATGAACGACGGGGTCAAGACCACATCGACGCTTTATCTCGTGCTTCTTAAATCGGAACCGGGTTCGAAAAAAATTCTCAACGATTTGGCCCTTCAACTGAACAACCCAGCTCCTGTAGTAGTGACCAAAATGGAAACGCCCACCATGTCTTTGGTCCTCTTGAACGAACCCTTACCGAACCATATCGATATCATGAACTTTAGAACGCTCTCTAGGAACGAACTTCCGACGACTACAGCCTTGATGACGGTACGCAACATGGGTCATACCAATTGTAGCGATACCTTTGTCAAGGACACCAAGTTCAATCATGTAAGTATAAAAAATATATTCAAGAGTTCCTTAACCGGTTTAAAAGATGGAGATGAACTTGATGAATTACATGATATAAAAGTTAAAGTTTTTAATATTTTATCATTAAAAATTTTCTTTTAGTCTTAAAATAATACGACAAATCCCATTAAACTGCAAATTTGAGATATTACGATTCATATTTATTCAACTGTCAAATTAATATTGAAACAACTGAGCAGGTTTGCTAATCACGAACAAGATTTATACCAAGGCGAATGAAGGATCAAATGAAAAATTCGCGATTGATATCATTATCACGAATTCATATTAGCATATTTGGTATAATGCAGTTCGATTCAAATAACAAAATCGAACTGCCAGTAGAGTTGAGTCACTCTTAGCAAAAGATGTTACGGTATCATTATACATATTCTCTTCATACCTCTATGCACAGTATCGATTGTTATGATTTAGCTCACTACGGTCCAAGGTGTATTAATAATATTTGGTCCGCAAACCCGCAAGACATATTTCGCTGTCGTAACATGTGCCATCACTAAATTGTCTTAATAGGCTTTTCTATGTTTAACTTTTTTTTCAAATTTCGAATCCCTCAGGCTTAATGTGGGCAGAATACTCCCTGGTATTGTCAGGATTAAAATGGTCTTTCTTTTGACATTTCAAAACCCATACTTTCCTCAATTCACTATCACGAGGAAATCTAGCGACAGAAAAAATGTTTTTATTATTTGTAAAATAAATAAAAAATTAAGTTTCTTATAGAACATATTATGTAGAAGTAAACATTTTTTGGCATTCGTTAGAATTTATTACCCTCAATCCCACCACGTGTGAAATTATAGTCTGCAATTGAATTCTATATCATTAAAAAAAATTTAGCATATCCAATTCAAAATATTGAAAATTAGCAAAAGATTGATTTCTAGATTTCTTGTATGAACATGAAAACCATTATCCTCCACCTAACCAACAAGAATCGGTTTGTTATTTTAGATTTACTTAGTGTAATGATATATGAATTTAAAACCTTGAGAGTGTTTCTACGAATTACGACCGTATACGGCTTCGCAGGCATATATTAAGATTAACACTTACTAAAAATATTATACAACAGCGAAAATTAAAAACACAGAATAATCATCAGTAATCAATAGCGTACTATAAGAGAACAGGAGACTGATTACATCAAAGGACTGTCCGCCATATTGCGCCTTACGAAGTGAGCCCACCTTACTATGGCGGAAAGTGTGCAAACTCGTAACATAGAAAACAACTATCGTTCTTTTCTATTCAAGTCTTTTCACTTTCTTAGATGCTGGAAACCTCAACACATTCCTTTATACAGCACTTCGTTCAACACTTGCTCCTTTAATAATGATCATTCACCTATAAAAAAAGTTAAACTGTTTTATTCAACATCGTTGTAGGAGAAGCTAGAAAGGCTCATATTATCAAACTTTAAATTTTTCAGGCTAAAGGTTTCAGAACGATAACAGAAGTACCTCCGCTATACTATCAATGGTAATATACTATACCAACTGTTAATGGACACATACGGGCCCACTACAATCGATTTCAAAACGATAACCGCCACAGAAGACTGGAGAGGAGCAGGATGAGGGTACTGGTACTGGTATTGGTATTTCTGAATGATCTAGTACGGCAAATGGACCTTGTGGTCCTTTTTGTCAACACCTGATTACTCCAGTTTTAGGTAGTCGCCCCTTACAAACCAGAATGGGAGTATCAAGATTCATTTCTCGGAACCACCGCCAAATAAATATTTGACTCATGTGGAAATCAAACCGTACCGTGTGGGACTCCTAACACTCTGGAACCCCTTTCCAACATGATCGGCCATAGGCCCCCTAGTGGATGATGGACCTCCTCAACTAAGAGTTAGTATTAATATCAAGCCAGAAGGTGTCACTGGGTACTGCTCCCAGGGCCAGAACTGGAAAGGAGAAAAAGCGCACTTACCTGGACGAAAGAATTTAGATGGCGGAAAATTTCGAGCGAAAGTTTATTTTTAGGTTAAATAAAAAATATATATATTTTTTTTTTATGATTGTTTCGACCTTACTTCGGACGATAAGATGAGTTAATGTTATGAGATTACGCTAATTATTTCAAAATATATTACCTAAAGTACTGTTATAAAACCGGCTTTTATTGGAGGGAGAGTGGAAGAAGGGACGGAAAAAGTATGCTTTCCACACCTCCCCTCCCCCTCCCATCAGCAAATATCCTAGTTCCGGCCCTGAATAAAGATATGAAGTTAAAACACAAAAACACTGATGTTGATTTATCAAATTATATTTTAGTGTTTCCTACAAAAATAAATTACTGTTTTTTTCGGTAAAACTTTCCAAGCTTGGCTCTTTTTGTACACGCCTAGACCCGCATCACACAATAACTTTCTATGCGGGTTTCCGAACCGCTGTTCCACGTTTTGCTAACTTAAGCTTGCCTATTTCACTCTGTTTATTCCTAATGTTTGTACAAAGCCCACCGTTTCGTAATTTCTATCAAAGTCCGCTGCCGGCTTCCCCTCCAAGCTGTCACTCTTCCCTAGTTCTTCCCTTCCTTGTTTCAGCGCGGGATCCTGGGCAATCACCCTCGTCACTCTCCAATCCACAGGACAACCTTCCCAAGAAGTAACACAAGTATTCCACAATTACTCCAACGCTCCTACCCCGTTGTCCCTACGTATTCATCCCCTCTTCTGCTCTAACCCTTTATAATAGGCGGCCAAATGGCAAATGCCACGGGCCTCGGCGAAAGGGGGGAATCGAATTGGCTTTTACAACATTAAATTACAATATCAAATTATATTATATGTAGTAATTAAGATTGGAATATCGAAACGCGATATATCGATATAAATGCGATATATCGCAGTTGAAAAACCTACATTTTCAATCGATATCTCAACATCCGATATCGATATCGATATTTTACAACGATGATGATTGATGATGATGATGATATCGATATTTTACAACGATATATCGATGGCACACATATGTTAAACTATATTACAATAGAATCTCGATAATTCATATCCCTGTAATTCGTATAGATTTTCTTGTCTCTTGAAAATCTCCTTTTATTTCGTATAAAGATAAATTGATGATTATATAAAACGCGATTGCACTGAAGTGTATATCAAATTAATTAAATGCTTTCAGATGGATGTTTTGAGAATGCACAATATATTCGGAAGAGTTATTAGATAAATAGATTTTTTAGAAGTTTGAAGTTTTTATTATTGAAAAACTTCTAGAAGACTAAAATGTATGAAATATGGTTAAAAGTCTTCAAAATAAAAATATGTTATAACATTTATTTTTTTTAGTATAATTATTTTCTATCATTATTTACAATGATTCATGGCTAATAAAAATATTGTTTTATAAATAATAATAATTATATTATTTCATAACCTTCTTCACAGTTTAATATTATACTCATTGAATGCACTTTTCTTTACTTTTCTATCCATTTGCTTTCGATATATCGATATTTTTCTAGTGATTGTTGGTGGATATCGATATTTGGTTTTTCGATATTGCAAAATATGGAATATCGATATTTTACTTTCGATGTTCCAATCCTAGTAATGCTAGTTGCTGTTATAAATCTCCCTTTAATTTTACTGAAGAACTTTATACATCACACCACAATTATGTACCTACCATTAGACAGGAAATTGCAATTTAGTTTATAAGAAACATATTTAAATGTCAATGTACAATTTCCTTTGATAATAAAAGTTATAGTCTAACTCTTAACTGTTGTGAGTTTGTTAATCCGCACTACAGCTCGCCCTGAATTGAAGTTTCACCATTTGAGATGGGTTCCCGCGTGCAAACGATGTTATGGTTATTATTAAGCGCCTATTGAGGTCGGAAACAATTTGTCACTTGTAGTTCCGTCCATATTCAAAGCTTCCTATGTTTTTAAATATGAAATAAATAATTGTATGTTTTATCAATTACCACACTGGCATAACTTGAATGGGCGCAATGGTGGCGGGCACCCAGGTGCCACCCTCGAATGGCACCAAAAAAACAAAACAAAAACAAAAACAAATAGAAATATAAAAGAGAAGATAAAAAATTTCGTTTAAATCAAATTTACTGAAATAAACTCGATAGTTTAATAAAGGATGAAAGATGAATGAAATTCAAAGAAGCAATAAAAAAAGGAATGCGACGGTAAAGGGAATTTTATGGCCTAATGTTTAATTTAACACCGTTATATCTCCTTTGTTTATCTTAGGAGATTCTAAAACCGAGTAAACTGAAGAAACCAGGCCACTAGCGCAGCACCATCGCTCCCCTCTTATCAATACTACTACTTTCCCACTCCGTCCCTCCTCTATCACAGCTGTTTCTAAACTAGTTCACGAGAGTTTTAATTTTTAGCGTCATCTTCGTATGGATCGTGCATAATTGTCGAGCAAACAATTTGTCTTTTTTTATTACTCTCAGTACTTTAATTAATTTCATTTTTTAAATATTGTTAATTATTTTTTGTCATATCGTTCCTGCGCAGGGTCCTGGGCTGTCACCCTCTTCGCTTCCCCTTGGGTCCGCCTCTGTTTGTATAAATGATCAAATAAATATCTCCAATAGCCCAATCTTAAATTTATTCCCATCTATAGCAGAAAAACAATTACTCACCGGCATTACTGGAAAAGCTACGATCCTTAAACCGTTTACCTATAAACATCCTACCTTTCTTCCATTACTAGTTCAGTGCGAGAACAAACCAATGCAAATAACATGTATTTGATTTCTTTTCTTAATTAAATTCATGATTGATAAATGTTTTATAATACTGATTTATATTACATCTAATATAATATGTATAATAATACCAAACTGTATTTTGAATTGCTTATTTTAGAATTTTTTGTGTGTTTTTAGAACTGAGGATGAATGTATAACATTGGAAACTAGTTTTAAATAAAACAAAGTTATAGAAGTGGCAAATAATTTATCAATCCCTAATTAGATTGATCCTTCTATACTATCATGTGGATGTCAACTGATAATATATATTACTCTGCGAGTATTATGGAACCTCTCAATATCAAGACGGTTAGTGTAAATGAGTTGACTGCATTTAGCTAGATATGTAGCTAAGGAGCTCTAATATGCAGGGAAGATGGTTGGTTGATTCAGTTGGCACCGAGTATCCATGTTGAAATGTTCAATTTTTTATTTATCGATTTTTAAAATCTTTGATAGGATTTGTGGAATATTTATCATAGGCGTAATTATATTAATTACGAATAGAGGCGAAGATTTTGCGCATTTTATTTTTAAAAATTTAAATAGAAGTTAAATAGAGTTAAATCTAAATAAAAAATAATTTTAAAATGATTTAAAAAAAAAATGTAAAGAGGCAAGAACATAAATGTAGAATAAAAAAAACGTGAGCAGTAGAACTCCGTCACTAAAGTCGTATTTTCCCACAAAAGGCAGTTCCCCCACATACCGAAATTTACATATAAAATGATAATTTACCGAAAATGACACATAGGCATTGAAACAGTTTAAATAGCCATATCTTTGCTAATAGCCGTCCGATTTCGATGAAACTTCTTTTGTTTTATAGGTAATTTAATTTCTTTTCGAATACAACAGGTTTTGAGCTCCCTAACTCAACTTGGAGGGGCTTTAAAGGTGGGCAAATGTTTTAAAAAATCGGAAAACCCAGGAGGGTGGGGGGACCAAGTCGAGACTCCCAAAGGATACTTCCCCGACACCAACTCAATTCACATACAAATTTTCAGCCCCATAAACTAATATGGTGGAGCTGTAGCTGTAGAAACTTAAAAAAAAACGAAATTTCAGGTAAACATACCGAAATTTTGACTGGAATTTACCCATTCTTTAATGGTATCGTTCTGCCTTGAAGGAAGTCCTACATACCGAATTTCAGCTCATTTGGCCCAAAGGGGGCCGCTGGAGGTGCCCAAATGTAGCGGGGAAATATATATATATATATATATATATATATATATATATATATATATATATATATATATATATATCAGACATTTCCAAATTTTCCATAATCGTGCTCTAGGGGTTATGAAACGGATAGAAAAAGCAGTCCCGCCGCTCACCGCAATAGTCTATTTTTTTCGGGGAAAAAACTACTAAAAACAAAGAAGTAGGTAGTACTTACAAAACGAGAATACAAATTAAATCTACCCTCAGTGTTGAGGATAATGTTTGTAATGAATTTTATGCTAGTATCACTCACCGAAGACCAGATGGTCATGGCCTTCCTTTAAAGACAAATCCTATTATAGGCGACTCCCAACCTGCTACGGCACCGCGCTTTCGCTCATTACAATGGAAATTTAAAACTAACCCTGCATTTAAATCTATATATGGTGAATTCATAAGAGACTACATTAATCAGAGACATATGGCGCCGCTTCTAATTTGTCTATCGTTACTAAATATTATATACTGCACTAAGGTATTTTTAAAACCCCATGGGGGGACATCAACAAAATTAGATGCTAACGCCCGAACCTCTTCAGATGACCTCATTTACTCAGAGCCAATATTGCGAACTCACTGATGTTATGATCCGATTTCGTTATGTTTTCACATGCGATGTTTGCCAGATGTTTAGGCGATGCTGGCTAGATTTGCAGGACTGGGCATATCAGTGTATTCTCTGGCGGGATGATCAATCTCTCCCGAACAAAACTCATTTCCTTACAACAGTTACATATGGGGTCACATCATCTCCCTATTTGGCTATCAGAACTCTGTTGCAACTCGCCCAGAATGAGGGCGCATCTCACCCTTCAGCTCCTGAAGCTTTAATACACAAATTATTTGTTGATGACATCATCTGGTACGGACCTCTAAAGGAAGCTAAGTTTCTCCGCAATGATTTAATTGTCCTCCTAGCAAAAGGAGATTTAATCCTCAAAAAAAGACGTAGAGCTGCGTCACTGACGTCGTATTTTATGGGATCCTTCTACCTTGCAATGGGAGCCACTGAAGGAGCTCAAATAAACTGGGAAAAAATGTATATCAGGCATCTTAAAAAACTTCCATAATCGTATTATTCCATAGAGGTTATGAAACGGATAGAAAATGCACTCCTCCCGCGCTGACCTTCCACCCACTGCAATAGTCTATTTGATTTCGGGAAAATAGGACTAACACCAAACTCAATGTACATATAAATTTTCAACCCTATAAATTAATTTAGTGGATCTGTGGAGATGCGCAAATTTTTTTAAGCAGATAAACATACCGAAATTTTGACTGAAATTTACTCATACTTTTATGATAGTATTGTTCTGCCTAGAAGAAAATCCTACATACCGAATCCTAGCCCATATGACCCAAAGGGTTGAGGTGCTCAAATGTAGGGGAGGGAAACACACACGCACACACACACACAATATATATATATATATATATATATATATATATATATATATATATATATATATAAGGCATCTATAAAACTTCCATAACCGTGTTCTAGGGTTTATTTATGAAACGGATAGAAACTATGCTTCAACCCCTCTCCGCTGACCTTCGACCCAGTGCAAAAGTCAATGGCCTTCCTTCAGATATTTGTCGAAACATTGCTCATCAAGACCTTACTGGTCCATTACATAATTTACTTGGCCTCACTTGGGACACTCATTCAAACCTATTGCCTTATAGCCATCAGGCTAGTTCTAAACTCATTCCTTCAGCATGTGGTTGGATCACACCAGTCATTGCCTGATTCTCAAGATGGAGATTCCCAATTGCCGAGTCATCTATTTCACCAATGGCTCTCATTTCTTCAAGATATGTATAATATATCCGAATTTAATTTTTCTCGGACCTTTGTCGGATGTACTCATTCTATCCAACTCTATGGATTTTGCGATGCCTCAAAGCGAGGGTACGCGAGTTTTATATATTGGCTCTAATTCAGAGCATCAGATCAGGCAAAATTGCTTATTAAAAATCTTAGAGCTGTTCCTGTCAAAACTACCATCATACGCTCATCTCTTTGCCAAACTGGTGTGCCATTATTTTGAATTATTGAAATCACAAATGTAAATCTCCTCCGTGAGTCCTGTCGTGAGACTCTACTATTGTACTTGGCTGGCTAAACATACCTCCTATTCATTTGAAAACCTTTGTCAGCAACAGAGTCGCCCAGATCGTTGAATGAACGGAACCCATTATGTTGAATTATAAACAGCCAGAGGACAATTCTTCTGACGTTGCCCCCCCGAGGAGTGTTGGTCTCAAAAGTACTTGATTACTCTCTCTGGTGGACAAGTCCAGAATTAGAAATTCAATTAAACGTGTTATTTTTGAAGTGATCTCACCATCTTCCTTAATTACAGCTGAAACCCCACAATAAATTTTTAATAATTTTTCTTCCTGGTTATCTGTTATTCCCACCACTAGTGTGATTCTCCACAGGTGGCTATGCCTAAGTAAAACCCAACTTGTGCTTTCGCGCACTACACTGTGCCAATTGTCATTTTAGGCCATCTGTCCCCATTTGCAAATGCCTTCATTTCTGTCCTTGTTATCTACAAAAAAAAAAACTTGCCTAAGCCCTTTAGGCATTTAGCTCCCTTTACAGATTCTTCTGGACTAATTCCAGTAAAAGATCGACCAATTTCTTATATTATTATCCAAGCACCATCATTTGATCAATGTTTAAGTTGATTTTTATCATCAAATTAATGCCCATTGAGGACAATCTCAATTATCAAGACGAATCTGGATCTTATTCGCCCGCCAACTCATTGGATCACGAATACACAGCTGCGTCAGACGCTTTAGAACTGCTCGGTCAAAGGCCCCATTATGGCTGACCTCCCATCTCACGGATTACTCCATTTCATAAATTCGATATGGATTTTGCTGGCCCCTTCTGGCCGAGGCTTCTAATTTGCGACGTGTCTACCTTTGAATTTGAGTCTCTTACCTAAGAATTTATAATTCATTATTTGAATCTCATCTGAAATTCTTATTAAAAAATACTTTTCCTATCAGCGATTTTGATCAATTAATATTATTACGGTTAGAGACCTAAAACTGTATAAAATTAAAAATAACAGTTATTACTAATTGATTATTAGATTTAATACGAGAAGAATTTTGCTAAATAAGACTTTAAAACTTTAATGATTAATAATAAGAAATACAATGCCGGCTTTTAAAAATTGTAAAAATACTTTATTTAAACAGCTGACATATTTTTTTTTTTTTTTCGACTCTTCCAATATCATCTTAACTATAAAAAATATCTGATGTGGACAACACATGACTTCCTTGTACGCCAATTAAACTACAAATCGGTGGCTCAAAAAGTGATCCTGAATTTGGTAACTAGTTTCCGAAGATTGAAACTAGGCGTCCCGACAACCATCTATTGAAACACACACTCTTGTCAGTGGAGGTGATTCCGTTATTATATGTCGTTTTCCTTCAGTAGGTAACTAGTTTCACAGATATTTCTATATGTTCCGTGACAACAATAAAACTGTCAATATCACTGGATAAAGCATTGGAAATCGACAGTTTCAACATTTTAAGAGGAAAAACCCACTTAATTAATATCTTATTCTCATGCTGCAGACTTATTGATCTCACAAATGGGGAGGAAAACCAGTATTTTACACTCAATTTTAACACTTAAAACAAGTAATAAAAATGTTTAATTGGATTGGAAACCAAATTACATTTGTAACCTTTATTACCGAAACATATGATTTCTGAATTTAATTTTAATATAATTTTTGATGTAAGTTTATTATGACCTTCAAGTAAAGTACCCTTTTCGGCTCACCAATTTTAACCAAAATATAGTAAATACATTCATATCGATATAAAAGTCCTATTTACCAAATTTGAGATGTTTTACATTATATTTTAATATAATTTTTGATGAAAGTCCAATATGACCTTCAAGTAAAGTACCGCTTCCGGTTTTCCAATTCAGACCAAAATCTAGTATGTTATTTAAATCAATATATAAATTATAAATCTAAGTTTGAGAAGTTTTGCATAGTATTTTAATATAATTTTTGATGGAAATCAATTATGATCTTCAAGTAAAGTACCACTTCCGGTGATCATGCAGTAACCAAAAATGGAGGTTAACGACTAGATTTCACAACAATCCTAAATGCAAAATTTCAACTTTCTACGGCTAACCGTTTTTAAGTTATGCGAGATACGAACGTACGTACGTACAGACGAAACTAGTCAAAATGGATTCAGGGATGGTCAAAATGGATATTTCCGTCGAAATTTGAAAACCGAAAATTTTCGCGATTACAATACTTCCTTTACTTCGTACAAGGAAGTAACAATGTACAAAATGTTTTGCCTTCTTTCAAACAAAATAATTTTGTTTGAAAGGATAAATTTGTAAGGTTTGAGGAGCGGATTAGGAAGGATTTATAAGCTGCATCTGTTCTGTAGGAAGGGAATATGGCTCGGAAAACTGACTGTTCAATAATTCTGCCAGACTGGTAACATTCCCTGAACATACAGCTCATCTCGTTTCCCCTAAAAACTCTCTACAAGGGTGTTCTCTTGTAATACCGCGTATTCATTATTCTACAAAGCCCCCATGACACTTCTAAAGAAGATAAAACGAACGAGGCTAAAGAATCAGTTACACTGTTTTCAGTCTTCCCCTCAGCAATATCTTAATATGTTAACCCTTTTTACTTCCTTGTACGAAGTAAAGGAAGTATTGTAATCGCGAAAATTTTCGAATTTCAGATTTCGACGGATATATCCATTTTGACCATCCCTGAATCCATTTTGACTAGTTTCGTCGTGGTGTCTGTACGTACGTTTGTATTTCGCATAACACAAAAACAGTTAGCCGTAGAAAGTTGACATTTTGTATTTAGGATTGTTGTAAACTCTAGTTGTGAACCTCCCTTTTTGGTCACTGCTTGATTACCGGAAGTGGTACTTTACTTGAAGGTCATAATTGATTTCCATCAAAAATTATATTAAAATACTATGCAAAACTTCTCTAATTTAGTATTTTTAATTTATATATTGATTTAAATAACATACTAGATTTTGGTCTAAATTAGAAAACCGGAAGTGGTACTTTACTTGAAGGTCATATTAGACTTTCATCAAAAAATATATTAAAATATAATGTAAAACCTCTCAAATTTTGTAAATAGGACTTTTATATCGATATAAATGTATTTACTAGATTTTTCTTAAGATTCGTGAGCGGAAAAGAGTACTTTACTTGAAGGTCATAATAAGCTTACATCAAAAATTATATTAAATTAAAAGAGAAATCATATGTTTCGGTAATAAAGGTTACAAACGCAATTTGGTTTCCAATCTAATTAAACATTTTTATTACTTGTTTTAAGTGTTAAAATTGAGTCTAAAATACTAGTTTTCCTCTCCATTTGTGAGATCAACAAGTATCATGAGAATAAGATATTAGTTAAGTGGGTAGTCCGCTTAAAATGTCGAAACTGTCCATTTCTAATGCTTTATCTAGTGATATTGACAGTTTTATTGTTGTCATGGAACATGAAGAAATATCTTGGAAACTAGTTACCTACTGAAGGAAAACGACCTATAATAACGGAATGAGACCTCCAGTGACAAGAGTATGTGTTTGTGTTGTGTGTGTTTCAATAGATGGATGACGGGACGCCGAGTGTCGTTTTTACTGCAATCTTCGGAAACTAGTAACCAAATTCAGTATCACTTTTTGAGCCACAGGTTTATAATTTAATAGGCGTACAAGGAAGTCATGTGTTGCCCACATCAGATATTTTGTCCAAGGGAAACCTCAGTTCCCCTTTCTTTAGTTCAAGATTATTCTTCTCTTGCATAGAGGTAGAAATTACTTTACTTCATCTATATATTCAGGAATCAATGGTCTGACGAAAAAGAGCTAAAAATTAATTTAATATAAAATAAAACCCTGATCACGGAAATAACCCTATCCGTCCTAAGGGACGGAATGTACTTGCGTATCTACTAAAACACATTGGAAAGTTGTTAATGAAGTTGACGCCTATGAATGAATGTTGAAACAAGGTGTAGTAGTCGGGTGCCGTCCACGCCCAAATGAAATCTGACAATAATCCTCACCAATATCTGTCCAATGAATGAAAATATTTAAATATTTTTGTTTTTCTATTGAAAACAAGTTACCGTTGCCCTAAGCAATTTATAATAATTAATAATTTCATTACAAGCGCTATTACTAAAAAAAAAAAAAAAAGTTGAGTCACATAAACACAAAAATATTCTTTAAAGTTCATGTAGCTTTACTTAAAAATGTTTACAAAACTATACATTTATTGCAATATGAGTGGATTTTTTTTTTTTTTAAATAAGATATATGTAAAGAAACTTAACAATTTACTCATACTCATACTCTGAATATTTCCCGAAATAAATATTTCAAAAAATTTCAGAACGTCTAAAAATGATGTTCATCTAATAAAAAAAAAAATATTCAGTTGACATCCGCACGATGGTATAGAAGGATCAATCTGATTGGTCAGTTGACATCCGCATGATGGTATAGAAGGATCAATCTGATTGGTCAGTTGACATCCGCATGATGGTATAGAAAGATCAATCTAATTAGGGATTGATAAATTATTTGCCACTTCTATAATTTTGTTTTTATTGGAAACTAGTTTCGAATGTTATACATTCATCCTCAGTTCTAAAAACACACAAAAAATTCAAAAATAAGCAATTCAAAATATAACTATATTTTGAATGTTTTGTGTGTTTTTAGAACTGAGGATGAATGTATAACATTCGAAACTATATTTCAATAAAACAAATTTATTGAAGTGGCTAATAATTTATCAATCTCTAATCAAAAATTAATAATTAAAAATAAGAAGATTTATTTGTGTGTTCTTCATTCTCCTCCAACCAACTTCTCCAACAATTAGTCCTATGGTCAACTGTACTTCCACTGATTTTAATGTTTATTTTTAATGTCATCAAGTTTATTTTGGCTAAGAGATAGGAGGTAAGTTACAAGAAATCTACTATAACTAAGATACTTTTGATTTTTTATATTATGCAAAAATAAGAAATCTAAACAAACACACTTTATTAGCAAAGGTTAACTTAACATTCTACAAATCATAATCTATGTATATAGCAAGTAAGTCTATTCCACAGAGGTAGTAACTTAAAAGTTAACTGAATTTATATAACAGGAGATATACGGGGACTAGAAATGAAATCAGTCAAAAGTATTATATGCAACAGTGCAAACCCTAACGAAATGCTTTTTATATAACTGAAAGTTTCACAAATCACAGACTAAATTTTTAGGAATTATAAATCCTCAAATATTCTGCATTTTATTTGATTTTACCATTTTTACCAACCTATATGTCATAAGAGATAAGATATATCAATATTGCATCAAATTTTCGGATTTATTATTTGTTAATTTACGAAGTTTATAAAATTGGCGACCCGTGATATGATTGCGTCACATTGCGAGGTCGGAACAAAGATGATATCGAACGAAAATCATTGACCAAAATATCGCATCGTGAGTTGAAACGAAAAAGGAACGGAACTCCAACAGATCACATTGTAGGAGCGGGACGAAAAATGGAACCAGTTCCAGCAGTAGAACGGAACGGGCCCTTTTGTTCTAAAGGTTAGTAGGCACCGGCCCATCCCTAACTAATTGCCCTTTTTCAGAAGCACCTCAATGGTCAAAGGTCAAGTATATATAATCCTCCTTGAACCTTAGGCTAAAAACACCTCTTAAAAACCTTTCTCGGAAAATTCCTTCGAAAATACTTTATATTCACTAGAAATAAAACGCTATTCTGCATTGAAAGATCTGACCTTGCACTTCTTGGGTCACACCTATTGTCTTTATAATTCTTTCTAGAGCATTCAAGAACGCATTCAACAATGCAATCCCATTACGTCACATTGGCCAATCATTATCTTGCAGGTTAATTATAAATGTTTTAACATAATTTATTCATTCATTACGATGGAATGACATTCGTATCTTGCGTGTCTGACAGGAGTAATTAAGTATTATTATTAATAATTTATGGTAATAAGGGGAATGTGATTATAGAGTACTACTGTTATTTTAAATATTCATTTGAAATTGCAATATGAAATGAGACTCTGACAGAACTCTAAAATGTAAAAAGCCAACCTCTTCCAACCACAAACTGAAAGTGACCACGTGGAAGACCTAATGAGGCCCTTCAAGAGAATCCTCGTTCCGTTTCTTGCTCTCAGTATCATCATGACAAACCACTGTACCTCATTCCATCTTAGGATTGGAGTATCTTCCAAAAACATAGCGTACTTTTCATATCACTTTTCCCTTTGATGTCGATTTTTTTAAAACGTTAATAAAACAGGAATGGGTTTATTTAATTTTAAAAATTGACAAAATAAAATACAATAGTCCGGTAAATCGTATTTTAAGGAGAAAGAGAAAACTACCCATCTATCTAGTTCATCATAAATATTATCCAATTACTGGTACTTATGTATTAAACGGTCGATCATATATTCAGGTTATAAAACTGATTCGTTTTTATGTGAATTTAGGCCTCGACCTCAACTGAAAAGGATCCTTTGAGTGTTTGTCTATCACATGAGCGAACGGTAGCCGACAATTGTCGACAAGGTTTTAATCCTCAATAATAGTCTACCATTTACTACGTAACTTTCCAATTACTTTTCCATGTTGGCAAAAGCCTGACCTTTACATCATTTAAGTACTTCTTACCCAAAATATATTTGTAATTGATTGCCAAAAATTAGGCGAAACACCTATGGGCACAGTGTTTTTTGTTTTTTATTTCTAACATTAACGCATACGAAAAATGAGTTGTACGTTTCGAATAGCATCAAAAAGAAGTTTCATGGGGAAAGTGCTGATTGAGAAAATATGGCATTATGTGTGCTCTCCTTTAGGTTGCACATACGCATTACAGTAATACAGTAACAAATATTCTGTAACACTCTCACATGCACTTTCATTTCCTGCAATGTCAACATTGCTGTTCTCAAATAATTTTTACGTAGTACAGCTTACTCTCGTCAGAAATGAACACTATTAAATTTTGTAAACAGACTATCGTGAGCTGTACTTCAGTTTTATGGAAAACGAAACACTAGCAATTAAATCTGCCCCACTCCATACCTTCCAGTCTTAATCTGATGAATTTCGGTCACGTGGTAGGCGGAATATCAGCTTCCAATCTTTATCATTCCGTCTTCTTTTTGTTTTTATTTCACTCGAACCCAGACCCATCAAGTATAACTTATCAGTTGTTTGTGTGATAGCCCTTCCATCTATTGTTAGAGTGTGCATGGTAAGCAAAAATACTGTTAGTCCATGGAGTCAGTGGAATTTTGATTTCCACGCATTTTGAATAAGTCACCAGAGCAATGGAACACGATCGATTCAGTGCAATCTTCGATTATTTCATGCATCCATGTTTTATTATTTTCAAACAAAAAACTGAAACTTCATGTGATACTACCAGATATTTTTTATTTTAATCTGGTTTTTAGCCTGCTATCTAAATAAACTTGCTGATTAATGAATTCAGAATATCTGTTCATGTTGGAATGCGTTTTTCTTTATCTGACCAATTTGATCTATGATTTCCATTAAATTTCCACAGCTAGTCAGTGGTATAACTTATAATTATTTTTATAAATAAGTTATGATTAACTTGATGATCCAATACCATGAATACAGTGGCGTACACAAGGGGGAAGGATTAGGGGATATATCCCAAAAAAAACAAAACTATTTTCATATGTTTGTATATTGAGTAATAGTTTTTGATCCAATTTTCATTCTTATTCTTAAAACTTAAGCCCTATTTAGCGATTATAGACGCTTAATGATTGCTTGCTCTCATTAGATCCCTCTAAAATGAAAAAACAAAATTTAAAATGAAAAACAAATTTAAATCCCCACGAAAAGAAATTCTGCGAACACACTTGCATTATCTATATTTCTAAAATATTAATGGCCTCCATTGCCTTAAGTCAAAAACCTATTGGGCGTTGACTCATTTCTTTTGAGACGCGGAGGTAGATAGCTGTGAGTGGCTATTACATAGTTTTAACAACAATCATGTTTACCTCTCTAACATAGGCGTGCGTAGCATCCTTTGTTAGAGGGTGGACGATACTTATTACCAGAGGATCCTCCCATATTCTCCAGGCGGGCGGGAGATCTGCGGATATTCTTTACTCCTCTGGAAATTAATATGCTGTTTACAATATAGTTATCAAACATTTTATGTCATAATTAAAGCAAAAATTTAACATTCTGGGGTTACAACAAAGTTTTAGTTGAAGTTTAAGGAACTTTGGTACTAGCAATGCATTTTTTTTTTAATCTTTAAAATTTGTTTGTATCTATTGTTTTGTAGGAGGGGAAATGTATCTGTACACTTGTGGCATTCCCCGTACGTACGTCTATGCTTTCTAATGATTTTAATATATTTTTTTCTAAATTAATATTTTTTTAAATTCATGAATTTCTAATTGATTGGAGTTAGTTAAAACAACACTATAAGAATAAAAAACAGAAATAAATGAAGTGTCAATTTTAATCTAACAAGGAGTGAGTTCTTTTTTAAATAATATCGACGAAGGAATACACTCTAGACGCTGTAGCTTGTGGGATCCATATTCTTGAATAGACCATCATATTAAGACCGTCATCCCTTTCAGCTCAACCGCACAGGGCTATCGTTACGTGCCATTTGGGGGAGCATTTATGTCTCCCGATCACTTCTCCAAGAGTGCTCAACTCCCCCAGCTCAAACTAGGGCTTCGTCAACGACCCCCCTTTTTCCTTCCTCTCCGAGGGCGGATACAGAGGTAGTTTTTAGGGAGAGGGGGGGCTATCAGAGCAGAGCCGGAACTTATTCCCATCCCTCTTCCAATACAAGTAAACACTTTTATAAAAGTATTATATTTCGAAATAAATAACATCATCTCTTAACATTGACTGAATCAAAGTATACAAAATCAAAAAGCAGATTTTTTTAACTTAACCTGAAAATAAAATTTCGCTCAAAATTCGTCATACTCTAAATTATACCATCCAAGTGTCCTCTTTGCCCCTCACTTCTCCCGGTAAGGATGTGAATATCGAAAAAAATATCGAAATATTTTGTACTGATAGTTTTTAAATATATAGAAATAATAGCTCTATATAGCGAAAAATATCGATATTTCGAAATATCGGGCCTCGATATTATTCATAATTTTAAAGGATCTTTTAAAGGGGCACACGTATGGATATTTATCTGCTGATTTAATTATGAAATTGTTTTTATAATATCGATATTTCCTTGCGGATATAACTAAATTTTTTTTATAGAATCGATAATTTGCTGCCAAGCCCATCTCAGCTGTCCGATCCTCATGAATTTCACAATGGTTCTTGTGATGATATCACTACGGAAGTATTTAAGCATGCAAAAGTAACTTCTGTTGGCGGCTCAAATCCTGCTTTGGATTTCTGGCTTTATGTCATTGTTGGAGTTCATTTGCGTTCCAAGGTATACCTCCACTCAAGAGTACTTTGATCTCTTGGGGGGGGGGGAGGGGTTCTCTCTTCTACCATGGAGATCCGTCCATTTTTATTTATTTTTTTCTTGCTGATGATGAATCCCGTCCCATAAGTGTGATCTCTCTCATTGCAGATGTAGAACATGGTGTGTTGCTTCTTGACAGATCCATCTTATCTCATGGACAGCAGCTATATCAATCGAATATTAGTCTAGCTGATTTAAGGCTCCGGGTCAATATAGTGAAAGAACGTTCCATGCTCCAAGTTTAAAATCCTTAAGACAGGCATTAAGTTGTTTCCGTTGAGTCAGTCCGACTGCTCTCTGTGCAGGTTTCGTAATGGCTGGGTTTAATGGGAGCGGGTTATCAGCCTTCTGCCCCCGAGACAGACAGAGGGACTCCTACTTAATGTTCATGTAGAATTTCAAATCGATATTTATTTATTTATATTTAGTTATTTATTTTTTTGAAATTTATTTATTCATGTATGTAGACTGTTGTTCTTGACTGTATGTAATTTTTTTATCGTAATTTATATTCAGCATCAGAAATAAATATTAATCTAATAATCATCCTGCTTTCAATAATAATAGCCTCGGATATATAGGTCTTTTAACAAATTCTTTACAAAGTCCTGAGTTTTACAAGCACTTTTTGAATAATTTCATTTTAACGAAAATTTTGCGCTTTATTCGTTGATGTGTGTATTATTACATTGGTTGAACTAGCAATACCGAAGGATAATCCATTTAAATCTTGAACTGAAGATGAATGTATAACATTCGAAACTATTTTTCAATAAATACAAAATTATAGATATAAATAATTTATCAATCCCTAATATCGAAGGACTTACACTAAATATAGCGCTGAGCTGTAAACTTAAAAGGTTTGCAATGAATACCCCAACATACTTTCATCTAATATTCAGTTACAAGTTTCAATTGAAATATTTTATATTTTGTATTCAATTGGAACAAAAAAGTAAACGGGAAAACTTCAAATAATGAGTTTCAGGAGACATTTCAGGTTTAATGGCTAAGCCCACATTGGATAAATCACAGCTATAGTACTCTAAATACAAGCCTAAGTGCATCTTGCTATTCCCGACATTATATACTTTTTTTATTTATGAGGTATCTTCTCCTTTTTTCTCTACTTCCTTGTAGCCGCAAGGCGCTTAGGTTTATCTTTCCCACTGTCGGAACCATTCACTCATACCTGTCGTATCGTTCATAGAACACCCTTTCCTCTCCAAAGCCTGGTTATGTAATCAGCATGCATCTTCCTTGATCGGCCTCGTGGGCGCTTTGCATCATATCTGGCTTACATCAACCAATTAATCTTCCTTTCGTAATCTGTTCACTAATTCACCAACTGTCGTTACTCTGGTGTATTCCTGGATTTTTTCGTTGGAAATACGGGTTTTCCACTGGATCTTTTCAAGACCCTCATCTCCAATGCCGTCACTACACTAGTATGCCGAAATAGAACTGTCCAACAACACTAAGCAATACCTGCATTGACTTAACGTTCGCCATAAATTTCCATATATCTTGTATGTCATTTATATCGTACTTTTCATTTCACAAATCTATTATTAATAAAATTATAACTGAGTAATAATATTTGATTTTCTGATTTTTTTTTTTCACATAAATATTATCACATATAGATCCGACTTCTTTGAGTTTAAGAATATTAGAAATACCCTAGAATAAACAAATTCAAACAACGTCAAATAACGTTGACGTCTTCGTCTAAATACAGGGGCGTGTGTTTTTTAAACATTTTTGGAGTTAATTTATTTGAAAGACTATTTTATAAATTTGTAGAGTAAATGTTTTCCATTACCTCATTATACTATTTTTTATTGCCTCATCTATTTAAACGAAATACCTTTGAGGAATGTGTGATACGCTATTTGGCTCAAGATTTAAGCTTTTTAAGATTTACGATAACAGTATTAACTCAGAAATTGAGATTCATTAGTTTTTATATAAATTCACGATGTATATTCGTTAAATGTAAATATTTATATTAAAGAAACCATTTTTTATAAAATAATTCTGTTATATGTTATTAATGACGTCAGTGAGGTTATTACTTCAGAATTATTACTTCAGAGTTGATGAAAGTTAGAACCGTGTATGTAGCTCTATGCTTTGTTTAAGTAACCTAGGCAACGGCCAGCTCATATTGGCTGTCATGTTTTTATGTATTAAATTGGTTGTAAATTTAGAATAAACCTTTGAGAAGCCGAAATTTTGGTTAAGTTACAATACTAAAGCACCATGAGTTGATAACTGACCGAAAAATAAATGCCTACTCTAGTCATTTAGTGATAAAATGCTGTTCAATTTTGGTTCCATATATTTGTATTTTTATCTACGTGTTAGAGCTTTAATAAAATGGTTTTTAAGGAGAACAACAAATCTATGTGAACTGCAACGGATTTGCTACGGAAAACCTGTTGGTTTTGTAAGAACAGAGGGTGTAGAATATTCATTATTTAATTCACAAATTCCAGAAATTCAATTGATGATCAAAACCCTGAACGGTATAGCACAAAGGAGAAGGTTTTCTGGAAGAAATCAGAAAATAGTTTTGGAGCAGTCTGTGAAGACTATATTAATTGTTAAGCAAATAAAACCAAGTATCCATAAACAGTTTATAGTATCCTTATCTCGATGTTTCGAACATATTTGGGGTTATCAGCAACTTGTGCATGAAGTTGAAAATCTTCGACTCACTAGTTTCGATTCGACGAATGAAGACCATGAAGAAAAGCTCCAGAGGTTGTGGCGAGCCTTGATGCCAGACATTCCATTGGAATCCAGAATAACCAAGCAATGGCAAGACATAGGATTTCAAGGAGATGATCCGAAGACTGACTTTAGAGGTATGGGTATGTTAGGTTTAGAAAATCTTTTATACTTTGCTGAGGAATATACTAATGCTGCCCGACATGTTCACCTGCATTCTATTCATCCTAAATATGGTTATGCATTTGCGATTGTTGGGATAAATCTGACAAGTATGGTTTACAATCTGTTGAAGGATGGGTCAGCTAAAACACACATCTACAATGCTTGTAAAAGTTTACCATCTATAAGGGCTTTTCACCAATTGTATTCCTGTTTATTTTATGAATTTGACAAGTTTTGGATTGAATCTAAACCAAAAGATGTCATGGAATTTAGTTCTATTAGAAATCAGTTTGAATCTAATATTAGAGATCTCTTAACCAATCCTAGCACGGTTTTTCAAATAAATTTCGTTGTAGATACTGTATAATTTTATAAATGTGTAATATTAGTTCTTTGCCAATAAATGATACACTTAAATATTCATATAGATTTCATTTGACATTAATGTACTTATGTTCGAGTTATAAATTTTTTGTAGATAATGAAGTGTTCAATTTTTGTGATATGTTTTAAGTGTTTGTTAGTATACATAGACCTTATGTAAATCACAATCATTTAATTTGATTGAAAAACTATAATTCTTTATAATAAATTATTGAAGACAGTTTTTGTGTTTTTTTTTTTTTATATTTAAGAAATTTACAAGATTCATCGACTAAATGGTCATATTTATAATTTTAGATAAAATAACTGTCATATAATAATTTTAAATAATATATTTCCTTTCGTTAATTATATATATATATATATATATATATATATATATATATATATATATATATATATATATATATATATATATATATTATTTAAAGAATGTTTTATTATACATCTAATCATTTTAATTTATGAAGTTTAGTATCATTGTTGTGAAAATATTCATTAATAAAGTGATAGGTCTTGTTTAGCAATGAATAGAAATTGTTCTAGTATACTTCCAACTTATATATAAATAATATTTTTATGATCTACATTTTTGCTATTAAATCATTTTATATTTATCCAATAAAAAATTAATCATTGAATTAGCATTACTAGAAAAAACTTTACTATGACAGAACAAAAGATGCTGTACCTTATAATACTGCATGTATTTTGAGTGTTGTCAAGGAATTAGCATTTGATTTCAATATGTTTGAAAAGAAACTCAAATTTTCTCTTATTGTAACATTCAGTTGCAATTTTTTAACATCACGAGATGTGCTATCCTCATGCATTACTGTACTTGATATTTTCCAACAATGATTATGCTGTTTAGATAAGTTACCTGGAAGAAAAGAGAAAATAATTGAAATAATAGTATTTAGTCTTATATAGGTATTTTTTAATCAAGCATAGGTACTTTAAGTTATACATTTCTGATTTGTATATCCTACATATAACAATAAGTAGTCTCCTTTAAGTTATCTCAAATTTGTTATGGATAACTCGAACATGATCTGTTGCAATATGAGTAAAAAAATGGTTTAAAATATATGATCATTAACACCCGCATGATAGTATAGAAGGATCAATCTAATTAGAGATTGATAAATTATTTGCCGCTTCTATCAATTTGTTTTATTGAAAACTAGTTTCAAATGTTATACATTCATCTTCAGTTCAAGGTTTAAATGGATTATATCAAACAGAATAGATTGTACTGGTTTCTTCTCGCGAGTTCTATTCTTTTTTATATAATCCATTTAAACCTTGACCTGAAGATGAATGTATAACATTCGAAACTAGTTTTCAATAAAACAAATGTGGCAAATAATTTATCAATCCCTAATTAAAATATATGAAATCATTCTTGCTAATTATGATTTAAATACTATTTTTATTAATCTTACAGTAGATCATCTGTATCTGTTGAAAATTTTTAATTTCTGAGAGGTGATGACATATATAAGATTGGATAAGTTTGGTATCCATTCTGCTGTTTGTCCAAGCTGCAAAGTGGATAAGTGTCAAGTATCCTATGCAGAATGGTTCACAGACGAGTACATTCAGGGCAGAAACAAATTACCTGCAGAAACAAATTACAACTAGTAGATCAGCAGCAATCCACTGAAGAACAACGGTAGTGTTGCCTGCAAATTTTGGTTCATATTTCTGCCACATGTTCCTTCTTTGGCATCCCATCACAGTAATGAAAGAAAGGCTGATTACTTACTATGTTGGAGTCTAAATAACACTGGTTTCTCAGGCATTTTTTTTTTTTTTTTTTGTTTGTTTATGGATGTATTTAAACACATCTGTAGTATTAGGGAATCTGTGTAAGTTTCTTAATTGATTAATTCACAAAGCTTAGGGTCCACAATGACAAAGTAATTATACCTTAACTCTGCCAATTTATCACATTAACAGATGATGATAAGGAGTTTCATCCTCCAATTGGCAGAATCTATAAATAGGAGATTCCGTCAATTTGAGGATGAAGATATTTTTATTTAGTTTACAAATACTTTATCCTGTAACTTTTCTAACAGTTCCCCTAACCATTTCAAGCAGAGTCTTACTTCTAATCTCACCATGACCTTCTAGTAATAGCTTTAAATGAAGCTATCAATTATTTCACCAATATTTCCTGGCGCCTTTAACCTGTCTTGATCAAACTTTTTGCATAAATTAGTCTCATACCTTGTGCAGAGTCTGGTGTAAAAGGAATGCACTCTTAGCTTTTTTTTAAAAAGCTTATCAGCTTCTTCGATTCTATGCCTGAATTTCCAGGCACCTTTTTAATTCTTACTTTATTAAAACATGCTTTTAATCTTTATTTTCAAGAGTGGCACCAGTCTTCCACAACTCAAGTCTGGCGTGTTGCCCCTCTGCAGTCATAGTACAAGCACAATAGTTTATGACTAAAACCTCTGCTTTAAAGATTGAAGTATATTTGCCTAAAGGAGCGGATATACCATTTTGTAATTTATCCTTTCTCCATATACCTGCTTATCCAATTTTATTAGAGAATATTTATTTTAGAACTATCTAGATACTGCAGTCTTCTCAAGCAGTTATTTGGAGATATATTAACAGTTATCTTTCAGGTATATGAACCATTCAAGAACAATATTTAACTTTTATCTTCAATGACAGTCATCACTACTTTGCATTGGAATCTGACTACATAACCCAATGTGTATAGAAGAAAAATTTCTTGTAAGGCTCCATGGTATCAAAACCAGACTGCCCATAAGGGACCATTGATTAAATTATTATTATTATAAGCCAACGCCAACTCTTGGCTGGTGAGCCATTTTGTGAAGTGCTGACCAGTGTAGACGAGTTTCTGTGGTGACAGGGTTTTCCTCATCTTCTTGCGAGTGGTCCAGAGCTCTGCAGGTTCTCAGATGATCTGTATCCATATTTTCTTGGCTGGAGAGTTCAGAGCTCGTTATGCGATGAAGGTGCGAGGCCAGATAGTCATGTCCGGTTTTTAATCTGTGGCAAAGCTCTCCCACTTCTTTTCTGCTCTGTTTCTTTGCGGTTTTCGCTTACCCAGCATCTGGTTGACCTGACACACTTCTCATCTTGCATCGAGAAATAAAGTTGAGGTTGAAAAGTGTTAATTAATCTAGATTAATTAGAAATTTGCTATTGACAATAAGTTACTGGTCAAAATTGACATTGGACTCCCTCTGGGCGCATTGTTCTTACAGTAGGAGTTTTGAAAACAGACAATTTACAATACCAGATAGTAAGAATGCCATTTCTCATTATCCTGCTGATTTAAGGATTATGTTATTAAATGTTTTATAGATTTTGGATACATTATTATCTATTATAGATGCATGTAAGGGACTAGATATCATCAAGATAGATATAAAGTAATGAGTAACTTATGTTCCTTACATGGTATTAAGTGGTAAAGAAGGCCCTAATCATATGCTTACAAGCTAAATATAAGCGTATTCATTTGAAAATAGTTATATTATATTTATTTTCTATCATTCTTTATTTTTGTTGTGTATTTCTATTTTATTAATCTTTGTCTAGTGAATTTGTAAATTACATTGTTGACATTTTTTTTCCATATTATGTGTATTATTAGCGATATCCAACTAGGTACTAATTTACCTTAAACAAATAAATAAAAAGCCCAACTAATATAATACAATGTGGCAGTATTTTTTAAATGATTGTTACTTTTAAAATATTAAATAAAGTAATGAGTTTAACCAGTATGTTGTTTATACTATATTCTGTTGATAATCCAAAGTTGTTCAGAAAATAAATTATCTGATCTGGAGGGCCCCCCCCCATATCTTAAAGTGCCATAGGCCACCACTTGTTTAAAGGATACCCTGCTAGTTCCATGCCTTAGTTGAAAAAAAAAGGTTTGTGGTGTAAGACCACCTGATGGTAAGTACAGTTCAAGAGTTGTGGGACAATTTAAATATATTGGATGATCCTCCCAGAATAAAAGCCAAATGTGTGGATCTGATATTTTTTCTTAGTTCAACAGATTTGCCAAGAAGTAATAAAGTGAATTGTTTGTTTTCTAATTTTAAAAAACTTTCATTATGTTCAGTTTTCAAAAATAATTTATTTTGTTTTGCTACTTTAGCCTAAATCATTGCAGCAGTGGCAAATCCATTTTCCATGACCTTTTAGATCATGCCAGATGATCGATTATAACCTCCGTAATTTCAATTATTACTGCTTTAAATAGATCACAGCCGTCAACTTCCGCTCATTATGTTCGCCCAAGAAATAAACAAAACAGCAACGGATCCTTTTCAGTTGAGGTCGGGGTCTTCCGTAATTTCAATTATTACTGCTTTAAATAGATCACAGCCGTCGACTTCCGTTCTTCCAAGGAATAAACAAAACAGCAACGGATCCTTTTCAGTTGAGGTTGGGGTCTTACCGTAATTTCAACTATTACTGTTTTAAATAGATCACAGCTGACGATTTCCGCTCGCTCAAGATAAACAAACCCCAAAAGTTCCTTTTCAGCTAAGGTCGGATCCTTACCGTAATTTAAATTATCACTCTTTTGTTTCAACTTCCCCAGATCACCAGAAGTCGACAGCACTAACATTTTTAAAAGGATCCGTTGCTGTTTTGTTTATTTCTTGGGCGAACTTAATGAGCAGAAGTCGACAGCTGTGATCTATTTAAAACAGTAATAATTGAAATTACGGTAAGACACCGACCTCAACTGAAATGGATCCGATGCTGTTTTGTATAGTTCTAGGGCGAAGGTAATGAGCGGAAGCCGACAGCACTAGTAATTTTAAATAATATCTAATTAAACTCACAATCTAATTAGACTCACCAGGAGTCGACAGCACTAACATTTTTAAGAGGATCCGTTGCTGTTTTGTTTATTTCTTGGGTGAGCGGAAGTCGACAGCTGTGATCTAATTAAAGCAATAATAATTCAAATAACGGTAAGGCTCCGATCTCAGCTGAAAAGGATTCGTTGGGGTTATGTTTATCTATATTAGCGAGCGGAAGTCGACAGTACTAATAATTTTAAATAAAATGTAATTAAAACAGTAATAATTCCAATGTATACCGATTTTACGATTTAATGCAGTTAGTAAGCACAAATGGAGCTAGTGCGGCGACCGCTACTGCTGCATCGTAAAGTTGTACCGTTATTTCAGTTAGGTCGCTGATTTTGACTCTTTTCTGTTCAAGTCATCTTTCCAATAAGTGCTCGACTATTCCACTAATAAGTATACTTAGGGAAGTTTGTTTATCTTTCGGGAGTGCGGAATTCTACAGCCGTGATCTATCTGAAATTATAAAGTTGCATTGTTTAATAATGTCAAAAGAGTGTTTTGGTTTTGATTTGTAAATTTTAAAGTCGATCCGCCCTTATAATGATGAATACGCTCTCTCTTCTCTTCGCCGAGCCCCTACCTACCGCCGTTACAGTGTTAGGGTTCCCTTGCTGAGCCTGAACCAAAGATTTCTTTCTCCTGCCAATTCTCTTCTTCTCCAGTCCATTCCTCTGGCTACAAAGGCTTCTTTTATGCCTTCCTCCAATCTTCTTCTTGGTCTACGACCATCTATCTGTGTCTCATAGATTGATCTGGCCATCCTTTCAACCATTATGCTGACATGTCCGTGCCAACGGAATTGATCCTCCTCAATCATTGTTTTTACAGGTTTTACTTTGAAGTTGGTCCTTCTTCAGTCGCGCCTTGTTTTACCCTCCATTCTCCGCAGGAATCTCATCTCGGAATTCAGCAGTGGACTCCTCTTCTTTGTCGTAATGGTCCAAGATTCACTGGAATATGTCAGTATCGAGATGAATGTGTTTTTGTAGATCCCCTTTGATATCTCTCGCCTGTTCATGAAGCCCATTTTGACATCATTAAAAACCTTTCCAGCCAATAGTATTCTTGCCCTAATTTCCTTATCTATAAAACCATTTTCCGTTAGGTGTGATCCTAGATATTAAAAGATATCCACCTGTTATGTTATTTTTCCATTTATACGGACTATACGCAAGTTAAGATCCCGAAGCTTTCCAATCCTCATTACTTTAGTTTTTTCTTCGATTATCGGCATGTTTATTTTTTTCAGTTCCTCTTTAAGGATCAATACGTTATACTGAAGACCCAATTTACTGTCATCCTTCCCAAAAATCACCAGACCATTAACTTGTAATTAAATGATCTCAGATTTCGGTATCCAAGATGAAGCCTTGCCATATGCCAGTGATTGTTTCGAATTCTGTAGAGGTGCAGTTGACTGTCCTCACTACGTTTCTACATCTTTTGTAAAAGCTTTCAATGGCCATCCTGAGTCCCGTGTCCACTCCCAGCTCCTCCAGATCCCTAGCTACATCTTCCTTTCTCGCTTGGTCGAAGGCTTTAGCCAGATCATGATGAATACTATTCTGGTACACTGTAGAAAACATAGCTTTATAATTATGCAATTGGTATATAGTTTTAGATAGAAAACAGAAGTCGGCTTCTCTGTTTGAGTGGAGATTCGAAATACCATCCAACAACTTTTTCTAACACCGATGGTTTAGGAATTTTAGAAAATTGATATTATTCCATGAGTCGTTAGGAATCTTGAAAGAGTGGCCATTGAAACACTCACGTACTCTCCAGGGCACCATGTTCCATTACCAGGGTGTCCATTGATATATAATGAACAAATTCAAATATTTCAGGGCTATGAGCATTTCCAAGGAGCTTTTTGGCAATTTATTGGATTAAATTTAAAACAAAATTGGAACCATAAAATGCTTTATTTGGTCGGCTTATGATAAAATCTACAATTAGGACTTGCGAATCAATTTGTTACTTTACTTCTTACACTGAGGGCTCAACGCATCATCAAAAATATAAACAACTAAAAAATACAGTGCAAAAATCATTTCAATTGTAAATAAGAGAGAGAGAGAGAGATTGATGAACAAAGTTAGTGGAAGAGGCTTTTTCTAGCTTTCAAGGAATTTGAAATGGTAACGGGAACAACTACATCAACCTTCTTCCCAATATTATACACACTTGTTGCTTAGTACTGATGGAAATATGGAATTATTAGACTAAAAAATAAAAATTCCCGATGAATGGCTGTTTTTCAAATATAATTCCCGGCACGAAAAATTCAAGGCTCATGGACACCCTTATTACTCAGAACTGGCTTTCATCGTTAGTCCTGAAGATTACTTTTCGATGGCCTGATTACCTTTTTGCCCTAATTTATTTTTTTCACTATTTAAAAACCTCTTATCTGGATTGCTCAGTGGCATAAAAATTGGCTTAAATCTTCGAAATAAGTTTAAAATCGATTTCCGTCTAAGAGTTTACGAGCATTTACTTTTATAAATCTCCATAGTAACCAACTCAAAAATAATCGTAACAGGAGACGGCTTCGGTTTCTGTGGTTACAACTTCGGATGTCAGTGTATAGCGAAAAATTTCCAAACAAACAAAATGCGTTTAAAAGCGTTAATTGTATACATCTTCATTTTTATTTTTGAAGTAAAGGGTGATTTATTTCTTTTTAAAAAAAGCGTAATTTTTATTTGGCGAATGAAGAGTAATTTATTTCCTTCTAACAATTTTATTGATACAGCAAAAATAAATAACTTATGCATGAACTGGAAATGAAATTAACTTTTGCATGTTAACTTAGCAGTTGAAAATATCCTTGCGGCGAGCTGGAGCACAAAAAAATTGTGCACACTAGGCCATTATAATAGACAGTCTCCTTCAACTCTCATCCAACCCCCTCTCCACATTTATGACATAACTGACCAAGTTGTGTGAGTTGAATCTGCCAGAATGAAGGCATCTGTTGATTTACTTAATTTCAAATAAATATTTTCTGTTTCTTTTTACTACTATAAAATAATTGTATTTTTCTTTTATAAAGCTAGGAAAATTACATGCTTGTGTGCACAAATAGAATATAACTGCCACTGAACCCCGAAACAACATTTCTTTTCTCGTTGAATACAGCACCATTCTCTGATTACAGATGAAAGAAAAAATATCAAAGGTTTCAAGTAATATTCCACTTTATAGTTGTATTTTTAAAATTATTTAAAGAATGATTTTTAAAGTTGAGAAACGTCTAGAGAGAGTATTGTTGGATGATGTCCTGTTCGAATCTTTGCATAATGGAGAGTTTAGTTGAAGATTCATTGGTTGAAGTTATTAAAACTGAGGACAGAAATACTGAAGATGGTCTATTTATCCAAGTTTTGAATCAAAATACTTAATCAACAAGGTTTCATTAAAATAAAAATGATCACAGTTTATGAAAACAGTTTATTTATTTACTAATTTAACAGAAGTCTTTAACAAGATTAAAAACTTAAAACTAACACAATTAATCAACAATACATAAATAGCAATTGCTAGCATAAGACTTATGTAATATGACCACGAAAACAGGATGGCTTAGATGGCCATCAATAGAGTCCTAAATTATATTCCAATAAGACAGAAAAAAGAGAAGACCAAGGAAAATATGGATGGACCAACGGGAGGAAGATATTGCAAAAGGGTCTGAAGACAAAAAAATAGATACATAAAACAATAATCTCTATTGAAACACATCGAAAACACTTGACCTCCGCATGATGGTATAGAAGAATCAATCTAATTAGGGATTGATAGATTATTTGTCACCTCTATAATTTTGTTTTTATTTAAAACTAGTTTCGAATGTTATGCATTCATCTTCAGTTCTAAAAACACACAAACATTTTAGAACTGAAGATGAATGTATAACATTCGAAACTAGTTTTCAATAAAAGCAAAATTATAGAAGTGGCAAATAATTTATCAATCCCTAATTAAATTAAAAACATAAATATCTCAAATAAACATTGTCCAGAACTGCTTCCTCATATTACAGAATACTTCGATCATTTTATACAGTAGCTTCAAAGACATGATAATGACATTTCATTACTGACTATTGAAAAATAATGTACTTTTGCAACACTTTTCACCAATAAAAGGCAAAAATACTCAAGTGTAATTCGCTTTATGAACTGTTATTACATCTGCCAGTGGAAAGCAATCTTCAGCGTTCATTTTTTGGAAATAAAAATTAATATTATCTTCAAATGAAATACCACTATCACCCAAACTAAAAAAAAACACAGCCCAAGCTAAAGCTTCCCAACTGTCTGAGGGGCGTAGTGAACACCAATGCGATGCTTTGGGGCGTAGAGCCTGTGGACAGTGCAGTGAATAAACGGACATAATAAAAAACTTTTCAATCGAATAAAAAAAAAATCTTTTAAAAGAATTGTTTATTTAATGTGAGCATAATTAAGCTCTGTTTAGAATGTTTTGGAGCGAATTTGAAAAATATTGTGAGGTAAAGTAGGACATAGGGGGTAAGAATAAACTGCTCACAGATATGATGAAGAAAGCTCCGAGAAAGGACAACAGCTTTATAGAAAAGTGTGAAAACACAGGAATGGGATATGGCATTTAGTTGGAAATAAACCCATGATTTTATGTATATAAATATGTATAAATGAAAAGTGGCAGGGCAGAATGATCCTAGCGTCAAAAATTTGAAAAAAAAATTTCACACCAAAATAATCTATGCACCATTGCCAACGTCGTGCCAGCAGATTTAACGCCAGAAATGACCTCTATTCAGCTGAAACAAGCGCCAAAAGATGGAACTGTCTGTATGTCCACGCCGGTCTGCTTCTTCTAAATGATCTAAGTGCATTTTCCATGTCCATTAATTTTTGGGATTTAGATCACTTTGCCCCGTAAAACTTCAAATTCTATAATGGTTTATTATTTGGCCACCTACACCACTTATACCATTTAAAAATTAATAATCCTGTAATTTGTTATAATTCAACTATAATTGAATAACACTGCACAAATTTTAATGAATACTATAAATATGTGATAATATACCTTATCACTATTACATCATTAAAATTCCTGAGTCAATTAAATAGTTATTTAGTCCAAATCACATTATATCTTATGGATGAGCATTTTTTAATAAGTAATCGGTATAAGTTATATTTTCCCTCCCAAGGTTTCATAAAGAATTTCATTTTTTAAGCTTTAGATACTTATTATAATGTAAGGAATGTTTCAGAAACAAGTAGTTTATCTATATAATAAACTTCCTATGAAGGGGTGGTAATATGGAGCCCCTGAATATCTTGGCGATAAGTGATAATGAGATGATAGTGTTTCTCTCAATCAAGACAACACGTTATTGGTTCAGATGTCACGGTGGAGGAGTTCAAACTCTTATTTTTGTTCTATTACCAAAAAAATGGTAGTTATCCGCATTCTACATTGGTTCAAAGAAATGTATTGTAGAAATTATCATTCCTGAATCTGCTCTCGTGTCTCCTATTTTTTATTTGGGGAGGGGGGAGGGGACATATCAAATCCACAATGGCAATGTTTGATAAATTGATACACCATAGGCGCTGTTAATGGGGAACCGGGTTCCACTGCCTTCCCCTCCAAAACAGCTTCAAGAATCATTCTAGAGAAATAAAAATAAATAAGCTGAAAGAGAAACTACAAAAAATAATGATGTGAATGAATCTGCTTCATTGAAATCAAGGGTTATCAATGGTGGAAGAGAAGGAAGGAGCAGAATAGGAAATATTGCAGAAGTCACACAATAAAATTAATTTATCTTGAAAAAAATGAATTAAAGAAAAACACTAAGGGGTTCCATATCACTCACGCCTCAAGTCAGAGGCACCAATTTTAATTTTTTGATCAACTTAAATTTTGCTCATTTGGTGGTTGGAGGAGAGCAAATTTATAATATATATAAAGCTAGTGATTACCATAAGGTACAACAATATTTTCTGAAATTTCAAGAACTGGTAAGTCAAAACTAAGTGGAGTTCCTTATTACCAACCCTTCTCCCTACTGTATAGCATTCACAAACGAACATATTCACTAATAATAAAAAATATTTGTAGAACTCTAAAAAGAATTTACACATGTTTTTATTTATTGGGGGAAATTCATAAATAATAAATTTGATGCATATTCATTTGGAAATAGTGTAGATCAATTAAATTACAACAAAAATAGCGCTTAATTTTTCTTGAATAATTTAATTTTCTAAAGAAAATTTATTTTAACATTATTCAAATAAATAAATCCCAAAACCAAAAATTTTCTTACAAAAATTGGAATAATAACTAACTTAAATCACAGCAAAAATTAAAAATAAATATCCTAAGCCATTATGGATTTTATTGAACCTAGCATTCGCATTAACACCATACATAAATATTCAACATTTAAATAACGTAGTATAATGACTAGAATAAAGATAACCAATATTAATATAACAATAAAATAACAATACGTTTTGATAATTTAATACTTAAAATACCTCTTAGTTCACATTAACCTATGAGGACTCACCTGATCTTTTTAATTTTAAAATTTCTATTATATCATCTCTAATATCTGTGTTTCTGTAAGCAATTATTCCTCCAGAATTGCTACAATTAACCTCTTCTTTTCCTTTATATTTTATTGAGCTCAAATCAGTAAAATCTATTATACCTCCACCGATAGCCTCTAAAACTGCATGACAGGCACAGACGTCCCATAGATACGATGTTGGCTTACTCAACACGTAAGCACAAACTTGGCCCAAAATTATATTTAATAATTTGAATCCAGCACCAGCTATTTCAACTATTTTATAACCATTATCTTTTAATATTTCTTTTATTTCCTCTTTTTCTGATGAACTAACAGCAATCACCTAAAATTTTAACAAATTTAACATTTAAGAGTGTCAAAGAAGTGTGTTATTCAATTCTATTATGAATTTAAGAGCTTAAACACATGAAATAGGGAAACACTATGCCTCTTCTATAATTTATTATTATTAATCCATCCAGTCGGTGTGAGCTGCTCCTGGTAGGCTTACAGGCTTCGTTTACCTAAGAGTAATAATTGTCCCTCATGACCATAGTCCACTGAGGCGAGTGGTCACCTTTTTCAAGCAGTCACCCATCCACATGCTTGCACACTTCAGTATTCTTAACCCTAATACCTATCATACATCGGCCAGCCCATTTATCTATTGTCCCGACTATATTTATTTATAGTTAAGTGCTAAAAAAAGTAATTAAATATGTAATTAATTACCTTTGTATTTATCAGTTCAGTAGAAGGTTGTGACAACTTAAAACCATTGTAACTAACTCCAAAGACATATCGCCCTCTCCATCTATTAACAATTTAATTTTTATGTACTTTAGAATTGTAAAAATAATAAAAATAATTGTAAAAATTAATAATCCTGTGTTTTATCAATATTAATTTATAAAATTATATAAATCCCATAAAATTTTCCTTCCATGGTATCAATTTATTTCTAGCATTCAAAAACCAAAATAATAGCTGTTATATAATTGCTTGGTATTATTACATAATTATATTTTGGGCATATACATTTTTGAAAAGTAATCACTCATACAAATTATATTTTTCTTCTAAGAAGTATCCAGGCTTTTAATAATTAAACTAATAATAATTACAGTCCACATAATTCCAGTCGCTATTCCTTTACATAAAATCTTATCAGTTATTTTTTGGGTATTGATAGTTGAACAATGAAGGAGATGATTTGGGCAGTCGTAAAAAATAAAGTAAAGTAGTAGTAACTATTTTATTTATTCTTCACCGCCACCTGGAACATTTCCTTCATTACTTATGAGTTATTCTTTTTTTCCCTGTTCTTCTTCCATTCATTTTGACTATACATTCCACAGAACATTGTCAGAGAAACTTTAAATATTAGGGACTATATTAGGAATGAGATAAAGCCCTTCTGGAGAAAATAACAAAATCCAGAATAACTTTTATGAAAACTCAGAGAAGAAGTTTAAAAACTACATTAACATAAAATCAGTAATTCGTATACCATTTCCTGTAAAAACATTTATGTGCAGGAAAAAAATAAAAAACGAACCTGAAGTTTTCATTAAAATATTTAAACCTAATGTTATAAGTAAATTTCCAATATAAAATTAATTATCATGTCCAATTATATAAATTTGGATCGAAAAATCATTAACAAATATAAAAAGTTTACTTAGGGATTGATAGATTATTTGCCACTTCTATAATTTTGTTTTATTGAAAACTAGTTCCAAATGTTCTTCAGTTCAAGGTTAAAATGGATTGTATCAAACAGAAAAGTTTGGACTGGTTTCTTCTCGCCCTGAACTAACCAACAGAAGAAACCAGTACAAACTTTTCTGTTTGATACAATCCATTTAAACCTTGAACTGAAGATGAATGTATAATCAGTTGACATCCGCATGATGGTATAGAAGGATCAATCTAATTAGGGATTGATAAATTATTTGCCACTTCTATAAATTTGTTTTATTGAAAACTAGTTTCGAATGTTATACATTCATCCTCAGTTCCAAAAACACACAAAAAATTCAAAAATAAGCAATTCAAATTATAGTTTGGTATTATTATACATATTAAGTATTAATATGTATAATAATACCAAACTATATTTTGAATTGCTTATTTTTGAATTTTTTGTGTGTTTTTAGAACTGAGGATGAATGTATAACATTCGAAACTAGTTTTCAATAAAACAAAATTATAGAAGTGACAAATAATCTATCAATCGCTAATTAGATTGATCCTTCTATACCATCATGCGGATGTCAACTAAAAAGTCTACTTTAAATTAAAGATATAATTAACAATATCTAATAACATAAACTAAGACAAAATAAAAAAATCATTGTCATGATAGATTTTTTATAGACATTTTTCTACATGTGTAGTTAAATATTGCAGATAGACATAATCTTTAAAAACAGTGTCTTTAAATTGATTCTGAGTTTTTATAAGTCTTTTTCAGAAAAATATAAAACCCTCAGACAATTTTATAAAGTTGACATCTGCATGATGGTATAGAAGGATCAATCTAATTAGGGACTGATAAATTATCAAATTATATCTTTGTGTGTTTTTAGAACTGAGGATGAATGTATAACAATCGAAACTAGTTTTCAATAAAACAAATTTATAGAAGTGGCAAATAATTTATCAATCCCTAATTTTATAAAGAACGTAGAACCTTTGGTCTTTTTTATACAGCCAATAACAACATGCTATACTATTTATTAACTTACTGACCCATTTGATTCCTCCTTGTAAAAGGGTTGATTTATCACGCCAATCAAAGGAATACCGGAATCTCTATCAAAGACCCCCAAAAGGACAGTCACGCACGGAAGCCCAGAAAGAATAAAACCTTGCTCCGTCTTCAAGTCCCCACGAATATACTCAGCAGTAGAATCTATCATTTGAAAATTTAAAAAAAGATGACTTAAGTTAACTGGAAGCTAAATCCCTATCAATAAGTATAAAAATCATAACTCACCTATAGGATCGATCCATACACCTAGATTGTCAGGTAGCTGAGGCAGTTCATTTTCGATACCGTTAGGAACTGTTACAGTAGAATACAAGGCTTCAGAGAGAGTTTTACTGGCATCGAAATTTCCAATTACTTTATTCAAAAGATTGGCTGTTTCTTCTGCGGTAGGTTTCACCTCAACAGTAATTGTTTCTCCATCAGAGACAAACTGATTATTTTCTTCTCCGTAAATATGACCGTACAATAATGGGAACTGGAATATTAAAGCAATAGATGAGTGTGACAAATAGTATAGTGAAAACGTAGTACTAATAAATATGTTTTAATGAGTTAATTCTTATAATTATAAACAGTTCAAGTCTTATGTATAAAATTATGTTTTAATAATGCCATTATACAATACATAAAATGATTAAAATACTCATTTATGCATCTATGTTTTTAATAACCTGAGAGCATAGTTCATGTTTCACCATTTCTTGAACAAGAACATCTGCCAATGTCTTAAAATCAGTTGTGAACCTAGGATTTTTCTCTGAATCTTTCTTTTCTTGAACCAATAGAGAAAGAAGATTATCGTCTTGTCTACATATTCTAGCTATATTACCAGCTCTTTCTGAAGCAATGATGAGGGCAGCTGTCAACTCTCTTGTATTCATTTTGAAGTTAAAAACACTTGAAAATTGTATTTGTTAATGCCCTTCATGAAACTGAACTAATGAATCCATATTTAAAAAAAATGACTGGAATGGATTAGATATTTCCCCTGATAAAATAAATGAACGTTGTAAGACAACAAAAATTAAAGAACTGATACAAATTAGTAGTTTTATTATTTAAAACATTTACTCAGGAATTAAAATAAGTACTGAAGTGTGTTTACAACACAACTGAATCTATTCACGAGTCGATCGATCAGTCTTGGCAAAATAGAAGAATCTCTTTATTAAACAGGATTTAATACAACTAAATAAGTCTATTTATTTTGCATAAATACATTAAAATATTTCCAAATTTACGTAAAAACATTATGTTGAAATCATGTATTTAACAAATATTTAAACTTAAATAACCTAAGTTCTTTATTTTAGCTTATTGTATTAGTTTTGGTAAATGGTACATGCTAAAAATTAAATCCACACTCTTTTTTTTATATGGTTCAAACGGTAAAAAAAGACGCATTGATTATGTTTTAACTTTCTTCAATTATATAATAAGTATGATCTGCTAAATTTAAGCAAAACTATATAGATTATAATCAACTTAATTACTATTATTAACTGAATAATATGTAAGTTAGACATCTGTAATCCCAATAGTGAAAGCTAGCTGAAAAAATTACTGCCTTATGAATCAATGGATCAATTCCATTCTCTATTCCAAAATAATATAAATATAATTTCTAGTAAATTAAATATTCATAGACCAATGAGTGTTAATTGCTTTTTTTCTTTTCTGTTCTGTTAAAGCTTTTTTATGAATAAAGAATGTGTTATAATACGGTAAAATAATCAATAATATGGAGGCCCAAGAAGTGGTCAATTTTATTTAGTATTATTGTTATTTTCAATGTAATTGATAGATGTTTAAATCATAAGGGTTTTATATCGATGTCGTTTTTTTGAAAAAAAAAAAAATAAATAAAAAAAAGCGTAAGCGCTATTTAGCAAACTTTACAGGAAAAAACATGTAACGATTTTTCTCCAAATAACAATATATTTTATTTTATTCTTTATTTTTCACAGTAAGAATTTATTAAGGTGGGAAAAACCTATATAATTACAATAAATTTTTAAGGCTTCTAGCACTGATTAAAACCAGAGTTGTGACTGAGTCGTCAGTATTTGGTGCCACGTCATCAATAGTGGATTTTTAGACCATTTCCAATTTTTTAGTCGAAATCTCGTGAGCGGAAATCGATTGAGGTGGTGTTTACGTACCATAATTAATTGAAACCTAAATTTCGAATTTTTGGCGCTTAAGCCTTTTTCAAAAAACGACGTCGATATTAGTTGGAGAACAGGTTAATGTATTATAAATGGAAAATAAGATTTTGTTTTTCTGTTTACGGCCGACGTTTTAACACATCTTCATGGCTAGAGCAATATGCAACAATTAATTTGTGTCAAATTATAATTATATTTTAATCTTAGGTAACAGTAGACTGATGATTTAGTCAAATGCCAGATAGTTTAGTACCTAGCTAAATAACTCTAAGTCAGGGAAAATTTATTCGAGTAGTTTAGCAAGTAATTCTTGTCGTGTCGATTACTTGGAGAGATTCTGCTGAATGCGGAGGCTAGGTTAACTCTGGCTACAAAATCACGTAGGAACCATTAATTAAATCAGCCCTTAGACAATCCAAAAAACACTTTATCTAAAAGACTGCAACTATACCAGCTAGCCCCGCATCCAGGATTAGTTGGCATGTGGATAGGGATACTAAGGCAGAACACAGTAATTTTCATGGAAAAACTTTTTATTTTATCAAAATATTTATAGCATTGTTTAGAACAAATATAATAAGAAAAGTAAAATCTGCTTATTACTATAGCTATCTATAGTTATTCAAATAGAATTAACTCAAAGTTTCAAATACAAAGGTAAGAGTTGGGCGTTCGTTTATTTGAACAGATGGGTTCAATTTTTTACACAATTTTGCTTTGATCGTGCCAAATCGAATCATTCTTGTCTGACCATTTCCAGTTTTTCCCTTTTTGACCAAGGCGGACCCGCGAATCGCGCTGCCATTGGTTTCGACAATCTTCTCAGGGTACTGGTGGGCATTATACTTTATCGAAACTCATTTGCAAGGTAATCAGGAGCCCCTTGAGGTTGTGGTGGAATCGTTTTAGATCTTGTTATAATTCTTTCAGAAGCTTATATATATATATATATATATATATATATATATATATATATATATATATATATATATATATGTATATTTCTGTTGGTACTATATACTATAGAGATCTTTGGCCGTGCGATGTGGTGTTCTTGCAGACATTTATTGCTTGCGGGAGAAAAGACAGCCTGGAGGGGATCACCCAACCTTTCGTTGGTGCGAACCATGGTTTCCATGGTGCAGCGACAGGCTGCCGATTGCTTCACATAACCGTTCCCTTCGGGACCAATTCGGCAGTTAATTTAATTCCTCAATCAATAAATCACTCCTGTGATTAATACGGCAGTGACGAGGACCTATATTTCTTTCTCCGAAGCAGACCGTCCATGGACCAAACTTCCGGACAGCTATTTTACGGCCTGGAAAACCACAACGCGATTCACAATCAAGGTACACGGGGTAGGGTCATTACTCCTACACCCGGTCTGTGTAGGTAACTTCCTGTAGATTGATGGGCCTCACATACCTGGGGGGAGGAGTGATTAAGTGATTGAGGAATTAAATTAATTATTAATTAAATTAAATTAATGCCAGCCCCGGGATTCGAACTCATAGCCTTTGGTTTTGTAATTAAGTACACTTTTGCAAGCGCTCTACCCCGCTCGGCCACACCGACCGAAGATTATATATAAGTCGTATTCACAGCAATTGTTTCTTTTTTAATGGACAGTAATGGAAGGGTTAGTTGGCATAGCTATATATATATATATATATATATATATATATATATATATATATATATATATATATATATATATATATATATGCTTCTGAAAGAACAAGATATAAAACGATCCCCCCACAACCTCAAGGGGCTCCTGACTACCCTCCAAATGAGTTTGTTTCGGTAAAGTATAATGCCCACCAGTACCCTGAGAAGATTGTCGAAACCAATGGCAGCGCGATTCGCGGGTCCGTCTTGGTCAAAAAGGGAAAAACTGGAAATGGTCAGACAAGAATGATTCGATTTGGCACGACCAAAGCAAAATTGTGTAAAAATTGAACCCATCTGTTCAAATAAACGAACGCCCAACTCTTACCTTTGTATTTGAAACTTTGAGTTAATTCTATTTGAATAACTATAGATAGCTATAGTAATAAGCAGATTTTACTTTTCTTATTATATTTGTTCTAAACAATGCTATAAATATTTTGATAAAATAAAAAGTTTTTCCATGAAAACTACTGTGTTCTGCCTTAGTATCCCTATCCACATGCCAACTAATCCTGGATGCGGGGCTAGTTGGCATAGTTGCAGTCTTTTAGATAAAGTGTTTTTTGGATTGTCTAAGGGCTGATTTAATTAATGGTTCCTACGTGATTTTGTAGCCAGAGTTAACCTAGCCTCCGCATTCAGCAGAATCTCTCCAAGTAATCGACACGACAAAAATTACTTGCTAAACTACTCGAATAAATTTTCTGTGTTTAGACTTATTTAGCTAGGTACTAAATTATCCGGCACTTGACTAAATTATCAGTCTAATGTTACCTAAGATTAAAATATAATTATAATTTGACACAAATTAATTGTTGCATATTGCTCTAGCCATGAAGATGTGTTAAAACGTCGGCCGTAAACAGAAAAACAAAATCTTATTTTCCATTTATATTACATTAACCTGTTCTCCAACTAATATCGACGTCGTTTTTTGAAAAAGGCTTAAGCCCCAAAAATTCGAAATTTAGGTTTCAATTAATTATGGTACGTAAACACCACCTCTGTCGATATCGATTTCCGCTCACGAGATTTCGACTAAAAAATTGGAAATGGTCTAAAAATCCACTATTGATGACGTGGCACCAAATACTGACGACTCAGTCATAACTCTGGTTTTAATCAGTGCTAGAAGCCTTAAAAATTTATTGTAATTATATAGGTTTTTCCCACCTTAATAAATTCTTACTGTGAAAAATAAAGAATAAAATAAAATATATTGTTATTTGGAGAAAAATCGTTACATGTTTTTTCCTGTAAAGTTTGCTAAATAGCACTTACGCTTTTTTTTTTTTTTATTTCTTTTTTTCAAATAAACGACATCGATATAAAACCCTTATGATTTAAACATCTATCAATTACATTGAAAATAACAATAATCATAAATAAAACTGACCACTTCTTGGCCCTCCATATTATTGATTATTTTACCGTATTATAACACATTCTTTATTCATAAAAAAGCTTTAACAGAACAGAAAAGAAAAAAAGCAATTAACACTCATTGGTCTATGAATATTTAATTTAATAGAAATTATATTTATATTATTTTGGAATAGAGAATGGAATTAAATATCCATTGATTCATAAGGCAGTAATTTTTTCAGCTAGCTTTCACTTTTGGGATTAAAGATGTCTAACATACTTATTATTCAGTTAATAATAATATTTAAGTTGATTATAATCTATATAGTTATACTTAAATTTAGCAGCTCATACATATTATATAATTGAAGAAAGTTAAAACATAATCAATGCGTCTTTATTTACCGTTTGAACCATATAAAAAAAAGAGTGTGGATTTAATTTTTAGGATTTTTAGGATGTACCATTTACCAAAACTAATACAATAAGCTAAAATAAAGAACTTAGGTTATTTAAGTTTAAATATTTGTTAAATACATGATTTCAACATAATGTTTTTACGTAAATTTGGAAATATTTTAATGTATTTATGCAAAATAAATAGACTTATTTAGTCGTATTAAATTCTGTTTAATAAAGAGATTCTTCTATTTTGCCAAGGCTTATCGATCGACTCGTGAATAGATTCAGTTGTGTTGTAAACACACTTCAGTACTTATTTTAATTCCTGAGTACATGTTTTAAATAATAAAACTACTAATTTGTATCAGTTCTTTAATTTTTGTTGTCTTACAACGTTCATTTATTTTATCAGGGGAAATATCTAATCCATTCCAGTCATTTTTTTAAATATGGATTCATTAGTTCAGTTTCATGAAGGGCATTAACAAATACAATTTTCAAGTGTTTTTAACTTCAAAATGAATACAAGAGAGTTGACATCTGCCCTCATCATTGCTTCAGAAAGAGCTGGTAATATAGCTAGGATATGTAGACACTATTTTTAAAGATTATGTCTATCTGCAATATTTAACTATACATGTAGAAAAATGTCATAAAAAATCTATCATGACAATGATTTTTTTATTTTGTCTTAGTTTATGTTATTAGATATTGTTAATTATATCTTTAATTTAAAGTAGACTTTTTAGTTGACATCCGCATGATGGTATAGAAGGATCAATCTAATTAGCGATTGATAGATTATTTGTCACTTCTATAATTTTGTTTTATTGAAAACTAGTTTCGAATGTTATACATTCATCCTCAGTTCTAAAAACACACAAAAAATTCAAAAATAAGCAATTCAAAATATAGTTTGGTATTATTATACATATTAATACTTAATATGTATAACATATTTACATATTAACATATTTATACTTAATATGTATAATAATACCAAACTATATTTTGAATTGCTTATTTTTGAATTTTTTGTGTGATTTTAGAACTGAGGATGAATGTATAACATTCGAAACTAGTTTTCAATAAAACAAATTTATAGAAGTGGCAAATAATTTATCAATCCCTAATTAGATTGATCCTTCTATACCATCATGCGGATGTCAACTGATTATACATTCATCTTCAGTTCAAGGTTTAAATGGATTGTATCAAACAGAAAAGTTTGTACTGGTTTCTTCTGTTGGTTAGTTCAGGGCGAGAAGAAACCAGTCCAAACTTTTCTGTTTGATACAATCCATTTAAACCTTGAACTGAAGAACATTCGGAACTAGTTTTCAATAAAACAAAATTATAGAAGTGGCAAATAATCTATCAATCCCTAACTAGACTTTTTATTTTTGTCAATGATTTTTCGATCCAAATTTATATAATTATTGGACATGAAAATTAATTTTATTTTGGTAATTTACTTATAAGATTAGGTGTAAATATTTTAATGAAAACTTCAGGTTTCTTTTTTATTTTTTCCCTGCACATAAATGTTTTAATAGGAAATGGTATACGACTTACTGATTTTATGTTAATGTAGATTTTAAACTTCTTCCCTGGGTTTTCGTATCAGTTATTCTGGAATTTTTTTTTCACCAGAAGGGCTTTATCTCATTCCTAATATTTAAAGTATCTCTGAATATGTTCTCTGGAATGTATAGTCAAAATGAAAGGAAGAAGAAAAGAAAAAAAAAGAATAACTGATAAGTAATGAAGGAGATAATAATAATAATAATTTACTTTATTCTTGATTGCTACCCGGACCATCTCCTTCATTGTATGCCATATGATCAACTATCCATACCTAAAATATAACTGACAAGATTTTATGTAAAGGAATAGCGACTGGAATTATGTTGATCATAATTATTATTAGTTTAATTATTAAAAGGCTGGATACTGCTTAGAAGAAAAATATAATTTGTATGAGTGATTACTTTTTAAACATCTATATAATTATGTAATAATTCCAAGCGATTATATAACAGCTATTAGATTGGTTCTTGAATACTAGAAATAAATTGATACCATGGAAGGAAAATTTGATGGGATTTATATAATTTTATAAATTAATATTGATAAAACACAGGATTATTAATTTTTACCTGTTGAATATTATTAAATCTAAAGTACATAACAATTAAATTGTTAATAGATGGAGAGGGCGATATGTCTTTGGAGTTAGTTACAATGGTTTTAAGTCGTCACAACCTTCTACTGAACTGATAAATACAAAGGTAATTAATTACATATTTAATTATTTTTTAACACAACTATAAATAAATATAGTCGGGGCAATATATAAATGGGCTGGCCGATGTATGATAGGTATTAGGGTTAAGAATACTGAAGTGTGCAAGCATTTGGATGGGTGACTGCTTGAAAAAAGGTGACCACTCGCCTCAGTGGACTATGGTCATGAGGGACAATTATTACTCTTAGGTCAATGAAGCCTGCAAGCCTACCAGGAGCAGCTCACACCGACTGGATGGATTAATAATAATAAATTATAGAAGAGGCATAGTGTTTCCCTATTTCATGTGTTTAAGCTCTTCAATTCATAATAGAATTGAATAACACACTTCTTTAACACTCTTAAATATTAAATTTGTTAAAATTTTAGGTGATTGCTGTTAGTTCATCAGAAAAAGAGGAAATAAAAGAAATATTAAAAGATAATGGTTATAAAATAGTTGAAATAGCTGGTGCTGGATTCAAATTATTAAATATAATTTTGGGCCAAGTTTGTGCTTATGTGTTGAGTAAGCCAACATCGTATCTATGGGATGTCTGTGCCTGTCATGCAGTTTTAGAGTCTATCGGTGGAGGTATAGTAGATTTTACTGATTTGAGCTCAATAAAATATAAAGGAAAAGAAGAGGTTAATTGTAGCAATTCTGGAGGAATAATTGCTTACAGAAACACAGATATTAGAGACGATATAATAGAAATTTTAAAATTAAAAAGATCAGGTGAGTCCTCACAGGTTAATGTGAACTGAACTAAGAGGTATTTTAAGTATTAAATTATCAAAACATATTGTTTTGAGGGAGAAGGGTTGGTAATAAGGAACTCCACTTAGTTTTGACTTACCAGTGCTTGAAATTTCAGAAAATATTGTTGTACCTTATGGTAATCACTAGCTTTATATATTATAAATTTGCTCTCCTCCAACCACCAAATGAGCAAAATTTAAGTTGATCAAAAAATTAAAATTGGTGCCTCTGACTTGAGGCGTGAGTGATATGGAACCCCTTAGTGTTTTTCTTTAATTCATTTTTTTCAAGATAAATTAATTTTATTGTGTGACTTCTGCATTATTTCCTATTCTGCTCCTTCCTTCTCTTCCACCATTGATAACCCTTGATTTCAATGAAGCAGATTCATTCACATCATTATTTTTTGTAGTTTCTCTTTCAGCTTATTTATTTTTATTTCTCTAGAATGATTCTTGAAGCTGTTTTGGAGGGGAAGGCAGTGGAACCCGGTCCAACATTAACAGGTAACGATTACTGCAGTAACTGAAAAGTAGCTGGTGTAGCTGTTTGGTAATTATCACTATAGTTTCTAAAAAGTAACTTGTGTTCCTATTTGGTAACGATCACTGTAATTACTGAAAAGTAACTGGTGTACCTATTCTATGAAAGGCCCTTCATGCGTCAATATCAGACATTTTTAGTCTCTTGCTGTAGGACGTGGGAATGATCTGTTGTTTCAGCATTGATCAAGGCATTTATTTAAACTAATTTATTATCAGCTTGTTTAATATTATCTTTAAAAAAATTAAAGATAATATTACTTATTTAAAATAAGTTTCTTTATATGAAAATAAGAAACTTGGATACTTGCGTATTAAGTGGTCAACCATACTTCCTATTGTTGTCAATTATAATCTGACAGCATAGCTCGATGAAGTTTGCCTTCTTCATATCTATGGGAATCAATGTGGCAGTGTTAAAAAAATTAATTTAAATTATATTTCATTACTAAAATTCCTTAATAAAAAAAAAGGAAAATAAATAATCCCAAAACTTTTGTTTGTATTCATTAAATATGTTTATGTTTAAAAATGTTTGTATTCATGAAATTATTACTGTCGACTACTGCTAAACAAACCCCCATGGATCCTTTTCAGTCGAGGTTGGGGCCTTTTCGTAATTTAAATTTAGTCATTTATTTAATGGAAATATCATGCCCATCCTCACAAAAATTTTTTGATGTTGTTATCCTAAAACTTTTAAAATACCTTACTGCATTTTCTTCCTTCAAAGGTAATTTTCAAATTTTGATCATTTTTTTAACAATTCAAAAGAAAAATATCACAGAGCACAGAACTAACTGATAACAAAGATTACATCGTAGGTACTGATCGAAACCAACAGAACATGTGGCTCACCACTTAGTACCTAAGTATCGAAGGTTGATTGCTTTTACCTTGAATGCTATAAAACTCTTATTAGAATTTTTATTTTCCTCTAAATGTATTTAATTTCTCTGTTTGTTTTATTTTTCCAGATTTTACTTGCAGATATTAATAAAATTGCTTCCATAGGTATTAATTTATCTAATCTCCAGTGGTTTGTATTTCACAAATGTGATTTTTATTTATTTCACTCGCACTCTCATTTTAAAGCACTTACCTTTTTTATCTTCAAAACATAATTGTTAAGTATATTTTTACTTTTTTGATGTTTAGAAAAAAAAAAAAAAAAATTACCTCAGATATGTATTGTATACATACATACACCCATGTGCGTTGATGTCTGTATATGAACATGTAGTCTATGAATACATAATGTATCGATATACGTATAGATTATTGTGAAAAATATCTCTAAAACTTAGTATTTATTTTGTCAACTGTGATGTTTTTACATATTAAGTAATATTTTTAAACAAATGTGTAACATTTTTATCAGTATATATGATTTAACTCACATTTTTGTCATTTAATTTGTACAAATTAATTTTTAATCGAAATACCATATATATGACAAGAAAATGTTTGTTGTATTTATTTATTTAACATTTGTTTATAGCAATTGTTATTAGAAATAATTTGTTTTTAGAATTTTATCCCAGTGATTTACCACCAGTGAGCAATAATATTTATTGTTTTAATTTTTAAGTGTTAAAATCTCGTAACTGTTATTGTGAATATATTTTTAGTCTTACTAATAGTGATGTTAACCTTTATCCTGATCGTACATCACATTTATTTATTTTTATTGTTAGAACTAATACTATCCTTTTTTTTTTCTTCTTAAATAATTAACAATTGAATTTTATCAGGTGTAATGTGATATTTATAATTGTGGGCCAATTTTAAGTTACAATTTTATTTTATTTATTTATTATTTTTTTTTTTTTAGAGAAAGTAAGGGTGTTAATCCTCTTGATTATTGTCTTAAATTAAAACTTAAAACTAATTTATATTCTAATTTTTTGGTTTAAATGTTTAGGTAATCCAGCTTTTTGGCCATTAAATTTCCATTTCAAAAAAAAAAAATTAAAAAAATGTTATTCTATCGATAAGTTATAGAAATATATATATGTATTTGTGTGTGTTTGAATATATCTGTATATATACACATATATACACTAAAAATATATACCTTTTGTAAATAAAATATAAATATGTAATACACTTTAAATGAAAGAAAAAAAAATGTTAACTTGTATTTGTTCCTAATTGTAGGAACTTATTTTTAACTAACTGTTAAAAGATGCAATTTATATGTATTATAGTTTTGTAAAACATGTTTAAAAAATTAGGAAGTATTTTTTTTAGTGTTTTAATATAAATGTACACTAATGTAAATATATATAGGGTGTGGTGTGGAAGGTACCACTTTTCAAAATAATTTTTTTTAAAACCTTAATTCCTGATACAAGTTCCATGATTAATTTTGTTTTTGTTATTTCCCCTCCCCTCTGCCTTTATTTAATAAATATATATATACATATATATTTATAATCAACTCTTGATAATTCAAGTTACAACGATATGAGTTATGCATAGTTCGAGCTAAAAATAGTAATGGGTATTAATAGACTCATGATGATTATTGAAGAATGGAGGGCTTAAATGAGAGCTAGCGAGTTCTAGAGGTAAAGCTTGTATTATTTTTTACATTTTCAACCTTTGATTTATTGAAGTTAATTGTAAAAATTCAAATAATTGAATAATTTTGTAATATGCCTAATTCTTCAAGCTCTAGATGATAAGTATTTTTTTTTTCAACTTGAAGAGATCAGTTTTTTTGTCTTCAGTTTATCCCCGAATTTTTAAATAGGTTTATGAAAAAATTTGAATTGTCAAGAGTCAACTTTATATATATGTATTCAAACGCACATATTAGATAACAGTATATTTGCTAAAAAGGGAAAATATAATTAATTAAAAACTAAACAAAAAAAAATGCTTATGTGTGATTTCAGCTTGCTTATAATTTAATAGATTACGTAATATTAAAGTTATATTTATATAATTACATATTTTATTTCCAATTCATTATTTTTTTATACTCAAAATTGTCATGAACTTTGTATCTGCTTAGTATACTTTTATCAGTCATGACACAATTACGTAAATGTCTTTCTTAAATTATCGGGATGTTTATGATCATAACGATCTGGCCTATATTCATTGAACACTGCTCTTATAAGAACATATAAATATATATATATATATATTTGAAACTTTATCCTTCATGTAATATTAAGACTGGATTATAATAATTATTATTTCTATTTTTAAAAAAAGGTTTATGGTCATAAACATCCTCATGGGCTTAATATTTTAAAATTAAAAACAGTTATCTAGATAGGAAGAGACAAATAAATATTTCGAAATTCTTATAGCAATTTAGTAAAATTGTGTTTTTAATATAGCAATGTATAAATTATAAAATAGATATATGTATATATATTTTATTAATATATCTTAAAAGTGATAACAATGCTGTACGGGCTGTACCAATTAATAAGAATATATTTTAGGTACATCTCAATGATTTTGTTATAAGTTTTTTATTTATTTTTTTAAATACCTAATCCTCCATTTTTATAAATTTATGGACTTGAGGCATATACGTTAATGAGGAAAGCATTGGTTTGGATTTCATTACGCATCCATAAAATATAATTAAATTTCTGATCGGTTACGGAATGGGATTGCGTAGCCGATACACCTTTAAAGGTTGGATATGAAAATTTATTGTAATGAATTTTAAGTGTTTCACTGTTTTGAAATATCATTGAAATTTAGTCAAACCTTTTTATAGCGAATTATACATGGCTCTTCCAAAATAATGCCCTATAGAAATTTTTATTTAGAGAAAATCGTTTTAAAGATGTTTTGTGTAGTATAATATATTGGACTACGTTCCCTGAGTGGAGTTGATAAAATTTATTTTGTTATTTTTTTTTTTATAAACCAGCCATACACGCACATCAATACTTTTAATTTATTTATTATCATTCATACCATTATAAATATATTTTTTTCAATAATTTCATGTTAAATATCTCTAATTTTCATTTTTTAAAAATATAAGCAAGAAGATCTTAGCTCAAGAATGTTAAATTAGTTTTAGGCAGAGTATTGTTTAGGTGTCGTCATTTGTCTTGATGAGAGAATTATAGAAAAATCACTTTTAAAGAACTTATTAAAATAATAAAATTAAGATGGCAATGAAATTAAATTTCAATATGATTATAATAGAAAGCACATTGCCAAATTAATCCAAGAGCTGATATTGACAAAGAAATTTAATGTGCTTCGAATCCCACCATAATGCTTGTCCTGTTTTAACCCAATATCATTAGGTTTATGTTCCTAAAGCAAATAGTTGATTTGATTTTCCGAACTATCTTGTTGAATAATATATTGTGGGCCTGTTAAATGATGATAATAAACACAGACATTTTAACAGATCTTCTTAAAGATCATACAATCAAATGAATAAAGTCATCAGGACTGGGAATATGATGAGGTAATATAAAAGAAATATGGGAAATGGCCTGTTGAGGTAGAAAGGTGTGAAAGAAAGAATTACAGAATAGATGGATCTCAAAAGAAAAATATGATTCTGCGCATTTCGGCCTAACTTTGGCCATCCTCAGACTGAGAGAATTATTCAGTGCCACGAAAATACGACTGTTTGTTTTTCATAGGTTTTTCCTTCCCCAATTTGATTTTTGGTACAACTTTACAAGAGGGGCGCCTTATCATTGGTACTCTCAATCTTACCTGAAGATTGCCGGACTAACATACTACTATTTGTACGAACCAACTGCTTTACATTCAATTGTAACATTCGTATTCATTGTAATTATTAAAATAATTACTGCCTTAATTACATATTATTTAAAATTGTTAGTGCTGTCGACTTCCACTGATCTGGATAACTTATAGTAATAATTTAAATTACGGTAAGGACCCGACCACAACTGAAAAGGAACTTTTGGGGTTTGTTGATCCCTGTAGCGAGCGGAAGTCGTCAGCTGTGATCTATTTAAAGCAGTAATAATTGAAATTACGGTAAGACCCTAACCCCACTGAAAAGAATCCGTTGCTATTTTGTTTATTTCTTGGGCAAACATAATGAGCGGAAGTCGACAGCACTAATAATTTTAAATAATATACAATTAAAGCAGTAATAATTCCAATGAACACGAATGTTACAATAGAATGCAAAGCAGTTAATTAGCACAAATGGCGGTAGAGTACGCTAGTCCGGTGACCTTTGGGTAAGATCGGGAGGAACAAGTGATAACGCGCCCCTCTTGTAAAGTTGTACCTGATTTTTAATGAGATTTTCTCTCCCTTATTATTCTTTTCTGTCTGTGTAATTTAAATTTCTTGAGAAGTCATTTTTCGTGGTCGTTGAGCAGCTCGGTATGTCTTCCAAGCTTTTCAGCTCAAGAAACTAGTTGGGCAACCAGACAGCGACTTATAGGCCTTTTTACACTAGGACACTTGATCGCCCAGTGTATAATGAACTTTTACAGGGAATGGTTTCGCCCCGCCGGTTGCCCATTTGCTGTCTAGTGTAATGGGCTTATACGCTCCCACAACTGTAGAGTAGTAGCAAGAGAAGAATACCGCTACGAAAAGCCAATGTTTTTAACAATCTCCGAGTTCATACCCGTTGGAGTATACAAATAATACAGAGATCACTGGTGATTGAAATTATTGGAGGCCATGGCTCTTTTAAGAGTTGTAAAGGAGTAGGCTGGAAAATAAAACAAGTGTAAAGTCATACCAGAACGATAAGTCATTTCGCCAATGGCGATCACAGTAGTAACCAAAGATCGTTCAGGAGGGTGTTGAATGTTCGTGTAAAGGCGGACACTGATCGGTCACTCCAAATTGGAACAGGAGCTTGGAATGAAGACGATTTCGTCGACCCCCACTTACTATCACTCCACTTCATTGCTTTTACCGACAGGTAATGATTTATGCTCACGTAAACATGCATTAATGAGGCCGTAGCGGTCTGCTACGCTAAAGATAGACTTTCGCTGGTACTGCCCGCGGTTGCGACTGGCAGAGCTTGCCAATCATAGCCGCTAACTGTTACTGTTTCTATATTTCGCTGAAACTGCCCAGCGCAGCGACCCACTCTTGCATAACCTATAACATTGTAACCTCTCCTATATTTATAATCATAATATATCGTTATAACTATTTAGCATATCCTTAAAACTTTGTTATTTAGATATATACAAATTATAGATAAATTAATATGTTTATCTTTACTGTTCTGCAACTATATATATACAACATATATATATTGTTGTGTTATGCAAAACTTGATACTTGTTAGATATTTTAGACAATGAACAAAGTTCGTCTGTCGCGGTGTCTTTATAGTTTATTAATACAATAATAATTAATAAAATTATTTTATTTACATTGATGGCAGTTATCAAATAAATTTGTTTCATGTTCAGGAGTTTCTGTTCCGTCAAGAAGAGTGAGATATCATTTTCAAAAAATTGATTGAGAGGCAATAGGACAAAAATTAAAAAAAAAATCATTGCAGAACGAAATTCATTAACAAACCAATGGAATTTTGTAAAACTAATCTTCAGAGATGAAAGCAAGTTTCGTTTATTTGGACCAGATCTGCAACAAAGAGTTCAGAGGACAAAAAAAAAATCAGTGTTTATTCCTAAAAAAAAATTCCACATTCACTCACAATGAAGGAAGCTATTATCGTCTGAGGAGCTGCATATGTCGTACGCTGGACTTGGTAAATTAACAGATAGAAGGAATTTTAAGTATTGTTAATTCAAAGTTAATCTATTTTAATATTACTATTATAAAGACGTGGTTGCTAGGCATCAAAGATAATTACCATTTACAACAAAGTCGAAAGTAATTTTAAACATACAACAAGGATTGTAGAAGAATGGATTCTTAACAACAAATTACACTTTCCAAGAGATTTTGGGAAGCAATTTAAGCTATTTTACAAAAAAGTAAGTTGTATCCGATAGCTTTTCAGTTTATTGCTTAATGTAAAAGCTATTGGTTTGATACTAAATTTTATTTATCATATTGAAGAGTTATGTTTTATTTTTAAAATATCTACAAAATTATACAAGAGAAATACATGCATTTATCGATGTATAATTATCGATGTAAAAAACTGATTCGTTCGAATTTTTTTTTCCCACAAATTATCCCTTCCATCGTTTAAAATTCGGTATATTATGCTGTAAGTTTTCGAGTATTAACTTTCCTGCCCTAGAGCATATCGACGTCGTTTTATAAAAAACTTCTCAGGAAACACAGTAAACGGTTTTTCCACAAATAACAATGTATTTTTTTTTAAATTTGATTCTTTATAGTGTTTTGATTTCAAGGATTATATATATATATATATATATATATATATATATATATATATATATATATATATATATGAGGATTATTTATTATTATTTTGTTAGCAGTTTTTGAACTACATTATCATGAGGAGAAAAAATATCTTCCAAATAATCTGTCTGTAATAAAGCCTATTTCGGATTACGCGAGTATTTAGCCACGAAGCGGAGAATAATGTAGTAACTAAAATACTCGCTACGGCTTAAAAAATAGTTCGAACTACGGTCGTTTACAAGACACAAGTGGGTGTTATTTTGGAACGCAATAAAATGAATACGCCAATAAAGCTTTCGGAAATGGCTATTTTAGAAGAGATTGAAGATGAAATTTGTATGGAGAAGACCGGAGTTATTTGGCATAAGAGGTTAATTGGTACATAGCTATTATTTCCGTCCACATTGGGGCTAGATCGCTGTCATCTTGCTAGTAGGAAGTGTATGTAAAGGTGCACTATAAAACATAACTTCAATCTCCTTGGAAGCATCACTAAAGAAAAACTGCCCTTTCATCGTTTTTTTTTACTTGTTTGAATTTTAAAATAGTATTTTTTTTTGTTCTAGTGAATCTGTAGATCGAATTTATGGTGATTTTCGAAAGTATTGTTAACTGTGGTTGCATCATTATCCTTTGTTTCTGATGTTTGGGATCGTGTGCTCTTGTTTTGGAAATCCTTGAGGGGATAGTTGGCATCGTTAAGTATGGAGTCAGTTGGCATAGCTATGCCAACTAACCCTTCCATTACTGTCCATTAAAAAAGAAACAATTTCTGTGAATGCGACTTATAGATAATCTTCGGTCGGGGTGGCCGAGCGGGGTAGCGCGCTTGCAAAAGTGTACTTAATTACAAAACCAAAGGTTGTGAAAATTCCTTCAATCCGTTAATTTACCAAGTCCATATGCGTACGACATATGCAGCTCCTCAGACGACAATACCTTCCTTCATTGTGAGTGAATGTGGAATTTTTTTTTAGGAATAAACACTGATCTTTTTTTTGTCCACTGAACTCTCTGTTGGAGATCTGGTCCAAATAAACGAAACTTGCTTTCATCTCTGAAGATTACAGTTTTACAAAATTCCATTGGTTTGTTAATGACTTTCATTCAGCAATGATTTTTTTTTTTAATTTTTGCCCTATTACCTCTCAATCAATTTTTTGAAAATGATATCTCACTCTTCTTGACGGAACAGAAACTCCTGAAAATGAAACAAATTTATTTGACATCTGTTGGCCATCAAAGTAAATAAAAGAATTTTATTAATAATTATTGTATTAATAAACAATAAAGATACCGCGACAGACGAACTTTGTTCATTGTCTAAAATTCCTAACAAGTATCAAATTTTGCATAACATAACAATATATATGTTGTATATATATATATAGTTGCAGAACAGTAAAGATAAAGTATTAATTAATCTATAATTTGTATGTATCTAAATAACATACAATTTAAAAATTTTAAGGATATGCTATATAGTTATAACGATATATTATGATTATAAATATAGGAGAGGTTATATTGTTATAGGTTATGCAAGAGTGGGTCGCTGCAGTGGGCAGTTTCAGCGAAATATAGAAGCAGTAACAGTTAGCGGCTACGATTGGCAAGTTTTGCCAGTCGCAACCGCGGGTAGTACCAGCGCCTGTCTATCTTTAGCGTAGCAGACCGCTACGGCCCCATTAATGCGTGTTTACATGAGCATAAATCATTACCTGTCGGTAAAAGCAATGAAGTGGAGTGATAGTAAGTGGGGATCGACGAAATCGTCTTCATTCCAAGCTCTCGTTCCAATTTGGAGTGACCGATCAGTGTCCGCCTTTACACGAACAATCAACACCCTCCTGAACGATCTTTGGTTACTAATCTGATCGCCATTGGCGAAATGACTTATCGTTCTGGTATTACTTTACACGTGTTTTTTATTTCCAGCCTCCTTCTTTACAACTCTTAAAAGAGCCACGGACATCAATAATTTCAATCACCAGTGATCTCTGTAGCGTGCTACTACTCTACAGTTGTGGAAGCGTACAAACCCTTATTACACTAGACAGCAAATGGGCAACCGGCCGAGCGACACCATTCCCTGTAAAAGTTCATTATACACTGGGCGATCAAGTGTCCTAGTGTAAAAAGGCCTATAAGTCGCTGTCTGGTTGCCCAACTAGTTTCTTGAGCTGAAAAGTTTGGAAGACATACCGAGCTGCTCAACGAGCACGAAAAATGACTTTTCAAGAAATTGAAATTACACAGACAGAAAAGAATAATAAGGGAGAGAAAATCACATTAAAAAATCAGGTACAACTTTACAAGAGGGGCGCGTTATCACTTGTTCCTCCCGATCTTACCCAAAGGTCGTCGGACTAGCATACTCTAGCGCCATTTGTGCTAATTAACTGCTTTGCATTCAATTCTAACATTCGTGTTCATTGGAATTATTACTGCTTTAATTATATATTATATATATATATTAGTGCTGTCGACTTCCGCTCATTATGTTTGCCCAAGAAATAAACAAAATAGCAACGGATTCTTTTTAGTGGGGTTAGGGTCTTACCGCAATTTCAATTATTACTGCTTTAAATAGATCACAGCTGACGACTTCCGCTCGCTCAAGAGATAAACAAACCCCAAAAGTTCCTTTTCAGTTGCGGTCGAACATGTCGATCTGCAGCTCTTTTAATGGTGCGTATCCTGTGGGTGTTTCTTCTTGTCTCCCTCTTGGTGGATGCCGGTCGTACTTCGTGCCCATACAAACTTCACACGCCCCTATAGTTTCCTATGATAGTCTTCGTTAGCCTACGATAGTTTCCTTGATGGTCTTCTTCATTCCATGCCAAAAATATTTCCTCCGCAATGCTTGTAGCGTCTCGTGCACCCCTCGATGGTTCCCCGCTATCTTCTTCGATAGCGTTGACCACGATGGCTCTTGACAGCCAGTCTGCCACTATATTTTCCTTCCCTGGCTTATAACTTATTTCCATGTTGTATTGCCCTAAGAATTCCTTCCATCTTGCGACTCCCGCCGAGGATTCCTTTAGCCTTCCTACCCATTGAAGCGGTCTGTGATCGGTGTGAACACGGAACCTTCTTCCGAAAACATATGGTCTAAAATGATCAATAGCCCATACTATCCCCAGTAGCTCTCTCTCCAAGGCACTATACCTCGTTTCCGCGTCGGTTAGGCGCCTGTTAGCGTATGCTACGGGACGTTCTCCCCCCACACCCTCCTGAGATAACACGGCTCCTAGTGCATATTTGCTGGCATCCGTGGTAACGGTAAATGGTTTAGTGAAATCCGGAAACGCCAGTACCGGTTCCTCCTGCAATTTCTCCATACACTTCCGGATATTATCCTCCATCACCGGTGTCACGATTAATTTGTCCCCTTTCTTAAGAAAATTATTTAGTGGCACTAAACATTCCGCCATTTCGGGTACAAATCTCCTATAGTAGTTTAACGTTCCTAGGAGTCTGCGGATCCCTTTCACATCTCGCGGCACCGCCATCCTCCTAATCGCCTCTACCTTCGCCGCGTCGGGCTTTACCTCTTCCCCGGAGATGGTATGGCCTAAAAAATTGATCTGTCTCTGTCCCAACATCGATTTTTCTCTGGACAGTTTTAACCCAAATTGCCGCACTCTCTCGAATACCCTTCTCAAATGTAGTACGTGCTCGGCCTCGGTTTTGCTGAAAATCAGTAAATCGTCCATATAGACGACATACTCCCTCGTCTATACCTCTCAAGAATTCGTCCATCAGTCTTTGGAAGGTGATTGGGGCGTTCTTTAATCCGAACGGCATTCGGGTAAATTCATAATGCCCCCTTTCAAACGTAAACGCCGTTTTGTGTTGGTCCTGTGGGTGCATCCTTATTTGGTGGTATCCCGCTTTGAGATCTAACGTGCTGAAAATCATCGCCCCACTAAGCCTGTGGGTAATGTCCTCGAACCTGGGGATTGGGTATTTTTCGTCCCCTGTGTTTTCGTTTATTTTTCTATGGTCTATAACTACCCTATATTTCTCTTTCGTTTCTCCTGGCGCGCTCTTTTTTCTCACTCCCCACAACGGGCTATTGTACGGTGACGTGCTATTAACAATAATGCCCTGTTTTTTTAGACTCTCTAATTCTTCTCTAATATGTTGTCTCAGAGCCTGCGGATACCTCCTTTCCTTCACATACGACACTCTGTCCTGCTTTAACGGGATCTCATGGACCGTCCTCCCTGTCTCACTCCTAACGTAGTGCCCTCCTTAAAGAAAATATCCCCAAACTCTTTCTGTACTGTCTCTCTCCAGTCTTCGACCCTATTTACCGCTCCAATTCGCGCTTTCCTATCCCTTGCAACCCTCTGGCATTTATATGTCGTTTCTCCTAACCTGATACTCCACTTCCCTTTACTATTCCTTACTCGTGCGCCTGCCTGCCCCAACAGATCGCAACCCGCAGTTACCTGATACTCCCGAGTCATTTCCCCTACTATGTGCACTGTTATCTTGCCCTTTTTCGCCACACACCGGTTTAGACCGATTACTGCCTCTCCTACCCTGCACGCCCCCCCCCCCGAGTAATTAATTTACACTCGCATTTCGTAACCCGGAGTGCCCCTTCTCTGCCACACAGTTTCTCTAGCGCCCCTCGGGTCATAACAGTGTTTGAGCTCCCTGTGTCCACCAGACATCTCACTCCCCCTTTCAACTTAATAATTGGCAACGAGCATGACTTACCTCTGATGTTGTTGCATGTCGCTGTGCGGTCGCCTCTCTGCGTACACTCCCCTCAGATTCCTGCTGGATTCCTCCTCTCAGCCGCCGCTCACCCCATTGTCGGCTCTTGCCTATGCTGCTCCCGGGTTCCTCGTCATCAGTCCCCGAAGTTCCCGATGTCTCCGTCGCCTCTTCTGAAGTTCCACTCCTCGGGAATTAACCCGCCTTCGTTCGCACCTTCTGAGTGTTGACCTCCATCGGCTCCGCCCGTGGTGTTTCTCTCCTCCGGTAAATGTATGGGCATTGTCTAGCAACGTGCCCTTCTGTGCCGCACTCGAAGCATCTAGTGCGAGGACACTGGGCCACTAGATGTCCTGGTCTCCCGCAGCCATGGCACTTCCTCTCTTCCTTTCGAGGACCATTCCGTGCTTTAGGTTGTCCAGACCTCCTCTCGCCTACCGAGGGTCTCTCTCTGTTCATGTACGCTGGTTCTTTTCTCCTCCAGCCTATTGGTGTGGTCCTGGGGCGTCTATCGGTCACCCTGCTCCACCCCGTTTCTTCCACCTCCATCCTTGTTTCTTCTTCTCTTGCGCTAGAGTCGATCATCTCCTGGGCGCATTCGACGAATGAGCGGTCTCTTGGCAAGCCTTCCCTCTTTCCAGTCTCTTTCGCTAATTGGACCTTGAGGATGGTCGCCAAAAATGCCATCCTGCCTTGTACATCGCCTATGCTCAAGGTTTCACGCATTTTTTCCGTGATCTGATTGAATCGCGCTAGCACCGCTCCTGCGTATTGTCCGCTCGTCTGTCGCGGAGAACGCCTCTCCCTAAACATTTGGTAGATGTCCTCTTCAGGGGTCCACCTGCCTCCTCCGAAAGCCTTCTTCAGCCTCTCCTTAATTACCGGCCATGGTGTCTCCTCGTCTGCTTGTATTAGATTTAGGATATTCCTCTTTACTCTACATACCAGAGCTGCCTTCAATACTTCGGTATCTCCAGCGTTAACGAGGTTCTCCGATGTCTTGGCCTGTATCCTCGCCATAAGACGATCACCACCCTTCAAAAAGTGGTTAAGCTCCCCTATTTCGCCGCCGAAGCGCTCCAGATCGGAAATCGCCCTCCGCAGATCCTGCGATGCTGCTGTCCTTAGCTTCATCCATTCCAGAGCGTTGGCATGAGCTTCCGCCATGGTCTCTCGTGGCAATGGAGGTAAATCCGGTACGTGCAGCACTGCCGGTCTTACTACGCCTTCTGATGCCATTTTGAATTTTCTTCGTCCGCCTGGTTCGAAAAGGAGCAGAAAAAAAAGGAGGGCGAGATATACAAAAAAAATTTCCAAAACAAAAAGAAAAAGGAAAAGAAAAGGTCCCGCGGTACGACCTGCCGGGTTTCGGCACCAGTTATGCGACGGCGAAAGAATTTAATTAAAAAAAAGAAAAGGGTTTAGAAATAACCACCACGACTTCTGAAACAAGACTCTTTATTCGTAAAAGTAATCCTCCTTATATACAATCGGAATGTTGTTTACATTCAAGGATGGTATTAAGGTTGATACTGCCACGCTCCGGTCTTTAACTTATATACATATATATATATACATACACACACACAAATACATATATATGTTTCTATAACTTATCGATAGAATAAAAGTTTTTTAATTTTTTTTTTTGAAATGGAAATTTAATTGCCAAGAATCTGGGTTACCTAAACATTTAAACCAAAAAATTAGAATATAAATTAATTTTAAGTTTTAATTTAAGACAATAATCAAGAGGATTAACACACTTACTATCTCTAAAAAAAAAAAATAAATAAATAAAATAAAATTGTAACTTAAAATTGGCCCACAATTATAAATATCACATTAAACCTGATAAAATTCAATTGTTAATTATTTAAGAAGAAAAAAAAAGGATAGTATTAGTTCTAACAATAAAAATAAATAAATGTGATGTATGATCAGGATAAAGGTTAACATCACTATTAGTAAGACTAAAAATATATTCACAATAACAGTTACGAGATTTTAACACTTAAAAATTAAAACAATAAATATTATATCTCACTAGTGGTAAATCACTGGGATAAAATTGTAAAAACAAATTATTTCTAATAACAATTGCTATAAACACATGTTAAATAAATAAATACAACAAACATTTTCTTTTCATATATATGGTATTTCGATTAAAAATTAATTTGTACAAATTAAATGACAAAAATGTGAGTTAAATCATATATACTGATAAAAATGTTACACATTTGTTTAAAAATATTACTATATACAAATATTACTGTATACAATACATATCTGAGGTAATTTTTTTTTTTTTTTTTCTAAACTTGAAAATAAGTAAAAATATACTTAACTCGAGACAATTATGTTTTGAAGATAAAAAAGGTAAGTGCTTTAAAATGAGAGTGCGAGTGAAATAAATAAAAATCACATTTGTGAAATACAAACCACTGTAGATTAGATAAATAATAATACCTATGGAAGCAATTTTATTAATATCTGCAAATAAAATCTGGAAAAATAAAACAAACAGAGAAATTAAATACATTTAGAGGAAAATAAAAATTCTAATAACAGTTTTATAGCATTCAAGGTAAAAGCAATCAAGCTTCGATACTTAGGTACTAAGTGGTGAGCCACATGTTCTGTTGGTTTCGATCAGTACCTACGATGTAATCTTTGTTATCAGTTCTGTGCTCTGTGATATTTTTCTTTTGAATTGTTAAAAAAATGATCAAAATTTGAAAATTACCTTTGAAGGAAGAAAATGCAGTAAGGTATTTTAAAAGTTTTAGGATAACAACATCAAAAAATTTTTGTGAGGATGGGCATGATATTTCCATTAAATAAATGACTAAATTTAAATTAGGAAAAGGCCCCAACCTCGACTGAAAAGGATCCATGGGGGTTTGTTTAGAAATAGTCGACAGTAATAATTTCAATATTCCCAATGAATACAAACAAAAGTTTTGGGATTATTCATTTTCCTTTTTTTTTAATCAAGGAATTTTAGTAATGAAATGTAATTTAAATTAATTTTTTTTAACAATGCCACATTGATTCCCATAGATATGAAGAAGGCAAACTTCATCGAGCTATGCTGTCAGATTATAACTGACAACAATAGGAAGTATGGTTGACCACTTAATACGCAAGTATCCAAGTTTCTTGTTTTCATATAAAGAAACTTATTTTAAATAAGTAATATTATCTTTAATTTTTTTAAAGATAATATTAAACAAGCTGATAATAAATTAGTTTAAATAAATGCCTTGATCAATGCTGAAACAACAGATCATTCCCACGTCCTACAGCAAGAGACTAAAAATTTCTGATATTGACGCATGAAGAGCCTTTCATAGAATAGGTACACCAGTTACTTTTCAGTAATTACAGTGATCGTTACCAAATAGGAACACAAGTTACTTTTTAGAAACTATAGTGATAATTATCAAACAGCTACACCAGCTACTTTTCAGTAACTGCAGTAATCGTTACCTGTTAATGTTGGACCGGGCTCCACTGCCTTCCCCTCCAAAACAGCTTGAAGAATCATTCTAGAGAAATAAAAATAAATAAGCTGAAAGAGAAACTACAAAAAATAATGATGTGAATGAATCTGCTTCATTGAAATCAAGGGTTATCAATGGTGGAAGAGAAGGAAGGAGCAGAATAGGAAATATTGCAGAAGTCACACAATAAAATTAATTTATCTTGAAAAAAATGAATTAAAGAAAAACACTAAGGGGTTCCATATCACTCACACCTCAAGTCAGAGGCACCAATTTTAATTTTTTGATCAACTTTTTGATCAATTTTTTGATCAAATTTTGCTCATTTGGTGGTTGGAGGAGAGCAAATTTATAATATATAAAGCTAGTGATTACCATAAGGTACAACAATATTTTCTGAAATTTCAAGCACAGGTAAATCAAAACTAAGTGGACTTCCTTATTACCAACCCTTCTCCCTCAAAACAATATGTTTTGATAATTTAATACTTAAAATACCTCTTAGTTCACATTAACCTGTGAGGACTCACCTGATCTTTTTAATTTTAAAATTTCTATTATATCGTCTCTAATATCTGTGTTTCTGTAAGCAATTATTCCTCCAGAATTGCTACAATTAACCTCTTCTTTTCCTTTATATTTTATTGAGCTCAAATCAGTAAAATCTATTATACCTCCACCGATAGACTCTAAAACTGCATGACAGGCACAGATGTCCCATAGATACGATGTTGGCTTACTCAACACATAAGCACAAACTTGGCCCAAAATTATATTTAATCATTTGAATCCAGCACCAGCTATTTCAACTATTTTATAACCATTATCTTTTAATATTTCTTTTATTTCCTCTTTTTCTGATGAACTAACAGCAATCACCTAAACTTTTAACAAATTTAACATTTAAGAGTGTCAAAGAAGTGTTATTCAATTCTATTATGAATTGAAGAGCTTAAACACATGAAATAGGGAAACACTATGGCTATTCTATAATTTATTATTATTAATCCATCCAGTCGGTGTGAGCTGCTCCTGGTAGGCTTACAGGCTTCATTGACCTAAGAGTAATAATTGTCCCTCATGACCATAGTCCACTGAGGCGAGTGGTCACCTTTTTTCAAGCAGTCACCCATCCAAATGCTTGCACAATTCAGTATTCTTAACCCTAATACCTATCATACATCGGCCAGCCCATTTATATATTGTCCCGACTATATTTATTTATAGTTGTGTTAAAAAATAATTAAATATGTAATTAATTACCTTTGTATTTATCAGTTCAGTAGAAGGTTGTGACAACTTAAAACCATTGTAACTAACTCCAAAGACATATCGCCCTCTCCATCTATTAACAATTTAATTGTTATGTACTTTAGATTTAATAATATTCAACAGGTAAAAATTAATAATCCTGTGTTTTATCAATATTAATTTATAAAATTATATAAATCCCATCAAATTTTCCTTCCATGGTATCAATTTATTTCTAGTATTCAAGAACCAATCTAATAGCTGTTATATAATCGCTTGGCATTATTATATAATTATATAGATGTTTAAAAAGTAATCACTCATACAAATTATATTTTTCTTCTAAGCAGTATCCAGGCTTTTAATAATTAAACTAATAATAATTATGATCAACATAATTCCAGTCGCTATTCCTTTACATAAAATCTTATCAGTTATATTTTAGGTATGGATAGTTGATCATATGGCATACAAAGAAGGAGATGGTCCGGGTAGCAATCAAGAATAAAATAAATTATTATTATTATTATCTCCTTCATTACTTATCAGTTATTCTTTTTTTTTCTTTTCTTCTTCCTTTCATTTTGACTATACATTCCAGAGAACATTTTCAGAGAAACTTTAAATATTAGGAATGAGATAAAGCCCTTCTGGTGAAAAAAAAATTCCAGAATAACTGATATGAAAACTCAGAAAAGAAGTTTAAAATCTACATTAACATAAAATCAGTAATTCGTATACCATTTCCTATTAAAACATTTATGTGCAGGGAAAAAATAAAAAACAAACCTGAAGTTTTCATTAAAATATTTACACCTAAGATTATAAGTAAATTACCAAAATAAAATTAATTTTCATGACCAATAATTATATAAATTTGGATCGAAAAATCATTAACAAAAATAAAAAGTCTAGTTAGGGATTGATAGATTATTTGTCACTTCTATAATTTTGTTTTATTGAAAACTAGTTCCGAATGTTCTTCAGTTCAAGGTTTAAATGGATTGTATCAAAGAGAAAAGTTTGGACTGGTTTCTTCTCGCCCTGAACTAACCAACAGAAGAAACCAGTACAAACTTTTCTGTTTGATACAATCCATTTAAACCTTGAACTGAAGATGAATGTATAATCAGTTGACATCCGCATGATGGTATAGAAGGATCAATCTAATTAGGGATTGATAAATTATTTGCCACTTCTATAAATTTGTTTTATTGAAAAGTAGTTTCGAATGTTATACATTCATTATTAGGTATATAATTATTTGCCACTTCTATAAATTTGTTTTATTGAAAAGTAGTTTCGAATGTTATACATTCATCCTCAGTTATAAAAACACACAAAAAATTCAAAAATAAGCAATTCAAAATATAGTTTAGTATTATTATACATATTAAGTATAAATATGTTAATATGTTATACATATTAAGTATTAATATGTATAATAATAACAAACTATATTCTGAATTGCTTATTTTTGAAGTTTTTGTGTGTTTTTAGAACTGAGGATGAATGTATAACATTCGAAACTACTTTTCAATAAAAGAAATTTATAGAAGTGGCAAATAATTTATCAATTCCTAATAATGAATGTATAACATTCGGAACTAGTTTTCAATAAAACAAAATTATAGAAGTGGCAAATAATCTATCAATCGCTAATTAGATTGATCCTTCTATACCATCATGCGGATGTCAACTAAAAAGTCTACTTTAAATTAAAGATATAATTAACAATATCTAATAACATAAACTAAGACAAAATAAAAAAATCATTGTCATGATAGATTTTTTATGACATTTTTCTACATGTATAGTTAAATATTGCAAATAGACATAATCTTTAAAAATAGTGTCTACATATCCTAGCTATATTACCAGCTCTTTCTGAAGCAATGATGAGGGCAGATGTCAACTCTCTTGTATTCATTCTGAAGTTAAAAACACTTGAAAATTGTATTTGTTAATGCCCTTCATGAAACTGAACTAATGAATCCATATTTAAAAAAATGACTGGAATGGATTAGATATTTCCCCTGATAAAATAAATGAACGTTGTAAGACAACAAAAATTAAAGAACTGATACAAATTAGTAGTTTTATTATTTAAAACATTTACGCAGGAATTAAAATAAGTACTGAAGTGTGTTTACAACACAACTGAATCTATTCACGAGTCGATCGATAAGTCTTGGCAAAATAGAAGAATCTCTTTATTAAACAGAATTTAATACGACTAAATAAATCTATTTATTTTGCATAAATACATTAAAATATTTCCAAATTTACGTAAAAACATTATGTTGAAATCATGTATTTAACAAATATTTAAACTTAAATAACCTAAGTTCTTTATTTTAGCTTATTGTATTAGTTTTGGTAAATGGTACATCCTAAAAATCCTAAAAATTGAATCCACACTTTTTTTTATAGGGTTCAAACGGTAAATAAAGACGCATTGATTATGTTTTAACTTTCTTCAATTATATAATATGTATGAGCTGCCAAATTTAAGTATAACTATATAGATTATAATCAACTTAAATATTATTATTAACTGAATAATAAGTATGTTAGACATCTTTAATCCCAAAAGTGAAAGGTAGCTGAAAAAATTACTGCCTTATGAATCAATGGTTATTTAACTCTATTCTCTATTCCAAAATAATATAAATATGATTTCTAGTAAATTAAATATTCATAGACCAATGAGTGTTAATTGCTTTTTTTCTTTTCTGTTCTGTTAAAGCTTTTTTATGAATAAAGAATCTGTTATACTACGGTAAAATAATCAATAATATGGAGGCCCAAGAAGTGGTCAGTTTTATTTATTATTATTGTTATTTTCAATGTAATTGATAGATGTTTAAATCATAAGGGTTTTATATCGATGTCGTATTTTTGAAAAAAATAAATAAAAAAAAAAAAAGCGTAAGCGCTATTTAGCAAACTTTACAGGAAAAAACATGTAATGATTTTTCTCCAAATAACAATATATTTTATTTTATTCTTTATTTTTCACAGTAAGAATTTATTAAGGTGGGAAAAACCTATATAATTACAATATATTTTTAAGGTTTCTAGCACTGCTTAAAACCAGAGTTGTGACTGAGTCGTCAGTATTTGGAGCCACGTCATCAATAGTGGATTTTTAGACCATTTCCAATTTTTTAGTCGAAATCTCGTGAGCGGAAATCGATAGAGGTGGTGTTTACGTACCATAATTAATTGAAACCTAAATTTCGAATTTTTGGCGCTTAAGCCTTTTTCAAAAAACGACGTCGATATTAGTAATATAAATGGAAAATAAGATTTTGTTTTACTGTTTACGGCCGACGTTTAACACATCTTCATGGCTAGAGCAATATGCAACAATTAATTTGTGTCAAATTATTATTATATTTTAATCTTAGGTAACATTAGACTGATGATTTAGTCAAGTGCCGGATAATTTAGTACCTAGCTAAATAAGTCTAAGTCAGGGAAAATTTATTCGAGTAGTTTAGCAAGTAATTTTTGTCGTGTCGATTACTTGGAGAGATTCTGCTGAATGCGGAGGCTAGGTTAACTCTGACTACAAAATCACGTAGGAACCATTAATTAAATCAGCCCTTAGACAATCCAAAAAACACTTTATCTAAAAGACTGCAACTATGCCAACTAGCCCCGCATCCAGGATTAGTTGGCATGTGGATAGGGATACTAAGGCAGAACACAGTAGTTTTCATGGAAAAACTTTTTATTTTATCAAAATATTTATAGCATTGTTTAGAACAAATATAATAAGAAAAGTAAAATCTGCTTATTACTATAGCTATCTATAGTTATTCAAATAGAATTAACTCAAAGTTTCAACTACAAAGGTAAGAGTTGGGCGTTCGTTTATTTGAACAGATGGGTTCAATTATTACACAATTTTGCTTTGGTCGTGCCAAATCGGATCATTCTTGTCTGACCATTTCCAGTTTTTCCCTGTTTGACCAAGGCAGACCCGCGAATCTCGCTGCCATCGGTTTCGACAATCATCTCAGGGTACTGGTGGGCATTATACTTTATCGAAACTCATTTGCAAGGTAATCAGGAGCCCCTTGAGGTTGTGGGGGAATCGTTTTAGATCTTGTTATAATTCTTTCAGAAGCTTATATATATATATATATATATATATATATATATATATATATATATATATATATATATATATATATATATATACATGTATATTTCTGTTGGTACTATATACTATAGAGATCTTTGGCCGCGCGATGTGGTGTTCTTGCAGACATTTATTGCTTGCAGAAGAACAGATCCAACCTCTCGTTGGTGCGAAACATGGTTTCCATGGTGCAGCGACAGGCTGCCCATTGCTTCACATAATCGCTCCCTTCGGGACCAATTCGGCAGTTAATTTAATTCCTCAATCAATTAATCACTCCAGTGATTAATACGGCAGTGACGAGGACCTATATTTCTTTCTCCGAAGCAGACCGTCCATGGATCAAACTTCCGGACGGCTATTTTACGGCCTTGAAAACCACAACGCGATTAACAATCAAGGTACACGGGGTAGAGTCATTACTCCTACACCCGGTCTGTGTGAGTAGCTTCCAGTAGGTTGACGGGCCTCACATACCTGGGGGGAGGAGTGATTAACTGATCGAGGAATTAAATTAATTATTAATTAAATTAAATTAAATTAATGCCAGCCCCGAGATTCGAATTCACAACCTTTGGTTTTGTAAGTAAGCACACTTTTGCAAGCGCGCTACCCCGCTCAGCCACCCCGACCGAAGATTATATATTAGTCGCATTGTTTCTTTTTTAATGGACAGTAATGGAAGGGTTAGTTGGCATAGCTATGCCAACTGACTCCATGCTTAAGTGTAATTTGTTGTTTAGAATCCATTAATCTGCAATCCTTGTTGTGAGTTTAGAATTACTTTCGACTTTGTTGTAAATGGTAATTATCTTTGATGCCTAGCAACCACATCTTTATAATAGTAACGTTAAAATAGATTAACTTTGAATTAACAATACTTAAAATTCCTTCAATCCGTTAACTTACCAAGTCCAGCGTACGGCATACATATGCAGTTGCTCAGACCATAATAGCTTCCTTCATTGTGAGTGGATATCGAATTTTTTTTAAGGAACGAGCACTGATTTTTTTTTTGTCCTCTGAACTCTTTGTTGGAGATCTGGTCCAAATAAAAGAAACTTGCTACCATCTCTGAAGATGACAGTTTTACAAAATTCCATTGGTTTGTTAATGAATTTCATTCAGCAATGATTTTTTTTTTATTTTTGTCCTATTACCTCTCAATCAATTTTTTGAAAATGATATCTCACTCTTCTTGACGGAACAGAAACTCCTGAAAATGAAACAAATTTATTTGACATCTGTTGGCCATCAAAGTAAATAAAAGAATTTTATTAACTATTATTGTATTAATAAACAATAAAGAAACCGCGACAGACGAACTTTGTTCATTGTCTAAAATACCTAACAAGTATCTAGTTTTGCATAACATAACAATATATATGTTGTACGTATATAGTTGCAGAACAGTAAAGATAAAGTAATAATTTATCTATAATTTGTATGTATCTAAATAACATACAATTTTAAAAGTTTTAAGGATATGCTATATAGTTATAACGATATATTATGATTATAAATATAGGAGAGGTTATAATGTTATAGGTTATGCAAGAGTGGGTCGCTGCGCTGGGCAGTTTCAGCGAAATATAGAATCAGTAACAGTTAGCGGCTACGATTGGCAAGCTCTGACAGTCGGAACCGCGGGCAGTGCCAGCGAAAGTCTATCTTTAGCTTAGCAGACCGCTACGGTCCCATTAATGCATGTTTACGTGAGCATAAATCATTACCTGTCGGTAAAAGCAATGAAGTGGAGTGATAGTAAGTGGGGGTCGACGAAATTGTCTTCATTCCAAGCTCTCGTTCCAATTTGGAGTGACCGGTTAGTGTCCGCCTTTACACGAACAATCAACACCTTCCTGAACGATCTTTGGTTACTACTCTGATCGCCATTGGCAAAATGACTTATCGTTCTGGTATTACTTTACACTTGTTTTTTTATTTCCAGCCTCCTCCTTTACAACTCTTAAAGGGCCATGGCCTCCAATAATCTCAATCACCAGTGATCTCTGTATTATTTGTATACTCCAACGGGTATGAACTCGGAGATTGTTAAAAACAGCGGCTTTTCGTAGCGGGACCCTCCCTCCCTCCCTAATCTAGCAAGCTTACCTAAATAATTTTCAGATCTATTTCCTTATACGGGAAGAAGGAGTTGACTATTAAAATAGACTATTGTAGCGTTTATTCTGATGTCCCTCCACCAGCTAACATAGTCCGTTCCGATTTAATACCAAGGCAGGATCTATCGGATCCTGGATTAATGTTAAAACCGACTATTTTTGTTATAAGGACCTCTATCCTCGCCAATACTAGTATTATTTGTAGAGCGTTACAATATATGTATAAATTCAACCCTCCTCCTCCCCTTAGAAGACCCACCCTTCTTCACGGCATTCCTAATAGGCTTTCTGGGCCTAATAGCTTCAACAGGTATGAGCTCGGAGATTGTTAAAAACAGTGGCTTTTCGTAGCGGTATTCTTCCCTTGCTACTACTCTACAGTTGTGGAAGCGTATAAACCCTTATTACATTAGACAGCAAATGGACAACCGGTCGGGCGACACCATTCCCTGTAAAAGTTCATTATACACTGGGCGGCGATCAAGTGTCCTAGTGTAAAAAGGCCTATAAGTCGCTATCTGGTTGCCCAACTAGTTTCTTGAGCTGAAAATTTTGGAATACATACCGAGCTGCTCAACGACCACGAAAAATGACTTCTCAAGAAATTTAAATTACACAGACAGAAAAGAATAATAAGGGAGAGAAAATCTCATTAAAAAATCAGGTACAACTTTACAAGAGGGGCGCGTTATCACTTGTTCCTCCCGATCTTACCCAAAGGTCGCCGGACTAGCGTACTCTACCGCCATTTGTGCTAATTAACTGCTTTGCATTCTATTGTATCATTCGTGTTCATTGGAATTATTACTGCTTTAATTATATATTATTTAAAATTATTAGTGCTGTCGACTTCCGCTCATTATGTACGCCCAAGCAATAAACAATATAGCAACGGATTCTTTCCAGTAGAGGTCGGGGTCTTATCGTAATTTTAATAATTACTGCTTTAAATAGATCACAGCTGACGACTTCCGCTCGCTACAGGGATCAACAAACCCCAAAAGTTCCTTTTCAGTTGCGGTCGGGTCCTTACCGTAATTTAAATTATTACTATAACTTACCCAGATCAGTGGAAGTCGACAGCACTAACAATTTTAAATAATATGTAATTAAGGCAGTAATTATTTTAATAATTACAATGAATACGAATGTTACAATTGAATGTAAAGCAGTTGGTTCGTACAAATAGTAGTATGTTAGTCCGGCAATCTTCAGGTAAGATCGAGAGTATCAGTGATAAGGCGCCCCTCTTGTAAAGTTGTACCAAAAATCAAATTGGTGAAGGAAAAACCTATGAAAAACAAACAGTCGTATTTTCGTGGCACTGAATAATTCTCTCAGTCTGAGGATGGCCAAAGTTAGGCCGAAATGCGCAGAATCATATTTTTCTTTTGAGATCCATCTATTCTGTAATTCTTTCTTTCACACCTTTCTACCTCAACAGGCCATTTCCCATGTTTCTTTTATATTACCTCATCATCTTCCCAGTCTTGGTGCCTTTATTCATTTGATTATATGGTCTTGAGGAAGATCCCTTAAAATCTCTGTGTTTATTATCATCATTTAACAGGCCCACAATATATTATTCAACAAGATAGTTCGGAAAATCAAATCAACTATTTGCTTTAGGAACATAAACCTAATGATATTGGGTTAAAACAGGACAAGCATTATGGTGGGATTCGAAGCACATTAAATTTCTCTGTCAATATCAGCTCTTGGATTAATTTGGCAATGTGCTTTCTATTATAATCATATTGAAATTTAATTTCATTGCCATCTTAATTTTATTATTTTAATAAGTTCTTTAAAAGTGATTTTTCTATAATTCTCTCATCAAGACAAATGACGACACCTAAACAATACTCTGCCTAAAACTAATTTAACATTCTTGAGCTAAGATCTTCTTGCTTATATTTTTAAAAAATGACAATTAGAGATATTTAACATGAAATTATTGAAAAAAATAATATTTTTAATGGTATGAATGATAATAAATAAATTAAAAGTATTGATGTGCGTGTATGGCTGGTTTATATAACAAAAAAAAAAAAAATTTATCAACTCCACTCAGGGAACGTAGTCCAATATATTATACTACATAAAACATCTTTAAAACGATTTTCTCTAAATAAAAATTTCTATAGGGCATTATTTTGGAAGAGCCATGTATAATTCGCTATAAAAAGGTTTGACTAAATTTCAATGATATTTCAAAACAGTGAAACACTAAAAATTCATTACAATAAATTTTCATGTCCAACCTTTAAAGGTGTATCGGCTACACAATCCCATTCCGTAACCGATCAGAAATTTAATTATATTTTATGGATGTGTAATGAAATCCAAACCAATGCTTTCCTCATTAACGTATATGCCTCAAGCCCATAAATTTATAAAAATGGAGGATTAGGTATTTAAAAAAATAAATAAAAAACTTATAACAAAATCATTGAGATGTACCTAAAATATATTCTTATTAATTGGTACAGCCCGTACAGCATTGTTATCACTTTTAAGATATATTAATAAAATATATATACATATATCTATTTTATAATTTATACATTGCTATATTAAAAACACAATTTTACTAAATTGCTATAAGAATTTCGAAATATTTATTTGTCTCTTCCTATCTAGATAACTGTTTTTAATTTTAAAATATTAAGCCCATGAGGATGTTTATGACCATAAACCTTTTTTTAAAAATAGAAATAATAATTATTATAATCCAGTCTTAATATTACATGAAGGATAAAGTTTCAAATATATATATATATATATATATATATATATATATATATATATATATATATATATATATATATATATATATATATATATATGGGCGTAGGAGTGATGACCCTACCCCGTGTACCTTAATTGTGAATCGCGCTGTGGTTTTCCAGGACATAAAATAGCCGCCCGGAAGTATGGTCCATGGACGGTCTGCCTCGGGGAAAGAAATATAGGTCCTCGTGCGCCTGCTGACTCCGAACAGCCATAATCCGTGGATCTAGACCGATTTGTCACTGTCCTTGAACCCGAGTGAGTCGGTGGGAAGGACACTGCCGAATTGGCCCCAAAGGGACCGGTTATGGAGCAATGGGCACTCTGTCGCTGCACCATGGAAACCATGGTTCGCAGCAACGTGAGGTTGGGTGACCCCCTCCAGGCTGTCTGTGCTCCCGCAAGCAATAAATGTCAGTAAGAACACCACATCGCGCGCCAAAGATCTACAAGGTCTATAGAGCCAACCGAAAAAAAAAAAATATATATATATATATATATATATATATATATATATATATATATATATATATATATATATATATGTTCTTATAAGAGCAGTGTTCAATGAATATAGGCCAGATCGTTATGATCATAAACATCGCGATAATTTAAGAAAGACATTTACGTAATTGTGTCATGACTGACAAAAGTATACTAAGCAGATACAAAGTTCATGACAATTTTGAGTATAAAAAAATAATGAATTGGAAATAAAATATGTAATTATATAAATATAACTTTAATATTACGTAATCTATTAAATTATAAGCAAGCTGAAATCACACATAAGCATTTATGTTGTTTAGTTGTTATTTTTAATTAATTATATTTTTCCTTTTTAGCAAATATACTGTTATCTAATATGTGCGTTTGAATACATATATATAAAGTTGACTCTTGGCAATTCAAATTTTTTCATAAACCTATTTAAAAATTCGGGGATAAACTGAAGACAAAAAAATCTGATCTCTTCAAGTTGAAAAAAAAAAATACTTATCATCTAGAGCTCGAAAAATTAGGCATATTACAAAATTATTCAATTATTTGAATTTTTACAATTAACTTCAATAAATCAAAGGTTGAAAACGTAAAAAATAATACAAGCATTACCTCTAGAGCTCGCTAGCTCTCATTTAAGCCCTCCATTCTTCAACAATCATCATGAGTCTATTAATACCCATAACTATTTTTAGCTCGAACTATGCATAACTCATATTGTTGTAACTTGAATTATCAAGAGTTGATTATAAATATATATGTGTATATATATATATATATATATATATATATATATATATATATATATATATATATATATATATATATATTTATTAAATAAAGGCAGAGGGGAGGGGAAATAACAAAAACAAAATTAATCATGGAACTTGTATCAGGAATTAAGGTTTTAAAAAAAATTATTTTGAAAAGTGGTACCTTCCACACCACACCCTATATATATTTACATTAGTGTACATTTATATTAAAACACTAAAAAAATACTTCCTAATTTTTTAAACATGTTTTACAAAACTATAATACATATAAATTGCATCTTTTAACAGTTAGTTAAAAATAAGTTCCTACAATTAGGAACAAATACAAGTTAACATTTTTTTCTTTCATTTAAAGCGTATTACATATTTATATTTTATTTACAAAAGGTATATATTTTTAGTGTATATATGTGTATATAAGTTATGCGACGGCGAAAGAATTGAATTAAAAAAAAGAAAAGGGTTTAGAAATAACAACCACGACTTCTGAAACAAGACTCTTTATTCGTAAAAGTAATCCTCCTTATATACAATCGGAATGTTGTTTACATTCCAGGATGGTATTAAGGTTGATACTGCCACGCTCCGGTCTTTAACTCCCCCCCGCCAGTTTACGGGGACCTCCGTAAACTTTATATTCCACCCTGACTTGTTAATCTCCTCACAGAGCGGAGCGGACAGTCAACCTTACTACCTTACATCTGATCTTTTAAGAAAACAAACAAAAAGAAAACAACTCAAACGTTCTTCTGCAACATATATAATAAACAAAAAGAAATTACCGATATCTTATACTTAACGTAAGGCTCACACTTCTTACTATTTATCACAAAAAAACAACAAAAACTTCTTCTATTTATACACTACCACACACAGAAATTAAACAAAGGGTTCTTACAGCTATACTTGCACTAAAAAATAAACTTTCTTATGCTCTGGCACAAATTATGGTTACAAACAAACGAACAAAAAAAAATCCGTGTGCAGAGACGGGGGTACTCCCGTTCACTCTGTTTTTTCGGGTTCTACCATAGGGAGTTACAATTGTTCAATGTGAACCGTTCGTCTCTTTCTGGGTTCTTTGATGCTCTCAATTGTTACTATGTTATTTTCCCTTATAACTATAATCCTAAACGGGCCCTCGTATCGCGTCAATTCTTTCCCTCTATTAGACCCCATTCTCCGGTAGACGGTTGTCCCTATCCGTATCTCTCCCATCCGATCTCGTACCTTTAGGTTCTCTCTCTCTACCCTTTTCCGTTTCTCCCGTTCTATTTTCTCTCGTACTCTCTCCCAAACCCTCGCTATCTCTAACCCATTACTGACGATTGCCTCCGCCATTTCTTCATCCGCGGCCGTATTCCCGCAATCTCGTCTCCACCCTCGCACTCCGAACAAAACTTCGATGGGTGAGTACCCCGTGATAGTGTGTATTGAATGGTTATATGCACCTACGGCTTTTCTCATAGCTATATCCGCTTCACCTCCCTGCTCTCCCTGATACACACGTAGATGGTCACTCAGGGTACTATGTAATCGTTCGATATTTCCCCTGCTCTTGGGATGGCCCGGAGTGTTGAGATGCCACGCTATATCCAATCTTTTCGCTTCCTCTCTAATGGCGACGCTATCAAATTCCCTCCCTCCGTCTGATGAAATCCTGTCGGGCCCCCCGTAAAACTGAACCCATGTTTGCAGGGCCTCCAACACTGCTTCTGAAGATCTGTCGCGTACCTTATACGCCATTGCTACTTTGCTGAAGAGATCTATCATGGTGACCCATTTGAATCCCCTTCACGTGAACGTGTCGATCTGCAGCTCTTTTAATGGTGCGTATCCTGTGGGTGTTTCTTCTTGTCTCCCTCTTGGTGGATGCCGGTCGTACTTCGTGCCCATACAAACTTCACACGCCCCTATAGTTTCCTTGATGGTCTTCTTCATTCCATGCCAAAAATATTTCCTCCGCAATGCTTGTAGCGTCTCGTGCACCCCTCGATGGTTCCCCGCTATCTTCTTCGATGGCGTTGACCACGATGGCTCTTGACAGCCAGTCTGCCACTATATTTTCCTTCCCTGGCTTATAGCTTATTTCCATGTTGTATTGCCCTAAGAATTCCTTCCATCTCGCAACTCTCGCCGAAGATTCCTTTAGCCTTCCTACCCATTGAAGCGGTCTGTGATCGGTGTGGACACGAAACCTTCTTTCGAAAACATATGGTCTAAAATGATCAATAGCCCATACTATCCCCAGTAGCTCTCTCTCCAAGGCACTATACCTCGTTTCCGCGTCGGTTAGGCGCCTGCTAGCGTATGCTACGGGACGTTCTCCCCCCACACCCTCCTGAGATAACACGGCTCCTAGTGCATATTCACTGGCATCCGTGGTAACGGTAAATGGTTTAGTGAAATCCGGAAACGCCAGTACCAGTTCCTCCTGCAATTTCTCCATACACTTCCGGATATTATCCTCCATCACCGGTGTCACGATTAATTTGGCCCCTTTCTTAAGTAAATTATTTAGTGGCACTAAATATTCCGCCATTTCGGGTACAAATCTCCTATAGTAGTTTAACGTTCCTAGGAGTCTGCGGATCCCTTTCACATCTCGCGGCACCGCCATCCTCCTAATCGCCTCTACCTTCGCCGCGTCGGGCTTTACCTCTTCCCCGGAGATGGTATGGCCTAAAAAATTGATCTGTCTCTGTCCCAACATCCATTTTTATCTGGACAGTTTTAACCCAAATTGCCGCACTCTCTCGAATACCCTTCTCAAATGTTGTACGTGCTCGGCCTCGGTTTTGCTGAAAACCAATAAATCGTCCATATAGACTTGACATACTCCCTCGTCTATACCTCTCAAGAATTCGTCCATCAGTCTTTGGAAGGTGATTGGGGCGTTCTTTAATCCGAACGGCATTCGGGTAAATTCATAGTGCCCCCTTTCAAACGTAAACGCCGTTTTGTGTTGGTCCTGTGGGTGCATCCTTATTTGGTGGTATCCCGCTTTGAGATCTAACGTGCTGAAAATCATCGCCCCACTAAGCCTGTGGGTAATGTCCTCGAACCTGGGGATTGGGTATTTTTCGTCCACTGTGTTTTCGTTTAATTTTCTATAGTCTATGATTACCCTATATTTCTCTTTCGTTTCTCCTGGCGCGCTCTTTTTTCTCACAGCCCACAACGAGCTATTGTACGGTGATGTACTATTAACAATAATGCCCTGTTTTTTTAGACTCTCTAATTCTTCTCTAATATGTTGTCTCAGAGCCTGCGGATACCTCCTTTCCTTCACATACGACACTCTGTCCTGCTTTAACGGGATCTCGTGGACCGTCCTCCCTGTCACTCCTAACGTAGTACCCTCCTTAAAGAAAATATCCCCAAATTCTTTCTGTACTGTCTCTCTCCAGTCTTCGACCCTATTTACCGCTCCAATTCGCGCTTTCTTATCCCTTGCAACCCCCTGGCATTTATATGTCGTTTCTCCTAACCTGATACTCCACTTCCCTTTACTATTCCTTACTCGTGCGCCTGCCTGCCCCAACAGATCGCAACCCGCTATTACCTGATACTCCCGAGTCATTTCCCCTACTATGTACACTGTTATCTTGCCCTTTTTCGCCACCCACCGGTTTAGACCGATTACTGCATCTCCTTCTACCCTGCACGCCCCCCCCCCCCAGAGTAATTAATTTACACTCGCATTTCGTAACCCGGAGTGCCCCTTCTCTGCTACACAGTTTCTCTAGCGCCCCTCGGGTCATAACAGTGTTTGAGCTTCCTGTGTCCACCAGGCATCTCACTCCCTCTTTCAACTTAATAATTGGCAACCAGCATGACTTACCTCTGATGTTGTTGCATGTCGCTGTGCGGTCGTCTCTCTGCGGACACTCCCCTCAGATTCCTGCTGGATTCCTCCTCTCAGCCCCCGCTCACCCCATTGTCGGCTCCTGCCTCCGCTGCTCCCGGGTTCCTCGTCATCAGTCCCCGATGTCTCCGTCGCCTCTTCTGAAGTTCCACTCCTCGGGAATGAATCCGCCTTCCTTCGCACCTTCTGAGTGTTGACCTCCATCGGCTCCGCCCGTGGTGTTTCTCTAAACTGTTTTTCATGGTCACCAAAAATGCTATCCTGCCTTGTACATCGCCTATGATCAAGGTTTCACGCATTTTTTTCCGTGATCTGATTGAATCGCGCTAGCAGCGCTCCTGCGTATTGTCCGCTCGTCTGTCGCGGAAAACGCCTCTCCCTAAACATTTGGTAGATGTCCTCTTCAGTGGTCCACCTGCCTCCTCCGAAAGCCTTCTTCAGCCTCTCCTTAATTACCGGCCATGGTGTCTCCTCGTCTGCTTGTATTAGATTTAGGATATTCCTCTTTACTCTACATACCAGAGCTGCCTTCAATGCTTCGGCATCTCCAGCGTTAACGAGGTTCTCCAATGTCTTGGCCTGTATCCTCGCCATAAGACGATCACCACCCTTCAAAAAGTGGTTAAGCTCCCCTATTTCGCCGCCGAAGCGCTCCAGATCGGAAATCGCCCTCCACAAATCCTGCGATGTTGCTGTCCTTAGCTTCATCCATTCCAGAGCGTTGGCATGAGCTTCCGCCATGGTCTCTCGTGGCAATGGAGGTAAATCCGGTACGTGCAGCACTGCCGGTCTTACTACGCATTCTGATGCCATTTTGAATTTTCTTCGTCCGCCTGATTCGAAAAGTAGCAGAAGAAAAAGGAGGGCGAGATATACAAAAAAAATTTCCAAAACAAAAAGAAAAAGAAAAAGAAAAGGTCCCGCGGTACGACCTAACGGGTTTCGGCACCAGTTATGCGACAGCGAAAGAATTGAATTAAAAAAAAGAAAAGGGTTTAGAAATAACCACCACGACTTCTGAAACAAGACTCTTTATTCGTAAAAGTAATCCTCCTTATATACAATCGGAATGTTGTTTACATTCAAGGATGGTATTAAGGTTGATACTGCCACGCTCCGGTCTTTAACTTATATACATATATATATATACATACACACACAAATACATATATATATTTCTATAACTTATCGATAGAATAAAATTTTTTTAATTTTTTTTTTTTTGAAATGGAAATTTAATGGCCAAGAAGCTGGGTTACCTAAACATTTAAACCAAAAAATTAGAATATAAATTATTTAAAGGGAGAAGTTGATCGGGGGTGCAGTCAAAGAAATAGACTTAATAAGTTTGGTCTTATATAATTGTGCCTACGTTTCGGCCTAAATTTTAGGCCATCTTCAGGGCTAAAATGAAAACAAAATAACAACAATGAAAAAATAGAAAAGAGGCAGTACCAGTAACAGTAAAAATGATAAATGATAAAAACAGAAAATACAAGTAAGATAAAAAATATAAAGAATAAAAAGAAAAGGATAACACTAAATTACATAATACAAAAGACTTTTGTCTTTTGTATTATGTAATTTAGTGTTATCCTTTTCTTTTTATTCTTTATATTTTTTATCTTACTTGTATTTTCTGTTTTTATCATTTATCATTTTTACTGTTACTGGTACTGCCTCTTTTCTATTTTTTCATTGTTGTTATTTTGTTTTCATTTTAGCCCTGAAGATGGCCTAAAATTTAGGCCGAAACGTAGGCACAATTATATAAGACCAAACTTATTAAGTCTATTTCTTTGACCGCACCCCCGATCAACTTCTCCCTTTAAATATAAATATACGGTCAACAATAACTCCCTCCATTAGAATATAAATTAATTTTAAGTTTTAATTTGAGACAATAATAAAGAGGATTAACACCCTTAATTTCTCTAAAAAAAAAAAAAATAAATAAATAAATACTTAAAACTTAAATAAATAATTAAATACTTAAATAAATAAATAATAAAAACTTAAAATTGGCCCACAATTATAAATATCACATTACACCTGATAAAATTCAATTGTTAATTATTTAAGAAGAAAAAAAAAAAGGATAGTATTAGTTCTAACATTAAAAATAAATAAATGTGATGTACGATCAGGATAAAGGTTAACATCACTATTAGTAAGACTAAAAATATATTCACAATAACAGTTACGAGATTTTAACACTTAAAAATTAAAACAATAAATATTATCGCTCACTGGTGGTAAATCACTGGGATAAAATTGTAGAAACAAATTATTTCTAATAACAATTGCTATAAACACATGTTAAATAAATAAATACAACAAACATTTTCTTGTCATATATATGGTATTTCGATTAAAAATTAATTTGTACAAATTAAATGACAAAAATGTGAGTTAAATCATATATACTGATAAAAATGTTACACATTTGTTTAAAAATATTACTTAATATGTAAAAACATCACAGTTGACAAAATAAATACTAAGTTTTAGAGATATTTTTCACAATAATCTATACGTATATCGATACATTATGTATTCATAGACTACATATTCATATACAGACATCAACGCACATGGGTGTATGTATGTATAGAATACATATCTGAGGTAATTTTTTTTTTTTTTTTCTAAACATCAAAATAAGTAAAAATATACTTAACTCGAGACAATTATGTTTTGAAGATAAAAAAGGTAAGTGCTTTAAAATGAGAGTGCGAGTGAAATAAATAAAAATCACATTTGTGAAATACAAACCACTGTAGATTAGATAAATAATAATACCTATGGAAGCAATTTTATTAATATCTGCAAGTAAAATCTGGAAAAATAAAACAAACAGAGAAATTAAATACATTTAGAGGAAAATAAAAATTCTAATAAGAGTTTTATAGCATTCAAGGTAAAAGCAATCAAGCTTCGATACTTAGGTACTAAGTGGTGAGCCACATGTTCTGTTGGTTTCGATCAGTACCTACGATGTAATCTTTGTTATCAGTTAGTTCTGTGCTCTGTGATATTTTTCTTTTGAATTGTTAAAAAAATGATCAAAATTTGAAAATTACCTTTGAAGGAAGAAAATGCAGTAAGGTATTTTAAAAGTTTTAGGATAACAACATCAAAAAATTTTTGTGAGGATGGGCATGATATTTCCATTAAATAAATGACTAAATTTAAATTACGAAAAGGCCCCAACCTCGACTGAAAAGGATCCATGGGGGTTTGTTTAGCAGTAGTCGACAGTAATAATTTCATGAATACAAACATTTTTAAACATAAACATATTTAATGAATACAAACAAAAGTTTTGGGATTATTTATTTTCCTTTTTTTTTATTAAGGAATTTTAGTAATGAAATATAATTTAAATTAATTTTTTTAACACTGCCACATTGATTCCCATAGATATGAAGAAGGCAAACTTCATCGAGCTATGCTGTCAGATTATAATTGACAACAATAGGAAGTATGGTTGACCACTTAATACGCAAGTATCCAAGTTTCTTATTTTCATATAAAGAAACTTATTTTAAATAAGTAATATTATCTTTAATTTTTTTAAAGATAATATTAAACAAGCTGATAATAAATTAGTTTAAATAAATGCCTTGATCAATGCTGAAACAACAGATCATTCCCACGTCCTACAGCAAGAGACTAAAAATGTCTGATATTGACGCATGAAGGGCCTTTCATAGAATAGGTACACCAGTTACTTTTCAGTAATTACAGTGATCGTTACCAAATAGGAACACAAGTTACTTTTTAGAAACTATAGTGATAATTACCAAACAGCTACACCAGCTACTTTTCAGTTACTGCAGTAATCGTTACCTGTTAATGTTGGACCGGGTTCCACTGCCTTCCCCTCCAAAACAGCTTCAAGAATCATTCTAGAGAAATAAAAATAAATAAGCTGAAAGAGAAACTACAAAAAATAATGATGTGAATGAATCTGCTTCATTGAAATCAAGGGTTATCAATGGTGGAAGAGAAGGAAGGAGCAGAATAGGAAATAATGCAGAAGTCACACAATAAAATTAATTTATCTTGAAAAAAATGAATTAAAGAAAAACACTAAGGGGTTCCATATCACTCACGCCTCAAGTCAGAGGCACCAATTTTAATTTTTTGATCAACTTAAATTTTGCTCATTTGGTGGTTGGAGGAGAGCAAATTTATAATATATAAAGCTAGTGATTACCATAAGGTACAACAATATTTTCTGAAATTTCAAGCACTGGTAAGTCAAAACTAAGTGGAGTTCCTTATTACCAACCCTTCTCCCTCAAAACAATATGTTTTGATAATTTAATACTTAAAATACCTCTTAGTTCAGTTCACATTAACCTGTGAGGACTCACCTGATCTTTTTAATTTTAAAATTTCTATTATATCGTCTCTAATATCTGTGTTTCTGTAAGCAATTATTCCTCCAGAATTGCTACAATTAACCTCTTCTTTTCCTTTATATTTTATTGAGCTCAAATCAGTAAAATCTACTATACCTCCACCGATAGACTCTAAAACTGCATGACAGGCACAGACATCCCATAGATACGATGTTGGCTTACTCAACACATAAGCACAAACTTGGCCCAAAATTATATTTAATAATTTGAATCCAGCACCAGCTATTTCAACTATTTTATAACCATTATCTTTTAATATTTCTTTTATTTCCTCTTTTTCTGATGAACTAACAGCAATCACCTAAAATTTTAACAAATTTAATATTTAAGAGTGTTAAAGAAGTGTGTTATTCAATTCTATTATGAATTTAAGAGCTTAAACACATGAAATAGGGAAACACTATGCCTCTTCTATAATTTATTATTATTAATCCATCCAGTCGGTGTGAGCTGCTCCTGGTAGGCTTGCAGGCTTCATTGACCTAAGAGTAATAATTGTCCCTCATGACCATAGTCCACTGAGGCGAGTGGTCACCTTTTTTCAAGCAGTCACCCATCCAAATGCTTGCACACTTCAGTATTCTTAACCCTAATACCTATCATACATCGGCCAGCCCATTTATATATTGCCCCGACTATATTTATTTATAGTTGTGTTAAAAAATAATTAAATATGTAATTAATTACCTTTGTATTTATCAGTTCAGTAGAAGGTTGTGACGACTTAAAACCATTGTAACTAACTCCAAAGACATATCGCCCTCTCCATCTATTAACAATTTAATTGTTATGTACTTTAGATTTAATAATATTCAACAGGTAAAAATTAATAATCCTGTGTTTTATCAATATTAATTTATAAAATTATATAAATCCCATCAAATTTTCCTTCCATGGTATCAATTTATTTCTAGTATTCAAGAACCAATCTAATAGCTGTTATATAATCGCTTGGAATTATTACATAATTATATAGATGTTTAAAAAGTAATCACTCATACAAATTATATTTTTCTTCTAAGCAGTATCCAGCCTTTTAATAATTAAACTAATAATAATTATGATCAACATAATTCCAGTCGCTATTCCTTTACATAAAATCTTGTCAGTTATATTTTAGGTATGGATAGTTGATCATATGGCATACAATGAAGGAGATGGTCCGGGTAGCAATCAAGAATAAAGTAAATTATTATTATTATTATCTCCTTCATTACTTATCAGTTATTCTTTTTTTTTCTTTTCTTCTTCCTTTCATTTTGACTATACATTCCAGAGAACATATTCAGAGATACTTTAAATATTAGGAATGAGATAAAGCCCTTCTGGTGAAAAAAAAATTCCAGAATAACTGATACGAAAACCCAGGGAAGAAGTTTAAAATCTACATTAACATAAAATCAGTAAGTCGTATACCATTTCCTATTAAAACATTTATGTGCAGGGAAAAAATAAAAAAGAAACCTGAAGTTTTCATTAAAATATTTACACCTAATCTTATAAGTAAATTACCAAAATAAAATTAATTTTCATGTCCAATAATTATATAAATTTGGATCGAAAAATCATTGACAAAAATAAAAAGTCTAGTTAGGGATTGATAGATTATTTGCCACTTCTATAATTTTGTTTTATTGAAAACTAGTTCCGAATGTTCTTCAGTTCAAGGTTTAAATGGATTGTATCAAACAGAAAAGTTTGGACTGGTTTCTTCTCGCCCTGAACTAACCAACAGAAGAAACCAGTACAAACTTTTCTGTTTGATACAATCCATTTAAACCTTGAACTGAAGATGAATGTATAATCAGTTGACATCCGCATGATGGTATAGAAGGATCAATCTAATTAGGGATTGATAAATTATTTGCCACTTCTATAAATTTGTTTTATTGAAAACTAGTTTCGAATGTTATACATTCATCCTCAGTTCTAAAATCACACAAAAAATTCAAAAATAAGCAATTCAAAATATAGTTTGGTATTATTATACATATTAAGTATAAATATGTTAATATGTAAATATGTTATACATATTAAGTATTAATATGTATAATAATACCAAACTATATTTTGAATTGCTTATTTTTGAATTTTTTGTGTGTTTTTAGAACTGAGGATGAATGTATAACATTCGAAACTACTTTTCAATAAAAGAAATTTATAGAAGTGGCAAATAATTTATCAATTCCTAATAATGAATGTATAACATTCGGAACTAGAATTTTTCTAACAAAATTATAGAAGTGGCAAATAATCTATCAATCGCTAATTAGATTGATCCTTCTATACCATCATGCGGATGTCAACTAAAAAGTCTACTTTAAATTAAAGATATAATTAACAATATCTAATAACATAAACTAAGACAAAATAAAAAAATCATTGTCATGATAGATTTTTTATGACATTTTTCTACATGTATAGTTAAATATTGCAGATAGACATAATCTTTAAAAATAGTGTCTACATATCCTAGCTATATTACCAGCTCTTTCTGAAGCAATGATGAGGGCAGATGTCAACTCTCTTGTATTCATTTTGAAGTTAAAAACACTTGAAAATTGTATTTGTTAATGCCCTTCATGAAACTGAACTAATGAATCCATATTTAAAAAAATGACTGGAATGGATTAGATATTTCCCCTGATAAAATAAATGAACGTTGTAAGACAACAAAAATTAAAGAACTGATACAAATTAGTAGTTTTATTATTTAAAACATGTACTCAGGAATTAAAATAAGTACTGAAGTGTGTTTACAACACAACTGAATCTATTCACGAGTCGATCGATCAGTCTTGGCAAAATAGAAGAATCTCTTTATTAAACAGAATTTAATACAACTAAATAAGTCTATTTATTTTGCATAAATACATTAAAATATTTCCAAATTTACGTAAAAACATTATGTTGAAATCATGTATTTAACAAATATTTAAACTTAAATAACCTAAGTTCTTTATTTTAGCTTATTGTATTAGTTTTGGTAAATGGTACATCCTAAAAATTAAATCCACACTTTTTTTTTATAGGGTTCAAACGGTAAATAAAGACGCATTGATTATGTTTTAACTTTCTTCAATTATATAATATGTATGAGCTGCTAAATTTAAGCAAAACTATATAGATTATAATCAACTTAAATATTATTATTAACTGAATAATAAGTAAGTTAGACATCTTTAATCCCAAAAGTGAAAGCTAGCTGAAAAAATTACTGCCTTATGAATCAATGGATCAATTCCATTCTCTATTCCAAAATAATATAAATATAATTTCTAGTAAATTAAATATTCATAGACCAATGAGTGTTAATTGCTTTTTTTCTTTTCTGTTCTGTTAAAGCTTTTTTATGAATAAAGAATGTGTTATAATACGGTAAAATAATCAATAATATGGAGGCCCCAAGAAGTGCTCAGTTTTATTTATTATTATTGTTATTTTCAATGTAATTGATAGATGTTTAAATCATAAGGGTTTTATATCGATGTCGTTTTTTTGAAAAAATAAAAATAAATAAAAAAAAGCGTAAGCGCTATTTAGCAAACTTTACAGGAAAAAACATGTAACGATTTTTCTCCAAATAACAATATATTTTATTTTATTCTTTATTTTTCACAGTAAGAATTTATTAAGGTGGGAAAAACCTATATAATTACAATAAATTTTTAAGGCTTCTAGCACTGATTAAAACCAGAGTTATGACTGAGTCGTCAGTATTTGGAGCCACGTCATCAATAGTGGATTTTTAGACCATTTCCAATTTTTTAGTCGAAATCTCGTGAGCGGAAATCGATAGAGGTGGTGTTTACGTACCATAATTAATTGAAACCTAAATTTCGAATTTTTGGCGCTTAAGCCTTTTTCAAAAAACGACGTCGATATTAGTTGGAGAACAGGTTAATGTAATATAAATGGAAAATAAGATTTTGTTTTTCTGTTTACGGCCGACGTTTTAACACATCTTCATGGCTAGAGCAATATGCAACAATTAATTTGTGTCAAATTATTATTATATTTTAATCTTAGGTAACATTAGACTGATAATTTAGTCAGGTGCCGGATAATTTAGTATAATAATAATAAAAGGCTTAGCGAACCCGGAGGTTCGATGCCGATACCACTAATCGCTGTCTACAAATCTCGGTCCACCGACTACCTTCCAAACCCAACTTCATTAGATCACTCTTAATACTATCCTCCCACCTACGTTTCGGTCTACCCCTCGGACGTTTACCAGTCAGCTCAGCGTTTATTAACTTTTTAGGAATTCGTTCGTTACTGAGCCCAACAACTTTGCAAGCCCATTTCAACCGTCGCGATGATATCACTTCGATTATATTAACAGGGTGCATGCTCCGCAATTCCGCGTTGTGTAATCTCCTAAACTCTCCAGTTGACTCATCCTTTTTCGGACCAAATATTTTACGCAGTACCTTATTCTCGAATACCTTAAGGCGTTGTTCGTCCTTCAAGGTTAGCGGCCACGTTTCACACCCATACAGAACTGTAGGCAAGATAATAGTTTTGTATATTCTAAGTTTTAAGTTTCTGGACAAAATGCGCGACCTAAGTAATGTTGACACCGAAAAATAACAAGCATTTCCCGCCTTTAACCGCGCCTTTATTTCCTCTTGAATTTCGTTTTTTCTAGTAATCGCAGACCTCAAATACTTAAATTTCTCAACGTGTTCAAACCTATTTTCTCCTATATCTATATCCTCAAAATCGCCTCTGTTTCTATTGCTAACCATATATTTCGTCTTATCCGTATTTATTTTGAGGCCAACCTCTTTCCCAGCTGTCATCAACGTTGCTGTATTCAGTTTTATAGTTTCCGCGTCCTCACTTAATAATACCAAATCATCCGCAAACCCCAGCACGGATATTCTACCACCCAGATCTAAACCCCTTTCGGTAAGCATTACCTTTCTAATGACATACACTAATGCTAAATTAAATAGGACAGGTGAAAGGGAATCGCCTTGTTTTAACCCCGAGCGAACTTCAAATTTCTCCGAAAAATAATTACCTATTCTAACTTTATTGAATGTTTCGGTCATGCACATCCCTACTAGATTTACTAACTTCTTCGGTATTCCCTGCTCAATCAAAATGTTATACAGTCTCCGGCGATCAATGGAATCATAAGCCTTTTTGAAATCCACAAAAAGCTGATGAACTACACCGTTGAATTCTAATTTTTTTTCTAATATTTGCCGTAAGGAAAATATTTGATCGATAGTTGATCGGTTCCGTCTAAAACCACATTGGTAGTCTCCGATAATTTCCTCGGCATATTCCGTGATTCGACTAGTTAGGATCAACGAGAATATTTTATAACATACCAGGAGGAGTGATATTCCGCGATAGTTATTACACTCCGTCCTCGGACCTTTTTTGTGAATCGGAATAAGTATAGATTCTTTCCATTCTTCGGGCATTTTTTCATTTTCCCAGATCTTTTTAACCAAAAAATGTATTTTAGAAACTCCAGCTTCACCGCACGCTTTTATTATTTCACTGGAAATGTTGTCGATTCCCGCTGCTTTATGAGATTTTAATTTTCCGATGGCTATTTCGACTTCCTCCTTACTCGGTTCTTCAATTAACGGTTCAGCACTCTGATATTCAGAAGGAGGAGATTGATTATTATTTCCCGAATTCAAAATACTTTCAAAGTGTTTTTTAAATGTATTCACAATGTCCCCCGGATCGGCCAAGATATTGTTATTTTCATCTCTAATTCCATTCATTGCTGGTTCAAACTGTTTACGCGATCTGCTTATACCCTTGTACATGTCTCTTACGTTGTTTTCAATTCTATTAGTTTCTATCTCTATTATTTTGTTTTTAAGATATTCTCATTTTTTATTTTTGAGGAATTTGGACGTTTCATTCATCAAGGCCCGGAAATTAGCAACATTGTTATCGCTTGGATTATTCAAAGCTTTTAGTTTCGCGGCTCTTCTTTTTTCGCACAAGTTTAGACAATCATTATCGAACCACGGTTTATTCTTTTTATTGTCCCTTTTTCCAAGACACAGATTACTTACCTCTTTAATATTATCCCTAATTCCGATCCATAGCTTATCTACATCTTCGCGATCCTCATCTAAAGATTCCAAGGCTTCAAACCTATTCTTGATTTCTACCGCGAATTGATTTCTAATTGAAGGGTTTTTCAATTTATCTAGATCAAAATTTTCGGAACAAATACGACTTTCTTTCCTTTTTTTTATATTAAGTTTTTGTCGAAGTTTCGCGATTACTAATTCATGATCTGACCCACATTCTGCCCCACGATAAGACCTCACGTTAATTAAACTATTTTGCCATCTTTGTTGTATCAAAACATGATCAATTTGATTGCGTGTTTGTGAATCCGGCGATGTCCACGTATACTTATGAATATCCCTATGTTTAAACGTAGTACTTTTGATTGTTAGGTTTTTCGAGATAGCAAAGTTTATTAGACGGATCCCATTATCATTGCTATGTTCGTGCAAACTTTCTTTCCCGATCGTCGGATAGTATACTTCTTCCCTTCCCACCTTTGCGTTTGCGTCCCCTAATATTATTTTCATGCAGTTTCGAGGTAGTTTATCATATACCCACTCTAGTTTATCATAAAATTCGCATTTAATTTCATCATCACTGTCTTCGGTAGGGGAATGTATGTTTATCAGCGCGATTTTAAACCACCGCCCCTGAAATATGGCCACAGATATCCTATCACTAAAAAATTTTACGTCCCTCAATGCGGAGAGCAATCTATTCCTAATTAGAAATCCAGTGCCTAAACAATAATTACCGCTCCCACCGTACCAAATAGAATAGTTCCCTTCTGTTAACGAACCCTCCCCTGGCCACCGAACCTCTTGCAGTGCCACGATATCTACATTGTATCTCTTAACCTCGTTTGCCACCGATTTTAACCCACCCGCTGTATTCAAACTTCTTACGTTCCACGTCCCTATACCTAAATCTCTAATTTTCAACTTGCGCCATGAATCTCCTGAAGCAGTACCCACCCGGAGACCCGAACGGGGGACTAGTTTACTTCCGGATAATGAGCGTTTTACCTCAGAGAGATCCATGACTTTTTGTGGTATTTTGTGAACTAAAAATATGTGAGTAGGGCGTTCAAACCTACGTCACACCCTCCAGCAAGCCTGGAGGGGCGCTCTCATTGTTGGTCAGCGAGTCCATCGGACTTAGCCGGGAGAAACTTCCAAGGAATTTCCACCGACCATCCCCACATCCGCCACCCGTGGGACGCTCCCCTACGCGGTAATGAGATCCGCGCGAGGCGGATAATTTAGTACCTAGCTAAATAAGTCTAAACACAGAAAATTTATTCGAGTAGTTTAGCAAGTAAATTTTGTCGTGTCGATTGCTTGGAGAGATTCTACTGAATGCTGAGGCTTAACTTTGTTAAGCTTAACAGGTTAACTCTGGCTACAAAATCACGTAGGACCCATTAATTAAATCAGCCCTTAGACAATCCAAAAAACACTTTATCTAAAAGTCTGCAACTATGCCAACTAGCCCCGCATCCAGGATTAGTTGGTATGTGGATAGGGATACTAAGGCAGAACACAGTAATTTTCATGGAAAAACTTTTTATTTTATCAAAATATTTATAGCATTGTTTAGAACAAATATAATAACAAAAGTAAAATCTGCTTATTACTATAGCTATCTATAGTTATTCAAATAGAATTAACTCAAAGTTTCAAATACAAAAGTAAGAGTTGGGCGTTCGTTTATTTGAACAGATGGGTTCAATTTTTACACAATTTTGCTTTGGTCATGCCAAATCGAATCTTCTTGTCTGACCATCTCCAGTTTTTCCCTTTTTGACCAAGGCGGACCCGCGAATCGCGCTGCCATTGGTTTTGGCAATCTTCTCAGGGTACTGGTGGGCATTATACTTTATCGAAACTCATTTGCAAGGTAATCAGGAGCCCCTTGAGGTTGTGGGGGAATCTTTTTATATCTTGTTATAATTCTTTTAGAAGCTTATATATATATATATATATATATATATATATATATATATATATATATATATATATATATATATATATATATATATATATATATATATATATATATTTCTGTTGGCACTATAGACTATAGAGATCTTTGGCCCATTTATTGCTTGCGGGGGCATAAACAGCCTGGAGGGGATCACCCAACCTCACGTTGCTGCGAACCATGGTGCAGCGACAGGTTGCCCATTGCTCCACATAATCGGTCCCTTTGGGACCAATTCGGCAGTGTCCTTCCACGACTAACTCGCGTCCAAGGACAGTGACGAGGACCTATATTTCAGACCGTCCATGGACCAAACTTCCGGGCGGCTATTTTACGGCCTAGAAAACCACAAGGCGATTCACAAGCAAGGTAAACGGGGTAGGGTCATTACTCCTACACCCGGTCTGTGTGAGTAGCTTCCAGTAGATTGACGGGCTCCACATACCTGGAGGGAGGAGTGATTAATTGATTGAGGAATTAAATTAATTATTAATTAAATTAATGCCGGCCCCGGGATTCGAACTCATAACCTTTGGGTTTGTAATTACTTACCTACACTTTTGTAAACGCGCTACCCCGCTCGGCCACCCCGACCGAAGCTTACTTATATGTCGCATTCACAGAAATTGTTTCTTTTTTAATGGACAGTAATGGAAGGGTTAGTTGGCATAGCTATGCCAACTGACTCCACACTTAACGATGCCAACTATCCCCTCAAGGATTTCCAAAACAAGAGCACACGATCCCAAACATCAGAAACAAAGGATAATGATGCAACCACAGTTAACAACACTTTCGAAAATCACCATCAATTCCATCTACAGATTCACCAGAACAAAAAAAATACTATTTTAAAATTTACTCACAAGTCAAAAAAACGATGAAAGGGCAGTTTTTCTTTAGTGATGCTTCCAAGGAGATTGAAGTTATGTTTTATAGTGCACCTTTACATACACTTCCTACTAGCAAGATGACAGCGATCTAGCCCCAATGTGGACGGAAATAATAGCTATGTACCAATTAACCTCTTATGCCAAATAACTCCGGTCTTCTCCATACAAATTTCATCTTCAATCTCTTCTAAAATAGCCATTTCCGAAAGCTTTATTGGCGTATTCATTTTATTGCGTTCCAAAATAATACCCACTTGTGTCTTGTAAACGACCGTAGTTCGAACTATTTTTTAAGCCGTAGCGAGTATTTTAGTTACTACATTATTCTCCGCTTCTTGGCTAAATACTCGCGTAATCCGAAATAGGCTTTATTACAGACAGATTATTTGGAAGATATTTTTTCTCCTCATGATAATGTAGTTCAAAAACTGTTAAAAAAATAATAATAAATAATCCTCATATATATATATATATATATATATATATATATATATATATATATATATATATATATATATATATATAATCCTTGAAATCAAAACAGTTGGCCACATATCACTTATAGTGTTTCAATTACATCGACATTGCTTTTTCAAAAGGATTAAGCGCCATAAAAATTCGAAATTTAGGTTTCAATTTATTATGGGGCGTAAACAATACCTCAATCGACTTTGGCTGACGATAGATCGAAAAAAAAAAATTGGAAATGATCTAAAAATCGATTATTGATGACGTTAGCACCAAATACTGACGACTCAAAGTCGTCACTCAGGCCTTGACCAGTGCTGGAAGTCTTAAAAATAGACTGTACTTATAAAGGTTTTGCCACCTTGGTAAACTCCTCCTGTACACTATAAAGAATCAAATTAAAAAAAAAAATACATTCTTATTTGTGGAAAAACCGTTTCATGTGTTTCCTGGGAAGTTTTTTATAAAACGACGTCGATATGCTCTGGGGCAGGAAAGAAAATATTCGGAAACTTACAGCATAATATACCGAATTTTGAACGATGGAAGGGATACTTTGAGGGAAAAAAAAAAATTCGAACGAATCAGTTTTTTACATCGATAATTATACATCGATAAATGCATGTATTTCTCTTGTATAATTTTGTAGATATTTTAAAAATAAGACATAACTCTTCAATATGATAAATAAAATTTAGTATCAAACCAATAGCTTTTACATTAAGCAATAAACTGAAAAGCTATCGGATACAACTTACTTTTTTATAAAATAGCTTAAATTGCATCCCAAAATCTCTTGGAAAGTGCAATTTGTTGTTTAGAATCCATTCTTCTGCAATCCTTGTTGTAAGTTTAGAATTACTTTCGACTTTGTTGTAAATGGTAATTATCTTTGATGCCTAGCAACCACGTCTTTATAATAGTAATATTAAAATAGATTAACTTTGAATTAACAATACTTAAAATTCCTTCTATCTGTTAATTTACCAAGTCCAGGGTACGACATACATATGCAGCTCCTCAGACGATAATACCTTCCTTCATTGTGAGTGGATATAGATTTTCTTTTTAGGAACAAGCACTGATTTTTGTTTGTCCTCTGAACTCTTTGTTGCAGATCTGGTCCAAATAAACGAAACTTGCTTTCATCTCTGAAGATTAGTTTTACAAAATTCCATTGGTTTATTAATGAATTTCGTTCAGCAATGATTTTTTTTTTAATTTTTGTCCTATTGCCTCTCAATCAATTTTTTGAAAATGATATCTCACTCTTCTTGACGGAACAGAAACTCCTGAAAATGAAACAAATTTATTTGACATCTGTTGGCCATCAAAGTAAATAAAAGAATTTTATTAATTATTATTGTATTGATAAACAATAAAAAAAACGCGACAAACGAACTTGGTTCATTGTCTAAAATACCTAACAAGTATCTAGTTTTGCATAACACAACAATATATATATGTTGTATATATATAGTTTCAGAACAGTAAAGATAAACATATTAATTTATCTATAATTTGTATATATCTAAATAACAAAGTTTTAAGGATATGCTATATAGTTATAACGATATATTATGATTATAAATATAGGAGAGGTTATAATGTTATAGGTTATGCAAGAGTGGGTCGCTGCGCTGGGCAGTTTCAGCGAAATATAGAATCAGTAACAGTTAGCGGCTACGATTGGCAAGCTCTGACAGTCGCAACCGCGGGCAGTACCAGCGAAAGTCTAGTTTTAGCGTAGCAGACCGCTACGGCCCCATTAGTGCATGTTTACGTGAGCATAAAATGGAACAATCGGTATCGGTAAAAAATGGAACAATGGAGTGGAGTTATAGTAAGTGGGGGTCGATGAAATCGTCTTCATTCCAAGCTCCTGTTCTAATTTGGAGTGACCGTCAGTGTCCGCCTTTACACGAACATTCAACACCCTCCTGAACGATCTTTGGTTACTACTGTGATCGCCATTGGCGAAATGACTTATCGTTCTGGTATTCCTTTACACTTGTTTTTTTATTTCCAGCCTCCTTCTTTACAACTCTTAAAGGGCCATGGCCTCCAATAATTTCAATTACCAGTGATCTCTGTATTATTTGTATACTCCAACGGGTATGAACTCGGAGATTGTTAAAAACAGTGGCTTTTCGTAGCGGTATTCTTCTCTTGCTACTACTCTACAGTTGTGGAAGCGTATAAGCCCATTACACTAGACACCAAATTAGCAACCGGCCGGGCGACACCATTCCCTGTAAAAGTTCATTATACACTGGGCGATCAAGTGTAAAAAGGCCTATAAGTCACTGTCTGGTTGCCCAACTAGTTTCTTGAGCTGAAAAGTTTGGAAGACATACCGAGCTGCTCAACGACCACGAAAAATGACTTCTCAAGAAATTTAAATTACACAGACAGAAAAGAATAATAAGGGAGAGAAAATCTCATTAAAAATCAGGTACAACTTTACAAGAGGGGCGCGTTATCACTTGTTCCTCCCGATCTTACCCAAAGGTCACCGGACTAGCGTACTCTACCGCCATTTGTGCTAATTAACTGCTTTGCATTCTATTGTAACATTCTTGTTCATTGGAATTATTACTGCTTTAATTGTATATTATTTAAAATTATTAGTGCTGTCGACTTCCGCTCATTATGTACGCCCAAGCAATAAACAATATAGCAACGGATTCTTTTTAGTGGGGTTAGGGTCTTACCGTAATTTCAATTATTACTGCTTTAAATAGATCACAGCTGACGACTTCCGCTCGCTACAGGGATCAACAAACCCCAAAAGTTCCTTTTCAGTTGCGGCCGGGTCCTTACCGTAATTTAAATTATTACTATAACTTACCCAGATCAGTGAAAGTCGACAGCACTAACAATTTTAAATAATATGTAATTAAGGCAGTAATTATTTTAATAATTGCAATGAATACTTATGTTACAATTGAATGTAAAGCAGTTAGTTCGTACAAATGGTAGTATCCTCGTCCGGCGATCTTCAGGTAAGATCGAGAGTACCAGTGATAAGGCGCCCCTCTTGTAAAGTACCAAAAATCAAATTGGGAAAGGAAAAACCTATGAAAAACAAACAGTCGTATTTTCGTGGCACTGAATAATTCTCTCAGTCTGAGGATGGCCAAGGTTAGGCCGAAATGCGCAGAATCATATTTTTCTTTTGAGATCCATCTATTCTGTAATTCTTTCTTTCACACCTTTCTACCTCAATAGACCATTTCCCATATTTCTTTTATATTGCCTCATCATATTCCCAGTCTTGGTGACTTTATTCGTTTGATTGTATGATCTTTAAGAAGATCTGTTAAAATGTCTGTGTTTATTATCATCATTTAACAGGCCCACAATATATTATTCAACAAGATAGTTCGGAAAATCAAATCAACTATTTGCTTTAGGAACATAAACCTAATGATATTGGGTTAAAACAGGACAAGCATTATGGTGGGATTCGAAGCACATTAAATTTCTCTGTCAATATCAGCTCTTGGATTAATTTGGCAATGTGCTTTCTATTATAATCATATTGAAATTTAATTTCATCACCATCTTAATTTTATTATTTTAATAAGTTCTTTAAAAGTGATTTTTCTAAAATTCTCTCATCAAGACAAATTACGACACCTAAACAATTCTCTGCCTAAAACTAATTTAACATTCTTGAGCTAAGATCTTCTTGCTTATATTTTAAAAAAATGACAATTAGTGATGTTTAACATGAAATTATTGAAAAAAAATAATATTTTTAATGGTATGAATGATAATAAATAAATTAAAAGTATTGATGTGCGTGTATGGCTGGTTTATAAAAAAAAAAATAAAAATAAATTTTATCAACTCCACTCAGGGAACGTAGTCCAATATATTATACTACATAAAACATCTTTAAAACGATTTTCTCTAAATAAAAATTTCTATAGGGCATTATTTTGGAAGAGCCATGTATAATTCGCTATAAAAAGGTTTGACTAAATTTCAATGATATTTCAAAACAGTGAAACACTAAAAATTCATTACAATAAATTTTCATATCCAACCTTTAAAGGTGTATCGGCTACACAATCCCATTCCGTAACCGATCAGAAATTTAATTATATTTCATGGAAGCGTAATGAAATCCAAACCAATGCTTTCCTCATTAAATGCCTCAAGTCCTTCCTTGATAGAAATTGAATCTCCATAAATTTATAAAAATGGAGGATTAGGTATTTAAAAAAATAAATAAAAAACTTATAACAAAACCATTGAGATGTACCTAAAATATATTCTTATTAATTGGTACAGCCCGTACAGCATTGTTATCACTTTTAAGATATATTAATAAAATATATATACATATATCTATTTTATAATTTATACATTGCTATATTAAAAACACAATTTTACTAAATTGCTATAAGAATTTCGAAATATTTATTTGTCTCTTCCTATCTAGATAACTGTTTTTAATTTTAAAATATTAAGCCCATGAGGATGTTTATGACCATAAACCTTTTTTTAAAAATAGAAATAATAATTATTATAATCCAGTCTTAATATTACATGAAGGATAAAGTTTCAAATATATATATATATTTATATGTTCTTATAAGAGCAGTGTTCAATGAATATAGGCCAGATCGTTATGATCATAAACATCCCGATAATTTAAGAAAGACATTTACGTAATTGTGTCATGACTGATAAAAGTATACTAAGCAGATACAAAGTTCATGACAATTTTGAGTATAAAAAAATAATGAATTGGAAATAAAATATGTAATTATATAAATATAACTTTAATATTACGTAATCTATTAAATTATAAGCAAGCTGAAATCACACATAAGCATTTTTTTTTGTTTAGTTTTTAATTAATTATATTTTCCCTTTTTAGCAAATATACTGTTATCTAATATGTGCGTTTGAATACATATATATAAAGTTGACTCTTGACAATTCAAATTTTTTCATAAACCTATTTAAACATTCGGGGATAAACTGAAGACAAAAAAACTGATCTCTTCAAGTTGAAAAAAAAAATACTTATCATCTAGAGCTCGAAGAATTAGGCATATTACAAAATTATTCAATTATTTGAATTTTTACAATTAACTTCAATAAATCAAAACCTCTAGAGCTCGCTAGCTATCATTTAAGCCCTCCATTCTTCAATAATCATCATGAGTCTATTAATACCCATTACTATTTTTAGCTTGATCTATGCATAACTCATATCGTTGTAACTTGAATTATCAAGAGTTGATTATAAATATATATGTGTATATATATATATATATATATATATTTATTAAATAAAGGCAGAGGGGAGGGGAAATAACAAAAACAAAATTAATCATGGAACTTGTATCAGGAATTAAGGTTTTAAAAAAAATTATTTTGAAAAGTGGTACCTTCCACACCACACCCTATATATATTTACATTAGTGTACATTTATATTAAAACACTAAAAAAATACTTCCTAATTTTTTAAACATGTTTTACAAAACTATAATACATATAAATTGCATCTTTTAACAGTTAGTTAAAAATAAGTTCCTACAATTAGGAACAAATACAAGTTAACATTTTTTTTTCTTTCATTTAAAGCGTATTACATATTTATATTTTATTTACAAAAGGTATATATTTTTAGTGTATATATGTGTATATATACAGATATATACACACACACACAAATACATATATATATTTCTATAACTTATCGATAGAATAACATTTTTTAATTTTTTTTTTTCGAAATGGAAATTTAATGGCCAAGAAGCTGGGTTACCTAAACATTTAAACCAAAAAATTAGAATATAAATTAGTTTTAAGTTTTAATTTAAGACAATAATCAAGAGGATTAACACCCTTACTTTCTCTAAAAAAGGAAATAAATAAATAAAATAAAATTGTAACTTAAAATTGGCCCACAATTATAAATATCACATTACACCTGATAAAATTCAATTGTTAATTATTTAAGAAGAAAAAAAAAGGATAGTATTAATTCTAACATTAAAAATAAATAAATGTGATGTACGATCGGGATAAAGGTTAACATCACTATTAGTAAGACTAAAAATATATTCACAATAACAGTTACGAGATTTTAACACTTAAAAATTAAAACAATAAATATTATTGCTCACTGGTGGTAAATCACTGGGATAAAATTGTAAAAACAAATTATTTCTAATAACAATTGCTATAAACACATGTTAAATAAATAAATACAACAAACATTTTCTTGTCATATATATGGTATTTCGATTAAAAATTAATTTGTACAAATTAAATGACAAAAATGTGAGTTAAATCATATATACTGATAAAAATGTTACACATTTGTTTAAAAATAATACTTAATATGTAAAAACATCACAGTTGACAAAATAAATACTAAGTTTTAGAGATATTTTTCACAATAATCTATACGTATATCGATACATTATGTATTCATAGACTACATATTCATATACAGACATCAACGCACATGGGTGTATGTATGTATACAATACATATCTGAGGTAATTTTTTTTTTTTTTTTCTAAACATGAAAATAAGTAAAAATATACTTAACTCGAGACAATTATGTTTTGAAGATAAAAAAGGTAAGTGCTTTAAAATGAGAGTGCGAGTGAAATAAATAAAAATCACATTTGTGAAATACAAACCACTGGAGATTAGATAAATTAATACCTATGGAAGCAATTTTATTAATATCTGCAAGTAAAATCTGGAAAAATAAAACAAACAGAGAAATTTAATACATTTAGAGGAAAATAAAAATTCAAATAAGAGTTTTATAGCATTCAAGGTAAAAGCAATCAAGCTTCGATACTTAGGTACTAAGTGGTGAGCCACATGTTCTGTTGGTTTCGATCAGTACCTACGATGTAATCTTTGTTATCAGTTCTGTGCTCTGTGATATTTTTCTTTTGAATTGTTAAAAAAATGATCAAAATTTGAAAATTACCTTTGAAGGAAGAAAATGCAGTAAGGTATTTTAAAAGTTTTAGGATGACAACATCAAAAAATTTTTGTGAGGATGGGCATGATATTTCCATTAAATAAATGACTAAATTTAAATTACGAAAAGGCCCCAACCTCGACTGAAAAGCATCCATGGGGGTTTGTTTAGCAGTAGTCGACAGTAATAATTTCAATATTCCCAATGAATACAAACAAAAGTTTTGGGATTATTCATTTTCCTTTTTTTTAAATTAAGGAATTTTAGTAATGAAATGCAATTTAAATTTAATTTTTTAACACTGCCACATTGATTCCCATAGATATGAAGAAGGCACATTTCATCGAGCTATGCTGTCAGATTATAACTGACAACAATAGGAAGTATGGTTGACCACTTAATACGCAAGTATCCAAGTTTCTTATTTGCATATAAAGAAACTTATTTTAAATAATTTTTTTAAAGATAATATTAAACAAGCTGATAATAAATTAGTTTAACTAAATGCCTTGATCAATGCTGAAACAACAGATCATTCCCACGTCCTACAGCAAGAGACTAAAAATGTCTGATATTGACGCATGAGGGGCCTTTCATAGAATAGATACACCAGTTACTTTTCAGTAATTACAATGATCATTACCAAATAGGAACACCAGTTACTTTTTAGTAACTATAGTGATCATTACCAAACAGCTACACCAGTTACAGTTCAGTAACTACAGTAATCGTTACCAAATATTATATGATAAATAACCTATATGTATAGGTTATTGAAATGTTTATTTTATTTACAAATTATAATACAAGACGCTATTATAAGAAATAATATTAAAGGGGGTTACTTCGGAGGCCAAAATTTTAACATATTCTGAAATATTCTTTCAAAAAGATAAACATTGAGGTATTTATATTAAAAGAAACATTGTTGAAGATCTCCATTTGTAGATTGTATCAACAAATTTCATTTGTCCTTCACAATAGCGTACTTCTCCATACAGAAATCTTTCAATATTAAAAATGATCGGGCTCTTCTTCCATATTTTAATTTTTGTAAAAGTTAGAAAACAAAATTATATTTATTTATTAAATACTTATCTAAATATATACCAAGTTGGTCAAAACAAAAATTAGTTTAAATACTAAATAGTTTAGAATACTTTTTTTTGTTGTTATATTTCGACTGTCACCATCGCCATCTTTTCTTCAAATATATTTAATATTCAAAAATTAAAATCCAATTTTAATAACCGAACGATATCACATATTAAGAGAGACAGATTTTTAGGTTACAGAAGCTGATTTGACTAGAAACAATGCAGGCTCTGATTGGCCGGGAGAGTTATCCCCACCACAGAATCTAGAACAGTCTTTCTGAATTAACTATAATTATTCAGGCTTAAATCACCTTCATAGCAGCGGTCAATTTTCATCCTTTATCACAGGTATCTGATTGTAATGATTTATACACTTGTTTACTTTTATAATGTTGTCCATTTTTATTAAATTATAAACTTACACGAACTATTAAAATTTAAATTAATTTGTGTTACTAACTAATGAAGATATATGTTTCAGATGACATTTATGGATGAAATGTCTGCACGTGCAATATAAATATGTAGTAATAATATAGTATTTTTAAAATAATTATTACAATTAAATGATGAATTTTCAAATTATATTATTATTGTATATGAAAATTTAAGTCTCTCTGTAATTATTACTTCTTTATTATTCTGTTTTAGGTTACTTTATTATAAATAGGAACCGAAATAACAAAATAAAATACTGAATGAAAATTCAGTTTAAGTTGCTGTATAAAAATTGGTATTATGCTAAAAGAAATTTAATATGATGTATATTGTTAAAGATTACTTATTTTTAAAACCTCAGTTATATATATTGCCATTAAAAATAAATAAAAAAATTGCTAAAATTAATTTTATAATATTAAAAAATAAATATTGTAAATCACTTACAATCAAGAGGTTTTATACCGCGTTTTCCTTGAGAAGGGAGAGACAGTATGGAAGAGCTTTCAACTAATTGCTACGTACTACTCACTGTTTCACCGTCTGGCAACTCAGCATTTTCAGGAACTTCACATAAGCTCATTTTTCTTTTGTATTCATTCTATGGATAATATTTTAAAAATTAAGATAAGGGCATTGGGATTTTAACACAACTATAAAATTATTTTTTAAAAAATACTGAAAATTAATATAAATTATGTAAAAAATATCAGAACACATTCGGTGCGGAAGGGTCTCAGGTGAGGCCCTGTCTGTCTTTCCCCAGTGACGGGTGCGCTGGTCCTCAGGTGAGACCCATCTGCCTTTCTCCAGGGACGGGTGGTCCGTCTGTCTTTCCCCAGGGACGGGTGGTCCTCAGGTGAGAATCTGTCACAAATCACTTCCGTTGAATTTTTTTTTCTTACTTATGAATAATACAAAAACTGTGAATTCGCAAAGATTTATTTTATTTTTTTCCTAAATCATAACTACATATTTCAAGATTACACGGAGTAGAATAATAGTGATATAAATCAATGTTTATTCAGGGATTTTCATTTAAATGTAAAACAAAAATAAACGTAAAGAAAGAATATAAATAAAAAATGTAATAAAGAATTACAAAAAAAGTGTTCAGACTCGGTGTTTTTTTTTTTCTACATTATAATTTGAGTAGCAAAAAACTTTTTTGTATGTTATTCCTACTTTTATAACTAAATCAATAAATATTTGGTAATTCCAAAGAAATAGATCAAGAAATGAAATAAATTGTGGTTGAATATGAAGAAAGGATTAACACAACTAGTCCCTTGCGAGTGGAATATCCCCAGGGATAGGAATACTTCAGGTGAGAACCTCTCACAAATCACTTCCGTTGAATTTCATTCCCAAAAAACTATAAAAAATGGTAAAATGTAATTATTAAACACGCCAATATGAAATATTAAGAAAAAATATGCACTCGGACGGGGAGGAGGGAGGAATTTTCACAAAATCTTGTCCGCACCGAAAGTGTTAAACCTGTTGTAGTTTTATATATTATAATCAGGTAAATCACAAAATACTACATTTTCTAAAATTAATGAAAAAAAAAATTCAGAGTCAATATCGAAATAAATATTAATATTTGAAAAAATTGATTTCTAAATATAATAATTTTTAATGATACAATTATAACTTTAAAAGAAAAAAAAACTCATGAATAACAGAATAATTATAATATAATACTCACTTCTTTACTATGTGATGTTTGCATAGTAATACAAGATGCATCAGAAAAAGGAATAGACTTTCCCATGTGCCCTACAATGATAAATTTTAAAATATTAGTAAAACAATAAAATAATAATAATGATAAAAGTATAAACAACTTATTTTCAATTATATAGGTTTAGGTATTATATTAGGTATTATATAGGTTTAGGTATAATATAGGCATGAAGTCAAATACAATAAATACGTCAGTACATAATGTGTAAAACTGGGCCTAAAATTTATTAATTTTTCTTGGACAATGATTTTAAGTCCTTAAAACACTTAAAAATTTTGTAAAATCACAAAATCAGTTCAAGTATCTTCATGAGTGTTCTACAGTATCTTAATTTTGATTGATGTGATTTATGAATGAATATCCTTCTTTTTCCTCCTTCACACCACAGGCAAAGCAATGCATAATTCAGTGAAATTTTTACCAATTATAAAAATGATTGCCTGTCTGAAATATAGAGGGAACAGGTTTCATACCCTTTCTCCAAGGATCGATTAACCGACCGGTCGATCTAACCACAAGAATGAAAATTTTTTTGGGGGTAAATAGGTAGATAGGTACATGTGCCTTCTTTGGAACGTTCAAATTTTTTTATAATAAAATGAACCAAATTATTATTTTCAAGGATCATCAGTAGAGAAGAATTGTAGTATAAACGTATTAAATGACAAAGTTTTAATTCTCCTTCTTCAAAATTAAATTTTCAATAGCTTTCCAAAGTCAAACTTTTAAAATTTTAGTCTGCACTTGCCTCCCGATTTACAGAAAAAATTATTTGCCAAAACCAAACTCAAGCCCGGGTTGAGGAGTTATGAGTCTAATGCCTTACCCACTGAGCTAATCGCCCCCCAACGATAATAATAATAAGAAATTTTAAGTAATAAAACTAAATATATACCTAGATAGCTTTCAACCGAGAATGACTGGTCATCATGATGGCTGGAACTGGACACACAATGCACCATTGGCAGCGACTCTTGAGGAGACGTGGGTTGCAACGAAGTTGTTACTTCTTGGTCCACCGGACTGAGAGTCGTAGTATCTGGCGGGTTCTCACGATACAGACCAGGGCTGGCGACCTGAGTCTGGGTCGAAACCGAATTCTTCTTATCCACAATATAGTTTTTTTCATAATTATTGATAATGAGATTTTGTTGTTTTTCCATGTTATTAATAACAAAATTTTGTTTATCAACATTCCCTAATACAAAATTAGCCCTCATATTCTCGGGATTTATTATAATCTTGTCATTATTCGGGCTGAGGATAAAATTTTGCTTTTCAGATGTCAGAATAAAATTGGGCTTGTCATTCAAAATAAAATTTTGATTTAGATTTAATGTAGGAGTAGGTTGGGTTTGTTGGTTCGAAACCATCGTAGTTTGCTGAACTATTGTAGTATTTTGTTGAACTACTGTTGTATTAGACGTACTCGGCTGTTGGACAACAACATTTTGGGATAAAAAGTCTTGACTCCTATTACACTGTGTAGGACTCACATTAAGTAACGGACTTACTGGTCCCGTGAAAGCATTGTTTACAACAAATTGATGATTCGGCGAATTTAAAAATTGATTATTTTGAATGACTTTACTACTGCTTTGGCTACTGGGAGTACGAATAACCATACCAGGAGTAAGTAAATTTTGACCGTTACTAAAAACGCCGGTATTCTGAACCGGAGTCAACAAATTGAGTTGCACGGTATCTTGGAGGATAGTTCCGTCAGACATGACCATACTGCCCACACCTGTAGGAACGATGAATTGCTGAATAGGAAAGTTTTGAACAAGATTCAAAGGTTGTAGCATATTTGTCGTAATCAACTGTTGAGTGCCAGTAAAGCCTGTCTTTCCGGGTAGAATAGTAAGAGCTTGAAGCATGGGCGCGTTCAGCTGCTGCTGTTGAACCATTACGTTATTAGAACCTTGTGGAGAAAGGAGCATCGAGCCGATAGTAGGCGAAAGTTTTCTCTTCTTCAAATTCGCTTTCCTCTTAGACTCTGGTGATAATAAAGCAGTATCGTCAAGAACTTGATTTTGAACGACATTCCCAACTATTTGTGGAATTTGAAGCGTAGTATTTAAGCCGTCCATGACAACGCTGGGTTGTAACAATAGCGGTCCTGGAAGTAGAACTGTCGGTTGGTTAATAACTGGCTTACTCTGACCAGGCAAGACCGAATTGGCGACTACTAATTGCCCAGGACTCTGTACCAGAATTTGCCTCACATCGTCCTGCTGAACTCCGCTCTCATCGTTTTGCTGCGGTTTTTGTTGTATTCCAGGATTGCTTACAGACACGGTAGCAGTATTCGCCTTACCGGCTAATACAGAAGTAATGGTATTACTGCTTGCCGTGTGCCCCGAGGCCATTGTTGTAACAACATTTTCAGGAGGCCTTACTTCTACAGGGCTGCGGTTGCTTGTACTTACAGTTGTCCCTTGAATGGGCCCCCTATCGTCTATATTTTTATCGGGTAATGTAGAGCTTGGCTCTTCCGGCTTCCGCCTCTCGACTGAAGAATCGGGAAAACGACTAGTAATAATACTCTTACACTTAGGCCTAGAGGTGTATTTATTTAAAGAACTAGGTAGAGGAACGCCGTCTACAGCTGGGCTGCTCTGGCGGGAAATGGTGCTATTCAGAAGCGCGGTTTGTTGGGCTAAATAGCCGCTAGGATCTTCCATAAAGCTCGGCGGAGGTTCTGGGGTGCTCGGGTTCATGTTATCATCAGAGTATCTTTTTCTGATAAATTTAGTTTGCTTCTTTTTCAAATCATTATTCCAAACCGTACTAGATGGATTATTATGTTGAGGAAAGGTAGGTATTCTTTCGAAACTGCTGGGTTGTGTTTTATTTTGCTGCCAGGGAGGAGTCCTATTGACATTTAGCCCAGTAGGAACGGCATGGACAGGCGCTGATGGCTGTTGTTGCTGGATTTCCTGGGAATGAATATATTCCACTCCCTGGCTACTCTTATATTTCGCTTCATAGGAGGTGGAACCGTATGATGATACTCTTTGCTCATAATTAATCTGAAAAAAAAAATATCAAAAATAATGTAAAAAAAAAAGTACAGCAATTTTAACAACAAAACCTAGAATTAATTTAAATTTTAAGAATCAAGAATTTGTTTTTAATCAATTTCAAATTAAACTACACGAGTATTTTTAAACTAAAAAGACGCTGAAGTTGTTTTTTATTATTTTGGTATAGTGTAAGATCCCTTAAGTCTGTGGAACTTTCATTTTGTATCTTTAATTAATAAATATAATGTTAGGTTTCTCAATGTCTAACTCATGTTCTAATATCTTTAAAAATTAGAGCTTTTTAAAATTTAGAGCTTTCACCAGTTAGTTAAACACAAAATAAAAAATTCAAATCATGATTGACAAAGCAATTATTAGACCTCACAGAGGAATATAATAGCAATAGTGTAAAAGGGTAGTAGATAACCCCAGGGATCCATGACTGAATAAGCATTAAAATACCTATCTATAGACCTTTTTTATGTTATTTTCGACTATCATAACTTTTTCAATATAAACTTATTTAGATAAATAAAATAAACTGTATGACAGATTAAATTTGTAGTTAGACCTATTTATATAGTTATATAAATCAAAGGAAACGTAAGGAACTCTGAAGTAGGCTATCAAACATAGAGGAACTGTTTTGTTCCTTCCCCCCCCCTCCCCCCATCCCCCTGATATTATTCTGTAATTTTTTTTTACGTTTAATTGGGTATAACATTACAAACACTGGTTGTAGAATAAAGTGAATGACAATGGTATGATTTCTAATTTAAACACATGATCCACAACTGACTAGAATTTGGGAAACACTGGCACAAGGTATGATAACACATTACTATACTAATTTAGTTTCCTTTTATCTTGAACACATACTATTAATCAATCATTCAAAAACATGACTTTTTAAATTCTGATTTAAATGAAAATTATTAAAAATTATAATAAATGAAGGTATATAAAAGAACAAACTTGTTGTGGTGGCATTGGATTCGGTGAACCGAATCGGTGGGTTTCCTGAATCTTTTGGTATTGTTGATTTCCACAAACTTCGTACTTAAGCTGATAGCCATTACTGTAAGGCTCCTGAGGAAATTCTTGATTACTATCTCTCCAAGGCTAGGAAAAAAAAAATATATAAACAAAATATATTTTAATTTGAAAGAGAGAAATATAATTAATATGTTAAAAAGTATATACAAACGTATATTTACCAAGCCGTTATAAGTAGGATGTTCTTGATCCTTGAATCCGCGTTGTTCATTATGAGGCAAATGTGTTTGAGGTAGTGGCTGGCCAAATCTCCTTTTCTTTTTTCGAAAATCATCAGCTAAAAATCAAACAACAATCCATGAGTATAAAAATCAATATATCGATGTAGTTTTTAGAAAAAAGGCTTAAAACACCAAAAATTTGAAATTTAGGTTTCAATTGATTTTTGGACATAAACACCATCTCTATCGATTCCCGCTCACAATATATCGAGAAAAAAAATGGAAACGGTCTAAAAATCGAATAATGATGATGTAAGCACAAAATACTCAGTCGTCATTCTGGCCTTAACCAGTGCTAAAATCCTTTAAAATATATTGTAATTATAAATGTTTTAACACGTTAATACACTCCTACTCTATACAATAAAGAATGACATTTTTAAAAAATATATTATTTGGAAAAAATCGTTTCATGTGTTTCCTGATAAGTTTGCTTAACGGCACTTACGCCTTTTTCAAAAAATGATGTCGATATGTTCATTCCCAGCATCACATCAGGTAAACTGGAGCAATTTTAATCAGAAGATTAGTATATTAGTATTCTTCATTAATAAAAACTCTTATTATACTTTTAATCTCAACTACTTTATTTATTATAACTTACACCTCCTAAGTTCACACCTTCAGGCCATTATCAAGGTAACAACTAACAGTTTTACTTTTTAAAACTTTTTAAAAAGAAAATATCAATTAATAAATTAACAATTTATACATAACAATTACGCTGCCTTAATAGCTTAAGTTAGTTGAGATTAAAAGAATCGTCAGTTTTTATTAAGGAAAAGTTATAGTGTTAGAGCATATGTTTTCCATTATTGCTTGTATATCATGGCGAAAATGGACGAGGGGCTCCTAGGTCAGTACCTATGTGATCATATTAATGTTTTCTATGGGTAATATAATAATAATTAAAATATAACATTAAAATATCAAAACCCATAAAATAATTTACTTACCAAACTTATTATCAATAGATTCAAAAGATGATTGCGACAACAATTTTCTCTTGTGGTTGCATAATTTATTAAGATCCCCGGGTCCTAAAGAAGGAGCGGTCCAAGGTCTCGTTAAGACCTGAAAGATTTAGATAAGTTGGAATACAAAATAAAAAATAAAAAATTAAACATAATTGCATTTAAAAAATATTTAGCAGACTGAAAACTAAATAATTTATTACTTAATAAGAACAAAAACAAAACAAAAAAGAGACAAAACAGAGCCTCAAGTTCCTCAAATATCAGAAAATAACTGAGCAGTCAACGCTTTGCCAATTCAGGCATCATAAGGACAGAAAAAGAAAAGATCACATTAACGCAGACCACAGAAAGCACATCTCAAATCATCAGTCTAAAAAAGACTAATTAAAACGATTCAAGTATATGTTTCGTTTGGAAGAAGAGTGTGGGACAATATAAATAGTGGAATTTTACAGGAGAAGCACTCGAAGTTTGCCTATTTAGATTTATCACTGTCCTTTAACTCAGTGATAAAACATCAACGAGTTATAATTTTGTTTAAAAAAAAAAATAATTAAAAAATTCCATCATTTTTCAAACATTTAATTTTGAATCATGAAGCAAATTGTAGAAGTTTTTTCATAAAAAAAAACAATTTAAGATCCTTAACAGTTTATGATTAACAAAGACAAAATTTTTTTATTTCCTTGTACGAAGTAAAGGAAGTATTGTAATCGCGAAAATTTTCAGTTTTCAGGTTTCAACGAAAATATCCATTTTGACCATCCCTGAATCCATTTTGACTAGTTTTGTCGTACGTACGTTCATATCTCGCATAACTCAACGGTTAGCCGTAGAAAGTTGAAATTTTATATTTAGGATTGTTGTAAAATCTAGTTGTGAACCTCCCTTTTTGGTTACTGCTTGATCACCGGAAGTGGTACTTTACTTGAAGGTCATAATTGATTTACATCAAAAATTATATTAAAATACTATGCAAAACTTCTCAAATTTAGTATTTGTAACTTATATATTGATTTAAATAACATACTAGATTTTGGTCTAAATTAGAAAACCGGAAGCGGTACTTTACTTGAAGGTCATAATAGATTTTCACCAAAAATTATATTAAAATATAATGTAAAACATCTCAAATTTGGTAAATAGGTCTTTTATATCGATATGAATGTATTTATTATATTTTGGTTCAAATTGGTGAGCCGAAAAGGGTACTTTACTTGAAGGTCATAATAAGCTTACATCAAAAATTATATTTAAATTAAATACATAAATCATATGTTTTGGTAATAAACAACAAATTACAACCGCAATTTGGTTTCCAATCCAATTAAACATTTTTATTACTTGTTTCAAGTGTTAAAATTGAGTGTAAAATACTGGTTTTCCTCCCCATTTGTTTGTGTGTGTGTGTCAATAGATGGATGTTGCGACGCCGAGTGTCTTTTTTGAGATACTGCAATCTTCGGAAACTAGTAACCAAATTCAGAATCATTTTTTGATGCACCGATTTATAGTTTAATAGGCATACAAGGAAGTCATGTGTTGTCCACATCAGATATGTTTCGGTAATAAAGGTTACAAACGCAATTTGGTTTCCAATCCAATTAAACATTTTTATTACTTGTTTTAAGTGTTCAAATTGAGTGTAAAATACTGGTTTTCCTCCCCATTTGTGAGATCAACAAATCTGCAGCATGAGAATAAGATATTAGTTAAGTGGGTTTTTCCACTTAAAATGTCGAAACTGTCGATTTCTAATGCTTTATCCAGTGATACTGACAGTTTTATTGTTGTCAGGGAACATGAAGAATTATCTTGGAAACTAGTTACCTACTGAAGGAAAACGACACATAATAACGAAATGAGACCTCCAGTAACAAGAGTGTTTTTTTTTTGTGTATATTATGTGTATATTATGTTGGGACGCCGAGTGTCAATCTTCCGAAACTAGTAACCAAATTCAATATCACTTTTTGAGCCACGGATTAATAATTTAATAGGCGTACAAGAAAGTCATGTGTTGCCCACATCAGATATTTTTACTTTACAATAAATTACTTAAAAAAATAAAAATAAAATAATAAACGCAAAATATTTTTATTTGTGTTCAACGTTCCTTTCCTACTCCTATTAAAGCAAACAGGATGGGTTATTCTTACAGGTTACCAACCTATTCAAACCACAAATTCATTCCATGGGTCTGTCATGAAATAAATTTCAACCCAGGCCGGATTCGAACTGGTGCCGTAGCAGACTCGAGGTTGCTAAGGTGACACCTTACCAATCTTGGCCACCATGGCCTCATGCAAAATATTTTATTGAATCTGTTAAAGAACAAAATAACACTTTAAACATATATAACGATTTTTTCGTTAACAGAAACAACATGTTGATACTTTTTGGCCACCTAACTTGCATAAGACTTAATATTATTAAAACAAAAATAATTATTATCTTTATCCAAGACAATGTTTATAATGTTATTCTCTCACTAAAATCTGAATAAAATCACTATGTTTGACTAGTAAACTTATATTTGCTACACTATAAATAATTTTTTAGTGCAGTAAATATTGAAACTAAAAATCTGGCATTTATTCTCAAAGAAATATGTCACTGGTAGCTTTTCAAGCTCAAAAAAGCAAAATCAAAAATTTTCGTATTGTGGCACTTTTCTTCCATCCAAACGATATACTGAAAGAAAATATTTTACAAAAAAACTGTCTATGACCTAAACTGGCCTGCATTTAAGTGTAAAGCAATTAAAGTAATTACGTCGCATAGAGTAATTCAAAGAAATATTTAAGAACATAAATTTTAATAGATAAAAATAATTTGAGAAAGTCAAATGAGTTTTTAAAAATACAATTACATACATATGTTAATTACATCCACAGACTCCAAATATCAGAATTATTGTTCAACAGAAAGTGAAGGAAGAAGAATGAGAAAAGGGGTACTACGAAAATTATAAACTAATAAATTTTAAGGAAATCTAAACACGCACTAATCCCGTCCCTCCAACATCGCACTATCTCAGATCTCAGTGTGACTTAGACGCTGTGAATTTCACATTTTATTCACAAATTTAAAGTAAAGTGCAACATTTTTTATAGATATGTAATGTAAACTGTGTTTCACTTGAATTATTTTATAAGTTAAGGTATTTTTATAATGGCATTTTTGCCATCCCACCTATTCTCTTAACCGTCATATCTTCGGTCCCGGCAGTGACAGATAATTGAAGTTTTACTGTAAAGTAACTAATTAATAACCAACAATCTCAGTTATTCATTGTAAAGACTGTAGAAATTATTATTGCATTGAAAACCAGAACAAATAATAAAAGATGGCCTCTTTTTTTTCTTCAAGATAAAATCATACTGATAAGTAGCTGCAATATAGGCAATACCATATTGCTTAGCAGCATTATATACTCCTAATATTGTAAATAAGCCAAAAGTTTCGTAATTTCAAGGGATAATGGCTGTTATAGCCATAAGATGTTGATAATTTACAGCCTCTTAAATATAAATTTAAAAATAAAACATTGACATACCATGCACACACCAGCACAATAAAATAATATAGAAAAGAAAATCATAATAGATAAATATTTAGCAGGAACAAAATGTGAGATCACAGTATATAACCAATATAATTGGATACAAACCAATTATATCCTTACATTTAATATAAGATGTAAATCATTTCTATAAAATAAATTAAAGATCACCTTTGGATTAAAATTAAAAGTTGTTTCACAGTTAACAGGGCACTCCAAACCACACTTACAAGTTCCTTCGGCTTGCAAATAGGCTTTTACTTCCTCGGTAGAACTCAATGGTGTATTGCTTGGACTGGAAAAAGTATAAAATAAAAATAGATGATTATGAACAATTTCATTTAAAGAATAAAAATTAAAAAAATACTGAATATGTCACTAATTACTAATGGAGTAAATAAAATATGGCAATATTTTAATTTTTAAGTTATTATTATATTAGATTTTTCTAAACAAACCAATTAAATATGTATAAAATCCTGATAATTCCTATTTAAAAAGCTTATTAATTTGCAATGTTAAATTTGACATGAAATAACTTATGATTCCTCAAGTTTTTAATTACATCAGATGACAAACTTTGCATACGTTTAAACTTTCTATAAATTCCTAAATCTTAACACTTGTCTCTCTATTTGAAGTTTTACTCCCGATTTAGACATCTTACTCATCAGTTCAAGGTCATTAGTTTTTTTGTTTTTTTTTCTGTCGACTCATGACCAGGAAAATATGAGACTGTTCGCATTATTTACACATTATAGACATTATGAATGGACTATACAATTGGAAAATTATGAATGGACTGTACAATTGGAAAATTATGAATGGACTGTACAATTGGAAAATATAGAATGCAATGATTAACTCCAGGCATAATTCAATCATTTTTCATCTTCTTATTACAGGAGAATAAGAAGATGAAAGAGGCCCCAAGTTGGAAGCCCCTGTGCCCCTGGCTTAGGGAGTCGAAGGGTTGGTAATAAAAGTACCTAAGAGGATGAAGTACATCCTGTCTGATTGAGTTAGCCAATTAATTAAAAGAGTTTAATATCTTCTAGAAGTCGAACAATATTTTACCTATAAATTTAAGCTTATTACCTTAACATGTTATCAAAATATACTTCTACACTTCAAAAATGACATACTATAACAACATTAGTACAATTAAAGGCTTTTTATAAAAATCTGCAATCCAAAAATCTAAGTATACAGAAAAATATTCTTTCAGTAATAGAAAAACGCAATTTTCTATTTTCAGCCCTACTATTAATTCTCTTAAAAAATTTCTGAGGAATAACTGATCATACTAAATCTTTAAAATACATTTCCAAGAGGTGACTAAATCATTGCAAACTATTTTAAAACAAATAAAATTAACACTTAAGTTTAAATTGAAACCATTCCTAGCATAAAATTAATATACAGCAATATTTAAAAAATTTTATCTGTATTAAATCAATTTACTAAAACATAGATTATGTCAACTTTTGTTACATGAAAACAAATTAATTATAAAAATTGGTAAGCATTATTGATAATGAGATGCTAAAAAAAAAAAAACTTCTTCCCGACTTCGTCAGGTCAGGTCTTCTTATGGACACTCGACTGTTTGGGTCTTTTTAATCTTTCTCTTTTTGTAATATTATATTTATTTTTTAAATATTGATTATTTCTTGTTTTTTTTTTTAGAAATTCAATAATTTTTACTGTATTTGTGATACCATCTCCTAATATCATTTGGAGGTTTCTTCAATTCCTAAATTTTGAAAATAGCTGCTATGTAGCGGGCAGTCTTCTAAAGTGCGACTGATGATCAGCTGCAAATTGCACATTTCACAGTTGAGAGGTGTATCTTTTGTAATAAGGAATCCGTGCTGAAGTCGCATTTGGTCAATTCTCAACGGGTATGAAGTTATTGGCTTTTCCCAACTTTAATCCACCCATTCTCCCTTATATAGCACTTATCTAAATGTTTTTCTAGTCCATTCTCTTACACGGGAAGAAGTTGTCGAATATTAATATAGAACTGAAAAATATTAAAACAGTGCCATCTGTTCTCTCTCTACTTGCTAATATAATCATTTAATAACAAGCCAGGGAATAAGGATTTAATTTATAAAGATTTAATAACAAGCCAGCATCTATCAAAGCCTGTATCAATGTTAAAAATTACTATTTTTGGAATAAGAAGCTTTGAAGGGCCTCTATCCTCTCCGTAGCAGGTATTATTTTTAGAACTTTATAATACATGAAATGTATATGTATAATAAATAGATACAAACCTGACATAAACCACAATGCCTTTGGTGTGCAAACGTTTCCACCCATACGGTGGTGCGACATATTCTTGACTGAAATTTCGTGCAGACTCGATATCAGAATCAGACAATGGCAAACTGCAAGTTGATTCTGCAGCGGCTGTTTCACACCTCGGGCCTTCATATCCCCGACAATTTTTTCTTGAGTTTACGGTGGCTTGGAGCGTACTGTTGTCATAATCTTGAACGTACACTAAGATGTTCTGGTCAGGCGGTGGTGGCTTGTTGGCCATATTCCCCTAAGGCAACCAACGTTACCATCACTGATGTAACACCCTACCACAGCAATTTCCTATTAATAAACAAACAAAACATATATATATTAAATTGATATGCAAAAAAATATTATATTATTAAATATAAATGAAAATGAGTTTAACACACAGCATGCATACATGAAATAACCAGAAAACTTTAATAACTGAAATATGAGATTAAATACGGTAAACACCACATGGCTACCTTCCCAACCAGATATCCTAAGGAAATGGGACAAGTAACACTGTGCTTAGCGCAAGTCTAGAGAGCCATTGATTCAGAGAAACGAATGAAACCTCGGAATCAGTGGTTAGGGGCTTGAGCTCTACGTAGAGAGGCATTAAGCTGAGTGAGTAAAAGAGGCATTAAGCTGAATGAGTAAAAGAAGCATATAACAGCAATAATTATAATATTCAATAATGAAAAGTACTCAAATTAATTAATTATGGAGTTAATTAAGCCATGAAAATGCTGTAATTCAATATTACAGCAATAAATAGAGAGATAGCATGATAATAGATAAAATATAACATTAAAACAAAGAACCATTGATACTCTACTTTGTGCATGGTTGTTTTTAACACTTAGTTTTATGAAATATAATGACACTGAATGATTAATCTAAAACACACAAAACCTCTCATGCAATTTTTCGTATTAATGACTGATTTGTGTAAACAGAATCAATGTAATTAAGTAAAAAATACATTCATGTAAAGTAAAAACATGCAACATGCACATCAGTATATATAATTATTATTATAATTATAATAAAAAAGAAAGATATTATAGCCATTATACCCCATTATAGTAAACAAACAAAAAAGAATAAATTTAGGATTCCATACATTAATAGAATTATGGTCCTATTAGCAAATATAATAGCGTAATTATGACATTACAAGTTCAAACAAATTCCCAGCGGCCATATAATCAATCATGAGCAAGTTAAGAAGTTCAACTACATTAAAATATCATCGCCTCAGTTTTAAGCTCTCATCTGTAGGTTATAAAACAATATTTTTACTGATTGAACATCAATTGATAAAAAGTTTTATAATATTTTAAGTTTTGTTTAAATATTAATTTAAGAAGTAGAGGTAGGAAAACATTAAAATAAAAAAAAGAGGGGGGGAAAAAAAAAAAGAAATGTTAATACAAGGAAGCTCTCTCCAAGGACAAAAGATTCACTAAATAATTATACTTTGAAATTTAAATAGCTTGGAATTTAACATTGTACCTACTTAAGATTCATATTTTGGACTTTCAGTATTAGTGAACAAAACAATTATGTTGTTTTAAATATATATGCAAAAAATAAAATTAATTTTGTAGGCTGTTTAGATTTTATTTGAAACATTTAGTTTAATTTTTTGGGTTTATATTAAAACTGAATAAATCTTATTTGATGCATAGTTGACATTTATTTATTTTTATTATTATAATTAATTTTGCGTGTCATCTGTAAAATCCGGATATGTAAAAAAAAACTTTTTGTAAGAGTTAGAATAAAACGAGAAAAAACCAAACAATTTTTTTCTTTTTAATTAGCCATTAAAATATAATTTTTAACCAGCAAGTAGGGAGTTTAATGACATTTAAAAGTGTTGACAGTAATGGCATCAACCAGATAATATTAGCAGTTCTAGATATTAAGGTTAAATAGTGCATCGTAAAATAGGTTTATTACAAATATTTTTAAAATAATAACTATAAATGCATTTTTTTTTTTTATCTACATAAATTATTACCAAACCTAATATATGAAATAACAAATGATATATATATGGAAATAAATGATACGACTTCTCTTATCAGCTTAACAACTGTAATTATTACAATATAACCTAAAATAACATGTTACAGAGAAAACATCTCACCAAAATAGTTCAAATTGTTTGTTAAACTAAAATTTGAAAAGTAAAAATTAAAAACAAATATTGCTATTTCCCACAAATTTTAAAATATACTTGATATCAATTTTTTTTTTTTAAGTTTAATTATCAAACTAACTTAAAAACATAGATATTTTAAAAATGCATTTCACCATGGAGACAAAAGATTTACAAAATTAAATATGTAATTAGAAATACATAATTGATAACATTTATATTAAATATAATACTGGTGGTTAAAAACAAATTGTAATAAATTAGGAATTAAACTCATCAAAATAAGAAAGTTTATTTTTACATCGAGTTGTGACATAACTCATAGTTTTAAAAAGCTTGTCTAAAATATATAACTACAATCCGTCTATTAAAATAAAAGAAAATTGCTCCAAAATAAAATTAAAATAGTTTCATAAAACATGATATTCATATGTAAGCAATTACAATTCACAACCCAGGTAGACTAACAGACATACATATTTGCCAAGTACAAATTTTATTAAAAAACAAATAAAGAAAATTGAGAAATAGTTATTAATAATTACATTAAATAAAAACTCTACATTTATTATTTAAACTTAAAAGGCAATGTTGAACAAAATAATCTGAATAATATGACATTTCACAATTTGAATTTATTTAATAACATACCTCAAACTTATTATCCCATATAAAATAATAATGATGCTAAAATTCCAAAAAATGATGTATTTTTTTTTTTAATGCTTCTACTAGTCAGTAGTCATAAAATAAATCATAAATAAAGATATAATACAGCATCATAAACATTGGTAATTCTTTTAACTCGTAGCACTTAAAAAATTAATAAATGATAACTACAAAACAGCTTAATGTACTCTCCTAACCTACAAACATGAGAAGAGAAAGTTTACCAAAAAGAAAGATTGGTATAAAGCTATTTAATAGCTGTTTACATTCATTTTATGTTTTTGTGATAATAAATCCACAAAAAACTCCTTAACAAAAAATACAACAAAATAACAAATAGCAATAAAACTGTCAAATATAATCAACTTGGACTCAAAAGCTGGAAAACATCCTTGAAATATTTTATAATTTGGTTTTAATGAGAGTAAATGAACATGACTAGGACAGTTTACATTAAGTAAACTTATAAATAGATCGTGAACTTTTATATTATATGGCACATACGTTCCCCGAGATAAGTAAAATAAACCCAGTAAACTTAAAAGAAAAACAGCATTCATATATAAATAACGCAATTATAATTCAAAAAATGCAATTATATATTTCAAAACAAACCTATGAAAACAAATAGATGCAAAAACTATAAGAAATATCATTCGAATCAAAACTAACCTGCATGTCGTAAATAATTCATATAAACTATTTCTGCAAATATATTTCTTCTTTAACATTACATTAGCTCCAACGGTAAAAAACTGGATCCATAAAAATTGTTGATCTTGAAGAATACTTCAATATTTAAACAAGAACATCAAAAATGTCAACACGTCTTAACACCTGGACAAGATTTCACTTATGTTTTTCTATCCACAACTATTATTGTAGAAGTTTGACCACATTTATTCAACTTAACTTAACACATTTATCCCCGTAAAAAATATTTATTACTTTGATAACAACTTAATGCGTGTTAATTCATAAAACGACCGTTTTCTATAACAAGATTCTCATTAATGTTAGAAAAATATGGTTCCTCGATACCAAAGACCTTTGCGTCATTTGCGGATGTTAAGATCCATGATGCAGTTAGTCAAAAACAGCATTAAATTCATTGTGGAATAGCATACATTATTATAATATTTTGATATTTTTAATGGATAGAAGTTGTTAAGTCAATACTAAATTAACCTAAGCTTGATTTTTTAAATTATTCTACCGATAGCCTTCATTCGAGCGTTCTCTTTAAACATATGTATATTTTTTCTGTAACTAGGGATCTTGTAATGTTTTCATATAAGTTAATAGTTCCTATATCGCTATTGGCATTTCAGTAGGAGGTTTTAAATTTAAAGCCTTGAGCTATTGTTATTATTTTTTCTTTAGTGAATATATCTTAATTTACGTGTTGACTTTAATTTTATATCGCAAAGAATTGGCTGTAAAATACGGATTCATAAGTTATTCTTTGAATCATACTGAAGATAACGTAAATATTCATAGGTCAACCTTTTTTTTTTTTTATTTGAATTACTTTACTTTTTGTTTCTCTTTTAGTGTTTAAGTATTAAAAACATATTATATTTTCGTCGTTAATTTTGTAAATAATTCTGAGATTTAGATGAAAATGTGGACTCACCATTAATTATTGTTTAAGACTCAACTGTGCATAATATGTTTAAATATAATTATATTAATGAACAGGTATTTGTATTGCATCATTCTATCTTAATTTATCCTTTTATTCTGTAATTGAAATGTTTTTGATAGCTTAAAGAATTTACAGTAATTAAATAAAGTTTAGACTTCATATCTATTTTTAGTAGATAACTCACTCAATAACAGTTTAAATTAAAATAAGCAATTAAAATCAGTTGAGGAAGAGCTATGTGTCAATTTTTAATTATAATTGCAGAAATTATTTTGTTAAATTTGCCTTGATGCCTGCGAATTTTATGATTTTATTGAAATATTTCTAATTAGAGATTGATAAATTATTTGCCACTTCTATATATTTGTTTTATTGAAAACTAGTTTCGAATGTTATACATTCATCCTCAGTACAAGGTTTAAATGGATTATATCAAACAGAAAAGTTTGTACTGGTTTCTTCACACATTGAACTAACAATTTGATATAATCCATTTAAACCTTGAACTGAGGATGAATGTATAACATACGAAACTTGTTTTCAATAAAACAAATATGTAAAAGTGGCAAATAATTTATCAATCCCTAATTAGATTGATCCTTCTATACCATCATGCGGATGTCAACTGAAATATTTCTCTTAAAATCAGGGCTTTGATCTGTCTCAATTTTGTAGCATTTCAATATTCAGCTATTTTTAATTTTATTTACAATATTTAATTTTATATAATACATTTAATTACTTCAGTGAATTATGCAATTGTCAGTATTTATTTAAATCATTGCAATTTAAAAAAGCTTATTGTTGAATGGGAGTGGTGTATCCCAATGGGTAAGGCACTAAGCTCCTACTCACAAGTCCAGGTTCGAACCTGTGGCAAAACGTTTTTGTTGTATCAGCTGTGAATTGAATCTGGGTTCTGAAAACATGCTGCATCTTGTGTAAGTATTGATCATGCTGATGTTTCGTATCACTTTGTTGGCTTATTTAAATTGAATCTGGGGTCTGAAAATGTGCTGCATCTTGTATAAGTATTGATCATGCTGATGTTTCGTATCACTTTGTTGGCTTATTTAAATTGAATCTGGGATCTGAAAATGTGCTGCATCTTGTATAAGTATTGATCATGCTGATGTTTCGTATCATTTTGGTGGCATTCTTCAATGAATAAAGCTTACAAAGAGTAATTACTTGGGTCAAATATTCTTCATAATTTAAGATCACTTGATTGACATTTTCCTTATTTCTGCTGTTTTTTCATTAAAAGATGTGTTCAAACATGTTAATTACTATTTAAGAAAAAAAAATAGCTTATTATATAATAAATTATGTCAAATCCTATTTATACTCACGATTTTCATTTTTCCTATTAATCTTACCATGAATTCAGATTTTTATTTAGTTGTTTTAAAGATTTTAACTTTAACCGAAGTTGTAGATTAAAGAACAACTGGTTACTTACTTGAATAAATAAATAAAAATAGAAAATTAAGTTGTCAAGTCAGTTGACATCCGCATAATGGTATAGAAGGATTAATCTAAATAGGGATCGATAAATTATTTGCCACTTCTATAATTTTGTTTTTATTGAAAACTAGTTTCGAATGTTATACATTCATCTTCAGTTCTAAAAACACACAAAAATTCAAAATTTTAGTTTGGTATTATTATACATATTAAATTAGGTTTTACATCTATGTATAATAATACCAAACTATATTTTGAATTCTTTTTTTTTTTTAATTTTTGTGTTTTTAGAACTGAAGATGAATGTATAACATTTGAAAATAGTTTTCAATAAAACAAAATTATAGAAGTAGCAAATAATTTATCAACCCCTAATTAAATTGTCTAGGAAATAATGATATATTTGATCGAATATAGGCTGCACATTTTTTTTTCCTCTTATGAAAAATAGTGAGTGGGTTTGTATTAATTCTTATTTATAATACTAGATTTAGGGTGAGCATACTTTTATTTATTTTTTTTTTTTTTTATGATAACCTTCACACTGACAGACACATTGAAATGTTTTAACTAAATTATTTAAATTAATTTTCCTTGAATAGTATTAAATTTAAATTTGTGCTGATAATAATAGCAGAATCTTTTTTTGAAGTCCAAGCAACGATCCATTCATGGAATTGAAAATTAAGTTCTTTATTAATCACCACCTCTTTCCAAGACCTTGTACTATTTTCTGAATAGCTGAAAACTTAAAAACTTACAGTTTCAAACTCTTGAGCTTTTTATAAAGAGAGCATTAAAAAATGAGCTTTTATTAAAGAGAGAAAAAAAAATCATTTGAAGAATAAAGTAACATATTTCGACTGATGCATATAATTATATTACATCCATTCTGTTCTTGTCAATTTTATCCTGAAAAACTGTCATTACAGACAATTTTATTGTCTTGGGCATGGTTTAGTTGGTATTCAGTCTAATAGGTAGAGCTAGGTTGTATTGTTAAACTATTTGTTTCAGTTGGAAGACTTTTTCTTGGATGTATTACCTAAATATTTTTATGGAAAGGCTATAAGGTATTAATTATTTCTGCATATCTCATTTCACTTTACATATAAGAATGTATTTATAATTTGTCAGTATAATTAAAAAAAGTAAGTCTTAGTAGAATGACTTACAGGTCATATAATTGAAGACTGATAAAACTAAGAATCAATAATTTTTTATAGTTTATTTATGTTACAAATATTGAAATTTTACAGTCATCAGTTGCGATGACAGGAAACAAAAGAATATATCAACTAGCATACTGTTGCTGCCAAAATCCAAAATGGCCAACAGCTATCAAGTAAATCATAAATTACTTCATTATCTGAGCATAATTCAATAGTTCTTCAAAGTTTGTCATTTACACTTGTACAACTAAGTGCCTTACATGTAGTGAACCAATTGTAGAATAAAGGTACAACTCAAAATTTGAAATAGTTGGAAAATCGTTTTGAAAGTTGTTTTTTCTACCATTTTGAATACCTCTTTATTAAAATGCACAGGAAATTCGTAATAGCTCACATTAGGGATGTTCAGTGTGTTAAAATGAGAAGGTATTCGAAAAAAAACTTTAAAATATGATTTTCCAATAATTTCAAATTTTACCATTATTCTACGATAGTTATATAAATAGGTGAGATATATATATATATATATATATATTTTCCATTGAACAATAAGGCTCAATATTCACCTCTTTGGCGACTCATCACCTACTAACTTCTTATGCATATTCCCAGAGACGTGTTAATATCCAGTTAAAATTTTTTGGAGAGCTTCTGTATATAATTCCTACAAGAATAGACTCTTAACTGAAATAAGTATCAGTACTAAAAGGGCAAACAAAATTTCGAAATAGAAATTTTTCAAAATAATAATAATTGAATCAATGATTTGAGAAACTGCACAAGTCATAGAGCCAAATTTTTGGAAAACAAAAAACAGTCTAGTTCTAAGCATGTTTCAACGCAACCCAAAACAACTGATAATTAAAATTTGGTTGACTCAGCCTATGATATTACCAATTAAGACAATTAGTCATTATGATGTTTAAATTTGTTAAGACTTGTGAGGTTTTACATATCAATCAACCGAAATAATAATTACCAATAACTATGTAAAAAAATTGTGGATTTATGATAAAATTATATATGAAAGTACAGTCACACAAGATAAATCAGCTCTTGATTCTTCATCTCTTTCACACGTGGGCCACCGGAAAATATTTGACTTAGGTTTACTGACTTAAGGTGTTTCTCAACAACAGCCACCATTCAACAACAGTAAAAACGAATCTGACTTTAGGGGTCATGATCCCAAAACATGACTTACGGGATTTCTGAACCATACGATTAAATTAATATCTACCATTTTTTATTATGTAAATCTGTTGGGAATGATTAATAACCTCCAGTTGTCCAACATAACTCATTCGACCAGGAGAGTACCATAAAGTCATAATCCTGACTTGAGTTATTTGATATTAAATGATTGCATTGTTAATATAAGATTGATTTATACCACTCACAAAGAAAGGTTAGTATGTAGCCTGCATGACATTCCGAAGTCATAATAAATTATTGGTATGCATGCTTCATCCTATAGTCTATTTTTGTATGACATGGTATCATTAAGTTCGACAAAAGTTTGAATTTGTTATTAAATAGTTGATCTTTTTGCACATCAACTCCCAGAATAACATTACAAGTTTGGAAAATTTCAAATTATTTATTCTGAATTCATTTCTGTCACTGATTGATTAAAAACTAAAAAAAAAATGCAAAATAGGACAAATAAAGAGCAATATCTTTTAGACAAACTTTATTTGAACTATTTTTTACCAAACTGTTTCCTTGGACGTTTATTAAGATTTTTTTGTCAATTTGTCCATAACTTTTGCTTCCAGACCATTATAAACTTTTTTTTTTTGAAGTTACAGAAACACATCTATTCCAAAAAGAAAATTTTCTGATACAATTCACCAATCACTTTTACTTTGTTTAACATTTAATTAAAATAAATCATTATTAATAAGCATTTCTTCATAAAACTAAAGTTTTTATTGAAAAAAAAAAATATAAACAAATAAATAAAGGAAAAATACCTCCTCCATTAAATATTGAGAAGGCACTTTATTAGTTCATAAAATAATTTTATGATTAAAAACTGAAAGTCATTCATTAAGTAGTCATTATTTCTTACCTCGTGATAATTAAGCTAAGTTAACTTAAACAGCAGTTTTGGTAGATTAAAAAATATATTTACATCTTATGGCTTTGCTGAGATTGCACTGAGGAGTAAAATAAAGAATATAAAATTTTAGTGTTATTTTTATATCCCTCAAAAGTTTCCGGTTATAACTTATTGAATTTCCATAACAAATAATTTCAACTTCATTCAGAAATAAAATTAAAATATATCTTTACTTCTCTTTCATAAAGATAAAATTCAACATTTAAAACTGTTAGAATGGATTAAGACATTAAAAAAAAGAAGAAAAAAATTGAATTCCCATTTTCAGCATTAAAAAAAAAAAAAAAAGACAACATACATATATATTACAAAAGATGTATTACATTCAAATTTTATTAGAAAGAGGTACATTTCTAGTTATGAGAATAAAATAAAATTTTAAAACCTGCAATTTTTTGTTAACATTACATGCTATATACTTCCCCCTTACAATGTACATATTGAGTTTTGAAACAGGTACATTAAAAAGAACTTTCTCCCGTTCAACATTTTTCACTACATTAACATTTGTAGGATTTTATATTATAAATATTAATATTGCTATGTTAAGAGTAAAACAGAAGACCCAAATTAGAAAGAGAAGAAATACATCAACAATGGACATTCCCATTTTTTTTTCTTATAAAAAATTACTTCCAAATTTTTCCAAAAAGGGTATTTTGTATGTACAAAAAATATAAAGTTTGTGTTTGCTAATAAGCGATGGAATTCATTCAAGCAGCAGCTTCAACTTCCATACTTGCAGCTTCCTCTTTCACTGCCTTCTTCTTTTTTTTCTTTGCGGCCTTTGGGTTGGCAGAGCAGTAGAGAAGAGACTGTAATAAGAATTTAAAATATTATGGTATAGAAAATAATTAATAATGCCGATATTTTATTAGTGAAAATGAAATTACAAGATAGCACATGGAATCAATTTTTATATATCAAATAACACTTTCACGTTATTAAGCTTGGTCCACACACACTATGTTATAACAAACCACTTTTATATGAAATTTTATAAAAGTTTTACATTTTTATAAAATCAGATGAAAAATTTTATACAATAAAGTTTTAGAATGCAGTTATTTAACTTATTTCCAGTTATATGCTAGTTAGTAAGTGTCGATAAGATGAAAGAAAGTCCGCCCACTCCTCGGTTTCGGCAGTGGTTCATAAGCCTGTCAGCTGCTTATACATTTTTTTGGTTTTTATATACTGACGTTTAGTTTTAACAGAAATTCAAGGTCATAATTCTTTATTCTAGTAAAGTTTTTAAAGCTTTCGTCTCTTCACATATCTGCAATTTAATGAGATCCTTCAAAAGTTAAGTCTCACTGTACAATTGGAGAGTTTATAATGAAGGTCTCGCCCAGTATCTTCGCTTATGGATGACGACTTGCCAAAATAACACAAAGAGCTGTCGCAAACTCTAAATCTTCCTTGCTCCTCATCATTATAAGAACTGATCATATATCAACTAATTCGCACTTTTTTTGAAATTAAACTTGGCTATAAAATTAAATTTCTCTCATTCTTTTCAATAACAAACAACAGACTTGTTTAATAACAAACCATTAGAAATTCGTAATTTTTTTTTTATAAAATAAGTGTTTTGTTGCATAGTGGAAACCCAGCTTTAAAATTAAATCCATATTTAACTAATCTTACATAAGTTTGAGCATTGGTAATTATAATGATCAATTTATTCATATTTTTTATATAAATTAAAATGTGTGGAAAGCAAGCCATAGAAACATCCCATATTGTTTCTTAATTATTTAAGAAACGGCTTAAAATTATTTCTTATTAACTACAGTTAATTTATATTATAAAATTCCTACTACTTTATGGAAGTTTTCATTACTGAATTAATTAGTATTGTTATTTTTGTGAAGAAACGCACTTCCCTTAAATTATCTTTATTAATTTTCTACATTAATATTTGTTTTTAATGGGAAATAGTTTTTTTACCCGCACAACCAACTTTTCGAAATTCTCTTCCATCTTCTGGGTTTTTCTTTCTTCTTAACTATGCTATTTTTTTTCATAATACATTATTTCTTATGTTGGGTCCACTATTAAAATTTTTTAAAAACATTATTTCACTAGAAAGTGTCTGCTGTGACATCGATATAGTCTTAGCAGACACTTTCTAGTGCAATAATGTTTTTAAAAAATTGTAATGGTGGACACAACGGACGAAATAATGTATTATGGAAAAACCAGACCTTAGAGAAGTACTGCTGATAATTTAATATTAGAAAAAATAACATAGTTAAGAAGAAAAAAAAAACCAAGAAGACGGAAGATAATTTCAAAGTGTTGGTTGTGTGTGGGTAAAAAAATATTAATGTAGAAAATAAATAGAGATAATTTAAGGGAAGTGCGTATGTTTGTTCACAAAAATAACAATATTATTTAATTAACTACAGTTAAGTTATTACTTCTCACAATAAAAATGATCGCTACTTTGAAATAGCTTTGGCAATAGATAGCCCAAAAAGAGGAGATATACATTACTTTTAAAGTACAAAACTTTTACATACCTACAATATAAACTAAATATTAAATACTACAATAGATATATAATTTTAATGAAGGTCTGCAAATGAATATAATAAACATAACAAAAAGCAAAGAATGCAACATACCTTCAGTTCAGGATCATCTATGCTGTATTCCGAAGAGTATAATTCACTTTCAAATTGTATACCTGTTATACGATGCGGACCATTAGGCATTAACAATACTGTGAATTTGAATTGCACTACTATTTCACCTATAAAATAAAAATATAACTTGTAATAAATAAAACAATTTTTAATTTTTTTACCAACAGTAACGACTATACTATTAAGAGTAATAAAAAACAAAACTTGAAATTAAGTAAAAAAAAAAAAAAACCTTACTTGGCTTTTCATAAAGCACTTGAAATGGTTCAATAAGTTTATGGCTAACACACTCATTTACTCCCATACGAGCTTTTTTTTCGTCAGAAAAACTTCTTAGGGTAAAAGGCATTGTACCATGCTTTTCCCTAACCTCTGAGTAAAAAGTCCTCGAAGCTTTCAATTTAAGTTGGTATGTTTCATCTGTTTTTTTGTACACAGAAACTCGAGTATCCATTTCTTTACCCTAAACACATGAAATAATTTTTTACAAATATGTATCAATAAAACAAACAAAATAAAAACTTATTTCTTCTGAGTAATAAGGAAACTTCATAAAATCGCCTAATTTTTTTTATAACTATTTTTTGAAATCAATTTGCACATTTTTTTTAATTATTTCTAAAAACCATATGCCCAGGACGGACATTTTGAACTGTCAATATATTATTGAAGGATTGCTTTTTCATGGTAGAGAGGTAATCTTTCAATGGATACGAAGTCACTGTGGTCTCCAAGGCAATGAAACAGCAGATAAATTCGCCAAGGAAAGTTCACCATTCGAGGAGTCAGAAAACCGGTTGTCATTCCATAGAGCTACGAAAGAGATAAATAAGGCAAATCAATAATGTTGGGAAGCAATGGGGCAGATGGCTTATTAAAGAAGAGTGGGTACCAGTCACAGAATACGTAAAGAGAGTAAAAGTGGCAAGTCATGGAAGATTGCTGGTACCAGCAATCCCCTCCCTCCCTACCTTATTTCTCTAAACAATAGTAGTTTCGAATTGCAAAAAATTCAGTAGCCGGTATTATTATCGTTCCCCAATTTTTTGGAGTGTTGAATCCAAATATGGAGTTATCCAGCAAAATTTGTTTTTTCTCTTAGAAATTAAAAATTATGTAAAGTAGCAAAAATGTCAGTCTTATCTATCTTAAATTAGACTGAATTTGCCTCAATCACAGCTCTATATGCCCAATAGTTCCCGATATAAAATTCTTCAGAAATTGATTTTTTTTCCAAAAAGTAAAATTTTAGTTTTTGGGTCAACTTCTGAAACAAATACCGATTCTACCAGGAAAAATGTTAAGCGTGAAGTTGTAACAAATATTTATCTTTAATTCATGTACTTGATTTATTTATCTTTAAACACAATGCCTGAAGAGCCAATGATTATAAAGAACTAAAAAATTAGATTTTGGTAAGATATGATCCAAACCCTTTCAATGACTTCTCACTACTCACAAAATCTATTAATACTGGACCCCTTTCTACACTAGCTCCCAACTTTCTTCCAAATTGGATAAGCCCTTTTTGAAATATAGATTTACCAAGGAAAATACGTTTGCAAATGCGTAAACTAAAGTAGTAGATAGAATTTGATAAAATTTATATGGGATCATCACCAACACCCGCACAATCCCTGAAAATTTCATCAAAATCAGATGAAGATAGTAGTTGTTATGCCTATGATGAACCGGTTGCTATGGTGCCACAGCTCCTTAGCCTGTTCATGGATGCCACTTCTTTACACATTCTGTGGTAGCGGTAGATATATCAGTTGACGTGGGTATGATGGTAGGTATAGAAGGATCAATCTAATTAGGGAATGATAAATTATTTGTCACTTCTATAATTTTGTTTTTATTGAAAACTAGTTTCGAATGTTATACATTCATCTTCAGTTCTAAAAAATTCAAAAATAAGCAATTTAAAATACAGTTTGGTATTATTATACATATTAAATTTAATGCAATATAAATTAGTATTATAAAACATTTATGAATTATAAATTTAATTAAGACAAGAAATCAAATACATGTTGGTACTCACCAAGGTTTAAATGGATTATATCAAAAAGAGAAGTTTGTATGATATAAACCTTGGTGAGTACCGACACGTATTTGATTTCTTCTCTTAATTACATTCACAATTCATAAATGTTTTATAATTTTTATTGCATTTAATTTAATATGTATAATAATACCAAACTTTATTTTAAATTTCTTTGTGTGCTTTTAGAACTAAAGATGAATGTATAACATTCGAAAGTAGTTTTCAATAAAAACAAAATTATAGAAGTGGCAAATAATTTATCAAGCCCTAATCCGGTAGATATACATAGAAAGAACGCTGTTGCAGACTCTCCACCCTGCAATCTATGAAATATTGTTATTATCTAAGGAATTATCGTTACGATTTTTAACATATTTTCATATTTATTGGACATGAGAAATAAGAAGTGGTACAAATCAGAATGGTACTGGGCTGCTAGATCTATAATGGTGGAAGCCAAAGAAGAGTGCGTAAAGATCTCTTCAGTTCATAAAAAATTGTCTAGCAATTGTTGTTAAAAAAAAAACTAACAGATTGTACCATTAAAATTTGAATGAATTAATAGATCAATAGTTTGTTGTATTTAAATCCTCGCTATTGTTCATTTCAGGACCTTTGAAATTTCATCACATCCTGATGTGATCCATTCATAAACTTATGCAATTTTTTTTTTTTTTTTTTTTTGACAAGAGGAATGAATGGAGGCACGGGAAAACAGAGCGGTAGGCTCAGCAAACTAAATCACTCAACCAAGTGATAGTAATGTTAACCTCCCTTTTTTCTGAGCGTTAAGTCGTTCTCATAGTACCAACAAGAATAACAAATAATAATTTAGAAAGGTATAAAAGCAGATGGTATTCTTAAACAAAATTATAATCCATTTAAAATAAATTTGAAATGCATGCTGTAAAGAGATACATATAGTATTATGACAAATAAACACACAATACTCTTCTGTAAAGAGATGCATATAGCATTGTAACGAATAAACACACAATACTCTGCTTTCAAATAACATATATAGATATATATAGATACAGAGAGAAAGTAGGAGATGAGACAGTCGGTCCACCACAATCAACTCACCACAGTAACAAGACGACAGTCTCAATAGACGCTCTTAGCCCAACTGACTCTCTCTCCCCACACTCACGACTCAGACCCCACCATCCTCGATGTGAGGTCTCTTATCATTCCTTACAATTTTATCAGATAAACTAACTGATCTAGGAATCTTCTTAACTAAAATTTAATTTTGTGTTGTATTTTTAAGAAACAAACAATAAATTCACTTACAACTCCTTCGCCAGAGCTAACCAGTACATCCATTGCATAAACTTCATGTGTTTCTAAATCAAATTTTTCATGTTCCCTTCTCTGAGCGTCTGTCGGGTTCTGAATTATCGTTTTTTCTCCATCTATTTTTCCTTGCTTCAACTGATGGGAAAGCATACCTTCAATAGGTTTGCATTTGTACACTTCGCATACTTTTTGAACAGCATCAGTTACCGTGTACGTCTGAAAGTAATTATATATATTTTAAAAATTAAATACTATTCTTAATGAATTTTCATTTATTTTTTTATTAATATGATTTATTTTATTATGCCAGATCTAAATAACACTGTATAAAAAAAAACTAAAACTCTATAGGGCTAGAAGCACTTTTTAAAACTAAAATTATTTAACAAGTTCACCTTTGAATGTGATTTTCTGTATAGTTACGATAAAAACAAAACAAAAAAACATGATATATTTTAATTAAAAATCGCATCTTCCAAGAACAATCTAATTCAACTTCTGGTAGAAAGATGGCTTAAAATAATTGGTAATGATGGCCCATACTTTGAAGGATAATTTTAGTGTGTAGATTTTATACTGAAATTTAAATAGAACTTATTTTATGCACAAAGACTTTTTAACAACCTAGTAAGCGATTGCTCTGTTATCAATAAAAGCCAGAATGAACTAACCTGATTTCCTGGTTTCAATAATCTTAACGCAGCTTGTGAAGCGTAATGAGCAGCTAACACGGCATCGGCTTTACGACCAGTGACTTTATCAGACTCAGTCGCTCCTAACACAATAGTATGTGCGACAACAGCAATGAAACCGTCTACATGTGCCCCTAAATCACTGCAAAATAAAAATTATGAAATATTGTAAATTAATTAGGCTAGGAAAACAAATAAGTAATCAAATACTCACACTTTAACTACATCTTGATCTTTTAATATAAGATCTGGTTCACTTTCTAATGGTGAGAAGTGGCATATGCAATTATTAACCGAGATACAAGTAGGAAAAGCTATGCCTGTTGAAGAAAATATAAATTATTATAGGATATAATTGGAACACAGTTAAGTTAGCCATTAAAAGTGTTAACAAATCATTGTAAAATTAATTGAATAGAGATATTATCAGAATTACGTCCCAAAAAAACATCAGAGAACCATGGGAGGCTCTTCAGTTTCTGTTTAATACTTTCATCATGTAATATCTCAAACAAATTTACAGCTAATAAAAACAAAATTTTTTTTATCTATGGTGCATCACTGAAAAACTATTTGAAACATGTTAATATATAAAGTTATAAATTATCGAAAGTCATATCCTCAATTATTATAAACTGAAATTAATAATAATTAGGTATTGATAAATTATTTGCCACCTCCATCAATAATTGAATATAATTTATCAATTCCTAATTAGATTGATCCTTGACTATATTATCATGCGTACCTCAACTGATTCTCTCTCTACCTTACATTATTATATTTATATTACATAACAGTAGGTAAGAAAGTACAAAAGGATTTTATCAAAAGGGCTGGGATCTGAAAACATGTCCCAGCCATTGGTCAAACGTAAATGAGTTGTTACTTAGACAAAGGATATATTGTTATGATTCAAAAAATTAGAGATTGAGTTTTAAGGAATTAACATAGCTAACAGTCGTACACATCATTATACCAACTGCAGCAGAACACCTGTGCTAAACGCCCTAGTGAGAAAAAAAATCAGACTTTTGAGCAGTCAAGAAAAATCTGATGTTAGCATTAAGAAAAATAAAGATCAAATTACAGTGAGCGTTCATTCAAATTCAGAGGGGATCGCCCACTTTTTGTCATCGGTAAATCGGCTAAACAACATCCCTTCAAGAATCTGAACCGTCATCCCTCCCTGTGTACTAAAGGTCATAAAAATCAGCCTGGAGGGGTTCAGACTAGTTCAGTGAATAGTGAGCCAGAGTTCGTTCTGAAAGTGAAAAGGCATTTAAAGAGCTTAAACTTGCCTATCGAAGCACCTCTGGTCTTAGACAATGCACCTACCCATCCTGACAAACTGACTAGCAACAAAGCTGACATAAAAATATTTTTTCTTTCCCTAATTTGACAAGCTTAGCCCAAACCATGGACCAATGGGAGATTGAATCGTTAAAAAGGAATTATAGACGGAAAATTTCTTTCCGAAATTTTGAAACATTTGGAAAGCTAACACAACGTTGCTTGAAATTGTGAAAAAAAAATTAATATCAAGGTCGTGATTTATAAGCCAGCTACGGCTTATGAAGAAATTCCGGCTTCTACTTTCATGAAATCATGGTAGAAACTTTGGAAAGACATTGAGAAACTTGTTGCCTCTTTCAAAAGACAAATTTGCAGAAACAAATCTATTCCAGATCTTACTAGAGTATTACAATTCCAACCTGAAGACATTGAGGATTGGATAAACTGAGACGGGGATCTTGAAAATAAGCTATTGACTAATGAAAAAATCATATCATTAGCTACTAAAGAGGACACAGAGAAAAATGAAGAGGATGAGAGTGGTGTTGAAGAGATGTCTCATAGTGAAGCCAGAAATGCAATGGAGATGGTACTGATGTATGTTGAACAGCAACGCAGTTCAACTGCTCCAGACGTTCTAATCATGAAAAAATTTAGATTTGCAAAGTACTGTAAAAATTGAAAAACAAAATAAAATATCACTGCTATATATTATTACTGTAATATAGATCCCTTTTCCGGCTCTCAGAAGCGATGGATTTTGATGAGCAAGGTATCAAAAGAAAAAGCATTTCATGGAGAAGTGATGAATCCTAATTTCTATTCTCAAATTCTTACTAGGGCTTAAATAAAAATTATGAAAAAACTGGAAGGTTTCAAAATTCCGAAGATGATGAGTTTTTGGATCGAGACGGGATGGATCGCGTTTTAAAAATTTCGACGCGGGCATCAAAACCATATATGTTCCATTGGTCCAGTGTTTTAAAGCCCTGAAACCTACCGTTGTCCAGATAACGCACGGTATAGTTCCCCATGGGCCCTATGCCATCTTGTGTACGTGCCGCTGTCATGACAACTTTGTATCAATTTGAGTCTGTTTACAAAAACTTTTAATGAGTGGAAAATTATATATTGTTTCCCATGTCCAAACCTAAAGGGCACTGTTAAATATGAATACTACACATAGAAAATGGTATAGCTGAATCTAATTGCCTAACTGCTAAATTGGAGAGATGTTTTCCAGTGGGGTAAGCTAATTACTTATTAAGTATGAACTGTAACTTTAACCAAATGTGGGTGTTAAATAAACTTTTTTTTTAGTAATATTATATTGTTTACACAAACATATTTCCCTTATATCGCTTATACTTCTAATGTATTAGGATTGATATCTTATGCGAGAGTTATCGCTTGGGTATACTAGTAAGACTTAATCAAAAAATAACTTTGCTATCATTAATATTTGTACGTTGTGCATACTACATATTTTTCTACATTTACAAATGAATTTTATAATATAAAATAGTGTTATTCTACATTTCAGTTAATATTTCTCACTGAAATATCTAGACCTCGGATTAACTTGCCAAAATATAAACCGGCTAGAGATTCAGATCCGTGGTAGGCGTTTAATAGGGGTTCTACTGTACATAAATGGTGGCTACAGATTTGGTAGGCCTTATTCCTACAGCTGAAAATCAGATTTGATTTTTTTTTTTATTTCAATGAAGATTTTATACCAGAATTGGTATTATTAGGGTAAATTGTTCCCCTACATTTCTGTGAGTAGGGCATTCAGACCAATATCATACTTTTCAAAGTTGGATCTTCTAAATTTATATTTCTATTAGATGGATGGAATTATGAAGGCAACACTAAAATGGGTCCATTAAACTATATTACCACTGAACATTTTTTCACTCACTAGAAATGATTTTAAGATCAATTAAATTTTTAGAGTATACAAAAAGTCGGCTCAGTCAATCAACAAATTTGATTTTTGAGATTAATAATGTTTGAGAATAAGTCATATCTCATAAGTGAATTTATATATTGGAACAACAGTAAGAAAAATTAATCAAAAACCTACACTGACAAAACAATATTATGAATGAATAATAAAAATAAATTAATAAAATAGGAAACTGATGACAATAAATAATATATACGACATATATAATCAATCTAAACATTTAAAGCTATAATTAAATTAATGAAAACATAATAAAAATACGTGAATGAAAATTGTTAGTTTAACAATAAATGTTTAGTCATTTTATGAGTGTATCGTTTGAGTATATAGATTTGTATCGTTAACAAATATAGATTTGTTATAATTACAGATATCTTTTATCAGTGGGTTTTCACTGACTTTTTTTTTACCCAAATATGTAGCAGTTTGTGATAAAACAAATTCTTGAATTAAGGGTAGTTGTTAATTATTCTCATGCATAAGTTTTGGACTCTTTCGAGTTTTTTTGTAATTGGTTATGCAAGTTGAACTCCACACGGGTGATGCGTAAGTGATTTGAGAACGAATGACTGATTTATATAATAAGATAAGTTTGTTTTTTTGAGCTCAGATTGGATTTTTTTTATTGAAATAAGGGAACATTTTATAGATTATTTTTTTTGCTGAATCATTTTTTTTGTTAATGTGTTGGGTGAAAGTAAGAAAGCCTCAGATTTAGAGGGGGTGATTTTTAATTTCCAATTTAGGCAATATTTGTTGATTATTTTGAAGTTTTGTTGTAAACGCTTTACTATTGTGTCTATGCGGTAGGAGGATGTGTACAAGGCTGTATCGTCAGCATATAAGGATCTCATAACATTAGAGTGAGCCTCTCAAATATATGTTGAATATAAATGATTCATTCATGCATAAATTAAGCTGATCATGTAACCTTTGCGCATTTCCTTTTCCTTTTTGAAAACTTTGCTGGTTTCTTCTATTAAAAGGTTGTCTCCTAATTCGCATACAGTGCGAACTGAAGCACCCGGGACACATGCTTTGATAACTTGTTTTAAGACACCTAAAATATAAGAAAACATATAATTAAGTTTTTTTAAGGTGAAAAATAAAATAATGCTAAGTTTATAAACTAAAATAATTTTCTTACTTCAAAAATTAAATGAAATTTTAAACAAACTTTCGATGCCTATTACTTCGATCAGATACGATCAAAAACTCCAAATATTAATGAAATAGCTTTAAAAAAATATATTACAATATAATTATTTAAAGATGAAACAGAAAAAATTCATTTTTTTAGCTGTTGAAATGAAAATATAATATAATAAATATAACTGCGGACCACATAAGAATAAATTTGGGTGAATATAAATTTTACTGTTACAGCGATAAAATGTTGTTTTTTTTTATAAAAGGAGAGTATAACCGGTAATGGATAACCAGAAAAATTATTTTTTCTGTATGAAAATGTATACATAGATTGTAACATTCTAAAAATAATAAATACTGAAATAATATGAGTTAACTGGCAAGCTTATTTTAGCGAAATTCCTCAAAATTCACATACCATAGAGTTTTTAACTAAAAGAAATCAAGGTAAATAATTAATATTCATTTGGCCTATATTAGTAGTTTCCGCAATTCTGTCATGATATATTAAAAGGACCTAACTAAAAATAATTTTTTTTGAGTACCGGAAAAGAACTAAAAATTACACCTTTTTATGACATAACTCTACAGCTAATGGCTGGATCCAAATAATTGGTATTAAGACTTTCTGTCATATTAACAAGTTATAATTTATTAATTATGTACTTGATCTTGACCTTTGATTTGAGAATTTCTTAAATTAATAATATTTAAACTATCATTCCATCTTTTTTCCCTTTTATTTTCATTCCACATTTGTAACATTCATTACCCATAAACTTTCTCTTATCAATCAATTGATAATATTTTAACCTTGAATAATCCTTTAAATCAGAAGTTTACCAGTACTTAGTCAACACAGTTCTTCCCATGTGTCGTTTCTTAACACACTTTTGGTTCCAAGTTTATCCTTCTCCCGTTGCGAAAGCGTTACCAGTAATGATTTCCTCGCACTTGCTCTAGAACTCTGGGCATGTTATGTGTATCTTATCATTTTCATTTTTATACCTTCTTTTTTCCTTTTACTTGTTTTTCTATTTTTATTTATTTTTCCTCACATATGATGTTAACTTAAGCTAGCCAAGCTCGCTTTGTTTTCAAATAAAAAATATCAAAGCAATGTACATTGCTTCCTGCATATAGTCAAGTTTCTGCAAATACCATTATAATTTAATATGGAGTTAAAATTTTTTTATAAAACAAAAAAAACAAGACGTTTTAATTTCAATAAATTAATCATGAGCTGGTTTAAATAATTCAATTTATCAAATGTCATTTGAATACGCAATCGCTGTACTTATATCCATTAAAATTGAGAACTATTTTTTCCGACTGCATGTACGTCCAAAGGTGTCCTTTCTTCTTAACTTAAATGAACATAACTCAGCCAAAGTAAAGATTATCGAAGATTACCAACAGAAACAATGAATTTGTAAGTACGTTTAATCAATCTATAGTTTTTATAAAAGTGCTGCTACTGCTGATAAATATATAAAGCATTCCAAATCCTGTTGAACTAGAAAAACGATACTGGTAAGGTATATGTGCAAGACTTACAGATAGTAACAGTCCCTCATCTTTGTGTAATGTTATTTAATTATTGACTTTGTGTAAAGTTACTTAATATGAAGAAGACAATAAATTTTTTGAAGTCATTTATATCAATAAGTGGAACAGAAAGCTTGACAATAACCAAAATTGAAAAAAGGGAGGCTGTAGAGCAAACAATTTTATTTCTAAAACGATCCTTACATAAAGTTACTACAGAAGACACATAATTAAAACAAAAAAAAAAAAGAGAAAATTAATTATCTTTAAAATTGGTTGTTGCACTTCCTATAGTGTCTTTCTTCAAGTAATGAACAAAAGGAAGTTTGATAATTTAAAGTTTATAATTAATAAACAGACACAAGAGCGTATACTTCGAATTATTTAACAATATACCCAAAATATCATATGATAAAAAAAAAAAATTGGTAACATTGATAACATCAAAGGAATAAATTTGGTTGTACTTATTAGTTGAAAAACTGTTCAACAGTTACAATCAATCGGGTATCGCCTAACCAGATGATACCGACTTTGTTAAAGGAATCACTGACCATTGTTTCATCACACAGAATGTGAAAATACAGTTTATCAAATCTTTATAAATAAAGCATTTCTCAAGTAAATATATTTTATTCAAAACAATGTTAAAATCATGACACATTATCAGTGCCAGCTACCGAAGTTACCCAAAGGTCACCACACTAGCATTCTCTAGTGCTATTTGTGATTACTAATATGAATTCAATTATAAAATTTGTATTCATTGAAATTATTACTCCTTTAATTAGGCATTATTTAAAATTATTAGTGCTGTCAACTTGCGGTGGACTGGGGAAGTTGTACCTAAAGCAATAACCTAAATTACAGTATAGGATGAAACCTCAACTGAAAAGGATCTTTTGGGGGTTTGTATATCTCTTGAGCGAAAGGAAGTCAACAGGTGTGATCTAATTAAAGCAGTAATAATTCAAATTACGATAAGGTCCCGACCTTAACTGAAAAGAACCTATTGGGGTTTAGTTAATCTCTAGGACAAACATAATGAGCGGAAGTCGACAGCACTATTAATTATAAATATTCCAATGAATACAAATAATAAAATTGAATACAAAGCAGTTAGTTATCACAAATAGCGCTTGTGCGGCAACTTTCGGCAGCAGGGACTATAATGCGTTCCGATTGTAAAGTAGTACCCTTTATTCTTTACTGCTGCAAGATAATCAAGAAAAATAACATTAGAGATAGCTTAATTATTAATAATCAAAACACACAAATAAATAAATAAACAGTTTAAAATGAAACATAATTGATAATAAAGTTCTTAAGGTCTTACTAAAAACTGTTTATGGATGTTTATGAATAAATAAAAAACACAACGGCTGGAACAAAATTATATGATAAAACTAACAGTAAATTACATAGAAATAAAATATAATAATTAAGCAATACGGTCCAGACAAGCAAAAACAAAAGATAATTTCAAGAACTTAATTATCTTTAGAACCAAATCGTAATTGCTCTTTAAGACCGACAAAAAGAATAAACCAAACACAGTGGCCAACATGCATATAAGATTCGACAAATACATCTTGAAGAATTACTTCACTCAATAAATTACATGAAAAGTAATTTAACCCATAATTTGGCAAGAAATCATTCAAGTAAAGTTAACTTAACTCTCAAATCATTATTCTCAGAAAAAAAAATTCAGGTAGTAACTTCTTGAGTTCCTCTAATATAACTATTAATTTATAAGAAATGATAGTTTATAATTCCAATTGAAAGTTCTATAAACTAGTAAAATAAAGTCATAAGGGTAGCACATCAAAGTAAAAGTTTAAAAAAAACAACAATGAACTAACTTTAATAAAGACCCAATTATAAGGAAATTGTCTTTCCACTAATCCATTTTCTGTAACAATTAACAAGTAACTCTACACATTATTAAATAATGAGTTGGAGAAAGAAGTAATTAAAAGGAAGAGAGTACACAACAGGAAAAATAATCAGATATTAAGTTCACCAAGATAAATAACTATCACTCATTAATAATTATATCAACAGAATAAATCTACTAATAAATAATTGAATTATAATATATTCCCTACAGGGTAAAGTTCAAGTTTCGTAGGAATATAAAGTAATTCCTAGTAAAATCCAAGTTTATCCACATGGTACTTGAGCATAGCGCTAGACATTGGGATCCATATGGCTAATAGCTGAACTTCAACGGAGGGCCGAAGTTAAAAGGCAAATGCAAACTACAGCTTCATTGGCCTTGCTTTATTTCAACAATTAAACTAAACTTACGATTAACAATATCACCAGCCATCTTATATTTGGTAACAACCAAATCTTCAGCAATAGTCTTTTCGGATTCATCTTTGTCCGCCATGTTTTGAAGCCAACTGGTAATCTACTCAAGGAGCGCCAAAAGGGCCTATACGATAACTTTCGTATCACAATCATCAATTATAATTTTTTATTTAATGGCTATTTATTAAAAATTCTTTAATTTTTTTAAATCATCTACAGCCATTAAAATCAACGGAATTATTTTAATTTTTATATAATCATTTATTTCTCAAATTCAAATTACAAATGTATACAGAAATGCAACAACAGTAGGTTATTCCTAGTTCTGTATGGTTGCCGAATTGTGAACCTTCCTATCCGAAACCCCCCAAGAAACCTGTTTCCCTAACTGTCAAATTTTCTAATACAAACTGGACCCCCTAGTTTTGACTTTATTTATTTTATAGTGAGATCAAAAGCTTTGTAAATTTATCCTTCCCTTCTCCAGTAGTAAAATGTTATGTCCATCTAAATTAATTGGAAGTCATTCCAACAAAATATATGATATAGTTATTATGAATGACAGCAATAACTATATTATTGATTCAAATGGATGTCAGAAACCTATTGAAAAGGTAGGCCTTAAACAATTGATTTAAAAGCACGCTTTTTTTTTCTTTTTTTTGTCTTAGCTTATTTTGTTTGTTGTATGTGAAAAATTTAATTTTGAACACAAAACTTTCTTTTCTACACTTTTTTTTTTTTTTTTGTATATAATTTCAGACCAAAACATGTATCTTATTATTGTTGGAAAGAATTATAATTTGGTTTATTTCCTTAGCAATTAATCATTAAGAAAGGTGATTTCTTGATGCGTGACAGGTGCTTCAAGCGTGCAGAATTAGATTCAGCTTACCAACCTGGTTCTTAATTAGTTCCCTGACTACTTAGAGCATAACACCACTTCCTTATGTTATGCAGTAGTTTCATAGGAATAGAATTTTATTTGATAAGAGGGTATAATGAATTGTCGGATCTGTTCTTAAGTGTTTTAGTAGACCTCTTGAGAGATTAGATATTTCACCAATATCAATTGCCTCTAGTTATCAGTTTTTTTTTTTTTTTTAATGTTTTATTCACATAGATGTTGCTTTGCAGCTTTGACCAATACTTTGTTTTTGTGCTAAACCTGCTACTCTAAAAGAATGACCAATACTCAGGTAAGTTTTATTTTTATTTTGCAATCAAATTAGTATAAGTACTAACATAGTTGATTAAGATATTACAAAAATGGCATACTATTCCATTAATAAAGCCCATGAGTGATCGGCACTATGTTCTGTTCTATAATTACCGAGTTTCATTGATATAAATAAATTATTTGTTCAAAACAATATTTGTAACATTTCTTGTCTTTCTATTTGAATACCTTTGAATCTAGCTGTTATGTATCAGTTAAAATATATATTTTTTTTAACTGTAGTAGTTAAAATATTACTTGATGCGTCCTCTTCTAAATTCATTAGTTTTTCACACTGCAATACAAAAATACTTTTAGATAACAGCATATAATAATTTCATTACTAAGCAAACATCAATTAAAAGATAACTGCATGTTGTTAATAGTCTTGTTTTCTTCTACAAAATTCATCACTTAAATTTTATTTTTGTATTATTTCCTCTGCTTCTTTTGGAATAATAGTTGTGTGATACCATTTAAATGTTTACTTATGTAAACAACTTCATTGTCCATCACGTTTTATGTCTTAATTTCAAAATAACTGGCTTTTAACTTTATTCACATATATACCTATTTAATCCTTACTTTATCATTATGGATTTATTTACCACTATGAAAATAGTGTATTAATAAAATTCTGTTTATTTGTTTATTACTTTGGATTACAACTTATGAGAAGCATCTTAGTTTGTTAGCTTATTTTTTCTTTTTAAAAATCATTGTATATGTACACATGTCGAAATTCAAAGAAAAATTCCTGTTTTGTTATAGTCATAATTTGTACATTATTTAGTAATAGTAAATACAAAATGCTGAATATGAAAGGGAAAACTAAATCATTTTAATCCAGTGATATTTTTCACCTTTAAACTTCGTATCTGTCCCATTATTTCAAATGTTTGTATTCCTTAATATCTTTTGATATTTTTTTAATTATTTTTAATGGTTTATTTGAAATGATATTGTTAGGACTAACTGATAACTTAGATAAATTATTTATATTTTTTTTATTTATTTACAAATTATGAAAACAATTAAAATAATATAACTTTTCTTGTGAATTTATTTTTGTTTTTAAAGATTGTATAATATTGCTTATTTTCTGTTTCCTTTTACAATTTGATTAATCTTTTTTGCCTTTTTCTTTTTCCTATCATAGTCCTTCGACTTTCGAATTCATTCACATTTCTAAAAATATACAAACTTATGAATTATTATTGCCTTTAAAACCAGGACTAACCCAAACATTTTTAAAAAATAAGTGTACAGATAAAAAAAAAAATTGAATTTGTACCTGAAGTTATATTATTATCACCTTACCTGAATATTACTTGATTTTTATAAACTATACTGTTATCTAATCGGTTAATTATTATTATATAAAATTGTAAAGAACTATTTACAATAAATATTTGAAGATAGTGAACCTGAAGAATTTTATTGGTATTTAATGGGTATATAATGGTTTCATAAAATGTCCAAAATTATTGTGGAATAGTTAATGGCTATTTTCATCCTAACCATTAACAATGCTAAAAAAAAAAAAAAAAAAAAAATGTTTGCCTTACTTTATTAAACTTGAAAGAATTACGTTCTTATTTTAAAAAATGTATGATTATTTTATCTTTTATTTTGTAAAAATATTCAGGTTCATAAAAAAATTGTCCATTTGTAAATAACTTCTTATAAACTTATGAAGATTTTTAGAGCCAGAGAGCATATTGTTGGTTGTTCGTTGTTGCTACCACATGTTTTTAAAGAGATTTTTTCTGACATTTTGTAAGATTTCTGAATATTTTCTTGTTTAAATGGATTATATTTATATTGAATGATTTTTTCTTATGTTTTTACAAAAAATTTCAAGTTTTTCTGAAGAGCCTTGCATTCTTCTTCCAGAAATTATAAATACATGTTGTAGATGTTTGGATAGATTTTTCAACACTAACTGTAGCTCAGCACTGTTTTATTGCTTATGTAACTTTTTAGTTTTGCTGAAATTTATCGTCTTAGTTCAAATTTTTAATTTTTAATATAATGTATTTTTATGTATAATGGTCGTTTGTGTAATTTTTAGAAATGCATATCTGACATACAATTTTTCAGTAATATTTTATAGTTTCCTGTTTAATACCTTAAATAGTTAAATTTAAAAAAAAAGATTAAGTAAATCCTATTAAAACCATTTTTAACTTCTTATATCCTTTTTTTAGTTATGGTTTCGGGGAGTGAGGAATTCCAAGTTTCGCCATGTTTATGGCCAACCAGTCAAGCGAGAAAACTGTTATGACAATGTTAATATTACGAAAAATGCACACGACTCTCAGTTTTGTGCAGTTAATCCAAAGTTTATTGCAATAGTAACTGAAGTAGCCGGCGGAGGTGCTTTTATTGTTCTACCCCTTGAAAAAGTAAGTATGTGATTTATCAGATCTCATAATTTATATTAATCATTTAAATAATTCTTATTAGTGTAAGTTTTGTTGACCATATATATATAATTAAGGAAGAAGTTGGTCGGGAGGTGCAGTCGATGACAAATACACTAATAAGTATAACTTATTTATTCTGCGCCAACATTTCGGCCTAGGTTTTAGGCCATCAGGGCAGTACCAGTGACAGTAAAGAAATGGTAATAAACAGAATGACCAGCAAGATAAAAATATTTAAAGTATAAAAAGAAAAAATCTGTTAAGTGAAAAGAATTATGGAAAGATTACATGAAACAATAAATTACATTATATATGATATAATAAAATATATGAAAACTATTAATTAAAATGACTACTAGTATGAAAATTTGGAAGTATGTAAAGCATATCGAGATAATTATAATATTATAAGTTTTATAAAAGATTGCAATGATGTTAAAAAATGGCTAATGAAAATAAAAACAATATATTAGATTAATTGATTGAAAATTAAATTAAATTGAAATTGAAATAATGTGTTACTTATACATGATATAATAAAATATATTATTTTTAATTTAACGTAGGTATGAGTCACATACCACATTTAGCCAAATTTTTTTTTATTCTTATTGTTAAAGTTTTAATTTTCCTAATAGTTTTATTATAATTTCATTGTGTAATGTGTTTATGAAGAATGCTTCATAAACACATAACAATTCGATCCAAAATAATGATTTGGCTGACAATTCAGCAAAAAGCATCCATTAAAACCGTGTTTCTAAGGTTTTAAATATAACCACTATCTATTTACTTGTGTTATCATTAGAGACCAGATTTTATTGTGGTAAATAAAATGACAAATGTGCAGTTAAAAGCCCAAAGTGTGCAAAATTATGCATTAAGATCCGGAATGTGTATATAACACTTTAAACCTGCAATTTTTTGTTTATTTTTTAATATTAATACATGAAACCTTGTATTGAAGTTATAGCTTTTGAATTAAATTTATGTGTAACGTTTAGTAACTTGAGAAAAAAACTAATTCTAATGAATTATGATTAATCTAAATCTAAATGAAAAAGAAACAACCCATTCCATACTGAGAGTGCAACCATGCGCTCATCGAGTCCCTCCTCAATGACTGTTTGCGTGCCGATACGCTCATTTCCTTCAGTATTTATACTGCGTTTGTGCTTTCCCTTCATTCAGAGAAGCCTTCCTCGCCGATTCATTATATCAGAAAGGATTTGAAAACCAAAAGGAGGTGACCATTTTGAAATATCTTTCAAAGTTAAGAAGTAAAACTTAATTAGTAAAACAAATTAACAAATTTAATTTTAGTGAAAAAACAATAATGGGTTTTTGTAATATTTTTAACTTACAATTAGCAAAAGAGGAAAGTAGTTTATGTTAAAAGGCAATAACAGTAATAGCTGAAATTTTTCGTGTATTGCACGGTATATTCGGTAAGTTCAGTAATATGGCCATCGTATTGAATGGGTTAACCTATGATAGGTTTAACAAAGATAAAAATAATAAAATTAAATAAATATTTACATACAAACCTTTATGTATTTAATATAAAGAAGGAGCAATTCTGACTTTCCAAGTTGTTTATTATGTGTTCACTTCACATGTCTAAAATAGCAACATCAGCGTTTCAGGGACGTGCACCCATCATCAGGACAATTTTTTTTTAGCTAGTATATTTATAAATATATTATATATAATATATATTAATATATAATATAATATATAAATATATAATATAAATGTATAACATAGAATAGTATTTAGAAAAGCAATATAGATAAGCATGAGCTGATGACTCCTTTTGAAACCGTTGTGACAAAATAGAATCCTATAAATAAATATACACTAGTTAAACGAAAATTGTCCTGATGTAAGGGGGGGAACATCTCCGAAACGTTGATGTTGCTTTTTTAGGCATGTGAAATGAACACATAATAAGCAATTTGGAAAGTCAGAATTGCTCTTTTTTTTATTAATTATTTGGACTTCCTAAAATATTTGAATAAAAAAAAATACATATTTAATATAGAAATTTAGGTTCAAATGTTCGATTGTATTCTATTAAAATCAAAATTGTGGAATTTAGCACAAATAGAGCGAAACTTGCAATTTTGTGCAATATAATATTTTAATCAGTTGACATGCGCATGATGGTATAGAAGGATCAATTTAAATAGGGATTGATAAATTATTTTCAAACTAATTAATTATTTTAAAACTAATTAATTTCAATTGCAACATTTAATCCATAAATGTTTTATAATTTATATTGCATTTAATTTAATATGTATAATAATACCGAACTGTATTTTGAATTGCTTATTTATTTATTTAATTTTTGTGTCTTTTAGAACTGAAGATGAATGTATAGCATTCGAAACTAGTTTTCAATAAAAACAAAATTATAGGAGTGGCAAATAATTTATCAATCCCTAATAAAATTTTAATATATTATTCCTGAATCGGATAGATATTTGGCTTTAAAGGTATTGGACATAAGCAAATAAAATGTGCAATAATATGAAAATCTGGTCTCTAATTGCCATCATAAAATGGATTGGACTTTGTCTATCACTCCACCACAGAAAATTTTTCTCAAAAATCTTTGCATTTCTCATAACTCTAACTGCTAATTATCCCTAATGTTTCATAAAAAAACAGTTTGCATTTCATGAGAACAAAAGGTTCCTTAGAAATAAGGGACTATTGTATTATTTAATAGTTATAAGATTATTTAAATTTTTTATTTTCTGTATTGCAGACAGGGCGTGTGGATTTCAATGCGTATAAAATATCTGGACATTCAGGCCCTGTACTGGATATTAAATGGAACCCTTTCAATGACAATGTTATTGCTTCATGTAGTGATGATTGTACCGTGAGTAATTTATATATATTTATTTTCTTAATTTTTGATGATAGTCTAGTTACTGGCGTGCGTCATTAATGTTTAGCTAAATTTTTTTGGATAGTTTCAAATATTAAGTCCTATATTAATAGAATTTAGTTGAAATATGTTTCTCGTTACTTCACAATAATGCACTTAGAGGTCATCTTCAGGCAAATGGTTTACCTAAAAATGCCTTCAATTTTATTTGAGAATAGACTGGTATTAATATACTACCATTGATAACACAGGCCAACAAAAAAAATGTCTTTCTTTTTTTGTTTGCCTATACTTTTAGTTCTAATCAGAAATTATAGAAATTTTTGTTAAAACTTCCAAGGAAACAAAATATAATCCGAAATTCTTCAAAAATTATAACACACCGTGGTTCATTTGAAATCAAACCATTCACAATGACATGAATATCCAACTATTGAATCTTGCCTTCACGGCAAATATACCACATTTTACCCTTCAGCTCATTATCATCCCAATCCACTTGTGCAATCAGTTTATACCTCCCGGTTACTTGGTTGACCTGGACGCAGGCAGAAAAGATAATGGCCCAGAGATCTTATGATTCGCTGATACCATAGAACTCAATTCAAGTACCTCCTAGGTATAGGAAAATGTGCCCATTTGTTAACAATTTAGCATTATTACACAATTATATTTATCTTTTTTTTTGCTTTACTCAGAGATACAGATAACTATGTCCTAGACCAGGGGTTCCCAGAAAATGATGCATGTACCACTTCACTGATGGGACGCAAATAAGGAAACAAATGCCTTGGATAAAATCATCTTTTTATTTTTTATTTTATGAATACAAATCTTTAATACTAATACCGTAAGATCAGATATTGGTATGCCTAGTTATCTTAAAAGTGGAAGTAGTACGCAGTGACATAAAGTCTGGAAACTTATGTCCAGACTCCAAATAACTCATTTAATAAAAATCCTATATGGTCTAAACTTTTTATATTTATTTTTCCTTAACTAGTTATTTAACATTTCTAAACAATAAATAATAAAAATTTTATTCTTTTTACTGCTGTTTTTATTCATTTTATATTTTTTATTCTATATTCTAATAAAAATGTTCATATCCATAAATGTGCAAGACCATTTATTAAAATAACCAATGATAAGTTACATTTTTCCCAATATTTATTATAATTATAGTAAAGTAATACTGCGGAGCAGTGCAAGGCTTGACCTTGACCAGGTGTTACGTGTCTAGCGCCTTAGCAACCAACCGTCCAATGCTGAGTTGTTTTTAGGAGCTTAACATCACAAAATAATTATTTCTGATTAAAAAAAAAAATTCCATCTTTTTTTTTATCCGGACTTTGGACCAGCATTGGTAGAATTAAAATTATTTATTTTTTAAAAATTAATTTATGTTGTTAATAATTTTGTTGTTTGTGATACAACTTAAAACATGGCAATAAAAATAATGGTGTATCACATATTTCACAAGAGATTTGACTGAGGGACTTGACCAGGTAAAAAGGGTTCACCCTAAGCAGGTATAAAAGGTCTGAAGAGGAACGGACAGAAAGAAATAAATTGAAAAGGAGGCACCTGCAATATCTACTGGCAAGTCAAAGAGCCTATTAGTTGATTTAGCAACCGCTAGATGCCGTTTCTGAGGCACACAGATATGTGAGAATAGCAGTAATTCAAAATCAGAGGTCTGTGCTAGTAGCAATGGAAGGGCGCTCGCTTCAGCGCACAGATTTATTTTAGTAGCACTGGCGCAGCACTGACTTCACCGCACAGATCTGTGTTAGTAGCAGCGAAAGGGTTAAGAACCTCTGGATTAGATAAATATTAAAGTGAGTTGCATGCATTTAAAAGAACACTAAGTCCACTTTCGTTCGGTGAGTTGTAAAGTTTGGGAAATGTGACATAGTGTCATATAGATAGGTACCTCCGAGGTACAGATTTAAATATGTATTTAGGCCTTTGCCTGCGAGTTTTCTTCAAATAAAAAAATAAAAGTGCCAGATAAGGAGTTTTTCTTTTTATGTATATGTAGTGATAACTTTTTTTGTTATTTATTTATTAATATTTATTTTTAGATAAAACTGTGGTACGTACCAGAAGGTGGCTTGTCTTCAAACGTGACTGATTGGATTGTCGACTTACACGCCCATAAACGCCGGGTCGGCTACATTGAATGGCATCCTACTGCTGAAAATATTATTGCTAGCGTGGGATTCGATTACTTGGTTTGCTCTTTTTTATTATTTAAAATATCTATTTAAAGTAATTATAAATAGCATTATGATTACCGTTATATCATTAGTTCTTGTTTTACTATTCAGGAATAGCTCAAGGTTACTTCTAAAGTTCACATAGCCTTTCCCCACTCCAGTGCCTTGATTAAACTTTAAACCTTTCATTCTGGAAAAAACATTGCTCTCATATTTTTATTATTGTAATTTTCATCACTCCTAGTATGGGGTTTTTTCAAAATTATTTTTTCTTTTTGAATAAAAATCGAAAGAGGAAGCATGAGTGGAGGGGAATCAGCAGGATGAATGTTGAGATAGTTCGCATTTCTATCCCCACTACCTCCCCGGTAAACTCAGGTTAGACAAAATCTACTCATAGTTAAGAATTTCTTGATATTTTTTGAGTTTTCAGTATTTGTGAAAGAGAGAGAAGAGAACTTAATGATTTATCTTAGTAAGTTGATCATTTTTTATGGCGCCTAAACCTGTCTACTTTCGGGAAAATTTATTCATTATACAAATTAATGATTATTATGAATGTTGAATTACACTGATAGTCGATAGCTCTTACATAATCTATTTATAGTAGTGGTTTGTTTATGCTGATTCAAAAACATTTTTTTTTTTTTTCAAGGTTATTATTTGGGACGTTGGAAAAGGAGAGGCTTTGAACATAATAGATTGCCATACTGATGTTGTACACAGTTTTTCATTTAATAGAGATGGTTCTCGAATCGCAACTACTTCAAAAGATAAGAAGCTGAGAATAATTGACCCAAGAACAGGATTGGTTATATCAGTAAGTTATTATATTATAATATTATTTAATTTAAGCACATATGTTTGAATTTTTTTTTTCAATGTTTTTCTTTAGTGAATTCATTATATATGTTTTCTGTGATTATTATCTAGTTTCCTCTCTTATTGAAAAATAATTCGAGCATCCACGGATATCTTAGTTTTTGACTATTCAACTCTTAACGATATTTACAAATACAGCTAACATTAATGCATCGAAATTTCCAGAATTGCATTAAAACTTTTCAACCATACCCAAGCAGAATTCACACCCAATATATCTGAGATTTTATATTACACTTATGTATAAAAAAAAAAAAATCTAAATATGCAAAGCAAAATATATTAATTATCACAGATTTTTTAAAAATTAAAAAACCAAACAAAAACATTTAGACATTGATGACTAAATTACCAGGGTTTTGCGTCTTAAAGCCCAAATAAAAGATTTTCTGTCTGTGGCTGGATTGTGGTTCTGTGATCTCTTGTAGTCCTGCTTTACCCCTAATATCTTATATGGGGACACAAACTTTATTCAATGGTCTCAAGGCTGAGTTTGAATAATCTAAATATGATTGTGAACAAGTTTTTATTTCTTATTTTTTTTTCTCTCTGTTTTAAATATATTTATTTATATTATATTATTTATGTATAGTATGAATGTAAACTAGTTAGCACTATTACTTATTACTCACAAGTGGTAGATTGCAGCACTTTCAGTTATAATTGTCGAGAGGAGAAGGCAATCGATAGATTATATGTAGCTTAAAATCACAATGCTTTTATTTACATTATACATATCAATTACATTTTAAATCTCTTTAATAAAGGCTTGCTGGATACTTGGAGGTTCATCTCAAAGCTTATACATAATGTATCGTTGGATTGCAGCTAAAAGTAATCAACTGACATTTTTACGAAGATGAGCTTTGTTATTACCTACTTGTGCCTGAACCAAATTAACTAATAATTTTATAATTTTGTCAATATTCAAACTTAAATTTAGTACAGGCACAGGTAGGGATAGCAACAAACCTCATCTTCTCAAAAATGCCGATCATTTTTGCCTCCAATCCGACGATATAGTGTTGCTATATTATCATGCAATGTTAAAAAATTAATGGGGCATGTTACTAGCTCATTCGGCTCCTCTTATTGGTCAATGAAAGAGATTCAGGATGAGTCCAAGTTATGTGAGAATTGTCACCTATTGCTTTTGTCACCTAAATACAAGCACACAGAATTTGATTCATATGTAGCTTATTAATGTTATAAAATAAGACAAAATTGATCTTTGTTATATACAGTCCACCCTCGATAATTTGAAATTCAAGGTGCCAGAGAAAAATTTCAAATTACTGAGAGTTCAAAATAATAGGAGTTTAAATAATCAAGAGTAAGGGAGGAAAAAATTCAAATGAACGAGTTTTATTAAAAGTGCATGGCATTTATTCAACATGATCTTTATTTTAAAATGTACAAAATGATAAACAAATATGGTACATATATGAAAAATATAAAATTAAAATATTACAGTTAAATTTTAATTTGGAGATACTTCCGGTGACACAATCTTTATTTTTGAAAGTCTTGGGCAAAGTAGATGGTAAAGTTCCGAACTGTTTTGCGACATCTTTTTCCAAAGATCCACTCTCCACAGTCTCTCCACAAAGAAACCTTTTTTCATTAATTGAAAGACACTTGTTCTTTCTAGAGCTCATTGCAATTCCACTGAATCAAAATCACGGTTTGAATTAAACGAGTATAAAAGTACACTGCAGATGAATTATATCATTGAGTTTGGAGTGAGTTTTGGTTGACCGTAGATAACTTAAGGAAGAAGTTGGTCGGGGGGTGCGGTCAAAAAGTAATACTTTGATAAGTAATACTTATTTATTTTGTGCCAATGTTTCGGTCTAAGTTTTAGGCCATCTTCAGGGCTAAAAGAAAAAACAAAATAACAACATTGAAAAACGACAGAGGCAGTACCAGTAACATTAAAAAATTATAAAAAACAGAAATTACAAGTAAGATAGAAAAAGTATGAAGTATAAAAAGAAAAAGATGACACTTTGTAACTTTTTCCAATTTAGTATCATCTTTTTTCTTTTTATACTTCATACTTTTTTGTCTTACTTGTAATTTCTGTTTTTTATTATTTTTTAATGTTACTGGTACTGCCTCTGTTGTTTTTCAATATTGTTATTTTGTTTTTTTCTTTTAGCCCTGAAGATGGCCTAAAACTTAGACCGATTTATCCTTCTATGCCATCATGCGGATGTCAACTAAAAACACATTGAGTTTTTCAATTTATTGAATATTTTTCAAGGGACCGGGAAAAACTTCAAATTATCGAGGTGTTAAAATTATCAAAAGTCTGACTGTATACACTTGCTTCTTCATAGATCATTCAACTCCAGTGATTATTAATTTAGATTAAATTTTTCATTTCCTATTTTCACTTTTATTTTATATATATATATATTGTATTTGTAACTGCGTTGCACCACATCTAGCAAATTTGATGTTCTTTCATGTCTTCAGTGTAGGTTGGATAACAAGGAGGAGGGAAGAGATAGAATTAATGGATTGGGGTAATTTTGAGTAGAAGAATGAAATGTGTGGAGTATTTGTCGTGAATGTAAGATTTTATTGTAGGAATGTCCATGTTATTGTATACAGCGTGATTAGAAATAAACCTTGGGGCATTTACAATTTTTCTAAGAACTTTGGATTGTGTTGTTTGTATCTTGTGTCTATGGGCGTGTTTTGCTGGACAGCAAAGTTCTGCTCCGTATGTCCAAATAGGTCTTAGTACTGATAAATTATGCTGTATAATTAATTAAAAATTGTAAGGAATGTAGAATTTGTTTAAAATAAAAAATATTAAAATAAATTATCTGTTGGATTAACAAGTAATTATCGTGGATCTACATAACTTTTTTTAGTCCTATTTTCCCCAAATAAAATAGATTATTGAACTAGGTCGAAGGTTGGCAATGAGAGGCAGGATTGCGTTTTCTATCTGTTTAATAACCCCTACAGCTCAATTATGGAAGTTTTGGAGATGTCTGATATATTTTTTTCCTCTAAATTTGAGCATCTCCAGCGGCAGAACGATAGCATAAAGGTTTGGGTGAATTCCAGTCAAAATTTCAGCATTTTTTAAAGTTTTGCATATCTCTAAAGCTGTACCAAATTAATTTATATGGTTAAAAATTTATATTTGAATTGAGTTGGTGTTAGGGAAGAATTTTTTGGGCATTTCAACTTGGTTCCCCCATCCTCTGGGGTTTATCAATTTTTTTAAAATATTTGTGTACCTCTAAAACCTCTCCAAATTGAATTAGGGGGCTGGAAACCTGTTGCATTTGAAAATAAATTAAATTACCTCTAAAATAATAGAAGTTTCATGGAAATCGGACGAGTATTAGCAAAGATATGGCTATTTCAACTGTTTCAATACCTTTTTAGTCGTATTTTCCTCCAAATAAAATAGACTACAATGGATCGAAGGTCAGAGGTGAGGGGTGCGATTGCATTTTCTATCCATCTTTCTATCATAACCCCTAGAGCACGATTATGGAAGTTTTGGAGATGTCTGATATATATTTATATATATATATATATATATATATATATATATATATATATATATATATATATTTTTTTTTTTTTTTTTTCCCTCCCCGCTGCATTTGAGCACATCCAGTGGCCCTCTTTGGATCAAATGAGCTGAAATTCGGTATGTAGGGTTTTCTTCCAGTGAGTTTGTACCCTGACTCCCCTCTCTCCTCCCCCAGGGTTTTCTGTATCGATATTCAGCGGGGAGACAGAACAATATAATAAAAGTATGGGTAAATTTTGGTATTTTAGGGAACTTCCTTTTGCAGGTCTCAACTTTTTTCTCACTCCCCCGTTTTTTTTAATATTTTGTATTTTAGTAAAAATACAACTTTAGTGATGGAGCTCTGCTGCTCACTGATTTTTTTAAATTAATAATAATTTTAATTAGTTGATAGTTATTATTGTAATCACTATTTTACTGTTAAAAGTATAGCTATATGTTATTTTCTTTTAGGAAGGTATTTGTCACAATGGAAATAGATGCAGTAAAGCTGTATATTTGAAAAATGGCCTTGTGGCGACAGTTGGTTTCTCGAAACGTAGCGATCGTGAATTGGCCATTTGGAATGAGAATTCGTTAGTAACTCCTCTTGCTAATGAATATGTTGATTCGTCTTCTGGAATAATTTTTCCATACTTTGACTATGATACAAATATTCTATTTTTGGCTGGAAAGGTAAGTGTTAGTTCGATATTAATATTAAGTATTAATTTTAATATTAACATTATTTTATAATAGTGTAAGTTCTCTTTGTGATTTTAATTTTTTTTGGGGGGGTATCAGTCGTAGATATTCAACATATAAATAAAGTAATTAGTTTTTGTTTTATTTATTCTGATAGCTGGTTTTGGTCATCTTCGGTGCTAGAGCAGGTCCTGAATACTTCCCATTTATAGGGATGGTATAACTTTACAATCGGGCCACATTATCACTGTCTGCTGCTGAAGTGCTTGCACCGGAATAGCATTGTCTAGTGCCATTTGTGCTAACTAATTGCTTTGTATTCAATTGTAGCAATCGTTTTCATTGGAATTATTGCCACTTTAATTACAAGTATATATTATTTAAAATTATTAGTGCTGTCAACTTCTGGGCAAGTTGCAGTAATAATTTTAATTATGGTAAGGCCGCAACCTCTACTAAAAAGGATCTTTTGAGGGATAGTATATCTCTGTAGCGAGCGGAAGACGACAACCATGAACTAATTAGAGCAATAATAATTGAAATTATGTTGAGGCCCCGACCTCAACTGAAAAGAATCTGTTGGGGTTTTATTTATCTCTTGAGCGAACTCAGTGAGCAGAAGTTGACAGCAATAATAATTTTAAATATTATGTAATTGAAGCAGTAATAATTTTAATAATTCCAATGAATACGAATATTACAATTAAATACAAAGCAGTTAGTTAGCACAAAAGGCGCTAGGGAATGCTAGTACGACGACATCCAAATAATTGGGGCAGCAGGCAGTGATAATGATTGTAAAGTTGTACTTAGGGATTGATAAATTATTTGCCATTTCTATAAATTTATCAATCCCTAATTAGATTGATCCTTCTATACCATCATGCGGATGTCAACTGTAAAGTTGTACCATTTATTTTTAATTTGATTGAAATTATCATTCACTGAAAAACTCGGAAATTTATAATACTTATTTGCTCAGTCCCGATATTGGCTTACAGCACACAAATACACGGATAAGCAAAAAAAAGTAATTTCCTGAAACTACTAAAATTTAAATCACAAGGAACTAAGACTTATTAAAGCTACTCCTTCCTAAATTTTTAAATGGAGAGGTTTCTTCCTTCAAATGTGAAACAACTGTTACTTAAAATAGAAACCTACCACTCTGCTATCTCTCGAATGGCTCATTATAAATTCCATGAAAGGCTTTGAATCGCCCTTCATTTGTCATCAAAGAACTTCCTGAAAATATAAATGCCTATTTCTAAGAAATATTTACGGATGCTTGGAAATGAAATGATTGGATTATTTGTAGTATTTAAAAATTAAAAAAATGTATTAAATCATATTAATTCCGTAGATCTGTTAAGAACAAATCTCGCATTACACTCTGATCATTACAATCTTATTTCGTTAATAAATATAGTTGTATCTTATATTTTTTTTATTTATAAGTATTTATATTTAGTTTTATAAATATGGGCTAAAATTTTGTTTATATTTATAGGGGGATGGAAATATCAGGTATTACGAAATAGTTGACTCAGCTCCTTGGGTTCATTTTCTCAATCAATATCTTTCAGGTTTACCTCAGGTTTGTTATTTGTTTTTTTTTTACATTTTTATTAATGTTATGATGTTAAAATATATTTTTATTAATTATATGATGATTTTTGATCAGAGGAGTTTAGGTATAATGCCAAAGCGGGGGTGTAATGTGACTCAGTGTGAAATATTTCGCTTCTATAAACTCCATACTACTAAACCATTGTGCGAACCAGTATCTATGATTGTACCAAGAAAGGTAATATATTTTTAATTATTTTTATTTCAAAAGCCTTAAAGTGAATAAGGACTAAATTGTATTAAAATAATTAAAATTTATAGAGTGATCAATTCCAAGACGATTTGTATCCTGACACTGCAGCACATGTTCCCTCAGTTTCTGCCTCGGACTGGGCTAACGGTGTTAATAAGCCTCCTATACTTATGTCAATGAAGACAGGTAATTTATAAAAATATAAACTTTGTATAATAAGTATATAATTTTATTTGCCTTTTCTTAATTTTTTTTTGTATGGAACAGGTGTCGCTGTAAAAACGCACAAACCCAAAATTTCAACCGCTGCTGAAAATTTAAACAGCGGTTCTGTTGGTAATAAGTATCACATGAAAATGGCGTTTCTGAGTCAACAAACGATACCCGATTACAGACCTCTTGATGTAAGCTGTTTCACATTATTTGCAATTTGTAGATGTAATAATTTAAAATTGAAATAGAACTATTTTTTACCATTCAAACTTTTTTTTTTTTTATCTGTTTCAAGACTTTATTTTTTATTATTGCTTTTGAAACTTGTGAACCTGGACAAAAATATGTTTTCAGTATTTTGATCTCATTGCAAACATTTAAAAAAAATATTATGTATTGATGGTTGACCTATTTAAATCCAGGCGCGATAGAGTAAATATATTCATTTTTTGAAATTAATTGCCGATGGACTTACTCAATGTGATAATTTGGAGAAAAATAGTAGAAACAAATTATGTATGTTTTATATAAAATCGGTATGTAGCAACAGGGTGAAAAAAAATTCATAAAGTTCTCGAAGTGTTTTTTTCACGTTTAATATGTAAACGAAAATTTCAATAAAAATAGTATGTAATAGCATCGGTCAACAACTTTTTACAAACAAAATTATAGAATGCGAAATATATCTATTTTCAGAAATTTTATTACAGAGCTTTTAATTATAACAGGAACTTGTTTTGGGGCTTAAAATATGGCTTTTGTCAATGCTCATCTATAATAAAAATTTAATGCAAAAAAAACTTTCCGGAAATTGAGAAAATGTAAAAACAGGATTTAAAAAAAAAAATATTTGAATAAGGGCCAAAATGATCTTATAGCCATTTTTGAAAGCACTATTTGTTCTGGAGAAGTTTCTCTATACCCCTATTTTCATGAAATATATGTGAGGTTCTATTAAATACTTATAAAACGCGTTTGAACTTAGGGCTCTCTCTCGCTCCGGTCGTTAGTGGTGAGGTAACGTCTGGGAAGTGGTGAAGGGAGGGTTCTCTCTATCACTTTTCTCGCTGTCAGCGTGTCCTTTGTCACTTCCCCTGCGCTACCTCGCAACAAGCGTCCAGAGCGAGAGAAGACCTATGTTCTAACATGTTTTTTTAGATGTTTAATCGAACCTTGCATATATTTCATGAAAATAGGGTTGTAGAAAAACTCCTCAGAAACAAATAGCGCTTTGAAAAATGGCTCTTTGACCATACTGGCCCTTATTCAAATAGTTTTTCTAAAACACCTGTTTCTACATTTTCTCAATTTTAAAACTCATGTTTTCCGTATTTTTAAATGCTATTACACACTATATATATATATATATATATATATATATATATATATATATATATATATATATATATATATATATATATATATATATTTTTTTTTTTTTTTTTTTTTTTTTTTTTTAATTCACATCTTAAACATGAAAAAACTACTTTTTGGCACCTTTGAGAATTTTTTCATTATGTTGCTCCATACCAATTTTATCTAAAACATACTATTTGTTTCTCCTAATAATTATCAGGCCTAGGGACTAATATGATAAATCAAGAAGGATATGGTCCGGGTTGCAGTTAAGAATAATATAAAAAATGATGGGAACTATTTATTAAATTTCGAAGTTTCATCCACTTTGTAGGTCTTCTTCAGGGCTATAAAGAAAAATACAAAGGAGTATTGTAAGAGATTAAAAAAAAATATAGATAAATAAACTGACCTAAACACGAACACAGAGAAAAATAGAAATAATAAGAATGTTAAAGATGAAACCAATAACTTATATAATAATGAGTTTAAAACAGGTGAACAATATACTGAAAAAATAAATAAACTGGTAAAATAAAAATGCTAAATAATAACAGTAGTAAAAATAAATAACTGATGTTATTACTTTTAACAAAAAGTTAGAAAGGAAATAATCAAAGAATTAAGTGGAATTACCAACTGGAAATGTTTAACCACTTTTAAACCCACGCAGCTGAGGCTCATCTGTTTTTCCACAGTCCCACGCTCCTTGGTCTCCCATTCAGTTTTATCCCACCGTCCCTAACGATTTTTTTTTCTTTTCCAAGTAGTGACAGTTGGCTTGATTAGTCTGAGCATTCAAGCAGTGTTCTTCGTCCTTAAATCGACCACTGCGTTCTTTTCTTATTGATTTTTTTATTTCATCTTTAATTTTTGAAAAATATGAGCCCGGCCATATGGTATTTTCACAAAATCGTGTCCGTACCAAGAGTGTTTATCGGAGCTCGGGAAATCAACCAAAACAAATTAAACAGATTAGTTTTCATTTTATTGCTTTATTTTCGTTTCGACTAAACCATTCCACTATTTGAAAAATGATGAAGATAAAAAAACATCATGTGGAAATGGACTTTTAAAAAACATTTTTTCATTCAGCAACTAATCGTCAATTTTCAACTCAATTTTACAGTTTAAATTTAGGTAGCTATGTTCTAATTTCAGAGATTCATCGTACTATTTTAAAGATATTATGGTGCTACTTATCTATCTTGTACCTAATTTAAGCATGTTTAATTTGGGATATGTTTATTAAATTTGGAAACTGATTTATTATTACGAGTAGTATTTTAACTTTTCTTCCCCCATACTTTTTCTCTGAATATTACTTCCAAAATGAGGAGTCAACCTGTATTCGAACAAATACTATATTTAATCCAATGTAGAGAAGCGATAAAAATTCTTCCTTTGTTTCAACTCTCTTAATATTCATCTTTAGCTCTGTAATGACTATGGTTTAGAGTGTAAGATTCACTCCACCTATGCCAGTCATTCCTGCCCGTAACCATTTTGGTTCATTATTTTCAATATCAGATCTTTGTTATTGGCCAAGAAAATTTTTTTTTTCATCCTTCCTACCTTCAAAATTTGAGATTTTATGTTTTCAGATAGGTAGAATCCCAATATCTAACAAAAAAAAAATCTACTGGACCGATTTTCTTGAGATTTGGCAACAAAGTCACATGCCATCTCAGAATGACCCTCGGAACTCGACATTAACACCCGTCTTTTTGTGTCAGAATGGCAGCTGATTAGAGATTTTATAAGCCTTTAACTCGGCCATTTATAAAGATAGAGGGAAAATGTAAAGGAATCGTATTCCAAGGGATTAAAAAAAAATTTTATATAAGGTAGTTTGGTTTATTATTTTCATTAATAGACCTTATAATTGTCCAATAAAAAAACAAAATGTTTAACCTCCTTCCCCTCTCTTTCAAGATTTGAGTTTTTAAGTTTCAAGATACATAGAATCCAAATATCGAATAAAAAAATAGTCAATCCAAGTGTAATAAAGTTCACTAAAAAAAAAAAAAAAAAAAAAAAAAAAATGGTTAAATTGTATTAGCTGAGATATAGAGCGATGAACTTTCTAGACTAACTTCCCAGCGCTACAGACCAGCATGGCCCTTGACCTCCTGACTTATCAATTGTGGACTCCTAGCTTCCTCGTATCTCTCTACTTCATCCGTTCTTGTATTATTTCTCTACTTCTTCCAGCTTCTTTGTCTTCCCTTTTTCTTTTCTCACTGAAGTGAACCTCCAATATTTTCCTCTGTACCATTTCACCCTCTGATTAAATGTCCTGCCCATCTTAGCGTACTAACTTTGATACAATTTCTTATGACACACTCTCAATTTACAGCGATTATCTATTGACAAGTACCAAATTTCTGCTCTATAGATGCCTACTGCTTAATTTCTTGGCTGAACTTGGCAGATATGCTTTATAAAGAAATTCTGCACATGTTCCTATGGAAACATGCAACTTTCCCCAAACATTCTAAACGCTCATTTGAAAGATAATCTATTGTCTGAACTATAAACCAAACCGATAGGAAAATCTTGCGAATGGGCAGACCTGATATTTTTGAAATACTATTTGGCAATAATAAACCATTGTGTAATCATTTGCAGCATTTTTTAAATCTTCTTTGTCTTCTACCTAATACGCTATTCATTCTAGTAATATTACAGTCCATGCCAGTCTTTGTTTCCTCAATCCACGTATCTCTTCCTTTCCTAAACTCCTATCATCCAGTTTATTCCAGTACAGTTATGACGATTCAAATCCCATCAGTTCTTAGTTCTGTTAAATTCCAACCATTTATGACAAAAAAAAAAATGAAATTATATAATTTTGACAAAAATAGTGCCTGCATAGCAAGACTTAACAAGAAATGATTATATGGCATTGGATACGGTATCTGTTTAGCAACAAATAGAAGCTATAGGAATTTATTAAGGGGTGCTCACAATCCTCTCATTTAGTATGATATGTATGTTATTTGTGTATAGTTTCATCAATAGCATGCAGTAGAAAACACTTCAAATAGCAGGTTCAGTATTGCAGACTTCATTGTATGCTAATGGCAGTGTCAATCTACTGAATGGCTGCCATATTGTTTTGTCAGCTTTCGTTTTGTCAGGTGTCAAAGTTTTAGATATTTAATTAGGGATTGATAAATTATTTGCCACTTCTATAAATTTGTTTTATTGAAAACTAGTTTCGAATGTTATACATTCATCCTCAGTTCTAAAAACACACAAAAAATTCAAAAATAAGCAATTCAAAATATAGTTTGGTATTATTATACATATTAAATTAGATTAATATAAATCAGTATTATAAGACATTTATGAATTATGAATTTAATTAAGACAAGAAATCAAATACATGTTGGTATTCACCAAGGTTTAAATGGATTATATCAAACAGAAAAGTTTGTACTGGTTTCATCTCGCATTGAACTAACAATGAACGAAGATAGGTAGGATGTTTATAGGTTAACGGTTTAAGAGTCCGGGTTTTTCAGTAATGCCGGTGAGTAATTGGTTTTTCTGTTATAGATGGGAATAAATTTAAGATTAGACTAATGGAGATATTTATTTGGTCATTTAAGCAAAAGCCCGGGCCATTTAACCGTTAACCTGTAAACATCCTACCTACCTTTCGTTCATTGTTAGTTCAATGCGAGAAGAAACCAGTACAAACTTTTCTGTTTGATATAATCCATTTAAACCTTGGTGTGTACCAAAATGTATTTGATTTCTTGTCTTAAATTCATAATTCATAAATGTTTTATAATACTGATATATATTAATCTAATTTAATATGTATAATAATACCAAACTATATTTTGAATTGCTTAATTTTGAATTTTTTGTGCGTTTTTAGAACTGAGAATGAATTTATAACATTCAAAACTAGTTTTCAATAAAACAAATTTATAGAAGTGGCAAATAATTTATCAATCCTTAATTAGATCGATCCTTCTATACCATCATGCGGATGTCAACTGATTTTAGGTATTTGTTTATGCGGTTAGGTATTTGTATTTGTATAAGCTGTTAGGTATTTGTATACTTCAGTAAAATTAAAAGTATGTTATTTCAATGGAGAAGCTGTAGAAGAGAATAAGAATGAAAGGCAACAAATGATGGACAAAGGAAGATTCACTTCTTTTTTTTTACAAAAAGTACCAGAAAATAAAAACAAATTTGAGTAAAACAAAGTTACACCATCTTACCACAGACAGAGCCACTTTATCTATTTAGGAAGATACGGTAATATTTACACTGGATCCGTCATAATACTGAATTGAGCATGTTTATCATACAGGATGTTTGTTAGTACTCCTTCTATTATAATGATATTGTATCTCTAAAACACAGAAATGTGGTTTGACGTATTAACGTATGACTAGTGCTATTATTTTATCTGTGGTAACACTGTTGCTATATCTATCCAAAGATCATTTTACATTATTTATAGGTTTTATTTCAATAATTGTATCCTATAATAAATAACCAATCATCCAAATTCAAGTTTGTAGAATGTCTTATTCAAATAAGTGCCAAAAGTTATTTGGAATTACCATAAAAATGAAATTGGTTCCTTCAATCTCAAATACAAAATACAATACAATAATTAATGTTATTATTATTTAAATTAAAAATTAAACCGGCCAATTGGACACGGTTTTTTTTATATTTTTTATTCAAATATAGACATTTCGGCCATCTTGAGACATTTTCAAGTCTGCAAGAAACAATATTAGTTTATTTAGTCAATATATATATTTGTTTTGATATAAAAAAGAACTATTTATTAAATTCAAAAAATCACATAACTATTATTAATTTTATTTGGCTACCTGCCATATTTAATTAAAAAATATAATGTGCATTACATTATGTTGGCCAAATAAAATTAATAATAGTTAGATGTTTTTGTGAATTTAATAAACAGTTCTTTTTTATATCAAAACAAATACAGTCGAACCACTATATATCGGACATGAAGGTTCAATACAAAAAATTGTATATTTATAATTTAATAAGGGCATGTGTTAAAAATATGCAAGCATGCATACAAATTAATTTATTTTTGTTTTCGTGCAAAATAGCTTTATCTATTTTTGTATAATTCATCACAGAAGTCATATTTAGGAGCAATTTTCACAACAAGAAAGGCAAAGTTAAACTGAATTTAAAATGAAAATTTCATTCTGTTAGGAAAGAGTTTCAAAGAATTTAGATACTCCTGTGTTTCTTCTGAAACAAGATCTTCCCTGAATTTTCATTTCTTTGCAAACCACCGGTATATTTTTTTTTATTTTTTAATTATTACTCATTCTTATACACATAAAATAGGGACTCTTTTTGATGAAATCACATTTTATATTTTTTTAAATTTGAATTTTTTGTTCAATATACAGAAATTTTATTCAATATGCAGAATATATTTTATCTAATAAAAATCCAAGCTTTCTAAAAAAAGTTCGATATATAGAGATTTTTGATTTATGGAAGTTCGACTGTATGTATATTTAATGACTAAATAAACTAATATTGTTTCTTGCAAACTTGAAAATGGTCGAAACGTCTATATTTGAATAGTAAATATATATTGGCCTATTTAATTTTCAACTTAAAATTCTATCATGGCACCATATTCTTTAAACACTACTATAAGGTAATTATTGTTATCTATAATATAGCAAGCCATATCTTGAATAAATAAATATTTAGGAGGCTTACTGTGTCAAATCTTACACTTCTGTCCGACATTGTCATTAAACTTTACCTTAGGTTATTCTTTTAATTTTCATGCATTCAGTATCCAGACACACTCTGCATATTCTTTTGATGTGATAATTAGGATGGTTCACTAAGGTTAAATAAAAACCTTAAAAAATAAAAGTAAATAAATTAAAACAAAATTCAAAGAAATATACTGCGCTAAAAAAAATAAATCTTTTTATGATTATGGTAGACTCATCGCCAATACTTTATTTCATCTGTAGAATTATCGTTAGTGACAAGTTTAACTGAAAATAAAATTTATACTGGAACTGAATCAAACTCAAAACTTTCAAAAGGTATTTTAATTTGGTATTTACTCAAAAATGAGTTTCCATCTGCTAAAAGCTTAAAGTTCCTGCATATATTTATTTTTTTTATTTATTTATTTTTTTTGCAGCAAAGGGATACAGTACCAGATATTGTTCAAAATACAATAAACAATCACATTTGTCACACAAAAGAAGAAATAATGGTAAGACCTATTCTTTTTTTACAAATTAAGATAAATCAGTATAATATATCTGTTTGCTGGAAATATAGGATGTGTTTGTTAGTTCTAGATAATTTTTTTTCTTTAGAAATTTTCTCTTTTAAATGGCCTCACTTTTTTTTCTGGTCTAGCAATGACTTTCAGTATCTTTCGTAATCTTCGACTTCGACTTCAGCATTTTTTGGGGGAAGGATTTATTCCCCTTAATCTTTAAACTCCATTCTCCTAGTTGCAAGACAGTCGTTATCTTGCTTATCTGTTCTCTTACCCATTTATATGTAAAAATGAATTTTCTTTTGCTGTTAAAAGACTATTTGCCAGGTTTAAAAAAAAAACACAATTCTGCTTTAAATAACAGAATGTCACTTTTCCGATGTAATTGATAAAGCAGGTTGTCCAGCAGCCTTGAATTCCTTGAAGATCAGAAACTCTGCTTGTCGGGAAAAATTTGTGAATTATGCTTGAAAAAACAGACATTCATGGGGAATTTTTAGTTTTTAGTCTTATAATATCTTTTTTCCATTAGTATTTGGCAACAAGTCTAAAATATTGAGAAGAAACTTGATGTAGTCAACTTATGCAATATAGAAAGATTGCAATTTTTCACCCTTTTTTACCTAAAAACAATTACAGCTATACTTTAGGGTTAAAGAAATATAAAACACAATTTTGGGGGGTTAATGATGCAACAAAGGCAATCTTTTAGGGTCAAGGAAAAACAAAACTGAACGATCAATAACACTTATTTGAAAATATGCAAACATACATAAAAATTAATATATTTTTGTTTTCGCACAAAATAGTGTCTAATGTCAACAAATGTGTATAATTCATCAACAAAGTCATGTTTAGGAGCAATGTTCACAACAAGAAAGGTAAAGTTAAACTGAATTTAAAATGAAAAATTCGCTCTATGCTAGGAAAGAGATTCAGAGAATTTAGGTACTCCTGTGCTTCTTCTGAAACATCTTCCCTGAATTTTCATTGCTTTACAAATCAGTTGAAGTTTCTTATTTAATTATTATCCATTCTTATGCACATAAACTAAGGTCTCTTTTTGACAATCACATTTTATATTTTTTTAAATGAGAATTTTTTGTTTGATATATAGACATTTTATTCGATATTTAGAATATTTTTTTCTAATAAAAATTCAATATTCCTATGAAAAGTTCGATATATCGAGATTTTCGATTTACAGAAGTTCGACTGTATATGTAATTTCATATAGTAATCTTATTCAAAATTAGTTATTAAATTTTTTTGACTTAATAAAAATTATATTAAGCAGTGATCCACTTTAAAGTCTTAATACTTTTTTTCAGAATAATGCTGAGAATGAAAAAAATGCCAAAACTTCTTCAAATCAGAGTACAAAATTTCAACAGATACAGCGTAAATTTGGCAAACCAGTGTTCAGTGAAGATAAATACAACAAATTGAATGAAACTGACTCAGAAGTTAAATCTTATAACCAGGTATGTAAATCAATAGTGTTTAGGAAGTTTACTTGTTTGTTCGTTATGTTTAATCGAAAAGTAATTTATTTGGTTCATAAATAGTTTATCTAGTGTACAAGGTCTCTTGCAAAGTAATATAGTATTCATGGATATTAATAAAAAAAACTGTCATTGCTTGGCCTGTATTATTCCCATTCCAATCTATAAGATGTTCATTTAAATTTGATATCTGTTAAATATAAATAAAATAAAAATACAATCAAATTGAAACTTTTTGAATTTAGGAGAATATTTGTTAGAATAAATTTATGATGATTTGTCTACTAATTAATTAAATCTTTATTATGAAGAATTAATTAATTGAAATGACCTTTATTTAAGAAAATATCACCTAATGACTTTTACTAGTAATTATTTTTCTAAACTATGTTTAAATAAATGTAATATATCTAAATAAAACACATAATTAATTAATGCATCCAGTACACTGCCATCATAAGCTGGAATGCCCTAACTCCAAATCTTTTTTTAATGCATTTTTGTATTGTGCTCTAATTCCAATAATTAGGGCTGTCTAATATCATAAAAAGGTTTAATTTTTAGAGTAACTCAGGTAAAATACAAAGATATATTTAAAAAAATTATTTGGAGTTTAGGATTACTGCAATTTGGGGGTCTGAAATTTGTTTATTTAAATAATTTATCATAAAATGACTAGTAGAAATTACAAACATGTTTTCCTTTTTTTTTTTTAATTTTTTTTTTTTTTAGCTTCAGCGATCCTATGATCGACTGAGTGAAGAAGTTCTCCTTTTACGGAAACAATTGACGATGAGGGATAAACGTATAGAAGAACTCGAATCGGAGATCAAATATTTGAAATCATCTATTGAAAAAGCCGCTTAAGACGGTTTTCCTTTTTTGTTCAACGCTGCAAAATATTGCATTAAATTAAAGCTTGCGTGCTAGTATGTACCATAAATACAATGAATAGCGACTATTTATGCTTTTGCATTCAAATTTTACGCACACTATTTTAAAATGTGATGTAACATGTTTATTTTTGCTAAATTTATAGACACTAAGAGTAAAAATATTTTTCAAAGAAAATATATTAGAATAAGTGTGTGAATTTATTTTGTCTTTGTTTAGCAATGATTCTTTGACCATTGGTTCTACAAATCTATTATTATGTTGCAACTAAGGTTGATATTTCAAATGTGTTAGTTTTAGTTAAGGTGTTTATCTTTGAAATCACAGCTTATACTGTGCTAATACTATCACCAAGTACAAGATAATGACACGGTGAAAGGCCTTTTATTTTTAATGAAAATTTTTCATGAGATGATATCTCAAAAATTTTGATATCAAAATGACTTAACGGGCTGATAAAATTCAATTTAGACATTTATGTTTCTTAAAGACTGTTATCGTATTATGACAGTGGTAAAATAATTAATTTAGTAAAGTCAAATATTGTATGTAGACTAGATTATCAATTCATTGGAAAATTAAAAAATTTTAGAGCCAGAAAAAAAATTTATTTTTAAGATTTAGTAAGCTTATTTGTCTCTCTTCTGAATATACAAAACCGATAATTTAGAATACATAGATATATAGTTTTTTCAAGCCAAATTAGTTCTTATGAAATGTAGAATGGAGTGTCATAAAATTACAATAATGTCAGCAAATAAGAAATTTTATTGGAAAAATGACAATCCTTCAGAAAAAATGGTGATTTCATTGCAATAATGTTAATGCATGAATTTTAGGTATTAATTTGGAAGAAAAAAGTATTAATTAGACTAGAAAAAGCTATATATATATATTTACATACACATACATACATATATATAGTGACGCTTCTCTATAATGGGCACACCGGAGGATCATGTTGTATTAGTCATTCTGATATAACAATCGGAGAGCGCTAAAGTCTAGTGGCTGAATTCCTATCTGATATCTCTTGTATATGTCCAATTTTTCTTTTATAGAGATTCAACGATTGATTCTGACAGATAGGCCATGTATATAGTTGCGTTGTCGGTTTTTGAGAGGTGTTCACTCAGAGGAGTTTCACTATTTATAGAATAGCTTTAGTTAAAGTTCTGAATAATTAATATTTTCTTTCTATAAATTAGTAATAGAAAGTTTTGAACTCTAGTTTAAAATAATTATTACATCGATAAAGACAGTTTTTTAATGAGAAAGTCGCCTGTTGTGCCTTTTTTGAAAATAATAACACAGTAAATTAGATATTTTAGGAATGTCTTTATATGCTGTTTCTTTGTAGTTCGATTTTTGCTAGTTTTGAAGTTTTTCTTTTTCGAGTTATTCTTCATTCTATTTCAATATTATTTGATCAGTTTGGCACATAATGGTTCTTCAGTAACAATAACTTAATCCGATTGTTCTTTTATTGATATAAAATAACAATCATAAAAGGATCAGCAATCCCGGAAGGTTTTTTGCTAGTTTAAGGCTACTGCTTACCTATCTTCAGGGAATCCTTTGAAAACTCTAATTATTCATTGAGAATTTTATCTAATTTGCTACTTTATTAAGGTTTTTAGGGGCATTTTTTTTTTTATTAAATAAAACAAAATTACATAACAAAAAAACAGTACTTGTATGACAATGGCTATATTTCTGCTTATGATGATTGTTATTAATTTAATCTTGTCCGTTCTTTTAGAAAATTATTAACTAATTTTTATGATTATGAATTTTCTTATTTAAAAAAATAAAGAAACCAAAGATTTTTAATGATATTTAACTTAAATTATATGTTTCGAAAATGAATTGAAAAAGTTTTCAACATTAAAATTAAAAAAATAAATAAAATGATTTAAAATTGAAGACATGATTTTTGTTTCTTATTTGATGCAATATATAAAACACTCTTCTTGGTTTATTATTTTATATTTATCTACTGTAGTTGAGTTGTAAATTTTTTTTTTTAATTTATTTCTGTTACGCTTTTCCTAGTTACTTTTTTTTCCTAGTTAATAATCGTATTGCTTTAAAACCACAAGTTAAAGATTATAAAAACTGAAATTAAATATTTTATAGAAAAATTAGATTGGAAGAAGAAATGGTAACCATGACAGTAACTTAAGTAATACAGTTTTATGAATGTTGAAATTACTAAAAATAATAAATTTGTAATTTGTGGCTTCTATCAAATTAACTATATTTAATTTGTTTTTATTTTTTAATTAATTCAATTGCACAATATCACTCTCTACCTGACAGATAGATTAAAATAGTATTGTATTTATAAAAATGGGAGATTAATGGAAGTTTATTATTATGAAAATGCATTTTAAAGATAAAAATGTGTTAATATTGTGTCTGAAATTCAAAAAGAAAAATAATAAATAAATTAAATCAATTCTAAAAATTAACTGAACAAATTGAAATTTATACAGTAAACTTATTGGCATTGCCCGGACGAACACACTATTATGTTTATTAAATTTATGCTCATGAAAACATTAACAATAGGGAAAAAATTCTGACAAAACTTACATTTACGATAGAAATTGTTAGTGTTAAATATTAAATAAATTTGTAGTTATAAAAACATTTTAATAAAAGAGAAAAAAAAAATTGATTTTACTATAAATGCGTGCATTTGTGTTTAAAGAAAACAGTTTTTAACCTGGTTATAAGGGGTTCAGAAACAAATCCTTTTAATCATAGGTAGAGAGCGTCTCAGTGAGAGCTTTAATGCAAAAAATATTAATTTAACAATGTTAATGGATTTAACGGGGTTTGGTATAATAGACCCCAACTCATGACTGGTGTAATTTAACATTATTTATTATGAGTGTTAATATAATTTTTTTTACTTTAAAATAAAAAATATGTTTTGTAATTTTGCCTTCTGTGGTGACCATACAAGAAAATATACTAAGTAACTGTTTGCTGTTGTATAGTAATATATTTATTTTTCATTCGAGCATAAAAAAAATAAACATTTTTTTTTCTTTCTACTTAATCCTCTTCAACATTCCGAAGCTTTTGCGAAGAATGCCAGTGTATTTGTCAACATTCCCTCAAGTTTTTTAGTTTTAATTTTACTAAAGATTATAATCATGAAAGCTATTTGGGTTATATATCATGAAGGCTATTGTATTATGGGTTGTAAATTTATTAGTTTATATTTGTTTTTCACATTCCTGTAATATATTGTTTATCATATAATTTAATTATACATTTTTTAAAGGCATCATTGTTTGTAATATTTTTTTTTTATGTTAATGGATTTGTGATAAATGTTTAAAATAGATTATTAAGAATCATATCATTCCTTCTTTGTTTCAAATGTTCTCATTACTGTTTATATTTCATAGTCATCTCTACTGAAAATTGGCATACTTTTAAAAAGAAAAATCTAAAAAAAAACGTGCTGTAAATTTTCAAAATTGAAGAATATATTGTATTTGTATAATAAAATTATGAAATCATTCACCAAAATATATCATTGTTTCCTAAATACATGTATTAATACATTTAAATATAAACTTTCAAAAAAAAAAAATGATTGTAATTTACTAAGCATTTTCTTGTAATTGTTATTGTAAGTAGATTGTGCAATATCACCATAGAGTTTACTTTTTTAAATTAAGTTTTGTTCTTATTCATTGTTAAGTTGATAATTTAATATTATATTTTATTTAATTTTTTTTCAAAAAATATATTTTGTGATACTCTACATAGGATTTTTGTACTATAAAATTGTTTGCACTGAAGATGATCAAAGAAATTTTGTGATTGTGTAGCTTTGTTTTGTCATAGGTGTCTTAAATATTTTTTTCATAAGTTTATTTTAATAAATGCTTTAAAAAAATGTTAATAATTAAAAAATGAATTGACACCAACAATTTTCTATGTTGAAATTTTAGTTATGTTCCCACAGATCAGATAATGATTAATAAAAGCATTTTAATGTTGTCTTCTTGCAGTTATATGCTATCATTACCTCCACCTACACATTTTTATCTTGTAGTAATTCACTTCCTTATCTATTTTTTAAATGGAGCCATTTTTTTCTAAATGGAATTTTGTGGTATAGCCAATCGACAGATCTCTGGCACATCACAGGATCAAATCTCAGTTCATATTTTTGAGTAATGGCTGAACAAAAGATTTCTTTAATACAAGTTTGATTTATGCATTGAAATTTATTTAAAAAATAAAATCTCTTTTTAATTTAAATTGTAAATAAACCTGGTATGTATATGTAATAATATAAGTAGTTAAGACTCATTCACAGAATGATAGTTACCATAGCAACTGTCACAGCTATTGCCATTGTGTAAGCTTTAGTACTATTGCAATATCAGACTTGGCATGATAGTTGACAGTAGCTGTTGCGATAGTGACATCAACCTAGCCTAACCTACTTATGAACTGTATGTTTCGATTATTTCTGAATTTGGAATTTCATTGTATCCAACATTTTTGACATTATTTAATTCTTGAAGCAGGAATAAAAATTATATAATTTAGTTTATATGGTGACCTACAAAATGGTGTTCAAATCAGCTGTTCTAAATCTCCCATTATTCCAACTGTCGCAAGGTTTATTGTCAGTGTCTAGAGATGTGCATTGCCACACTATCTTACTATTAAGACAGTATAACCATGACGGAAAAATGTCACTTTGTTTATGTGTGTAAGGCTTTAGTTCATGTTTACCGGTCATGAGTAAAAGTTGAGCAGTTATTAATATGGCACTAAAATAGGAAACCAAGGTTATGGAAAAGCATTGTTATATATCTTACAATAACCATCCTCGAATTTCTCAGACACTTAAACACTAAAGAAAAACAAAATTCAACTCACAGTTTCATTATATCCTAATAAATACTTATGAACGAGGGCTCATAAGTAACTGTACACTATTATTTTGAAAAAGATTCATGTTCTAATTTAAACTTTTTTCTAGGAACTTTTTTGAAACAGTTCATGCAAAAATTTTAAACAGCTTTTAAGAGAACTTTTTGGTCAAAACTTATATAGTAAAAGTTCTTTAAGAACTTTATCTTAAGAAGTTTTAGATTCAAGTACTATATTATAAAAGTTCTCGTTAAAACTTTTTAGTGAGATTATAATAAAAGTTTTCATTATTTAAATTCCCAATTAAATGTGGAAAATACTTATGGAATTGTATTTTGAAAGGTTTTCTTATCTTCAAATGTTATATTTTTAAATAAAAATTCTGTTGGTGATTAGAGTAAAATTAAAGCAACTTTTCAATTTAAATTAAAAATTAATTCAGTTGACATCCGCATGATGGTATAGAAGGATCAATCTAATTAGGGATTGATAAATTATTTGCCACTTCTATAAATTTGTTTTATTGAAAACTAGTTTCGAATGTTATACATTCATCCTCAATTCTAAATTAGTTTAATAATAATACCAAATAGTGTATAATAATATCAAACTATATTTTGAATTGCTTATTTTTGAATTTTTTGTGTTTTTAGAACTGAAGATGAATGTATAACAATCAAAACTAGTTTTCAATAAAACAAATTTATAGAAGTGGCAAATAATTTATCAATCCCTAAAAATTAAATGTTAAATGAAAATATTGTTTTTCTATCTGTTCTTTTATTTCAAATTGTATTTATTATTTATGTTTGTTGTTAGATTTTTTAATTTTTTCAATACTACTGCTGTCTCCCGAGATTTCTCCCACCCCCCGAAGATCCTACTCAAGCTTTCACCCATAATGTGAAAACTTATATTTAAAGCATTCTAGTAGAAATTTCTATTAACAGAGCTTTTATAAAAAAATTTTTGGCAAGAACTTATATTAACAGAACTTTTATCAAAAGTTTTTAATGAAATTAGTTCTTGAGGATATTTTTATCAAAAGGTCCTTTTGTATAGAACTATTATGTCAATTCTTTAATTGTAAAAGTTCTTGTAAAACAGTTAAATTAAAACTTTTTGAAAAAGTTAGATTACTGTTTCGTGCCCAGTTATGAACTCATTTAATGACAACTTCTGTAAAATGAAAAACTGTTTATTTAAAAGTAGATTTGGAATCAAAGGGTTTTTAAGGATATATTTTCTTAATGTCGGTTACTAGAATTCCCATTAGTTAACTAGTATAACAATAGAGAAGATAAATACTTTTTATATTTCTAATCTGTTATTAGAATAAACCTCCAGCCGCCTAATGTTGTTTAAAACTGCATAATTGTTTCATATTCAAGAATAATTAAATGTGAAGGCAGTGTAGAATAGAATTAAAAAAAAAACAACTTATTTTCGGACTATCAAAATACTTAATGTACAAAGAAATAGAAATCACTTCTATTTTAAAATACGAAAATATAAAATATTTATACATTTATTAGATAAAAGATAATCAATAAAAATTATAAAATAACAAACAAAAAATTAACAAGTATAATGCCCAAGATATTCATATAAAAAAATAACAATAATTACTAAACAACGAAAAAGAAAAAAATATATTTCCACTAAATAAAAACTTAACCATTATAAATAATTATTTTTGTTTTACATGAATAAAAGTGAAGACAAAATCCATTACCGAAAATTCCTCATGCAGTCATATATATTGGTCAATGGTCAGATGTATCTGATATCTCTCTCAATCATCTTAATGATGGAGCATGACCAATTAAATAAAAGTAATATTAACATAATTTTTCTAAATTAGATGATATTATTCACTTAGGCCATTTTTTTTTTGTTTTCAACGACCTATTAAGAATATTTAATCAGTTGAAGTATAAGAACTAAATTGTAATGATTGTGCAGCCAAATACACGGGAAAAACTGGAAGATCACTAAATCAGAGATTAAAGGAACATATAAGTGCATATAATAAGACAGAGAATGCCAACTTTGCAATTCATTTAAATTTAAAAAAACATAAATTCATCAAAGACTCAGGAGTTAAATTAATACATCACGTTGAAAACAGCCTCAAATTGAATATATATATGAAGTACTTGAAATAATAAAATCCTTCAAATCCAATCCAGATTTTTGCTTAAATGACCAAATAAATATCTCCAATAGTCCAATCTTAAATTTATTTTCAACTATAAGATAAAAACCAATTACTCACCGGCATTACTGGAAAACCATGATCCTTAAACCGTTAACCAAAAAACATCCTATCTACCTTTCATTCATTGTTAGTTCAATGTGAGAAGAAACCAGTACAAAATTTCTGTTTGATATAATCCATTTAAACCTTGGTGAGTACCAACATGTATTTGATTTCTTGTCTTAATTAAATTCATAATTCAAATATGTTTTACAATACTGATTTATATTACATCTAATTTAATATGTATAATAATACAAAATTATATTTTGAATTGCTTATTTTTGAATTTTTTGAAGGAATGAGATGGTCCGGGAGACGGTCAAAAGATAGAACACAAATAGTAAAAACTATTTATTAAGGATCCGACGTTTCGACCCACTTTGCAGGTCTTCTTCAAGGCTGAATATACAAGATACAAAAATTTTTATTAGGACCGAATAAACAAGATAAAAAAAAAATTCTGTATCTTGTTTATTCAGCCGTGAAGAAGACCTGCAAAGTGAGTCGAAACGTCGGATCCTTAATAAATAGTTTTTACTATTTGTGTTCTATTTTTTGACTGCCTCCCGGACCATCTAATTCCTTCATAAGCTCTACGGTCAATCATTGATTATTCAATTTTGAATATTTTGTGTATTTTTAGAATTGAGGATGAATGTATAGCATTCGAAACTAGTTTTCAATAAAACAAATTTATAGAAGTGGCAAATAATTTATCAATCCCTAATAAGAATATTTAAAATCAGGTTTAAATAAATCAGTCTCATAACAACCCATGATGAAGAATCTCGCGGTAGAAACTGAACCTTTCTCGTAGACCCAAAAAGCATCTGTCAAGCTATGGTTCCTATCAAAGTTCCCTAATTTTATTCAAGAGAAAATTTTCTTTAAATCAGTGATGATTTGAACTGAATTCCTTTAGGATAGGAAACCAACACTCTACCAGTTATGGTACTGACTGTATTTGCAGGTTTATGCAGGACTATTTGCATCCTTTTGCTTTGAATGTACTCTCATAGAAAACTCAAAAATTTCATTTAACTGTATCAAAATTAGGTTCTGAAAATAAATTTCAAGATGAAATATAACTTCAAATTCTGTTTAACATGTAAATTGTAGTAAATTGGAATTAACGTTTTTTTAATATAATACCCATATCTTAAAAGAAATAAATAGCATAGTATGATGATTGGATAGTTTTTCTGAAACAGTGAAATATAATATGTAGGAATCATGATTTACATGGAAATAATAATAACATATTATGTTAGTTGTTATTAAAATTAAATAGCTGAATGTATCACAAATATTTACTTCAAAATAGAGTGCAAATGTGTTCTAAAAAGTAATTTTAAAAATGTCTACCTTATAAAAAATAAAAATAAACATTATTTAATATTATATTAACAGCCCCAGGATATGACTTGATAAATGCTTAGGTGCTCCAGAAAATTCCTAGAAAAGCTCTAGTGTTTTTGACGACAATCTTCAACTGAATTCTCAGGAACACCAAATTTTCAGTGCAGTGGAAATACTCCCACATAATTATGATTAAAAAGCCAGACAAAGGCACAAACAGCTTTTCATCATATAGAAAAAATAAGTTTACTTCCTTTATGTTCTAAATTATTCGAAAAATTACTGTATCCACGACTATTAGATATACTAACAGAAAGACATATCGACAACACAACAACTACACAGAGTAACTGACTACATATCGACAGCATTCGACAAAGTCTGGCACCAGGGTCTTCTCTTCGCTGATTGTTGATCATTGTAATTAACAGGTGTGGATTAATAACTAAAAGTGAAAAAATATATATATATATATATATATATATATATATATATATATATATATATATATATATATATATTATTTTTGAACACTAAGTCCATTATAAAAAATGCATTGTAAAAAGTAAATTGTATTCATATATATTTATTTTTCTAAAAGGCTTCATCCAATACAGTGTTATAAATTTTAAAATGGCAAAATTCTTTGAATAATATTTATTTTTATCAAGCCACAAATGTAGAAAGTTAATTTCAGATGTGAGATTAATTCTTGTTATTATTTAACCATATTTGAATCTCACCAAGTTGAATGAAATAAAAAAAAAAAAATTCAGTAAATAATCCCATTATTAATCATAATTTCAAACAAAATAAATTAATTTTCGATGGTAATAGGTTTATGTAATAAAACACTAATTGGCTAGAAAGCAGAATATGTTTAAAATTTGATTCAAAATTCCCGCCAATAGTAAATGTACAAATTATTTTTATATGTATAAAGGGGTATTTTCTTACATTGAAAGTATTTAAAATAAATTGACAAAAGAAAATATACATAAGTTATTATATAAGTTTTCATATTTAAGCATTTCTTTCATATCATATGACGTGTCTGACATAAAGGTTCCCCACTACCAGTCAATAAATGCTTATGCCGAAATTTAGAACCCTCTAGAACATTCTACTTTCAAGGACTGTTTGAGGTTCTTGTTCGTAGTACGTATCTTTTGTTCTTCCCTGCTGTGTATAGTACTTCGGTTTTCTTAATTTTTAACATCGTAAGTATTAAATTATATTATTTTTTCATTATATATTGTCCTACCATTCTCCAACATGTAAGATTGTAACTGTTTTACTTTTTATACCAGATATCATTTTCGGGGCTAAAACTTTTACTTTATAAATCAATTCCTTTTGTTTGCACGAATTAATTAGAAATCAATCCAAAGTAGAATATCATCCTTGTATTATCCCGTTTTAATTCTGTTTTTATTTTATGTGGCACTGAGCAGGCCATAATCCATTGTGTTTAAATGATCTGGTGCCATTTTAGAAACCATGAATAATCATTATTTTTTATGAAAAATTATTAATGTAATGTAATTTAACTCCTTTTCATGTCCTGTTTTGTATTATTTTTGTTTCAAGATATATATTTCTTATAGGTTTCAGCCACCTTTCCTTTACTAAGCATTCAAACTTAATATTGAGGGATTATATTCAATGGAGGATATTGAAAAGAAATTTTTAGCTTGAGATATCAATGTTTTTAGTTCTGTAAAATTTAAATGTCGAAATGCTAGTTTAATTAAACAACTATTCCCTAATGTACATAGTTATTAATAACTTAAAGTAATAAAGTTGCTATATTGTGAGGTTATGTTTTAATACTCAATGTTAGTTTTTTTTATTGTTCTAATTATTAATGTAACTACTAAGTATTGTCTAAAAGAAAATTAAATTATTTTTACTAGTTTTAATTAAATACTGTCTTAATGCTTAAACTTTAATCTTCTTCATGGATTATCCATCTTACCAAACTTATGTTATTGTAAATTTCTTTGTATTTGGTATTATACATGTATGTTTTTTTATAAAGCAGAAGCATTTCCTGCAACACAACCTTCTGAACTTGTGCACTTTGTTTAATTTTAACTTTTATAATTTTTGTTTTAGAATCTCGAGCTATTATAAAATGGTCAAGGAAACAACTTACTATGACATATTAGGTGTCAAACCTAATTGTACAACTGATGAACTTAAGAAGGCCTATAGGAAGTTAGCTCTTAAATACCATCCAGATAAAAATCCAAATGAAGGAGAAAAGGTAAATTATTATAATATAGAATCTAGTATCTACTTGTTTTAAGTATTTAGCGCATACTACTATTATACCTTAAATATATTATGTAAAAAGAAGAAAAAAATATGGGGGGAGGTATGTTGTATTAAATACTTAAGGTATCTTTTATATTACCGGCTATAGTATCCTATTTTCGTTAGTTTTAGTTTGATTTTAATTGGAGAAATCTTATTTTATGATTGTATTACAGATACCGTGTGTAATAGCCTATTTTTGTTTATCTACTCTGTTTCTGCCCTACAAACATTAATTTAAATTTAAGTATATATTTTTGATTCTATCTGAAAAATTTATATTACTATTGAACTGTTCAAGAATGTAATTGGTAATAATTTGGTTAATGTTTTATTGGTTTGCTTTCAATTACAGAACCCATACATGGTCCAATATTACATTATGATGTTTAATCATTACAGAATAAATTATTTAGATTTATTTTATCAAGTTTCAGTTTTCAAATTTCACAAATTCATGATTTATTTCCTATTAAAAGGAGAAATGTGGACTAGAGTGAATTTTTCATAGTGGAGAATTTGATAAGTGAAAATGCTCTTCACTTCACATGTATCACATGAATATTCATATCATATAAAGCATTTCACTCTTTTCATTGTCTTAAAAGCTTTACAGTTTATGATAATTGCAGTTTTATGTGAGTTAAAGCTCCATTTTCAAAATGGAGGATTTTATTTACAAAATGGAGGAAAGTGACTAAGAAGTACCATGTTATTTAAGATAATATCCATGTTTTTTAATTATATTATAGTGTTAATTTATAAAGTGTTTATATTCAATTGTTTCTTTGACTGTTAAATCAATTCCCCCATTTTAGCCATAAATTTTATGGGTACTTGTCTATTTGAGGTACCATGGCAACTTTCTGATTATCAATATCTGTAATTTATTTTCTCCTTTCCAAACTATGGTTGCTATGTGCCACTAGTATTATATGTGACAGACGTTTTAAACATAGTAAAAGGCTGTTGAAACATCAGCTTTTAAATTATACAAAATTATTAATTAAAACTTTCAGTGATATATGTTTACTTTTTTTTTTTTCAATATTCATTTCCCATCATTTCTTCTACTTTACTTCCAATACTTATTGAGTAATGTGAGAGTTACAAAGTTTCCATCTAGTTCCTCTCCTATGTTTGGTTACTCATGCTCATTTTTCTATGTGTACGCTAAATATGTCAATGTAAAAGATAATAATGTATGTGATAGATCAAAATGAAGCACTTTCTGGGGAGTATTGATAAAGCTTTAGATAGACCATAGACATCTACTCATTTCAACAATAAACAAATCCCCAACAGAGATCTAACAGATAAGCATAAAGTATCAAATGTCTTGGTAGATAAAAGGTATTAGGCATTAGATAACGGTTTTAACTTAATTGTTGGTAATTCATTTATCATTTGTCAAGTTCTTATCATGTCACATTAATTAATATTAAAATATTTGAAATAATTTATGTAATTAATCAATCATTTATTACTTCAAGACCATATTAACCATGTTTATCCTAAAATTCTTAACTTTATTCAGGTTTCTCTACTTTGTATTTAATAATATTATCCTCTGAAGTAACATCTTAATTAGTTTTAAACTAATGTTGTATTTAATGGCACAATCTCATTTTAACATTGGATGTTTTTATTGGGAGGATATTTTAAAGAAAAAAAATTATGCCACAAAATTTTGTCCAGATTAAATGTAACTTAATTAACTGTAATCTGCACGCCCTGAGTTGTATATTGATATAACATGTTACCAAGAAAATCCGATCACATCTTTTTTATTAATTATTTTAATATGTAGATGATTCAATATCTATAAAGCAGGGTTTAAAACTTGAACTCAAGAAAACAGTATTTTTATTATAATTAATCTACATTAAAAAATATATCATTTATAGGATTAAACTGAAGAATTTAAAAACATCAGGTTTAATATGAAATTGTATGTTTATTATTGGTTTGATGTAATATTAAATTTAATAATTTTATTTTTTAATTATTTATGTTTTCCATAACTTTTATCATTGTCATAATTCAGTAAATAGTTGTAAAGAGAGGCACTTGTAACATTATGATTTCTTAAATAAATATATTACCTAGATTTATAATATAGATTAATTTTAATTTTTTTATTGGGCTTAGTCAAACGATCTGATTGATTTTTTATGTTTCTTCGATAGTTCAAAATGATCTCACAAGCCTATGAAGTGTTATCCACACCAGAGAAAAGGCAGATTTATGACGAAGGCGGTGAGCAAGCCCTCAAGGAAGGTGGTATCAATATGAACAACTTTTCTTCTCCGATGGATATCTTCGATATGTTTTTCGGAGGCCTTGGTGGTGGTAGGGGCGGAGGCCGAAGACGCGAACGAAGGGGAAAAAATGTTGTTCACCCTCTGCTGGTCACGCTTGACGAACTGTATAACGGTAGCGTTAGGAAACAGAAAATTCAGAAGAATATTATCTGTGATAGATGTGAAGGTAATTAAATATATTTTAGAATATTTATATTTTATGTTTAAATAAAATTTAACATTTTTATTTTTATTAGGGATTGATAAATTAGTTCCCACTTCTATAAATTTGTTTTATTGAAAACTAGTTTCGAATGTTATACATTCATCCTCAGTTCTAAAAACACACAAAAAATTCAAAAATAAGCAATTCAAAATATAGTTTGGTATTATTATACATATTAAATTAGATGTAATATAAATCAGTATTATAAAACATTTATGAATTATGAATTTAATCAAGACAAGAAATCAAATACATGTTGGTACTCACCAAGGTTTAAATGGATTATATCAAACGTTAAATAAATGTTTTATAATACTGATTTATATTAATCTAATTTAATATGTATAATAATACTTAACTATATTTTGAATTGCTTATTTTTGAATTTTTTTGTGTATTTTTAGAACTGAGGATGAATGAATAACATTCGAAACTAGTTTTCAATAAAACAAATTTATAGAAGTGGCAAATAATTTATCAATCCCTAATTAGATTGATCCTTCTATACCATCATGCGGATGTCAACAGATTCTATCTGCCTTCTGCTACAAGTAGAACGCACTAATGCTCCATTATGTGGAGAAATAGACAAGTTACTGTTACGTAAGATCCTATTGTTGCCATTGTATTTCAATGTTTTTTTCAAATAGCCTTTGCAGTTCAGTTTAACAAGCGACTAGTACCATAGCAAAAAATTACTACTGTAGGCGGATAAATAACTGAAGTTCATGAAACTTTGACATCAATTAACTTAAAGAGAGAGAAATGCTTTGGTTACAGCAATGCTGCCCAAATATCTTGAGTTGCTACATACACAGCATACTCATCAATCCAATGCTAGGCATTATATATATAACAATTTTTTTTTCTTTCATTTTAACGCTAAATACATTATCCTTATCGCTAACTTACCACATTATATCAATTCTCTTCCCCCCCTCCTTTTGTTTGCTCTAAATCTTCTATCACTCTATAATCTATCAATTATTTCTCTTTTCCAGTGGCCCTCGACTATTATTTGAAATAACTCTCTTTTTTTTATATATATATCAATTAAAATTAAGAAATAAAAAACAAATAGCTAATAAAATAAACTACTTAAAAATTGATCGAATGCTCACAATATAGACACGCACACTTAAGCATCAAATTGATATAATAAATAAATAAAAAGATATAGATAAATACCAATGGCAACAAATATACTTAAAGAAAAAATAAATAAATAATGAATATCGACTCAATTAACCACCATGCAATTTATTAATTCAGATCAAAGATAGCTCTTCGCACTTCAACAACCTATAAAAGACTAAACAAATAGAGATAGTACACATGACTAAAAACAGTTCTATACATACCAAAGATTCTCAGTTCATGTATATATTGTAATATTCAATTATCTCTATTTAAGAGCGTGTTATGAGGAGGAAGTTGGGGCATTTTCCCAGCACATGGGCTGGTGTTTCAGACTCTCTGCTGTATTTTCTATTTAATTTGTTTGAAACGTCCTGATATAATTAGCGCCCATAGTGATAGTTACAATAATACTTTGGACACGTAATTAAATATGTGTGTGTGTGTATATATAAATCAATAATGTTTGTAATAAAATATTGAAATTAAAAAAATTATTCATTCTCATTTTTATGATTAGTACTCTGTTATAACAAACAAAAATAATAATTAACTGTTACTTGTTTTTAAGCCTGTTAGTCAGTGTATTAATATCTAAGGAACCGGTTGGCAGACTGGCTTTCTTGTATAAAAATAGGAGTACAGTATCATGTGATTTGTATTATGAAGTTGCGCAATACTTAATTTTTTTTTTTTTTTTCTATTTTTCAGGACGAGGAGGTAAGAAAGGAGCATCTCAAACTTGCCAAGATTGTGGTGGTTCTGGTTTACAAGTTCAAGTTCAGCAGTTTGCTGCCGGTGTAATCCATCAAATACAGACCGTTTGTCGTGAATGCAAAGGAGAGGGCGAGTGTATCAAGCCCCAGGATAGGTGTAAGAAGTGTAACGGTAAAAAGGTAATTATAATTTTTGATTTCCTTCTATGGTTTAATATTTATTACTTCCTTGTACGCAGTAACAAAAGTATTGTTATCGCAAATTTTTTTTTAAAATTTCAATGGAAATATGCATTTTGATCATCCTTGAATCCATTTTGAGTAGTTCCGTTGTACATTCATTAGTAACTCTCATAACTCAAAAATGGTTAGCCGTAGAAAGTTGAAATTTTGAATTTAGCATTATTGTAAAACCTAGTTGTGAACCTCCCTTTTTGGTCACTGCTTGATCACCGGAAGTGGTACTTTACTTGAAGATCATAATAGATTTTAATCTAAAATTATATTAAAATATATTGCAAAGCTTCTCAAATTTGGTATATAAGGCTTATTTATATTAATATAAATATCATACTAGATTTTGGTTAAAATTAGCAAACTGGAAGTTGTATTTTACTTGAAGGTCATAATAGACTTTCATCAAATATTATATTAAATGCAGAAGTTCTCAAATAGTTTTGGTGTATAAGATTTTTATGTCAATATAAATAACATACTATATTTTTGCTAAAACTGGATAACCGGAAGTGGTACTTAAAGTTGATAATAGCCTTTTTTTAATTTTCGTGATAAATTTTTTAAATGGTTCTCTGTCAATTTTAGAAATAAAAGTTATAGAAAATAAAATTCTGAGTTTTAACACATTAAGAAGTACGACCCGGGACACCGTTACAAGTAACCAACGCCGAGCGTCGTTTTTGAAATATTGCCATCTTCAGAATCTAGTAACCAAATAGTGATTCAGGATCACTTTTTGAGCCACCAATTTATAGATGTTCACATCACATTTTAGTTCCATTTTGATGATTATAATAATTTTTATATCTTATCTTGCAGACTATTCATGAAGAAAAAATTATCGAAGTACAAATTGATAAAGGCATGGCTGATGGCCAAAAAATCGTCTTCAGCGGAGAAGGCAACCAAGAACCTGGTTTAGAGCCCGGGGATATTATGTTTGTTTTAGAGGAAAAAGAACACCCGTTATTCAAGTAAGTTAAATAAGGGTTATACTATCAATCATACTAGGTTGGCACAAAAGTTTTGTCAGTGTTTTGTACAGCACAATAAAATTGTATTTGAAAAATAACAACTTACAGCTGAATCCTCTTAGTATAACCACCCCCTCGTCTTGGACTGTCTTGAACCACCTATCAGCCCCAATCTTAGTATAACCCCTCGTCTTGGACTATCTTGAACCATCTATCAGCCCCAATCTTAGTATAACCCCTCGTCTTGGACTATCTTGAACCATCTATCAACCAATCTTTTGATCCGAAGAATTCGTGAACACCGTTTTCGACATCCTCCTGATTATTAAACTGTCTCCCCTGAAGGAAATGAACCATTGAGTGAAACAAGTAATAGACAGAGGGGAGGAGGTCAGGACTGTATGCAGGGTGTGGTAGAAGTTGTAGACTATCAAGTTCTTCAATTATATTCAGAGTTATTCTAGTGGCATGAGGACGAGCATCTTGTTGTAGGAGAACTCTCTTCCGATTGACCAGGGCAGGGTATTTCTGAACCACAAGAATAGTCGACAGTTGGCAGGTACTGGTTCACAGATTTTCGTTAACTGCCCTTTCTATAGCCTCGATGTTCCTCTCAGGTGGGCGCCCAGAACGTGGTTCATCTTCAAGGGTGGTGTCGCCACTCCCGTAAACCTTTGTTTCCAATAATGCCTCAAATATACACAAATTTCAAATGTTTCTGAATTCATATTAAAAAATATTGGTTTGAAAGAGAAACGATAACTGAGTGAATAATTGTTTGAAAGTTACTCTTTCAGATAATGGTTAAGGATTAAAGTTACTCTTCATGGCTAATTAAGGATTAAAGATTGATGCAGAAGAGGACAGATAAACAATTCCATTCAAGAACCGACAAAACTTCTGTTTCATCCTAGAAATATTGTTTAAAATATGTATATATTTTTTTGAATGAAGACGAGTGGATAAAGGTATCACATAACAAATTTTGATTAATTTATTTTTTTCTTACAAATGAAGTTGTCATTTGCTTATCTCTGCCTTTTAAAATTAACAACCCAAAATTCTTCGTTAATTGGACGATTTCCCAGTGGATTGGACAGATCATATCTTTAAAATATTACTTTTAGAAAACTGAATAATTTTCTCAAAGCTTTAAATTTGTAGCGTCGAACCTTCATCCACTCATGCCTTCAATTGTAATAACTCTAGAGTAGCATAGCCACCATATAAAATTAGTGAAGGATGGGGAGCATAAGCAACAAAAAAAAAAATTAAAATTTTTAACTTAATATTAACTTGAAAACTTTAAGTTTTTTATCCTAATCCATTAGTATTTTTTAAATTTTAAGTATAATTATTTGAGAGAAAGCGGATATTTAAAATGTAACCATCATAAGAGTTTACAAGTATTTAATGAAGCACATATGTTGTATAATTAGTTACATCATTTAATTGCCTTTTTGTTCTACATATATATACAATGATTGGTATTTGTTGTATATATTATGTGTAACATGTGACATAGCTTAATATTATTATCCTTGCTAAGTCTCAATTACACAGACTGCTCATGGGGAGAACTACTTTGACAAGTGTGCCTTGTGGTCCTTTTTGCCAACTCCTGAGGGCTTTATTAGGTCGCCGCCGTGTACTAACTAGACTGGGAGTGCTAAGATTTATTTCTTGGGATCGCCGCAAAATAAATATTAACTGACCCAGGTGGGAATTGAACCCACAATGTTCCGAACCGGGACACTCGCCCCAACGTGCTTAGCTGTTGCATCCTCACTGCATGGACTAACTCTTCCGAAAAGCTTTCCTTGCAATCAGAGATTTACTGCTACGTCAACTCGCATGGTCAGTTGCTGCTTTCTCTCGGCTGTTCGCACAAGACATTTTCAGTTATTGAAATGATGTGCACGCCTGCTGCTGTTCTACTCGCACTGTGTAAACTCTCCTTAAGGTTCACATTTGCATGTTTTTGATAAATTTAAATTGTGTGTGCTATCTAATATATAGACCAGCATTTTAGGTTAAGGCCTTATATAAGTGATATGTCACCAGAAATTAATGATTAATCGAATGTAAAAAAAAAAAATTATTACCCGTAATTTAATGAATGCGTGGTACTTAAACCTTGTATATCTGTCTGTAAATGAAATATCCTAACAGATAATTTGGAGATAATTTTGATTAATAATGGTTTGTTTATTTATATTTTTTTTTTTTCTCGATAGGAGATCTGGTTCTGATCTTGTTATGATCATGAACTTAGAATTGGTCGAAGCCCTATGTGGATTCCAAAAAACAATTCATACCCTCGATAACAGAGATCTAGTCATAACAGCCATTCCAGGTAATTATAATTAATAACATTTCTGTTTTTTATTATAAAATAATTTTTATATACAAGTTACTATTATTATAAAAAAAGAAAAGTTTTCTTTTCTATTCATGTTATTTGTTTTTAGGCCTCAGGCTAGTTAAAATAATTTATTATTCGTATTAAAATTACTATTCGTATTCAAATGGAATATTTATTTCAGTCGAAACTTTAACTTGAAAGTTTCTCATCATTGACATACATGTGTATATCATACATGCTAAATCAATTACAGTTAACTGTTTCGCGTTGAAAGAATTTTTATAGGTTCAATGAATAAAATTAAATTAATAATTTAAGAAATTGATATATGTAATTTTGCTTTATAAATTGTACCTCTTGCATTAAAATTTTGTATTTAATTTTTTATATATTAAATGTGCATGCATACACTGCATGCAAGATAAGAATGCATGCAAAATAAGAATGATATTAATATGTGGTACGTTTTTAAGTGGTAATAATCTATATTTTTGAGTAGTAGCTTCAAATATTTATTTTATTAACATCTTTTTTCTCATTTTAGTCATTAAAAATTTTCATATTTACTTAGTTTTTAACTAAGTCATCGTTTTTGTATAAAAATTCAAGGTTCAATGTTTTAGATTGGTTTTTCTAAATTTCTTTTTTTTTTTTTTTTTATTAGGTGAAGTCACTCGTCATAAAGATGTAAAATGCGTAATGGGAGAAGGAATGCCAACCTACAAGAATCCATTCGAAAAGGGTCGATTAATAATTCAGTTTACTGTCAGTTTCCCAGCAAAAATGAATCCTGAAATCATTCCACAACTGGAAGCCTGCTTACCACCCAGGTATCTTGTTAATCATTTATTATTAAGTAGAGCTAAAGTCTGTAATAAGATGACTCAACACTCTAGAGCTCATTATCTTTTTAATGTTCATTAATTTCTATGAATGTTTTCTAAGTTTATTACCCTACTGCCTCAGAACCTTGTCATCGTAAGGTAAAGATTATCAAGTTCCTGTTTATTAGGCTTATTAGTTTAAAAAACAAAACAGATTCTCTTAGCTAATAATTCTCATCCATCCCCTTACATGATAGATTCATACTTTATGTTCTTGCCTTTCTGATATTCAAAATTCTCACGTTCCTCTCTCTCCTACCTTAGCTTGCCTTCAGATTCTCAATCAAACTATTCAACATTTACTCCCATCTGAAAGATCCTATTCCTCTTAAACACCGCTCCAATGTCATATACTACATCCCTAACTGTAATTCCTCTTGCATGAAGAATTTTTTGTTCATCTGTTTCCTTCCGAAACCCTACTTTCTCTAACCATTACAAACAACCCCCCTTAGAATGCATCCATATCCAATTAAAATCCCTTCCCGTAAAGACAAATTCTGACAAACAAAACACCCCTAGCCTAGTCCAAAATTTCAAATTTATTACTACATTAATAACTTATTATTATCCATCCCAACATTCCTCACTTTCTTTTTTCATTTCATTCATTTTTTTTTTTAATGAAACCTTACTTGATTTTTTTTGTCTAATTAGTCTAATTTACATAATAAATCATCGTGGTCATCATGAAACCTCCTATATGACAAACATATGATTTTGCGGGGCAAATAAAAAACTGATTTTTTAAGCAACGTTATAAGTTAAAGTTTTATTAACTAATTACAAACATTCCAAGATGGTATTACATGTATATGGTAATCAACTATGTAAAGACAGTCTAGAAAGTGTCTCATGGATCATTTCTGGTGGTAACTATTGCGAATGCGATAAAGAGGATTCTTTCTGATCAATTTTAATCATCTTACATTTTTTTTTTGCACACGAGTGCTTTTCCCCAGCGCATTGGAGTTAAAATATTGTTTCTAATTAAATTAAAATCACTTAACTGATTTTTGATCACATAGAAGGTCTCACAGTGTCAACAATGAAATATTTTATTCAAGTATTTTAATTTTCTGGAAAAAAAAAAAAAATTTTTTGTCTTCCATTTATCATATGGCATCTGACGTTTTGGATTCACTTTGCTCATTTGTAAGTCTGTCGTCTTCTATTAAAAATTATTATATATTAACTTTATAATATATTATAAACATCCAACATATACAATTATTATTTAATAAAATCATACAAATATGCTATCAACAGTAAATGAATGGCATAATAATACTTCATATAATAAATATAACTTAAAATTACTATTTAAGTTTTAACTAGTGAGGTTATGAAATAACTCAAAATATCTTACACGTTGCTTTGAGTCTATTTAGGTTTGAAATCTTGTTATTTACATCAATTTCTGTTTCTTCTTTTAGAGGGGAGGAGGGATTTCTGTGCATGCCATTTTCATTCAATTTTTAGTATAATATTTTTTTTTTAAAACTGTATCTCTGTGGTCCTTATAATAACTTCATATTTATAAATGACATTCGACTACGGTTGTCCCTGTTATATATGAGTTGGTGCAGTTTCTTCTTATTAAAAATTCATAATGCTTCTTTTGTCAATTGCTGAATATAAGTCTTATTAAAATTGTGGTTATGGTTTGAAATTGTGTTAGTGTACTTTTCTCTCTCCCAGTGGCTCCGTGCTTATCCAGGTTACCTAATATTACAATATTTGATTACAGGGTCGAGCAAATAATTCCAGACAATGCTGAAGAAGTCGAAATGATCGAAGTCGACTCAGAAGAGGAATCGCGGCGGCGAGAAAGAGCTCACCAGTACGAGGAGATTGGGGGTCAAGGTTCTAATAGGGTCCAATGCGCCACGCAATAACCTCGTTTCTTGCGTCTTAATACTTACTTCAGTGTAATCTTAAAATGCTTCTTTCTTAGTTTCAGTACCCTCCATTTTCTAAATAATTGTCATACCACGCTCCTCAAATAGGTGTTTACTGGTTTTCATTGCATTTATATAAGTAATAAAGAATTTTTTTGACCATGCAGTAAATAAAACTAGATGTATTTCGTATATGTAAAATGTATGTGTTGATTTGTTACAATTTTTTTTTTTTTTTTTTTTTTTTTTTTTTTTTTACTGGCACTATCTTAGCTGTTCTAGAATTTTCTTTCGAGGTTGACAAATTTGGTGTATTTAAAACAAAATATATATGCTTATTGACTTATTTTTACCATAAAATTTATAACTTTTAGGGTAGAATGTTATTGAATTTATTTAATTTTTTTTTATTTCTACCTTTAGTCTTTTCCTGTTCCTTTTTAGAAAGTTATTTATATGTACGATTTAATCTGTGATCTTTTTCTTTTGAGTGTGAAAAAAACATAATTATTACTAAGCCGATATTAGATTTACTATTACTTCTTTTGTTAATTTAAAGGAAAATTGGGATTTTAAATTTTTATTATCATTATATATGTACATTTTTTCATTATCATGAAAATGAATTATGGTGTAAATCATTATTTCTATATGAATAAATTACTAACAACCGATTATTGGCAATCTTTCTTTTTCATTGTTTATTTATTTATTTCTAATTCTCATATCGATATAAATTGTGTACCTACTTTTCAAAATTGTAAAATTGAAATATATTTTATTTCAGCTGGAAGAAACTTTTGATTCTCACTATCAATTATAACTTTAGCTGTATACATATTTATTTTTTAGTTATATTTTGGAACTATAGATTGTTAGTAATAAAAAGTTTAAGACATTAACAGTAGTTTGTAACAATATTTCCTTATTCTATATTTTTTTCCCTCGAGGATGCCGCTCAGTTCTTTTAATTTTTTTTTTGATCTATTTAACAGTATACTGTTTGTCTTATATTACGAAAAGTGGTTTTTATGTAATGCCAACATTTTAACTGGCTGAAGAATAAGTAAAACATAAATTTTGACTTATCTCCTATTATTTGCTCTTAGTTTAAACCATAGTTGATAAGCTAATATATTATTTGTAATTTAACAGAAAATTATTATTGTTACTTCCTTGTACGCAGTCAAAATTGTAATCCTAAAAATTTTCGGTTTTCATATTATAACGGAAATATCCATTTTGACTAGTTTCGTCCGTACGTGCGTATCTCGCATAACTCAAAAACGGTTAGCCGTACAAAGTTAAAATTTTGTATTTAGGATTATTATAAAATCTAGTTGTGAACCTCCTTTTTTGTTCATTACATGATTAGGGGAGGTGATACTTTACTTGAAGATCATTATTGATTTTCATCAAAAATTATATTAAAATATAATGCAAAACTTCTCAAATTTGGTATGTAAGACTTATATATTAATATAAATAACATAATAAATTTTGGTTGAAATTGGCAAATCGGAAGTGGTACCTTTACTTGAAGCTCATATTAGGCTCATCAAAAATTATATTACAATTAAATACAGATATCTTACGGTTCAGTGATAAAGGTTACAGAAGCAATTTCCCCCCTCCCACTCTAATTAAACATTTTATTATTTGTTTGAAGTGTTAAAATTGAGAATAACATAATTGTTTTCCTACCCATTTGTGAGCTGAATAAGATATAAGTTAAGTTGGTTCTTCTGCTTAAAATGTTGAAACCGTCGATTTCCAATGCTTTATCTAATGACATAGACAGTTCTAATGTTGTCACGGAACAAAGAAATCCCTTGGGAATTTATTACCAAGGAAGTCATGGGGTGTCCACATCAGAAATTTTTTTGCTGCAGGTTAATCATTTATTTTACAGTTGCTATAATTTTTGAAGGTGAATAATGATAATGAATTTTCTAAATAAATTGTAATTTAAATTACTTTTCAGGAAATAAAAAGTTTTACATATTGGATTGTATCCGATCTAATGTAATATTTCAAGTGTTCTACTAATTATTCAATTATAATAAGTAATAAAATTATCTCTAAGTTGTGAAGTGGAAAGATATTTTCACGGCATAAGAAAGAGAATTATAATTTCCAACTCGCTGTTAATTCAGTTTTGCTTTCATACTTCATGAATGAAAAACTTTAAGACACACTGTAGCTTATTTTACCGGGAAGATATATTTTAATAAAGTTTACACCATAAACTTTTATCCATTAGTAGTTGTGATTTATTCAGTTTATAAACATTTTTTGGTAACTAAAGAATAGCAACATTTCCCAGATTTAAACTTGTTTTGGTACAACTTTACAATCGGGTCACATTATCACTGGCTGCTTCCAAAGTTACCCGAAGGTTGCCTGACTAGCACCATTAGTGCTAACTAATTGATTTGTATTCATTGGAATTATCAAAATTATTACTGCTTTAATTAGATATAATTTAAAATTAGTAGTACTGTCGCCTTCCGCTCACGAGATAAATAAAACCGCTACGGATATTTTTCAGTTTAAGTCCGGGCCTTACCATAATTACAATTATTACTGCTTTAGGAACAACTTCTCCAGCTCACCTGAAGTCGACAGCAGTAAGAATTCCAATGAATACGAATGTTACAATTGGATACAAAGCAGTTGGTTAGCAAAAATTGTGCTAGTCTGGCGAATTTCGCCAGTAGCCAGTGATAATTTGACCCAATTGTAAAGTTTTACCCTAGTTTTTATTTCACCATTCTCCTGTAATATGCATTTTGATCATATTTAAGTAGAAAAGTATGAATAAAGATGAATTTGATACTAGGCTTCAGTTGTAGCTGTCATGAAGAGCCATTATGGGCCTAAATGTTGGCAAAATAAATAAAATAACCTTATCATCACTACTATATATTATTACGGTAGTATAGATCCCTTTTCCGGCTCTCAGGAGCGATGGATTTTGACGAGTGAGGTATCAAAAGAAAAGAAATTTCACGAAGAAGTGACGAATTCTGATTTTGTTTCTTAAAATCTTACTAGGGCTTAAATAAAAGTGATGAAAAAACTGGAAGGTTTCAAAACTTTGACGACTGAGAGTCGGCGGATCGAGACGGGATAAGTTGGGTTTTGAAGATTTTGACGCGGGCATCAAGATCATATATGATCCCTAAGGATCATACTGGTCCAGCCTTTTAAAGCTTTAAAACCTACCGTTTTCGAGATAGCGTACGATATAGGTCCGCAAGGGCCTCATACCATCTTGCGTAGGTGCCGTTGTCATGGCAACTGTATATCAATTTGAGTCTGTTTACAAAAACTTTTAATGAGTGGGAAATTATATATCGTTTCCCATGTCCAACCCTAAAGGGTGCTGTTAAATATGAATACTACATATAGAAAACGGTATAGCTAGATCTCATTGCCTAACTGCTAAATTGGAGAGATGATTTCCAGAAGGGTAAGCTAATTATTTATTAAGTATGAACTGTAACTTCAACATAGTCACTACAAACTATGTAGCTTCCCCAAATGTGTGTGTTAAATAATTTTTTTTAGTAATATTATATTGTTTATAAGAATAAATATGTTTTCCTAATATCGCTTTTACTTCTAATGTATTAGGATCTGATGCGAGAGTTCTCGCTGGGGTATACTAGTCACTACTATATATTATTACGGTAGTATAGATCCTTTTTCCGGCTCTCAGGAGCGATGGATTTTGACGAGTGAGGTATCAAAAGAAAGGGAATTTCATGGAGATGTGACGAATTCCGATTTTGTTTCTTAAAATCTTACAAGGGCTTAAATAAAAGTGATGAAAAAACTGGGAGGTTTCAAAGAGTCGACGGATCGAGACGGGACAAGTTGGGTTTTAAAGATTTTGACGCGGGCATCAAGACCATATATGATCCCATGGAGCGTACTGGTCCAGCGTTTTAAAGCTTAAAAACCTACCGTTTTCGAGATAAAGCACGATATAGGTCCGCACGGGTCTCATGCCATTTTGCGTAAGTGTCGTTGTCATGGCGACTTTATATCAATTTGAGTCTGTTTACAAAAACTTTTTAAAGTATGAGCTGTAACTTCAACATAGTCATTACAAACTATGTAGCTTCCCCAAATGTGCGTGTAAAATAAAATTTTTTAGTAATATTATAGTGTTTCCATAATATCGCTAACACCTCGAATGTATTAGGGAATAAGCATTGATATCTAATGCGAGAGTTCTGGCCCGGATATACTATATATTATTACGGTAGTATAGATCCTTTTTCCGGCTCTCAGGAGCGATGGATTTTGATGAATGAGGTATCAAAAGAAAGGAAATTTCACCGAGAAGTGGCGAATTCCAATTTTGTTTCTTAAATTCTTATTAGGGCTTAAATAAAATCGATGAAAAAACTGGTAGGTTTCAAAATTCTGAAGGTGGTGAGTCTTTGGATCGAGATGGGATAGGTTGTGTTTTAAAGATTTCGACGCGGGCATCAAGTGTTTTTATGTCCTAAAACCTACCATTTTCTAGAAAACGCCGTATATAGCGCCGCATAGGCTCTATGCCTTCCGGCGCACGTGCCGTTGTCATGGCAACTTTTAAACTGTATAAGTTTTGTAAATAAAATGTTGTTTTTAGGTTTCTATGAATGATAGAGGTGATTATATAGTCTTTCCCATGTTTAACACTTAAAGCATTGTTAAATATGAATACTACACAAAGAAAATAGTATGTATAGTTGAGTCTTTTTGCATAACTATTAAACCGAGGGGTTATTTTCCAGTGGGGCGAGACAATTACTTATTAAGTAAACTGTTACTGAAACATAGTCATTATAAACTTAAAAATATACATAGCTTAAAAAAATGTGTGTTTTCAATTAACTTTCTTGGTAATATTATATTGTTAAAATGTAATGAAGATGGAATAAATATGTTTCTCTAATATCGCTTACACCTCGAATGCAATGAGAATTAGAAGGATAGACATCTAATGCGAGAGTTCTCGCTCGGGTATGATGGGTCTGTATTTTAATCACCTTGGCTAATCCATGACTAATATACACTGAATTAGGGATTGATATAATTATATAATACTGATTATAATTTATAATACTGATTTATATTAAACTAATATAATATGTATAATAACACCAAATTATTTTGTGTGTGTTTTTAGAACTGAGGATGAATGTATAACATTGGAAACTAGTTTTTAATAGAACAAATTTATAGAAGTGGCAAATAATTTATCAATCCCTAATTAGATTGATCCTTCTATACCATCATAGGGATGTCAACTGACTATACTGAATTAGCTGATAGCAATAATTTTCAAAATTAATTAATTTACCATTTTAGGAGGAGATTTAAGAATAAAAAGATGTATTCCTGTATAGCATTTAAGAATTATTTTAGCTTTTCTCAGGAAGTGCTGCTCTCTATGAACAGTTACCAGAACTATTTGCTCGACTGCGACCAATGCTGCTGGCATCTTTTGGGGACTAACTAGAACTACAGATGCAAGGTATTCCAAAGCGCTGAATTGGCAAGTTCAGGACTAGAGCTTGGGGACAGGAGTTCCCACGGCGAAGATAGTCGATTCTAGCCCAATTTCCCATCTTTTTCTCTTGTACATACTTTAATGCTCTATTACTGAACCACTCATTTCATAGTTTGTTGCCTTTATGATCTATTGAGGTTAATCATAACAAAAATATTTATAACTTAAAGTTATTGATAAGTTCATAAAACCAATCAGGCCGCCAATTGAACTCGGTGGCCGTACAAAACGAAAATAGTCCGAAAAAGTCATAAAAAATTGAAAATCGATCCACGAAGGTCATTTTACTCAACAAAAAATATGCGAAGAAAAACAAAGAGTAAAATCCTGCATGAACATACTTCACTGTTAACAAAAATTAAAATAAAATCCGTGAGCAGCAGAACTCCGTCACTAAAGCCGTATTTTCTCTAAAATAAATAAATTAAAAGAACGGGGGAGGGGGGAAAAAGTTGAGACCCACAAAAGACAGATCCCTAAAATATGGAAATTTACCGATACTTATATTATATTGTTCTGCCTCTCCGCTGACCTGCGGTACAAAAAACCCTTCATACAGAATTTCAGCTCATTTGACCCAAAGGGGGCCGCGAAAAACGCCGAAATTTCAAGTAAACATACTTTTTAATTAAAGGAATTTACCCATTCTTTAATGGCATCGTTCTGCTTGGAAGGAAGTCCTACATACCGAATTTCAGCTCATTTGATGCAAACCGCTGGAGATGCTCAAATATAGCGGGGAAATATATATATATATATATATATATATATATATATATATCAGACATCTTCAAAACTTCCATAATCGTGCTCTAGGGGTTATGAAACGGATAGAAAACGCAGCCCCGCCGATCTTCGACCTTCAGCAAATAGTCTATTTTTTTCTGGGAAAAAACGACTAAAAAAAAATCTGATTCAGAATGCTTAAGTTATCCTTCATGAGTAGAAATAAATTTCACTACCATTTAACGTAGGTTACGAAAGAAAAAGTACATAATTACTACAAAATTGGGGGTGGGACAGTGCGCGATAATAACAAATTTAGTAGCTTAATTTAAGCCACATCTCCATTATCTAACTTTTTATATTGATATTCTGGTATGGATTCTTTTCTTATCAAATTTCCAGCCATTTTTGCTCAGATAACTATGTATTTAAACTAAGATATACCAGTTTCACCTCGCAGCTTAACTAAATCAACAGAAACTTCGTCAAATCAGGGTTGTTTTATAAGATATTTGCGATTGGTATTTCGATTTCTTCCGAACTGTATTCTTCCATTAATGGTTCAGCGATGTAATATATGGAAGGTGGGAATCGTTATTTACTGCACACAATTATATGTTAAAATGAAAAAATGGCACAAAAGCGGTCGTTCTGATGCGCGCATAGGAATTCAAATTAGGGTACAACTATAGACTAGGGGCGCGTTATCACTTGTTCATTCCGAGGTCACCCGAAGGTTGCCGGCCTAGCACACTCTAGCGTCATTTGTGCTAACTAACACTTTGCTTTGCATTCAATTGTAACATTCGTATTCATTGGAATTATTAAAATTGTTCCTGCTTTAATTAGATATTATTTAAAATTACTAGTGCTGTCGACTTCCGCTCATTATGTTCACCCAAGAACCAAACAAAACATCAACGGATCCTTTTCAGTCGAGGTCGGGGTCTTACCGTAACTTCAATTATTACCGCTTTAATTAGATCACAGCTGTACACTTCCGCTCGCCACACTCGCTCAAGAAATAAACAAACCCATGAAAGTTTCTTTTCAGTTGAGGTCAGGTCCTTACCGTAATTTAAAATATCACTCCTTTAAATTATTACAAAAATTTGCCCAGATCACCGGAAGTCGACAACACTAGTAATTTTAAATTATATCTAATTAGAGCAGGAACAATTTCAATAATTCCAATGAATACGAATGTTACAATTGAATGCATGTTGGATGCTAACACAGTGAAGGTTACTTTATATGTGCTCGCGTATTTTCTCAAAAAACTATTAAATAAAGTGTTCTTTTTGGTGAAAAAAAGTGTTTTTTAGTTCTATTTTAGTTTAGAGCTGTAAAATATCTTGGAAATAAGTTGACCAAAGAGATTATCTCGGCTGAAGATGGTCGAACCCGCGGCCTCTCAGCAGGAGGTTAGTAAGATGGAATCAGAAAACAGTGAAGAGACTGTGAGAAACAATACATGGGAGCTTGTAACAGGGCGAAAAAGGTCAGCAACATCACAATTGGACCCCTCAAAAGTTAAGAAGACGTATGTCAACACAACAAAAACCCAAAACAGGTATGAAGCTTTATCTCAAACAAGGGACAATGAGACTCAACAGCCAAACAATCAAGTCACCCAGGTGAGGCCACCACCTATATATATAAATGGTATAAGAGACTATACTGCACTAGTTTCATTTCTTCAAAATGAAGCTGGTCATAATTCATTTAAATTAAGAAACAATACAAGGGGTGTAACTGTGCAACCAGAAACACCTGATGTATATAGAAAGCTCGTCTCAAGTTTACGTCGAGATGGAGCAGAATTCCACACCTATCAGCTCCCCGAAGATAAAATGCCAAGAGTGGTCTTAAAGGGTTTACACCATGCCACACCACTTTGCACAATCAAAGAAGAATTTGCAAAGCTTGGCTATGAAATTATCAATATTACAAATGTTTTGTCTAGATTTAAAGAACCCCTACCAATGTTCTTTATTGATATATCAAAAAATTCTTTCAATGAAGACATTTTCAGAACAGATTTTCTATATTATACAAAAATTAAGATAGAGGAACCAAGAAAGAAGAGAGTGATACCCCAATGCACCAGATGCCAGAAGTATGGTCACACAAAGACATACTGTAATCATCCGCCAAAGTGTGTGAAGTGCGGTCTGGGACACGAAAGTGTTTCCTGCAGCAAATCAAGAGAAACACCGGCAACATGTGCAAATTGTCAGGGGGCACATCCAGCCAATTATAGGGGGTGTAAAACTCTGAAAGATTTGAGGACTCAACGAAGCTACAGAACCCAACAGAGACCAGCAGCTGCCCAGCATGTTCCACCACCGGGACTACAAGATTTCCCAGCACTCCCACAGCTTGCTCAGCGCTCTCAACCTGCGCAACCTGAAGTCAGAGCACAGCCTCAACATTCACCAATTCCTGCCCCACACCAGCAGCCGCAGCACCCTTCTACTTCAACTGAAGCACCACATCAGCAGCCGCAGCCTCAACCCCAAGCTCCACACCAGCAGTCAGGCATGAGGAGGGATACTACACAGTCAGCACCTCTGACTGATAATGGTTCCCTGCAAGTACTAAATTTAATCAACAATCTTAACACTCTCATTCAGCCACTTTACACCCTTCTCCAACAAATTTCACTTATAACTCAGGCCTTATGCCCTCACTATGCCCCCTAGATCGCTAACTGTAGGATCCCTGTCTATCATCCTTTGGAATGCAAACGGACTGACTCAACATAAGACAGAGCTAGATATCCACCTACACAAGAAACGTATTGACATCGCATTGATAACTGAAACCCACTTAACACCACGCTCAAAATTTTATATTTCAGGATACAAAACTTACAGAACTGACCACCCGGACAACACAGCTCATGGAGGAACTGCAATACTAATAAAATCTTCATTAAAACATGACCCCTTAAAATTACCCGTAACACCTGACATTCAATCCACTAGCATTACATTATATACCAAACATAACACCATTACCTTTGCTGCAATTTATTGTCCTCCTAGGTATGTGCTGACACCTGCCATGTTTTGCAACTTCTTTAAATACCTAGGAAGCTGTTTCATCGCCGGAGGGGACTATAATGCAAAACACCAGATGTGGGGATCTAGACTTTGTACCCCGAGGGGAAGGAATCTCAGGAGAGCCTTACATGAGCTCTCATTAGAAACAATAACTCCAAACTCTCCGACTTACTGGCCCACATCTATACACAAAACACCCGATTTATTGGACTTCTTCATCACCAAAGGACTTAGAACTGTACCACACACTGTTAATACTAGCTCTGATCTCTGTTCTGATCATTCCCTGGTGAATCTGCTGCTGCTGGATGAGCCCTGTGAGGCATCAAAACGACCATCTCTTATTAATGGGACCATGGATTGGGATACCTACAGGAATAACCTGGATTCTGCACTTTCTATCCCAATGTCTATTAAAACGCAGGAAGAACTGGAGGAAGCCGTTGACACCTTCACAAAGAGCGTCCAAAACGCAGCTTGGTCATCCTCAGTTCCTAGGCCTCAAAAATCTGAAAACCTAGCCAGCTACCCACAATACATAAGGGATTTGATCAGAGCCAAGAGGAAAGCTCGAAAAGTATGGCAGACAAACAGACTCCCATCATACAGACAGACATTTAACAGACTAAACAACACACTGAAACGACAAATCCAGAAATTCAACCGTGATAAGTACGAAACATACATTAACAACCTTTCAATAGATGATGGAAGCTTATGGAGACATACCAAGAAGGTTCTAAAGCATCGGGAGGTGTCAGTGCCACTTCGAAAAGATGATGGTTCTTGGGCTGCTTCAGACATAGAAAAATCAGAACTCCTTGCAGACCACCTTTCCTCTGTTTTTATACCCCACACTAATATCTCAAACCCTGAAGATGATGACTTTATACTCAAATCTTTAGACATTCCCTTACAATTATCCCCACCTCCTCCACCTTTTTCTCCATCTCACGTCACTGAACAAATTAAACTGTTAAAAAGGAAGAAAGCTCCCGGTTATGACTTAATCAATGCCAAAGTGCTCCAGCAAATGCCCAGGAAAGCTCTAGTGTTTCTAACTACCATTTATAATGCCATTCTGAGGACTGCTAAATTTCCTCTTCAATGGAAATACTCCTATATATCCATGATTCATAAGCCTGGCAAAGATATACACTCTCCCTCATCCTATAGACCTATCAGCTTACTCCCTATTTGTGCTAAAATTTTTGAAAAGTTACTGTATAAAAGACTTATTACCATACTAATGGACCAAAAAATTTTGCCAGACCATCAATTTGGATTTCGTTCTTTACATTCCACCACACAACAATTGCATAGAGTAACAGACTATATATCAACAGCACTAGAGCAAAAAATGTATGCCACTGGTGTATTTCTGGATGTTGCAGAGGCCTTTGACAGGGTCTGTCTGGCATCAAGGACTTCTCTTTAAACTCAAAACAATACTTCCTTCCACTTACTATCTTATAATACAATCATTCCTCTCTGATAGATTTTTCTCTGTCCGAAAAGGTTCAGAAATATCATCAATTAGACCAGTCATGGCCGGAGTGCCCCAAGGATCAATTCTTGCACCACTGCTGTACATAACATACACCCATGACATACCAACCACTAAGGATACTTTGACAGCCACTTATGCTGACGATACTACTATTATTACAAGGCACAAAGATCCCGAGCACGCCTCTGAGATTCTACAAAGCCATTTACAGACACTACACAACTGGTGCAAACGCTGGAAAGTTAAACTGAATCAGAACAAATCCCATCACATCACTTTCTCACTCCGACATGGGACTTGTCCTCCAGTTTATCTTGAAAACGAACACATCCCACAATCTGACAGAGTACATTATCTAGGCCTAACATTTGATAAAAGAATGACATGGGGTCCACACATCACTGCTAAACGAAAGACACTAAATCAACGTTTCAGACTTTTATATTCTCTGCTAGGGCGTCGCTCAAAATTAGATCTAAGACAAAAGTTAAATACTTACACTTACCTACTTAAACCAATTTGGGCATACGCCTCACAAATATATGGAATTGCAAAAAAAACACACATCCAAAAACTCCAAATATTTCAGGCCAAAACTTTTAGGACAATCACGCAAGCACCTTGGTATGTAAGTAACATAACTCTGCACAAAGACTTAAAAATGCCAACTGTCAAAGAACACATACGGACTTACTACAAAAGATTTCACAGCAAGCTTCAAAATCATCCAAATAAACTCATTCAAGATATGGCCACAAAAAACATGCCCGACTGCACCCGTAGAAGGCTGAAAAAGAGCTGGATGAGAGATCTCCTTCAGTAACTTGAAACAAGACCGAAGAATTGCCACTGGGTAAATCTCTTCCTCATGCCTGTCATGCCCTTTTAATTGTAAATTTGTTTATGTAAGAACATTCGCTGGTTGTCAGTAATCACTGACAGTTGTGAATTAACCAATAAAGAGAAAAAAAAAAAAAAAAAAAACAATTGAATGCAAAGCAGTTAGCACAAATGACGCTAGAGTGTGCTAGTCCGGCAACGTTCGGGTGACCTCGGAATGAACAAGTGATAACGCGCCCCTTGTCTATAGTTGTACCCAAATTAGAAAACTTGGATTTTTAATATGGGCCTAGGTACATACCACATATCCAAATACAAAACTGCGATATATACGAAACGAAAATGCCCTTGGCCACTGGGCTAAACCAACAAACTCAACCAATAGTAAGAAAAAACACTGAGGTCTCTAAGCAAGACTCATGTAATGCAGATTCTGAGCATTACAATTTATTTGGTAGTGGACCTACAAAGTGAATTTCGTCATTTTGTTTCAAACATATAAACCCACTATGATTATATATTTTCTGTTGACCTTCAGATCAAACTCCAGATACGATTAACAAAAACAATACATAAATACACATGTTATAACCAGTGTATCATCTTTAAAAATAGTTTATAGAGCTCTAAATTTCTATGTAAGCCTCATTTGTTTATCTTTGTATCTAATGATGAACCTGCAAGGAAGGTTATTTTATCATTTCAGCTTTATTATTCTAGCCAGTTATTTATTGGTTTCATATTTAGAATCAAACTGAAGTTTGTTTTTCGATATGACAGGCCTTTTGAGGTAGGTGTTCATGTTAATTATATTTAAATTTACTTTATTGATCTGGATGGCACCTAAAATCCATTCTTTTAAAGGATAGGAACAAAATTTGCCATTGTTGGAGGAACTGTATATTTCACTAGCAAAATTGGTGTGTGGGGTGATAGTTCTAACTCAGTTAGAATTTACAAAGATTTACATACCCTAATATCTCCTTATTTGCAAGATGTACCAGTAGAGGTAAAATTTTCCTATAACATCAGAAATAGTATTTAGTGTGCGTGACAGAAGTAAAAAATGGAATGTTACAGGTTCCAGAATTACCTCATATAGCAGACATTACTTCATCAGCAAAAAATTATTGGAACTCTGGTGTTTTGAAGACTGGCCACTTTCTCTTAGATCTTCCAGAAATTACTTCTAAGTTTGTAAAAGAAAGTTATAAGGTATTATCGAATCAAATAAGTGCAATGAATGATAGCTCTTCTACTTAGTGTTATGTTGCAGTTTTGACTTAGAAGAAGTGCAAATAGGTTTCACATTTGGAATTTACAATTGGCTTCTAATTAAAATGAATCAAAAATTTTTAATCTTTATGTTTTATTTAAAGTAATTATTTATATTTACTGATTGTTTAATGTTTTCTATTCAGTTAATATAGTAATTTTTGGGAAGTATTTTTTTATTTTACGCACGAATGGTATCCATCCGTAAGATTAAAAATTATTATAATTGAATATATTAATATTATCTTTTAGTTATAAAGTGTATTATTTTTTCTTTATCCCTATTAATTCTTTTTAAGGGTAATTCAGTACCTTAATTAATATCTAGCCTAATTATTAATTATTTTATTTTTGTTCAGTGGATGTAGTAATCTGGCTTATTTTGATGAAGAGTGATGGTCATAACATTAAAGTAAAGAATATAAGAGTTCATCATTGACTTTGCTTGAGATCGTATCTGCAAACCATTTCAAAGATTTTTTTTTTTTAGATTTCCATCTCATGAGAAACATATTACTTTTTAAGTATGTTGAGAGGGATGCATAAATAAAAAAAAACCTTGTAGTAAAAACATCTTTCCATTTAATTTTGTTAACATTACTCAGATCTTAATTAATGAAAATACAGCAGAGAGTCATTTCATTTTTAAAAAAACACTTGTTAGTGAAACTAGGCCAGAAATAGCTTTTTTTTTTAGACTGACTAAAATATTTAACAATGCATCATTTAAATTATAAATATTTCAAATCTGAATTCTATTATTTGTAGAATTTTATATATATAGTAATGTTGTAAAAATAATATTAGCGATTGAGAGGATAATAGAGGTCCTTCAAAAGATCCTTATTTCAAAAATATCCAGTTTCAACATTGATACAGGCTTCGATTCATCCTGTCTAAATTATTAAACCAGAACAGACTATATTAACGAGTAGAGAGAGATAAGATTAGACACTATTTTAATAAGATGCTATTTAAGAATTTATACATATATTGTAACGTTCTAAAAATAATACTAGCCTAATAGAGAGGATAGAGGTTGTCCAAGGATCGCTCATATCTAGAATCCAAAACAAAGTCTTGAGACTCTCAAATAGCTGGTTTATATTTCATCAGGACCGAAAGACATTAGATCGCATAAATGCAGAATAGAGATGGCATGCCTCACTTCAGCAGTCTAAAAGAGACCAACCAAATTGATGAAGAATACAATCTTGATAATTCGGCAGTTTATTAGTAACAAGCCCCATCTTGTACTCTCTTACCAGCAAACTTTCTTTCTTTTCTTTCTACACCTTCCTTCAGTATGTTCACGGCATATGCATGTCTTTGTCTTTCAGCAATAGGATGGTGTCCTCAACCATTTTAGTCAAACGGATACATGCAACTTTAAGTTTTAGTAAAAAACGAGAGATAATTCAGAAACCTGACAAAGGAGAAACCATGGCGAATCTATTACGAAATTATGGCTTTGAAAGAGCCACAATCTATGACATCAAAGTAAACTGTGGTAAAATAATCCTGTTTATTAGGACTGCTCAAGAGGTCTTAAATGAAAGAAAGATGGTTAAAACAGGTTATTATATCAAAAAAAGAAAATACCTTATTCATATGGTTTATGCAAGAGCATGCCAAGCATATGCTGAAGCCAGGCAAGATTCTTCGTAAAAAGCCAAAACAATTTTATGAGAAAATAAAATAATTAATGATTATTTCTTATTAAAACTTTAATTAATTCAAATTTATTAACTAGGAGAGGAACCCAAATGTGTCTCCTAGATGTTGATGAAACTTTTTTAGGTGAATCTAGATCTTAAAATATTTGGAGCCCCGGAAAAAAAATCGGAAAGTTTGCATATACAAAACATATTTTTATATTCCTACTGTTGAACGAAATAATAATAAAAAAAATTATGCATCAAAATATTCAAGTATAATGCTTGGCAAAAATATTAAAAACGCCCTCAAAATAGTGATTTTTAGGAGGGAAATATTAGATTTCTGAGATACAGAGATCTGATTAGGATTTCCTACCCCAAAAAAAAGTTTATTGCAAATTTTTATGAAAATAAAAAAAAAACAAGGTCTAGATTACTCTAAAAAAATTACATCAAAATCTAGGAGAAACATGTGGGATCCTCTCCTTGTTATTAGATAAAATATGTTTTGTTGTTGAATATATAAATGCAAATTATTTTTTTTTGTAGTCCTGATAATACAGAATTTTTGATAATACGCCGGTTAACTGCTGCTATATGTGACGGATTGTATTGTAATAATAATAATTTCCTTATTATCGGTACGAGCCAAAACAGGTACAGTCTGGTTAAAACAGAACAATGTATTGGGATCTTTCTATAATAACAGATCACACTGTAGTAAATAATGTACAAGAGATAGTCTTCATAGATCGTAGTGCTAAAAGTGGCTATGCTATTGATATTGCTGTTCCAACTGATGGCGATATCAATAAAACATTGTCTGAGAAGATCAGAAAATAACAAAATTTGTGCCAAGAGCTTCAGCAACTTTATAGACTGGAGTATATCCGACAGTAATATCTACCAACAGCCTTATTTCTGAAAAAGTATTGGAAGAAGGGCAGAAAGCAGTTCTCCTCAGTACAGCAAGTTTTTAAATATAGTTTAAAATCTGAGCCTAGCCCTTGACTTTGGTCTAAGTAAGTGAATATTTCTGGCAATAGCCAAGAAAGTGTGAAATAATAATAATAAACTTTTTATTTATTCCAGGATAACTCCCTTTAGAGTAACAATTAAAAGTAATGATAAGTGGGTTTCAGAGTCTTAGAATGGATGAAATAGGAATACATGAGTTAACAGATAATTAAAAAAACTAAATAAATAGAAATGAATAATACAACTAATAATGAACTAACTTCTATCATAAGAAATAGGCTTTGATGGCCTAAGTATTTATGCGTTGAAATAAAAAACATACAAACTTCTAGCATTAATAAGATAAAATCAAAATTAAATATCTGGTGTGAACAACGCATGACTTCCTTGTACGCCAATTAAACTATAAATCGGTGGCTCAAAAAGTGATCCTGAATTTGGTTACTAGTTTCTGAAGATTGCAGTATCTCAAAAACGACACAGCATCGCGACATCCATCTATTGACACACACACACACACACAAATGGGGAGGAAAACCAGTATTTTACACTCAATTTTAACACTTAAAGCAAGTAATAAAAATGTTTAATTGGATTGGAAACCAAATTGCGTTTGTAACCTTTATTACCAAAACATATGATTTATGTATTTAATTTAAATATAATTTTTAATGTAAGGTTATTATGACCTTCAAGTAAAGTACCCTTTTCGGCTCACCAATTTTAACCAAAATATAGTAAATACATTCACATCGATATAAAAGTCCTATTTACCAAATTTGTGATGTTTTACATTATATTTTAATATAATTTTTGATGAAAGTCTAATATGACCTTCAAGTAAAGTACCGCTTCTGATTTTCCAATTTCGACCAAAATCTAGTATGTTATTTAAATCAATATACAAGTTATAAATACTAAATTTGAGAAGTTTTGCATAGTATTTTAATATAATTTTTGATGGAAATCAATTATAACCTTCAAGTAAAGTACCACTTCCGGTGATCAAAAAGGGAGATTCACAACTAGATTTTACAACAATCCTAAATACAAAATTTCAACTTTACGGCTAACTGTTTTTGAATTATGCAAGTACAAAATCTATCAGTACATATTTACAAATTTTAATTTAAATTAAGGAAACCATGTTGACAATTTTTTTGGAATAGGATGGTCAGGAAGTGATTGTATAAGTGGGATTTAAAGCTGGAAATAGTATTTAAAGGACAGATGGAAGGAGGAATGGAATTCCATAAGGATGAGAAAAGATCTGTCAAAAGCTGCGGATCGGTTGGTTGCTGTATATAAATCTGAAGGCAAAGAACAGATTTGGCGGGAATAGACAGAGGATTTAAATTGAAAGATGTCGAAGATGTATGATGGATAACTTAGAGGATTTGATAACTTGTCAAAGCAACGATGCTAGTACAAAACATTTCAACATGTACTGAAATTATATAAAATAAAAGTATGAGATATAAACTGAAAGCATCTTTAGCCTCCATTTATGCGATATGTTTTTCAGCCCCATGGAATTAGAAATATGTTGACTGATCAGTAGTTTATGATTTTTTGAGACAGCCAAATCTTTGGAGTCATTCAATAATAATCTTATAAAAGTAATATCAAGACTGAAAAAATTGCCAAAGTTAAGTCACTCTATTAACACCGGTTCGAATTCGGCCAGCAAAAGTTTCATTACATGGTATTGATAATTGATTGGTTACCTAAAGGATTGCCCGTCCTTCATACCCTAGTTGGAATAAATAAGGGTATTAAATCCAATAAAGAAACAGATAGAAAGAATTATATTTTGATGAGAATTGAAAAGTGCACCACAATCCAATAGTCATGAGACCATGCTGACGATAGCTCAGCCAATCACTAATTGTTATCGATACGTCAACAGTATTATGGACTATGCCCATCTGTTCGGTAGCTCAGCCAATCACTAATAGTTATCGATACGTCAACAGTATTATGGACTATGCCCATCTGTTCTGTTTCAACACCCAAGAATCCATTCGATATTAAGTTAAATTGTGGCTTCATCCTTAAACTTGTTAGAGATAAGCTCTTATAAAGATTATCTTGTGTTAACAAATGTGCCATGTTATTCAGGAAGAACATCTGGTTAACCAACTTAAAAATTCTTCTACGAATCTGTACAATGAATTGAAAAATTAAAATTCAATAATATGCCTAATATGAATTACAATTTGAAAGTTTGATTTACTTTATGTCCTGAAAAAAAAAAATGGGATTAATGATTATTGAAACCACTTCCAGTTTATTAAACTTATTACTCAAGCATACACTTTTAACATTTAATTGAATATTTTTTTATCATCTTCCGCTTACAACTTTTCCATTAACAAAAACTTCTTTAATATTCCTGTCATCTCCACAGTAAATGAACTTTTGGATGAGGTCTCCGATATCGTGCGAAGGAAACACACCAGCCGGGGATCCTAAGTTCATATCTACCAGTAGGGCATCAAAGCATTTTCCGATCTTAAAGTTTCCAATTTGATCCTCTTTTGAGAGAACTAAAAAAGAATAAAAAAAAAAAAAGCAATAGTCAAAAGCTAGACATTCACAGTCCAATCATTACTACTACAATTTGAACATAGGATCGTTAATGGATGTAGAAGCAGAACTTAATGAACACCCATCCTGGCCAAGATCCAATAATAATAATATATTATAGTGAATTTAGTCTTACAGGTTTGACAATTTGAATCCTTATCTTTATGCTGATGATATTAACCAGAAATCCAAAGATTCTACAGTCTGTTGGCAGCAACAGCTGTCCTTGTGATTATAGAAATAAAAATTATATATATATATATATATATATATATATATATATATATATATATATATATATATTATATATATGTATATACATGCATACATACATACATATATATACACACAGACCATTTTGCGAGACTTGATCATTTGGACTTAGGGAGCCTTAAAATGTGTATTTCCGTCGAAAACTCGAATTCAAAAATTTTCACGATCGCAATACTTCACCTTACTATATACTTCGTATATAGGTAAAGGAAATCAAAAACAAAATAACAACATTAAAAACAACAGAGGCAGTACCAGTTACAGTAAAAAATGTTAATAAACAGAAATTACAAGCAAGATAAAAATATATGAAGTATAAAAAGAAAAAGTTGACAATATATATATATATATATATATATATATATATATATATATATATATATATATATATATATATATATATATATATATATATCATTGACCGCACCCCCTGACCAACTCTTCCTTTGTTAAGAGTTTGTTAACAAACTATGATTTTTGCATGAATCAATCAAGAAAAAGTTGACAATATATATATATATATATATATATATATATATATATATATATATATATATATATATATATATATATATCATTGACCGCACCCCCTGACCAACTCTTCCTTTGTTAAGAGTTTGTTAACAAACTATGATTTTTGCATGAATAAATATAATATTTTCAACCTTTTAATATCCAAATCAAAATCATTGGATTTAAACATAATCAAAGCCAATTATTACAATATTTAGTTACCTTTCGCTCCGCCCAATGTGGCTAAATAAAACACTTCATGATAAGTGAGAGGCTTATAGTCAGATTTTGTGAATGCTAAATGTATTGATGTCGTTAGTGACGAACGCATTGCGTCAAGAATGTTTAGGTTGCTGCCTCCGGACACATCTGCAAAACAGGTTTTTGTTAATTATCATCATTTAAGATAAATAAATAACAGTTTTATTTAATTATAATAATATGTTTTTAAAATTATTATGAGGTAAAAAGTAAGGACAAAAGGAAAATAATTGACTAATATCTTTTTGAGAAGGTGCTTAGGATTAATGAATTCTAATAACCATGTCCTCCACCATGAAGTTGTCATGGCCACGATATGCAAGTTGGACAGTTTTTCTCTTAGCAATTTATTAATCACTTTTTTAAACACATTTAAAAGGAAAAGTTAATTTGATTATTGATAAACCTTCACTAGACCATTAAGATGATATACTTAAAATTTGGTAAAGATTGGTTCAGTAGTTTTTGTGGTTAGCAGTAACAAATCATTCTAAAAACCACGCCTTCCAATTAAATTTTTCATTCACCAGCCATAAATAAAAACAAACCTCTTTTAAAGGCATTTTGCTTTGGTTATCAAATTCAATGGTAAATTTTAAATATAAATTATGATATTAAAACTCAAGTTCATATTTACAGAATCCCAGATAAAATTAACACTGATTGACCAAAATATAAAAAGATTATGAAGGTCCTTACGCCTTCTTACTTATCTGATTTTAACTTTTCAAACTTTTGAAACTTTTTAAGTTTCATTGTATTTCACACTAAATAAACTTGAAATAAAAAAAAAAGTTACTAAGGGCCAAAGTATGCCTTTTTAGCATGTCAAAAATATTAAAAAGTGAGTTAAAAAACTGGAAAATGATACAGTAAAAGCTTGCTTATCCGGACTAAATGGTGCCAAGGTAATCTGGATAGCCGAAAATCCAGGTAATAAGCAAAATATAATCCTTCCAGGTACTTACTGTTCATTACGATAAAAACTATTTATAGCTGGTAAGCCAATTAACATCAACATCCTGTGACAACTTTCTTAAATTCAACAAAAAGGATTCTAATAACATAATTTATTGTACAATCTATAACATATTAATGTACATTGAATAAAATTAAAAAGCAAATATTCGGAGTATTTATACATCGTTACGTTCTTGCTATCATAGTTGAAAATTATTGTGTAATGTGAACATTAAATTTAAAAAAATGTCTAAAAATCTGATCTGGATAAACTTGGTTTTACTATAATTCTTTATAAAACCCTAATTCATTCTCCTTTAGTATCCTTTACAAACTCTGAAGTTAAATTAACAAGAAAATGGAAAGTTTTGAGGTGATACAAGCAGAACTTTGGAAGGAAAAGCGAAAATTCTATCAAGAAACAACTTAACTCGCTCGGCCATTCTGGTCTGCCTAGCTAGGTATAATGCAATCATTAATATCATTTATCATAATTTAGCGAATTTGACTTGTTAGACTCACTCCCGGTCTAAAAAATTTTATCAGATAGAAATTTTTTTAAACAGATATAGAAAGAATAATTTAATATTTTCACATCACCGCCATAAAATTAAATCCCCACTAGCTAAATGTTTTATATGTTGAGGGTACAAGTAGGTTTTAAAGAATTTTTGAGAAAATTGGGGCTTCATTGCTTAAAAATAGCAACAAATCGATTACTCATAGTATTAGGGATTGATAAATTATTTGTCACTTCTATAAATTTGTTTTATTGAAAACTAGTTTCGAATGTTATACATTCATTTTCATTTCTAAAAACACACAAAAAATTAAAAAATAAGCAATTCAAAATATAGTTTGGTATTATTACACATATTAAATTTAATATGTATAATAATACCAAAGTGGCAAATAATTTATCAATCCCTAATTAGATTGATCCTTCTATAACATCATGCAGATGTCAACTCATAGTATTATCTATTGCTAGCCACTACTTTTTTCCCATCTTTTTGAAAGAATACGAATTCCGCATTGAAAGAATGACTGGTATTTGAAGGCAATCTACGAATCGACCCATTTTTGGTATTCTTTATAAGAACAGAAGTACTGCTCAGACAGGCATTGGCTGAAACCAGTAATAACTGGAAGGAACAATGCGTGTAGGATATGGCGGGTGGAATAAGATATCCCATTTGAGTTTTTCCAAGTAATTTTTGACTGGAAAGATAAAATATCTCATTTCCATGTCTCTTGGCCCCAATTCGTATGCCACTAAATTTGCTTGATTTTGAACCATTTACATGGTTTTGAGGTGTAATGAAATTGCTAGTTGAATCATTCCCAAAGATTCTGTGTTTTTCTTTTATTTGACACGAATCTTTATTTAATAATGCTTCCAATTCTGCGTCTACAAATGTTTTTAGCCTTCCTTCACGCTCCTTATTATCTTCCGTTTCAAAATCACCACTTTTGAATCATTCAAACCAGTACTAAAAAGTTGAAATTAACGGAGTATGGTCCGTTGGCAATAAATGACCTTCAGCTGCTTTTTTTTTCAACGAACAGAAGCAGAAAAGAAAAGCTTTCTACAAAGTGCGCTTACAATTCGACAAAATGGCACATACTGACAACTAAAGCTTAATGATAATTCTTTATCATGAATGTGATTAGATTATAATTAGATGTGATTTAATTCTAGAAAAACCCTCTGTGGTTAATTCTTTAAAACTTACTTGCACACCCAATAATAACATGAGAACTTGATAATTGTCAAGCAAATAAAACACATCAGAGTAGGTATCATTAATTCATTTACCTGTTCCAAGACCGACCTTAACACCTGCCTTCCAAATATCTCGTACAGGACACAGGCCACTTTGCAGAACAGAGTTAGAGCTTGCGCAGTGAGCAATGGCGGTACCCGTTGAACTCAAAATTTTACAATCTTCTTCGGTTAGATAAACACCATGCCCCAATACAGTCTTTAAATATCAATATGTATATTTTTACAAATAACTATTATTATTACAATAGTAATGCATTCAGTAATAGTTCAATAAGCTATATTAATTGAAAATTTGTTTACTTTATTTGTCAGTAATCCTGATTTATGGTAGATATCAGTATAATTTTTGCATTCTGGAAATAATTCCTCAGTATACGCTATTTCACTTTTAGATTCGCATATATGAGTCTGAAAAAAAAAAAATTAAATTAATTTTTTTTTTTTTTTTGTGAACAAACTCACTTCCCTTAATATATGTATCTTTATTATTTTTCTAATATTAACATTTTTTTAGCCGCGAACAAACCAACGTTTCGAAATTTTCTTTCTTTCTTAATTATGCTATTATTTTCTAATATAAAATAGTTGGCAGTACTTCCCTAAAACTCATTTTTTTCCATAAATACATTATTTCGTCTATTATGTCCACCATTAAAATTTTTTTAAATCATTTTTACACTAGGGATTGTCTGCTATGACTTATATTGATGTCACACACAAAAAAAAAAAAAAAATATTCATTCCTAAAATGATAGTCAACTCCTGATTATCCATGGAATTGAGAGCTGTGATTGCCGCAGATAATCCACTTGAAAAAAAAAGTTTGTAGAACCAATAAAAATGATTTCATTATTTCACAACAAATATATAATTAAATCTATAATTATAAGAACAATTAATAAATTATTTAAAATGCATATGCGATGAAATTTGGAAAAAGTATAATTATAGTTTTTGAAAATAATCAATCATTTATTTTATTTTTTTTATTTTGTTAAAAAACACTTTATTTTAATCTGTGATTGAATTTTGCGCAAAACCAGTTAATCAGCCAGTAATGCGAGTTCTTATAAGACATACTTTTTTGATTAATATTATCAAGAATAAGCCACATGCAAATTACTAACCTGTGGATAATCGGGAGTTGACTGATCGATAAATTATAGTGTTTATTTATTATCTACATATCAATAAAACGAGATATCAATTTTCATAATCCAATATATTTATGAAAATATCTCAAGAAATTACTCTTATAATTAACATTAAGTTAACAAAGTGATAGTGTTTTGATTAACCACTTACCTGAATATAAGCATTGTATTTTTTAGCCAATTCCCCTAATCCTTTTAAAAGATCAAAATTGCAAGATATAGCAAATCTTGGGGTAACGGCAGGTTCCACAAGAGGATTCTAAAAATGTTGATTAATTATTTTAAACTTACAAATCATATTTAATATGGATTTTAAAATGAATATAAAGTATATTATATCTTTGCAACCTCTTTCTGGTAATCTTTACCTACATCCATCTGCTAAAACGCTTCTATAGGATCCTTTAATTACTGCTTATTTCTTCAAGTCCATAATTATCAATATACCATATCAATGTTAAATGCAAATATTCATTTGCAAATGCAGCCAGAGGAATGCGCATATAGTCTGGGCAACTTTGCTATTTAGGAATTGATAAATTATTTGCCACTTCTATAATTTTGTTTTTATTGAAAACTAGTTTCATTCATTCATCTTCAGTTCAAGGTTTAAGTAGATTATATCAAAGAGAAAAGGTGGAATTGGTTTGTCCTCGCACTGAACTAGTTAATAATAATAATATTTATAATTACTAATTCAGTGCGAGAACAAACCAATGCAACCTTTTCTGTTTGATTAGGGATTGATTTCTCCAACATCCTGCCTATTTCTCGTTCATTGTTAGTACAATGCGAGAAGGAACCAGTACAAACTTTTCTGTTTGATATAATCCATTTAAACCTTGGTGAGTACCAACATGTATTTGATTTCTTGTCTTAATTAAATTCATTATTGTTTTATAATACTGATTTATATAATTTAATATGTATAATAATACCAACTATATTTTGAATTGCTTATTTTTGAATTTTTTGTGTGTTTTTAGAACTGAGGATGAATGTATAACATTCGAAACTAGTTTTCAATAAAACAAATTTATAGAAGTGGCAAATAATTTATCAATCCCTAATTAGATTGATCCTTCTATACCATCATGCGGATGTCAACTGTTTTCTGTTTGATATAATTTATTGGGCTGTCTGGAAATTAATGCAGGTTTATGGTTTTAAAATAAATGATACAGAACTATTTTTATTAATCAAAATACGCTCCATTACTCTCGATACATTTCTGCCAATGTGTTGGTAACTTATCCATTTCCTCTGAATAGAGTGTTGAATCGTTATTATTATTAAATAATTCTGAAAATGCATTTTCTAACAAATTTTGACCAATAAAATTTTTGCCTTTAAGAAATCGGCCCAGATGTCCGTAATCCCTAGGAGAGAGGTCTGGAGAGTAGGGCAGGTAAGGCAGAGTCTTATTTCGGCAAAGAAGTGCAGCAAAAACGTCATAGGTAAGATTTTTTTGGCAGTCGTTTAATGCATGAGGAACCAAAGTTTCAAGCTTTTTTACCTTTCCAATTACGTTGAGGTGGTCAGCGATTGTCGATTTGCTAACTGAGAGTTTCTCTGCAAGTTCTCTAACAGTTTTTCTGGGATTTTCTTTGACCAAAGCTCGCAGAACATCAACATCAAAGGAAGAAATCCTTCCATGACCGTCTTTGTCTTCAAGACTGAAGTCTCTCTCGAAATTTTTAAATTATCGTTGAATGGTGCACTCACTCTGCTATCGCTCTAGACTTCATTAATGTTTCTGGCCATTTGGGCCCCGTTCCGACCGAGGTTAAACTCGTAAAACGAAATCACGCTTTCACAATTTAATAAAGACTGAATTATTTCCAACTAATGAAATGCTACAGAAAATAATAGCCATTTTTGTTTGGAAGAGGATTAATGAGTATTGGCACCCATACAAAAGAATAATCCCTCAAACGTAAACAGTTTGTTATATAGAGGGTTAATATAAAGAAAACATGAAATCCTGCATTATTTTCCGGACAACCCAATACTTAAACCTTAAACCGAAGATGAATGTATAACATTCGAAACTAGTTTTCAATAAAAACAAAATTATAGAAGTGGCAAATAATTTATCAATCCCTAATTAGATTGATCCTTCTATACTATCATGCCTACGTCAATTAATTATGATATTCTTATGGCGGCCATAGACAATCACTCCAAATGGAATAATGGAGTTGAGTGACTGGATTTCTTGGAGTGAAGAAGATTTCAAGGGCTACACTGACGATCACTCCACTCCATTTCATTTTTTACTGGCAGGTAATGGTTACAGATGCACGTTAGCACTTTTTTAAAAATAATATTTACAATCTACAAATATCTTTTTGAACGTACAGATTAATGTAACTCCAGAGAATTAACGGGATGTAAATAACGTCTCTACAATAACAAAAATATTAAATAATTTAATCTCCCCATACCCTTCCACAAAAAAAAAAAAAAAAAAAAAAAAAAAGGATATTTTACTAAGCATATTAGAAATGTAATCTGAGTAACAAGTACCGAATATTTTACTCGAATACACCCACTAGCCGGTGGAAGGGATAGCGAAGGCTGAACAACCCCATTCTTCCCAGTCGTATCTAATCCCGACTAGTGAGAGTATTCGAGTAAAATACTCGGTATTCATTACTTAAGAGAACTTTTTGCCCATCTCTATTAGAAATTAGAAATCCACTAAAAATGTTTATTTCATTTTTATGTACCTTTTAATTAATATTTATATTTTTTAAGCATAATTAATAGTAAAAAAATAAACAAAATTGAAAGTTATTCATATCAATATTTTTGTAGCATATTTTATACAATCAATATCGTAAATTTTAATTATACTGTATTTACTGACAAAGAATTTTTATTTTTATTATTATAGCACAGCCTAAAAAATGTGGAGTTCATACGTTCCACTCCATCAGTTTTCCACACTAACAGTGGGAACAATTGTCGATTTAGTGGCCAAAATTCTATAACTCTTGATTAAAAGACTATAAACAAAAAATTCTTTTTTCATTTATGAGCATGGAATGTCCTTTATTAGTGAGAGTGGAAAAATTAAATACAGGGTGTTTCCAGGCCATTGAAATTAATTTTTTCCTTAATTATTTCATAACTTTATTTTAAATAAAACAGTTTATTAGTTATAGGACCAACAAAAGGGGAAGAAATGAACTAATATCATTCTCTATAGAGCTTTCTACGTATATAATTGCCTTTTTAAGGTATTTACAACGGCTACAAGATTTATAAATAATTATTATTTCAAGAAAAAAAAAATATAAGTTAACAATATACTATTCTTTTAATATATTCGAAATTTATCATGCGTATAAAATTATAAATGACAAATAAGATAACTTGAAGCATGTTGTAGGCTTATGCCTAAGTTAATGGTCTAAAAATATATGTAATGTTTAAAAATAGGGGTTCAGATCTTCAAATCTATATAACACTGATTGATCGCATTTGATCGATTAAATTGTATCATGGTATTTTAGTGCCATAGACCATCTACTACTGTGAAGAATATTAAAACCATCTGTTGCCACCTAAATTTTTTATAAATTTTAATATAATTTTTGAGGTAAGTTTATTATGACCTTCAAGTAAAGTACCGCTTCCAGTTTCCCAGTTTAGATCAAAATTTAGTATATTATTGAAATCAATATATAAATTATAAATACTAAATTTGAGAAGTTTTGCATTATATTTTAATGTAATTTTTTATGGATATCAATTATGACCTTCAAGTAAACTATCACTTCCGGTGGTCATGCAGTGACCAAAAATGTTCACAACAAGATTTTACAATAATCCTAAATACAAAATTTCAAATTTCTACGGCTAACCGTTTTTGAGTTATGCGAGATATGCACATACGGACAGATGTCACAACGAAACTAGTCAAAATGGACATTTCCGTTGAAATCTGAAAATTTTCGCGATTACAATACTTCCTTTACTTCGTACAAGGAATTAGTATGATAAAAGATGTTACTTAGTTCCACATTCCAATAGATATTTGGGAAAGGCCTTATTTTGAACAGGTATTACAATTAAATAAAATTTTCCGCAACGGATTCTTAACTTCTATTCTCTGATTATTTTTTTCTAGAAGTGACTGATAATTGAAGTGAGATTTCGACTTTAAATTCAATTTAGAATGTAGCCATCTGTCTTGCTATGAATAATCATCATATATAAAAGAAAAGTTAAACTTGACTAAATATGTGAAGGCAGGGTGAAAATAAAATGTGGCAAAAGGAGTTCACAGTAATAATTTTTCTAGAAAATTACATTGTAGCAATAAAGTGTAAATACCCCACTGCTTTACTATTATTTTACCCCACTGCTTTAACATATTGAAATAAAATTGCATGTCTATGGCCCCAAAAGGATTTATAGAATAACAAATACTGATGCTCAGGAAATCCCTGATAATAAATAAATAATGAATATTTAACTTACTTTAAGTGCTATAACTTTTTCTATGAATTCCTTAGTATCCGCCAAAGAAGCTTCCGTGGTCTCTGTGTACTCAGGAAATGAATTTTGATTCATGTTAACTTTACCAACTATAGCTCTTTGGCCATACTTCGAAGCTATTTCTGCCAAAATATAAGAACTCTCTCGGTGAATAGTGCCATAATAGCAAGCTGTGGTTGTACCACAACGCAATGTAGACTTCTGAAATTTGAATAACGCAGTTTCATAAGTGTATCATTGATGAAACATGAGAATCTACTGTAATATATAATAAAAAATAGCAAAGGAACGTATTCATGAATAATATTGATATTTTTTTTCTAATGATAAATTTACTGTTTAATTTTTTTAAATCAGCTTCAAACATCAAATTCACAGTCAACAATTCCTACATACTTAATGTTCTTAAAATTCAATTTGTAGAGCATTTTTTGATGGCTCGCATTGTTGTTCTAATATGAAGCACTACTAAATAAATTAGAATAGAAAAACTTTTTTAAACATTAACAGAATTTTCCAACTGATATTTTTTGGTTCTTATGTATTAAGAGGTCGAACGTATGTTCTATTCCTTTCGTTTATAACCTATACTACTGCCTTTATTATCAGTTCTGTGTTTAGTTTATTAATATAATTTGTGCATTAATAAGTTGGGTGTTTTGTGATATTTTTATGGTAGTTATTGGGACCTGTCACTCCCTTATAAATAGGGGCGTGGCCTCAGTAAGGTTATAGCCCCACCGGTCACCAGTTGCCGCCACTATTCTTCCCCTTTGTCCCGGTTTTTGAAAACTGCGTATTCATTACAATCATTAAAATTATTACTGCCTTAATTGCATATTTAAAAGATTTAGTGCTGTCAACTTCCGGTGATCTGGGGAAGTTTAAGTAATAATTTAAAGGAGAGATAATTTAAATTACGGTATGGAGCCGACCTCAACTGAATAGGAACTTTTGGGGTTTGTTTATCTCTTGAACGAGCGGAAATCGTCAACTGTGATCTATTTAAAGCAGTAATAATTGAAATTACGGTAAGAACTCGACCTCAACTGAAAATGAACTTTTGGGGTTGGTCTATCTCTTCAGCGAGCAGTAATCGTCAGCTGTGATCTATTTAAAGCAGTAATAATTGAAATTAGGTTAAAATGATGTATATTTCGGTAATTATTTACAAGAAAGAAGTGAACGTATATCAGCAGTAATCGTCAGCTGTGATCTATTTAAAGCAGTAATAATTGAAATTAGGTTAAAATGATGTCTTTTTCGGTAATTATTTACAAGAAAGAAGTGAACGTATATCAGCAGTAATCGTCAGCTGTGATCTATTTAAAGCAGTAATAATTGAAATTAGGTTAAAATGATGTATATTTCGGTAATTATTTACAAGAAAGAAGTGAACGTATATGGGAAAGAACGTATAAGGGAATGTGGTGGGGACGTAACCTCAATGTCAACAATGTGAGGCCACGCCCCTTTAGATAAGGGAATGACTGGTCCCAATAATTACCATTTTTATCCACTTCTTTTATTAAAAATTATTGAAATATGATAGAAAATGCAGTAAAGCATTGATATTACAATAAGGTCCCGTCTTCAACTGAAAAAGGTTCATTGGGGATTTGCATACCTCTTGAGTGAGTGCAGCGAGCTGAAATCAACAGTTGTGATCTAATTAAAGAAGTAATAATTTTAATAACCACTAATAATCTCAATGAATACAAACTTTTAAAGCCGCTACACAATTCAAAGTTTTGGGATTGTTCCATTTTTTTTTTTTTTTTTTTTTAATAAAGGAATTTTAGTAATGAAATTTAATTTTTAATTCTGAGACAAACTCCCATAAATAGGACGAAGAAGATGTTATGATGTTAGGTCATAAGTAACAATAGAAGATATGGTCGATCATTTAACATACAAGTATCCAGCAATGACACAAAAGGTAAAGAAATATTATTAAAAATACTCACTACTACATTTTCATACACTTTCTTAGCAAAATCAATATCACCATATCTTATTTCCAATGGCCAAGTGTATAATCTCAACCATTCCAATAAAGGTTTGTCATATCCTAATCCAATATTTGGATATTGTGGGGCATGAAGATGAATATCTAGAAATCCGGGGCATAAGAACTGACCTTTCTCTAGATTTATAACTTTCGCCTTAGATACTTCAACTTGCTTAAGATTTTTTATATCTCCATCTTTGGCAATATCCACAATCTGTAAATAATATAACTATATAAAATATAATTTAATAAGATACAAATGCATTTTTATGTTCATAACTGACCGGTCTATCTGAACTTGAACAATAAAACTAAGTACTATATTTCAAATTAAATTAAATTAATATGATTACATTTTCTATGGAAATATTTAATGTTATATAAATTATAATTATAAGAGAATCTGCGATAATCAAGAGAAAGAATTTACAAAATGGTAATTTAAAACCAATTTAACGCGTAAAACACTATGGGACCACTAAAGCAAATTCGGAAACTGTCATATTTTACCAAGCATTTTTTAACTTCCATTATACTTTTTGGTAAAAAAAATTTTCATTGCCATCCCATGTTTTTGTAATGCCTAGATGTCACATATAATTAAATTTATTAAGCGTCCCCCCCTCTTCCCGCATGTGAGAAAAGTCATCATTAAGAGGCGATCGTGGATGAAAAGGGTTCCTTTAGAGATGGGATGGAAAGATTCAGAATCAGAGTATTTTTCCCCATACAAAATGGCTTTTATAATAAAAATAAAATTCGAGTACTGCCAAAAGAATTCAATACGAATATTTAAAAAAAAATTATTATTATATAATTTAAAAAAATAAATAAAAAACTTATATGATGCAGAACTAATGCACCACAAACTTTTCTTTCCGAGGGTTGGGCAGTCCCTGGCATATGGTGAAAGTCCAGATCGGCGGTTCAGAACCGCTTTAGCAAATAACGTGTTAAAACATTTAGCAAAAAATATGCTTGATCCAATCAACCCGTACCTATCCTGTCTATAATCATAGAATAAAAAATTACAGTAACAGTAATAGCAGTATAGATAAAAAAGAATTATAAGATATCGAATTAGGATTGATTGTATTCTAATCTATGCATTCTTTTAAAACAATAAGAAAAGTTAAATATTATAACACACTTTTCCATCTTTAACAGCAATGGCAACTTTAGGAAAACATGTTATTTCTTCAGGAGTTTCAGAATGGACAGCTGGCCCAACAAAAACATTTATGTCCTAAAAAAAACAACATAACACTGGTTAGACAGTCAACAAATAAATTTTAAAAAAATAATACAGAAATGGTTACATGCAACACAATCTAATTAAAAAACCAAATAATTAAAACAAAATCATTACTTACACCCATAGTCAATCACAAAACTGGCAGGTATTTGATAAGAAAAGATAGTAGATAGCCCCATCACCATTAAGTGGTTTAAAAGGAATTTCTGTTAAAAACGAGGTATATATTATAGAGGTATGTACCATCTATCTTGGAAAGAATAAGATGTATAGGTACAACTTTACAATCGGGACGCCTTATCACTAGCTCGGAACGAACTTACCCGAACGTCGCCTTACTATTAATCTGCAGCGCCATTTGTGCTAACTGCTTTGTATTCATGTAATGTTGAAAATATCATCGAACATTTAAAAAAAAAAAATTCAGTTCCGAAGATGCTCAAAGCTTTCAAAGCCATAAATTCCTTTCCGATTTGAGGATCTGTATCTCATCTTTAATGAATCCGATATTGACATTCTTGGACTCGTTAGAAAAAGAGGATTTAATTCTTTCTATACATGTAAACAGCAATACATTTTCTAAGTAGGTCTGTTTAAAAAAATGTGATTACCAAACAACAAAATTAAGGTTATATAGGTGTTTGGTGGACTTAGGTGTAAGGCATTCGCCTTGTACAACAGGTTCGTCCCTTTCCTCACAGAGAATTTCCGCATCTGCCAATGATAAAAGAAGTATAAAGAACATGGTATTTATTCAAGTGAAAATCGTAATTTAAGTCAATGCTTATATATGAATGTTTTTCTTTGATTTGCAGCTATTTCTGGAGAAGCAAAGAACAGTTGGAACTATTGAAGTATTCTTCAACAGTAGTATCTCAAGTTTTTAAAACTAACTTAAAACTAAAACTAACTGATACTTTACTTTTAACACAACTTTGTATAAGCGACAAATTCTCACATTAATTAATTCCGATCCAAATCAAATGTCGAGGCCCCATACACGGATCAAGCTTGTATAATAAGCTTGATATCTGTTCAAACTTTAGTCCATTTTGGAAAAGCCAAGAGAAATGATGTCTTGAAATAACTGCTTGTAATCCTTCTACAGAAGGAAACCATAACAAAAAGAAAGCAGTCGGCGAAATGCTGGATTCATAAGAGAATGTCGTTCGGCCTAGAAAATATAATCACTGAATTGGAACTAGCCTCATCTAGCGAGTTTTAATACTATTTGAGGATGGAATCTACTAGTTTGATTAGCTGGTTTCCAAATGTTTTTTCTGTATAGATCGATAAACTCACGCGTAATATCTTTACCAATTTTATTTGAAGCCATAATGAGCTTTGTATTCAACTCTAGAATTCGTATTCATCGGAATTAATAAAAGTATTACTGCTTTAATTAAATATTATTTAAAATTATTAGTGCCGTCAACTGAAAAGGATCTGACAAAAGGTCCCTTTTTTTCTCTTCTAGATCTCTCTACAGTTTAGTTTAGAGAGTGGTCATGTCTCCAAATCCTTGAAATATTTTTTTTTTTCTCCCTCACTCCATAGTCTATTAACTTTCCAATAAAAATAAGACAATTTTAATCAATGACAATGAGTGAAGTGTTTCAAAAACTTTCTAAGTTTTGTGCCTGAAACCTGAAAGGCTGAAACCTCGCTCTTTAGAAAATCCTAAAGTCTAGGGAGTGAGGTTTAAATCTAGAGCGTAGTTTTTTCAATTCATAAAATCGATTGTGTCTAATATCAATACCGTCCACTTTCTCTCTGACAGCCCGGCAACTCAATATCAGAATTACGATTTGAAAGTTTGATTTACTTAATATTCTGAAAACAAAAAATGGGATTTATGATTATTGAAACCGCTTCCAGTTTATTGATTTTATTATTCAAACATACATTTTTAACATTTAACGGAATATTTTTGCCTCATCTTCTGCTTACAGCTTTTCCATTAACAAAAACTTCTTTAATATTCCTGTCATCTCCACAATAAATAAACTTTTGGATGAGATCTCCTATATCGTGCGAAGGAAACACACCAGCCGGGGGTCCTGAGTTCATATCTACCAGTAGAGCATCAAAGCATTTTCCAATTTTAAAATTTCCAATTTGGTCCCCTTTTGAGACCGCTAAAAAAGAAAAAAAAACTTAAAGAACAAAAAACAATATTCAATATCAAAATCTATAACTCGGGTGAACACATGCGGCACTAAGTTGAAACTAACTTTTATGTTTTGTTCCACACTCGGAATTTATTTACAAAGTATTTACTAAAAAAAAAAAAAAAAAAAAAAAAAAAATATTCACAAAAATAATCAATGTACAAGTCTGTACAAAGAAAGACAAATTACAGATTTGATCATATCTATTCCTGTTAACTTCAGATATCTTAAAATAATTTTAAACGATCTGTCAATAACATCGTTATTATAAAAATAAAACTGAAAAGCATAAATCATTCAATAAGTCTGTAAATAAAAAGACATATTGGGTCTGAAACAATCTTAAAGGTTTTGAAACCTTTATGCTAACAAACTATGATTTTTGTTGGAATAAACATAATATTTTAAGATTTTTAATATTAATATCAAAATCAAAATCATTGCATTTAAACATAATCAAAGCTAATTATTACAATATTTAGTTACCTTTCGCTCCGCCCAATGTGGCTAAATAAAACACTTCATGATAAGTGAGAGGTTTATAGTCAGATTTTGTGAATGCTAAATGTATTGATGTCGTAATTGACGAACGCATTGCGTCAAGAATGCTTAAGTTGCTTCCTCCAGACATATCTGCAAAACAGGTTATTCGTAATTATCATGATTCAAGTTAAATAAATAACAGTTTTATTTAATAACTAGCTAATCCTTTAACACTTCGCTATTGCAAGAATTGAGTATATATATTAAGATGAACACGATTGAAAGTTTGATATCAATTACCCAGACTAACGGAAGTCGAGAGCACTAATCACTACTACATATTATTACGGTAGTATAGATCCCTTTTCCGGCTCTCAGGAGCGATGGATTTTGATGAATGAGGTATCAAAAGACAGGGAATTTCACGGAGAAGTGACGAATCCTGATTTTGTTTTTAAAAATCTTACAAGGGCTTAAATAAAAGTGATGAAAAAACTGGGAGGTTTCAAAGATTTGACGACTAAGAGTCGGCGGATCGAGACGGGATAAGTTGGGTTTTGAAGATTTTGACGCGGGCATCAAGATCAGATACGCTCCGTAGGAGCGTAATGTAAAGTCATGGCAACTTTATATCAATTTTAGTCTGTTTACAAATACTTTTAATGAGTGGGAAATTATATATTGTTTCCCATGTCCAACTCTAAAGGTAACTATTAAGTATGAATACTACATATAGAAAACGGTATAGCTGAATATAATTGCCTAACTGGTAAATTGAAGAGATGCTTTCCAGTGGGGTAATTTAATTATTTATTAAGTATGAACTGTAACTTCAACATAGTCATTACAAACTATGTAGCTTCCCCAAAAGTGTGTTTTAAATAAACTTTTTTGGTAATATCATAGTGTTTACAAGAATAAATATGTTTCCCTAATATCGCTTCTAATGTGTTAGGATTGATATCTAATGCGAGAGTTCTCGCTCTCGGGTATACTAGTAATTTAAAATAATTTCCAATTAAAGCAATAATAATTTTAATAATTCCAATGAATACGAATTTTAGAATTGAATGCAAAGCAGTTAGTTAGCGCAAATGACACTAGAGAGTGCTAGTGTGGCGACCTTCGGATAAGATCCGATGCAGACACTGGTAATGCCAGTGGTTATAACTTATTCATTTACCTGTTCCAAGACCAACCTTAGCACCTGCCTCCCAAATATCTCTTACAGGACACAGGCCACTTTGCAGAGCAGAGTTTGAATTTGCGCAGTGAGCTACAGCGGCACCAGTTGAACTCAAAACTTTACACTCTTCTTCGGTAACGTAAACACAATGCGCCAAAACAGTCTTTAAAAGTCAATATGTATATTTTTACAATAATTATTATTATTACAATGGTAATGCATACGCTAATAGTCCAATAAGCTACAATACTGAAAAAAAGTTTACTTTATTTGTCAGTAATCCTGATTTATGGTAGATGTCAGTATAATTTTTAAATTCTGGATACAATTCCTCAGTATACGCTATATCACCTTTAGATTCACATAAGTGGGTCTAAAAATAAAAAAAAATAAATTAAATTAAAAACTGAATCATTACTAAAATGATAATACAGTCAGCTCCCGATTTTCCGTGCAATTAAGTGGCGTAATTATCCAGGATAGCCGACATGTACAAAAAAAAGGGTATAAACCCTGTAAAAAACACATTATTTCACGACAAATTTTAGATTAAATCTAAAAATTAATTTACAATAACATCAAATAATCAATTGTTTAAAAGGAAATAACAAATACAATAAGTCTGTATACACGCAACTGATTATATATGCCAGGTTCTAAAATAAAAAAATGTAGAATGGATAAATGATTGATCTATTACTAAAAAAAAAATAATAAAAGTACGAAATAGTTGACCATAGTAGTTTAGAAGAATATTTGGGTCCAAATTAATCAAGAAAGTTGTTTAAAAATATTTAATACTTGACGTTTCGGCCCACTAAAAGGCAAATAAAAATGAGAGAAGAAAAGAGAAAAGAAAACGGCAGCCAAACACTGAAGGATGACTAAAAATAAATTAGGCATTGATTTTTGATTATTAAGAAAGGCTGAGTTGTCTTCAGTGTCAATTCTCTTGTTAACTCTACAATTAGCTAAAATATTTTCCACAGGGCGAAGTTTTCTCTTGATTTGTAAGAACGTGGTTTGAGGAGTTTCAACATTTAAGTTAATTTCCATTGTCAAAAAAAAAAAAAAAACTTTCACAGTTTCAAAACATAATGTCACTAACTATATCGGTCTTGACACCACAAACTGCCCTGATGAAGGCCTACAACGTAGGCCGAAACGTCGGTAAAAAATAAAAAATAATTTATCCTTATTTGTGTGTTTTTCTTTGGTTTTCTGCATTGCATTCAATATTAAATACAACGAGGTATCAATTTTCATAATCCAATAAATTTATAGTGCTTTGATGAATCACTTACCTGAATATAAGCATTGTATTTTTTAGCCAATTTCCCTAATCCTTTTAAAAGATCAAAACTACAAGAAATAGCAAAGCTTGGGATAACAGCAGGCTCCACAAGAGGATTCTAAAAATATTGATTTAATATTTAAAACTTGCAAATCATATTCAACATGGAGTTTAAAATAAATAAATGTAAACTATATTATCTCTGTGCAACATCTTTCTTGTATTTCTTACCTACATCAATCTGTAAAAACTCCTTTATAGCATCCTTAAACCGCTCTTAATTCCTTTACCACCATTATTATCAATATAACTCCTCAATGTTATCTAGATAATGCCACCGCAATGTAAAATTGTACCGAGTTGAACAACTGGAGTTCTTGGAGTGAAGAAGATTTCGACTCCATCATTCCCTTTTTTACCGACAGGTTTTTTAAACGTATTTTAAAATACACTGAAACCTCTCTACAACGAACATCCACGAGTCCGATGGATTTGTCCGTTGCAGAGGGGTGTCTGCTCTGGGTATTATTGCTGGCTTGAAGTGGTAATATTAAGTGTTTTTACTTGCCTACCTCTCCTAGGGTAACAAAACTATTGTAATCGGGTTAAATTTTCGATATACGGTTTTCAACGGATCTATACGTTTCAGAACACACTGCGTCCAAAAAACGCAAATCGGCTCTGGGTCTGGAAACGCCGAAAGTCTTCTTCTCAATACCCTTTTACTATATATATATATATATATATATATATATATATATATATATATATATATATATATATATATATATATATATATATATCCGAGAAAAATTGGAAAAAAAGTTACGAAGAAAAGAAGATATTATTTGAGAATAACTCGAAAAGTACACATTATAGGTATAGTAAATTATATGCATGGTCATTTGAAAGGCAATTCCATCCCAAATGCGACCATTATTAGCAAAGATACAGCATATTGAACTTTATAGCTACGATTATATTGTTTAATCTGTAGTATTTCTTTTCTGTAATTTGTTTGGTTTTTGGCGAGTTTGAGTCCGGAAGAACTTGAAATCAACATAACCTCTTTATTTATATTTTATCTTATCATTACTAAAATAGATTCTTTGTATAATGAAGTTACCGCTGGTAGAATGGAACAAGCAAAAACATATAGATGTTACTTGAAGGATATTAGAATTGAAGAGACTTAAAATTGATTGACTTAAAATCTTTGTGGCAAAGATGGAAAAGGAAAGTTACTCCCCAAATAATTTTTAATAATGAAACCAGCTAGGATTGATGAAGTAAAATTATATAGATGTCGGGACATGGGGAGAGAATTATGTAATTTAAAGAAAGCATGTATCCTGATGACGAAGGACTTCGAAACGTCGTAACCTATGTTATAAAAATGTTTTTGTTTTTTTAAATATAAAGTTATAGATCAAAGGGAAAGTGACATTCACAAATTAATTTATTATAATATATTAACTTCCCTTTAAATTAGAAATTATTTAATAAAGGAAAATAATATTCTGAAAGAACAAATAGTAAATTTGAATGAGGAAGTATTATATTGTCCTCAAATGGCTTTTCAATTTTCATTAAGATCGATAACATCTGGGAATGAAAATCTTGTAAGGATATTGCTAGTATTGTTGATATCGATTTCAAGCAGGATATGGTCGATAGTATCTATTGACGAAAATTTGGGCGATTGAATCATTCTTCAATTATAGTTAAATATGCTTATTGTTCTGAACAAAAAAAATTATGATAAACGCCAGGAAAAATAAACGATGAAAATGATAATAAAAATATTTATACAATTTAGCTCTTTTTATTTAATTTCTCTTTTCGATCGCCTATAAACTGTTTCAACAGATGAAGCAGTTGAAGCAGTCGAGCTTTGGCGAAATTCGTACAATACAGAAATGGTCGAATAATGGTTTAAAAAAATATAAATGAGAAGCCTTTACTTGTCAGATGTGAAGAGGATTTGCTTTTTATTAGGCCGCCGGATCTGCCGAGGTTTTTTGGAAATTCTTCCAAAGAAGAAGAAATCTTTGATTCCGATACTTCTACTAAGTCTACAGTAGGATTTCTAATTCCAAAACAATTAAATGAATAACAACTACTGATGCTCAGAAAACAACTGATAAATATTCAACTTACCTTAAGTGCTATAACTTTTTTTATGAATTCCTCAGTATTCGTTAAACAAGCTTCTGTGGTTTCCATGTACCCAGGAACTGAATTTTGATCCATGTTAACTTTACCAACAATAGCTCTTTGACCATACCTCGAAGCTATTTCTGCCAAAATAAAAGAACTCTCTACGTGTATAGTGCCATAATAGCAAGCTGTGGTTGTACCACAACGCAATGTAGACCTCTGAAATTCGAACAACATACTTTCATAAGTGTACCATTGATGAAACCTGAGATCCTACATACTACTATATACTAGGTTTTTACTAAAGTCCTTGTGCATGAACACAACCCTTAATTCCAACTCTAATAATTAATCCAAATGTTTTTGTTCCTTCTATTTATGCCAATGTTTACTTTGGCTCACCCTTTAATTCCTTGTGACATGAGTTGGCTTTATGAGGCCATTTACACTTTTAAAACGCAAGTGCAATGTCAGAAGAAAAATCGTGATTCGCGGTCTTTTGAGACATTACTGAAAAAAAGGTAAAAGCGTAAAGGCAACTGCCGAAGAAATTTGTGCTATAGAAGGAGAGTCAATTATCCATCGAAATACTGCCGCACAACCCACATCAGGTCGCCCATCGGTCGTTGATGACGTCCTTTTTGAATGTGTAAGGCAGGATCCACATGCAACTACTCGTGATTTATCGACCGTAGTAGGGACTCGAATCTGTACTGCGCACAGCTGGACAGAGTTTATGCAGTTTTGAGTGGAAAGTATCCCGCTTTGGTCAACAGGAACCAAGCCATTTCGCAACACGACAATGCCCCTGAACATCGTTCTCGTTTGACCAAGGAAAAATTATCGGAACTGCAAGGAGTAAACGTTTTGACTCATCCTGCATATAGCCCAGATATTGCACCATCAGATTATGGTTTGTTTGGATCAATGGCTCATTTTTTAAAAGGTCGGTTCCTTGATAATTACGAGGACGTAAAAATTGAATGTGAAGAGTTCTATGCCTCACCGCCGAAGAAGTGGTACCGGCATCAAATCCAATTACTGACAGAAAGATGGGTGAAAGGAGTTGAAAACAATGGCCTTTACTTTAAAGAGTAGTATTCAATAATTTTTAAAATATGTAATCTGAAATAAAGCTATACTAATGCACAAGATCTTTTGTAACAATCTAGTTAAAGGACAGCCCGTTTTTTTCGTTTGTAACCGCTAACCGCGGAAACTACATAAAACTAAATAAAATCCACCGATATTTCATTAAAATGTTATTAAAAAAGTGTATTAAATAAATAGCTAAGCGAAAAAGTGTCCTACATCCTTGCGTGTCGTAGCCTTCACAACTTCAAACCCGTGCGAATTTAGTACAGTCACTTTTTAATAAGTGTAAAATTATTGGGTGAAAACCTTACTTTGTGAATGAAATAGGAAGGGAAAAAAATGAAATAGTGTGAAAATTTATTTGAGTTAATCTGTGGGTAGCCAAACCATGGCGCATGCGCCAAACTTTGAATTTTGTAAATGATTACAAGTATAAACATGTAAACTTTGTAAATGATTACAAGTGGCGCATTGGCTTTTGCGCCTACATGGGTAATTCTCAGAAAAAAAGGTAAAGAATCGTGTCCCTCCTACTTTGCATACAGATGATGAATATGAAGTTCATCCATTATGTTGATTTCGCTTCCCGACGTAATTACAAAAACAAAAACGATGAGTTTTAGAGATATTATCAACGTTTTTGTTGAATCAAACATCTCAATTCTCATTAGCGCCACTTCAAAATAATTCAAATTTCAAAAAGTTAACAACACGCAGGATGTTTCAGGTTTGTGGTAATTTTTAATTACAGGTTGGAAAGCATGCTCTCCATAACAGCACACAAATCTCGATACCACTTAAAAAGCAAAAACAAATGTTTTATTATCATTACCGCCACTTAAAAAAATTAGAAATTTTGAACTCCGGTCCCAAAATTTGGAGTTCAGCTAAAAAAAATTGTTCATTAGTATTTCTAGATCATGAATTTTACATATTTTTGGAAAGAGTTCATAGACTCACTTTTTTGGAGGCCTATTTTCGAACTTTTTCTGAGGATCGTCCATATGAATTGTGTGATTATGTTATTCCTTTGACTCCCCTAAGCGAACCAGATCCTATCTTTATCTCTATTTCATATTCTTCAACTACGAAAGTAAGAAGTGAAAAAATTGTAGCTTGGTATGCAAAAGGTTTTCCATCCCTGGCTTAAACTAATGTGACATTATCGATGTGAACCTGTTCCTTGAAAATGTCCGTAAAATATCTGATGTGGACAACACATGACTTCCTTGTACGCCTATTAAACTATAAATCGGTGGCTCAAAAAGTGATCCTCGATAGTTTCCGAAGATTGCAGTATCTCAAAAACAACACTCGGCGTCGCGACATCCATCTATTGACACACACACACACACAAATAGGGAGGAAAACCAGTATTTTATACTAAATTTTAACACTTAAAACAAATAATAAAAATGTTTAATTGGATTGGAAACCAAATTGCGTTTGTAACCTTTATTACCGAAACATATGATTTATGTATTTAATTTAAATATAATTTTTGATGTAAGCTTATTATGACCTTCAAGTAAAGTACCCTTTTCGGCTCACCAATTTTAACCAAAATATAGTAAATACATTCACATCAATATAAAAGTCCTATTTACCAAATTTGAGATGTTTTACATTATATTTTAATGTAATTGTTTATGAAAGTCTAATATGACCTTCAAGTAAAGTACCGCTTCCGGTTTTCCAATGTAGACCAAAATCTAGTATGCTATTTAAATCAATATATAAGTTATAAATACCAAATTTGAGAAGTTTTGCAAAGTATTTTAATATAATTTTTTATGGAAATCATTTATGACCTTCAAGTAAAGTACCACTTCCGGTGATTAAGCAGTGACCAAAAAAGGAGGTTCACAACTAGATTTTGCAACAATCCTAAATACAAAATTTCAACTTTCTACGGCTAACCGTTTTTGAGTTATGGGAAATACGAACGTACGTACATATAGACGCCACGACGAAACTAGTCAAAATGGATTCAGGGATGGTCAAAATGGATATTTCCGTTGAAATCTGAAAACCGAAAATTTTCGCGATTACAATACTTCCTTTACTTCGTACAAGGAAGTAAAAATGAGAATGTTGAAAATAAAAATGTCGATATTTTTTCCTAATGATAAATTTACTGTATCATTTTTTGAAAGCACCCTCAATCATCATTTCCTAGATAAAATCCACAGCCAACAATTTCTAAATAATGATGTTCTTGAAATTTTAATTTTGTCAAATATTTTAAGCAATTATTGATTATTTACATGCTCGTTCAATTATGTAATACTATAAGACAAATAATGACAGAAATTATGTAAGCACACAAACAAACAAACAAACAAGATAACAAAAGGTAAATAAATATTAAAAATACTCACTACTACATTCTCATACACCTTCTTAGCTAAATCAATATCACGATATCTCATTTCCAATGGCCAATTGTAAAATCTCAACCATTCCAATAAAGTTTTGTCATATCCTAATCCAATATTTGGATATTGTGGGGCATGAAGGTGAATATCTAGAAATCCGGGGCATAAGAACTGACCTTCCTCTAGATTTATAACTTTAGCCTTAGATACTTCAATTTGCTTAAGATTTTTTATATCTCCATCTTGTGCCATATCCACTATCTGTAAATTATATAGCTTTATGAAGTTAAACTTTAATAACAAAACAAACTTCAATAACTAAAGTAGGTACCACAACGTAATAATTTTATAACAAAAAGCTATAAAATTGGTATTCATTGGAATTATTAAAATTATTATTGCTTTAATTAGATATTATTTAAAATTATTAGTGCTGTCGAATTCCGCTACCTCAAGAGATAAACAAAACCCTAACGGATCCTTTTTAGGTTGAGGCCAGAACTTTACCGTAATTTGAATTAATACTGCTTTAGGTACAACTTCTCCAGACCACCGGGAGTCAGCAGCACTAATAATTTTAAATAATATATAATTAAAGCAGTAATAATTCCATTGGATATAAAGTTTACATCTGAGTAGAGGGCAGTTAGTTAGCACAAGTGGCGCTAGAAAGCGCAAGTGTGGCTACCACTACTGATTAGGTGGCGGTATGGTGGGATTTGTACCCTATATAAATATATAAGAATATCGAGAGAAAGAAATTACGAAATACAGTCGAACCTCTGTATATCGAACATTATTATATATCGAACAAAAAATTCTAATTTAAAAAAAAAAAAAATAAAATGTCATCAAAAGGAGCCCTTAGTTTAAGTACATAACAATGGGTAATAATTAAATAAGAAAAACAAAATGTTCCACTGGTTTGCAAAGCAATGGAAATTCAGGGAAAATCTTGTTTCAAAAACAGTATCTAAATTCTCTGAATCTGTTTCCTAACATAGAGTGAAATTTTCATTTTAAATTCAGTTCAACTTTGCCTTTCTTGTTGTGAACATTGCTCCTAAACATGACTTCGGTGATGAATTATACACAAATAGACATTAGAAGTTATTTTGCGCAAAAACAAAAATAAATAAATTTTTATATATGTTTGCATATTTTTAATACGTGTCCTTATTAAATTATAAATGTAAATATGTAAAAATGTTCAATCACAGATTTGATTTGTACTATTTTTCAAGTAAGTTCTCCGATCGTTCAGTTAATTTTTTCTTAAATCCTAAAAAAATATCTTTGTTACAATCAATAACCCCAAAAATTGTATTTGATACTTCTTTAGCCCTAAGAATAGCTATAATTGTTTTTAGCCTGAAAAGAGTGAAAATTGCAATCTTTCTATATATCGAAACTACCATATATCGATTTTTTTTCAAGGAACCTTCATGTTCGAAATATAGAGGTTCGACTGTAGTAATTAAAAACAGATTTAAACATTCAGCAAAAGATGCTTATTCCATCAATAGGTGCCTATCGCAGGTCCGAAACTAGAATTTTTGCCGTCCCTTTTCTTAATAAAAGCCAACAGTATTTTAGGTAATATATTTTTAAATAAATATCATCTCATAACATTAACTCATTTTCAGTTGGCATCCGCATGATGGCATAGAAGGATCAATCTAATTAGGGATTGATAAATTATTTGCCACTTATATAAATTTGTTTTATTGAAAACTAGTTTCGAATGTTATACATTCATCCTCAGTTCTAAAAATACACAAAAAATTCAGAAATAAGCAATTCAAAATATAGTTTGGTATTATTATACATATTAAATTAGAAGTAATATAAATCAGTATTATAAAACATTTATGAATTATGAATTTAATTAAGACGGTGTAATTACTCACCGGCATTACTGGAAATGCCTTAAACCGTTTATCTAAAAATATCCTACTTACCTTTCGTTCATTGTTAGTTCAATGCGAGAAGAAACCAGTAGAAACTTTTCTGTTTGATATAATCCATTTAAACCTTGGTGAGTACCAACGTGTATTTGATTTCTTGTCTTAATTAAATTCATAATTCATAAATGTTTTATAATACTGATTTATATTAATCTAATTTAAATGTATAATAATACCAAACTATATTTTGAATTGCTTATTTTTGAATTTTTGTGTGTTTTTAGAACTGAGGATGAATGTATAGCATTCGAAACTAGTTTTCAATAAAAATAAAATTATAGAAGAGGCAAATAATTTATCAATCCCTACTTAAGATTTACCACATTTTTTTATATTTTTGATAATATATATGCAGATTCTATAAATTGTCTACTTTTATTATCATCTTCTATATTTAAAATGTTTACATTATTAAAATCAAATTTATGGTTTTAGTATGAATGTATAACATTCTAAACTAGTTTTCAATAAAACAAATTTATAGTAGTGGCAAATAATTTATCAATCCCTAATTAACTCATTTGATTGACTTGACAAGTCAAAATAATAAACAAAAAAAAAAAAACGATATTTTTAATAATATTAATATTTAATATTTTTTTCTTAACCTAAAAATAGAATTTCGTTTTACATTTGCCACCTTTTAAAATTTACCCCCCTCTCACCCTCCTGCTCCCCTCTAGATCAAGCCCTGGCCTATCCTGTCTATATTCATGAAAACGAAATTATAGCAACGATAATGGCGTTATAAGAAATAAAAAAGAAAATATGGTCAATTTAGGATTTATTCTATTCTAATCATCTAAACAATATATTGTACTGAAGTATTGAGAAAAAATAAATATTTGAGGCATTGCCTACTGTAACACACCTTTCCATCTTTAACAGCAATGGCAACTTTAGGAAAACATGTTATTTTATCAGGAGTTTCAGAATGGACAGCAGGTCCTACAAAAACATTTATGTCCTAAAACAAAAGAAATAAAATAAAAAAACATCGGTTGGACAGATGTCAACAAATAAATGTTAAAAATTAAAACAGAAATGGTTTCTGCAACAAATTCTATTTTGAATATAGCCAAATTAACATATAAAAACAAAATGATTACTTACGTTCATATTCAATCACAGAACTAGCACCTATTAGGTAAGAAGAGACAGCTGATAACAATCTCTGATATAATTCCGATTGATTGTTTAAACTGCGTTTACACGATCAATCGTCAGTTTGAATGCCATTCCGACTGACTGCGCAGTGGTACTTAAGAGATAACAGCAACATCTTCATTAAGATCTTGGATTAAGGTGTTTACAAAAAGTTTCCAATAAAAATAAGGTATACTTCATAGAGGTGTGAGCTTAATGTAACCGTAGATAACACACACTAATAAGTGTAACTTATTTCATTGTTTGCTAACGTTTCGGCCTAAATTTTAGGCAATCATCAGGCCATAGAGGCGTACAGCTTAGCGCCAACTGAGGTCGCCAATTTCACAGAGGTCTGTACTATCAAGCTTGTAAAGAGTAAGACACGTAATTATAAGAACATGATTGTTGAGGATAGGTCAATTAAAATATCTTGCATCATTTAATTCTTTCCCAACGTTTCGAGCCACATTAAATGTCGTCATCGACGATAAAATTGCTGAGAAAAAAGAGGAAGTTGTTCCTCTCTGCTACTTGTTTCTTAACACGTTGATTGCCACGGCAATTTTCAGAAATCCTAAAATGACAATTTGATTTAATCACATTATATTATTAAAAACTCTAATTCTAGTGCATAGTTATCATCAAAAAGCATAAAAAATGTGTTTTTTTTTTTAAAAAAAAGGTCTTACGAATTATCTTGTAGTTGGCTTCTGTAACAGAAATCTCTTCACGGAACCCAATTACGAGTTAATTCGCACGCAGACACGCTTCGGCCTGTCGCTTCTCTAAAGCTGAATCATAGATAGGCCAGAAGTCATCTATCGATATTAGCACTGATATATATCGAGTTTAATCTTAGCTACACAAAAATGGCAAATAAACACAGGACGAGATAACTCGTAGTTGGCGTCCTAGAAAAGAACGCAATCTACGAGTTATCTCGTAGTTGGCAGTCAACATGTTAAATGACTTATTCTCTATCTCTATAATTGCATTTTAAGATCGTCATTTTTACTAATCACTTAAGTAATTTTAAATAATATCTAATTAAAGCAGGAACAATTTTAATAACTCTAATGAATACGAACTATTTTAATAACATTGAATACAAACCAGTTAGTTAGCACAAATGACGCTAGAGTGTGCTAGTCCGGCAACGTTTGAGTGACCTCGGAATGAACAAGTGATAACGCGCCCCTAGTCTATAGTTGTACCCCTAAAAGTTCCCAAAAACTAGAAGAATCCATCCTCAAATAATTTTTATACTTGCTAGAAGAGGATAACTTCAATTCAACTATTAGATTTTCGTGGCAAGCGAACTTCTTTTCTGAATCCAGTCTTTCGCCCACGGCTTTCGATTTTTTTTTTTTGTGACTTCCTTCTTCATTTTAATCGCAGCTATAATAGCGATACAAGAAGCGTCCGTATACATCATTTCTCTTTGCTTGCAAGCATGCTTGATTGTGCATGGGGGCCTAAACGGTTGAGTTGGATTGGAATTAAATAATCTGATTATTTGTCAGTTGACATCCGCATGATGGTATAGAAGGATGAATCTAATTAGGGATTGATAAATTATTTGCCACTTCTATAAATTTGTTTTATTGAAAACTAGTTTCGAATGTTATACATTCATCCTCAGTTCTAAAAACACACAAACAAAATTCAAAAATAAGCAATTCAAAATATAGTTGGTATTATTATACATATTAAATTAGATTAATATAAATCAGTATTATAAAACTTTTATGAATTATGAATTTAATTAAGACGGTGTAATTACTCACCGGCATTACGAACTAAATTGTAATGATTGTGCAGCCAAATTCACGGGAAAAACTGGAAGATCGCTAAATCAGAGAATAAAGGAACTTATACGTGCATATAATAATAAGACAGATAATTCCGACTTTGCAATTCATTTAAATGAAAATAATCATAAATTCATCAAAGACTCAGGAGTTAAATTAATACATCGCGTTGAAAACAGTCTCAAATTAAATATATTTGAAGCGCTTGAAATAATAAAATCTTTCAAATCCAATCCAGATTTTTGCTTAAATGACCAAATAAATATCTCCAACAGTCCAATCTTAAATTTATTCCCATCTATAACAGAAAAAAACAATTACTCACCGACATTACTGGGAAGACCCTGACCCTTAAACCATTTACCTAAAAACATCCTGCCTATTTCTCGTTCATTGTTAGTACAATGTGAGAAGGAACCAGTACAAACTTTTCTGTTTGATATAATCCATTTAAACCTTGGTGAGTACCAACATGTATTTGATTTCTTGTCTTAATTAAATTCATAAATGTTTTATAATACTGATTTATATTAATCTAATTTAATATGTATAATGATACCAACTATATTTTGAATTGCTTATTTTTGAATTTTTTGTGTGTTTTTAGAACTGAGGATGAATGTATAACATTCGAAACTAGTTTTCAATAAAACAAATTTATAGAAGTGGCAAATAATTTATCAATCCCTAATCTGATTATTTGTCACATATACAATGTTGTGTCAAACGTAAATTATAACTTAGTTTTAATCCTAACTTGGGATTACCATCCAGGATTGCACCAATTTTCCAACTGTTCTTTATTCACCAAGAATAGCTACATTAACAGTAAAATATTCGTATTTACGAATAAGCACCAAGTTCGTTATTTTAGTTTTATTTCAATAATTTTACTATTACTATTATAGTATTCACATTTAAATTAATGTTAAATTTAATTAAATACGTAATGTCGTTTTGATCCAATGTCTTCAGAACTGATACTCAAGAGTTATAGTAATCTATATTGCTGAGTGTCTGGTTGACCATGGAAAAGTATGAAGGAGAATCTTGGTTAGGAGTATGAATAAGAAAAAACTTATAATGTGTGCTGACGTTTCGGCCTAAGTTTTAGGCCATCATCTGGGCTAAGAAAAAACAAGATAACAATAGATGTAACAAAGTATAATAAAATAGTTAACAAACAGTAAAATGAAAAAATATAAAGTATGTATTTAATTTTATTATTTTTTCATCTTACTGTTTATTAACCTTTTTATTATTAATGGTACTGTCACTCTTGTTATCATGTTTTTTCTTAGCCCTGATGATGGCCTAAAACTTAGGTGGAATCGTCCGCAAAAATAATAAGTTTTTTCTTATTTTTGTGTTTATTTATTGACCGCACCCCGAACCAAGATTCTCCTATGTGCAATTTCCAAGGTCAACCATACTCTCACCATTAAAAAATTAATTAATTTTTTTTTTTAATGGTTGGGTATAATGATTCTAAAGCAATTCAATAAATTTTGTATTTTTTGGATTTTTTTATTCTATTGTAATATCTTGAAAAGTACAACCTCAATTAAGAAGGGGATTAAAAATTGGTTTTTCCTTGGTCGATTTACCTTTAAACCACAAGGCCAGGTCAGATACGACCCGGGAGGGAGAAATTTTTCTTTTGGCATCTCTGAATTGTCCTTAGAGGGAATAACAAAGGACATTTTTCCCCCTTCCGATCTGCATATTGTGGTTTAATATTTAAACAAAAGTAATATTTTTATCAAAATAGTCTAACAAATACTTTCTTTAATACAAAAGTTTTGTTAATCATTTGGTAAAAAGATGAAAACATGATCTATTAAACATATATATTTTTAATAAAATTTGTATAAATAACTTTCATATTTTATTTTAACGCTTATATTGATGTATCTAGTTACATTAAATGATTAACATATATTTAAACCCATTTAAAATTCTGTTTCTTGATTGGCTTCATTTCAGAAAATTTCAGTCTCTTCATGGCAACTTAGGTAAATTCATAGCTGTCTGAAAAAAAAAAATAAAAATTTCTTAGGCGTAATGCTTAAATCAAATGAGTAATAAGATGGGCATAAATCTATTAATAACAATAAGTAGTTTATATAACACTAATTAAAATAGATGACATTATATAGGACACAGGTTAGTAAAAGGATCCACTTAATCTTGTGATGATAACTGAGCAGCTATCTCAATAAAGAAGTAGCCAAAATTTAATTGTTTGATCGAGATTTAACACCCTTATGAACTCGGTTATTATGGCTAACTTATGGACAAACTATTCTACCCAGAGTTAGAAGATTGAAATGTATTCCATGGGTCCGCCACTATTGGCATGGTACAATTATTTCAAATTTGTTTCATATGTATAACTGCAAATCGATCCAGCAGAGCATATTCTTTTATTTTATTTATAACAAATCTGTTAGTATAAAAATATTTTATTCCAACTTGAAATAGTTGCGCCAATATCTAAAGAAGGAAAAAAACTAAGTATTAACATTTAAGAGGCTGAATTCAAATCAAAATTAAATTTTAATTATTTTTTCAAGTTTTTAGATTTTTAATTTTTTATATAAAATATAACGATAACCAGTATTAGTAAAAACAATTTTTTAGTAGAATTTTTGGTATATTCCTAATTGGAAACATCAGGCCACTGCCGCATAAACTTTTTCTTTTAATTAAAATTGCTAAAACTTATGAAATAGAAGAGGTACTACAGGAAAAATATATACTACTGTACTAATCAAATTGAAACCTTCAAAGGCACATTTCATGTACTTCGAACAATCGTAAGTAACTCAAATTTGAAAAACTTGCTCTATTTTTGCACTCATAAGTTTCATCTTACTCGAACAACTAAATCTAATAATAAGAAGTATGAAAATAGTGCAAATCTTATTAGACTTTCAATACTATAAAACATCTATGTATTAATAAAAATTAAAAAAAAAATCTATATAATGACCTTTCTATGAATTTAAAATCCTTTTCTAAGTAAGTAACACTTCTCAATTCAGATGATGGATATTGTTTTTGGCTTGCATTGCTAGAAACATTAGTGAATTTTTCAGAAATTACTTCACTAGAATTGGTAGGTTCATCCAAATCATGCTCGCTTTTAATATTTTCAATTCTGGACTCTGAAGAATGGTCAAGTATCTGATCATTATTATTAATATTTAATTGTTTTTTATGAAATTTATTATTCTCTGGAGTTTCTTCAATAGATCGTTGTATCATTTGATCACATTTACTTTTTTTAGAATTTGTATTAAATGTCACATCTGCATGTTTACGTTTAGAAGAAGTTTCAGGAGTAATTGGAGGTAACTTTTCTAAATCCAACAGACTAATTTTCTTTGATTTACATGGAGAATTATGCTCAGAATTACTAAGAGGAATTCTTTCAATTTTATTAGAAATTGCACTTGAAGTACTGGGTCTAAAGTTTAGATTGAGCCTTCCATCTCCATCTTCTTTTAAAATTTCGTTAAATGAATTGGCATTTTCATTTTTATTCCTATTAGTTTCATTGTTTAATTCTGCTAAGGCGTCTTGTTCCAGAACAAGTAATTTTTCAATACAATCTTCTAAAAAATGACTGGCTTCATGAAGCAGTCTAACAGCTCTACAGTTCCTTTCTTCAAAAAACATTACTAACTAAACAATGAAATAAAATGTCACTTAGTTGAAAATTGAATAGGCAAAGAAAATAAAAATTTCAACATAAATTTGAAGTTAAACAGTTCATCACTAATGGTGCCCAAGGAGGTTCAATTGCAACGAAATTGAATATGTTGTAGATTTCGGTAACTAAAGAATGTCTATGACGAGAGTCCACATTATTCATTGTTAGCAAAGAAAGTTTTTAACTAATTATTTTCTTCAGGATTCTCCTTGTATATCTGTTTTTGGAATCTAATTTAGTTTAAAACCAATTAATAATTTAAAAATTACATTTTTATATTAATAAATAATGTTTTAATAAAATTATTTTAAGGGTGATTTTCAAATAACGCGCAATTTTCAGATCCTACTTTTCAACAAAAAAATTCATCTAAAAAAATAAAAATTCTGAATGTTCTTAGATCAGCTCTAAGCTAAAACCATTATCAAGCAAAACTTAAACCCAAAATCTGCCTTGAATAGGAACCATCATGATCGAATTCTCATTTTTGTGGCCAAATAGATGCTATGCCGATGAGATCCATAAAAACCCACAATAATGATGTTCAATATTAAACATCTGTCTAATTATTGATTTTAATATCTCATTTCATAGGGATAACGACAATTAATCAAAATAAAACGAAAAAAAAAATTAACAACAGGACATTGACTATATCAAGCCAGGAACTATTCACCCTTCTCAGTTGGCTGGTGCGAGGAGATTAAGAATTAAAGTGGCGGTCAAGCCCGCGTTTGAAACTTAAGGACAGCCACAACATTTCAGAATCCCGAAAGTCATTAAAATTTCCGCTGTTTTCAAATTTTATTTGGAGATTTTCTTTGTCCACTACAATGATATTTTTTCTGAGACATATTAATTTAATATGTATTAATTTAAGTCCTGGATACAAACTTTTTTCAGAGATATGGATGAAAACGATGTTAAGATGTATTTGAATGTAAAAATGTTGGTCTGGGGCAGCTGTGATAAGGATAATCGAATTTCTCTTGAATTCTAAAGTAGAACATTAGTGAAACATTCAAATGCAATTAATTCATCAAGTCTAACAGAAAGAAATGTTTCGCGAGGTCGCATTGTAACCAACATGAATGTTTTGTGACCCTTGGAAACCATCTTATTCAAGTGGGACTTGAAAGTTACCTCTTGTATGAGAATCACCCTTAAACACATTATGATAACTGGATATATAAGAGAACAATCCTGAAAGTAAGGCCTTCAAAGCGGTTTGGGACGGAGAGAAACTATTCGTGCAGCTTTTGTCTACACTGTTGTAATTGTATTTTCTCCCAACCCCAAACAAGCAAGTGCCCGCCTCGTTGGGACGCTCAGAGTTGGCAGCCGTTGAGAATGGAGCTCTCGTAATTTGGTTTTGTAAGAAAAAGTTGAATCGATGATATTCATCACCAATCGACGGAAGTGTATGGAGAGCAGTATATGGATGTCAAAAACGTTCACAAGTGGTGTAGGCAGTTTACAGCCGGTCGTCCTGAAATTCGCGACAAACAAAGGAGCGGGAGACCGTCAATTTCAGTCGAGACAGTCACAAAAGTTGAGAAAACCATGCGTGAAGATCGATTTATGAATCTGGATAATCTCCTGAGGTTTCTTGAAGCACCATTCACAGGACTTTAACAGACAGGTTGATATAGCGTAAGATGTGTCCCACGAATGCTTACGAAATATCGCTAATATCAATGAATTGATTTTTCTCGTGAATTAATTCGCCGTTATGCAAATGAAAAGGACATTTTTTTGAACACGATTGTTACGGGTGACGAAACTTGGGTGTTTCGCTATACACCAGAGACCAAATTTAATCACGGCAGTAGCGGCATTCATCTTCGCCCAATTCCCGAACATTCAAACCAACTTGTTTAGCGGGTAAAGTCATATTAACTGTGTTTTGGGATCGAAATCGTTTTTAGAATAATTTAGATGCAGTACAAAAATGTCTTCAAAAAATTATTTGGAGTTAGGGCCTTTTAGCTTTATCACGACATCGTAGGTGACCGTAATCGTCATGACAACTTCATACTCTTGGAAACATGTTTACTACCCAAACTACGTATATTGGGCTAACATTTATTAAATCTTGTTACTGATTTCTCATTTGGGAGTTGATAGGGGGGAGGGAGCTCCATTTATTTGGATATTTTTTGTTAAGAGGGATAATTTCCTTAGAAAAAATATGGGTCATTAGTATCTTTATTGTCATTGTATTTAATTACGTTATTGCCGCTATTGTTTGCTGCAATATGATTCCCATGTTTTTTACAAAAACAAAGTCCATTAAAGAAATAAAATTGTTTTGTATTTTTCCCAGTGATTAAAACCGTCCTATGGACCGACCCTTCCATTCGCAAGTTTATAAATAATCTTGACCAAAATTGTTACGATTGGTAATATTTTACAGCATTGAAATAATTTTTGTATTCTCTTTTGTTGGATAAAAATAATCTTGCATGTTGTAAAGTAACTTAGTTCTAAAATATTGCAGTAACTTAAATCCACATTAAGTAAGGTTTAAGTTATAAAATGGGTCATTAAATGAGTTTTATTTTATTTTTATAGTATTATCCTAATTTATTCAGTAATGATTTTTAAATCATATATTAAATACAATATGGACATAAAATGTTTTAGTTATTCCACAGCCTCTATGAAAGACAAATAAAAACCTCGTGGTGGGAAGAAAGGTTTTGGAGGGAGATAAAAGGGTTTCAGATTGACCGTTAAACGTATAATGATAATAGAAGGTGATTTATTCTAGTTCAAAGGTCTCGTTGGAATTTAGAATTACCGAATTATTGAAATCTTTCGCATTCTTTTTAATTTATAACTTTTTTTTTTCAGGTAAGTCCTTATACTGAAGTTGTCAAGTATTAATATCTTTTTACGCCTTATGCTTCATTAGGGATTTTGCTGAAGTTTAAAAGTGTGACAAATACTTTTTATGATTATTAGTTTTTATTATTCTCAATTTAAGTTTGAAATTAAATGCATTATTATACTGAAACCCATATTGCAGATGGATACATTGAAATGATACAATTAATCAGGATAGTTTTCACAGTAAAGAATTAATTAAATTATAACATTATTTGTAAAATTTTGTTTAATTATCTTTAACACTCTGGTACAAACACTGGAGATAGAGCAGCTATATATATTTTTAGCAATGATCTCAGGATCTTAACAAATTATAAACTTTTTTTTTCTTTATTATTTCAAAACCTATTTATGTCAACTTTGCACTTTTTATAATTAAGGAATGGGGAAGTAGTAACTATAGAGTAATTTTTATTAAATATAATTTAATTTTATGGTTTTTAATAATTTATTACAAACTTTCATTTATATTTATTTTTTTTAAATATGAGTATTGCAAATAAAAATTCAATATTCTCAAGCATTAATACATTTTACATTTATGATGTGTCTTTAAATTTTGTTTTTTTATTTGCTTTCTTTAACTCTTTTACTCCCGGCTAGCACACACATAAATTATGTACTTTGATTGTTTTTCAAATTTAACTTGTTTTCACCTTAAAATATGTGTTAATGAAAAACACAGTATTGTTAGGGTTTTCGAGATTATTAATGCAATTATGTTACATGAGAATGGAAAAGTATAATTTTTAGCTCATATCTGAAGGGATATACTTCTGATCAGAAATAATTAAATTAACTGATCTGTAGGAGGAAACCATGTGTCACCACTATTACCTAAATAAAGGGAGATCCTCAGGTTTTCTAATTAATAAAATCTAATTAGTGATTTTAAAGTGTATTAATAATGTGATGCTTGGTCAATATTTGGTTACATTTACTGAAGGATTAATAAATGTAAGGTTTAAAATTGATTCCATCAATCTAGTCTTAAACATAGTGAACAAATTTGTCTCAAGTAAATGCTGTGTTCTCTTTTTACTTTGGTATTTTAGTATATGGTAGATGGTATATAATGAATTTTCACTTTTTCATTCATGATTTGAATGAATAGGAATGAATTATTTGTTCCAATTTAAATTTAGATAATACAATAGACTATTTATTTATCTTTATTTATAATTATATGTTTTTAGGATCTGTTTAAAATCTAAAAGAAAATGGATGACTCACTACCACTTAGGAGATCTACAAGAAACAGTGTTGCTTTGAAAAATGAGGAACTTACTCCAAGGAAAAGAAAAGTCTCAACTCCAGTTAAAGTTGAACCTAGTACTCCTAGTAGGAGAACTAGAGCTTCATCCGCTACGCCAAAAAAGAACTTGGTTGAAATTATGAACACTCCCAAGAAGACTCTACCAGTTTTAAATGAAGAAGAAAATCCAACCAACACTACGCGTACTCCTGTTAAAAAAAGTAAAGAAATTAGTCCTAAAACACCCAGTAGAAGAAGATTAGTAAGAGAGAGTGTGTCTACTCCGACTAGAGCCTCTGTTGATAAAAGTACTAAGAAACCTATTGATACTTCAGAAAAAATGAATGTAAGTACTTTTTTATCTTATTGTGTTTATATAATTGTTTTATATCTTTGGGTTTCGGTTTTGTATAAGATCAAAACTATTTGTTTTGGAATGTTTAATTGAACGGGATAATCATTTCTTCAGCATATCATTGAATGTTGCAAATTTCAATATGCTTATTTTCCAATTAATCGGGGTATAGGCCGACAACTAAATATAAAGGAGAATCTTTAGATCCGGAGGTTACACGCAAGAAGGAAGAAGTTCCTGTTCATATTTAGGGATTGATAAATTATTTGTTACTTCTATAATTTTTTTTTTATTGAAAACTAGTTTCGAATGTTATACATTCATCTTCAGTTCAAAAAACACACAAAAATTCAAAATACAGTTTGGTATTATTTTACATATTAAATTAAATATAATATATAAAGGGAGAAGTTGGTCGGGAGGTGCGGTCAAAGAGTTATACTTTTATAAATAAACTTATATATTTTGTGACGACGTTTCGCTCTTAAGTTTTAGGCCATCTTCAGGGATAAAAGGAAAACAAAATAACAATGAAAAAATACAAAGGCAGTACCAGTAACAGTAAAAAATGATAAATTTAAATATTAACGGTTTTTCTAATTCCTGGTAATGTATTATTACGATTCAGTTGGCGCTCGACCACACGCCTCTCTGTTATGTAATTATTACGTTTTTTTACATTTCCTCTTCCCCCTTGTTTCTATCCTTCTTCTTTCTTCATCACCTAGGATTTTGACCTATTTTTGTTTTGGGGCTTAGATTACTTTATATTTTACTCCTTCATCTCATAATTATTTAATTACAACAATGTCAACTTCTTTAACATCATTGTCACCTTTTGCATAACTTGTAACATCACAACTATCTCTGTATGCTTTACATATTACCAAACCTTCATATTATTTGTCTTTTTAATTAATAGATTTCATATATTTTACTATTGCCTATGTAAATAAAGCATTATTTTAATTTTAATTAATTTTTACATTGTTATTTTATTTTACTTTTTCATTTGTCACTTGTATTATTTAATTTAGTGTTATCTTTTTCTTTTTATACTTCATACTTTTTTATCTTACTTGTAATTTCTGTTTTTATCATTTTTTACTGTTACTGGTATTGCCTCTGTCTTTTTTCATTGTTATTTTGTTTTCCTTTTAGCCCTGAAGATGATGGCCTAAAACTTAGGCCGAAACGTCGGCACAAAATATATAAGTTTACTTATAAAAGTGTAATATAAAACTCTTTGACTGCACTCCCCGACCAACTTCTCTCTTTAAATTTACGTTAAATATACGGTCCACAAAAACTCCCTCCAATATAAATGTAATATAAATTAGTATTATAAAACAATTATGAATTAAATTAAGACAAGAAATCAAATACATGTTGAAACTCATCAAGGTTTAAGTAGATTATATAAAACAGAAAAGTTTGTTCTCGCTCTGAACTAGCAATGGTAAAAAGGTGGGGTGTTTATAGGTAAACATGAATTAAATTAAGACAAGAAATCAAATACATGTTGAAACTCATCAAGGTTTAAGTAGATTATATCAAACAGAAAAGTTTGTTCTTGCTCTGAACTAGCAATGGTAAAAAGGTGGGGTGTTTATAGGTAAACGGTTTAAGGGTCGGGGTTGTTTTTTCTGTTATAGATGGGGATAAATTTAAGATTGGACTATTGGAGATATTTATTGGTCATTTAAGCAGAATTCTAGATTGGATTTGAAGGATTTTATTATTTCAAGTGCTTCATATATATATTTAATTTGCGGCTGTTTTCATTGTGATGTATTAATTTAACTTCCTGAGTCTTTGATGAATTTATGGTTTTTTTTCATTTAAAGGAATTGAATTTCTTAACTTCAGATAGCTATCATGCCATTTATATCATGGTGGGTTTTTTTTTTTTTTTTTTCCTAAAATTTTTAGTTGTTTTATATTCTTTCAATTATGTGTACTTATTTGTAACTTGAAATTTGTAAGCTGATTGTTATTTCACTAACAAGTACTACTCCGGTTTCGCTACCCCAATATGCCGGGTGAACATTTGGTTTTGGGGCGGTCTGTACATTTAATTTTGTGTCTGTCTGAAGGTAGATGGATGTAAGGTGGCTACTGACGATCAATCTTCATTATACTTTCTTTGTTATTAAATATATATTTATTTTTACCTTTCTTTTGAAACATTGATTCCCACTCTTTTTTTTAATCCTTGAGTGGAGATATTAGCCTGGACAAATTTCTGCATGTTATTTACTTATTTATATTTCATTTGCCTCTTTACATTTGGTATTAGAGATTTTTTGGTACAACTTTACAATCGGGTCGCATTTTCAGTGCCTGGACCCGAAGGTCACCGCACTAACACTCTCTAGCGCCATTTGTGCTAACTGCTTTTTATTCATTGGGATTAATACTGCTTTAATTAGATATTATTTAAAATTATTAATGTTGTCAACTGCCCGTGGTCTGGGGAAGTTGTACCTAAAGCATTAATAATTTAAATTATGGTAAAGGCCTGACCTCAACTGAAATGAAAGGATCTTTTGGGGTTTGTATATCTCTTGAGCGAGTGGAAGTCGTCAGCTGTTATCTAATTAAAGCAGAAATAATTGTTATTATAGTAAGGCCCCAACCTCAACTGAAAAGGATCCGTCGTGGTTTTGTTTTTCTTTCTGTGCAGAAGTCTTCAGCACTAAAAATATTAAATAATATCTATTAAGATGCTCAATTTTAGGAAAATTTATAACCTTTCAAACTTATTTTTCTTCTTTATTAATTAAATTGCATTATTATTGCATGGACCCGGTGATCACCGCACTAGCACTCTCTACCGCCATTTGTGATAACTAATTTTTGTAATTTAATTGTAACATTCGTATTCATTACTGCTTTAATTATATATCATTTTGTTGATATATAGCTCAGCTAACTGTGACAAAAGGTTTTTACAAATTATTAGGATGCTAAATTTCAGAGAAATTTATAACCTTCCAAACTTAACTTCTTAATCAGTTGTCGTCTGCCTGATGGTATAGAAGGATCAATCTAATTAGGGATTGTTAAATTATTTGCCACTTCTATAATTTTGTTTTTATTAAAAACTAGTATCGAATGTTACACATTCATTTTCAGTTCTAAAAACACACAAAAATTCAAAAATAAGCAATTCAAAATACAGTTTGGCATTATTATGCATATTAAATTAGATGTAATATAAATCAGTGTTATAAAACATTTATGAATTATGAATTTAATTAAGACAAGAAATCAAATACATGTTGGTACTCACCAAGGTTTAAATGGATTGTAAAAAGTAGAAACGTTAGTACTGTTTTTTTCTCGCACTAAACCAACAATGAAAGAAAGGTGAGGCGTTTATAGCCATATGTTTATAAACGCCCCACCTTCCTTTCATTGTTAGTTCAGTGCGAGAATCTTGGTGAGTACCGACATATATTTGATTTCTTTTCTTAATTAAATTCATAATTCATAAATGTTTTATAATACTGATTTATATTACATCTAATTTAATATATATAATAATACCAAACTGTACTTTGAATTGCTTATTTTTGAAATTTTGTGTGTTTTTAGATCTGAAGATGAATGTATAACATTCGAAACTAGTTTTCAATAAAAATATAATTATAGAAGAGGCAAATAATTTATCAATCCCTACTTAAAATTTACCACATTTTTTTATATTTTTGGTAATATATTTATATATATATATATATATATATATATATATATATATATATATATATATACACACACATATATACAGATTCTATATATTGTCTACTTTTATTGTCATCTTGTATATTTAAAATGTTTGCATTATTAAAATCAAATTTATGGTTTTTGACAATACTATGTCTGCGAGGTGCTGTTGCATTTATATTTTTGTGATTTTTTACATTATTTTCATGTTGATTAATTCTAGTTTTTAGATTTTGTGATGTTTAATCTATATAATATTGATCCATACATTGTTTGCAATTGATTTTGTAAATCATGTTTTGTCTATAATTCTTATCTATTTTATCTTTTGTGTTTGTGAAAAATGTGTTTAATTTATTACTATTATACACTCTGAACTTCGTATTGAATTCGTAATTCTTGGCATGCATTTCAGTTAAAGAAGTTGCTTGTAGTTCGTTTGTTTTTTTGTCTAGAACGTTTCAATTTTGTTGTTATCAAAATTTATGTTCATATCCAGGTTTCTGATAATATTATTAATAAGTGATTGTGCTGTAAATTTTATTTTCTTATGGCATTGTTCAGTAATTCTAACAGTTCTATATGATCGTTGAGCTTCATAATTATCAATAAATCATCTATGTATTTTGTGATCATTTACGATTTTTCAGACATCTTGTTAATTCGGAATCCATATAGAATTACAGATAAAATCGAAAAAGCATTCACTAAATATGACAACAATACAATTAAGTTTAGGGTGTATAATAGTAATAAATTAGATAAATTTTTCACAAACACAAAAGATAAGATAGCTGAGAATTATAGCCAAAAGTGATTTACAAAATCAATTGCGAACAATGTTGTATAGATGAGAGATCACAAAATCTAAAAACTTGAGTTAATCAACATGAAAATAATGTAAAAAATCACAAAAATGTAAATGTAACAGCAGTGGCCAGATAAGTATCGTCAACAATCATAAATGTAGATGAAGATGACAATATATGTAGAAAATTTATAGAATATATATAGAACTAAAAATATAAAAAATATGGTACATTTAAGACAGATGTAAAAGGTATTGTCAACATTATGTGGACATTACCAATAAAATTAACATTTAATAATTACAACAAAGTGTAAACACAATAGTGATTAGCAATATTAGTCATTCCCTTTAAATGCCAGAAAAAAACAATCCACAGTTCAGTTTCACAAGGAGAAGCATTGTGAACGGACGCAGTGGTATGCTTAGATAATTCATTTATTGATATGCAAATAGTTTGTGGATATAATTGTTACATTAATTATTGTGAAATAAACTCAAAACTTGCTGTTTACAAGCCGTTTAAAATTAATAATTTACATTAGAAATTGTAATGACAATAGTCCAGGTTTGGATGAGATAAGGAATAAGTACGAAGGCATGTTGCAGATATATTATTTAATAACTTTTAATTATAAATGTTTATTTGGCTATTTCTCAATTATTTTACCAATAGTGATGTTACACGATTGTTTTTAATGATGATAGTGATATTTAATCTTTTTGAATAGTAATTATTGGACAGTATAGAAAATTTATTTATTATACGATATTTATTAAGGCTTTTTTATTGTACAGTAATTGTTGAAGAAGTTTTTGTATATTCTATTTTTAGACTTGAAAATGGACTTGTTCTGTCCGAAACAGTGTTGATTTAAATAATAAAGAAGAAAAAAAAGTTTGAAAGGTTATAAATTTTCCTGAAATTTAGCATCCTAATTAGTTATTATATAAAAACCTTTTGTCACAGTTAACTGAGCTATATATCAACAAAGTCATATCTAATGGCTTTCAAAAGCAGTAATGATTTTAATCCGTAATGAATACAAATGTTGCAATTGAATTACAAAGCAGTTAGTTAGCACAAATCACAGTAGAGAGTGTTTGTGCGGTGACCTTCGGGTCCAGGCACTCATAATGCTACCGGTTTGTAAAGCTCAACCAATTTTTTTAAAATATTAATTCACTAGTTTATTCATTGAATTTTTGATCTATTTCTTTTGATAATTTAAATGTTTATTTATATTTATCTATAATTATGCCATTTTTATTTAAGATACTTATTCCTTTCGAATGCCTTTCATTTATTGATTTCGAAAAGCTCATCTTGAGGCATCTATTTCAGATTCTGTAATTTTAGCAGCTATTTTATTGAAATTAGGGAGTTCTGGTTTAATTTGTGTTGTTATAGAATATATTTGTTTTCTATAACTCAGCATAGTTATATTTATAGTGGATTATCTTTTTTTTAATTATGTTAGTATTCATAAATATATTTTAATTATCCATCATTTTATTCTTCTTCATATTTTAGTATTAAAGTTTGATAATTTATTAATCTAGATAAACTGCCTGAAATTATATATTCCTCTCAACTAGAATTCATAAATAAAGATCTCATTTTAGAATAAACTTCTTCTTCTTTCACCTCCTTCTTAGTGCCATCAACGTGGAGGAACGGCCTCGGCCCATCTCGCCCACTGATCTCTGTTGCTGGCCCTTTTTCTCATATCCACCATCGTGCTGCCTCTGGCTCGCCCAAGTCTCTCCAGATAGTTTTGATACATCATCCTGGGTCTGCCTCCAGGTTGCCTTCCCTCTGGTTTTGCTTCCAAGAGCTATTTATTAGCGATTATCGCCCATCCTGTAAACATGGCCAAACCATTTCAGTTGGCGTTCTTCCTTAATTTTTTTTACTGGTCTTACATTCAGTTCCTCTCTTATTCTCTCATTTCTCCACCAGTCTCTTCTTGTTTTGCCAAGTACTCTCCTAAGGCACCTCATTTCTATGACCGTTACTTTGCTCGCGTGTTTATCAAGGACAGTCCAGCTCTCGGCATCATATAGAAGGACAGGCAGAAACACTGTTTTAAATAAAGCTATTTTGGTTTCATTCTTTATCTCCTGTTTCACTAATATTGTAGTGCAGATGGAGTAGAACACACCATTAGCCTTCTTGACTCTATGTAGAACTTCTTGATCTATTCTCCCATTTCTGCTGAAAATCGTGCCCAGGTAATGGAAATTATCTACCTTCTCTAGCGGCTCATTATTGCATGAAATATGAATTGGCTCTTTCCCGTCTCGGCTGATAGCCATCACCTCACTTTTAATAGGATTTATTTCCATTCCTTTCCTCTGGAGCTCTTCCGACCATTCATCGACAGCCACCTGAAGCCTTTCCTGTGTGTCAGCAATCAGGACCACATCATCCGCAAATAGGAGAGCTTGTGCCTGTACAGGAATTAAATTCCAGTATCCCACTGTTGCCCTTAGTGTCCATCGATTGCAGACTTTCCATACTTCCATATTATGAAAAGAAGTGGTCTTAGGCTGTCCCCTTGCTTGACTCCTTTATAAAACCTAAATGGCTCCGATTCAGTTCCGTTAAGCTGTATAATTCCCTTGGGATCCTGGTATACCGATTTGATCGCACTGATGAGAGTGGGTGGCACCTGGTTTTCCAGAATAAATAAATGCCTTATAATAAATTTTATAAGTTCTAAAACTAGATATAAATTATATAACCTATAAATTCAGTAAAATAATTATAAGAAACATGTAAAATGCTATCATGAATAAAGATGACGTGAAAAAAGAGATCATGAGACTTTGATTTCCAAAAGGTACTAAAGGACAATTTGTTCATAATTTTTATTTGGACATATTTGTATTCTTATGGTTTAGTTTTATCGAAATCCGTCGTCTGATTTTCATCTAAAAAACATACGTTCGCCTTTGAAAATTGCAATTCTTTCCAAAAGGTACTAAGTACATATTTCATTTCATTTAAAAATATACTAAAGCCATTTCATTCCCAAATGTGCTGTATTCTATGTAACATGATAAACTTTCTTTTAGTTTCTTCCAAAGGGTACTATATTTCCTATTTGACAGCAGAAGACCCCAATTTCCGTAATATTTTATTGTTTTCCTCCATTTTTATGACTTTTTATTGGTTCAGTTAGTACTATTTGAATTACCGCTATAATTGTGCTAAGTAGTTATATCCTGTTAATCAGTTTTAAACTTGAGTTCAATAATTTAATTGCTTTTCCTTGGTTCTTGTATATGCTCTTTCAAGTTAATTGTTTTCATAATATTTCTGCTTGCAACCACATAAAGTTGGTTTAAGAATTTTCAGAAACTCATTTTAACGGAATAATGGAACCAGATCTCGGAAACTGTTGGAATTTTCCATTCCCTATCCCTCCAAATAAGGGGAGGTAAAAGGGTGTCTAATCTGTCTAAATGGGAAAAAAAACAATGTGAAAAAGATTCCAAAATAATAATAAATTGTATATTATTTTATTCATGTTACCAGCCAATATAATTAAAATGAAAACTTCTTATATATTATTTCTGCGTTGGAGAGATCCTTTTTCTAGGAGAACTACTGAACCGATTGACGAGCGATACGTACCGTTGGAAGAGATTTTTACTTGTAATTAATTAATTTTAAAATTGTTGTAGATGCTGTCATTATTTTTAAATTAATTATAAACCAGAATTTGCTCCAATGGTTGCCAAGGTGACGAGAATTTCCTCATTATATCTAATCTTTGATCAGATTATTATCGGATTATCGATAAAATTTAATAAAATAAAGTATTGCCTCTATGTTTAGGATCGAAGAAAGGTGATACAAGGTGAAAGGTGATTTAAATCAATTTGAAATCAAGAGAAATCGATCAAGAAAAAAAAAAGTACCCCTCCTCAACATTTTACATTTCGAGATATGTAGAATCCAAAAATCTTTTTTTTTTTTTTTTTTTTTTTTTTTGTGTGTGTTTTTGTTACATGCAATCTAAAGTTAATCAAATTCCCTACAAAAATCATCAAAATCGGACCAGTATTAGCAGAGGTATAGCCGCTTGAACTTTGTAAAGCTTTTTTTAAAAAGTATAATGGTCCTATAGACCCTGGTTCAGCTTTGTTATTTTATAACTCGAAAATAACACATCTCCTGGATCGTTCAAGATATTCATTTGAAAGTTAATTTTTTTTTGTCTTCAATACTACGGGTATGAACTTTCCGGGTTGAAAACTCCTTCTTTCTTAGAGTGTTATTCCAAAACGGCTCAGACGATTTTAATGAAACTTGCCTTTAGTCCTCTCCTTAAACCTCTTTAACTATCCATTGCACGAAATATAATCCCGAGAAAAAAATGGAAAATATTATGACGGAAGGAATATCTTATTTGCCCATAATTCGAAAAATATATATTTTTCGTTGATTATATAAATGATCTTTTGAAAGATCATTAAATTTCCTAAATGACAAAAAAAAAAAAAAAATCCTTTAATCTGGGCCCTAGGAGCTGACAAAAAAGTAATAAGACATGTTGAAACTGTTATATTTTATATCTCAAGTTTGAAAAGCATCTCTTTGCAAAATTTATGAAAACAAAATTTATTTTTAGATTCGCCCGAAAATTTGAATATAGGGGTTTTTCACAGTGCTAAAACCAAATCTGACGTTTGCTCCAAGTAAAAAAAATCTGTTAATATACTTCACTCTGTAGATGAATACTGTTTTCAGTACAATGGACCCTTCAGGTCACTCAAAAATTCAATTATTCCCTTTTGAAAAATAATTTTCGGTCCTTGTTGCCAGTGTGTAATAGCTGAAAAACGTATTTTTCTGTAAACTGTAGTGCCAAAGCGGCTCAATGGATTTTGATGAAACTTCCCCACAGCTTTTTTGAAATTTAGTTAATGGTCTTCAAATAAATACATTGCCTGATTCTTTTTTCTTTAAAAAATCTCCATTATTGAAGATAACTATTTTGAATATTCACTTGATATTTTGTTTATTTTTAGCCTGGTGGACAAAACATCTCCTTTGTAAGAATTTAGCAAAGTTATTATGCCCAAGTTTTTACATTTCAAAAAATACTGTGCTGGAAAAACTTATATTTTAGTTAATATCAATTTTAGTTAATTAAGGACAAGTAAGGTTTCCTCACTCAATGGTAAAGGGTAGATTTTATTCATCTACTAATCTTCCATGATAAGCTAAAACACCTAAACGCCAAATCATGTAGTCAAATCCATCTTTGTATTGTTATATGTTGTTCCAAAAACTATGCCTTTTGAAGATACTATATAGTCCTAAATCCATGGCTTTCTAATGTCATAAAACAGTGTGGTTTTTGAAGCAGTTCGGATACAATACAAAAATCCATTTAAAAAAATTATATGGAGTTAGGAGATTTTAGCTTACGACGGCAGAAATAGGTTACACGTATAACTGAATGTAAATAATTAAGTTGTACTGAACCCCTAACATATAAAAATCTAATATCTACAAACCAACCTATTTGTGTGGAATTTCCACTCGGGTCCAACTAGTTAACCTTTAATTTAATGAAAGGGGTTATATTATTTCAAAAATTACTATATCCCTTTTAGTTCTTGCCAAAAAGTACTGTATGCACATTTCTTTCCAAAAATTACTATATTCATTTTATATTGTTAAAAATCATGAGAAAATTTCAATAAACTGCAAAAAAAAGTTATTATAATTGTAAAAAAAAAAAAACAATTCTAGATTTTTCTACAAAAAAAAAAAAACAGGCGAATTGGTCCAATAAAAAATTAAGGAGAGATTTTTGTGTTTCCTATAAAATTTCATAAAATGGATTTAGTGCCTTTTGGAAATCGTCTCAGTTGTTAGTATAGATAAACTATAGCCCAGTCAAGCTCCTAATAATACAAGGTTGGAGTGATTGGATTTTAAATTTTGATAATGAAGACTAACCTTACTTCGGGCAGACTCGATATTTGATGTCTAAACCACACAAAAACTTTAGTCCACCCTAAACACCCATCTCTAACACTTTTGATTCTGACTTAGCTATTAATATACAAGGTAGAAGAGGCGACCTTTACAGCCGAGTGGTAAACCTAACTCATATTTTATTTCTTAATTCATATGGCACTTTCTCATTAAGGGTAGAGATATATCTTAATTAATTACTTAAGATAATTCAATTAGTCAAAATTAGAAACATAATTTCTCAACTGAGATACTTCATTATTGTAATTTCATTTATTATTAGTTATTAGTGTTATAGCAAATCTTTTATTAATTATATTCAATCAGGAATATTAATATTTATAATTTTATTTCATTCTTTATTTTATTTATTTTTTGAGATATTTTGATCTGTAGTTATAATTCAAATTTTCCATATTCTAATGAATTATTAAAAATAGCCTCCAAATGGGTTCTTATATTTGTCCAAACAAAGGGGCTGATACTGCTCCCAACTTGCTCAGTTTCAAGATGCTCCATAAGCCACAATAATCCAAAACCATTTCTATAGAATATTTTTTAATTTGTTTCAGGTAGCTGCGAGCCGACCGTTAACAAGGGCAAAAAGGAAAACTATGGGTGATATTCAGACTGCAGAAGTGACTAAAACATCAGATTCAGAAAAGGCTGTTCAAAATAACAAAGATAAACCGGAATCTAAAGAGAAGGGTGTTCAAAATAACAAAGATAAACCGGAATCAAAAGAGAAGGGTGTTCAAAATAACAAAGATAAACCGGAATCAAAAGAGAAGGGTGTTCAAAATAACAAAGATAAACCGGAATCAAAAGAGAAGGGTGTTCAAAATAAAAAAGATAAACAAACCATACCTAATATTGGTGATAAAAGTGATAAGTTACCTGACAATAAATCTGATAAGAAATTGGATGAAAGCTGTTTTGCTGCGGTTCCAAGAGTTATAATTACCGATATTAACATGCAACAGTTGAAAGAAGCAAAAGTTGAAGAAAATGAGTGTGGCACATTTACATCTAACAGCCCTGTAAGAGCTGAAGATGTTGCTATAAACAGTCCAAGGAAGGTTCCAGAAAAATACAAAAGTATCTCAGAAGTCTCGTTAAAGGATGATTCGGAATACATCAATTCCAGATCTCAAAACATTACAGTAGATCCTGCAAATTCTATCAGTTCTGTAGAAAACACCGATATAATTTCCGTCGAACAGGAGACTTCTAAAAGTTCTATCAGTATTAACTTAGGTCCAGATGTTGTTGTCACATCTCCACAAAAAGCCAACGATTCAAAAGATAATGGCGTTTCAAATATTGTTACCACTTCTCCACAAAAAATCGTCGACTCAAAAAAAGATAATGATGTTCCAAATATTATTATCACTTCTCCATCTCCGCAAAAAGTTCCTGATTCAAAAAATATTGACGTTCCAAATATTGTTATCACATTCCCATCTCCGCAAAAAGTCCTTGATTCAAAGGATAATAGCAAAAATGGTTCTGATAGCTCTTTGACTTCTGAACAAAAAACAAGCCCAAGAAAAACTGCAACAGATTCTTCCACCATTCTTGCTGATGTTGAAAATGATGTACGTGAACCATCAAAGCCAGAAACCTTAACATCTGGTAATGCGGATAGTGAAATGACCGATACAGCAGATGAGAAAAAGTTGATGAAAATTAATAATGAATCAAGTTCAACTGAAAAAGTAAGTACTTCGTTTGAAGAAATTGATGATAAATCCGGCATTGAAGAAATGGATGAAAATAGTAAAACAATTAACCGAGTTGATATAAACAAAGTAAGTCCTACTAAAACCGATTTACAGAATAAAGAAGTCATATTAGTCTCACCTACTACTAGTGATGAGGTGGTGGAAACTCATAGCCCTAAAAAAGTTGATGCTGTTGAAAATGTTATAAATGAAGAGAATACGGTTCAGTCTGTCATGCTAGTCATGTCGTCTGATGAAACACCTCAAATAATAAAGGAAAAGGGTACAGATGTGGAAATGAATCAAATTGAAAATAAGGACAGTAAAGAATTAAATAAAACCTTTGACAAAGTGGAGTCAAATCAAAATATTCCTGATAGTGCTGAATGCATTATCGCAAAGGATATCTGTGCCAAGAAATCAGCTGAATCTGATTCACAAGTTTTAACAGATAAGAATAATGCTTCTGAAATGGTTCCTAATGGAAATGAAGCCATTACGAAAGATGATGCGACTCCTATCGAGGATGAAAACATTAAGGAAACAAATGAATCAAAATTGATTAACACTGCAGACGAGACATTCAAACTTGAAACTTCATTTCTTAATGAAAGCAGTGTTGAAAAGACTCCTGAGGAAGTTGATACTAATACTTCGAGTATTCCTGCTATAGAGGAACCAGAGGAGGAGGTCGAAATAACCGAAATCGAAAATGAGAAAAGTAAAGATGACAAATTGACTGCTGATGAGGCAAGCCACTCCAGTGCCCATAATACATCATGCTCCCCCGACAAAGTTATAAGTAGCGAGGTCGTCTCTACTGAGGCATTAGGCGAAGATAAGGAGACGAATGAAATCACCACAGAAGTGAATATGATGGAAAATAATAGCGAAAAAGTTGATGAATCATTAGAAGAAACTAGCCCTGTTAAGCATAACAATGCTTCTTCCCCAAAGCCGTCTTGCTCTGCTGAAATTAAACCAGTCGTCGAACTGAAAATCGATGAAGACGTTATCATTGAATTGGGTACAAGCGAAGATTCTCATGAAAATTCTCATGATTCATCGAGTCCCCTATTCTTCATGAAATGTGAATGTGAAGAAACATCTGATGATTCTGGAGATTCGGGAATACAAAATGATGACAATATTATAATATTTAAAATGTCTTCTCAATTCAAAAAACATATGGCAAATAATAAAGAGAATATACCTTCAAGAGATGAAGGTCCTAGAAAAGATGTTCCAAAATCTGAAGACTCTGTTCCTAAATCTGAAGACCCTGTTCCTAAAAGTTTTGATCATATTGAGGCCCATTCTGAAGATACTCCTGAAGAAGGTAAAAATAAAAGTACTGTTTTGGAAAGTGGTACATCTGATGTAAAACTTTCTCCTGGAAAATCTGATGTAAATACTGCTGCTTGTGTAGAAGAAAATGATCATAATATTCGTTCAGATGTTGAAGTTAAGACAGAAACAATAGCTGAAAACTTTCCCAAGAGTTCGGAATCAACTGAAGATACTAATAATAAAATAACTGGATTAGATGCAATCCTTATGTCTCCTAAAGACTTTCTCAACTCGGATGAAGAATCTAATATGGATTGTGAAAAATTTGAAGATACCCAATCTAAAAATGAAAGAGAATCTTCCAGTGAAAACAAACCATCAGAAGAAGCGACAAATACTGATGTCGATAATCTTAAGGATTCTATATCAGAAACAGAAGACAGTATCAGTTTGAATGTCACCCCCAATAATGAACCTGGCTCTGAAGACAGTTCGGCCAAGGTTGATGAAGAGCAAGATGATTGTGATGTAAATGATATAACTGCAAAATCAGCTGTTATTGAAGTAGAAACAGCTGTTCTTAGTGATAGTAAAACTGAAACAATTCCAATCGATTCTGGAAAACCTGATGGAGTTGAAGATACTAGCGTGGAGCAAGAAAAGGAAAAAATTGATAGAAGCAAGAATTCATCTGAAGACATTCAAATTTATGATAATAAATCAGAATCTGTAAGTACAAATGATATTTTAGATAAAACAAATTCCTTAAAGCCCAGTAATTCTATTGAAGAGAATGAAAGCGAAGTTAGTAAAAACGAAATAAATGCACAAGATAGTCTTAATAGTTCACAAGCTGTCTGTTCCCCTGAAATAGATGTTGAAAAATCCTCTGAAGATGAACTGAGTAATAATACTGTAGGAGCTGAGTCGAGGCTTGAGAATTCTCTTGAAGATTCTGAATCGAGCGAAGCTGATGAATCAGACACAAAAAAAAATTTTGAGCCTAAGAAGAAAAATATTAAATACATTAAGAATAAGAGGAAAAATATCAATAAAAAGTTTGACTCTGAAACAGATAGTTCTCAATCGGATGGTGATTCTGAATTGAGTGATAGTCCCCCATCTAATGCTGAAACTGAAAGTAGCAGTGATGGACCATTAACTGGAAAAGACTTCATCAACTTCGAAGCCGAGGAAGGGGAAGAAACTTCAGAAGATGATTCTTTCATAGTATCTTCTGGAGACAGTCCGAGTTCGTCAGATACGCCAAGTTTGACTATGAAGCTAAGGAAAAGAAAGAGAAATTTGGATACTGAAAGTTCTGATAGCTCTAATTATTTAGATTCTGTACAAAAGTTATTCGATAGCTACCTAGAATCCTCAAAAGATGACAGACAGCAAGATAAATTTATTAAAAATAAAAAAATAAAATTAGAAAAAGTCAGTACTGTTAATAAAAAAAACCAAAGACCTAAATCGATCTTGAAAAATAAACCTTCAGTTGTTGAGTCAGTAGAAAATAGAAATAGAAATAAAAGTAAGACTGAAAATAAAGTTATTAAAGAAACATCCAAAACGGGTGTATTTATCGTTTCTACTATCAGCCAGGATTTTGAAGAACCAAATTTATCCCGAAAAATTTCTAAAAGTTTAAAGCTACCTACGGAACAGAAAAAATCAGAAATTTCACGATATGACTCTGTTTCAAAGGGCTTTAGCGTTAGTGGAGCTGGCGATAAGTCGGTAGATGATGCTGCTCTCAGAGGTTTTGTTGTTTCATATGACGAATCCTATCTTGTTACAAAGAAGCCTAGAAAAGTAGTAGCTGGTTGTTCGGAATTGACGAACAAAAAGAAAAAAATCAAAGAGGGCAAAAATGTTAAGAAGACTGTTAAAAAATCTTCTAACTCTGAGTCGAAAAAGGACAATAAAAGTGGAACAGTTTCTCCATTCGTAGTCACTCTGATATTACCTTTTAAGTAAGTATAAAATGCTAGTTCCTCAGTTGTCTGATTGTAAATTTATTTTACTGTAGGTTTTACTTCTCATTGAATTTTGATTTGTGTAATATTCATAAATTGTATAATTAATCGTTGCTGTAATCTTATTTTAAGATACTTATGAGCACTGGCATAACTTGAATGGTGCCGAGCATCCAGACACAATCCTCAGAGGGCGCCAAAAAAATAAATAAATAATAACAATGAAAATATCACAGAGAAGATTAAAAATTCCGTTTTTATCAATTTTACTAAAAGGAAGTCAATAATTTAATAAAGGTTGAAAGGTAAATGTAACTTAAAGAAGCAATTAAAAAGGAATGCGGCAGTAAACGGAAACTTATCAAACCATGCTAGCTCCTTTAGGGCATTCTAAAACCGAGTAAACAGAAGAAACCACACCGCTGGCGCAGCACCGTCTATTTCCTCTCACCAACACTATTAGTTTCCCCTTCCGTCCCTCATCTAACAGCTTTTTCCAAACTATTCCACGAGGGTTTTTTTTTTTAGTTTAGTGTCACCTTCGTACGGGTCGGGCTAAATATCTTATTCCATTTTAGCAGTGAGAGTAAACAATCTTCCTTATATTATATTCTTTAATCTGTAGAGTATACTTTTAAAAAAATGTTTCCAAAATATTCCAGAAATTTTTAGATTTTAGAACAGCCCTGATATTATTCTCTTTAATCTTTGGTTTTGTTTGTCACATTACTTTACCTTAATATTGGTCTATAAATGTCAAAGCAACGCACTTTTCTACTATTCGCACCCAGGTGCAAAAAAATCCGGTTAGGCCACTTCTTATGAGTATCCTATAATTTTTCATTTATGAGATTTTTTTAATAGAACTATTAAAAATTAATAGATGTTTTTTGATGAAGCCTTCAAATTTTCAAAGATAATGTTATTAGTTGACATCTGGATGATGATATAGAAGGATCAATCTAATTAGGGATTGATAAATTATTTGCCACTTTATAAATTTGTTTTATTGAAAACTAGTTTCGTATGTTATACATTCATTCCCAGTTCTAAATACACAAAAAATTCAAAAATAAGCAATTCAAAATAAAGTTTGGTATTATTATACATATTAAATTAGATGTAATATAAATCAGTATTATAAAACATTTATGAATTATGAATTTAATTAAGACAAGAAATCTACTTAAACCTTGGTGAGTACCAACATGTATTTGATTTCTTGTCTTAATTAAATTCATAATTCATAAATGGTTTATAATACTGATTTATATTACTTCTAATTTAATATGTATAATAATAATACCAAACTATATTTTGAATTGCTTATTTTTGAATTTTTTGTGTGTTTTTAGAACTGAGGATGAATGTATAACATTCGAAACTAGTTTTCAATAAAACAAATTTATAGAAGTGGCAAATAATTTATCAATCCCTAATTATGTTATTATTCGATTAACATTTCTTTCTTATAAGCCAGGCTAGTTATTAAGAAAATAGCTAAGAAAGTGAACAGGCATTTTAGGAAACATGTTGTACAGTGTTAATACTTTTATCTTTCATGGTCAAGCATTACTACCTTTTGAAAATTGGAGTGGACTGTATGAAAAAAAGACTATTTAAGACGAAGGATACTATGAATTAATTTATTTCTGAATTATACATGCGGAATGGGGAAGCCAAAATTTAAACAATTATAATTATCAGGGTTAGTTAAATTTTGATAGGAGGGTCTATTGATGATGATGAAAACTGCCGGAAGATTATGTTGAACGTAGGTGGGTGAATTGTAGCAGAACATGCAAAAAAAGGAAGGTGGCTTATTCCGCTTCTTGAATTAACTTATACTGATTATTGCCTGCAGGCCTCTCCTAATCTCTTTCTCTCTCATTTCTCTTCTCCCCCATGCCAATGGAACCAATGGAAACAGCTTCTTGATCTACTCGGTCATTGTTGAGTTTTTAATAGCATTCAAGTAAAATGCCGGCTGTCTGGTCTTTATCAGACTTGAATCTTGGACTTTTAAGCCCCCCTATTTCATTTTACTTCCTGCAGAGAGCGTTGCTACGGCCTAGCTTTCTCGACTACCGTGAGATGGCGCCAGGTTCACCTTTAATTTTTCATATGACAAAACACATGTTTAGGATAAGTTAATTACAGTGGACCCTCACTATACCGTGGATTTGGGTATATTGTGGGTCTAGTAAATAGATAGGTAAAAGAACTTAATTCTGGGACTACGTCCCTTAAGAATAACATGAAGGAACAAATAAAACAGTAACATTATCTGGCCATAAGAATATAGAATACAGACCAATTAATTTTTACAATATCTTCAGTAAAATAAATAAGCAAATAAATAATTTTTTTTTTATCGAAAAATATAATTAATTTGAGCAAAACAAAAAAAGGAGAAAAAAAAACAAGAATAAAGTAAAAAAATAAAACAGAGAAAATGAAAAATACAAAAATAATGATTGATTAGCAAAGTTTGTACATTAAAAAACTATTATTCACTTCTGATCCAGATGTTAATCCTAAACTGAAATTTCGCAATTAGAGAGCATCATTTTGGAGAGAAAGAAGGTGTTGGAAAAGGAGGGATTTGAATGAGGATAGAGAAGAAGCATGCCGGATATTAGAAGGAAAGGAATTCCAAAGGGTAGAGGAGCGTTCGAATGTTTTGGTTCTGTGGGAGGGAGTATTGAGGTCAGAAAGGCGAGATCTTGTTTCCAGTGCGTGGACCGAGGATTTGAATTGTAGGAGGCTGTAGATGTAGGAAGGATGGTGGGTGGTGATAATTTGGTATAGAAAGGATCCGAGGAAATATTGTCTACGGTTGCAGGGAAAGAGCCAATCTAACTCGCCGTAAAGGTGGGACACATGGGCCCGTCTCGAGGTGCCGAAGACAAATCTTAAAAAGCAGTTCATGATCCGCTTCAATCTGTCCTCGAGCATATTCGAGAGGCCCCCATATATCTCACATCCGTAGTCAAAGTGGGGAAAGATAATAGAGGACACAAGAAGTTTGCGGGTAGGTTGTGGGAGTAGATGTCGAGAACGATGGAATAATTTAAGGGTACTTATTGACCGTCGGAAAATTTGGGCAATGTGGGGTTTCCAGGAAAGGGTTTGGTTGATAGTAATACCCAAGTTTTTGATTGAGGAACTGAACGTGACGGGGTGATCATTTAGGATTAAAGTAGGAAAGGTGTCATTGGATCTGAGGAGGGAATTGGAACAATGACAATGGCCTGAGTTTTCATAGCGTTTAAACTTAATCTATTCAGGTTTGCCCAGGCACTGATTCTATCTAGGTCTTCCTGGATACTGGCAAACGCTACTAATAGCTCAGAAGGAGGAAAGGATAAATAGATTTGGAAGTCGTCGGCGTATAAGTGGTGGGAACAGTGGTGGATTGAATTAGGAAGATCATTGATATAGGTATTGAAAAGCAGTGGGGAAATACTCGAACCTTGGGCTACTCCTGAGGACAAGGTAAGGAAGGAAGATAGGGGTTGATTAGGAATGGTGAGTCCGATCGGAAAGGAAAGATTTGAACCATTGGATAGAGCTGTTGGAAAAGGATAATGATTTTAATTTGGCAAAAAGGATAGAATGGTCCACGGAATCAAAAGCTTTAGAAAAGTCAAGGAGTATTAATACAGTTAATTTTTTTCGGTCCATAGCGATATGTATGTCAGTGGTGATTTTGACTAGCGCAGATTGTGTGGAGAAACTAGGACGGAAGCCGGATTGGAGAGGATCAAGTAGTTTGAAATTTTCAAGGAAGTTTGATATTTGTGATTGGACTATTCTTTCTAGAGGTTTGGAAAGGTTAGAGAGGATGGAAATTGGGCGATAGTCTTTAGGAGATATAGGATTGAAGATTTTGTTAATAGGATGGACTATGGATTTTTTCCACGAGGTAGGAAATACTGAGTTTTGGAGGGAGAAATTATAAATGAAGAGAAGAACTGGAAGGATTTCGGGGAGACATAATTTTAACAATTTAACTAAGAAAGTGAACAGGCATTTTAGGATTCAAGGTATTCCATCAGGCCCAGTGGAATTGGTGTGAGATTTCAATATGGATGAAATAAGATCGGTAGGGGAGATGTAGGAAAAATAAAAATTATCGGAGTTGAATGATGGAACTAAGGAAAAGCAGGAAGGAGGAGTTGGAGAAGTGTTAGAGGAGGCTGATAAAAAGTATGAATTTAATTCATCAGGTGAAACTGGGAAGACTGGTGAGGGAGAGGATTTACAAAGGTAGAGTTTGCGAAGGAGTTGCCATTTTGATTTAGCGTTGGGAGCAGAGGATATGGCTTCGTGATAGTGGTTGGATTTCGCTCTCCTAACAGTTGCCTGTGTCAAATTGCGGAGTACCCTAAACGCTTGGTAGTCGTCTGCTAGCCTTGTGTGTCTAAAGCGTCTACGGGCTGCCTTACGCCTTCTTTGCATATCTTTAATTTGTTGACACATCCAAGGAGCAGGCGGCCGACGGAAAGTAGAGGTTTTGAGTGGGGCATGGGTATCAAGGATGTGGATGAGATTAGAGATGAGGGTATCGACCATGGAATCAATGGAAGAACAGGAATATATTTCATTCCACTGCAACGTTTCAAGGTCAGGTAAAATATTTTCATGTGTGAGGGCTTCTAAGTTACGGAAAGTTATGGTTTTAGGGAGGATTGTTGGAGTTTCGATATTGTAGGATATTTGGATTAAGTCGTGGGAGGACAGAAACGGGACAGGTAGTTGAGAAAAGGAAAGGAGATTACGTTCTGAATCGATGATATGCACATCCAACCAGGTGTCGGACCAGCAAGTGTGATGGGTAGGAGAAAATGGGACGATAAAGAGATGGAGGGAGAAAAAGAGATTTTCGAGGTAGAGTCTGTCGTTGGAATCAGATAGGAGATTGGTATTAAAATCACCGGAAATTATTATATTGTTGTAGGGAGGAACATAATTTTAGAGAGTTGATTCAAAGGATGAGTCGAAAGGAACCAGAGGAGTGCGACATACCACAGTGTGTAGGAGAGGATGTGCATAGGAGGAAATTTCAACGACAAGGAATTCAATATGAGGATGATCGGATGGGGATGAGGTATCTAGGATTCGGAATTTCAGGTTGTTATGAACATAAAGACCGACACCTTCACCAGTCTGGCCCATCCGGTCATGGCGGATAAAGGAATAATTAGGTAGGGAAACAGAAGAGGAAGGAATGTAGGGCTTTAGCCATGTTTCGGAGACTGCAATGGTATGGTAAAAGTTATAGGTAAAATACTGCAGGAATTCATCATAATGAGCTGGTAAGGATTGGGAGTTAACGTGACAGGAGGTTAGAACACTAGATAGTATGGGAAATAAAACTGTTTCCTGTAGTACTGGCCCTAATTTCAAAATATGATAAAATAATTTTTATATTTCTCCACTCTAGAACTAAAAATAATTTAAGTACCTGCATTAACGACATTCTTGTACTTTTTTTGCCTTATCTTTATTTTTCACTCTGCGTTTTCATCTTTAGGTCAAGTTCAGCTTCTCTGTTATATTTAATGATTTTTGTTTATGGACCGCTCACAGCGAGAAAGATAAGTATATTCTAAATTGAATTTAAAGTCAATGTCTAACTCCAATTATCAGTCACTTCTAGAAAAAGAAAAAAAAGAGTTGGAGAATAGAAGTTAACGAAGGCCCCAGAAAACACAGCGAGGCTTTACACAAATTCATGGAGGCCACATGTTTCCCGTCTATATACTATACCATATTATTGTTTACAATACTCGATCAAGTGATCTTTGAATCGCTTTATTATGTAGAAGTGCAGAAGGTGGATTAATCACTAAATTATTTTTAATTAATCAGTCTATAAGAATCAAACGAGTGGAGTAACTCAATAGGTAAGAGAGAAGAAGCTTTAGACCATTAACACTTCTGAAAATTATTTCTTTAATGGGAAGTTACTTGACCGAAAATCTTTAGATTGAACTTATTGTCAAGTTGAGAAAAAATGAAAAGAATTAGCCCTCTGAAAAACTTCTTAAATATATATTTATAAGATTTTTTTTATTTTATTTTTCTTTTCCATAGTTAATTTGTTTCATTGTGATCACTTTGTAATTATTTTATTGTATTTTTCAGGATGACTTCTACATCCATTTCTAGCATTCTGACAGATCTTGGAATTAGCGATATTTCTTCTATTAATTTTCCTAAACCTAAAGTTGCCACTGTAGAATTTTCCAATAAAGAACCTTTTAAGGTTGGTACTTCAATATTTTCATCAGGTTTTATTACTATTAATATAATGATTTGTATTTATTTACTTACTGAAAATTAATTACCATCATATCGCAATTTAAATTAAGGAATTATTTTTTAATTATCTATTTATTATTTCAATAAAACACTATTAAGCATAAAATCAACATATTTATATCAGTAGAAGGTTCTTTGAGCTTACAAATGAGATTATGAGGTTCAATCTGTTGGTGATTTGGTAGGCGAGGCCAATAAAATGCGTTATTGCTGGGACGTTTCAACCAATTCACTGTAAACATACTTAAAAGATTTTCATCTTTAAATTTCAATATTGTAATTCTTAAATTTATCATTGTCATGGCATAATTGTCTTTGACATGATAAAAAAAAAAAAAAATCCACCACAATGAGAAAGTTAAAATACTTATTTGTTAAGTTGATAATAATCTTCTGTTTGAAAGAATCAACATAAATTTAAATGAGTCGTGAAAATTGTTTCAGTCATGCCAGAACAACAATAAAAATAAGCCTACTAATCTATATTTGAAGGTTTTAAGCTCAATGCCTAAACGAAACTTGTTGAAAACGTCTCTTGAAGGAGTGGCCATTACTATTAGTGTTGCCAAACAATCCAAATCAACTGATAGAAGCTCAAAATTTTCCTGCAATTCCTTTTTCAGTCTTTGAGCAATTTATTTGTCCCTGAAAATGATTTTTTTTTCTCAAGACACATATACAAGATAAAAAAAATTGAATTTTCATTCTATATTAGGCTTTTATGTTAGAAGACAAACTTTTTTTGTATAAATTACCTTCCAAACTTTTTTTTTTATAAATTACCTTTACACTGATGAAAAACTTAAGTCAGAATCACAAAAACCACCTTCAGGGGAATGATGACGACAATGATAATGTTTTTTATAATTCCTCAGTTTTCTCTCTCATTAATTTAATTATTACTTGTAATTCTATTATTACTTATATCTTTATTTTTAATGGTGGAAGTATAGTAATATATATATATATATATATAGAACTAATTGTAGGAGAAGCTCGGTTGAGGGGAGGGAGTTGCGGTTAGTGAAAAATACAAATAAGGATTTATTATTTTTAGGTCGTGCTCAGGGCTAAGAAAAACAATATAATAACAGTGGTAGTACCGGTAACAGTAATTTAATATGGTAACAAACAGTAATATAAGATTAGTATGAAGATGCAGGAATATTAAAAATATCAAGATAATTATGATAAAATAAATAATGAAAATTAAAATAATTTGAAAAGAAAAAAAAGGAAGATTATGAATTATATAAAAGACATAATAATATGCATTAAAAATCGTAACTACTTCATACTAGTAGTTATTATAGTTATGACCAGTGCTAAGAAAAACAATAGAACACTGGTAGTACCAGAAACAGTAATAAAATATGGTGATTAACAGTAATTCAAGACTAGTATGAAGATATAGGAGTATGAAAAGTATATTAAGAATATTATGATAAAACAAATAATAATTACGATAAAACTAAAATTACAAATAATAATTATGATAAGTTTAATAATGAAAAATAATGTTGACATTTCATGTAATTGATGAAAATTAAAACAACGGAAAAAGAAAGATTATGAATTATATGTAATATAGTTATGTAAACGTATAATTCATAACTTATCTTTCTTTCTTTTTGCATTATTTTAATTTTCAACATTATTGATTAACAACATTTTTCATTAATAACAGTATTTGTTTTATCATAATTATCTTAATATATTTTGTATACTCCTATATCTTCATACTAGTATTATATTACTGTTATTAGTTCTGTCATTATTATTATCTAGTTTTTCTTAGCCCTGATGTTGGTCTAAAACTTAGGCCCAAACGTCGGCACACAATTACATAAGTCTTTTTATTTGTGTTTTTCTTCACCGGCCACACCTCCCAACCAACCTTCTGCTATAATTTATCTTTAATTTTAATTTTATTATTTATCATTTTTTTTTTTTTTTACTTCTGCCTTTTTACTGTGGGAATATCTGTATCACTTCTAACTCTGATTTAATTTTACCCTTGAAGATGGCTTACATGTTTGGGTCGAAACGTCGGCTTATATATATAATAAATGATTATATGGATTTCGTGAATATCTATTATCCCATGATAATTAAGGGTTGGTAAGATAATTAGATATTATTATAATTATGAAATGTATTGCTTACTTATAAAATATTAGCCGGTAACTGTTGCTCACAACGTAGAACTTGAATCCAAGGGGGCTACAACTTGCTTATAGTTTAAGAATTACTCATATAATGTGTGTTTTTATTTTTACAGAAAATACTGAAATTGTATGGAGATTTAAAAATCAACGATAAACCTATTTATATCCTCGATGGTTGTTCTTATTTATGATTTAATAGTCCTGTGATGAGTGAGGTGAGATTTAAGCATGTTATTGAATTGTTTATATGATTAATTAAATAAGCATATTTTTAAAAATTGATTTTGATATTTATTTTTTTTTTTTCAGTTCCTTATGGCATCAAAATGTGATAATATCAATTGTATCAATGTATTATTAAATATTGTTATTTTATATCATCCACTTAAGATGCTTAAACTGTTTTTAATTAATGAAGTTTTATTAATACAAAAAAAAAATGTAATTGTCATTTTCTCCTGAAAGTTTTTATATATTGTTGAGAATTTGTTATTTTTATATTAGACATCAAAAGTGCATTTGATTTTGTTGTTACTTTTATATTGACCATTGCAAGTGTCACAATGATCTTGTTACTTTTATATGGAACATTGAATGTGTCATATTTGATTAAGGAATGTAAAAATTTGCTAATAAAGATATATTTTTTAATTTTTATTTTATAATGCATAGTATGGCGATACCTGCTTTAATATTTTAAATTATTCTAATTATTCTTTAATATTTAAATTATTTTAAATTATTGAAATCAATTTATTGAACTTAAAGGTTCCTTGGAAAAATTTGATTTGTAGGGATATTAATTTATTTCAGGATATAAATGGATTCTGATCGCAATGCATTGAGTCCTTAATATACCAATAAATAACTAACCAGTCAATATTTCATCAATTCAGGATAAAAGATATATGGGATCAAATACAATCTCATTAGCTGTGTATTCTAAACACATCTAATAGTAATGGAGTAGAACCGACACCGTGGGCCAGGATGTTGGAGTGAGATGAGGCAAAGCCTCTAAGCCGCTTCCCTCAGTCTCATGCCGTCGAAACGCATTCTCAACACCTTTTTCTGATGAATTGGAACATCTTGAGTTCCATAAAAAAATTGAATGCAATGAGTTTGTTTTGTTTCACAAAGATAGCTTACATCTACTTACTGTAACAGCATTAATAATTGTTTTGATGCATCTGCTGCAATGTTGTAAAACTTATTCGAACAATGAATTTAGAAAATATATTAGGGATTGATAAATTATTTGCCACTTCTATAAATTTTGTTTTATTGAAAACTAGTTTCAAATGTTATACAGTTCTAAAACCACACAAAAAATTCAAAAACAATTCAAAATATAGTTTGGTATTATTATACATATTAAATTAGATTAATATAAATCAGTATTATAAAACATTTATCAATTTAATCAAGACAAGAAATCAAATACATGTTGGTACGCACGAAGGTTTAAATAGATTATATCAAACAGAAAAGTTTGTACTGGTTTCTTCTTTCATTGAACTAACAATGAACGAAAGGTAGGTAGGATGTTTATAGGAAAACTGTTTAAGGGTCAGGGTTTTTTCAGTAATGCAGATGAGTAATTGGTTTTTCTGTTGTAGATGGGAATAAATTTAAGATCAGACTATTTATTTAGTTATTTAAGCAAAAAATCTGGATTGGATTTGAAGGATTTTATTATTTCAAGTGCTCCATATGTATTTAATTTGAGGCTGTTTTCAATGTGATGTATTAATTTAACTCCTGAGTCTTTGATGAATTTATGATTTTTTTTATTTAAATGAATTGCAAAGTTAGAATCTGTCTTATTATTATATGCACATATATGTTCTATACCGTCATGTGGATGCCAATAGAAAATATATAATAATAATAAAATAATATCTTTATTTATTCTGGAATAGGTCCCTTTAAAATAGCATTACAGGAAATATTACTTGAGTTTTAGAGCCTTAGAATAAAAATATAAAAGAATGATAAATAACAAAGAACAAGAGAATCAATAAATAAAATAAATTAAAAAAATATAATAAGCCATAAAGACATAACTTTAACCTTTAAACAAAAACAAACTTCCAATATTAATAAATTAAAAATAAATATAGTTAAAGAAAATGAATTAATAATAATTGGAAAAGTAAAAATAATTTGCATAATTTGGTATAAATTTTTATTGAAGATAAGGGATATCTATTTACGATTCTTTTGGAACTGAATGGTCTGGAAGTGACTGAATACATGGGATTTGAAGGCGGGAGCGACAGATTATTTATTTTTATTTTTTTTTTATCAACAAATCACAGGTATGATGTTGAGAAAAACTTTCGAACTAGAAAGGAATTACACATGCTTTTAGTTTAATGCAGAAAAAGGAGATCTGTCAAAATCTCTTAAATACTAAAGCCCACCTGGCTATGATTAGTAGGTTCCCAATTTTCTTTAGGAACAACTTGCACCCAGTTTTTAAGCAACTGCTAATCAGTTGGAAACCTGTTTTAAAAAAATAAATAAAACAGATAGACTGAGTATCTTCAGAAGATTCAAGTAGCATGCTCTAGAGTAAAAAATACACTAGTAAACAAGCTGAAAGGATGGAACATTCTGATCTTCAGAAGATTAAGTAAATCAGGTTAGTGAAATGGGAGCTAGAGGGTGGGAGTCGACTCTCCTCTTCTTGGCCTATGGCACTTCTATTATATTCAATGTTCTGTGATTCTAAACCTTGGTTATAATATTAATGAGAGAATGAAAGACAAATTTTATGGAAGGAAAATGATAGAAATGTTAAATTCTGGATTTTATTGTAAACTCAATGGAAAATGGAGCTGGCCACAAGAGATGCAATGCCTCAAAAATGTTTACAAATAATATTAAATTCACCAATTCTCATGGCTAGATAAACATTTCAATCATTCAAAAAAAAAATTATATTCACTGTTAATATTTACATACATTATTTCATTAGACCTGTTTGAACATATGCACTAAACCAGGGGTCGGCAACCTGTGGCTCTTTTAGAAAATTTTGTCTCTCTGAATATTAAATATTTCAGTAAAAAACCATTCCAAATTTTAGATACGATTTTTTTAAGGCATTTGATCCCTCTACACATACTATTTAAAGTGCCACAGAATAAGATAAAACAGGCACTTCTATGTTTTTCCATGTTTTTTTTTTTTCAATATAGATTTGGCTCTTTTTCACCAAAAGGTTACCGACCCCTGCACTAAACCTATGTAGAAGGAAGGGATTCTGAAAGTAGTGAATATTCATAAAGATCTTAGACTAATTACAAATAAATTTTTATAGGCAAGACACATTATAACTGTAACTTTATTCATCGATAATAGAATATATTTTTTTGTCAGAATTGAAGTTATTTTAGCAAATTTTTATTGCTTTTATTTATTAACGATTTTAGCAAATTTTTATAGTCAGAATGTTTGTATTTTTATTAGACCATACAGCTAATTCCTAGCACACAATGCCAGAGGGTACATGCCAAAAAAATACTTGTTTAAAAAAAAAAGGATATGATGAGTTAGGAAAAGTCTTCATAGAAGTTACCTGTAATTTTGCCATGAGTTACAGTTGGCATGGAACGTGTGTCTCAGTTCTATTAAAGGCCACTGCTTGGTTGAGTTGTATGCTTCTCAAATCATCTTCGTAAGTGATGAAATTATATGATAAAATAAAAATTTTCATAAATAAAGATAATTTTTTAAGGATAATTGCTAGACCGATCGCCCTCTCTCCGATGGTATGAAGGGTGGCAGTAAAAACTCTTGGGCCTAGGGACAACCAAACTTTAATTAATAAATAAAAATTCCCCATAGATTTTATTACTGCTAGAGATATTTTCAAATGGGGGCCGTTTATTAGATTATGGATAATTATTAACTTTCTGAAGATGTTTTTCATAACAATTGCTAACCTAGACATTTTAAAAACTCAAAGATACAACACTACGGCAATAAATAAGTCTCATTTAATTCTATTAATAATTTTTGGTCAATGTTTATTAAAGATAGAGTTAAAAGCTATTTCTAAATCATGAAGTTGAACAATGTCCCAAGTACATCAAGAGGATTGATCAATAATTAATTAGAATTTGGTTTTATAATGATTCAGAATCATTTTTTTTTTTTTATCAATTTAATGTTTAGAAGTAATATAGTAATAATATTGTGGCAGAACAAAAAGTAAAAATTCTCAAATAATTTCAACTTCAGGTAATTAAATGTGGAAAAGCAAATATCATTTTGTAATTTTATTATGTCTAATTATTCATTATTATCTAATTAGAACTGATAATTTGATATGCTCAAGTTCTGTTGGAATGTGAAGCTCCATCAACGGAAGTTCTAGCACCAGCGCTTCAACAGTAAGTTATAACTGCTTCAACAGAACGTGAACATATTGATTTATCAGCTGAATTAACAGTTCTAAAATGATTATATGTAATGTAATTTCAAAATGTCTTTTTTTTTTTCCACATTTAAATATTAAGCTTGACGAATATATTATTTATTTTAAGATACTGATTTTTTGTTCCATGACTTGGCGCTATTCTTGTAGCAGGTCTACACATTAAATAGTTCAACTATAAAAAAATAAACATATTACAGTTATGAATGATTCAAAGAGGATTTTAATTAAATAATAAGCAAACCTGTTGATATATTTGTTGGAATTTGTAAGTGTGTCAAACCCTATGGTTTTTTTATGGCTTATAATAGCTGGTATTGTAAATATTGGTTAAATTATTATATCTGAAGGATTGAATGAAGATTATATTTTAATCAGTACCTTAACATTTTGGTACTCTTGACTATAATGGTCTCATTTATTAATGCAACTTCCTTATTATTTTTATAAATAATATTTTCATAGTATCACAAGAAAATAAAACACTGAATTAATATTTACTTATTTATTTAATTACCAAAAATTTACAAACTAAATAAATATGTGAATCAAACAATTTCATTTGATACAGTGATTAATGAATGATATTGAAATAATGTTCAACAGAATTATCATAAACATCAAATAATGTTAATCACACTTATTTATATTAAACATAAACTCAATATTTGTTTATTTTAATTTTTTTTTTGTATTCTTGAAAGTTATTTAAACTACATGTCACTCATATCAATTGCATAAAATTAAGCTTTGGAGATTTTATTTATTTTTATCCCAAAATAAAAATAATTTGTTCACTTTTTAATGTTTAAATCATGATTTCAAACCTCAACAGTTGACAGTTGAAATATTATAGTATATTAATTTATTTAAAGTTTCCACTTAATAAGTGTAATTAAAAAGCAAAAAACACAGAAACTAATTTTCCATATCATAACTATCTTCAGTAATTTTAAATTCCATTTTTATTACAAAATAATGTTAATGTTTTTTAAATATATATTTAATGAAGGAACTGTCATGTAGTTGGCATTACTGACATTAGTGAATCATGAAAATGGCTCCAATTTTATTTCTTCTGGGTTCATCTGAATTTTACATTTGATGTAAGCAATTAACATATTATATTTATAAAATGATTGAAAATTAAGTAGATATTGTATAGTTTTAAGTTAAAAGCTATAAATTGTATGAGATTTAAATTGATAGCAATAATTCAATTTGAGCATGTAATTATAGAACTTTATCACTTTATATACATACATCATTTGCAATCGATATTTAGAAATGTGTGGTTTGAATTTTTATACTTTTGTTATCTTTTTATAATAACATCATTCTATAATTTAGCTAAACAGGTACAAAACCATTAAACTGCTTGAAAAAGTTACTTAAACAGGTAATGCTAATGACTCTGGATAAATGGAATTAAGTATAAATACAGATGTTTATAATTATATATCAAATAAAAACTTCAATATACTGAAAGATTTTAATATGTTTATATAAGATAGTGTCTGAACTGATATTCTTTCTAACATCATTTTATTATTGATATTAGTATTGTAATGTTGCGAGGTTTTCCCTCATCATCTGGACGATTATCTAAATATTAAATTAATAAAAATAAAGGCAGGCTGCTTTTATTTCACCAATTTATTTATTATGATGCAAATTTTTGGCCTATAAGCCATCCTCAGGCATCTTAAAATTATTAAAAATGCATATACTATTCACCTGTGATGATTGAGATGGCTCCCATATTGTTATTTTATTTTTGAAGTTTGACGCTGTATATTTCGACTTGGTCCGTATTGGACTTAAATATGACAGTATATGCATTTTAAATAATTTTAAGATGCCTGAGGATGGCTTGTAGGCCGAAAATTTGCATCATAATAAATAAATTGCTGAAATAAAAGCAGCCTGCCTTTATTTTTATATATTGGAGTGTTCACCTTAATCAACAAACATATATTAAATTAATATTATAATCATTACTCATATTTTGAATAAATAGCAAGCTTTAGGTAATCATAAATGTACATCATTATAACTTGTAATTTCCTGTCATCTGACATAGTCATTAAAATTGTTATTATTCACGTTCATATTCAATCAATATATTCTTTATATCCTTATTCATTTTTTCTCTGCATATGATATTAACTTATGATTATATTACTTTATCTTTTACTGTACAGCTGTATCGGTGTTTATCTGCTAGACCTTTATTTTCCGTAAGCGGAACCTACAGAAGCTGTTATTCAAAATACTTTGTGATTTACATTTCTCCTTGAAAGTTTTTTATTTGTATGCACTCGTCTGCGATCTCCTAGCAAAATGTGATAGTAGGGGCAAGTGCAGACCTCTGTTGTGTGACAATTGTGCGTGACTTCCACCTACCCTTACTATAATGTTTTGTCAAAGTAACTACGGACTGGTGAATTAAAACAAAAATACTAAATTCTACTCAATTAAATTATCAATCTCATCAAAATGGACATGGTTGAAACGTAGGCTTGAATGTAATATTTAAACATAATCGTTTAAAAAAAGAGGAAAAATCTAGGTTAAAAAAAAAGTAAGCTTGCATAACTTTATATCTTATTTCTTTATTTTATTTTGCTATTGTTACTTCCATTTTTTCATATATTTTATTATATTTTACATATAACTTTCTTTCTTTTCACCTTATTTTAATTTTCACTATTTGTTTGATCACAATAATCTTCATATACTTTTCATACTCCTACATCTTCATATTAGTATTTATTATAGTTATTAGTTTTCATGTATTTTATTATATCTTACTTATAATTCATAATCTTTATTTCTTTTCACATTATTTTAATTTTCATTATTTACATTATTTGTTTTATCATAATTATCTTGATCTATTTGTATTACTCCTATATCTTCATACTAGTTGATATCTTCTTATATTACTTTATTGTTTGTTACTATATTTTATTACTGTTACTGTTGTTATTTCGTTTCTTAATCCTGATCATGCCTAAAACGTCAGCACACTATTAAATAAGTTTTCTTTACTGACAACACCACCCAACCAACTTCTACAATTAGTTCCTCGATCAACTATACTTTCACCATAAATTCTTTATATTGTGTCAATCATTAAAACATTAAAATTTAACAAAGAATGTTTGCTTGGAAGAAGAGTCGGCCACAAAATAAAATTTTTGTTTTTCATTTTTTTGCTTGGAAAGCTGCCATTCATGTATATTTCTTTGAGAAAAAAATGTCAAGTTTTTAGTTTCAATATTTACCACGATAACAGTTTATTTTAGTTTTTGTGAATAGCTGCTACTATTTAATTTACAATTCATAGTTAAATGATCAATAAAATGAAGATTATCTTTTTTTTTAAAAAAACAAAAAAGGTAAGTATTATTGACTAAGAAAATATCCGACTTGATATTTTAATGTGACTTAGGGACAGCAATAAACTAAATAGGCAAACTTCAAATGCTTCTCTGAAGTTCCACTTTGTCGTACTGTGGTACTCTTTTCCAAACCAACAATATATTCATTTTCATTATATTCAGAACATTTTAGGTATAAACTTAATCCTTATTTATCTTATAATGCCGATGTTTCTAATATTTAGATAATTGTCCATAAGATGAATAAAAACCTCACAATACTATGTAATTATCAATGAAATGATGTAAGGCATAATATCAGTTCGCACACTACCTTCTGTAAATAATTATATAAAACAGTGAAAATAATTAACCATTGCTTATGAATAATTTATATATTTATTATCATGCACTAAATCTTTGTGATCTTAAGTTGTTAATTTAGCCATTGTCGGTAATATTAATGAATTCTATTATTTTAAAAATCCAAACTTTTGAAATACTTAAATTAGTTTTTCAGAAATGATTTTAATTATTATTATATCATCCACAAATTGACAAATCTTGTTTCATTTCATTTATGATTTGTAGTTTTTAACCAAAATAAATAGAATAATATTAAGTGGTTGTTAAATTTAATAAATAAATAACAAACTATGCCTCAGTAATTTGAACACATCTTTATTAAGGCAATGGTATCATATGTACACCATAATTAACCTAAGAGAGAAAATACTCCCAATTAAAATTAAAATGTTTATATAAAGAAAAACAAATAAAAATATCTTTAACTAATGAAATTTTTTTTTTTAAATCGCTCGTTTTAATTGCATTCCCAATGCTTTCACATTACATCTGTAATAAATTATAAATTTATTTGAAAATGTTAAGCTGAGGGAACCGGAATCAATAATAAAGAGTAGCCATTTAATTTGTATTTCATTGTAATAAACAAATTGAAATATTCATTTCTACTTAACATCATGCGTCATTAGTAGTTTATAATCAGCTGGGAAACAATTATAAGTAATGTTTTAAATATGTAATTAAATTAAATTTACATCTTAATAATTTATAGGATATTGTCATTCCTTTATTAATCTATAAAAGGCGCATTTAGCCATCAAAATTGTTTACAGTATACTCAGGATTATATTTTTTAATTTATATTAAAAAATAATTTATTAAATTAACTACTTAGAATACTGATTATTAATTGATTATCTGTGAAAGAAAATTGATGAATGGAGGAGAGACTATCTACTCTAATAAATGATCAATTTAGGATATACAAGTTACTTTATATAAACATAAAAGGTTATTTTATATGAACTAAACCAGTTATTTACCCATCATTCTTTTGAAATAACCAAACCGGTTACTTTGTAAGGAACTAGTTATTTTAAACCAAACCAGTGATTTCTCCCAAACAATCTTTAAAAGTAGCCAGTTGTGCCCATGATTATGAAAGTGGTCTAAGTCATATATTTCTTGTTTCAAGATATTTAATGAATCACATTTGAATAAATTAAAAAATATTTTTATATTATGCGACATTTCAATTTATAATTTTATTAGTCTTGATCAATAGAAATTTATTATAGATATGAAATTTTGTGTGAATTTCATAGGAAAATGTTGTTTTTAAAGCTTGAATTGACTTAGACCATTTTCAAAGTTAATTGGATGTCCTATAATTGACTTAAAGTAATAAAAAATTGTGAAATTGTGATTTTTATTTGAAACAACAAATTTAACGAAATAATTCATAAACATTTATTAATAATTTTAACAAGTAATCCATTTTTATCATAATTTCGAGTTTTTAAGATTTTTAAAATGTTCCTGAAAAAATGGAGGGATGTATGGTAGTGAACACATAAGATCTTTATGTTTTTCTTCCGTTACTGGTCTAGTGGTGTTGTATAATGGAAGTAATTGAATATTTTCGTATATTTTTGGTCTTCCTCTTTTAGGTTTATATAATAGTTTAAGTTATGTTTGTATAATTTCTTTAAATTGTTGACTTAGACCACTTTCATAATTAACACTAAATGAATTCCGTATAAATTTGTAATTACAACTACTATCTAAAGGTTCATTTTTGATGATATCGTAAAAATTACATTGAATAAATTTAGTTTAAAATCATGTCATGTGAAATAACTGATAAATTCATTTTTTTTAAATTTTGACTTAGACCACTTTCATAATTATGGGCACAGTTATCTGTGGATTTTCCTCCAAACTAATTTGGATTTAATTGGGTGCTAATAATAATATTAATTCATTGTAATTACAAATTTTATTCTAGTAATGAGCAAGGTTAAAATTCTTGTCTGAATATTAATTAATACTGAACTGTTTACTGGCTCAATTCACAAATTGCTTTATTGAATCAACTTCAACAAACCTCCACCTTCTCCCCCCCCCCTCCTAGTTCTGGTCCTGCTCTAGTTCTTAAGACATATTCATTTTTATCCAAAATATAAAATTACTTATTAATACCAAGCTGTTTTTACTTTAATTCACCTATTCGAAATACTGCGTCTTTTCCGTTTCGAGTACCGCAGTTACTAACTAACCGGTGATTTCTGTGATAATGTCTATTATTTTGCATGCTTAATTTTAAACATCTGTTGTTATTATCAACTGTTGCCTGTTTTTTTTACTCTACAAAGAGGATTAGATTTAATAACTGTGTTCTTTATTATACGGATCAGGGTGTCATACCTCATAGAATATTGTGTCCAAATGGACACGATATGGAGCCTTTTCATCAAGGGGGTTTCGTCTGTAATTTGGAGGTATAGAAGAAGAACATGTTATACTACTGTACCTCTATGAACTGGGAGTGGTTTCAAGGCTATAAGCTACCATTTAAGACGCCACTATGGTCTATATATTCTTGGGCAAATGAGTATTCTACAATTAATTGGTGCGAAAAGGAGTTACAAATGAAACCTGAAGATTTGGATCTATAGATCTTTTTATATTGCCTATTTATTTTATGGTTTAGCAATGTAAATAAATTTTTATTTTTGTTGGTCACTGCATACATTATTAGTAACCTAAACTTTAGCATCATATGTTAAACTAGTGATCGCATAAATCACCGGTTAGTAACTGCGGTACTCGAAACGGAAAAGACCCGAAATACTTATTTAGAATCCGATTTTGCAATGGAAATACAGATTTTATGAATGAAATAATTGATTCGTTATAACAAAGCCTCACATAATGGCCTGTGTGTGTGTATGTGAACAACCTAACTCAAAAACGAAAAGTTGTACGGAGCTTGTGCATGCTTGGGATGTTATAGCAACGTTTTCGCTAAACTCGAATTATCTTAAGTGCCAGTTTATATAATTGATTTTACTCCTTTTTCAGTTTTCTCGAAAACGGCTCTAACGATTTCGATCAAACTCGTTATATCAATGTCATCAATAATATCAGCTAGGTTTTTTCCTCAATGAAATAGTCTGACTCGAAATTTTGTTTCAAAATAATATTTTATTTTTTATTCAGCTTCTGCTAAGCCCATTGGCGTATCGTCGGGTTTATCCTTCTCCCCTTTCTCTCCAACTTTGCTTGGAATAAATTAAAACTTTAATAAAATTTCATTTAAAATCGGAAAATTGTGAACATTTAAGAAATTTTTTTTTTTTTCGCTTTTACTTTTTTAAACTGTGTAACTGAAGATTCCGATTTAGTCTTTATCATTTATAATGATATGATCCATAACAAAAATTTGATACTGTATGCTTTTTTTCATTTTATTCATTTCATATTTTTTTTTTTTATTGTATAACTTTTCAGTACTACTCAAGCATCTTTAAAAATATTTAAGTAAAGCTTTTGGAAGAAGTTGGTGGGGGGGGGGGGGGGGGAGGGGAGGGGGGTTCGGTCAAAAACTAACACTTTAATAAGTAGTACTTATTTATTTTGTTAAATAAATATATGAGTTGGCGCTCGGCTGCACGTCTCTCTGTCCTGATGATGGGCTAAAAGTTAGGCCGAAACGTTGACTCAAAATAAATAAGTGTTACTTATTAAAGTGTTAGTTTTTGACCGCACCCCCGATCAATTTCTTCCTTAAATATATCTACGGTCAACCAAAATTCACTCCAGTAAAACTTTTGCTTAATTGGTTATCACGTTTCACAATATCTACGTCGAATTCATTAATCGTGTTGTAGTAGAGATTTCGAATCCTCAGATAGCCTAAAAAAACCTTTCAATTAAAAAAAAAAATCCTGTCAATGGATGTAGGAGGACCCTAATTGAATTGAATTCGCCCCGCCCCCCAAAGACTAGAAGCACGCTACCCCCTATGGCTAACCGGTAAACATTTCGTCTCCCTCCAGCCCATGTCCTCTTCTCCCCTCTCCCCCTTCCCCAAAACAAGTTTCAACTTAGATGTGTTTTAGACGAGTTTCATCAGTATGTGGCAGAAATTCTGATGTTGAAAAATGCATGTTGGCTGTTTCAAAAAGCATCAGCTCCTCTTGCACGTAGTCAAAACTCTTCCTTCACGTGCATAAACATTGCCATCTTGATCTCGACTTAACAGCAGACCGAAGTGGAGTATCTTCTTCGCAGACTACAAAAACGCTGCAAATTATTACACAATGGTTTATCCTTATAGCAAGCGGGCTAAGATGCTCAGGATATGTGGTCAGAATAGAAGGTGAAGGATGAAAAGGAAAATATTGGAAGCGCACTTCAATGGGAAAAGGAAAAAGGAAAGACTAAGAAGCTTGTGGAAGTGAAGGATGTATCCAAGGAAAAATGAAGTGCAGAGAGATGCCAGAAAGCTGGGAGTAGGCGATTGGAAAATAGAGGCGCAGGACTGGAAGAGATGGAAAAGGATAGCTCAACATGCCAAGGGTCACGACGGCCGGAGAATTGATTTGCAAAGTTCAATGCGCTATATCTCTACTAATACTGCTCCAATTTAGATGATTTTTTTTAGGTAATTTTATAACTTTTCGATTAATCTTATCAAAAGCCAAACAAAATTCTTGGACGGGAAGATTTTTATTTATTCGAGATTTAAATTCTACGTGTCTTTATAAATGACCGAGTAATGGATTTATAAAAAAGCTAATCGGGCGCCACTTAAAAACGAAACGACGGATGGTAATTTCGAGTTCCGAGGGTCATCTTGGGGTGACCAATGACTGTTACCAAATCCTAAAAAAAACGTCTATTAGTCTCGGAAAAAAAGCCGCGGACAGCAGACGGACGATTTTTGTTTCTTTCGATATTTGGATTTTACTTATCGATTTCCAATTGATAACGGGAGATTACCATATACAGTCTCAAATTCATTATATTTTATTTCATTGAGAGAAGCTTTCGGTGTCCAGCACCATATTCATCTCTATTTAAAAACTACATCAAGATTAAAAACAAGCTTGTTAATGAATTATTATGCATCTATATCATATTATACAGAAATAATTATAATTTAAATTTATTATCATGCAACAATTTACAATTACTGTACCTTTCGAATCATTACTCCGTCATAAGGGGAAGGGGGAAGGGATATGAGGGTGTTGTTATTTTGAACATTAGTCCATCGTCTAAATTATTTTTATATTATTTCCCCAGAAAGGTTTGAACAAAATTCGTAAGTGCAACACTCAAACTAAAAAAACACTTCAACTAACCATTCATGATATTGTTAAAATAAGATTAAAACTGTAATATATCATGAATGGTCTGTTAGAAGTTTTTTTTTTATTTGAGTTTATGTATTTTATTCAAACACGTCTGGGGAAATAACATACAAATAATGTAGGTGATGGACTAATGTTCAAAATAACAACACCCTCATATCCCTTCCCCCTTCCCCTTATGACGGAGTAATGATTCAAAAGATACAGTAACTGTCATTGTTTGCATGATAATAAATTTAAATTATAATTATTACGGTACAATATGATATATATGCATAATGAATAATTAAGCTTGTTTTTAATCTTAATGTTGGTTTTAAATAGAGATGAATATGATGTTAGACACCGAAAGCTTCTCTCAATGAAATAAAATATAATGAATTGAGACTGTGTATGGTAATCTACCTTTATCAATTGGAAATAAATTAAAAAACAGTCTACCTACATTTTCGAAAATTCTAAATATCTTGAAACCTAAAATGTAAAATTTTTAGGGGTGTTTAATTTTTTTTTTTCCCCTTATCGATTACAAAAGATTATTATTGAAAATAATAAACCAAAAATTGTAGTTGTAACTACAAATAAGTAGCTGTAGTTCTCTTTTATAATATTAAAAATGAAGCATCCGGAAAAACCATTATACAGCTAAATGAGGCATTTGTAGTTCCCTTTTAATCACACTAAAGGAAGTTATAACTTCAAGACAGAAGTTGTAGCATCATCTACGTTGTAATCACTTCACTGAATATGTTGCAGATTTCCTGATTATCGGTGAAGAGGTCTGAAAAGAAAATGCCCCGGATGAGCTACTACAAAACTGCTAACGAAAGGTACCTATTTATATAATTATAACATTCACTCGTTACTCCAATTCAAAATTTATTAAACAGCGATTTATTTTCAAATCAAAAGTATATAACAGGTTGTTACAAAAGTCCTTGTGGATCAACACAACTCTTAATTCCAGCTCTCATAATTTCCTATAAGAATGTTTTTGTTCCTACTATTTATGTAAATATTTACTTTGACTAATCCTTTAATTTCTTGTGACTTGAGTAGACTTTATGGGGTTATTTACATTTTTAAAACGAACGTGCAATGTCAGAAGTAAACATCGCGATTCGCGATCTTTCGGGACATTACTGAAAAAAAGATTTAAGCGCGAAGGCAGCCGCCGAAGAAATTTATTCTATAGAAGGAGAGTCAATTATCCATCGAAATACTGCCGCACAACCCAGGTCAGGTCGCGCATCGCTCGTTGATGATGACGTTCTTGGTTGTGTGAACCAGGACCCACATGCAACAACTCGTGATTTATCGGCCATGAACAGGAACCAAGCCATTTTGCAACACGACAATGCTCCTGCTCATCGTTCTCGTTTGACCAAGGAAACATTATCGGAACTGCAAGGAGTAAACGTTTGGCCTCATCCTGCGTCATAGCCCAGATATTGCACCATCAGATGCAGATCAATGGCTTATTTTTTTTAAAAGGTAGTATCTTTGATAATTACGAGGACGTAGAAATTTGCCTCAAAACCGAAGGAGTGGTACCGTAAATCCAATTACTGGCAGAAAAATGGGTGAAAGTAGTTGAAAACAAAGGATTATACTTTGAAGAGTAGTATTCAATAATGTTTAAAATATGTAATCTGAAATAAAGCTATACTAATGCACAAGGACTTTTGAAATAACCTAGTAATAAAATATTGAAGGGTTTTAGAAAAAATATTAAAAACATTTGAAGATTCAAATTTCTAAGTTCTATTTCTAAGAAATTTTTTTTATAGAAAAAATTATTTTTGATTAATTTCCTTAAATATTCATACACAGTAGGACAGTATTTTCAGTCAAAAATTTACCTTTCAGAGGAGTTTGATTGTTGCAATTACCTTCTTTAGATAGATATTATATATACCTCAAGGAAAAAAAATCGATTGAAAAAAAATTACTATTACAATATTTCATTGATTTAACTCTTCATGTGAAATATATATATATAAATATTGTCGCCAACACATTCAAGTTATGAATATGAAAAATCGCGTTTTTTTTTTTCGAATATCTTAGTTTTATTAATTTATACTGTTACAAAAGTTGAACTTTATTTACATCCTTGGGTATTATTTAGATCCTTACCTCTTTCAGGTTAGTTTCTTTACATGTCAGGATAATAATCCCTATTAGTTTGTATTTTTCTTTCGCTCGGTTAACATGGAGTGGGGTGATAAAGAAAACCGAATAGCTGTTGGTCAATCGCCTTACTCAAAGTTGGAAAATGCAGGTCACAGATTTTCAACACTTTGAAACCTTTGGATATCAGCCATATGTTCGTGTACCGCACTATAAATAGAAATAATGAGACCCTATCTGTATGTGACATACCTCGACTGGGCCATCCCCACACTGCGAGAACGGCAAATGCAGTGAGATCAGTGGTTGCTCGAATCAGAAGAAATACCATTCGAAAACAACTAATCATGTCTCGGGAAATGATAAAAAGTGACCTTAGGATGGCTGCATTTCGAAGAATGGCAGGCCAAAGCTAACCACTTCCCTAAACAAAACTAGAGTGGATAGATGCAAAGTGCTCCTTGGCCGTTACACCAATGGTCTTCATCGAAAGATTTTGTTTAACGATGAGAAAATTTTTTACAATTGAAGAAAAATTTAATCGCCAAAATGATCATTTGTATGTACACAGCTCTAAAGAAGCCCAGGAAATCATTGGAAGAGTGAAAAGAGGTCATCACCCTTCCTCAGTGATGGTTTGGTGAGGAGTTTGCTTTGATGGCCACAAAGCTCACTTTTTTGTGAAAAAGGAGTTAAAACAGCCGCTAAAAACTATCAGGACGATATTTTGGAACCTATTGTCAAGCCTCTAAATGATATGTTTGCTGGAAGTCATTGGGTTTTCCAGCAGGATTCCGCTCCAGCTGACAAGGTCAGGTCAACTCAGCAGTGGCTGCAAAAGAACATTGCAGAGTTCATCTCTGCCTCTGATTGGTCCTGAGGAAGCCCTGATTTCAACCCACTGGATTACCGGCTTTGGTCCGAACTGGAGAGGATGGCACACTCTAACTTGCAAAGCCTTAAACAATGTCTAGTCCGAGCAGTTGAGCGCTTTCCTCAAGAAGTGCTGCGTGCAAACCTTTGCAGCTAAATTCCTCTGGGATGGAGCTACCCCCTTTTTGCAGCAAACCTTTGCAGCTACCCCCCAAATTCCTCTGGGATGGAGCTACCCCCTTTTTGCAGCAAACCTTTGCAGCTACCCCCCAAATTCCTCTGGGATGGAGCTACCCCCTTTTTGCAGCAAACCTTTGCAGCTACCCCCAAATTCCTCTGGGATGGAGCTACTCCCTTTTTGCAGCAAACCTTTGCAGCTACCCCCCAAATTCCTCTGGGATGGAGCTACCCCCTTTTTGCAGCAAACCTTTGCAGCTACCCCCAAATTCCTCTGGGATGGAGCTAACCCTTTTTGCAGCAAACCTTTGCAGCTACCCCCAAATTCCTCTGGGATGGAGCTACCCTCTTTTTGCAGCAAACCTTTGCAGCTACCCCCAAATTCCTCTGGGATGGAGCTACCCCCTTTTTGCAGCAAACCTTTGCAGCTACCCCCAAATTCCTCTGGGATGGATCTACCCCCTTTTTGCAGCAAACCTTTGCAGCTACCCCCAAATTCCTCTGGGATGGAGCTACCCCTTTTTGCAGCAAACCTTTCGATTGTACACAATTATTTATTTTCTGTTTCTTTCTTCAGTTTCACCACAAATAATTAATTGGACTGCCTTGCATTCAACTCTGACCCGACTCTATTACTGAATTGCCCAATTGTTTTTGTTTTCTTATACTAGGCTATCGAACCGTTCGAGCTACATAGCCAACTACATCATCATGTCATTCATGTTCTCGACCGACTGAATAACCATGTCACATTATTTCTTTAAAAAAATGAATTTATATCTATGAATCTTGAGTCGTTTGATCCGTCAGAGCGAACCTTGATGTTAAAAAAAAAATCGCTGCTAATCATTACACAATGGTTAATATACCCAAATAGATAATTCTTACGCCGCACAGTGTGGAAAATGGTCGATTAGCAGAGATAGTAGATAAAGGTGTACAGAAAAATAAAGATTATTTCCAGTCAAAAGACCTATTACACTAGATAAATTAAAAAAAAAAAAACATTAAATATATACGCAATTATCAAAAAAATAAATGGGAACAATAAATTCGATTCTAAAAAAAAAAAAGATGAAGACAAAACAACCAGTCCTCGACAGGTTATAACACGGTCCTACAAGTTCTAATACCCTAGCCGAGTATTGACTTGCTTATTTCAAAAGCTCTAACTATCTATATTATCAACAAATTGTTGCTTAAAATAATCAATAAAATAAAAAAGTACATAAAAAATTGTGATAAGCCGCCTCTCAGGTACCCAGGTGTGGGTCGGGCACCCTGATTGTCGGGTTCCCCGAAAGTCACCGCAGAATCTGCCCTCATGGGCGCCTCTGATTGGAACAGGAGGGTTTTAAATGTGGACAAGGAGCGCACATCCAGATTTAAATGGGGAGGGAGAGGGAATTCCAGAAAGTGGTGGCGATAGATAAAGCGGAGTAAATTGGGAATTGGGCAAAAACATTATCTAATTCTTGCAAATTACTAAGTGTACAGTTTTCTTTCGGTTTCAAAGAACAATAAATATTGTTTAATAATAATTTAATTGGCTTATTGCCGAATAGTGTAGTGTGAGCTAGTGTCTGGTGTTGGCAGGCCCGCCGTCAGCTGAGCCAGGGCACGGGGCAAAACAATACAGCGGGTCCCTACCAACTCAATATCAATATGTTTTATTTTTGTCAATAATATTAATGTTTTGATTAAAGTTTTATGAAAACGGAATTTGCTCCTACTTTATAATAACAAGAGTTTATAATTTTACATAAAATACACTTTTCCTTTTTTATTATTATGTTGTTGTTTTTTTACATAATTCCTTAATAATGATATTGGATTAAGTTTTGTTGACGGTAGATATAACTAAGGAAGAAGTTGGTCGGAGGGCGCGGTCAAAGACTAACACATTAATAAGTATGACTTATTTATTCTGTGCCAACGTTTCGGCACATTATTCATTGGAAACAAAATGATTCCATGGAAACTAAAAAGAAACTTTTAAAATATATTTTCAGTTTGACAAACCAAAAATATTTAGTGTACAGAATTGTCGTATTAAAGTTGTTTAAAAAACTATTTTATTGTACTTTTTTGAGATAAGACGTGAAGAAGTGCATTCTGCCGGATTGATTTCGAGTAGTGTTTATGTGAACTATTTAAAATTATGTTAACCAGATTTTTATTATAGAGTGGTAAGGGAAAGTTGTGTGATACGCGCACCGCACCAATTTTTTATTAAAATTTTGGCGCCTTCCTTGTTATAAATATTCTATATAAACCATAAACCACTTAATTTATATATATTCTATTAATTTATATATATTCTAAATAAACGATAAACTACAGCTTTGAACTATAAACAACATATTTATAAATTAGGCTACACTGTTAGAGATGTCTGATGTATATATATATATATATATATATATTTTCTTTTTGTTTCCCCGCTACATTTGAGCACCTCCAGCGGCCCCCTTTAGGTCAAATGAACTAAAATTCGGTTTATAGGATTTTCTTCCAAGCAGAACGATACCATTAAAGACTGGGTAAATTCCAGTCAAAATTTCGGTATGTTTACGAACCTCCGGATTTTTCGATTTTTTAAAATATATATAAGAACCTTATAATAAAAGTACGGGTAAATTTCGGTTTGTTAGGAACTGTCTTTTGTAAGTCTCGAATTTTTTTACTCTCCCGTTTTTATAATTTATTTATAAAGTTAAAATACGACTTTAGTGACGGAGTTCCACTGCTCACGGATTTTTGTTTTATCTTGGCTTTGGTATTTGCATATATTTGTTGAATAAACTTTTTGAGTGTATACATTTTTTAATCAAACCCTCGGAATCCCGGGCCTCTCGGATTTTGCCGCCCCTTCTTCTGCCCCTCTCTGACGGCGGGGCCTGGTCATTGGAAACGGGGGAGGGGGGCAAATTAGTTTGAAACTAATGTGTAATTGGAAACAGAAAAGAAAAATGCTGATATGTGACCTTGAGAGAGTCTATTTCGCCTTTGCGCCGACACGAACCTCTCTAGCTAGAGCGGATATCGCACTAGGACATCTCAGGACGAACCTCTGCCCCGTCGCCACACCGCCCTAGGTGCTCGAATATATATAAAGAAATACGACAAGATGAAGGGGATTGCTTTGAAGACGGGATGCGCCTGCGTGGCTAGGGAAAAGGGATATGATTATTGACTCTGAAGGTAATCTAGGGCTGACAGTGGACGGTCGGGAAATGAGGTTGCCCTCTCAGTTCGGGGGGCCATCTTGTCTCTACTTCTCTCTTCTACATATCTACGTAGTGTATTATTCTGGTCAGTAATATACATATAATATAATATATAATAACATATCTACAGGTAGCGATAACAGTGAAAATCCCTTGAAGCTTTTATTTTTTTTATCACGATACGAAACTTTTGTACTTAAATGATTACATTAAATAATTATAATAGACTAGATCTCCCGGTAATTGGCAGATTTGATTATAGATATAAATTAAATGAACACAATAGAAAGTTAGATTTTAATTTTTTGGTAATTAATCAAAATTAGATATTTACGTATAGATAATATTATATTTAATTTTTCTATAACACAAATTGTAATTTTTATTTTTGTTCAATTTAAAGTTCATTGTAATACTATATAATGTTTTTGGTGATTCCATCTGTCATACATACAAACAAATCCCTTGGTTTTTCCTTCACAGCGCATAATTATGAGAAAATTTGCCAAAACAATCATAAAGTTTCACTTTTTATTTTGTTTTTTTTCTTACCCTTTGATTTTATTAAAAAAAAGAAAAGAAAAGTTTTTACCCAAATAAACACTGATTAAAAAGTTTTTGGAGTCAACTTACTTCCACGGGTATGAAGTTGTCATGGCTACGACACGCGCGTAAATGGACACATTTTCTTTTAGAAATTTATTCATCACTTTTCTAATAACAGTTTAATGAAAAATCAGTAGATTTTATTATTGCTTAACTTATTTTATTATAGCTAGCGGTTGGAAATGGATATAATCAATATAATAATATAATTAAATTGAAATATCATATTATTTAAAAAAATTAATTTATGATTTACATCTTTTATTAGACTGTTTATATTTTTAAAAAATTAAATTTGGGATTTTTAAATATTTATAATAATTAATTAATCATATATTAAAAAAAAGGACCTCTATTCAAGAAAAACAATTTTATTAATAAAATTCCTTTACTTATTATTAATAAAACGTTGTCAAGTTTCGGCTATTATTTGTTTTTGGTCATTTTCAAACTTTTGCAATAATTTATATGATCAAAATATTAACATTATTCGTCCGATAAAGTAAATTGATATGTAAATAAAATAATAGAGTAAAAATGTGAAGGAAATCCTTCAATTATGTTATCACCAAATTGACTATTTGACTATACCAGTCAAATAACATCTATTTTCATAAGGAACATTTTTTATGTTTAAAAGATATTTAAATGTTAAAAAGGTCCTTCCCAGTGTTGTACATATCAATTTTTTTTATTGTACAAATGTTAGCATTTTAATTATATAAATGAATGCAAAAGTTTGAAAATAGCCAAAACCAAATAATGGCCGAAACGTCACAATGTTTATTATGTATTTTTTATAAAATTTGTTTGGAATTTTATTGATGTAGTTGTTTTTCCTGAATAGAGGTCCTTTTTTAATCTATGATTAATTAATTATTATAAGAATTAATTTATTTAGGGTCATTCCTTATCAAATAACTCGGCTCGTGACATCCACCACCTCATCTTCGTAACGTGCACTCAAAACTTCAAAAATATTTTTCTTGAAAACTACTCATGATGTAATCAAGAAATTTTGCACGAACTTAGCTTATTATATCTAAAAGCAGCGAAATAAATATAGTAATAATAAAATAAAATATTTATTTATTCTGGCACAGGTCCTTTTAGAATAACATTATAGGAAATATTAGTTGAGCTTTAGAGCCTTAGAGTAACAATATCTGATGTGGACAACACATGACTTCCTTGTACGCCTATTAAATAATAAATCGGTGGCCCAAAAAGATTTCTGTATTTAATTTAAATATAATTTTTTGATGTAAGCTTTAGATATAATAGTAAATACATTCACATCAATATAAAAGTCTTATTTACCAAATTTGAGATGTTTTACATTATATTTTAATACAATTTTTGATGAAAGTCTCATATGACCTTCAAGTAAAGTACCGCTTCCGGTTTTCCAATTTCGACGAAAATGTAGTATGTTATTTAAATCAATATACAAGTTATAAATACTAAATTTGAAAAGTTTTGCATAGTGTTTTAATATAACTTTTTATGGAAATTAATTATGACCTTCAAGTAAAGTACCACTTCCGGTGATCAAGCAGTGACCAAAAAGGGAGGTTCACAACTAGATTTTACATCAATCCTAAATACAAAATTTCAACTTTCTACGGCTAACCGTTTTTGAGTTGTGCGAGATACGCCCGTACGTACAGACGTCACGACGAAACTAGTCAAAATGGATTCAGGGATGGTCAAAATGGATATTTCCGTTGAAATCTGAAAACCGAAAATTTTCGCGATTACAATACTTCCTTTACTTCGTACAAGGAAGTAAAAAGAATGTAATCATTGACTAAAACATAACAGAGAGAAAAACAGAACACTAAACGGAAAGATAGGAATAATAGATGGGTGAATGAAAAAAAAAATGTAGGAGAAATAAAAGTGAAGAAACTTATTTTAAATTTATTATTTTCACTAAATAATATAATTATTAAATAGAAATAATTTAACTATAACTGACTTATGACTCGTTATATAAGAGTTAGATCTAATACATTACATTCATTACATTTAATATGTAATGATTAAATTTAACGGTAATTAATTAGGTAAGATTATATTAAGATTCGAATCGCAATACTAATTAAAATAATAATAAAATAAAGTTGATCATTCAAATTAAAATAAAAGTTCAATTCAAAGTTTTCCATTTAAAATAAATAATTAAATAAAAATTAGTTAAGAATTTAAAAATAAATAAATAAAAATATAAATTAACCTTTTTATATTTTTCCAAACGCTTGCAAACTCATTCCGGATAACGCTAGAGCGAACAACGTTCATATTTGACGACTGGTAGTTAAATTTAATTTATTATTAGTTAATTTTGATTGAGTATTTACTATTAGTTTTCAAAAATTTTATTGATTTTTTTTTTAGAAATTTAATAATTAGGAAATTGGTTTTGTTTTATTTTTTTGTGGGTGCCTAATTTTAAAAATGTTAAAATACATCGAAGTCGTTTTTTAAGATGGGCTTAAAAGTATCAACAATTCGAAACACTATTTAAATTTATTATGGGACTTAAACACCACCTCTATCGATTCTCGCTCACGATATATCGAAAAAAAATTGGAAATGATCTATAAGTCGACTATTGATGACGTAAGTCCCAAATACTGACGAATCTCAGTATATATATATATCAGAGTGGCCTAATATATATATACTCTCTCTCTCTCTCTCTCTCTCTCTCTCTCTATATATATATATATATATATATATATATATATATATATATATATAGAGAGAGAGAGAGAGAGAGAGAGAGAGAGAGATAATTTGCTATTTATAGAAGAAAATTCGCTGGGAAACTGGAAACCTGACGCCATGGCCCGAACTGCAGCTAGTTGAACCAGTTTACTGCTAGTTTTAACCAACCGTTTCTTCGACGTCTCAGGATTTCATTACACTTTTAATAGCTTTGTTGTTTTATTGTTAGGGCACTGAAATCTCTATTGGTCATAATGCTTGTTAATACCCTTTAAAATGTCCCTACCTTTAATTATATTGAACTTTTTATATTATTAATAAAGTCGATCCAATTGTAATTATAATAATGAAAACTTACAGAGGCCAACGATGAAAAAACTTTTGTGTTGAAAATACCTTATTCCTATAGTTTTTATGGTGCTGAATCCAAATATGATATTAAAAAAGCTGTATCACCCACAATTTCTTCACATTTTATAGTTAAATTTATTAAATTAAGCGATTTTTAAAGGATTGAACAACTTTCAGTCTTAGGCCTCATGAAACAATTAGGCCTTAAGTTAGGCCACATGAAATAATTTGTAAAGGTTTTGCCTAAAGATGGACCATGTTTCAAGTGGCCAAAAGTTTCTACGCCTTTCAGAAGCTAAACTAAAAGAAGGCGTCTTTGTCGGACCTGACATTAAAAAAATGATGTTTGATGTTAACTTTGAATCCACAATGGCCTTAAATGAGAAAGAAGCATGGGTATCATTCAAGCAAGTCGTTACAAAGTTCTTGGGAAATGAAAAAGACCCAGAGTATGTTTCTATTGTAGCTAACATGTTACAGAAGTTTAAAAAGTTAGGATGTTTGATGAGCCTGAAGCCTACGGAAAAATTTGGGTGATACAAAAAAACTAAGGCCAGATTTAGATTCAGCACATAAAAATGTATAAAGATCAACTATTAAAGTTAAAAAAGTTTTCAAAAAATTTTTTTTTGTTGGCATGTGTTATCAATGATCGTATATTAATACCAGTCTATTCTCAAATAAAATTGAAGGCATTTTTAGGTAAACCATTTGCCTGAAGATGGCCTCTAAGTGCAATATTGTAAAGTACCGAGAAACATATTTCAACTAAATTCTATTAATATAGGACTTAATATTTAAAAACTATCCAAAAAAAATTAGCTAAACATTAATAATGCACGCTAGTAACTAGACTATCATCAAAAATTAAGAAAATAAATATATATATAAATTACTCACGATACGTTTTTAAAAAAATTTTTTGGTTGTAGTTTTTGATAATTATCAATGAAACATATATAGTTTATACATTAATTATGTTGTTATTCATGAAGTATGCAAGAATTAGTCAATAACCTCTTTAATATGAAATAATAATAAATGGTTTAAAGAACCCTAAGGTTCGACGCCGCTACCACCAATCGCCAGCGTTTTGTCCATTCACGCTATCACCATAAAAATCCGTGTCCGCAAAATCTTGTGGCCACTGACGATCTAAATGGAGCATTGGAGCGATGAAGTGTATTACTTGGAATGGATTGATTGGATTCCCGCTCCTACAAGACGCTTCCAAAACTATTCCGAACTAATAAATACTACAATTCCAGACGTTAATAAGAAAAATTATCTCTGAATATTAATAAAATTATTAATTGACATTAACTGTCAGAAGGGTGGAATTAGCGACTTTTCTAACCACAATAACTAATAGATAATTTTAGGAAAGTTTACACAATTTTTTTTTATTTTTATAATTCCTAAACGGTGCATTCTGTCGAAAAAGCTATAGTTATTTAATATTAAATCAAGGAGCAACAAATTATGCGTCTATTGAGGAACATAATATAATAATTTGGATAACTGGTGTGGTCGAAAACTATGGCCAAATCCACGAATTTGCCAAAAACAGAGACCGTAGTTTTCAACCACACGTCACCCAAATTATTATATTGAGGTACGCATTAGGCGTAGAATTAGATTCTCTTTAATTGGATATACTGTAACCTTTTCGGTTGAAAGCACCGTTTAGAAATTACAAGTGAATCTTCAAAAATAATCTTAAAATTTCGATTTATATTTGCCGAGATTTTGTATTCCACCGGCTGTAAGTTGGCAGGCGTGCATTTTTCATTCATACCTGTGGGATTGTTTATTTTATATCTCCGAACCTTAAAATGAAATAAATCACCTTTTTTTCCCGCGGGCTCCCGCACTATTAGCATTACCGACAACCTTAGTGACGTAGTTCATTATGTAAAATTTTCGTAACTTTGGAATTTTTTTTTCGTATCATACCAATTAAAATATCTGATGTGGACAACACATGACTCCCTTGTACGCCTATTAAACTATAAATCGCTGGCTCAAAAAGTGATACTGAATTTAGTTACTAGTTTCCGAAGATTGCAGAATCTCATAAACGACACTCGGCATCGCGACATCCATCTATTGACATGACACACACAGACACACTCTTGTTTCGTGTAATGTTCCGTGACAACAGTAAAACTAGACAATGCATTGGAAATTGACATTTTAAGCGGAAAATCCACTTAACTAATATCTTATTCTCCTGCTGCAGACTTGTTGATCTCACAAATGGGAAGGAAAACCAGTATTTTACACATAATTTTAACACTTAAAACAAGTAATAAAAATGTTTGATTGGATTGGAAACCAAATCGCGTTTGTAACCTTTATTACCGAAACATATGATTTCTGAATTTAATTTTAATATAATTTTTGATATAAGCTTATTATGACCTTCAAGTAAAGTACCGTTTTCGACTCACCAATTTTAATCAAAATATATTAAATACATTCATATCGATATAAAAGTTCTATTTACCAAATTTGAGATGTTTTACATTATATTTTAATATATTTTTGATGAAAGTCTAATATGACCTTCAAGTAGAGTACCGCTCCCAGTCTGCCAATGTTAACCAAAATTTATTATTTTATTTAAATTAAAATATAGGTTATAAATACGAAATTTGAGAAGGTTTGCATTATATTTTAATATAATTTTTTTATGGAAATCAATTATGACCTTCAAGTAAAGTACCACTTCCGGTGATCAAGCAGTGACCAAAAAGGGAGGTTCACAACTAGATTTTACAACAATCCTAAATACAAAATTTCAACTTTCTACAGCTAACCGTTTTTGAGTTATGCGAGATACGCACTTCCGCACGTACAGACGCCACGACGAAATTAGTCAAAATGGATTCAGAGATGGTCAAAATGGATATTTAATATAAATACTTTGGTCACTGGAGTGCTCTTTATCTTAAATCTTATTTTAAAACGTTTTTATCTTCAAAATATTTATGAAATCCGACTTTGAACTGACAATTTTGGTATATGGAATAAATTTTAAAAAAATCATATAAATCTGGGACCATGAGTTTTATTTTAATTTTTGGCTGGATGATTTAAAATGACCCTTCGCATTTTCACCTAACGCACTCTCAACAAGTTTTTTTTTTTTAATTTATTACGGTTTATGATTTAATTGTATATAGTTCAGTATTTTTCACACTTTTAAATTGTTTCCATGTAAATTTGGTAGATCGCTATAAAAAATATCGTCGTTAAACAAAACATAAAAATTAGGCATTAATAAATTATTTGCCACTTCCATAAATTTGTTTTATTGAAAACTAGTTTCGAATATTATACTTTCATCCTCAGTTCTAAAAACACACAAACAATTCAAAAATAAGCAATTCAAAATATAGTTTGGTATTATTATACATATTAAATTAGATTTAATATAAATCAGTATTATAAAACATATATGAATTATGAATTTAATTAAGATTCTATACCATCTATAATACTATTCTACTTCTATACCATCATGCGGGTGTCAACTGAAAATTTAAAAACATTAAATATACAATATTGAAAATCCTGTTTACTATAGTCGTAATTAGCTGTTGAAATCTTTCGTAATTTGATATGAATGAAATCCGAGAATCTCTTGATAAACACTCGAAATTATGTGAAATATGAGATGAATATTAATTTATTCTATAGAAAAAGAAACGAAATTTAATTTTTATAATTTCTATCAGCCTTGCAGCTAAACAAATAAAATTTTGTTACAGGGTAATACACGACTTCCATGTAATCTCTTCTCCTTTATATCATTTAAGTTTCGGAGAAATACTTCCTCATCTTCAGAATTGTTTTTTTTCTAAAATTAACAATTATTGCATCTATTAACATATTTCATATTTAAACATACTCCAATTAAAACATAACATATAACTAAACCATATTAATAATCTAACATTATCTATAGTTTAATAATACCTAAGCATATATTTCTCTCATAGCATTTATTGTGTTACATTAGCTGGGAGTCTAAGGTCACCAACAGTTAACAGAAATATACTCCTAATTGATCTTTGTATTTATCGTAATAAGTGAGAGAATATTAATATGAGATGAATATTAATTTATTCTATAGAAAAGCAAAGAAACGAAATTTAATTTTTAATAATTGTTATTAGCCTTGTGGCTATACTAATAACATTTAGAATTAAATGGTTAAAATATTAAAAAATACTTTTAAATGTTGACTTTCATTTAATAATAGCAAATGAAATCTATTATCCTTTTGTTCCATTTATTAAAGTTATTATTAATTAATTTAAATTCTGAGGTACGAATAATATCTTTAAAACTCACAGATTATTATATATTTTGTTATTATTACTTAATTATTTCTTACTAGCTGGATACGCGTTCTTCATGCAGAAATGAAAACACGGAGCACGGATGATAATGTTATGGCTAGATAATACAGACCAGGCAATAAAATTATGGCAACATGTTGATATTGGTGATTTCAGGTTGTATGCCGCTAACTAGCTACAGGTTGACGGTGGAAGGGGGGGGGGGGGAGGGGAGGGAGGAGATCCTAAGCTACATCGCGCTGCTTGATATCAAAACAATTTGTTTTCTGTTGCTTGTATTCTCGTTTTCCATTCCTAACGGTATTTCGCATTATTTTAGGAGATTCTTTATCGTAATCATGCCTTGTTCAATTTTAAAAAGTTTAATTTTGAGCATGCGCAGCTATTATGATGAAAGCAGGACTAGAACCAACAAGGAGACATGGGAGGTCCTGCAGACTGTCTATCAAGACTTTAAATAGTGATGCTTGTTGATATATAATAATAATATAGCTTTATTGACATCATTTTCATGACAAAATCCTCTCCCGGAGGAGGTACAATGGAGTTCAGCTCACAATATAATTATTCAAACATAAATAATGAAGATACAAATATAATAATATACTACCATATAAAATAAAATAAAACCCTCAGCGCTTATTAAAATATACAAACAAAACAGAGAAAATAAAATTGTAATATATAATGATAAAACTTAAAATCCATTAATATACTAATGTTCATTAATTTACTAGTTCTTTAAAAAATTCAAATACGATAAGATAAAATTCAAAATTCAGATAAAACAATCTTTATAGTTTATTAACAATTTTTAACGAGCACTCTGTCCCTGGCCACTTTGTTCCAGTTCGTTCCCACTCTGCGGGTGATTTCGCCTCTCCACCTCTTGTATAGTCTTCCTCTCCTTCTCACTTGGTCTATCGGATTCCACTCGGTAATGCTTTTCGACCACCTGTCGTCCTTCAGTCTGGCCAGATGATTAGCCCACCTCCATTTTAGTTTTTGGGCTTCCATACTTAAACTTTTGTCTGAGAAAGAATTTCTGCAGTCTTTATCTTTTCCCTCCTTCTGATTCCCTTCTCCTTGTTGATATATGATGTGTTTTTAATTCCTTGTACGAAGTGAAGGAAGTATTGTAATCGCGAAAATTTTCAGTTTTCAGATTTCAACGGAAATATCCATTTTGACCATCAGAATCCATTTTGACTAGTTTCGTCGTGACGTCTGTACGTGCGTATCTCGCAAAACTCAAAAACGGTTACCTATAGAAAGTCAAAAATGTTTATTTAATATTCCTTCAAAATCTAGTTGTGAACCTCCCTTTTTTGTCACAGCATGTTAACCGGAAGTGGTACTGTACTTGAAGGTCATAATTGATTTCCATCAAAAATTATATTAAAATATAATGTAAAACATCTCAAATTTGGTAAATAGGGCTTTCATATCGATATGAAAGTATTTAATAGATTTTGGTTACTTTACTTGAAGGTCAAAATAAACTTACATAAAAAATTATACTAAAATTAAATACAGAGATCATATGGTTCGGTAATAAAGGCTACAAACACGATTTCATTTTCCACTCTAATTAAACATTTTTATTACATGTTTTAATTGTCAAAATTGAGTGTAAAATACTTATAGAATAGTTCCTTCAAAAGTGTTCCATATCGTGAGTCGCCTGTTCCGTATCTCGTATGAAGTAATCTGCATCTGGTTATTGAAAGGCGACGGTGAGTAGATTTGTCGGAATGGTTGTTTGTTCTTTGGATGAGGTTATCTTGCTGAAGATAACATTTTTACAAGTAATATTACCTTATCCTTCTATTCTTTAATATCCATTATCCTTTATGGAGGATATCGGTTTTCTCAACTTTAGCGGAATTTCTCTTGAGTTGCAGATATTTATCTTATCAGCTGTCTGTTTATGAATGATTATGAATATATATTTTTGTATCGAGCGTTTAAGATAAATATACAAAAAGGCCTTTGTATTGGTGTTCGATATTATTGAGCGCCCCGGAAGTTCGAATTATTTTTAATTAGTTAATTAGAAAAAAATCTCAATTAATTAAATATTAATATTAATAAACCCTCTCAAGTAGTAGTAAATAAGAAAACCAGTCAACGTTTCTTAACGCTAATTGAGGTATTATCCCGACCATAGCGGCTCGTTGATAAAATTATCGGGGGTGCTGCCTGTGTGAGAGTGCCGCGATACGAATCTTACCGGAGAGCCGTTCCAAGTTTGTCTAGCCATCTTCCTCAATTCACTGATAAAACATTCGACATTAAAAGACAATTTGGACGGATTTATCCATTTTGACTATCCCTGAATCCATTTCGACTAGTTTCGTCGTGACGTCTGTACGTACATACGTTCGTATCTCGCATAACTCAAAAGCGGTTAGCCGTAGAAAGTTAAAATTTTGTATTTAGGATTACAGTAAAATCTAGGTGTGAACCTCCCTTTTTGGTTACTGCATGATTACCGCGAGTAATACTTTACTTGAAGGTCATTATTGATTTCCATCAAAAATTATATTAAAATATAATACAAAACTTCTTAAATTTGGTATATAAGACATACATATTAATACAAATAACGTAATAAATTTTGGTTGAAATTGGCAAACCGGAAGTTGTACTTTACTTGAAGATCATATTAGACTTTCATCAAATATTATATTAAAATGTGATGTAAAACATCTCAAATCTCGTAAATAGGACTTTCATATCAATATTAATGATATAATAGATTTTGGTTGAAATTTAAGATCCGAAAGGGGTACTTTACTTGAAGGTCATAATAAACTTATTTCAAATGTTATACTAACATTTAATAAAGAGATAAGGTTAGGTAATAAGGTTACAAACGCGATTTTTTTTCACTCTAATTAAAGAATTTTATTACTTCTTTTAAGTGTTAAAATTGAGTGTGAAATACTTGTTTTCCTCCCCATTTGTGAGATTAACAAGTCTACAGCAGGAAAATAAGATATAAGTTAAGCGAGTTCTTCCGCTTAAAATATTGAAACTGTTTCCAATGCTTTATCTAGTGACATAGAACATGGAACCTGTTACCTAAGAGAAACAAAACAATGTTTCTATACGAACCTCCAGAAACAAGAGCTTGTGTGTGTGTGTGTGTGTGTGTGTGTGTGTGTGTGTGTGTGTGTGTGCTTGTGTGTTTGTGTGTTTGTGTGTTTGTGTGTGTGTGTGTGTGTGTGTGTGTGTGTGTGTGTGTGTGTCTGTATGTCATGACGCTGAGTGTGGTTTTTGAGATACTGCAATCTTCGGAAAATTCAGGATCACTTTTTGAACCACCGATTTATAGTTTAATAGGCATACAAGGAAGTCATGCAGTGTCCACCCACATCAGATATTTTGTTTAAAAAAAAATCTTCGTTTGGTATAACACATATTGTGAATATGATAATGATTATGGAATTACATTCTGATGATTTTTCATAATTGTACAGATGAGAGACTCTGTGAAGGATTAGAAGACAAATTAAATAAATAAATAATAAAGGTGAAAATTAAAAATAACTGACGTGGACACCACATGACTTCCTTGTACGCCTATTAAACTATAAATCGCTATAAATGGCTAAAAAAAAATGCGAGAAGTAAAAAAAAAAGGAGTTACAGGTAAAGTACCACTTCCGGCTGGAATCAATTTTGACCAAAATCTAGTATATTATTTATATCGATATAAAAGTCTTATATACCAAATTTTATATGTTTTGCATTATATTTTAATATAATTTTTTATGAGTCTATTATGACCTATAAGTAAAGTAACACTTCCGGTTTGCGAAATTTAATTAAAATCTGTTGTTATTTATATTATTTGTTAGCTCATAGCAATCAGTTCCTAACTTTTAGCAAATATGAGCTAATATCTTTTTGGACATATACAGTATTCCTGTACACATTGTAATGAAGACTATAAGAAATTTATCCTGAAGATGGGGAAACAATCCCGAAACGATAGATACGATTAGAATGAAGTGGATGTAAGAAAAGAAAGAGAGAAAAAAATGTAAGGAATGTCATCATTGCTATGAGTTAATAAATAATTGTTTTAGACTTTCTAATGTACTATAATAGAAAAATAAGTTATTTATATTAATATAAAAGTGTTTTATATTAAATTTGAAAAATTTTGCATTATATTATAATTTTTTATGTAAATCTATTATGACCTTCAACTAAAGTACCACTTCCAGTTATCATGAAGTGTTCAAAAAGGAAGGTTCACAACTAGATTTTACAATAATGCTTTTGATTTTGATGTTTTTGAGTTATGCAATATACGAACGTACGTACGTACATACATCACGACGAAACTAGTCAAAATGGATTCAGGGATGGTCAAAATGGATATTTCGGATATTGGCGTACAAGGAAGTAGAAAAAAAAGAGACAAAAATTATAATAGATTTTCCCTAAAAGCTAAAGCAAAATCTTTAGCCCCTTAAATCATCAGGGCTTGTAACATACTTTAGCTAAATAGTATTTCCGAACCAAAGCCATAAGCAATAAAGTGTCCTTGATGCATTCCATACGAATACTAACACAAACAAAAATAAAGGTTGTACATCTTACGTCAACATTTTAACCAAATCAGTATATATAATATACTTTAAGCTAACATAAAGTTGATACCACCAGTCATTTCAGAATTCGTTTTGAGTTTCAACAAAAATTTTCACACTCATTAATTCTACAGAGTATTTTCTGAATTCCTTAAATCCAGATTAAAATCTCCAATCGGGATTGTCGGAATTTTATCGCGACTTGTTATCCGTAACAATTCAAACATCTTCAACGTTTTCGGATTATATATCAAAAAGGTTATTAATATCAAAACAAAAATTACGTCTTCCATATTAAACATTCGCTGTTACTTCAGTCAACTTATTATGGAATCGTAGATGTATCAGATGCGATCTTTACAAGAAACATGTCTGAAAAAATCTGGCAATTTTTCAACTATAAAAATAATAAAAAAGTTATAAATATATTTAATTAGGGATTTATAAATTATTTGCCACTTTTATAAATTTATAGAAAACTAGTTTAGAATGTAATTAGATTTATCCTTCTATACCACCATGCGGATGTCAACTGATAAATATATTTGTTCTTTTTAACAAAAATTACGAAACCTATTAATAAATGACTCATAAAAATACCACTCACTATAGCCATTATATAGGTCCTGCGTAGAGTACTTGGGAAAGTACCATTTCTTGTCGTATGGTTGCACCAGGAGGTGATATGATGAGCAGGTTTATCATCTAATCCAATGAATGGCCCGTTATAGAGGCTGGGTGAGCCCTAAGAGGGAATCCCAATCCCAGATTCGATCCACAGCTTATGTAACAGAATGAATAAATTATCTGTCCGGTCACGGGAGTTAAATATCCACTGGGCTATCCCACTCCCTAAAGCTGGATCTGTATATCGAAAAAAACATCGATATTTCGATATATCGGACCTCGATATGTTTTTAATCTTTTAAAGGGACACAACACATATAGATATTTCTGTGCCGATATAATTAAGATATTGTTTATATACTATCGATATTTCTGGTACGATATAATTATGACATTGTTTGAAAAATATCGATATTTCTGTACCAATATAATTAAGATATTGTTTTTGTAATATAGATATTTCAGGGACGAGATAATTAAGGTACTGTTTTTATAATATCGATATTTCTGCACCGATATAATTAAGACATTGTCTTCATAATATTTTTAACCTATACCAATATCGACATTTTGTTTTTGGCATTCCATCCCTAGAACACAGCCACTATAGATAATAAACCGAACAAATCACACCACAAGTTTTTATGGTCCTTTGTCGCCCGCCGTCCTTGTAGATTTTTTATTTATTTTATATTTGTTTCTTCTTTTGTTGAAAAAATATCGTTTTTCGATAATCAAATTTTAATTTCGATATATCGGTAAAAAATATCGATATATATATATATATATATATATATATATATATATATATATATCGATATTTTTTCAACATCCCTACCTAAACCCTGTTTATACGGTCACAGCTATTATCATCTTGTAAAATGTACGACAGTTGCCATTTTTTTTTTTTTTTTTTTTTTTTTTTTTTTTTTTTTTTTTTTTTTTTTTTTTTTTTTTTTTTTTTTTTTTTTTAGATTATCAATTTAATTTTATTTAATAATAGCGCACATTTATTCATAATAAAACTGCATATAGTGTGTGGCTACCTACTGCTTTCTAATTATTTTAATGGCATTCAAAAACTAAACAATGGACAATAAAATGATCATTCATTCAACAAAAAAAAATCAATATTTCTAAAAAAAAAAAAAATAGTATGTTTAGTTTACACATTCAAGCTGAAACTACAGAAATAATGAAAGAATTACAAAAAAAAAAAAATTAAATCACAAATTCTAAAACGAATAATCGTAAGCATTCATAAAATGGTCAATATAAATAAAGATTGATTTAAATAAAAAGTTCCTTTGTTCATAATTACAACATAAACTAATGTAGCATTTACGTCACTCCTTTCAATAAGGTGTATGATCCAGAGTGCCATTTTCCCGTTACTGAGATTCAATTTTTACTTCCTTGTACGCAGTAAAGGAAGTATTGTAATCGCGAAAATTTATGGTTTTCAAATTTCAACGGAAATATCCATTTTGACCATCCCTGAATCCATTTTGACTAGTTTCGTCGTGGCGTCTGTACGTACGTTCGTACGTATCTCGCATAACTCAAAAACAGTTAGCCGTAGAAAGTTGAAATTTTGTATTTAGGATTGTTATAAAATCTATTAGTGAACCTCCTTTTTTGGTCTCTATATGATCACCGGAAGTTGTACTTTGCTTGAAGGTCATAACTGATTTCCATAATAAATTATTAAAATACTATGCAAAACTTTTCAAATTTAGTATTTATAACTTATATATTGATTTAAATAACATACTAGATTTTGGTCTAAATTGAAAAACCGAAAGTGGTCCTTTATTTGAAGGTCATGATAAACTTTTATCAAAAATGATATTAAAATATAATGTAAAACATCTCAAATTTGGTAAATAGGACTTTTATATTGATATGAATGTATTTACTAGATTTTTGTTATAATTGGTGAGCCGAAAAGGTACTTTACTTGAAGGTCATAATAAACGTACATCAAAAATTATATTTAAATTAAATACATAAATCATATGTTTCGGTAATAAAGGTTACAAACGCAATTTGGTTTCAAATCCAATTAAACATTTTTATTACTAGTTTTAAGTGTTAAACATGAGTGTAAAATACTGGTTTTCCTCTCCATTTGTGAGATGAACAAGTTTGCAGCATGAGAATAAGATATAAGTGGGTTTTTCCGCTTAAAATGTCGAAACTGTCGATTTCCAATGCTTTATCTAGTGATATTGACAGGTTTAATGTTGTCACGGAACACGAAGAAATCTCTTGGAAACTAGTTACCTACTGAAGGAAAACGACATATAATAACGGAATGAGATCTCCAGAAACAAGAGTGTGTCTGTTTGTGTGTGTGTCAATAGATGGATGTCGCGACGCCGAGTTTCGTTTTTGAGATACTGCAATCTTCGGAAACTAGTACCAAATTGAGGATCACTTTTTAAGCCACCGATTTTTATTTTATAAAGGTGTCCACATCAGATATTTTATTTAGATTTTATTATATTAATTTTTCACTCCATTATCAAATGTCGATGCTGCCTATATTCTCTGGCTGGTTTATCTTTTTCAGTCCAAATGTCCTACGCATTACTTTATTTTCTAAAACCTTATTCTTACTTTCACCTACTTATATATGAAATATATAGTAAGGGGAAGTATTGCAATCGTGAAAAACTTTGAATTCGAATTTTCAACGGAAATACATGTTTTAAAGTCCTCTGAGTCCAAATAAGCAAGTCTCACAAAATAAGTCTTTGTGTGTGTGAACAGCCTAGCTCAAAAATGAAAAGTTGTAAGAAACTGAAATTACGCATTTAAGTTTGGTATATTCTTGGGATGTTACAGCAACTTTTTCATCAAAATCGATTCGCTGGAAGTGCCAATTTATATAATCGATTTTACACTTTTTTATAATTTTCTCTAAAACGGCTCTAATGATTTTGACGAAACTTGCCTAATGTTTTCTTCTTAAAGCTCTTTAACTGTTCATATATTTTAATACAGGAAAAAAGTTATAGACAAAAGAATTTTTTTTTTTGCGCACAGCTTAAAACCTATGCATTTAATGTTAAATTATGTATGGAATCCTATGAAAGGTAATTAAATTCTCTAAAGCACAAAAAAAGAATCATCGAAATCAGATCAGATAAGATACAGCTTATCTTATAAGGACTATAAGTCCCTAGATTGAAAGCCGAGCGCGTCCGAAAGAAGACGGATGAGACCGAACTTCCTCCCATCAAGCCGTCAACAATACGCTCTGTAATAATTTAATATAATAATATAAAAGCAGAAATTTAGTTAATAATATCCACTTTTATATTTTTAATGGAAACAAAATGTTTCCGTGGAAACTAAATGGAATTTCGGTAGTAACTAAACCGAAACTTTTAAAATATATTTTCAGCTTGATAAGCCAGAAATTCAAAGTGTACAGAATTGTTGTTCTAAAATTCTTTAAATAACTATTTTATTGTACTTTTTTGAGATAAGGCGTGAAGAAGTGCAATCTGTCGATTTTATTTCAAGTAATGAATATGTGATTTCTTTAAAATTATGTCAAAAAGATTATTATTATTGGGTAAGAGAAAGTTTATGTGTTGCGCATACCGCACCAGATTTTTTTTTTTTTAAATTAACTCGCATCAGACTAACTCAAAGCTAAATAATCATCCATCGTTTGTTTGACTTCAGTGTAACAGAGAATGACTAACAATTGTGAAGAAATGAACTGAACCTGGGAATACCTGTGATAAATTAATCGGAATCAAGACGTAATACCAATTTTCGTGTATTAAACTTAAACGGATCTAAATTTTTTGTGTTCATTCTCCCAGATATTTAATATTGTCAACATTAATAATTTTTGATCAGTTATACTAAGAAAATGTTGGGAGTTTACTGAATTAAGTAGTTAAAAGTTATTTATTTATTTTTTTTTTGGGGGGGGAGGGGTGTGTAGTCAATAAATAAATACACAAATAAGAAACATATTTATAATTTGTGCCGACGTTTAGGCCTAAGTTTTAGGTCATCATTAATTATTTCTACTTTTATATTTTTTAATGGAAACAAAATGTTATCATTGAAACTAAAGGGAATTTCCATGGAAACTATACCAATACTTTATAATATATTTTCATCTTGATATACCAAAAATATTTAGTGTACTGAATTGTCGTATTATAATTGTTGAAACAACTATTTTATTGTACTTTTGCGTGAGAAGACGTGAATAAGTGTCTTGTTTATTTCAACTAGTGGTTATCTGAATCTTTAAAATTATGTTAAAAAAATTATTATCATAGGGTGGTCTTATATTATGGGGTGGTCTAAAACTAAAACGTTGGCACACATTTTAATAAGTTTTTTCTTATTTGTGTGTTTATTTATGGACCGCACCCCCAACCGAGATTCTCTTACTTATTTTTACTTCCTTGTACGAAGTAAAGGAAGTATTGTAATCGCGAAAATTTTCGGTTTTCAGATTTCAACGGAAATATCCATTTTGACCATCCTTGAATCCATTTTGACTAGCTTCGTCGTGGCGTCTGTACGCACGTACGTTCGTTCGTATTTCGCATAACTCAAAAACGTTCAGTCCGTAGAAAGTTGAAATTTTGTATTTAGGATTGTTGTAAAATCTAGTTGTGAGCCTTTCTTTTTGGTCACTGCTTCATCACTGGAAGTGGTACTTTACTTGAAGATCATAATTAATCTCCATCAAAAATTATTAATATATATTAAATATTATTTCTATATATTAAAATACTATAGAAAACTTCTCAAATTTGGTATTTATAACTTATATATTGATTTAAATAACATATTAGATTTTGGTCTAAATTGGAAAACCGGAAGCGATACTTTATTTGAAGGTCATATTAGACTTTCATCAAAAATTATATTAAAATATAATGTAAAACATCTCAAATTTGGCAAATAGGACTTTTATATTGATGTGAATGTATTTACTATATTTTGTTTAAAATTGGTGAGCCGAAAAGGGTACTTTACTTGAAGGTCTTAATAAGCTTACATCAAAAATTATATTTAAATTAAATACATAAATCATATGTTTCGGTAATAAAGGTTACAAACGCAATTTGGTTTCCAATCCAATTAAACATTTTTATTACTTGTTTTAAGCGTTAAAATTTAGTGTAAAATACTGGTTTTCCTCCCTATTTGTGTGTGTGTCTGTCAATAGATGGATGTCGCGACGCCGAGTGTTGTTTTTGAGATACTGTGATCTTCGGAAACTAGTAACCAAATCCAGGATCACTTTTTGAGCCACCGATTTATAGTTTTATAGTACAAGGAAGTCATGTGTTGTCCACATCAGATATTTTTTTGTTGTTAAAACGAGACTTTCAGTTTAATTTCTGCGAACAGTTTTTTATAATCTGTTCACTAATAATAATAATATATTAAAGATCTGTATTGGTAAGTTGGGAAGCGAGGGGAATGAATTTGATTAATTGTTTATTTAAGTTAAACGTGTAAGTAAAAATTACGCATATTCGTGATAAATGCTAAGTATTATTTAGTTTAAATTACTCTGAAAATATCCACATAATGTACATTGTAGACTCAAATTTAGCTAGTATTAATGCCCAAAAATATGTGTTAAGTCAACTAAATATGATCACTCAGAATGTCCTTGCATGAGGATTCGAACATCTGGGATTGTGTGAATATAGTAAGTACTTCATCAAAATATTTTTAAATTTTACTGGCATATTTTTTTCTTTCTGAGGCTCTTAACATAACGCGTATGCAGTGCAACAGCATTCAATTTAGCGAATAATCCCGTTTTATAAGTCGGACATAGCCGGAGTATCATATCTTGTAATTCCAACATATTTATCCCATTTAATACTAGGTTCTAAAAGAAACTTATCAATGGCATTATAAATATCTTCACCTTATATATGCACCAGTTCTCAAGAAAATAAAAAAATCTTCATAAAACTGGTACTCGCAAAGAAATCCAACAAAAATAGGCATACTTGCTTTCTAGGATATGTCCCTGCTTTTGTATATTTGTAAAGCAAACTCATGTGTAATTTCATCATATATTTTTATTGAAAAATAATACAACCTACCATACTCAAGGACAATAGCTATTAGAGCAGTAAGAAACCATTCATACCATATATACAAAGTGAAGAGGAAAACAAATAAAAAGTAAATAAAATAAAATAAATAAATTGAATAAAAAAAATAAAAATAATAATAATAAATTAAAAATGAACAAAATGACATAAAAAGAAATTAAAAAAGAAATTAACTGAAAAAAATATGTACATTATACTGAATATAAATAGATAGAAAATGAAATAATAACGGAATATCAACCAAGATAAGAAAATTTATATGGAGTAAAAATAAAATATTTCATCATGAGCACATTCATTCCTATATATAATATTTAAAATCTGCTCATGGAATTCAGAACTAAGCTTTTACCTCACATATGGATGGCAAAGCAGAGCTCTAGGAGATTCCAGCGCTTTTCACCCAGCCGCGTCACTGGTATTGAAAGCCAGTGGAGACTAGGTGAGGGCACTAGTGATGCCACAGACGCTCAGGACTCCAAAAGAATATTTACAAAACGTCGCGGGTTCTCTGCCCTTTCAACCTTCGGGTTATAGGGATGGTTGGAGCTAGATAGGGATTTTTTTTTTAAATTCTGACGAAATATGGAGAATTTGTACAGAATAAGGTCAAGAAAATATGTGACATTAAGGTCATGGTGGAAGGTCTTGCTTGTAACATAATATGGGGACATTGAATACGCAGGCCAACGATGAAAAAACTTTTGTACTGAAAATACCTTATTCCTATAGTTTTTAGGGTGCTGAATACAAATATGATATTAAAAAAAGCTGTATCACCCACAATTTCTTCACATTTTATAGTTAAATTTATTAAATTAAGCGATTTTTAAAGAATTGAAAAGTTTTAATAAAATAATTTTAATTAATTAATTTTAATTAATTAATTAAATTAAAAAAAAATAAAATTAATAACTGAAAAACTAGATCTATTGGTGTGGGTGAAGTTGGTAGCACTGCTGAAAGACATTTGCTGGCAAAAAAAGGTTGATTATTTTTTCTGTTAACAGCTGATGCTTTGTTTACTGTCAAGCTAACCTCACTTTCACGTTTCCTGTACATGTGCTCAGTACAATGTCTAATCGCGGTTGTAAAAACTCTGCTGACAGTTTTTATTATATTTGTGGTGAGTTTTTGATTAAAAAACACCAAAGAAACATTACAGACTCATCATAGAAAAAGCTACACAAGAAGCTTCAAAGAAAAAAGAGAAAGAAAGTATAGACCAATTCCAGTTGACAAGTGAGACCTGTGTTAGCAGATTATATCACTGTTTTAAGTAGCCAATGTAAATACAAACCATACTTATGATGTAACATTAATTTCCCCGTATACCACATAGGGGTTTAGATAGGTGTTTATACTATATAATACAAAGCATATTGCTGAAAAATGGGTGATACAAAAAAACTAAGGCCAGATTTAGATTCAGTACGTAAAAATCTATACAGATCAACTATTAAATTTAAAATAGTTTTCAAAAACAATTTTTTTGTTGGCCTTTGATATTGTTCGGAGGACTTTAGACTGGAATTATTGGAGATGTTTGATGTTGGAAAATTTAGCTGTTCCCGACAGTTCAAGTCCATCAAGGTCCAAACAGGTTTCAGAATGGTCTTGTAGATTAATAGTTTGTTGTCAATTGAAAGATCAGATGTTATGTTCAGTGGTCTGTATGTGTAATTTAAAAAAAAAAAAAAAAATCCTGAATATTTCCAGACCACTGCGGTAGAATATAGGCACATTAGATATCTTCCCCATATAATCTATATAGGATATTTTTCATGACAATTCACCAATCCACCGCTGCGGCGCGCTGGTGGCGAATTAAATTGAAACTAGTTATTTGGATCGATTTTAATAAATGCCGCTAGTGCCAATGGACAATAGAGAACGAAAATATAAAAATCACCAAAATGGCACGTAGAATATTTTCTCGTGACAACGACGATATAGAGAGATTTACTATGATCTTGTTAGTCTTTTTTAGGCTATTTAATTAAGCTTTGCTGTCTGTTCTGTATTTACTTGATGTTATCTGTGCTGATGACGATGTCTGCTGAACTTGCGAAACGTCGAATAGTTACTTATTTAGTAGTATTTGAGAGACTCAGGGCTATTATATATAATAAACTAATTCAAAGCAATATTTTATTTACTAAAACTTTTAACTATTATTTTTCTTTTAACTTAAGATGTTAGTTTTTCCTTCTATAACAAACCAAAAGTAGTTAAGTGAATTCTTATTTGTTTCTAGACACCAGGAAATTTTAATCCATCGAACAGAAACATAAAATACCGCACCAGATTTTTTTCTGTAATTTAATTTATTTTAGACATCCTGGAGCCAAAATATTTAAACTTCTCTACTTATTCAAACGTATTCCCTTTTATGTTTATGTTATCTAAATCATGGCCGTTTCCACTGCTGACTATATATGTATTTTGTTTTATCGGTATTTATTTATTTAGGTCTCCTTAACCCCTTTCATCAACGTTGTATCTTAAATAGTTTCCTTCTCTTCGCCTAATGGTCCAAATTATTAGAATACTCAAACAGAGATATTTTACCTACAGAGATATTAAAACTTTTTTATGGAGAATTAACTTTCTAATCGGTGGTGTACACAGTGGGAAGGATCGGGCGAATATATCCCCCTTCTCTTTCGAAATGTACAAAAAAAAAAACATGATTTCTAACATATTATTTGTATTTTGAGTAGTATTGTTTGCAATTTTAAACAATAATTTTTTATCCTAGTTTCATACTTATCCTTTAAACTTAGGCCCAATTTGGAGATTATGGACATTTGAGTAATTATTTGCCTTCTTCTTTTCACGAAAAAAATTAAAATCCTCCTCCCGAAAAAATATCCTGCTTATACGCCTGTTTTTATTGACGTATTTCCGCGCTAAATTAAACAAAAAATGGGAAAATGATTTGTTTTAACTTCTTATTTATTTATACGGGATAAACCCCTTATATATATATATATATATATATATATATATATATATATATATATATATATATATATATATATCATAATACTTAATGCATAAGAAATGTATAGATACAAATAAAAATAAATAACTAAGTTAAAAAAAGTATAGTAAACTAATTAATTTATTTTTCATATTAATATTAACATGTTATGCACAGCATAATTTTCTTTATATTTTATATTTTTTCGACTTACTGTTTGTTAACTTTCTTCTTATTATTATTGTTACTGCTACTGTTGTTATCTTTTTTTGTTTTTTTCTCTTTGTTTTTTCTTAGTCCTGATGGTGTCCTAAAACTTAGGCCGAAACGTCGGCACACATTGCAATGAGTTTTCTTATTTGTGTGTTTATTTATTGACCGAAACCCCCAACCGAGATCCTCCTGCGTACATTTTCCAAGGTGAACCATACTCTCACAATTAACTAAGTTAAAGTTCTTGACGAATGAATCATATAATATGGAGTATTGCAACAACAGTAAAAGTATCTCTAAGATAAGAATAATAATAAAATATAATATAAGGAACATATAATATAAGAAACAATAATATAAAATAATTTAACGAAGGAATTAGATGGTCCGGGAGGCGGTCAAAAAAGTGGAACGCAAGTAGTAAAAACAATTTATTAGGACCGAATATATAAACTAAAAGAGAAATAACAATAACTAAAAAATTAATAACTAAAAAATTATTATAAAAATTATTTATTCTCTTTTAGTTTATCTATTTTTTATTATTATATAGCCAGTTTTATTAATAATCAGCTTATTATATTAATGTTTACTCATTTATTTTTAGTTGTTATTACTCTATCAGTTTCATTTTACAATTTCATCACTGTTTTCATTATTACTCACTCAATTATTAATTCATTCATTGTATATACCATTGTTTTATTAGTCGTATTTTTTTCCGAAAAAAATACATTTACGCACCTTTAAAATTCCTCCAAAGTTAGGGAGCTCAAAACTGTTGTATTCGAAAAGAAATTAAATTACCTATAAAACAAAAGAACTTTCATCGAAATCGGACGAGTTTTAGCAAAGATTTCAACTGTTTCAATGCCTTTTTAGTCGTATTTTCCCCGAAAAAAATAGACTATTGCAGTGGATCGAAGGTCGGCGGTGAGCGGCGGGACTGCGTTTTCTATCCGTTTCATAACCCCTTGAGCATGATTATGGAAGATTTGGAGATGTCTGATATATATATATATATATATATATATATATATATATATATATATATATATATATATATATATATATATATATATATATATATATATTATATATATATATATTTGTTTTCCCCCCACTACATTTGAGCACCTCCAGCGGCCCCCTTTGTGTAAAATGAGCTGAAATTCGATATGTAGAGCTTTCTTCCAGGCAGAACGATACCATTAAAGAATGGGTAAATTCCAGTTAAACTTTCGGTATGTTTACCTGAAATTTTGGCGTTTTTTAAGTTTTGCGTATCGCTACAGCTCCACCATATTAGTTTATAGGGCTAAAAGTTTGTATGTGAATTGAGTTTGTGTTGGGGAAGTATCCTTTGGGGGTCTCGACTTGGTTTCCCCAGCTCCCCGGGTTTTTAGATTTTTTAAAATATATATATATATATATATATATATATATATATATATATATATATATATATATATATATATATATATATATATATATATATATATATATATATATATATATATATATATATGTTTTTTTTGTATGGAAGGTTAGCGGAGATGCACAACGTTATAATAAAAGTATGGGTAAATTTCGATTTGTTAGGGAACTGCTTTTTGTGGGTCTCGAATTTTTTTCTTACTCCCCCGTTTTATAATATATTTTTTAAAGTTAAAATACGACTTTTGTGACGGACTTCCACTGCTCACGGATTTTTTTTTCTTGTCTATTCAGCCCTTAAGAAGACCTGCAAAGCGGGCCGAAACGTCGGTTCCTAATATATAGTTTTTACTGTTTGTGTTCCACTTTTTTTTACCGCTTCCCAGTCCGTTAAAGTTCAAAGGTCAACCATTGATTGTTCAATATAACAATTTAACAGTTAACAGATTCTGTAAAAGTAATAATTCTCTAGTATTTCTCGTTCAATCAAAATATTACACAGCTTCTGACGTTCAATAGAATCGTAAATATATTTGAATATATGAAGCTTTTGCAATTTCGCCATTTAAAAAGTAACTAATATTTGTAATATATACTTTTTGGCTATAATTGTTTTTGTTTTTTTTTCCTTAATATTATCCGTAGGTGATGGGTTCTTTTCGTAGCCATATTGACGCTCAGCTGCACAGTATCACCCGAGTATTATTCTTTACGATTTCTCCTTCCGTATCGTCGCACAAATAAAGGATATTACTAAATTATTCCACGGAGACGAGAGGAGCTGCCGAAATGCCGGCCATTTGCCCCCACTCCTCGCTCCAACGGCCGAAGCCTCAGTCCAGCCTGAGATCTGCCGTTGTCAGTGTCTCGTGTGTTTTGTGCTATCTCTTCTTACTTTCTAATCAAAAAAGGGGAAACCTAGTATTATTTCGGATTACTCTGCATCGTCACAGGTGAGTCTAGATTCATATTAAAGTAACTTTCTACTTTAGTTTGTTTTGTTTTTTTAAATTACATTCAAATCAGTAGTCTTAAATTCGATTTTTTTTTTACGATTCAAACTGACTCACAATAACGTAAAACAAAAAAAATAAATTAAATAAAAACAAATATTTTTTTTTGAACATTCTTTCAATATTTCGACCATATATATTTTTTGAACGATCGTTACTTATCGACTTTTTTATTTTTATAAAACAGCTGAGACCAAGAATGATGAATTCGTTAAATGAATCAAATAAAATCGGCATCATTAAAGAAAACACTTAATAACTTTTATCTCGTTTTTATTGATAAAGAGTTTCATAAATTGTGTATTCTATTTTAAAATGAATTTCTGTCCTGATTTAAAAAAAAAAAAATACCATTCGGCATATATCGTTTTATCGTAAGACCTAGGCCAACCAATCAATGAACGATATCATGGCGAATCGTAATTTTTTTTTATTTTTCATTTATTATTATTATTATTATGTAATTATATCAGTAATTTGAATTAATCCTTTAGAAATTCCTTTTGAAATGCATTCGTCCTTTGTTCCTTGGTTCACTTATGGTTTCCCAAGCGGTGCTTCCTTTCTTTAACCTCCCCACTCGTTTTGTGTCCCCCTTCTCCTGAAGCTCTGGCCATAACGGACTGTCGGTGCATTTGCAACTGTCCCTGTAATAACTATTTTCTTTTTTTCTGTATCAATTATTTATATTGTTTATATATAAATATTATTTATAATTTATTGAATTTTAAATATATAGTCGGCCTTATCAATGTTTTTTTTTTTATAGATATACAATCGATATTTACTAGGTAATAATTTAATTTATTCGCTACAAGTCCCTTAAAGATGTAATTAGCCTATATACATCAAGTAAATAACCATGAACAATTAATAATAATAAAAAATACATTTGTATGGGTAAAATAATATGTAATCCACATTTTTCATTATAAATAAAACAAAAACAGTCACTCAAACAATACTGGACGATAACAGCATAGAAGAAATTATTGAATTTCATAAAAAATAATAGAAATGTTAAAAAATATTGAATTGAAAGGACACAACATAAGGCACACACTTAAGTTGTTAAATTTCCCTAACCTAAGCATAACCTAACCTAACATAATAATTCAATATACAGTTGTTAATTTTAATAGTATTTAATTAATCATGGGACTGTCTCAACAAACTTTATTTTTGATTTATTTATATATACCGGTTACTCTTTTATAAATATTTATAATTTCATGTATTTAAAACATATATAATAAATTGGTCTTTCAATTTTTTTTAATTTAACGATCGACATAAACTTTATAATTAATTTTTTGTCTTTAATAGAAGCTCTTTAGAAATGGAGCTAACCTAAATACAAAAATTAAACAACCATTAGCAATCAATTATAATTAAAATCACAAAATTAATAATAACATAAAATACAATTGTATGGGCATAATGAAATGTAATATTTTTTAACCGTTATATAAATATTTTCTATTAAAAAAAACACAGCAACGAATAATAAATTTAAAAAATTTAAAAATAAATGTTATATACAGTGAATAATTAATGCAAATAGTCATTATTGACTTTATCTGTAATACCTTATTTTTTATTTATTTTATTCACTTAAATATTCCATTTTATTTTTATAAATCTTATTATATGTATTATAGTTAGTCTTATCAATTTTTTTATTATTACGAACGATACCAAATCGATATTAATTTTAAATTTTTTATCTATAAACCTTAAAAATGGAGTGTGCCTATATACAGAAGGTAAATTACCATAAACAGTTGATAATTATAATTACAAAATTAATAATAAATAATACAGTTGTATAGTTAACATTAAAATTTATAATTTTTATCCTCTTTATGCCTTTTTTTTTCATTAAAAAAGTAATGAATATTTAAAAAAAATATGGAAAATAATACAATATACATACATTTGCATGTGTAACGAAAGTAACCTTTAATCATGGAAAACATTCATACCTACTTAAAAGCTATAGAATAATCTTTACATATTATAATATAATAAAAGGAAAAAAATAATTAAAAGTTCAAAATTAATGATATAAATTACAGCTGTTTAGGTAACATAACAAGCTATATTTTTTTACAATTAAATACATAATTTCCGTTAAAAACAATAAATAATACTTAAAACTATCAAATAAATGAAAATATACAATTAAATGTTAACATTCTTTAATCATAAAACTGTCTCTGTATTACGTTATTTATTAATATTATTTTTTCTCCATTTAAATATACCTTTATTTAATTAGTTGGTCTTGTAATTTTTATTTTTGTTAGTTTACGATTGATATGAACTTGCTAATAAATTAAGTGTATATTAATTTGTAAGGCTCTTAAAATTCTGTTGACTTAAAAAAAAAATAATAATATATGCATAATTAATTAATTTTAATATTTTCTTCTAATACAAACTTCTATACATGTTAATAACTTGTTTTTAAATTATAAATAATACATATTTATATTCGGATATATCTTAAATTAGACAATTATGTATAATAGTAACTGGAATATGTAAATTATTTTAAAAGGATGTTTCATATTTTTGTTCGTTGGTTACAACAGTTTTAAAAATAAAGTTTGTGTGTACTATTGTTTCATTGATGAAGGATTGAAAATTTTAGTGGATTGAATTCAAATGTTTTATATTCAGTTGGTATCATGTTTATTTCAAGTTTGTTTACTTTACGTTGAACAATGCCAAATTATTTCTGCCTCTTTGTTTGTGGAAATCGCCTTCATAGCATACTATACTAAGGCTTATTCTAGGAAAAGTTAGGTATATTTCAAACTTATTATTGATATCAATAATTTCTTTATTCCGTTCACATTCTATAGTTTGATTATGTTTTCTATTCAAATCTTATTCAACCGTGTCTTTTAAACCATTTTATAATTAATATTATTATTATAAATTAATTATCTTATTATAATGCCTCCATAATGATATTTTAAATGTTGGAGATAATCTTGAATTACCTTAGATGTAATTCAATATATTGTTTGGTTGTTGCGGTCAAAAAATAAAGCTAAGATAAGTGTGAAAAAAAGCATTAAAAATATTAATTTTTTTTTTTACGTTTACTTGTGTTTTCTTCCTTGATTGCACTCCCAGTCAACTTCTTTAATAATATTTTTAGATATTTAGCTTATATTATTTTAAATATATATATATATATATATATATATATATATATATATATATATATATATATATATATATATTTATATAAATATTTATATAATATCTATATTTATATATTTATATAATATATAAATATAAATATATATATATATATATTTATATATATATATATATATATATATATATATATATATATATATATATATATATATTTAAATAGCATGGGTTAGCCTTAACCTATATATATGGTACTATATTTTTTTTTGTAAAATATTTAATAGATGGAAAGGTTTCTACTTGAATCTGTCTGAAAATATTTATGCTAGTAAAGAAAGGGATTAATAATTTGATATGCAGGAAAAAAAAAAATCTAATTATAGGTATTTCTAGTACTTCTGGTAGATTAAAGAAATTTTACCACGTGAAGCTTTATTATTATTGTTAAATATCACTTTTAGTTTATTGATGTTGTGTTCACTTTCAATTTATATTTCTCAACATGTTTTTAAGCTTTTTTATTAAACGAAAATTTTAAAATTGAATCACCACGGTTTAGAACTTATCGGGTCCTAAAGTTTTTGGAATGCAGTAACAATAAATTAATTAATTATCAGGTCTCTAATTGCAGTGGAATCTCTGTAATCTGAGCTAGGATAATCCTAGTTTCCAATAATCGAAGGGCTTTTTTTACCCCAAAATTTTATTTTTACGTTAATTTAAAAAAAAAAATATTTGTTTCTGCCTTTTGATTGTTTTAACCTTCATTCAATCAATAAAACGAGTTTATGCTAGGAGATGATGGTATTTATTTCGAAATATATTACCTAAAATACTGTTATAAAACTGTAACAACTGCAAAATTAAACTTCTCCCCCCTCCTCGGTAAAAATCGTACGGTTGTGTTCACCACTATCGTATTTTGTGGACGAAAATAACTCCATAATTTCATCACAAACACTAACAATTAAAGAAAAACACTTTAATCTAAAATTATACATTTCATATTAACTTGTAATAAAAATAAATGAATTTTCGACCATTATTTTTTTGGATTTTATTTTCAATTTTAAAAATGATCAGAAACTATACATGAGTTTTTATGTAACAGAGTTTAGTAAATTTTTTTTTAAATTAAAAGTATTTATGTTATTCTCTTGTTATTTTAAAATGTTGAGGTAAAATAAAATTAATTTTAAATTTATTTCCTATATATAGGACAGTGGTAATTTACGAATGCCTGAGTTCATCGAAAATTTTAAGTGATAGCATTCAAAGTGATCAACAAAATAAATGCAGTATTGTGATTAAACAAGATTGATGAATGGTTTTAAGCAGTTCGAAGTTAATAAAATTAAAACTTTATTAACTGGTTTAGAGTTGGCTAACACGATAGACAGCCCATGTTCACGGCAATGTGCAATTAATGGCTGGCATTAAAAGTTTGTTTTTTTTAAGTCTAGATTGTCTCTTCTATATTTTTCACGAATCTGATAATTGAAATGAAAGAAAAGTACATAAAACAAAAGAAAGAAGAGATAGAAAACATGTAAATGAGAGAATTGATTTGTAATCTTTTACTCTGAATATAATTCCATTTCATAATAATAGGACAAACATTTCAATAATACTTTAAAAGGTTTTTCGGCCGAAGTGTAATGCGAGAAATATTCTTGCTACCTAACCAATCTAAACAATTTAGAATATAACATACATAGCGCAGACTAAAAATAAATTCATTTATATTTGCTTTAATTAGAATAATATACAGAAGTAATTAAATTATTAAAACAACACGAGAAACATTTGTTTAGTTTATCGCTGTCCCTCAACCGACTGATAAAACATAAACTCGAACATTCAACGTGTAACAAGATCTTCCCTGAATTTTCATTGGTTTGTAAAGAAGTGAAACATTTTTTTTTCTTATTTAATTATTACCCATTCTTATGAACGTAAACTATGGGCTCTTTTTGATAATAATCACATTTTGTATTTTTTTAAATTGTTCAATTTATAGAAATTTTATTCGATATGTAGAATATTCTTTTCTAATCAAAATTCAAGTTCGATATCTCGAGATTTTCGATAGATTGAAGTTCTATATAAAGAGGATCGATTGTATAATTAAAGTGAAAATGATAAAATGTTTTAAAGGGAATATATAGATGATTGGAAGGTCAGATTAAAATCCTTAAATAATCATTTTTAATTCTCGATATTGGGAATTTTAGATGTTTTTTTTTTTTTTTTTTTTTTTTTATGGATTCTCAATACAATTAATCATTATTATTTAAGTATAACAAAAAAAAAATTTTAAGATATTTTTTTTCTGATAAGAAACAACTTCAGTTTCGGTTTTATAGATAAGATTATGAAATTACTGCCTGTAAATAAAGATTGCCGCGTAAGTAATAATTGTTTACTTATCTGTATTACAAATGCTGGGCGTGACAGTCAACGAACTAGTTGTTAAAAAAAGAAATAATAATTTTGTAGTAAAAAGTAATATATATACTTTGATATTTTATGTACATTCCTGCCTAATATAAATATTGTTTTATACTTCAATTATTAAGAACAAAATGTAATGTTTGTTTAAATAAGACAAGAAAATAAAATATCACGTGAAATAGCTATAATCATAAGTACGTTGCTAAATGAAGTTTTATTATTAATTATGAATTATATTATTTATTATGAATTTTTATTATTATTTGTGATTTGTGAAGAAACGTTCAAATTTAAATTATATAAATATAAATTAATTGGTAAAAAAATGTTTATATATATATATATATATATATATATATATATATATATATATATATATATATTATATGTATATATTTTTTTTTTACATCTTTTCCTTACATGGTAACCCCACATAAGGACCGTTTATTATTTTATACATGCTCCATGCCTTAGAGGCATACTACAGGACTGGGACGAATAATCAAATTTACATATTCAGTGGTTTAATACAATTCAAGTGTTCAATTGAAAATAAATAAGTAATAAAACAGAAAATATATAACGAAAACAAAACTAAATCAAACAAACAAACAAAAAAATAAAAATTAAGTTAAGCCAACAAGAAATCACCTTACGCTGCCCATCTTTGGTCAGTGAGTCGAAGTCCATATTTTTAATAAATTTAAGCAAGTCTGTCTTGAATTTAGAAAGCAAATTTTGTTCTGTTTCAGGCCATTGTCCATTTCTGAGAATTATACTTTTAATCAAATGAAAACGTTGCTTGTCAAATGTGTATGTATATATATATATATATATATATATATATATATATATATATATATATATATATATATATATATATATATATATATACATATACATACATATTTTATATACAAATATAATATATATAATAATAATATATATACAAATTTTAACAGATGCAACTAATTTTTAATTTATTTAATTGAACAGTTTTACTTAACTATTTAAAATACAAGAAATAGGATTATTTTTTCCTCTCAAATGATTTACTTATTTCGAAGTTCACTGTCGAGGGGATTGACGGACAAACAAAACAAACAAAATTCGGTGCAATATTCTGTGCACCGGTTGTCGACCAACGCATAAGGACTCTTTACCAACGATTTAATACTGATTTACACGAACATACCACGAGACAGATAAGAGATGCCGGACTAGAGTTGTCATATCTATGAATAAGAGGGAACTGAAAACGCGCTGGATGAGAGATCTGACTGAAATAATTTGTTTTCATTCTTTCTTAGTCTCTGAAAAAAAGATTTATTTTATTGGATTTAAGTCTTAAATTAGTAATCATGAAATAATGTGTATAATAAACAGATAGGAACTTACGATACCGATCGGTACAAATAAAGTGTCGATACTTTCCTTTCAGTATCGATTAGTTTTTGGTTTCGATATCAATGATCCAATATTACATTCGATATCTCAATGGCATCGAATATTTGATTTAGATGCTTGAATGAGTAGTGCCTATATCGATACTCTGTCGGTATCGTATTCTATAATTTTATTTAAATTTATTATATCACGTACAACGTCTTTACATTTAACTGTTCCCTATATATATATATATATATATATATATATATATATATATATATATATATATATATATATATATATATATATATATATATATATATATATATATATGTCATCAAGTCATTTTTGACAAATATTCAAACATTCTTAGTATTTTAGTAAGATTTGTGAAAAGCTTACAAAAATATTCCAGATTTCAATGAATTATTCACTTTAGTAGCAGTCTGAGACAATTCCACCTAGTTTTCCACAATATATATATATATATATATATATATATATATATATATATATATATATATATATATATTTAAATAATATTGCATTAGTTTACATCAAATAACAGTCTAATTAACGAATTTTATCTATTTACTCTTATCTTACAAGTTCATATTTTTTAAAAATAAAATCCTTGTAAGTATTCTTCTTTTTATTTTATCACCCATATATAATGATGAATAGTTACTAAGCTTTTATAAAAAAAAAAAATAATAGATAAAATTTGTAAATTAGTGATTTTTATTTAATGTAAATTAGTGTAATATTATTTATTTTAATTTTATATGTATAATGAACAGTTGAATGTGAACCCTGAAGATGAGGCAAAAATACCTGGAAACGTTGAACATGATATAATAAATTTTAATAAAATGATAAGGAATTAATGTTTACAATGATGCTAATTGATCTTCCATATTATCAACGTCGTTTTTTGAAAAAGGCCTAAGTGCCATTTAGCAAACTTTAGAAGAAACTCATGAAACGATTTTTCCGCAAATAATATACTTTTTTTTTATTTTATTTTTTATTGTATACAGTAGGAGTTTTTTTAAGGTGGCAAAGCCTTTATAATTAAAATATATTTTAAGGCTTCTAGCGCCGGTTAAGGCCAGAGTGACGACAGAGAATCGTTTGTATTTGGTGCTTACGTCATCAATTGTCGATTTTTAGACCATTTCCAAAAAAATTTCTCTCGCTATGTCGTGAACGGGAATCGATATAGAGGTACTGTTTACATCGCATAATAAATTGAAACCTAAATTTCGAATTTTTGTTGCTTAAGCCTTTTTCAAAAAACGACGTTGATATATTGAAGTTGTTATATAGTCAATACGGTGGCGAGAGAAGGCATTCCCCACCTTAAGCGTCACCTCTCGGCCTATGCTCCGCCCATAAGGTTCTTCCTCAAGTAATATGCCTATTATACATATTTCATAACAAATCGATAGATGCCTTACATATTAATATTTTAAATATTATATTTTAATACTTCCATACGTTCACTTGATTCGAAGTATTCGAAAACAAATCAACAGGAAACGAACTTATTAGGGAAAATTGTACTCAGTAACTCCTGTTTGGAAGAAAAGTAGGGATATTTTTCGGGAATTATCGGGCAGAGGCGGGAAAAAGAGGGTTTTAGAGGTAGCACTGCCGGGCAGGAGTTGTTATTGATTTATGCCAACAGTGAATCATAGCCCGCCTCTGTCTCCTTCCTTTTGTCTCCTCTTGGCTCTCGCTCTTGTCCAACTCTAAACCACAACTATTTATTATTTTTATTGTTATAAAGCAGGCTTAAATTAATTTAAAGCTGTTAATAATTTACATGTTTAATATTAATGCGCGTTTACAGGGACCATATCCGGCAATATATCCGACCACACAGATTGTGGCCCAATATTCGTCAGTATTTCAGGAAATACTTCTGATCAATACTATCGGCTGCAGATTTCAGGAAATAAGTATTCAAACGTGTACCAGTTGTGCGTATAAAAATGGAAGAAACAGGAACTAGTGGAAATCGACAGCTTTCCTACTGTTACAATGAAAAACCGAGGGAAAAAGATACATCGGTCTGTGTAGATGTGTTCTTTTTACATTCTTGTACACCGTAAAGGAAATGAAGTGAAGTGAATAAAAACTGAGCACGTACTCATTCCTAAAAAAACTGAGCAGATGCTCTGGTTCGGTGTGAATAAATATTAAGTTACACAATGAAATACTTAAATACTCTATTATTACATATTTATTTAAAACTGATTTTCGTTCAAAAGTAATTTTATTACTTCCTTGTACGAAGTAAAGGAAGTATTGTAATCGCGAAAATGAATCCATTTTGATTAGTTTCGTCGTGGCGTCTGTACGTACGTACGTTCGTACCTCGCATAACTCAAAAACGGTTAGCCGTAGAAAGTTGAAATTTTGTATTTAGGATTATTGTAAAATCTAGTTGTGAACCTCCCTTTTTGGTCACTGCTTGATCATTGGAAGTGGTACTTTACTTGAAGGTCATAACTGATTTCCGTAAAAAATTATATTAAAATACTATGCAAAACTTTTCAAATTTAGTATTTATGACTTATATATTGATTTAAATAATATAATAAATTTTGGTTAACATTGGCAGACCGGAAGTGGTACTTTACTTGTAGGTCATAATAATTCTTCATCGAAAATGCTATTAAAATATAATGTAAATCATCTAAAATTTGGTAAATAGGACTTTTATATCAATATAAATAATATAATAGATTTTGGTTAAAATTGGTGAGCCGAAAAGGGTACTTTACTTGAAGGCCATAATAAACTTACATCAAAAATTGTATTGAAATTAAATACAGAGATCATATGATTTGGTAATAAAGGTTGCAAACGCGATTTTTTCCCCACTCTAATTAAACATTTATAATGACTAAATGTTTGAATATGTGAATAATATACTAGATTTTGGTTAAAATTGGCTAACCGGAAGTTGTACTTTACATGAAGAAGGTCATAATTGAATTTCATCAATTCTCAAATTTGGTATATTGTACTATGCTTAATAACCAAACTTGTAAAATATTAAATTTCCTACAAGATTCAGAAAAAATATTTGTAATTATTCTCAATAAACGCCAACAAATATTGAAATAACAATTTTATTTTCTCTGAAACTTAGCGTTTGGAGAGTAAATACAAATTTTTTGTATGAATTTTGTAAGATATTTAATCTTTTACAAGTTTGGCACTGAATAATAGTTATTAAGGCTAAACCAATGAATATTTAATTTTCAGGTTTTTTGACATTTAGAAGATTTTTATGGTCTCGTATCTCAGTAGATGTTCCGAATTTTAAAAAATATTATATATGAAATTTGCAGGAAATTTTATATTCTTTTAAATTGGCGATGACAATGTTTTATCTAAAACTCTCTGGAAGCCAGTCACTTAGGAAAATCTGAAAAAAAGTGACTAAAATAAAGAATTCGTAGACCTATAATATTTGATTCCAACCGGTTTAGGCTGGCTGGCTACTTTTTAATGCGCTTATTTAGAGTCATTAAAAAGTTATGTAATATCCCGCTGATCGCATTTCAATATCTTCAAAATTGAAGGATTTACATAATTTCAGAATCATTATTATTTTTCAGGCACCTCATAAGGTGGAATCTTGAAGACATGTTACCTCATTTTTATGCATTTTTCCATTGCTTTTATATTAAGAATATTGCCAAGCCTGTAGGTATATTTTAGTATTTTTTTTTTTCTGAAAAATGCAAATAATTAGTTTACGAAATGATTTTTTCACAATTATGAAAGTGAAATCGATCGTATGTGTGAATTAAAAATGTTTATTTATTTAACAATAGAAACATTGATAATAATGTATAAACAATAGCAATAATAATAATGTGTAAAAATTTTCGTACAAGATTTACATAAAAAAAAAATCTTAAAAATACTATTGTTTCTCCGATAATCATATCAACAATTTAACTTAGTGCGTACGGAGCCATATTTTGGAGATAGTAATATTGGAGATAGTACGTCTTAACAACTAACTACAAATGAATGTCCTCATAAACAAACAGGATTAACCACGATAAGGACTAATATTTCCAGTCTATAGCGAGAGAATATTCGGTCTACACCATAAAACGTTTTCTTAGAATCAGACACGTTTTTTGGCCTCAGTTCATGGTCCTATATAGGGATAACTACCTATAACTCCTCGGGATCACTACCTATAACTCCTAGGAATAACTACCTATAACTCCTCAGGATTACTACCTATAACTCCTCGGAATAGCTACCTATAACTCCTAGGGATAACTACCTATAACTCCTAGGGATAACTACCTATAACTCCTAGGTATAACTGCCTATAACTCCTCGGGATAACTACCTATAACTCCTAGGTATGACTGCCTATAACTCCTAGGTATAACTGCCTATAACTCCTCGGGATAACTACCTATAACTCCTCGGTATGACTGCCTATAACTCCTAGGAATAACTACCTATAACTCCTCGGGATTACTACCTGTAACTCCTCGGAATAGCTACCTATAACTCCTAGGGATAACTACCTATAACTCCTAGGGATAACTACCTATAACTCCTAGGGATAACTACCTATAACTCCTAGGGATAACTACCTATAACTCCTAGGGATAACTACCTATAACTCCTACGTATAACTGCCTATAACTCCTGGGGATAACTACCTATAACTCCTCGGTATGACTGCCTATAACTCCTCGGGATAACTACCTATAACTCCTAGGGATAACTACCTATAACTCCTAGGGATAACTCATTACCTATAGCTCCTCGGTATGACTGCCTATAACTCCTCGGGATAACTACCTATAACTCCTAGGGATAACTCATTACCTATAACTCCTCGGTATGACTGCCTATAACTCTTGGGGATAACTACCTATAACTCCTAGGGATAACTCATTACCTATAACTCCTCGGTATGACTGCCTATAACTCTTGGGGATAACTACCTATAACTCCTCGGTATGACTGCCTATAACTCCTCGGGATAACTACCTATAACTCCTAGGGATAACTACCTATAACTCCTAGGGATAACTCATTACCTATAACTCCTGTGTATGACTGCCTATAACTCCTCGGGATAACTACCTATAACTCCTAGGGATAACTCATTACCTATAACTCCTCGACAGCATCCTGCAACAACGTGATCCTCCAGCCAATATGGCCGGGCCAGTGCCAAATGTTTCGTCAACATTTTGGTATATTGCAGCCAAAAATATGACCCGTGTAAACTCCCCTTAAGAACTTTCATAGCCAGCTCCTAAAAATAATTGGGAAAATTTTATTTCAAATTACGTCATTTTTAATATTGAATAATTGATTATAATAATTATTCTGTTTACACTTTGTAGCTATGCTTTGAAAGTATTCGGCGCATGTTGCCATGGAAACCCTTTCACTTTTCCTCATCTTATTGAATAACTCGAAAACTATACATTTCCCCGAACATTCCAGGTATTCATTTTGAAAGATATTTAAATGGTCTGTTTACGAAGTTAAACCTTAAAAAAATATCTTAATCGGAATAATATTAGCGAAGATACAACAAATAATTATATTGTATTGAACTTTAACCCAAAGTCTTGTGAGTAGACACTCTAGATAAAACTTTCAATTTTATTTCCTACTAGAATTTAAAATCGTTGACTTTGGAGTACTATCGCTTGCTAACTAATAATTGTTATCATATCATAGCTATTTTTTTTTTTTTTTTATCTTGTAATAACTATTTTGCTGAGTTATTTTATTTGTTTTTATAACGGTGTCACGACTTCTCTATCGTGATAATTGGTGCAGTTAAATGCATAATTTGTAATTAGTTATGCTTTATTACTTCTTCTTGTAATTTTATTAAAGTAAGAGCAACAGTGAACTGTTGCAATTAAATTACTAAGTTGTTATTTTTAATAAGTTATTCCTAATGGGATGAGGCATAAAAAAAAAAACTGCAAATTATTTCTGTTTTATTTATATATATATATATATATATATATATATATATATATATATATTTAAAATTTATTTATTTACATATATAACTATTTAATTTATTATGGAAGATTAATTATACGAAGTTCTTTAGCGTAATTTTGAACATTATTTTTCGAAAAATTAGTGTTCAAAATTATCTTAAAGAACTTCATATAATTAATCTTCCATAGTTAATTAGATTATAATATAATATCGACATTGAACTCCAGGTATACGAGTTTAGATACGAACCCTCAAGTTGAAGCAAATGGCTTCGAAACTTTGTACTTGATGTAGTTATAATTAAAGTTGTAGTATTATTAAAGTTATAAGAAAGAAATAGTGTTCACTATTACTTTACATAATTTCCTATTTATTTATTTTTATTAGGCTTTGGTATAATGATTTAAAAATTATTTGCACTCTATCTTCATAAATGACCAAGATTATGGTCCTATGAAACCGCTAATCGGTCGCCATTTTAAACCGAAACAGCGGTTGGTTAATTATTTCCACTTCTATAATTTTGTTTTTATTGAAAACTAGTTTCAAATATTATACATTTATCTTTAGTTCTAAAAAAAAACACAAAAATTCAAAAATAAGCTATTCAGAATACACTTTGGTATTATTATACATGTTTTAGAACTGAAGATGAATGTGAATCATTTGAAACTAGTTTTCAATAAAAACAAAATTATAGAGATGGCAAATAATTTATAAATCCATAATTAGATTGATCCTTCTATACTATCATGCGGATGTCAACTGAGCGGTTGGTAATCTCGAATTCCGAGGATTATCCTGTGGTGAACTGTGACCAGTGTAGAAAAGTCCCGGACGGTTTATTATTTATTTTTTTTATTAGATATTGGATTCTACAATTATTGAAACATAAATTCTCAAGTTTTAAGGGAGGAGTTAATTTTTTTTTTGTTTGGTTGACTACATATGTTTGTTATTGAAAATAATTAACCAAAATTATTTTTAACACATTTTGTTTTTTAAATTAATATTTTAAGTATTTACCGTTGTTGTTTATGTTTTGTTGCCAACTCGAGGCTATCTGTATAACACTTCGGAATAATACTTATGTGTTATTCCAAATTTGGATTTATTTTTGAATTTGGACTTAAAGTTAAATACAGTAAGCAAGTAAAGTTGACCAATTTTGAGTGTTGTGCTGATGACGTCACCACTCACAAAAATGTAATTATTTTTTATTTAAAAAAAAATATTTTTAACACATTTTGTTTTTTTTCAATTAATATTTTAAGTATTTACCGTTGTTGTTTATGTTTTTTTACCATCTCGAGGCTATCTGTATAACACTTAGGTGTTTGAACGGAAGATATCTGTATCTACGTTTTGAAACTCGTTAAGGGAATTAGCCTTGAAGGTTTTCTCTTGAAGATAGTGAGCCATTGACCGGAACAGATGGTAGTCGGAAGGTGCGGACTGAAAGCAGGGTGAGGAAGAAGCAAAATCTAAAGCTAAATAATGAAAATGTAATAGAAAAAAAATTTCAAGACTCTTTTGGTATCATTTTTAAACGTTCATAACTCCACTTTTATAAATGTTAGAAAGCAAAACTTGGTATCGTTTAACAGAGAAAAGATGCCATTAGAGGTTGAAACAATAATTTTTGGATTTAGACTTTAGGCGAAAGTACAGTAATTGAGTAAAGTTGGCCAATTTTGAGTGTTGTGCTGATGACGTCACCACTCACAATATAATTTTGTAACATATGACTGGACCTTCATTCCCGAGATTGCTATTTTATAATTATATAATCTTCTTTTCAATTGCTATTACTTGCTTTCTAAGTAATTATACGTCTTTAAAATTCCGCGGGTGTGTGGTAGAAGGATCCTCTTTCCAATTTTTATAACAGGCGTTCTTACCTTTCTAATGCTATGGAAAAGGTTAGAGCTAATAGTTAATTTACAACAAAAAAAAATAAGTGTATTTAAAAATAGGATAAACTAATGCAATGGCATACAAAGCGATTACTTAATCTAATATTAATATTTTACATATATTAAATTCTAGAGATATATATGAAAACTAATTAAGTTGTAAAACAGCTGATAACAGATTACAATATATAATCTAGGAATGATGGCAATAGCCTGCTATATCCTAGGAGCAGGCTCGGAAATGATTTTAATAATAGAGAATATTGTTTTATTCGTCATTCAAAATATTTATTAATAATAATTATTAATTGATTAACTTTTTATGCGTTAATTGAGAGGGTCAGAAGCCACCAAGGGGTTCAATTATTTAATAGTAAATATTGAATTATTTTTATTTATAATATTTTTACGCCAAATATATTATTTGGTATTATTTAATAATAATAATAATATTATTTGAATAATAATAATTTATTTACGCAAAAAAAAAAAAATCTAGTATAGTAAAATGCTTATTTATTTTATCTGAGTTTATTATTTTTAGATAAAGAGATACGCATTTTATGCTACTGTTTTTTTTATAGTAAAAATACTTTAAAAAGTTAAGTTACTCAATATTTTTATTTAATTACTTGTACCCCTTGGTTTATGACTTTCGTAATTATTGCTTACTTACTACTTATTTAGCAATTTGGGACATTAAAAACATTTTTAAAAAATAATTATTTATATTTAATTAAATATTAAATTAATTATTTTTTTTTCTTACGGAGTACTTTAAATTAGGGATTGATAAATTATTTGCCATTTCTATAATTTCTTTAAAAAAAAAAAAAAAAAAAAATGGAATTGCTTAATTTTATTAATTTACTTGTAGCATATTTGTAAAATAAAATTTTATAAACATAAAGAGAAGTAAAAAATGGGAGTAGAAATAAAAAATTCTGAAGTTATTTTTCGCTCTCCTGAAAAGTACTCGTATTTATATTCAACGTTATTGAAACCTGGTGGCGAATATAATTCTTTAATTTTTTTTTTTCAAACATAGAGTTAATTGATAGTTGATGTATATAAAATGTTGTTCAAAAGAAATATCGCTCAATATTCAAGCGATATAAAGTAGAGCCATAATATAAGTATGATGGGAACTTGAAAGTTTTAGGTTTTATCAAAAATTTTAAAATTTAAAATGCATTTTCACAAAATTATTAAATTGCTACTTGCACCCCTTGATTTCTCAATCCCTCATATTTACTGTTTTTACATGCGTACTGCATATTTTACAATGGCGAAGAATGCCCTTCAGAAGGCTGATTTATCTCTGAAGTCGAATAAGATCAATATCGTTGGGTCTTGTCCCTATCAAAGGAATGTCGAGTAACGGATAATGCTTGTCTTTCAAGAGATATAGAAATAGATATTCTGGCGAATAGTTGAGATATTGGATATCAGATAATTATTGACAGTTTAAGATAGTAATTATTTTGTAGAAATATAGATAGGATCAAGTGCTGTAATTGGAAACAAATTTTCAACGTTATACATTCAAATATATTTCTACTTAAATGAATCAAGAAATAAAATTTTGTGATTTGTAATCAATGCTATACTTCTAATGAATAATTGAGTATAATAATTTTTATTTTATTTCTGTTTGTACGGGAGGGAATGCCTGTTTCCATTTACCCCAGTTTGTTTTCATTTACCATAGAGACTAGAGACTAGGGGTAAATGGAAACAGTAATTTTCCACGAGGTTGGTAAAGTGAAAAACCATGGCAAATACGCTTACCTAGATGACTCAAGAATACATTAAGAAACCGGTTCTTGTCGAAAATAAAACCGAAAATTGAACATACATAACCTGAGTACATTCAATGAGAAAAATCTTACACAACTTTATCAAAATCAAATTACTTGCTAAATTATTTGAAATATTAATTAATTATCAATTATAATTCATTGCAAACTCTGTTGTTTTTAGACTTGCAAACAGATGGGAATTTTTTTTTTCTTAAAAAATAGGGAATTTTTTTTTTCTTAAAAAATATATAAGATAATTGAAAACACCTAACTGGCATAGTAACGAAAACAGATAGGACAAAAACATACCTAATTTGTCTAAGTAACATTCTGCATATTTTACATGAGTAATAAAAAAAGTTAAAGCACTTACTTTACCTTAGTAGATCTTTTAGGAGAGGAAAACAATATATTACTAAAATTTGGTATGTAAAATTTTATAATAACAACTAGAAACACTGTCGAAACCTTCTCCTTTTTGATAGTAAAAGGCAGGAAACTCCTCAAGTGTTTTCTTTCTGTTGTAAATTCAATATTCACCAAAAATTTAATAATAATAATAATAATAAACTCTTTATTTATTCCGGGACAAGTCCCTTTATAATAACAATTACAGGCAATGATAGGTGGGCCTCAGAGGCTTAGAGTAGATGGAATAGGGACATATGAGTTAACAGGTAATAAAAAAAGATAAAAAGAACAGAAAAAAGAAAAGTAAATAAAATTATAACGTCATAACAAAATAATTGCTAGCATAAGAAATAGGTATTGATGGTCTAATTGTTTACGCCTTATAATTAAAACCACACGAACTTCTAATGTTAATAAGATATATAAAAAATTAGAAATGAAGTAACATATTTACAAATGTTGATTGAAATAAAAGAATATTTGTTTACAATTTTTTTTTGGAACTGGTTGGAAAAGAGGTGATTGAATAAGCGGGATTTGAATGTGGAAAGAGTTCAACAAGAGTAATTTAGTGTTCAACACCACCAAAAAGGCGGTAGTATCCTTTGTTTCTATTTACCCCACCTCACCCTATACATTTTTGTTTTATTTATGTGCACTTTTATTTTATTTTATTTAAATATAGAGAGCTCTATTGGCTCATTGGGTAAAGTATTGGCCCCTAACTAAAAAAATTCAGAATTACTTGATTCGAGGCTTAGAGAGAAGTAACTGCTAGCAGGTGGCACTTCATACTTCTGGTTTAGGTACAGAGAAAAGGATTTTCTTCCATATTTGTGGTATATTTATTTCCAGATTGCGAAAAATCCTAATTTTTTCCACGAAAAAGATCATTTGCGGATTCAGCGCTTTAAAATAAATTACATAGGAATCATCATAAGTTAAAACAATATATCACATTCAAAATTTTGCAGGCTTCCGTAATTTATTTATTCTGCTATCGATACAGCCATCGATTTCTTTTTTCCGTCACGATGATGGCTGAATTGGCGATACGTTGACTGGTTATTTATTTATGCTATTTGAAAGATTTGAGGTTTTGTTTTGGAATCTTTTCACAATATCTTAACCGCAATTTTTGTCCCTTTTTGAGAATTTATAATATTATTTATGCTGTATGCATTTCTGCTTTATGCTTTGCTATGCATGTATGCTTTACACATTACCAAACCTTCATATTATTTGTCTTTTTAATTGATAGATTTCATATATTTCACTATTCCCTGTGTAAATATCGCATTATTTTTATTTTCAATTAATTTTTAATTTTTACATTGTTATTTCATTTATTTTATTTTATTTTATTTTTTCATTTGTCTTTTGTATTATGTAATTTAGTGTTATCTTTTTCTTTTTATTCTTAATACTTTTTTACCTTACTTCTTGTATTTTCTGTTTTTTATCATTTTTACTGTTACTGGTACTGCCTCTTTCTCTTTTTTCATTGTTGTTATTTTTTTTTCCTTTTTAGCCCTGAAGATGGCCTAAAACTCAGGCCGAAACGTAGGCACAATTATATAAGTTCACATTATAGTAGTCTATTTCTTTGGCAGCACCCCCCGACCAACTTCTCCCTTTAAATTGTAATATTATTGGTTTTTATAAAATTTGGTTTTTATGGCCACTACCTCTCGTGTTGTAGTTAATTTATTTATTCTGCTTTAACAGCTATGGATTTCTTTTTACTTCCTTGTTCGCAGTAAAGGAAGTATTTTAATCGCGAAAATTTTCGGTTTTCAGATTTCAACGGAAATATCGATTTGGGCCATCCCCGAATCCATTTTAAGTAGTTTCATCGTGACGTCTGTATCTCGCATAACTCAAAAACGGTTAGCCGTAGAAAGGTAAAAAAATGTATTTAGGATTTGCTGTAAAATCTAGTTGTGAACCTCCATTTTTGTCACTACATGATCACCGGGTGTGGTACTTTACTTGAAGGTCGTAATTGATTTCCATCAAAAATTATATTAAAATGCTATGCAAAACTTCTCAAATTTAGTATTTATGACTTATATATTGATTTAAATAATACAATAAATTTTGGTTAACATTGGCAGACCGGAAGTGGTACTTTACTTGAAGGTCATATTAGACTTTCATAAAAAATTATATTAAAATATAATGTAAAACATCTAAAATTTGATAAATTAGACTTTTATATCAATATAAATAATATAATAGATTTTGGTTGATATTGAAGAGCCGAAAGAGGTACTTTACGTCAAGGTCATGATAAACTTACATAAAAAATTATACTAACATTTAATAAAGAGTTCATATGGTTCGGTGATAAAGGTTACAAACGTGATTTTTTTTCCACTCCAATAAAACAATTCTATTCCTTGTTTTAAATGTTAAAATTGAGTGTAAAATACTTGTTTTCCTCCCCGTTTGTGTTATCAACAAGTCTGCAGCAGGAGAATAAGTTATAAGTTAAGCGAGTTCTTCCGCTTAAAATGTTGAAACCGTCGATTTCCAATGCTTTATCTAGTGGCATTGACAGTTCTAATGTACTCAAGGAACACGAAGAAATATCTTGGGAACTTGTTACCAACTGAAACAAAACGACATTTAATAACGGAATAACATCTCAAGAAACAAGAGGTTGTATGTGTGTACGTGTGCGTGTGTGTCAATAGATGGACTAGTAAACAAATTCAGAGTCACTTTTTGAGCCACCGATTTATAGTTTAATGGGCGTACAAGGAAGTCATAGGGTGTCCACATCAGATATTTTCTCTCATGGTGATGCCTGAATTGACGAAACGTTGACTGGTTAGTTATTTACTGCTATTTTTGGCATTGTTGTCCCTTTTTGCAGAATTTGCTATATGTATTGAATATATGCATATTTTTTTAATATCATCGTTTTATTTTTATATAAAATTGAGTTATTACATGAGTTTTTGGCAGAGGATGGGAGGCTGTAACGAAATGTGAATATAGAGTGGGAATACTGGTACTGGTATACCTGAGCGGGGGGAGCTTGGCATTCCATGGTTGGACCAAGGCCAGGCCCTGCACTCGCATAGCAGCTGGTTCCGCGCCACAGCTGTTAGCATCTGCCCTTCTTCCGAGCCGAGGCTCTTCTACCTCGCTGGACCTCTACTCTTCCACTAATAGCTTTCCAACATTCGGTAATGCGCGTTCTAAAAGCGAAAGTTATATATGAACTTTGTAGACAGGTCATCGTGGCCTTAGACTTATCAATGGGGCTTCTGACTTCTTCGCACCCCTCTACTTCATCCTTCCTTGGATTATTTCTGCATTTCCTCTATCTTCTTGGTCTTTCTTTTCCCACTGAAGTGCACATCCAATATTTTCCTCTTTATCATTCTACCCTCTGATTACACAGGCCAACAAAAAAAAATTTTTTTTTAATACATTTTTAACTTTAATAGTTGATCTTTATAGATTTTTATGTGCTGAATCAAAATCTGGCCTTAGTTTTTTTGTATCACCCATAATGTTCCAGCAATATGCTTTGTATTATATAGTATAAACCCCTAGCATTAATGAATTCATTAATGAATTCATCCTACGGGGGAATTAATGAAACACTATGTTACATCATAAGCATATATTTACAGGATCTACGAGGTTTTTGCGTAGAATGTTCTTCTCACCAGGTTTTAAAGAATTCCTCACAGGCCAGTTCTTTCTGTACCAATGTTGATCCCTAGCCCTACTGTCCCATTCACACAAGAAACATAGAAATTTGGTAAAACCACCTTGCTGACCAAGGAGCATGCATGCTATTTTTAAATCACCACATATCATCCAACCCTGAGCAGAATAGTCTATTCGATTTAACACTGTTTCTAGGTTTTCACAGTTTTCTTTATAATCACAATTCTTAAGTTGTGGGTGATACAGCTTTTTTAATATCATATTTGGATTCAGCACCCTAAAAACTATAGGAATAAGGTATTTTCACTACAAAAGTTTTTTCATCGTTGGCCTGTGTTATATGTCCTAACCCTCCCAGCCTACTTAACAATAATGTAAAGTGCAAGAATTAGAGGACACTTAATATTTTAATATTTTTTTCAAAAGAAAGATACTTTTTTGTAAAAGTGCGTAAAATTTTTTTTATTTCTGAGACGCCATAGTTGCAATAGTCTATGTATCTATTTCAAAATAAAATTTATTAATATCTAAAAATAAAGCCAAATTTAATAATAATAATTATTTAATCTAATAATTTTTTTATATATTCTGGGACATATCCCTTTAGAATAACATTAGAGGCAATATTGTTGAGCTTTAGAGCAAAATGAAAAAGAACAGGAGAATCAACAAATAATAAAAAGAGAAATATATAAAAAAAGAATAAAAAAAAAAAGATAAAAACTTTTAAGTCTTTAAACAATAATAATTTTTAAACATTAATAAATTCTCGTTAAAACGCTGCAGATTATTACACAATGGTTAATTATTTCCAATGGCATAGTTTCTTCTTAAAACTCCCAGTTCGGCCATCTCTCTCTCATGGCCATCATCTTGGGACAAGCTTGAAATTTCTTTTCCTTTAGTGCCTACTGCTTAATTTCTTTGCTGAATTTGGTAGATATCTTTTATAGAGTATTCCACACATCTTCCTTTCCCGAAACCCTCCAAATCCTCATTTGAAATATGATCTAATTATCTTAACTGTAAATTAAAGCAATACGGAAAGTACTGTTAATAGACAGACTAGATATTTTTGAAATATTACTATTTGGAAATAATTAACTATTGTGTAATAATCTGCAGCGTTTTAACGAGAATTTATTAATGTTTAAAAATTATTATTGTTTAAAGACTTAAAAGTTACACCATTATGATCTTGAATAGTTTTATCTTTTTTTTTTTTAAATTATTTTATTTATATATTTCTCTGTTTATTATTTGTTGATTCTCTTGTTCTTGTTTATTTTACTCTTGAAGATCTAAAGCTCGACAATATTGCCTGTAATGTTATTCTAAAGGGACATGTGGCAGAATATATAAAAAAATTATTATTATTATTAAATTTGTCTTTATTTTTAGATATTAATAAATTTTATTTTGATGTATAGAATACTGCAACTATGACGTCTCAGAAATAAAAAAAATTTTACGACCTTTTGTAAAAAAGTATCTTTCTTTTGAAGAAATATTAAAATATTAAGTGCCCTCTAATCCTTGCACTTTACTTATCCTAGCTCCCTTCTCCCCATGAATGGATAACCTGTCCCGAATTACGACACAGGAAATTTGGTCACCGTGGAAATAGTCCACTTATAAATATCTAACCAAAATATTTTGGATTGCTTCATTAACACCATGAAATACGAGAACTGGACTTTGTATTTGAAATATGTACCCAAATACTTAAGAATAATGAACTATGACGTCATCTGAAGAGTTCGCTACAATCGTTCTGCGCCGCTTATTATTTTTCCTTTTCTTTGAAGACAAAAATTAATCTATAATTAATTGAATCGATGAGAATTAAAAGAGTACTTGTCTAAAATCAGTTTTTCGAGTTAACCGCAATGAGAGATTTGGTTATGCACTGATTCACTATCAATCTCTTATTTCAGTGATTACGAGTGTAGCTACCGTTCTGTTCTTGTGCTCAATGGCTAGTTCTACATGTATAAAACTATAAAACATGTTTTTTTCCAAAATGCCCTATATTGTACATGCTCATTCTCATTTATTCAATTATGCTACAAATATTTACATAGAAGCTAATTTCGCGGATTTGAATTAATGTTATTAACATTATTAGATTAGAGATTGATAAATTATTTGCCACTTCTATAAATTTGTTTTTGTTGAAAACTAGTTTCAAATGTTATACATTCATCTTCAGTTCTAAAAACTTCAAAAATCAGCAATTTAAATTACAGTTTAGTATTATTACACATATTAATTTAAATGCCGTCAAAATACGTATAATTATACGTAATAAATTAAATGTAAAATAAATTATTATTATAAAACATTTATGAATTATTAATTTAATTAAGACAAGAGATCAAATACATGTTGGTACTCACCAAGGTTTAAATGGATTACATCGAACAGAATAGGTTACATTGGTTGGTTGTTACAACCAATGTAACGTTATAACCTCAATTTGGTTATAACCAAACACTATTGGGGCACTCATTGCCTCATTTTTTTATAAATTTGATGGAGAAGTTGATTTCTAAGAGATGTGAAAAAAGAGATGTATATGGAATCTTTTTTTTTTTTCACCAGGGCGAAATCATTTATCATAAAAAATTTCCAACTGGCCATATCATTTTCTTTATTTGCAAATATTGAATTAATTGCTTTATATTAAATATGAATAGATTTATTTTAATAAATGGCATACATGTAAGTAACAATATATTAAAATTTGATGTAAGTATAAAATTTAAAATCCGTATTTTTAAGGTTATTAACTCCCTAAAATACGAAATAACCTAATAACCTTAATAAACATTTTTTTCTCATTCTCAAAATAACAACAACAAATACTAACCTAAAGTAAACCTAATATAATTTGTGTATTGAAGTTGCATTCACGGTTATGAAGTTGTCATAAAAACCATTACGGATTCCCTACGTACGTACGGATGATTTTTGTTTTATAGATGTTTCTCCAGTGAATGTATGCTAAAGTGACGAACCGAATTTGTTAGTTTGTTGTTATATAATATTTTGCTTATTTTAAATTTTTTTTTTTTTTTTTGGCTACTATAAATTAATTTGTATAAAGACTTGTTATGTTATCTTTAAATCTTGGATAGTACTTATTAAGGAATGTCATATGCACTAGGAATTAATAATAATGTATGCAAAAATTTAAAATGACTTGCATTCGATTAAAACTTTAGTTTAATATGGCAATTATCACACATGTTTATTTTTATCCTGGAGACCTTTAGACAAAAATGTTTTTTCTTCAGCTATTATTTAATTAGAAATTAATACTGTATATTATTATTATTATTATTAATGTATTTATTGAGGAAGACGTTGCAGAGGTTGGAGAAGAAGCGTGTAGCGTAGGCTGCTACTTCACCTCCTTCCCACTTCCACGAAGGTGACTGACCCCAAACTCATCTGGGAAACAAAGAGGATAATCTTTCCTAAGGATGAGTTCCCATTTTTAAAAGAAAGTATCCTTCAGGACTTCTTTGTAGGGATTTGGAAATCTTTGTGACGTTCCACTTTTAAAAGCCAATTAGCACATTAACGTAACGAATTTTATTACGAAAGTAAATAATCCCGCAGGGAAATATGTTGTATCTTACTTGTTTTCATGATGAAATAAATAATCAGGATGCAGTCAACAAAGCGTATTTTATATTATACAAGCCGACGTTTCGGCTCAATCATGTGAACTATCATCAGGGCTGAAATTAAATCATAGATACAAGAAACATAAAATTTGTCCAGTAAAAAAATAAATGAAAGTGGAATACAGATAACTTGGTAATAATGATGTAAATAAGAATTTAATATAGGTAATAATAATGCACTAATAATATAAAATACAAAAATTGTATTTTGTCAATTGACATCCGCATGATGGTATACAAGCATCAATCTTATTAAGGATTGGTAAATTATGTGCCACTTCTATAATTTTGTTTTTATTGAAAACTATTTTCGAATGTTATATATTAATCTTCAGTTCTAAAAACAAAAAATTCAATAATAAACAATTCAAAATATAGTTTGGTATTATTATTATATTAAATTAAATTAATATAAAACAGTATTATAAAACATTTATGAATTATGAATTTAATTAAGACACGAAATCAAATACATACTCACCAAGATTTAAATGGATTATATCAAACAGAAAAGTTTGTACTGGTTTCTTCTCGCATTGACCTTACAATGAACGAAAGGTAGATAGGATGTTTATAGGTAAACGGTTTAAGGGTCAGGGTTTTTCCAGTAATGCCGTTGAGTAATTGGTTTTTCTGTCAAAAAAAAAAAAAGACAAGAAATCAAATACATACATTTGTCTTAATTAAATTCATAATTCATAAATGTTTACAATACATATTATAATATTATACAGTTATAATACAAAATTATATTACATCTAATTTAATATGCATAATAATACCAAACTATATTTTGAATTGCTTATTTTTGAATGTTTGTGTGTTTTTAGAACTGAAGATGAATGTATAACATTCGAAACTAGTTTTCAATAAAAAAAAAATTTTAGAAGTGGCAAATAATTTATCAATCCCTAATTAGATTGATCCTTCTATACCATCGTGCGGATGTCAACTGAGTTATCTGTATTTGAACTTTATTATTTTATATTTTATTTTTGACTGTAAATATCTTATATCTTGTTATCTTTGATTTAATTTCAGTCCTGATGATGGTTCACATGATTGAGCCGAAACGTCGGCTTGCACAATAAAAAATATACTTTGCTGATTGCATCCTGATTATTTATTTCATCATAATAAGATCACGGTCGAGCAAGCAACATTAATAATTCAATCTTACTTATTTTCCTTTGAAATATTTGAATTTCAACAAATAAATGAATTTTTATTTTGAGATCCAGAAGAAAAATTTTTTTTTTAAATTATTAAAGTTCAGGAAAAAACTGAACCAAAAATATAATATTCAAACAATTTGTATTAAAAAAAAAATATCCGTCCATAATAAAATCTATTGAATAGACGTTGAATTTATTAAGATTACATGTTTGCATATTCAATACACAGATCATTATTTAAAATTAGTTCACATTGCTTTTTAATTATTATTATATTAACAGGAGCGGAGTAGCTCAGTGGTAAGGCACTAACTTACCATGCTCCCGGGCCCGGGTTCGAGACCGGCTGTGGGATAATTATTTATTCTGTTATCAGCCTTGGATCGACCCTGCGGGATCGGTAGACCCTCCTGGGGACCACCCAGCCTCTATAAAATGGGTACCCCTAATTGGAGGAAAAACCTGGCGGTTGAGCGTGATCTCGGCCAATCTCTTCCTTGTACAACCGTTGGCTTAGAAACAGTACGGTCCTTAACAAGTACTGAACCCAAGACTCTTCATGGGTTGCAGTGGTACAGGTTTAAAAAATTAACATCATAAATTAAAACAGTAAACAATATAACAAGAATAAATAATAAAGTAGGTTTGGGCAAGGCAGTGCTCGTTTAGTTCTTGGGCCCCTCTATATCATTGATAAACCTCTCAGGATGGTCACATTAAACTTCAGAAATCCTCTACAACTATCCTTGCGATTATCTTTGCCTTGTTATTTCATGTAGCTAATATGACATGATGAACATAATATTCGGATCATTTTACTTCTCTCCGGAAGCTAAAGAGCCATCACACAAGTAGTTTCAATGACATACATCGAAAAGATGTTTTCATTTAACGATTTATTCCTGGGCAATGTGTGCACCTTGTAGATTTATGCGATTGCGAGTTTCTTGTCGTTGCGATTATAAATCGCTAGTGGAGGCCACGCCTTAAACATTTATTATAACACTAAAATATTCAAATTTACAATTTTAGACGTATTTTCCCCGAAAAAACGCGGTGAGCGGCGGGACTGCGTTTTCTATCCGTTTCATAACCCCTAGAGCACGATTATGGAAGTTTTGTAGATTTCTGATATGTAAATATATATATATATATATATATTTTCCAATACATTTGGGCACCTCCAGCGGTCCAAATGAGGTTAAATTCGGTATATAGGATTTTCTTCCAGGCAGAACGACACCATTAAAGAATGGTTAAATTTCAGTATGTTTGCCTCAAATTTCGGCGTTTTCCGCATCTCTACACCTCCATCAAATTAGTTTATAGGGTTCAAAATTTGTACTTGGGTTGAGTATGTTGGAGTCAGAGCCTGTTGCATTTGAAAGGAAATTAAATTACCTATAAAACAAAAAAAGTTGCTTTGAAATCGGACCAATATTAGCAAAGATATGGCTATTTCAACTCCAGCGGCCCCCGTTGGGTCAAATGAGCTGAAATTCTGTATGAAGGGTTTTCTGTATCAAAGGTCAGCGGAGAGGCAGAACAATATAATAAAAGCGGTATGTTAGGAAACTTTGCGGGTCTCAACTTTTTTCTCACTCCCCCGTTTTTTTTCTTTTTATATTTTGTATTTTAGTGAAAATACGAATTTAGTGACGGAGTTCTGCTGCACACGATTTTTTTTTTTATGTATCTACTTTTCAGGAATATGCCTTTACTTATCATACTTATTACATTGCACTTACTACCTCGGTATGTTGAAGTACAAACTTTAATCGTGTAAATATAGCTTTGCTCATGTAACACATATTTTACTTTAATCGTGTATTTTTTCTCAAATAGCACTTCATAATCATGAAATATGATTTATAAATAAACCAGCCATTGGACTATCTATGCATTTACTAGGCCCTGGTTGAGTTCTCTGTGTTCTCTAGAGATAGTGTGGTCAGCATTGTGTTTTGAACACACGGCTAATCTCGTGGACTCGGAAAGCTTCTCTCTAACTACGGTTCTCATCATGAGCGAACCCTCTAATTTCCTATCCTGAGAAAATTTAGTGTGCTAAAGCAAAAATGGACAAAGCTACTTAACTAGAAAAAAAAAAGTGCCTAATATATTATAAATCTTTACTATTATATAAATATTAGATCGTTACTATAAAGTGGGTACCCTTAATTGGGGGGGAAAACCTGGCGGTTGAGCGTGATCTTGGCCGAATCACCTCCTTGCACAACCGTTGGCCTAGAAACAGTATGGTCCTTACCAAGTACTGAACCCAAGACCCTTATCGGGTTGTAGTGGTGGTTCAGGTTACTATTATATAATTTTGAAGAGTTCGTTTGTATGAACGAGCTAATTTCAGGAAATTAAAGTCCGATTTTAAAAATTCTTTTTGCGTCAAAAAGGGCATTAAGCATCATAACTTTATTACACGTTGGACCAAATTGACTATACAATTTTTTTTTTAATTTTGGTGTGGATATAGTTGATCGTAAATATAATTTAAGGAGAAGTTGATGTACTATAACTATCTAACTAGTTTTACATACATATTTTTATGTTACTAAATTTTAATACTTTAATGGTTGTTATCCTGTTTTATTTTATTTTTATTTTCCCTTACTATATATGAAATATATAGTAAGGGGAATTATTGCGATCGTGAAAATTTTCGAATTTCCACGAAAATACACGTTTTAAGGTCCCCTAAGTCCAAATAACCAAGTCCCGCAAAATGGTCTGTGTGTATGTAACAGCCTAGCTCAAAAACGAAAGGTTGTACGGTACTGAAATTACGTTATTAAATAATTTCTAATTTATAGGGAAGTTAATATGTTATAATAAATTAATTTGTGAATGACACTTTCCCTTTGATCTATAAATTTATATTTTTTTTATAACATGGTTACGACGTTTCGAAGTCCTTCGTCATCAGGATGTATGCTTTCTTTAAATTACATGATTCTCTCCCCATGTCCCGACATCTATATAATTTTATTTTATCAACCCTAGCTGATTTCATTATTAAAAAAATTAATTTGAGACGGTTTTTTTTAAATAATGACACCAGCTAGGATTGATGAAGTAAAATTATATAGATGTCGGGACATGGGGAGAGAATCATGTAATTTAAAGAAAGAATGTATCCTGATGACGAAGGACTTCGAAACGTCGTAACCTTGTTATAAATTTTTGAAATATTTTTTTTTTAAATATATAGATTTAGGTTTTATTTTAAACTTATAGATCAAAGGGAAAGTGCCATTCACAAATTAATTTATTATGAAATTACATATTTAAGATAGGCACGTGCATTTGATGTTACAGCAACTTTTTCGTCAAAATCGACTAACCGGAAGTGCCACTTTATTTAATCGATTTAACACTTTTTTTTTTCAATTTTCTCGAAAACGGCTCTAACGATTTTGATGAAACTTGCCTAAATTATTCTACATAAAGATCTTAAACTTTTCATGTATTTAGTACATCACCGAGGAAATGCAGGGAAAAAAGTTATGATGAAAATAATATTTTATTTGCGAATAACTTAAAAAGTATGCATTTTATGATAAATTATGTATAGAGTAGTATGGAAGGTGATTAAATTATCTAAAACAAAATCGGACCAGTATTAGCAAAGATACAGCACATCGGACTAACTGGAATTAGCAATTATCTCATGGATTTTAAAATTTACAATTTTCTCATAAACGGCTCCAACGATTTTGATAAATTTTGCCCTTAAAGCCCTTTAACTTTTCATGTTTGTAGTATATCAACGAGAAAATACAGGTATATCAACCTCCTCCCGCCAATCCGCCAATCTGTTATCAACAATACGCTCTGTAATAATGCAATGTAAGAATACAACATCACAAATTACCTTAATAATTTCTACTTTTATATTATTTAATGGAAACAAAATGTTTCTATGGCTACTAAACTGAAACTTTTAAAATATATTTTCAACTTGACAAACTTAAAATATATAGGTAGTGTACAGAATTGTTGTACTAAAATTGTTTAAAAATCTATTTTATTGTACTTAAGTGGGAGAAGATGTGAAGAAGTGAATGCTGCTGAGTTTATTTCAAGTATTGTTTACGTGAACTCTTTAAAATAATATTAAAAAGATGATTATTATAGGATAGTAAGGGAAATAAATTGTGTTATGCGCGAACCGCACTACATTTTTTTTTTACTTAAGCCCGTGACGAAGGCCTACAACTTAGGCCGAAACGTTGGCACAAAATTAAAAAATAAATTCCGCTTAGTAATGTGCTTTTCTTCATTGGCCGCAGCCAACTTCTTCTTAAATTAAACTTTTTAATAAGTGCGGAATTATTGTGTGAAAACGTTATCGGGATTATAATACTTTCTTTATTGCGTACGATGAAGTAAAAAGGTTGTAAAAGATGATTTCTTACACATCCCTCCTCCCCCTCCCCCAGTGAATTTGGTTGTGTCTCGTAAAGGCTTTGTAATTGTATTTTATGTTTTATTATTTTACTATATAAATCTTATATGTTTAACCATTGTTAAACTGTATTTTTAAATATTTAATTATTTTTTAAAGAAGTTAGGTTTTTTATTCGGGTTGATTTGAAGGGATATCTTGTTACGAGATATATTTTCTGGTATATCCTGTACTGTGATATATTTTTAAAGATTTCAGGAATTCATGATTAGGTTACCGAATCTCAGGAAAAAAAAAGTATTCGTTATCTGCTCTTAGATAAAATGCCTCGTTAAAATTATCCTTGAATTGTGAACTTGACACCCCAAGTTTCTTCAACAATAGCTTCTGTTCTTCCTCAATTTACAAGATTACAAGATTATACTCTCATTATAAAACTTTTCTAAAGTTAGTATCAAATTATAATTTCTTCCTAGTAAACTACCAAAAAAGGAGGAAGAAAGTGTTTTTTTGGCATGTTTATAAGTAAGTATATATATATATATATATATATATATATATATATATATATATATATATATATATATATATATATAAAATAAAAAAAAAATAAATATATATAAAATTCAATAAATATACTTAGTTGTTGTTAAATAAAAGTAATACCGAATTCAAAATCTATTTTAGTTCTACTATTGTCTGTTTGAACCAATCAGACGTGGATCGACTCTGGGATCGGTAGCCCCTTATGGGGCACACTCAGCTTTTATATAGTGCTTTACCTCTATTGAAGGGGGGGGAGATAAACCTGGCGGTATAGTATCAATGTTGATTATATCAACAAAATCGATTTACCGTAAGTTCCACTTTATAAAAAAAAAAATGCCCTGACGATTTTGATCAAACTCGTTATATCAATATACAATTAAATGATTTTTAATTTCAGCCATACCTCATTAAAATAGTCTGACTGAGATTAATCCCCGAACTTTAAAAATGGCTTCCTCTAAAGTTCTTTTAATTTTGTTTATATTAAATTATTTAATCGTCTTTCATTGTTAGCAATAATAAAAAATGAATAAATATAAACTGTGATAGAACATGATTATTTACTAAAGGTAAAATATTTTCTTAGGCTGCAAAAGAATTTCCACAAATAATATTAGTAATATAGATGTATAATAAACCCTTCGAAAGCTACATACAAAGCCCGTAGGTTGTAATGGAGAGCAATGTTGCCAGATTGTTTTGTTTTTTTCCCTAGATTTAAGGTTTTATTCAACCTTTGGGGTATTTTTTTTTACTTTTCTAATAATTTATTATTATTTTATACTAGGGAATAATTTTGGTTACACTAATAGAAAAATAAGAATTAAACATTTAAGGTTAAAGTTGGTGAATTTAGGGCAAAATTTTGAGTTTTAGGGGGTAAATACAGGGCTGGTAACACTGATGGAGAGTGGCAAATAAGTGATTATTGTAGTTAATAATTTCTATGGAAACTAAACGGAATTTCCATGAAAACTAAATAAAAAAATTGACACTTTATTTTTAACCTGACAAACCGAATATGTACAGGGTGTCCTGGGAAATGTCCCAAGAGGAAATGCCAGTAATTGAAATAGGGATAGTCCATCAAAAATATAGTTCAGTGCCGCCAACCACAATTTTTCAACTTTCCATCGCTATACACATTGTTGTAAAGCTATTCCAATTTCGAAAGGATATTGAGGCCGGGAATATAAAAATCGTTAGATATCTAAAACAATAGGAGTACCTAGTATTTTTTTTTGTCCTGGTTTTGTTATCTCATACCTTATTTCTCCTCCCCCCCCCTTCAAAAAAAAAAATTATCAGAAGTGTTTTTCCATTAATTTCACTATTTATTTGTTTTTACTTCCTTGTAAAACACTTGAACAATTTGTTTTACTTCATTATGCGTGTTTCCAACTCCGCTAATTTACGAATTAACCCATAACTCTAAAAGAATCATTTATTAATTATGTAAGATTTTGTATAATATAAATATAATACATTTTTGGTACCCTTTTAAATAGCAACAAATACATTGGATCATTATTACTTAAAGAAGTATATATTTAAGAAGTCTGAATAATATTATTTTATTTTATATAAATGTTTCTAATTATAAAATTTCTAATTTTTTTAAGTTTATTTAGTTAGTTAAACTATAGTTAAATTTAGTTTAACTAAGTTTATGCTAGTCAGTACAATTTATTTTATATTCAGGTATCTCTCATATTTTCTTCTTATATTGTGCTCATTGGCTATTTTTTTTTTACTTCTTTGTACGAAGTAAAGGAAGTATTGTAATCGCGAAAATTTTCGGTTTTCAGATTTCGACGGAAATATCCATTTTGACCATCCCTGAATCCATTTTGACTAGTTTCGTCGTGACGTCGTACGTTCGTACGTACGTCTCTCGCATAAATCAAAAACGGTTAGCCATATAAAGTTGAAATTTTGTATTTAGGATTATTGTAAAATGTAGTTGTGAACCTCCATTTTTGGTCTCTACATGATCACCGGAAGTGGTACTTTATTTGAAGGTCATAATTGATTTCCATTTAAAATTATGTTAAAATATAATGCAAAACTTTTCAAATTTGGTAAATACGACTTTTATGTCCATACAAATAACATTCTAGATTTGGGTTAAAATTGACTAACCGGAAGTGGTACTTTACCTAGAGATGTTTATATTTTATATTTTTTGTGTCTTTTTTTCCTTTCTGGTAACCATATACACTGCAATCTTCGGAAACTAGTAACCAAATTCAGGATCACTTTTTGAGCCACCGATTTATAGCATTATGCATAGAAGGAAGTCATTTGATGTCGACATCAGATGTATTTTTAATATGAAAAATTCGAAAATTTGACTAAATCATATTTATTAGGATTTTTTTTTTTTTTTTTTTTTTTTTTTTTTTTTTTTTTTTGCGTAGCTCTACAGCCCGGAGCAATAGTCCTCCAGAATTCCCTATCCTTAGCCTTTTCCTTCCAGTTTTTTAATTTCAACCGTTTGAGGCCATCCTCCACGTCATCCATCCATCCTCTCCTCTTCTTCTGGTCCCATAAATTCTGATTAGGAGCATTTTTTTTTGGCATTCTAAGAACCTGCCCTACCATTCGATTCGGCGATATTTTATAAAGCTCACAATTAAGGTATTGTTGTATAAGTTGTATCCTCCATTCTTGAATTACTTCATCGAAGAAGGGGCCAAATATTTTCCTCTCGAAGACTCTTAATGTATTTGCGATGGTGATGGTGAACGTCCACGTTTCAGCAGCATATGTAAGAATAGGTGAATAGGAGTTTATAGGTGTATTTTTACGTATAAACTTTCTTTTGTTTTCCTAGACAGTAATGATGATTTAAAAAACTATTATTAGTTATAGTATTATAACTACAAAAATTTTAGTTTCAAATTTTTTAAGGCACATTATTGGAAGCTTGGAAATTTCAAGCAAATTTTCACTTTCGATGCAATCCACCCAGAGAGATCATGTGTTTTAACCGATTTATTAGAAGCTGCTGAGTATTAGGTTTTCTCCTACCTCATGGGCCACAGCGGATCTGTGGCTCCCTACCTGGGCTACTCACCTGGGCTCCCCATGGCCTGGGGTCCGCCTGTCGACTGGTCCCCCTCCGATATAATGATCCGGATTAGAGGGAGCGGCGTCTCTGGTCGTCGGCCAGAACGGGTTCTTCATCCGGTCGTCGGCTAGCCTTCGTCACTGGACCGCGGCGCAACACAATACATCTTTTACTAGTTTTAATTTAGCCCATGTCTATTATAAGTGATATATCGCATATTATATACAATTACGCCGTAACTAAATAAACATGCAAAGTTATAGTAGAGGTATTTTCGAAATCGGACGACCTTTTTATTAATTATGGATTTTTAATTTTAACCGACTTCATAAAAGTAAGAGATTACATCATCCGGGGACGGAACCTGTTAATATTTAATTTAATATCCTTCATTTTGTTATTTTACGAGTATGAAAAAAATACAATCTGTTATGAGGCAGTCACTTACACAATTATTTTACTTATTTACTAACATACATCATCAATACAATAAAAACATAGTGACCAGATGTTTTACAATGCTGTGTGGGACAGGCCAACAAAAAAAAAAATCGTGAGCAGCATAACTCCGCCACTAAAGTCTTATTTTCACTAAAATAAAAATATTATAAAAACTAAAAAAAAAAGTTGAGACAGTTCCCTAACATACCGAAATTTACCCATACTTTTATTATATTGTTCTGCCTCTCCGCTGACCTACGATACAGAAAACTCTTCATACCGAATTTCAGCTCATTTGACCCAACGGGGGGCCGCTGGTGATGCTCAAATGTAGCGGGGAGAGAATATATATATATATATATATATATATATATATATATATATATATATATATATATATCAAATATCTCCACTACTTCCATATTTGTACTCTAGGGGTTATGAAACGGATAGAAAACGCAGTCCCGCCGCTTACCACCGATCTTCGACCCACTGCAAGAATCTATTTTTTTCTCGGAAAATACGACTAAAAAAATTAATTACTTTTTATTATCAATTATATATTGTCTTTGTATATTCTGTTCAATGTAGGAAAAGTTGTGGAACGGTTTTTGGATGTGAGGCAAAATTTGGAAAGACCAAAATGTGGGACAGTCTCACCTCCGGTTTCAAGTCGTTAAACATAGCGATACATTTTCACTGCTAGATCTTCCTCACCTCAACTTCTTGACAATACAGGCTCTGCAATAAGCGCCTCTAAAAGAAGAAGTTTTCTTGAAGAAGATAAAACCAGGGACTACTTTCACTTTTCATAAGTTATAATACCACTAAATTGAGTGTAATATCTCGAAGGTTTTGTTCTTTGTTGTTTGAGACTGAAGGAGTTTATTGTCTTTTAAAATAATTTATCTTAACATTCGGATCTTTTCTTAGCATAACCAAGAAAATGTATAAATTTACATCGATGATAAGGAGTTTCACATTGCTTTAATGTATATAATGGAGATCTTGGAATATTTTTTTAATGTTTACACGTTTAATTATAAATCATGGTAAAACTAGTTTGAAGAAATAGTTTAGGGATCCGATAACAAGCCTAGTTATAGAGCTATTGTTAAAAAATAGCTGAATACGAAAAATTAATTATCTTGCGGACCAGAAATCATGAAAATCTGAAAACTTATCACAAAGTTAACACCCCATCTTACGGTATTGAATTTATTACCATTCATAAACGGACATATGTATATTTATAGCATTATATTAAAAGTTTTTATATTATTATTGTTATCAGAATAAATTGTACGTATGAGTATTATTAAATGCTTAATTATTAATTTATTATTATAATTATTATTATTTATTATTAAACGGTTTATTGAAGAGACTAGTATAATTTCATTCATAGACGATGACATAGTAGTCTCATGGCCGTTCTCCTGCGTCCGAAAGAAAAAAAACAAATTGTCGAAGGGAGTCTTGTGTTTGTTCAACCTTCACCACTACCACTGCTTTGTTTCCTCAATGAAAACTGATTCATTAATAATTATTTTTTTGTTTTTTATGAATTAAATAAAGTTTTCTGTTTACTCGATATGTTTCGGGAGATTTATTACTGTATTATTATATGCATATTTTTTTTATATTCTAAGGACTTTCTTATATAATTGTATTCGAAACGCGTTAGATGTTTTTAAATGTATTTTTAAGTAACTAAAAAAATATTTAAACAATTTTAAGAATGACCAAGAATAATATTCACAGCGGCAGAACAAATAATTATTTATGACAATTCTACATATTTTTTTGAACCGATTTTTTTATTCGCAAATATTTCCTTTGTGACTAATCTAAGCAAGTTTTACTACTTTATATATATATATATATATATATATATATATATATATATATATATATATATATATATATATATATATATATATTGATTACGCTGTGGAAAGTAAACATTAAAATTGAGACACCGCTAATTAGAGATAACCTATTGATTATAGTCGGGATTTCATTTAGGTACAAGTTCCTTTAGATTAATTCTTAATTTAACTTTTAACGGCCTTTTAAAACATTATTTTTTTTTATTAATCAGCTGTTGGAATATAACCTTCTCAGCTGTTGGAATTGAACATATACAGCGATATAATATGGGCGATTATAAATTTAGTATATCCTTATAGGCGATGTAGAAATTAGTAATGGACGGGAGATGCTTTGAACAATAGCCCGACCTGCCACTGATGAGAGCCTTTAAGAGCCTGGGTCTGACGCAGAACATTCCCAAGGCCTAGCTATATTCGACTAGTGTGAAGAGTCTCAACCTAACATATTGTTCTTCCATTATAACTTGAGTAATAATTAATGTACGATTCGAAAATTCCTTTTTTTTTTAAATTGAGACTTTAAACAGATAAGAAATAAATTAAGACTTTTTGTAGCCAGAGGTTCGATGCCGATAACACCAACAGCTCCTACCTAGAAACTTCCTTTCACTGAATTCCAACAATAACTCCAATCCTCACGATTGGACCTGGCGCATATTCTCATCTACGTTTCGGTCGATTCCTAGGACGCTAATCCTAGCGATGGTTATCCTGTTCGTGATTCGTTCTTTATTACCCCAATCATGTTTATCGGGTGCAGTTCACACCAATTCGAAGTTACTTTCGACATCTGTATACTTTTTCTATAACTCCCGTACCACTTAAGTGCCTCTCGTCAAAACAAAATTGTATATACTTCAGTAACAATCAAAAAGTATTAATTTTTTTCCTTTTTTAGTACATTAAAAAAAAAATATAATAAACGAAAAATAAAATTCATTCATAATAAAATATAAATAAAAGCTACATTATAAATAACATTTATTAGGATCAATAAGAAAGATGAAATTGTTTATATTGAACTACAAACCATCGTTATTTGGCTGTTAATTTTATTCTGAGATCCGGTTCCACGTCCAAAAGACTTTTTTCGGATTAATTGGTTCAAATGCTGAGAAAGCAACTTCATATAGATATGAAAACCATGCATAAACAATAAAATGAATCTATCTGACCATAAAAAATTGTATATCTATTAATAATAATATGTTACTAGTTATCTAACATTTAAAGTTGATAATGCTTCTTTGAAGAAGTAATTGATAATCTGTTTGTGTGTTGGTTCAGCCTTGGAGGTTTTGATGGCTGGATCCAGGCAAAGGACTCCTTATCAACATTTTCGTTTCTTTATCTAGGATTAGTATATTTTCTTCTATTGTTTTATGTTATTTTTTTAATTCTTCTCTTCGATAAACACAATTATCGATTCTTTAAAAATGTTTATTGAAATTATTTTAATATAACAAACAAAAACCTCATAAAAGAAACAAAAAATCTTGTTAAAATATTATCGTAAAATAAAAAATAAAAAAAAGTGTCACATACCAAAATGTCTTAAAGTCATGTACCCTCTCTATTTTATGAATCTTTTTGAGAATGCTGATGTGAGATGTGATGACCTTTTAAACTATTTTTAGTTCTGATGTGTTTTGTTTTTTGATATTATTGATCAGCTGTGCTAATGTCTATATTCCTTCAGTATTTGTTGAATTACCTTGGAATGATGTGCAGTTTTTATATGGTTAGTTTTCATCAGACTGTAGATGTGAGATGTGCTATCTTTGGCCTGCATTTATATAATCTTTCTCTATCCTCATGATGCCTGAATTGGGGAAGTGTTGACTGGTTTGTTCTTTATTGCTATTCGAGTGAGTTAGGACTTTCTTTTGAGATTTTCCAATAAATAACCTTATGACTATTTTAAGATTTTTTTTTTTTTAGTTTTAGTTCTCAATTATAAATTAAAAAAAAAAAACTGGGATAGTCCATTTTTGTCTTATTCCTTACTAATAATATAAATACATATTTCGAGTTGCATTTTTATTTTTTGGTGGCATGATAGTTAATTAGTAAAATAAAAGACCAATAGGTCAACAAATTCTTTTATTTTATTTTCAATTCCTACGACGTTTCGGCCATCTTGGGCCCGTCTCAAGTCATGTATTTTCTTGTTTATATGATATGTTTCATGGCGTTACATGACTTGGGAATGGCCCGAGGTGGCCGAAACGTCGCAGTAAGTTGAAATAAAATAAAAGAAATTGGTGATTTATTGGTCTATTATTTTACTAATTAATTACATAATGTCATTTCCGTTTCTTTTATATATACATATTTTTTTTAATAATCAAGTTTGGAATTTTAATTCAGGTTTTTTTAAATTGGAAATCTGAAGTATTCCTGAATTTTTCCCTGTAGATACGCTTCACAATTATTCTTATCAAGCAATAATTTGTACACTTGAAAATACGAAAACTATAATTAGCGATTATGGAATAAAGGTATAAGTGGGACCACAGCAGATAAGCTTAAATACATTGTTTTAAAATATTATTTATGAATTTCCTGAATTTTAATTTTAGTAATTGTTAGAACTTTAATCTAAATTAATTAAGAACTTCATATTACAACCAAATATATGAAAATGTATTTTTATTTCTTTATTAAATTTATATTTTATTACGTACTTAAACAAGAAAAGTTTATTGTTATTAAAGTATGTGTATTTTTTTTTTCGAGGGGTACTCAGTGTCAAGAAAATTATAGAAGGGGTACACTGTCTAAAGTTGCTTTAACTTTGGGAGACATTGACCTAAGGTGACCGACCAGACGTCACCTGGGACTGTCCCACATTTGAGCCCTCCCACATTTTGTCTCGCATCGAAAACTGTCCCCACATTGGGCAAAATGTAATGTTTATTAATTATTTAAATTTTTACAAAGTAAATATACAATATATAATTGATAATAAAAAATAATTTTTTTTTTCTTCGCCTGTTCCACATACGATTGTAAAACATCAGGTCACTTTACACTTACCGCTAATAACGAAAAATAATTAAACTATTCTATGCGCAATAGTCTACAAACCTGTTTTTTTTTTTAGACTAGCAAAAACGCTTCAACGATCGGTGGCGAATCTTGATCTTGTGGGGTTCTGGGTGAAACGATATTTCGGTGCCCTGGGCGATACTTGGGGCTCCCTTAGTTTGGGGGGTTTGAACCCCTTTAACCCACTAGTACTGGTATTAGTGAGGGGGGACGAGTATGGCAAGTAGGCCTGTATATTACCCCCTAATTTAAAGGGGGAGGATTTTATGTCATTTTATGTGCGGGGTTCCTTTGGTTTGGGGGTGTTTGAAACTCTTCAAACTACTAGTACTGGTAATAGTTAGGGGAGATGAGTTTGTCAAGTAGGCCTATATTATACCCCGTAATTTAAAGGGAAAGGTCCGGTGACCTTCCCCCAAAATAATTTGAAAATTTTGAGGCGAGGTGGCAGTATTTTACAAATGTATAATTTTTAAGTTACTAAACTTACTCTCAAAACTCATGCATTCAATTTATAATTTTGCATTTCAGTCTCTATGTTTTTTTTATGATATTTTTGTTCAAAAGCAAATTTGTATCGTTTTAATCTTATTTTCGTATTGCGTGGGGTCTCAAGCAGTTAGGTGTTATTCTCAACCATATAAACTGCATTCGTCTGTATTTTATAATTCTATTATATAATTTTATTATGTTGCGCAGGGCCTCGCTGGCAATTATCGATATGAACTGTAATGTAAAAGATGGCGCCCTGGGCGGTTGCCCTCCTGGATCCGCTACTGCCAATGATTTTAATAAAGCTTGCTTAAAGTCTTCTCCTTACAGCCATTTAACTATTCACATTTATAGTACACCTCCGAGAAAATTAAGGGAAAAAGTTATGACAAAAAGAAGATTAATTTACTCATAAACTCATATTACTCGAAAATTATTCAATATTTTTTTAATTATATGCATGACCAATTGAAAGGTAATCAAATCCCCTATAATATAAAATAAATTAAATAAATAATCGAAATGGATTATTATTAGCAAAGATAAATATGGTTTCTCTTGTAAATAGCGCGGAGGATCGCTTATAATTTTTCTCAAAGGTATTTTTTTTTTTTTTTTTTTCGCTACGCCTTATCTGTCTAAATATTCTTCAAAACCAATGATTATTCCGTCATTTTAAAGATTATCGCTGATCGTATTTATAACATGCGAATTATTCGCACGGGCCCCAATAATAAGTTTTAAAAAAATCGATTGTTATATTGTTTTTTCTTAGCCCTGATGATGGCCTAAAACTCAGGCCGAAACGTCTGCACAAATTATAATAAGTTTTCATATTTGTGTGTTTATTTATTGACCGCACCCCAACCGAGATTCTCTTACGTACATTTTCCATGGTCAACAATGAAAAAAAAACAACTTTTAATTGATGTATACTTTCACATTCAATTTAATTGTTACTTAAGGCAATATATTACACAATGAATATAACCGATAACTGTCCTTGGATATAAATATCCGAAATCATAGATAGCTTGGACTTATTATAGTTCATTCATATACCTCTTGTATCGAGAATATGGCTTATTCTTATAAAGTAATCTCTTGAAGAAGTTGTGTGTGGGCCGAGATGTTCCTGTCTCTTGGCTCTGTACTCAGGCCTTGAGCTGGGTGATGTCAGGTGTGCGCTGGGATTGTGAAAGCTTTCTGCGTGAAAGTAAGGCCTCCGCTCCTGATTTCATGTACTCGGATGAATGACTTGTCATATGCCACACGATTCCATTATTCGTCTTAGATTTTTGCTTTAAAATATCTTTTCAACAATAAAATTTGAAAATAAGATAATAAACATGAAAAGCCCAAGTTTAGTTTAATTAAACCCTGATAAGTTGACATCCGCATGATGGTATAGAAGGATCAATCTATAATCTATAAGGATCAATACGAACTACATTGTAATGATTGTGCAGCCAAATACACGGGACAAACTGGAAGATCGCTAAATCAAAGATTAAAGGAACATATACGTGCATATAATAATAAGACAGAGAATTCCAACTTTGCAAATCATTTAAATAAAAAATACCATAAATTCATCAAAGACTCAGGAGTTAAATTAATACACCACGTTGCAAACAGCCTCAAATTAAATATATATGAAGCACTTGAAATAATAAAATCCTTCAAATCCAATCCAGATTTTTGCTTAAATGACCAAATAAATATCTCCAATAGTCCAATCATAAATTAATTTCCATCTATAACAGAAAAAACAAGCGTTTGATGAAGTTGAAGAAGAATCTAACCTTAATGAGCGGACTGTGAAGTGGTTTGCCAAATTTGAAAGTGACTATACAAGCTTGGAAAGGCAGCCGGGCTCAGGGCGACCATCTGCTGTGGACAGGGAGGCTCTACGAGACGCTATTGAAGATGATCCCACAAAAAGTACTCAACAGTTATCCTCCGAACTTGGTTTGTCACAGTCAGGTGTGAATCACCACTTACAAGAATTAGGTAAAGAGTAGAGAGCATGTAGAGAAGTTCCACGTGAGCTCACCCTCAGCAGCCGAACGTCGCCAGGAAATATGCCACCAAAAACTTGCTGAAATGGATGCCATCGAACCAAAATGGATGCCAACTTCTACTGCACCCACCCTATAGCCCTGATCTTGCACCTTCGGACTTTTATCTTTTCCGAGCGATGGCTCACTTTCTTAAGGGGAAAATATTTAAAACATTGGAGCAGATAAAAATTCGAGTCGAAGACTTTTTCCGAAACCCAAAGAGTGGTACCAGCAGGGAATCAAACAACTGGTTTCTAGATGGCACCTAACCATAGAACATAATGGTCTCTATTTCGAAAGTTAGAAAAAAATAATCTTCATTTTAAACCTTGAACCGGCCATTTTTTTTTTTTTTACACCATATCACTTACCCTAATGAACTTCAATGAATAATTTTTGTTAGAAGGTCTCGTGTCCATCTTCTTATCAGACACCATGGAGGCTTATCGGGATAAGTTAAGACGATAGATTACAAAGTAGTGGGTTAGTGTGGCTATGCACTTTACAAGTGAAGGATGTATATCTATTTTGTGCGAAATCTGTTACATATAAAACATTGAGATCTCTGTGAATAATTTTATTTGTGACATAATAAGGGGCATTAGAGACTTTTCGAAGGATTTTAAATTATAACGATTGGATACGGAGGAAATGTGATGGTTTCGTTGAAAAAAGCTCAACTCCGTACGAGTCCAAATAGGTCTGCTAATGCAGATGCTTAGGAACTTTTAGTAATAAATTTGAAGTTTGCCAAGTTAATTTGGAGCGTTAGTCGAGAAAACGTTGGAGTATTAGGGATCTGCGAGTAGTTTTTTTGCGATTTCATATAGGGATTCCACGTTCGATCATTTTTATTATTTATTATTTATTATTTATTAATTTATTTTTTTTTACTTTAATTTAGTAACACACGCTTGAATTTTTTCTCACGATGAAATTCAGCGCAGAAAAATCTTAAAATCGAATTGAGAGTGGACCGTGTATGTATATATATATATATATATATATATATATATATATATATATATATATATATATATATATATGTGTGTGTATATATATATATATATATATATATATATATATATATCTAGGAAAAGGAATTGGGGGTTCGGTCGATGAATAATGGTACTATTTATGTTCGTGTAAAATATAACGTTGGACATCAGTGAAAGTGCAAATTTTATAGGATCCCCCATCCGTGCAAATTCATTTTAACTCTTTAAACGGTATTTTTTTTTTACTCACCCTAATAATTTAAAAGACAATTTCTAATCCTTTCTCAGGATATATACCCAATTTGTGGGACTCAGAATTGAAATCCGATAATGAAATGGGATGATTTCAAATTTAAATTATTTATAAAATAATTAATTTTTCTTTTATAAATATAAAGTACAATAATAGCCATTTGGCGTTCAATAACGACATATTCGGATCGAAATCGAAGCGATGGGTAAGTTTTTAAACTCATATATGGAAACCATCTGGCCCTTCTCTTTATGCAAGGATTGAATCACTGATGACCCATCGGCTGTTTGGGTCGATGGACTGATTGTAATGGTTGTAACCTCATTACAACATTCAAGTTGTTATTTCTATCTGAACAATCAACAACAACAACTAATTAGGGATTGATAAATTATTTGCCACTTTTATAAATTTATTTTTTATTGAAATCTAGTTTCCAATTTTATACATTCATCTTCAGTTCTAAAAACACACAAAAATTAAAAAATAAGTAATTTAAAATACAGTTTGGCATTATTATACATATTAAATTAGATGTAATATAAATCAGTATTATAAAACATTTATGAATTAAAAATTTAAATAAGACAAGAAATCAAATGCATTGTCTTGGTTAAATTCATAATTCATAAATGTTTTATAATATTAATTTACATTACATCTAATTTAATATGTATAATAATTCAAAACTATTTTGGATTGCTTATATTTGAATTTTTGTGTGTTTTTAAAACTGAAGATAGCATTCGAAACTAGTTTTCAATAATAACAAAATTATAGAAGTGACAAATAATTTAATAAGTAAAACCTCAAATTTTGATGGGAGTTAAACACACTTTTTTCTTGGTCGATTACAAAGGTCTATTATTGAAAATAACAAAAATTGTAAATTATATCTCTGAATTAAGTTATCTATAAAATTCATGTTATGCGGTTTGTTACCTTCCGAGTGGTACTTTACTTGAAAGTCATTATTGATTTCCATCAAAAATTATATTAAGATATTTTGCATACTTCTCAAATTTGGCATTTATAACTTATATATTGATCTAAATAACATACTAGATTTTGGTCTAAATTGGAAAACCGCAAGTGGTACTTTACTTCATGGTCATATTAGACTTTCATCAAAAACGATATTAAAATATAATGTAAAACATCTCAAATTTGGTAAATAGGACTTTTATATCGATATGAATTTATTTACTATATTTTGGTTAAAATTAGTGAACCGAAAAGGGTACTTTACTTGTAGGTCATAATAAGCTTATATCAAAAATTATATTTAAATTAAATACATAAATCATATGTTTCAGTAATAAAGGTTGCAAACGCAATTTGGTTTCCAATTCAATTAAACATTTTAATTACTTGTTTTAAGTTTAAAATTGACTGTAAAATACTGGTTTTCCTCCCCATTTATATATGTCGCGACGCCGAGTGTCTTTTTTGAGATACTGCAATCTTCGGAAACTAGTAACCAAATTCAGGATCACTTTTTGAGCCACCGATTTATAGTTTAATAGGCGTACAAGGAAGTCATGTGTTGCCCACATCAGATATTTTTTGTTTGTTTTTTACATTGATATTGCTAGATGTAATAATAAATTTTACAATTGTTTATAAATATTTGAAAGTGTTCTGGTGCAGTAAAAGCCGCTGGAAGAGTTCCAAGAGCGAAGCAGTTAGGCAGCGAGAGCCGGCTCAGTTAGAATCCCCTCCCAAGTTCATCTCAACCAAAGTACCTCTTAGCTTTAATTTATAGCCTATTGGGTCTGCGTGTCTTCAATTAGTTCCATATTATATTAATCATTTTATTTTAATTATTCCCATTATCAAAATTGATTTTTAGTAACATAAGTAATGGCGATCTCTCTAAAAATCCACCTCAAAGGGTTAACTTTCATCTCACAAAAACACTGATTTTTAATGTCATCTTTTTGATCAGAAAGAATATTATTGTTCAGATCTAATAGGACCATAAATTATGTTATCTTATTTATCAATTTAGATTAAGAAATAATAGTTCTTATTAATCCCACAATACATTTATTAATAAAAACTAATTTATATAGTCATAATATATTATTTTTTTGTAACGTTTCGACCCTATTTGATTTTTTGGCCATTTTGAAACTATATTATTATGTCACCTACGTCGAATATTCAAATATTATTAACCTATTTTACTAATATTATTACTGTGCTGCTCCTCCACATTTTTTTTTTCTCGGTGACATTGCATTTCTTGATGTTTCATTTCTTAATAAATTCTTTAAAACATAAAACTATTTCCTATTGATGGCCATACTTCACTGTCTACTATATTCATTGCAGAGAAAGAATGATTTGTTTTTCTATTTGATATCACATTGAAGAATATAATAAATTATTATTTAAAAAAAAAATTTGGTACAACTACAGACTAAGGGCGCATTATCACTTGTTTATTCCGAGGTCACCCGAACGTTGCCGGACTAGCACACTCTAGCGTCATTTCTGCTAACTAACTGCTTTGCATTCAATTGTAACATTCGTATCATTGGAATTATTAAAATTATTACTGCTTTAATTAGATATTATTTAAAATTACTAGTGCTGTCGACTAGAAGTTCGATGTCTAGAGATTTTCGATATTTGCAAGTTCTATGTACAGAGGTTCGACTGTAATTTCATTTGAAAAAAAGCAAAAAAAAAATAAAAAAAAAAACGAAACGTAGGAAAGAAGGAGGAAAACATGTTATGTACAAAGATTAACTCGAGTATGAAGTTCAAATCTTCATTCTTTATCGAAATAATATTTATATATTAAAGGATATGATCGCAATATTATTATTGATGAGATTGTTAGGAATAATTTAATTTTGTTTTCAGGATTTTACGATTAAAGATATGCAACTGCGTAAATAATTGATTATATGCTTGTTATAGACGACTTTTGAAGTACTCGCTCTGTTCTCGTGTATCTAAATTTGGAGGCGTAGTTGTACATTTCCGCTTTAATGTAATTAGTGTTTAAAACTTTGAAAACGGATGATTTAGTTTTTAATTTAGAAAAACTATTTCGCATCCCTTTAATGATTTAAATTGTTTCTAACTAACTATTGAATTTATGGTATCCATTGATATGGTAATGCTTGACTACTGGCAGAGAATCTGCCATCTTTATCAGCCAATGCTCTTCTATGCTTTTTATATTTTAAATTATTTCTTTGGATTTTAAGTTTTTTTTTTTTACTTCCTTGTACGAAGTAAAGGAAGTATTGTAATCGCGAAAATTTTCGGTTTTCAGATTTCAACGGAAATATCCATTTTGACCATCCCTGAATCCATTTTGACTAGTTTCGTCGTGGCGTCTGTACGTCTGTACGTTCGTATCTCGCATAACTCAAAAATGGTTAGCTGTAAAAAGTTGTAATTTTATATTTAGGATTGTTTTAAAATCTAGTTGTGAACATCACTTTTTGGTCACTGTCTGATCACCGGAAGTGGTACTTTACTTGAAAGTCATTATTGATTTCCATCAAAAATTATATTAAGATATTTTGCATACTTCTCAAATTTGGCATTTATAACTTATATATTGATCTAAATAACATACTAGATTTTGGTCTAAATTGGAAAACCGGAAGCGGCACTTTACTTGAAGGTCATATTAGACTTTCATCAAAAATTGTACTAAAATATAATGTAAAACATCGCAAATTTGGTAAATAGGACTTTTTACCGATATGAATGTATTTAATATATTTTGGTTAAAATTGCTATGCCGAAAAGGGTACTTTACTTGAAGGTTATAATAAGCTTACATCAAAAATTATATTTAAATTAAATACATAAATCATATGTTTCGGTAATAAAGGTTACAAAAGCGAATTTGGTTTCCAATCCAATTAAACATTTTTATTACTTCTTTTAAGTGTTAAAATTGAGTGTAAAATACTGGTTTTCCTCCTCATTTGTGTGTGTGTCAATAGATGGATGTCGGGACGCCGGGCGTCGTTTTTGAGATACTGCAATCTTCGGAAACTAGTAACCAAATTCAGGATCATTTTTTGAGTCACCGATTTATAGTTTAATAGGCGTACAAGGAAGTCATGTGTTGTCCACATCAGATATTTTTAATTGGTTATTATAAATTATTTTAATGAATAATTAAACGAATTCATTTACAAAACACAAGATTTGTTAGTTATCGATCGTAGTTAAACAATAAATAATAAATAACTTTAAATTTATATCTATTAAAGTATATCCCTATACCTATTATAGGGCCCAGAGCCCTAATTCACAATAGAGTACAACAGTACAAGTATAATTGGTAAAAGTAGAAGTGAAAATGTTCGTTTTTAGAATTTACAGGTTTCTTATCGTCATTTGATAATAATAATTGTATTCAATTATTTTTTTATTTGATATTTTTTAATAAAAATATTTTAAATATTATCGTATTTCATTAAAATTTCACAGTTATAGGTGCAGTAAGTCATTGGTTCACTTGTACTTGTGTACTTTATTATGGAATAGGGTATGCCTATAAAGTAAAGTACAAGATGATATAGTTGATATATATATATATATATATATATATATATATATATATATATATATATATATATATATATATACATACAAACATTGTTATAATGTTGAAACACGTTTATAATATTTATATTGAACAGCAGTATGTTAAAGAAATAAATGAATAAAATTATTATTATCTAATAACGATAAGTAGCTTGTAATCTCTCAACATGAATCTTTCCACTTGTACTTTGTTATGAAATAGGGTCCTGTTGTTAACTTTTATTTATTTTTATTTTACTATCCTTGTTTGTATGGAACATTTTCTTTTCTTGTCAGCTGGTAGATATTTTATTTATTTCAGCGAATCTTACTTTTTGGTTTATTATTTGTAGTTATAGACATCAATGATCGTCCATGAAAAAAAATATTTGAACCCTCCCACAAAGTTTGAGGTTGTACGTTGAACCCAAATATCGAATATATAAAAAAATTCGTCTGTCCGCCGTTTATCTCTCAGACTACGACTCGGAAGTCGGCATTACCATCCGTCATTTCGTTTCAAAATAGCGGCCGATTAGATAACTTATAAGCCCATAATTCGGCTGTTTATAAAGATATAGGAAAAAAGTAAAGAGTGTTGGAATCAGCATAAATTATAAAAATAAATAAACAAAAATAATCTATTTAAAAGCTTATGGTTTACGTTTCAAGATATCTAGAATCTTACCGTACAAAAAAAAAAAAAAAAATTGAGTGTGCTTAGGACCACAGGCTGGAAATGTAAAGTTTTTTTTTAAATTAGAAAAATAGAGTGAATTCAGCAACAAAAAATCTAGAGAGCTGATATTTTAAATTATTTTTATTTTGCTTACTTATTGAATATTTTGATCACTTCTATGAAAAAAGAAAACATCAAATAAATGGCGGGATAAATTGTGCCCGTAGTTGCGCATCGCGTATCCCGACAGATCTTGCTTCTTAGAATATCTCCGGAAACAGTTATCCGATTTTGAAGCTTGACGTGTCATTCGATCAAGCATTAACCCCTTTAGTTTTTAAAGTAGTCGTATTTTAAAAAACACAAGTCGCGCGAGTGATGCTAACGGATAGCTTTTAGAAAATCCGATTTTTCCCTCTAGTTTGCGAAAAAAAAGTAATCCAAAGTTTCACAGAGGTGATTTCCGAATTCGTATTAAAATATTTAAAAAAGTATCCTATACTATGATTGAACGAAATATAACAGTGTTCTTCCTGTTTAAAACGGTATGCCTATAACGATCGGAGCTCGTTCCGTCAAAGACTTACAAGGAAAAGAACGGACGAAGACGTTAAAAGTCGTCGTCCGAGAGTGTCCTAAGGTCCTAAGGGCTGCGCACTGCGCCGCGTGGTCCCCACTCCTGTTATTATTCCATTGTCATCCACTCCTAAGATATGTTCCAAATTTTAAGTCTCTAGCTCATCGGGAAGATAATAAACAGATGAGAAATTTTAGACTGGATTTAGGTAGGGTACGGTACGTGACGCGAGTTTGCTTATTTTACCATCCCAAAAGTGCCCAACGAGCCAAAAGAAGTTTACACTTCAAAAACATCCGTCTGTCCAAATTGGAAATCAAATTTTAAGATTGAGATTAATCGTTTTCGATATATAAGTAAAAACCCCAAGAATGGGCCCAATGCACACCTCCTAAACAAAAAAAAAAATCATCGAAATTGGACGATTATTAGCAGAGATGTAGCGTATTGAATTTTGAATTAATTTCCCAGCGCTCGTTCCTATCCTCTTATCTTCCAATCGCGGACTCCCAGCTTCATCGCATCTCTTCCCACTTAATCCTTCCGTGAATCCATTCGCCATTTCAACTTACTTCTTGGTCCTTCCTTTTTCCACTGAATTGCTCCTTCTACACTCTCTTCTGTACCCTTTCACTCTCTGTCCCGACCACATATCTTGGCCTGCTTAGCCTACTTGCTATTAGGAAACTTATGTGAATGAAGACACCATATATATTTTTGAAACATAACTATTCGAAAGCGTTGTGTAATAATTTTCTAGGTTTTCTTAATTTTTCACATATTTATTAAACTAATCGTTCCTAATATTAGTAAGAAATCGATATTGAGTGAAAGCTTGGCATATGACTGTTTGTTAGAGCTTCTAGATTGTGAAAGTGTATAACGGGATGAGCTTACAGGACTGTTTTGTAAAACATTGTTACTGTTCTATATCTTTCCAACCTGGATCGGTTTTCAAATCTAATATACATATTAGTATACTTTAGTTTAACGAACATAAACGAAAACCTATTCTAAACACTTACGAGTAATTTATTTTTCAGTTCCAGGCAATTTTTAAAATAATTAAATAGATCAGGTGCTCAGTTAAAAATATACAACACAATTTCTAAGTACGTTTTAAATTTTAATTTGACAAAACCATATGGCAGCAGAGTTACACTGGGTTTTTTAGAGGAGGTGACGGCCGAGTACGTTAGGGCGAGGGTCCCAGAGTGCCCGGTTCGGAACGTTGTGGGTTCGATTCCCACCTGGGTCGGTTGATATTTATTTCGTGGTGATCCCGCGAAATGAATCTTGACACTCCCACTCTGGTTAGTACGCGGCGGTGACGTAAAAGTAGCCGTCAGAGGTTGGCAAAAAGGACCATTAGGCCCACTTGCCGGACTAGTTTCCCCCACCAATACCAGTACCACTACCAGTACGCTGCATTTAACACACAGTGAGGTCTGTTAAACTGAGCCTGTTATTTGACTTGTATTCTATTGTGGTATTTATCTCATGCTATCGTCAAACTTGACAGACAGCACAAATAACACGATTTAGCATGCTAAATGAGATAGTAGAGGTAGAGAGGGCAATTTATATTAAATGCTAAATTATGATGCTAAACAGTTAGCTCGAATATTGAGTGAGACCTCTATGTTAATCTGCTAAAATGTTATTTGTTAAGATAAAGGTTCTGCATGATCTAATAAAAGTTAAATTTTGTTTTATTTAAAAGCAATGAGAAAAATACCTGATGTAGACAAAACGTGACTTCCTTGTACGCCTATTAAACTATAAATCGGTGGCTCAAAAAGTGATCCTGGATTTGGTTACTATTTTCCAAAGATTGCAGTATCTCAAAAACGACACTCGGCGTCGCGACATATATAAATGGGGAGGAAAACCAGTATTTTACACTCAATTTTAACACTTAAAAGAAGTAATAAAAATGTTTAATTGGATTGGAAACCAAATTTCGTTTGTAACCTTTATTACCGAAACATATGATTTATGTATTTAATTAAAATATAATTTTTGATGATCTAAGCTTAATATGACCTTCAAGTAAAGTACCCTTTTCGGCTCACCAATTTTAACCAAAATCTAGTAAATACGTTCATATCGACATAAAAGCCCTATTTATCAAATTTGAGATGTTTTACATTATATTTTAATATAATTTTTGATGAAAGTTTAATATGACCTTCAAGTAAAGCACCGCTTCCGGTTTTCCAATTTAGACCAAAATATGTTATGTTATTTAAATCAATATATAAGATATAAATACTATATTTGAGAAGTTTGGCAAAGTATTTTAATATATTTTTTTATGGAAATCAATTAAGACCTTCAAGTAAAGTACCACTTCCGGTGATCAATCAGTGAGCAAAAAGGGAGGTTCACAACTAGATTTTACAACAATCCTCAATACAAAATTTCAACTTTCTACGGCTAACCGTTTTTGAGTTATGCGAGATACGAACGTACGTACGTACAGACGCCACGACGAAACTAGTCAAAATGGATTCAGGGATGGTCAAAATGGATATTTCCGTTGAAATCTGAAAACCGAAAATTTTCGCGATTACAATACTTCCTTTACTTCGTACACGGAAGTAATAAATAATGCATGTTATGCATAGATATTAATTGATTTGTTTCTTACTGATGATGGGGCCAAATCTTCCCATAAACTCTAATTACCTTTTAACAAAAGAGTTTATTATACTTCCATGATTTGTAGTTCGCATGTTGCAGGCTTATTATGACTATTAATGCTATAATATATTCAGCTACCTATAAAATGTAATTATATTTTCTATAAAAAGGTCCGTTTATAAAGTTTATTATTTCCGCTTGTTTTCTTGTAAACTGTATATTTTATGATGGGCTATTTATCCATAAAAGTTGACCGAGGCAGCTTTATGGCAGTGAGTGTAATTTATGAAACTTTAAGGCTTGCTTTAACGGCTCTGCCCTTTCTGTCTACAACCAAGTGCTCCTCATATTCCCAGGTTCAACCAAACATGAAATTTAGGTTAACAATTATTAAATAAACATTTTTTTTTTTTCTCAATATATATAGAAAAAATAATAATTTATAAAACTTATATAATTATTTATTTTATTTGTTTTAGGTGAGTAAGCATGTTCTGTGGTTCATGAAAGCAATCATTCGACTCTGGGACAGGAAACCAAAACTTTGGTTTCTTGTTTCCTTGGAGATATTTCATTGTTGAGGTAGAGTGGTTTATTTTGTTTATAGATATTTATTTAATATCAATAATATTTCATATTTATATTTCTTCATTTCATGAAATAATTATAAGTAATTTTTAAATGTCGGGGAAGTTAACGACCATCCCTGAATCCGTTTTGACTAGTTTCGTCGTGGCGACTGTACGTACGTTCGTACGTGCGTATCTCGCATAACTCAAAAACGGTTAGCTGTAGAAAGTTGTAATTTTATATTTAGGATTGTTTTAAAATCTATTTGTGAACATTACTTTTTGGTTACTGCTTGATCACCGGAAGTGGTACTTTACTTGAAGGTCATAATTGATTTCCATAAAAAAATTATATTAAAATACTATGCAAAACTTCTCAAATTTAGTATTTATAACTTATATATTGATTTAAATAGCATACTAGATTTTGGTTAAAATTGGTGAGCCGAAAAGAGTACTTTACTTGATGTTCATATTAGATTTTCATCAAAAATTATATTAAAATATAATGTAAAACATCTCAAATTTGGTAAATAGGACTTTTATATCGATATGTATGTATTTAATATATTTTGGTTAAAATTGGTACGCTGAAAAGGGTACGTTACTTGAAGGTTATAATAAGATTACATCTAAAATTATATTTAAATTAAATACATAAATCATATGTTTCGGTAATAAAGGTTACAAACGCAATTTGGTTTCCAATCTAATTAAACATTTTTATTACTTCTTTTAAGTGTTAAAATTGAGTGTAAAATACTGGTTTCCCTCCCCATTTATATATGTCGCGACGCCGAGTGTCGTTTTTGAGGTACTGCAATCTTTGGAAGATAGTAACCAATTCAGTATCACTTTTTGAGCCACCGATTTATAGTTTAATAGGCGTACAAGGAAGTCATGTGTTGTCCACATCAGATATTTTATTTTATTTCTCAACGGAGTTAACGATATATTAATCAGTGAAAGATCTATTTGGAAAGGATATCTATTATTTTCGATAGTATAGATTAGTTTAAACTTTAACGGAAAGTTAAAAAAAAAAAAGCCTAGAGTCTTAAAAATAACAGAAAACAAATCAGCTGATATTTCGCCAAGTCAGGCGATTTATTATTTTTTTTTTATGATCAGCTGTTTGCAATTTAACCTTCTCCAGGTGTTGTCATGTAACCTCCCTTTTCCCTTAGTATGTTAATAGTGTCGTTTTGTACTATCGATGTGAGATGTGCTCCATTTTGTTCTTTATATATTTCATATTTATTATTTTTTTCTTCTGTCCTGATGATGGCCGAATTGGCTAAATATCTATAAATGATTTGTTTTATTTTATTTTTGAGATTCTTGTCTTCTTGTTTGGAACTTTCCATTTATGTCCTTACAATTATTTGTGTCTCATTTCGATCTCTTGCTCTTTTATATTTCAAAAGTTAATACTAAGGAACAGATAATATAATTTGGAAAAAAAGAAGAATAAACGAATGAATTTAACCTGTCAGAAGTGTTGAATTAAAGCACGTTCGTCTACCGAAATTGTTGTGTAACAATCGAGTTTCTAAAAGAGTATTTTCTAAAAACTGTCATATAAACTGACATGTCGGCGTTCAAGCTAGTGACTGACACAGTCACTAGCACAGTAACGTAGTAATCAGTTTGTTAATTTTATATGACATTGATATCTGCCAGGTAAAAAAAAAAAACATTTCTCGGTTGACTAAATGGATTTATCCATCAAATTATTGCTAAATTAGGTATCGAATAACGACGTCATTTTTTGAAAAAAGGCTTAGACGCCTAAAATTCGAAATTTACGTTTCAATTTATCATAGGGCCTAAATACCTACTCTATCGATTCCCGCTCACGATACATCGAGAAAAAAAAAAATTAGAAATGGTTGATAAAATCAAATATTGTTGACGCAAACACCCTCTCAGTCGTCACTCTGGCCTTAGCAGCGCTAGAAGTATTGAAATATATTATAAAAGTTTTTTCCATCTTAACTTCTATTGTATACGATAAAGAATAAACTTTTTAAACTGTTTGTTGTTATTTGAGGAAATAACGTTTCAAATGTGTCCTGTAATGTTTGTTAAATGACATGTCACACGAATTCGGGTGACATTGCGCTGCTTAAATCTTTTACTCTGCTAAGGCTGATAGGTTATATTGAGGCTTAATTAAACGGTTATATAAGGATTATTGTGGGCTCTCAATTAATTTTGCAAGAACCATCTTTGAGAAGGAATTGGCAAATTTGCTTCCTTCTCTTCCCAATGCGCTGATAACCGTTTTATTGAATCGTTTGTGACACTGCAATGTGCGTTATTCCAAAAGATAGGAATTATTTGATTAATTATTATTTTCCCACCCGCTTCTGTTGAAATTATGTTTGTTTGATGAATTGGTAATAGCTCCAGACTGGTAGCTAGCCCTGGGGCTAGGAAGAGACCACTTGACCCCTGGCTACCCCCACCCTAAGCTCTTCCCCACTCGTACCTTAATGCCAACCCCTCCGTCCCCACAGTATTGATTGATTGACCTCAGCTTAACTTGCCAATCGTCATCTGGAAAACTTTTAAGGCTCCAATACTCGGTCTAAGTAAGTTTTAAATACAAATCTAAATGTCGTACATGAAATCATCTTTAAAAAAAAACAAGGAAATAACTTTGTGATATTATAATCTAGTATTAATTAGTATTATTCCACTACACCGCTGCATTCAAATATGTCTGACCTTATTAAGATATAGCTTACGCTTTTCATTAACGCTCCACTCCAAATGGAACGATGAGCTGGAGCGACTGGAATGTTTGGAGTGAAGACGATTTCAAGGGCCCTACTGACTACCATTCCACTCCATCGCTCCATCTGTTACCAACAGGTTCACGCTCCTACAAGACATTTTAAAAATTATTTCGAACTCTTAAATACCACGATTCCTGGCATTAATAAGAAGCATTATTTCTCAATATCATGGTAATAATATTAAAATTCAAAAGAGTGGAATTAGCAACTTTGCTACCAACAATACCTAATTGATAATATTGGTCTCACCTTTTTTAAATATAATATAAATAGTTGGTAAACTCGTATTTTATAATACTTGTGAATTAATGCGGTGTAAATAATACCTATGCAATGACAAGAACATTAAATAAATTAATTTTTACTCAAAACAGAAATAAGAAAAATAGTAGAAATTGTATGCATATTATAAATCTGTTAAACATGTTTATTTCCTTTTAAATTATATTTTTATAATTTTTAACATAATCACTAGTAAACAAAATTGTTAGTTATTCATATCAATATTGTTGATATAATATGCAAAATATTTCAAACAATCAATACCATACATTTTAACTATATCTACTGTATTTACTGATCCAAAATTGTTATAAAAAAACGTCCAAATCGTGTGCTAATCCTCCTTAAATTATTATTAATTATTATTGTAATAACAGACTAGAAACTGTAGGTACTTTATAAAATACCTTTATACTCCTCCAGTATTACCTTCTACAATAAATCTTTATTTAATGTTTATTGCTATGTTTGTTATTACTCTTATATTTATCATTCATTACTTTATCAATTATTTATGGTTATTATTTATCATTTATTATTTCAGTTACTATTGTTTTTATCTTTAACTTTCTTATTATTTTTTGTGTTCATATTTATGCCAGTTTTTTTTAATATATATATATCGTCGTTGGCATGAAAAAATATCCTATGTGATTTTTATTATATTTTGGCTTTGATATTTTTTAGTTATATTGAATATTTATGTAATTTTTTTAATTTTCTGAGTAGTATGTTTTGGCTCATTCTCAATGAGTCTTTAGTTTCAAATTAATTTAGATACTAAAAAATATAAAAATCACAAGGGGTATTTTATGTCTCATAAGATGTTTTCTTATAACAACGATTATATGTATGTTTTTTAATAATACGATACTCTTGCTTTGTATCTTTTTTTTTTAGGCCTGATGAAGACCTACAATATTGGTCGAAACTTCGAAATACAATAAATATTTATCATTATTTTATATATTATTCTTGACTGCCACCCGGCCCTTCAATATTAATATTTTTTGTTTTAGATAATTTTCAATTCTTTAATAAGCACAATTTAAAGCTAAAACTAACTGAAATATAGTTCTAACGATCTTGGTCGCCATTTTTGTTTATAACTCTAATTATTTTAATTATTTCTTTATTATTTATGATTCCGTCACGAAGGTCAATATACACGAGTTAACTATCGGCGAGTTCTCTCATGAAAAATCTCTATTCTTTCCTTAAATTGTTCACATTCCGAGGGGATCTTATAATTCTTTGTTTTCCTTTCAATGGTTCTTTGTGTGCTATATATATTTATTTTTTTTTATTTTTGTCGGAAGCTTTTTCCTAACAAATTACTGGTTACTGAATGTCGTAAGAAAAAGGACCTCTTTTTATTTTTCATTGTATTGTAATATAATGCTTACGTATATATAATGCTCGGGCTTGAAACTACGCAATGCATTCATACTTATACTGAGAATCAATTGTATTTGTTATATAAATAAATATACGGATAGGCCAGTTGAAACTGTTTAATGATATCTGAAATCGTTAATTTTAGTGAGGCAGGAATGCATGCAGAAGTTAAATTATACGTTATAATTTTAGAACAGGTCTGAAAAATAATAGATTAAGTGGTTTTTAAGTATGTTGTTTATGCAATAAAATAATCGGATCTAATAATCTCAGGAACAGATTACTAGAATATTTTGTGGTAATCCTTTATTTTCCAGATTTCGTAATTTTTCATATGAGGCCTTTAAAAATCAAAACTACATCTAATTGATTTTTTTTTTTTTTTTTTTTTACAGGAAATATAAATAAAAAAACAAAAATTCAAAATTATAGATGTACAGTACTATATTACTCAACCAATTTTGTATGATTGAATGTAGTTATTTGGTCGTTAATTTTTGAGAAGTCATACCTAATTTTAAAATTCGCAAAATTTTTTTTTTTTTGTGAGCCAACAACTTCCCTTAAATGTATATTTATTTTTACGATATTAACATTTTTATTACAATCAGGCCGACGTTTCGAAATCTTTCTTTCATCCTCTGGGTTTTTTTTTTTACTTTTTCTCTTAAATTTAACAATACAACAATAACACTATACATATTTTTCATTATTAATCATTTCAAAAATTAAATTTTTTATCTTAAAATGGCTATCATTTTCTTTATTTATAATCATTGGCAGTAGTTAGTTCCCTTAGTGCTGTATATGTCTTTAAATAATTATTTCTTCTATTAGTCCAATATTAAAAGTAACTTTTAAACCATTATTACATCAGGGATTGTCTTATACGACTGATAACGATGTCACACTGAACTACATTAGAATTGAGCCTTGTACTAATCCATTAATCTGTTTCCTATCTGTCTATTGTCTAGCATACTTGTCTAGCTCTGTTACTTATTTTCTTCCTTTTTTTTTTTTTTTGTAAAACTCTATTATTTATCTATATATATATATCTTACTTTTGTATTGTCGGTTATTATTAATTATTATTATCATTTAATATTTAGTTTATTAGTTATTTAAAAAAAAAAAAAAAGCTTAAAGTTATGCGTTTGGCGGGTTTTGATTGTAAAGGTTTTAAATTTTGTCGTATTAATGATCATAATCTACTTTTTTTGTAAAAATATACTATTTTGCATGTCTAACTATCGTATTGTTCGTTATTATTAATTATAAAAGAATTATTATTGTCATTTAATATTTATATTCAATATTAGTTTATTAATTATATCTAGTTACTAAACTAGATATAATTAATAACTAGTTTCTTAGTTAATATTCTGAATATTTATAGTCTGATGTGGACAACACATGACTTCCTTGTACGCCTATCAAATTATAAATCGATGGCTCAAAAAGTGATCATGAATTTGGTAACTAGTTTCCGAAGATCGCAGTATCTCAAAAACGACACAAGCGCGAGCGCCCACACACACACACACACGCACGCACACACTTGTTTCTGGAGGTCTCATTCCGGTATTATATGTCGTTTTCTTTCCTGCTGCAGACTTGTTCATCTCACAAATGGGAAGGAAAACCAGTATTTTACACTCAATTTTAACATTTAAAACTAGTAATATAAATGTTTAATTGGATTGGAAACCAAATTGCGTTCGTAACCTTTATTACTGAAACATATGATTTCTGTATTTAATTTTAATATAATTTTTGATGAAAGTCTAATATGATCTTTAAGTAAAGTACCACTTCCGGTCTGCCAATGTTAACCAAAATTTACTATTTTATTTAAATCAATATCTAAGTTATAAATACTAAATTTGAGAAGTTTTGCATAATATTTTATTATGATTTTTAATGGAAATCAATTATGACCTTCAAGTAAAGTACCACTTCCGGTGATCAAGCAGTTACCAAAAAGGGAGGTTCACAGCTAGATGTTACAAAAAATCCAAATATAAAATTTCAATTTTCTACGGCTAACCGTTTTTGAGTTACGCGAGATACGAACGTATATACGTACAGACTCCACGACGAAACTAGTCGAAATGGATATTTCCATTTTCGCGATTACAATAGTTTCTTTACTTCGTACAAGGAAGTAAAAAACAAAACATAATTTTGCCTTTTGCGGGTTTTGATTATAAATATTTTAAATGTTGTCTATAATCTACTTTTTTTGTAAAAATCTAGTAGTTTATATGTCGTAACTATCGTATTGTTGGTTATTATTAATTATGAAATAATTATTATTGTCATTTAATATTTAGTTTATTAATTATATTTAGTCATTAAACTAGATATAATTAAAAACTAGTTTAGTAGTTATTTAAAAAAAAAAAAACTTTTGCATTCATCGGATTTTGATTGTAAAAGTATTAAATTCTGTCGTATAAATGATAATAATAATGAAAAACGGTCAACAAATAATAAACCACATACGCATTGCGGTGTTGAAATGGGCTTAGATGAGACATGAATCATTAGAAAGCGCTGGACTGGTAGGTTAATGTCCTATGAGCCTAGGAATGTGCGATAAATAAGAGATATAATATGATGAATTTTGTTATACTGGCTATTTTCATAGTTGTATCGGCATCATACATGAGCTCACTAACACTAAAGGATAATTGTTGCATTAAAAAACTAAATTAAAAAAAAAAAGTTATTGGAAGATATTAAAGTATATTCTAAAACAAAGCCTAAAACCTTAGCAGAAGAAATCTACTCTACATACCTAACCGTAAACACCCGCCTATCAGACGGCTACCGCACTTTTTCTTAATTTATTCTCTATAATCTGCCATTTTCTCATTGAATTAAAAATTTAATCCCAGATAATTATTATTTGAACCTTCTTTTATATTTAAAGTATATCAGAGAAAAAAATGTATTTTAAAATTATAAAAATGATGAGAAATGACGAATGTTCACGCTGAAGCGAACAAAAGATGAAACTATGCTAAGGTTTAAGTCTTTCAAATAACAGTAAATAACTAACCAATCAAGATTTCGCCAATTCATGTATTATTAGAGCAAAAATGCTAGAAACACATAATTTCAGATAGGCCAGAAGATACATCTCAGATCAACAGTCATTAATAAAGACAAATAAAATAGAGATGATCCAACTCCAAGACTATTTAACATATACAGAAGGAAAAGGGAGGTTACATTAAGAGAACTGGGAAAGGTTATATTAAAACCGCTGATTAACAGAAAATACACCGACAACACAACTCTGAAATATTAAGCATTTTAGCGAAATCTAATTAATCTATGTAGGTTGCTTTTTGAATTTATTTGAATTAAACAACCATAAATATGTAAAATATGTAAATTTCTTAATCATACAACTAAGCTCAAAGATAAATTTAATATTCTAGATTGGCTAAATTGTGAGAAGGTTTATATTGGGGAAACTTCTAAAAAACTAAAAACTATAGTTAACCAGCATATACTCAATTGTAAAATCATAAAAAACCACCAACCTTAGAGCATTAGCAGATCATAATATAACACAACAGCATAAATTTGATTTTAACTGGTCTAAAATATTAGAAAATAAAAAAATAACTAAAAATACGTAATTTAACAAAATAGAAAAAAAAACTGTTAATTACAAAACTGGTACAAAAAACCTTAATAGCCATTACGCAGCTATTATAAATATAATAAAAACAGACTAATTTAATTAAACTAACAAGATAGATAACCCTTTATGATATATTAAGACGATAAAAAAAAAAGCATATATGAAGGTAATAAATTAATAGGAAGTTGTGGCATAAACAGTCCATTGATAAATAGGATCAATGAGCAATCATATTAATCTTTTAATTTATATTTAATATATGACATGAGGGATAATTATATATCCTTGAAAATAAATCAGCTTAAGGTAAATTTAATTAAATTATTATATTGTTATATAATTTAATTTTCATGTTGTGATAAAAAATATTTTTCAAAAAATTGTTTAATGTAATGTAATATGAAAATATTGATTTTAGTTCTGAATATGGGGATAAATGGCCTGAAACGTTAGCAAATGTATAAAATTGGATGATAAAAAGTTACCATTTTGGAAGTATAATTGCCAAAATTTCCAACTGAATTTATTTTATTTGTGCAATGTTGTTTTTGCTGATCAGCTGTTGGAATATAACCTTTCTCAGCTATACTAATGTAACCTCCCTTTTCCTCCAGTGTGTGTTAAATTGCCTAGGAGAGATGTACATGTACTATTTCTATTCAGTTAATCTTTTTTAGCTGTTGATGTGAGATGTACTGTTTCGGTTCTTCATTCATGTGATGTTGTCTTTTTCTTTTCATATATAGTATTATTAAATAGACTGATTTCCACGCTATTTTTTCATGCACTATGTTAAAAGATACACACTGTTTATAAAGATAATACGTTTATTTCTTAAAAAAATATATCTTACATGGTAAAATAGGATTGAATTCTTCAATAACTTTAGACCGATTTGATCCTAATAATAACAATTTTATTTAGAATTATTTACAATAACAATACTTCACAATATGTTCATCAAAACTATACTCTTGAATTATACTGTGCACTCCTTACAAACATTAACATTTATAAACAAAAACTAACAGGTATTATACAAACATAAACAAACATCTGATCTTAAGGTTACATCTCTTGTTGAGGTTATCCCCATGGCCTACTCAATCAAAACCTAAAAGTGCCATTATACCATTTACATTGAATATTATTTCAATTTATTTTTTATTATTAATTTTGTTAGCATTTCGCTTACGATTCTTCTTTTCATTACCCTATATTCTTAAAACTTTTTTCTAATTATTCCTAAAAAGATTGTAAAATTTCTTTTCCTTTCCTCTTCCCTCCTTGACTGTTACAAAATGTGCACACAGCTCATTTGCGGCGCTGCCCTGAATTCTCGAGGACTCTTCAACAGTACTGCTCTTGTGTCTAGTTCCGCGCCAAGTAAATTATTCATCGAATCAATTTACATAAGTAATATACAAAAGTTTATTACATTTTATTAAGTATTCCATTACTAATATGCATATACCAAAATGAGCTAACAGTAGTAATGACACAAATATTTAGATAGATAAATTTATTTATTTTATATTTCATATATCTATATAACCATGTAAGATATACTAAAATCAATTGAAATATACAGTTTTGCAGATATACTGTGTGCATATATATATATATATATATATATATATATATATATATATATATATATATATATATATATATATATATATATATATATATATATATATATATATATATACATCTTGATTAATGTGCAGATGGAAGGACGTGGTATTAAACACATAAATAATAAAAACTAAAATGAGAATAACAAAAAATACATGCATACAACTCAGGTTAATTATATCAAATGCAAAACAACTACTGTTTCAATTAATAATCACATAATTATTAGTAGATTAATATAAAAGAGAACAAAGACCATAAAAAAAATTCGTAAATAACTAAACAGTCAACGTTTAACCAATTCTGGTATCATCAGGTTATATGTTATGTTACCTCCCTGCCCTTCAGTATGTGATTGGATGTCTTGAAGTGATGTGGTGTCTCTGTGTCTCTGTGGTTGATTCGTTTTTTTAGCTGTTGATGTGAGTTGTGCTGTATTTGTTCTTCATAAATGTGAATTTATTTTTATTATTATTATTGAATAATAATTTATCAATCCCCAACTAGATTGATATTTCTATTCTAGCATGCGTATGTCAACTGAACATAAAATATACGCTATGTCTGTATATAAAAACTAAAAAAATACTATGACACATGTACGTAAGTTTTAATTTTTTTGTAGTTAAATATATTCCAGTTTTTATATTTTCGCTTGTTTACTTACATGTACTTTTGTATTTTTATTTTTATATTGTTTTAGTTTGTTTTCTTTATTTTGTACTTATATATTTTGTTATTCTGCTTGTTATATATTAAGCCCCAACCCCCTCTATATGTCTGTAACAGAGGTAAATAAATTAATAAATAAAACATATATTTTCAGAATTGTAGTATTACTAAGTTTTGTACACTTTTTGTGCATTCCAACTCGTTAAATAACTGCAAACTATTTTTTTTTTTTTTTTTAATTATAACATTTGTTTAAGAATTAAATGTATTTATATTTTATGATAGGTTTAAATATATTCATTTTATTCCTAAATCTTGATTTTTAGCAGATAAATATAATAATAGATAAAAACAGAAATTTTCGTTCAGTTGTGAGATGATTTAGAAAAGCAATGCCATTACGATACCGCTGGTGCCGGTTTGATAACTGCTCTACCAAAATACCGATCTCTCCCAACTTCCTCTCAAACTTATTTCAACATGACCTTGTTTAACTTTGTTCTCTTGCAAATTTAGTGTTGTGTTCCTCATTCGAATTTATTATTTTACTTTAAATATGGTTCTTCTTAAAATCGTTTAAATACTTTTTTTCGTTGTGATTTTTTTATTAGCTCGGTAATAAACGGTCGACCGTATGGTCTGCTGGTTTCTCTTATAACCTATACTATAGCCTTTCTTATCAGTCCTCTGTTTTGTTGATTCATATCTTTTGTGTATTAATAAGTAAGTTGTATTTTGGTGTTTTGTGACAGACGTTTGGGAATTACTTTTTTTTTTTTTTTGTCCTAACCCCTATATTTATATACAGACTGTATTTCAAAAATGTTTACATCATTTTCTTTTCATGAATTGCACTTTTGCTGTAGCTTTGCTACATTTTAATCAGTTTTTGTTTTTACTATTGTGTTCTGAAATTGTTTTTCTGGAGATTGGGAATTACCTTTTACGGAAGAAAACGCTATAAACTATTTTCAAATCTTAAGGATTACTACAACGAAGAAAGTCTGTGATAATGGGTATGATATCTTCATTGCATAAATTACTAAATTATGGTAAGGCTCCAACCTCAACTGAAAAGTATCTATCCGTTGTGGATTTATTAATTTCTTGAGCGAATGATGAGCTGAATTCGAAAGATGTTATTTAAGTTATTATTTAATTTAAGCAATAATAATTTTAATAATCCTAATAAATACGTATCTTTAACGCTTATAATAAGGATATATAATAAATCGATAGAGGTACCATAATAAATTGAAACCTAAATTTCGATTTTTTGGCGCTCAAAAATCCACTTCGATATGGTCGACATCTTAATACGTATCGTCGATTACATTGAGATAATCTTTTTGTAGTTATCATAGTTTTTAATTTTTTTTTGGTCAATACTGCTTCCCTTATTTTTTTTTGTTTAGAAAAAAGTTAATTTTTTTTTTTTTTTGATCATTTTATCTTGAATCAAATAGTGCCAGTTTTCCATAAAAAAAAAAACAAAAAAAAAACAGCGCAAGCTCCTTTGGAGTTCATGGATGATAAAGAAACATTTTTTTAAAAAAAGAAATAATTTATTTAGGAAAATTTATTTCTTAGGGCTTCCATGCTTATAGAAAAAAATAATTTTTCTTTATTTTTAATTTCCTTGTATAAATAAAAAATGTTCTTCATTGAGGACCATAGAAATCATAAGTTTGTTCAAAAATAATTTTAAATTTTGTTATGGATGTGAAGTCAGTTTCTTCCTTTTTATATTAATTTTTATTAAAAATGGTTTTCACATTTTTATGTTATCAACTTTTAGGGGAATTTCCCCATCTTCAGGACAACCCATGTTTCTAATATATGTTGTTCTAATAATTTCATCATGCCCTTTCTAAAAACTCTTAATATAATAATATAATTAATAAATAATATAATTATTATATTTTGCATACTCTATTATTATTAATAAATTGAGGTTCATGTATAACTTAATTTTTCTTTATCTTCTATTTCCTTTTATTAATAAAAATATTCTTTTTGGTATTCCATTTAAATCACACTAAAAAAATTAACTTAGAATCAGCTGTTAAAAAAAAAATGTTAAATTAACTTAGAATCAGCTGTTAAAAAAAAAAATTGTTAACTTAGAATCAGCTGTTAAAAAAAAATTGTTAACTTAACTTAAAATCAGCTGTTAATGATGCTTTCATTAAAAATAATTTGATCATGTTAGTCGTGCTATGATTAATAAAACTTTAAGTTGTGAAACTTATGTAGTAATGTAGGTAATTATAATTATCATATATTTGATAATATATTATTAATAAACCGAGGTATATAATATAATATAATATATAGTGAACAGAGAGAGAGGTCATGGAGATAGCCGTAGATCGATGCGGCAGCGACAGCACCTAATAACAAATGTTGCCCCCGTGTCAGTTTTTTCCCCACCTTCTCCCCCCTCCCCCCTCCCCCACTTCCCCTCCGGTCCCAGGTCCCAGTCCCATTGTCGCAATATAACTCCCGTATTGACCCTCACTTCTCTCCTTTGTCTCGATAACTCCTCTCTCTCTCTTCTGTCTTCTCTTATAATATTATTATACCTAGCCGTATATTATATAATTACAGACTAGTAATTATTATGCAGGTTAACATTGACAACGATCCAAGCTACAGGTTTGGATGAATAAAGTGATCACAAAACAGATACGTTGACAATGAGAGGAGAGGGTTTTAGTCATTTTATGCAGCTACAATAGAAATAGATAAAAAAAAACTTTATTGTGGTACAAAGTTCCTTGAGAGTAATAAAAAAGTATAAAAAATAAGAAGTATTTCTGTCCAAAAACCCCATTAGCTAATAAATATAATAATCTTAAATATGAATGGTTATCAAAAAAACAACAAAAAAAAAAACAAAATGAAGAATGGTTAAACACTAGTATAAATAAAATAAAGAGGAACAAAAAAAAATTGCATATTTTATATAATTTTTTTTTTTAAATACACACAATCGTTTAGTAAGGAAAAAAATTAAATAAAAATTTATAAAAATATAAAATCCTTCAAATCCAATCCAGATTTTTGCTTAAATGACCAAATAAATATCTCCAATAGTCCAATCTTAAATTTATTCCCATCTACAACAGAAAAACCAATTACTCACCGGCATTACTGGAAAAACCCTGACCCTTATACCATTTACCTTATAAACATCCTGCCTACCTTTCATTCATTGTTAGTTCAATGCGAGAAGGAACCAGTACAAACTTTTCTGTTTGATATAATCCATTTAAACCTTGTTGAGTACCAACATGTATTTGATTTCTTGTCTTAATTAATTCATAATTCATAAAAGTTTTATAATACTGATTTATATTACATCTAATTTAATATGTATAATAATACCAAACTATATTTTGAATTGCTTATTTTTGAATTTTTTGTGTGTTTTTAGAACTGAAGATGAATGTATAACATTCGAAACTAGTTTTCAATAAAACAAATTTATAGAAGTGGCAAATAATTTATCAATCCCTAATTAGATTGATCCTTCTATACCATCGTGCGGATGTCAACTAAAAAAAAAAAAAATATATAGTAATTTGTATTCAAAAACTTAGATGGGGAATAAACATCATAAAGAGTACATTATAGTTTTGTAACAATGTACTCACTCCTTGATGAAAAAAAATAAAAAAAATAGAGTAAAATAAAAAAGAAAAAATTCTTATAAAATATATTTAGGAAAAAACAAAAACATTATGTACGAAAATTGAAATGAAATATATGTTTATATTCATAAAAAAAATGTGATTAATGGGATCCTTATTACCATAACACCTTATTAGGCAGCGTCTGGCTGAATCGTGAAGAGGAACTGGAATAGGAGGGTTTTGGATGTGTATAAAGAGGGGGTAATGCCGGATTTTAAGAGGGAGGGAATTCTAGAATTATATTTCAAATCAGAAAACGCCAAGAACAAATTATGTGATGAATTTGATCCTGGTAACCCGATGGGTTTGAACACATCTTCTTCAGACTCTTTTGTTCAATATACCTTTCCTAGAGTATGTTGTTAAATGAGAACTTGCGAAACATAAAATAAAAGCATTTTGTGAAAAAATAATATTTGTGATGAAACATAGGTGCATATGTCAATCAGACCATAGCTCACCCACAAGGACATTCCAATCATAAACCTAACTAAAAGTTATGAAAATTCGCTCATTTATGTTTTTTTGAGTCCTTATTTTGAATTTCAACTTTATTACCTCAAATGTTTCCCGGAAATATAAAAAAAAAATACAAAAACGCTAAAAAAATTAATTTTTTTTCCGTTTTACCACTTAGCCTTAAAATAATGCATTTTTTTAAGCAACATCAACCTATACTAAATTTAAGAAGAGCAAATTACCTACAATTTTGATTCGAATAATTTTTTTATTTGGCCGTTCCGTTTTCAAGCGAGCGCGTTTCGAAGTTATGAGGCGGAAAATCCATATTAGTTTTTTGAGGTTTTTTTTTTTTTTTTAAATTTCGGGAAAAATTCAAGGTTACAAAGTTGAAGTTCATCATCACTACCATAAACAACACAGTTTTTCAGAACTTCGCCAAAGCTTTCTATCGAGACTCATTGCTCAGAAAACTAATTTGGATATTCCGTTTGCATAAATTCGACTCACATTCGCTTCAGAAAGGAGCTGCCAAACAAAAAAATTATTAGAATAGAAATTATAGGTAATTTACTCTTCATTGATATAGTATAAAATGAATATCGGAATTAATTCGATTAATAGATGTTTTTCAAGTTATAAAGTAAAAAGAAAACAAAACATTTTTTTATTTTTAATTTTTTCCCAGAAATGTTCTAGGTAGCAAAGTCGGAATTGGTAATCGGCAACTTAAAAAAAATTTAATGAGCAAATTTTCAGGCTCCAGTTGACCGGACTAAATTAAAACTAACGTATTTTTTCCCCCCTCCAATTTTGTTTACTAAATAATTATAAATGTATTCATATATTAAAAAATTATAATTTTCACAATTTAGGTACACCTGCTTTGAAGTGGCAATTTTTTGTCAGGTATCTGGTTCGTTTTCTTATCGGCCATCTCGAAGGACTGTATGGAATAATAATAATAAAATAAATATGTTTTATGTTATTTAATAGCTGTATTATTATAGTTTAGTTAAATAAAAGAAACAAGCGATGAATTTATAGAATATATAATAATATAAACAGAGAGTTTATTCCCTGGCCCAGGAACCATCGCTTGCGTGCTCGTAACCGTTGTATAGTTATCTTTCCGTTATATCCGCAGAAAATCTACCATAATAATGGCTTGTCTTTTTTCCTCGCACAAAAGCCTTACTTAATAATTACGAATGGTTTACAATTTTAGGTTTTGTCATGTTTCTTTTTTGTCTTCCACGAATTCAAATACTCAAAATTGGAGGCTTCTCTCATTCATATTTCTGTTTTTCGAATTTTGTTTCTGGTCATGGAGAAGGTATAATTTTGTTTTATATTGTCACTATCCCGTTAGTTAAAAGTTTTGATTTGGAAAGTCCTTAAATAATCATTAAAATGTGTGAAGCATATTTTTGCCTATGCTAAAAATAAACTAACAAAAGAGAAATAAAAAGATGCTGTTCAAATATATTTGGTTGCTCCAAACACGACATTTATCAATATATATATATATATATATATATATATATATATATATATATATATATATATTTATAAAATTCAACTGTCTACTATCAGTCTTATAATTAACAGCAATTAATTTTTTTTTAAATTATTAATCCTTCTGAATAACTGAAGCATTATTCAAATCAAGGACATGTTTAATTTTTTTTTTATATGTATATATGTAGTCTAAAAAGACAAATCAACTAGATATTCCTCTTTCCAAGAAATTTATACAGATACTTAAAAAAAAAGAGGAGATAATATAACACAGCTGGAAAAGATTCTATTAAAAACAGCTGATCTGGAGAAAACAGAAATTAAACAAACAAAACGATCAAAAATGTAGTAAAGAAAGCCATAAAAAGAAATCAAATAATAAATACAAAAGTTTATAACAGTTTTTGCTGATCAGCTGTTGGAATATAACCTTTCTCAGCTGTTACCTCCTTTTTCCTTCAGTATGTATTAAATTGTCTTGGAGAGATGTACTATTTCTATTCAGTTAATCTTTTTTAGCTGTTGATAAGAGATGTACTGTTTCGGTTCTTCATTCATGTGATATTGCCTTTTTTTTTTCTTATAAAGTATTATTAAATAGACTGACTTCCACGCATTTATTTTTTAAAATTATTTATCTTTCTGAATAACTGAAACATTATTCAAATCAAGGACATGTTTAATTTTTTTTTTATATGCATATATATATATATATATATATATATATATATATATATATATATATATATATATATATATATATAGTCTAAAAAGACAAATCTACTAGATATACCTCTTTCCAAGAAATTTACACAAATTCTTAAGAAAAAAAGGAGATGGAAAATATTATATTAAAAACAACTGATCTGGAGAAAACAGGAATTAAACAAACAAAACGACCAACAATGTACTGAAAAAAGTCATAAAAAAAAAATCAAATAATAAATACAAAACTTTATAAATACAGTTTCTGCTGATCAGCTGTTGGAATATAACCTTTCTCAGCTGTGCTAATGTTACCTCCCTTTTCCTTCAGTATGTGTTAAATTATCTTGGAGAGATGTACTATTTCTATTCAGTTAATCTTTTTTAGCTGTTGATAAGAGCTGTACTATTTCGGTTCTTCATTCATGTGATATTGCCTTTTTCTTTTCTTATATAGTATTATTAAATAGACTTACTTCCACGCATTTTTTTTTTAAATTATTAATCTTTCTGAATAACTGAAACATTATTCAAATCAAGGACAGGTTTAATTTTTTTTTTATATGCATATATATATATATATATAGTCTAAAAAGACAAATCTACTAGATATACCTCTTTCCAAGAAATTTATACAGATGCTTAAAAAAAAAAAGGAGATAATATAAAACAGCTGGAAAAGATTATATTAAAAACAGCTGATCTAGAGAAAACAGGAATTAAACAAACAAAACGTGCCAAAAACGTACTAAAAAAAGCCATAAAAAGAAATCAAATAATAAATACAAAATAAATAAGAAAACAAATGCGCAGCAGATGAAGGTTATACTAAAAATTATGATCAGTTAACACCACAAACAAATCAGTTAAGTTTATTAGACTTCTCTAAAATGCTTAACGTTTCGGAGTAAAAAGAATTCAAATATCTACCATCTTATAATTATTTTATAATTAACAGCAATATCCGAATTGTGCCCAATGTGTATAGCCTCGAATATCTTTCTAGAGATTGAGAAATAGATATTGTATAGATTAGTTGAGATATTGTATTTCAGATTACTTCATCAACAGTTTAAGACTATTTTGTATAAATAAATACCATTTATTTATATTTTTATTCTATATACTTTAAATAATTTTTTATATGCCCTGAAATGGGTTGTCTAAAAAGCTGAGCCACCGAACTATGTTCACTGATTTGAAACTATATTTACTTCTGACGATGTAATTTTTGAAAAAAATGAAAAAAAAAAAAACGAATCCAAGCAGTAATCTAATTATTCCATTAGATCATTTTTTATTTTCACTTACCTATATGTAAATTAATTTTTTTTTATAGTAAAGGAAAGTATTTTGACCGTGAAGAATTTCGAAGTTTTCAACGGAAATACACGTTTAAGATCCTCTGAGCTTAAATAACCAAGTCTCGCAAACCAAGTGTGTGTGTGTATGCGAACAGCTTAGCTCAAAAATGAAAAGTTGTACTAAACTGAAATTACGAATTTAAAGTTAGGCATATGCCTGAGATGTCACCGAAATTCTTTTGTTAAAATCGATTTACGGGCTTCATATAATCGATTTTACACTTTAGACTCCCATTAATATGTAGAATAATAGATGCAGAAATTTTAATTATAGACAATGGGAGAGAAATAAACAGAAGAGTAAAGAAAATTCTGATGATGAAGAAATATTTCTCCGAAACGTTAATTGAATAAGAAGATTATATCTGGAAGTTATATTACAAGAATAATAAAATAATTAAGAAGAATTTAATAAAATAATTACAAGAATTTCTCCTAGAAATTATAAGAAAAAAGACAAAAATGAAAAGTTGTACGAAACTGAAATTACGAATTTAAAGTTAGGCATAAGGAACATCTGGGATGTTCAGATTTTTTTTGCGAAAATCGATTTTACAGTTTTTTGCAATTTTCTCGAAAACGACCGTAACGATTTCGATTAAACTCGTTATATCGATGTACAATTAAATAATCTTTAATATCAGTTAGGTCTTATTTTCATTGAAATAGTCTTAACATACCTTAAATGCCGAATTTTCAAAATGGATCCCTCTAAAGTACCTTTAATTATGTTTATTTGAAATAATTGACGGTCTCTCATTGTTAGTGGTATTAAAAAATGTATAAATATAAACTATGAAAGAACTTGATAATTAACTAAAGGAGAAATATTAATCCAGGTTGATTAAAAATCTTCAGAAATATGAGTACTGATATAGATATATAATATATCATTGGAAAGCTAAAGATTTTAGAAAAAAATAATATTTAGCATATAAATTAGTATAAGGTAACAGAGAGTGACGGAAAACGCACAAGTTACACTTAACTAATAAATTTTACTATTATGTTATTAAATGGAACTTGAATATTTTCATAGAAACTTTGAAAATTTCACTAGCCTACTTGAGCAGAAATTAATTTAGGGTGATAAGTGACAGTTGTGTTATACGTGCACCGCACCAGATATTTTCTGTGATATCAGCCGTGAATCGATTCTGTGATCGAAGGACCCTCTTCAGCTACACCCAGGTTCTTTTATTTGATTGGGGGATAAACAGGCTTATTTATTTATTTACTAGTTACTGCTCGGTAATAATGATACTCGATTATTTCATTGAATATTAATAATATTTATTTAAAATAAATAAATCTTACGGAGTTTGAGAATTATGAGAGTGTTTTTGATTAATGTATCGAGAGAGACAGTTGAAATGGGGCCCGGACAATGCATGCCCTATTTACCCCGGCCCCGGTCCCGGCCCCCAGCGGCCGTTCGATAGCACCACATTACACCGTTCCATCTCAATTCTCTTCCATCCCATTACTTTATTCTTTCCAGTTCTCTTTCATCTTAAGAGTTTTTTTCCTGTTTTTATTTTATATGTTTTAAAATATTTTGTGCTTTTTTAATGATCTCTTAGTTATTTTTTTTTTCACAAGTAATTTTTTTCATTAACAATCGTAAAGATTTTTACATTGGAATGTAACAAACAATTCCTGACCTCTTTCAAGTTTTTACAACGAGTATGCACTTATTTACTGACAATGAGTTTTGATTATGACCATGAAGAATCACCTTAGCTATTTCAGTAATTTGTTATTAGTAATTAGTATTATTAGTAATTAATAAATTTTTTATTAGACTGTTCATTTTTAAAATAAAATATTTATAATAATTAATTATTCATAGAAGTAATTTGTTATAAAATATCTTGCGCTTTTTTAAAGAGCTTTTAATTTGTTTTCACAAATCATTGCTTTAATTAACCATCTTGAATATTTTAACATTGGACTGCAAGAAAATATTTCTGACTTCTTTTAACTTTTTACACTTGAGTATGTACTTATTTACTGAGTTTTCAGTATTGTCAAGAAGAACCTCCTTAGCTATTTCAGTAATTTGCGATTAACATTTTTTAATTTAATTTTTAAAAAATAAAAATATTGGGATTTTTAAGTATTTATAATAATTAATTAATTATAGATTTCAAAAGAAGGACCTGTAATAATCCCTCCCAAAAAAAAAAATCATTAATAAAATTCCAGTTGACGTCCGCATGATGGTATAGAATGATCAACCTAATTATGGATTGATAAATTATTTGCCACTTCTATAATTTTGTTTTTATTGAAAACTAGTTTCGAATGTTATACATTCATCTTCAGTTCTAAAAACACACAGAAATTCAAAATACAGTTTGGTATTATTATACAAATTAAATTAAATGTAATATAAATTAGTATTATAAAGCATTTATGAATTATGTATTTAATTAAGAGAAGAAATTAAATACACGTTGGTGCTCACCAAGGTTTAAGTAGATTATATCAAAAAGAAAACGTTGCATTGGTTTGTTCTCGCACTGAAGTAGTAATGGAAATGACTATAATGGAAGAAAGTTGAGGTGTTTGTAGGTAAATGGTTCAGGGGGAAAGATCGGGGTTTTTCCAGTAATGCCGGTGAGTAATTGTTTTTTCAGTTACAGATGGGAATAAACTTAAGATTGGAATATTGGAGATATTTATTTGGTCATTTGGCAAAAATCTGGATGTGATTTGAAGGATTTTATTATTTCAAGTGCTTTATATATATTTAATTTGAGACTGAATGTATTACATTTGAAACTAGTTTTAAACAAAAACAAAGTTATAGAAGTGACAAATAATTTATCAATCCCTACATATTTAATTTTTTTTTTTTTTTTACTATAGAGCTCTAAAGTCAAATGAATTTTTTGTAATCATTTATCGTGGTGGTAACCCGCTAAATAAGATTGGCCTATGATTGTTATCTGAATGATTCATTTATATGATGATTATTGTGGTCTTGCAAAATTTAATCTCAATTACGATAACTGATTGTAACAACATGCTGACAATATCCCACATCTTCCATCAATGTCCGTTCTAAAAGCGTAAATTAAATGAAATTGAAATATCTCCAAACATTTCAATAGCCTTAGGAAACTCTAAAGTATGTTAAGTAGACCCTACTACAAAGTATCATATTTTCTCGTCAAAATAAATTTATTGAAGCAGATATAATTAAATAATTAATAAATAAACACGTGTGAATTTTAATAATAATTTTTATTATCATTATTATTGAGCGAGTGTATCGAACGAAATTTGGCAGCACTTATAATTTTAAATAATATTTAATTAAAGCAATAATAATATTAATAATTCCAATTGCATACGAAGCAGTTAGTTATTACAAATGACGCTAGAGAGTGCTAGCGTTCTGGTAGCCTGGCGACGTTCTGGTAGCTTCGGGCGCCTATACTGATAATGGGTCTATTATTATAAGGCTTATTATTATCACTCATTTTTTGTATTTATGTTATAAATGTTTATTTATGTCTTTATTGCTTGCTTATTGTCCTTAAATGTAGAACGTTGTAATACTTCTGAACAAAAAAAAAAGAAGTTCCTAATTATTAATATAATGAAATAATGATGGCGAACGTTGTGGTGAACACTTTCAACCCGGACATCCCACGGGACGTTAGTAAGAGGAAGAAGAGGGAGTCCAAAACATGCAAGGCTCTGGTACTTTCTAACTTGGTATGGTTGGTGTTGGCCACGCTTTCGCGGTGTAACGCGAGATCCTTGCGTTTAGAGGAATTATTAACAAGTTAAATATTCTTAAATATAAACTTCATTAACGTAGGGATCCTTCCAAGATCATACTGTTTATAGGAGCTCTATCCCATTGCACTTGAATGCCTGGATTATAACTTATTTATAAAATGAACTCTCTTTTCGAAATGTCCGGAATATTCGTGATTATATCAGTTATATTTTGTTAACACTTTTTCTTTAGTTCAAGATTTTTCCTCTCATGCATAGAGGTGGAAGCATCTTTACCGTATCTCAAATTTTTTTTTATCCAGTTTCAGATATCCTGGAATATATATATATATATATTATTTTTCTATTATAATACATAAGGATTTCTAAAACAATTTTTTACTAACTCATAGCAATGATGACATTCCTTACATTTTTTTCTCTCTTTCTTTTCTTACATCCATTTCATTCTAACCGTATATACGTTTCGGGATTGTTTCCCCATCTTCAGGAGAAATTTCTATAAATTTAACCAAACAAAAAACTATATTATATCAACACTAACAATCACATCTTTACCCACAACATACAATACTTCACATTACATTAATAATTATTTTACCTCTTAATCTTAATTACAATGAGTACAGGAATAGTTTTTATATTGTATAACTTTAAGTAAATATGAGCTAATATCTTTTTTGGACATATACAGTATTCCGGTAAACATTGTAATGAAGATTAAGAGGTAATATAATTACTAATGTAATGTGATGTATTGTATGTTGTGGGTAAAGATTTGATTGTTATTGTTGATATAATATGGTTTTTTTGTTTAGTTAAATTTATAGAAATTTATCCTGAAGATGGAAAAACAAACCCGAAATGTGGATACGGTTAGAATGAAGTGGATATAAGAAAAGAAAGAGAGAAAAAAATGTAAGGAATGTCATCATTGCTATGAGTTAATAAAAAAAAAAAATATATATATATATATATATATATATATATATATATATATAAAATAAAATATATATATAAAAATAAAATATATATAAATATATAATAAATAAATATAATAAATATAATAATAAATATAAAATATATATATATATATATATATATATATAAAATATAATAAATATAATATAAATATATAATATATATATATATATAAAAAAATATATATATATGTATAAGCTAATTAATTATAGCCCCTAACATGGCTCACTTGTTTTACCTGAAACGTCGACTTATAATTAAATATAATTTTGATTAAAAATCTGGCAATACATCTGTACCTCCGAATTATAAGACGTTTTGTCCATTTTTTACCAATTTAGTATTATCATTAAACAGTTGTACTTTACTTTTTTTCATTACTCAATCCACATTCGATTTTGACAGAAACATCTGTTTTAACTGCTCTCTTATGAAGTGAGAGAATTGTGAGGTATAGTGTCGTATAACTCCGTTGTACATATGTAATCCTAAAATTCTATACTATCATCCACCCATCTTCTCTATGTTATTTTTAGATTCATCTTTTTTCGAATTGTTCTCGTTTTATCTGATTCTCCCATCTGGTTGGAACACTATCTGTGGCCCAGAAGTTTCCTCGGTATAGGCACCCTCTTCATGAAACCTGGAAATACACTTCTCTTCATTATCGACTGAGTATATAATAACCATGGACTGATTTACTGTGTCGTGGTTTTGAGTTGGAGTTGCTGGAGGGCTATCGGTGTTACCACCTGTCCGGTTTTCGACTGGACAGTCCGGTTATCGAATGCTGAGCCGGGTGGCAGGTCAAACTCCTGTAGGACTGGACTTGTCTGTTCTTTTAAAAGGATATACATATATATATATATATTTGTCCTTAAGTCAGTAGCACGTGTTATTACTTTGCAAGCAAGTTAGCCTTCTCATTAAGAAGTCAGAATTCCTTTTTCTGATTCAAGAGTTGTTTTTTTTTTTTTATCTTTGTACAATATATTATTATTTTCTATGGATTCAGACGTCAGTGATAAGAAAATTTAGTTGGCATCCGCATGACGATAAACAAAAAATTCTATTTTTATTTATGAGCAAAGAATGTCCTTTATTAGTGAGAGCGAAAAAATTATATACAGGATGTCTCTGGGCCTTTGAAATTAATTTTTTTCTTAATTATTTCATCACTTTATTTTAAATAAAACAGTTTATTAGGCACAGGACCAACAAAAGAGGAAGAAATGAACTAATATCTTTCTATATAGAGCTTTCTACAAATATAATTACCTTTTACAGGTATTTGCTGCATTTACTAATTAAATAATTATTATTTGAAGAAACAAAATTTAAGTTAACAATAGACGTTTTTTTTAGTTGACATGCGCATGATGGTATAGAAGGATAAATCTAATTAGGGATTGATAAATTATTTGCCACTTCTATAAATTTGTTTTATTGAAAAGTAGTTTCAAGTGTTATACATATATCCTCAGTTCTAAAAACACACACAAAATTCAAAAATATCATAAATTCATTAAAGACTCAGGAGTTAAATTAATACATCACGTTGAAAACAGCCTCAAATTAAATATATATGAAGTACTTGAAATAATAAAAATCCTTCAAATCCAATCCAGATTTTTGCTTAAATGACCAAATAAATATCTGCAATAGTCCAATCTTAAATTTATTCCCATCTATTACAGAAAAAACAACTCACCGGCATTACTAAAAAAAAACCTGACCCTTAAACCGTTTACCTATAAACATGCTACCTACCTTTCGTTCATTGTTAGTTCAATGCGAGAAAAAACCATTACAAACTTTTATAATTTATTTAAACTTTGAGTACCTACAAGTATTTGATTTCTTGTCTTAGTTAAATTCATAATTCATAAATGTTTTATAATACTGATTTATATTAATCTAATTTAATATGTATAGTAATACCAAATTATGTTTTGAATTGCTTATTTTTGAATTTTGTTTTGTGTTTTTAGAACTGAGGATGAATGTATAACATTCGAAACTAGTTTTCAATAAAACAAATTTGTAGAAGGGCCAAATAATTTATTAATCCCTAATAAGAAAATTTAATAATTAATTTGGTGGGTTGGTAGATAATTGTTGTTGGTCCATCTTAGGATTTCTAATTTCTATTTTTATAATCAAGGTATGATCTTATCAATTGAAGCGGATGATAATTTGAAAAGGATGTATGTAAAAAAAATTTCTGAAAGTTGTTTTCTACACTGATACAATGGCTTGTTCCAAGATCAACAGCGTGGAAAATAAGGTATAAATAATTTAATAAAAGAGTAAATATAAGTTTTCCAGAAAAAAATGGAATAAAAATATTATTGTATTTATTATTTAATACACCTTAAACTTTTTCGTTCCTTCTGAAAAATTCCATATTTGGTACTTACTCTCTTTTCAACGTCAAAGCCTCAGTAATTAAGACATACATTTTTTTTGGTTCATCCTGCAGTCTTATTTAAAAAAAAAAAAAAACTCAACAGGTGTTTATCAATTACCTTTACCTATTGAAATTTTACAAGGACAAATCTAAAAATATTTTTATTTTTGATTTGCAAACACTTCATTTCTATCAATTATTTTCCAAACCAGAGCGAGGAAAACATTACATTATTAAAACAAACTGTTTCGGAATGGCATTCCCCCCTTCCCTCAGGAAATAGCAACAAATTAATTAAAAAGTCAATATTCAAATGTAAATTAATAATTATGAACATATATAAATAACACAAGAGAACAGTAATTTGTGACGCACAATTTTACAGTTGAATCTGGATATTTCCATTATCTTAAATACGAGAAAAATATCAGAATGTTCGAATTTAGACACTTATTGAAATAAAATCGAATATTTTTACATATGATGGGTATCATTAGCAATAATGAGACTTAAGCGAATTACTCATGTTTTTTCTTAGGTAATATAGTGTTAAAGGTAGAAAAAATACAACGAAATTTTTATGAGACCTGCGAATGTCTTTCTTCCGACATAATAACAGAAACACGCACATAAACAAGATGCTTTAAGGATTATTTTACCTCAATAAACACGACAAGAGACTAGATAACTGAAAATATTTTTTGTTTTCGATAGATGGATTTATAATGAGAACCTTGCTTAAAAGAAATAGTCATTTTGAACAAAGTATTCGTAAATCTTAGTACGTTAATGTATCTAAATTCACTCCTGTTCCTATGTCGTGAATAAAAAGTATTTAATTTGTTACCTAGTGTTTATTATGAATTACACAGGCCAACGATGAAAAAACTTTTGTACTGAAAATACCTTGTTTCTATAGGTTCCTAAATCTAGGGCCCCGCATAAGGTATGTTATGTATATGTCGAAAATCTAAGAAAAAAGATCAAAAAAGGAGATAAAAATCTTTAAATTTGCTGTTACTATGATATGGAGGGAGCCAAGAAATCATTCCGATGATTGCTACTTTTCTAGTGTCGATATTAATGGTCATAAATAAAAAAACAATAAGATAATAAGCTACCCTAACCTTCCATACGCCATCCGACCAATAGGGCACAGTGTAGATTTACCGGTCCCTGAACCACCAGATGATTTAAATTCTATTCTATTTTCTGATGTTCAATCGAAGTTAGATGATCAAGATGATGAAGAATTCCAATGTTTTACAGAAAATGTAGAGCCTAAACTGTTTACTCAAATCGAGCTTAACAACTTGTTTAGGGATCTTGGCTTAACGAAAGAAAAAGCTGAATTTGGCTCTAGACTAAAAGAAAAGAATTTGTTGGCGGTTGGAACCAGGATTTATGTGTACAGGAAGAGAGAGCAACAATTATAATATAATAATAATAATAATAATAATAATAACAATAGCAACAATTATAATACAAAGCATATTGCTGGAAAACTATGGGTGATACAGAAAAAGTAAGGCCAGATTTAGATTCAGCACATAAAAATCTATAAAGATCAACTATTTAACTACTGGCCTCATTTAATTTTAAATCAGTTCATATATATATATATATATATATATATATATATATATATATTTTTAAATATAATTAAATACTTTAGGAATATAAAGGCTATTATCGTTTAATGAAGTATGAACGGAAAGATAAGTATTAAAAAATTTAATGTAATAAACTATAAAACATATGTGAGGTTAAGTGGATCGTAAACTCAATTATAATTGAATCGTGTCTCATTTACATCAAGTACACAGTTGAGATTTCGTTAACCTGTTACGACAAACGTCCCCTCCTCCCCCTCCTGGTAAAGGGCATGTTTTTAGGCAAGTATCGACATAAAATGATATTTTCTAAACTGTACACCGCCCCCTATTCATATTTATGGAAGCGGTGGGGGTGAGAGAGAGATAGAGAGCGAGAGAGAGAGAGAGAAAGAGAAAAAGAGAACGATGAAGGAAGAACTGAAATGACGGCAAAATCAATGAGGGAAGGGGAGGAGCTTAAAGCTTCGCAACGGGGCAACTCCCGTTCTATTCATCCTCTTCACAGTCTACATTTATTCTACTTTAGCAATTATATAATATATATATTATTCTGAAACAATAATAATAATAATAATATGGCATATGGTATCAACAAAGGTTTAGTTGGGAAGGAAAGAGAAACAAAACTAAGTTAGATTTCCTACAAAGAACTACTTTTGTCCGATATTTTTTCTAGATATAATTTGAGTATGGAAAACCGATATTTTAAAAAAAAAAAAAAAAAAAAAAAATTAAATAAAAAAATCGACTAGAAAGGCGGGTTCGACAAATAAATAACCATGTAGACTTGTTGAAATGGTGAGTTCGTGTTACTGTCTATATTGGCTGTGTTCTAGGGATGGGATATCGAAAGCGAAATATCGATATTGGTTATATTGATATTGGATATCTTCATAATATCAATATTTTAAACTATCGTTAATATTTTTATAAAATTAAAAAAAAAAAATTGGAGGAAGATTAGGAGATAACATGTTTCTTCATATTTAAATCCTGTTGCAAAGTTCTCAACCCCGAATTGTACATTTTATGCTTTCAATTTAGTTTACATTTCTGGACACTCTGTAAATATAAAGCCAGCATACATTTCCTCTTCCTCCTTGTTTCTATTCTCCTTCTTTCTTCACCACATAGGATTTTGACCTATTTTTGTTCAGGGGTTTACATTACTTTATATTTTACTCCTTCATCTCATAATTATTTTAATAAAAACAATGTCAACTTCTTTAACATCATTGTCATCTTTTGCATAACTTGTCTCATCACAACTATCTCTGTATGCTTTACATATTACCAAACCTTCATACTATTTGTCTTTTTAATTAATAAGTTTCATATATTTTACTATTCCCTGTTTAAATAAAGCATTATTTTAATTTCAATTAATTTTTACATTGTTATTTTATTTTATTTTACTTTTTCATTTGTCACTTGTATTATGTAATTTAGTGTTATATTTTTCTTCTTATACTTTATACTTTTTTTAATCTTACTTGTAATTTCTGTTTTTATCATTTTTTACTGTTACTGGTACTGCCTCTGTCGTTTTTTATTGTTGTTATTTTCTTTTTCTTTTAGTCCTTAAGATGGCCTAAAATTTAGGCCGAAGCGTCGGAACAAATATATAAGTTTACTTATATAAGTTACTTATAAGTGTAAATTTTTTGAACGCACCCCCCGACCAACTTCTCCCTTAAGATATACATCTACGGCCAACGAAAACTCTCTGCAAATAAAGCCAGCAAGCTGTGTAACAAATTATGAATTAACAGGTTACTAAAATCACCTGTTATCGGATCACGTTATCACTTGGTAGCTGCTACTCTGTAATCAGTTATCGAGATTTCATTGTTTTATTTCATAGTCGTGGCTATGAAGTAGCCAAGGTGCTGAGATCATATTACACTTGACGGATTACATTACATTAATTTCGAGTCATATTTTTAATAACTTATAAAATAAAATCAAGAATAATTAAATTAAATTATATACGTATTATTCGTTTATGCGAACGTTTGTTAATTGAAGAGGTAGAAAAAGAAATGTTAAGATTTACACATATATTGTAACGCTCTACAAATAATACTATTTTTGACGAGGATAGAGGTCCTTCGAGAGGTCCTTATAACAAAAATAGTCGGTTTTAACATAGATACTTGTTCTATTTTAAAAAAAATATCTGCTAATTCTTGTTCAATTATGATCATAATGGTCATTTTTTATTTTTAATTTGATTTATAATGTTTTTTTATTTGTTCTTTTTTTCTTTGTCTCAAAATCTATACATTTCCATTTATTTTTCATAAATTATATTATAAATGAGATTTCATTCATCAAAATAAAATTACTGATTTTCGGTAATAAACCAATAATTTCAATAATCGAACGAGAAAATCGAGAAAAAAATAATAAATCAGCCCACAGTTTTTCTCCGATACTACTGTAACGATTTTTTTGAGATTTGGAATCAAATATCGAAAAATCATAGAAGGAATTTTTGGATTTTTTGTAAGGAGATAATCATAGGTCTCCACAGGATAAGATGATCCTTGGAACTCTATATTACCTTCCTCCATTTCATTTCAAAGTTCATATAAATTTTTAATTTTATTTTTGGGTATTTAACTATTTGTAAATTATAAACCATAGTGTAATCATTTACAGCGTTTTTTAATTTTATTTATGTATAACATATCTGTTTATGGTATTATTAAGCTCATATTGCAAATAAATAATGAGCAAATACAAAATATTAATAATATTAAAAAAATTAAATAAGTGCGAAGATTACGATTTTAGCTGGATGCTTATAAATAAATTTATTCAGTTAAAGTATTGTTGTAAACTTGAAACGGAGCATATATTTTTATCTAAGAGGTATTATTACGGTAATTGTCGGTTAATAGAGTTTTTTATTGGATAACGTCCGTAATTATTTAATTACCCATAATTTCTAGAACACGTCCTGGTTCTTGGAGCCCAGTCCTGAAATCGAATAATGTAGAAGGATCCTTCCTCATTAAGTTTTAAAATTCTCCCGCGAAGCGAAAATATATTGGATCACTTTTTGCGACCGCTTCGTCGTGACTAATTTAACTTCACGGTAGAAGAGTGTGTTAAATTTACACGCACCTGCCCCGGGCGTTTCCTTTCCTCGCTCATAGTTGGACTCTTTAAATGTATTATTCTTAAATTCAATTTTGAGGTATTGTTTGAGAAATATAGTGTATGTTTTTATTGCACAGTATAAAATTATAATAGAATTCATAAATAAAAATGAATAATTATTATTATTATGTTGAATTATTGTATGTTAACAAAGAACCTTTAATTTTTTTATTTAAAAAAAAAATCCAGAAATATTTTAAATTAATTTTATTTTATAATTTTATATTCAAAAGTATTCATTTTTATCTACCTATGTATAACTGAAAATATTCCTATTTTATGAATTAATTACATATATAGTTTTGTGGGTGTATATTTTGTGACCCAATACTTTTTCTGCATTTATTAATGTATTTTTATTTTATTGACTAGCATAATAAATTAATAAACAATAAATTTAACTTGGGATTGATAAATTATTTGCCATTTATATAAATTTGTTTTTATTGAAAACTACTTTCGAATGTTATACATTCATCTTCAGTTCTAAAAACGCACAAAAATTCAAAAATAAGCAATTTAAAATACAATTTGGTATTATTATGCATATTAAATTAAAATTTAATATAAATCAGTATTATAAAACATTTATGAATTATGAATTTAATTAAGGAAAGAGATCAAATACATGTTGGTACTCACCAAGGTTTAAATGGATTATATCAAACAGAAAAGTTTGTATTGGTTTCTTCTCGCAATGGAAGAAAGCAATGGAAGAAAGGTAGGGTGTTTATAGGTAAACGGTTTAGGAGTCGGGGTTTTTCCGGTAATTCCGATGAGTAATTGTTTTTTTTCAGTTACAGATGGGAATAAATTTAAGATTGGACTATTGGAGATATTTATTTGGCCATTTAAGCAAATGAGTTTTCGTTCTAATTAGATTGATCTTTCTTTAGTATCATGCGGATTACAATTAATAAATTTAACTATAATTTGTACAACAGTGACCTCATTAGGTTCCTGGCAGCAAAGTAATAGATAGAAAGGTAATACAAAACTTTTTAGTTATTTCAAATTAAAAACATAAAGTCATTGGATATTAACCGTGGCGTAGCTAGGTCAACTGGCGCCCGGGGGTAAACTTTAAGATTGCCCCTCTGAGGGGCAAAGTGGGCACTTTTTCCGAGCGGCAGAAATTAGAGGGCAGCAAATTTTTAGTAAAAGTTAAGTTTTTGTTTAAGTAAAAAAATATTTATTTCTTCTTCAATAAAACGAGTTAATGTTATGAGATGGTTATATTTATTTCGAAATATCCTACATAAAGTATTATTATAAAACTGTTGATTTTTTTTTTTGTGGGGGGATGCTTGAAGGGGTGACAAAATTAAGCTTGCCCCCTGACAAAATCCTAGTTCTGGTTCTGCCGCCCCCAGGTTATCTGCTTCTAGAGAATTACGATACCGACAAAGTATCGATATCTGCACTCATTCAATCACTTGAATAAAATATTCGATAACACAATAAAAGTATCGATACCATTGATTCAATATTCTTAGCGATATATTGAATCAATGGTATCGATACGTTTCTTCGATCGGTATCTTACTTATAGCTGCTTATTATATAAATTATTTTATGATTAGAAATTTAAACGCATGTTCGACTAAAAAAAAAAATTAAAAAAATTCTTTTCGGAGCCTAAAATAGAAGGAAACAAATAAATAATTTAATTATGAATTTTTTTTTTTTTTTGCATTTCGGCGTCCCTCTTTAAGCGGTTGCCCCGTTCGCCTTTGTCTATTAATTTCATTCATTAATAAATGTTTATTTCAATCCCATTGATAAAAAAAAAAGAAGTGGAGTGTTTTGCTCTTTCCACTAGAACAGTGTTTGTCATCTTGCCAAGAAACGTTTATCATGAATTCAGATTCCTGAGTGAACACGATTTATCAAAACTGGGTTTCCCTGTGAGCCATATTATTATGCACATTTTTGTAACATTTTCAAAGTCGGAGCTTCTTTTCCTTAGGTGGGTAATTTGAAATTCCGTGGTATCGGAGTTTAGGAATTTTGAATTCTAAATTCTTATTTAAATTTCCTGCAAACAGATCCCATCAAATCACTTTTACCCTACATCGTAAATCCTCGACTTTCTGTCCTATAGTATCCTTTAATAAAGTGGCGCTTTTCTCTGTTGTACAGATCCGCTATATATATATATATATATATATATATATATATATATATATATATATATATATATATTTCCACTATCAGACCTATTGGACTACTAGGGGGACTCAAACTACTTTTTAGGACTCAAAAAAATTCAAATTCCTCTTAAAATTCCGCGTAAAATCTTTAATTCTGCATATTATGTCACAAATAAAACTATCCACAAAGACCTCAATATTCGATTTGTTGCAGATTTGGCCCGAATTAGAAATACCTTCAATTCCATACTCCTTGCCCATACAAACCCACTAGTGCGTAACCTGTTATCCCATTCTATTCCTTTATAGCTCTCTAAAGCGTCCGAAAAGAAGATGGCCTCGGGACCACCCGAATGTAGAATATTTATTGTAATACTACCAATGGTTAAGTTTCTTCGCATTGCCATGTCATAATAGTTTGTACAGTACATTTACCTATTGTATCTTTGTTAATTATTAAATAGTTTGTACTAGTTAATAAAAGAAATCTGGTGCGGTGCGCGCATCACACAACTTTCCCTTACCGACCTATAATAATTATCTTTTTTAATATAATTCTAAAGGGTTCACATAAACAATACTTGAAATAAACTCAGCAGCATTCAATTCTTCTCCCACTTAAGTACAATAAAATAGTTTTTAAAACAATTTTAGTACAACAATTCTGTACACTACCTATATATTTTAACTTTGTCAAGTTGCAAATATATTTTAAAAGTTTCTGGTTTAGTCTCTATGGAAACATTTTCTTTCCATTAAATAATGTGAAAGTAGAAATTATTAAGTTAATTTCCGTTTTTGTATTCTTAAATTACTTTGTTACAGAGCGTACTGTTTGCAACTGATTTGCGGATTGGTGTGAGGAGGTTCAGTCGCATCTATCTCCTTTCGGATGCGCTCGGTTATCCATCTATTTTATGCTCCTCATAAAATACACTGTATCGTTGCTAATACCTGTCCGATTTTGATGATTTTTTTTTTAGATACTTTAATATCCTTTCTGTACGTAATTTACCATAAATTGCATACTTTTTAAGCCATGCGAAAATAAAATATTCTTTTCTTCATAACTTTTTTTCCTGCATTTTCTCGGTGATTTACTACATAAATGAAAAGTTAAAGGCCTTTATGAAGAATAATTTTGGCAAGTTTCATCAAAATCGTTAGAGCCGTTTTCGAGAAAATTGTAAAAATGTGTAAAATCGATTATATAAAGCGGCACTTCCGGTTAGTCGATTTTGACGAAAATGTTGCTGTAACATCACATGCATGTGCTAACCTTAAATATGGAATTTCAGTATCGTACAGTTTTCCGTTTTTGAGCTAGACTGATCACATACACACAGACACACAGACCATTTTGCGAGACTTGGTCATTTGGACTCAGGGGACATTAAAACATGTATTTCCGTTGAAAATTCGAATTCTAAAATTTTCACGATCGCAATACTTCCCCTTACTATATACCTCGTATATACGTAAGGGAAAGTAAAAATCACTAACAAGTTAATAAAAAAAATCACTAAACGTGCATTAGACAGTGGACTATACCTAGTCCATCTATAGGGATGCCCATGCTGTGTAGGTCAAACAGGTAATAAGTAATAGTTCGTACTGCACATATACCTGTTGTATCTTTGTTAATTATTATATAGTTAATAGAAGTTAATAATAATAATTGTTAATAAAAGTTAATAATAATAATAATAATAGTTAATAATAATTATAATAGTTAATAATAATTATAATAGTTAATAATAATAAAAATCTTTAAACGTTAATAGTCCATCTGTTGAGATGTCCATGCTGTGTAAGTATATACTAAAAATTAAAACTAATGTTTCAAAATCTCTTATAAATATTCACAATTGATATTTTAAAAAAATCTTTATTTTGGAGGTATTTTTGTTTTAAATAACTTGCATTCTCTCTAGTCTAATATATAATTTATTTATGATGTATCATTAGTTGTATAATATTTTTTATTATTAATTAAGTAATTTATTTGTTTTTTTTGTTACAGGTATGTTTCTCTCTACAAATTTACAAAGTAGTAAGATTTACTTGCTTTTTATGTAAGTATAAAATTTGTTTTATTTACAACTGTAGTTGTCATCGTGAATTTAATATGAGCTCTAATTAATTGGTTCTTGTAATAATGCAGTAGGTTTTTTTTTCAATTTCGAATCTTGATAGAAATAAGAAGGAGATTTTATTAGTTTATCGTCTTATTTTTGAACTGAATTGAATCGTTAGGTAGTGTACTAAATGTGAATAAACGGATATGGTATATTTTTTTAAAATTAAATAAATAATAATAATAATTTGTGAACAATCATCTAAAAAATAAATAAAAATAAAGGAATGTTAGCTATAAAAAAATTAAACGAGTAATTATGGTACTACAGAAGGCAGTTGAGCAAGAACTGTGTTGTACAAAGCAATCTGCTTAACAAGCATCAATACTTTTTTTTTAAGTTTTATATATAAAACATGAATAAATATACACGCCTTAAAAAAAAAGAACAATGAATAAAAAACACATCAATTGAATTATTTTGCGAATCGCAAAACCTATGTTCGGAAGAATTTTTTTTTTTTAATAAAAAGCACTTCAGTAAAACCACGTGGCAAAAAAAGAACTTCGCCAATGTCATCATCCTGCTTGAACACTAATCAGAGATTAGGACCGGACAACACCCGCGTTATATCTAAATCCGCGCTCTAATGAGAGCCTACTTGTTCGCTCATGTTTGTATCTGCGGTTGGTAGTTTTATATAATTACCTATTTCAGTTTATAAAGAGTTTACAGAAGGTATGTGTTAATTTTTATACTAGCCAGTACACATCCTTTGGTAGTCAATTACTGAATATTTACTTAAAAAACTTCCAATTTATGTATTCTAAAAAGCTGCTATGCATAACATTATCAGAACTATTTTGAAACCCAGAGATTTTTATATCTTGGGTGTAATTGTAATAAATATTATATATATATATATATATATATATATATATATATATATTTTTTTTTTTTTTATTTTTATTATTATTATTATTTTAGAAATTGATAAATTATTTGCCACTTCTGTAAATTTGTTTTATTGAAAATTAGTTTCGAATGTTATACATTCATCCTCAGTTCTAAAAACACACAAAAAATTCAAAAATAAGCATTTCAAAATATAGTTTAGTATTATTATACATATTAAATTAGATTAATATAAATCAGTATTATAAAATATTCAGGAATTATTATATAATTTAATTATATAATTCATAAATGTTTTATAATACTGATTTATATTAATCTAATTTAATGTGTATAATAATAGCAAACTATATTTTGAATTTTTTGTGTGTTTTTAGAACTGAGGATGAATGTATAACATTCGAAACTAGTTTTCAATAAAACAAATTTATAGAAGTGGCAAATAATTTATCAATCCCTAATTAGATTGATCCTTCTATACCATCATGGGGATATCAACTGATTATTATTTTATTTTTTTCGTTTGGAACTATAGACCGTGGAGATCTATGGCCGCGCGATGTGGTATCCATACATAGAAGACCACACCCCGATTCTCAAATTAGGTACACGGGGTAGGGCCATCACTCCTACACCCTATATATATATATATATATATATATATATATATATATATATATATATATATATATATATATATATATAGACAGAGAGAGAGAGAGAGAGAGAGAGAGAGAGAGAGAGAGAGAGAGAGAGAGAGAGAGAGAGAAATTAGTATTTTAGTTGATTACTATTTAATTAGTTTTTTCTTGTCCAAAATTATCTACTCGATCCTTGTTATACTCGTATGTTAATTTTGGTCGCTCGCCAACATTTTGACCATTCCTTTTCGTGTACTCCTCGACGGTCGGAATCGGTTTCGGTTTGATGGGGCAACTCCTTGCGGTCGGAGAGAGAAAAGGAAAAAAAAAAAATGAAGGGAACTGCTTTGGGAAGTCAACATGGCCCCTGAACTAAATATGGCGACACCTGCCGGTGGAAATATCCCAGAGCGGGACCAGTCCGTCCGCATCAAATCCAACAGCTGTCTTCACAAAATGGCTACCGATTGTCTTCGCTTAGTTTCATGCTTTGCTTGATAATATTTCGTGAAAATAACTTAAATTAAATAAGTTACTACTCTAGAAGCCGGCTTGCAAAATGTTTTTTTAAAAGCTTCAAAATGCAAAGTCTTACAGGAATAGTTTGATTGTTTGTTTGGTAATCTCCAACTCCATACATACTTTTAATATATTATTAGTCTTTCCCTGCGCATTGATCGGTCGGTCCTTACCATATGAAATATTGTAATTTTTTAATTGCCTCAAACCATGTTTTTCTTCTATCACAGGAATCAAAATCTCTCCTGTACGTTTTAATTTATCTCAGGTTATGCATACAAATGTACCTACCTACATATATGTATGTATGAAGTGCACAACACACTCTTTTTGGTTAACATTTATTAAAGTTGCAGTACAAAGTAAAAATATCGAGAAAACATGTAATGCTACCTCCAATCTTTTTTTTTTCACTCATATTTATCAACCCGCACCTATTAACTTGAAAAACTTAAATTGGTATATTCAACAATTTCAAAAAAAAAAAGTAGGAGAAAGTTCGCACCTATGGCTACTTATCAATCGTTCATAAACTAGTTACTTACCAATCGATCATAAACTAGTTACTTACCAATCGATCATAAACTAGTTACCAATCGATCATAAACTACAATACTTGCTCCTGTTTACCAAGTTACTTTCTACTCAGTTATTACCAATCGATTACTTACCTACCAATCGATCATTAACTACAATACTTGCTATTTATACACTAAGTTATTTAGTATTTATTTAGGGATTGATAAATTATTTGCCACTTCTATAAATTTGTTTTATTGAAAACTAGTTTCGAATGTTATACATTCATCCTCAGTTCTAAAAACACACAAAAAATAAGCAATTCAAAATATAGTTTGTTATTGTTATCCATTTTAATTAGATGTAATATAAATCAGTATTATAAAACATTTATGAATTATGAATTTAATTAAGACATATGTATTTGATTTCTTGTCTTGATTAAGTTGATAATTCATAAATGTTTTATAATACTAATTTATATTACACTTAATTTAATATGTATAATAAAACCAAACTGTATTTTTGATTACAGATTTTTGTGTGTTTTTAGAACTGAACATGAATGTATAATATTCGAAACTAGTTTTCAATAAAACAAATTTATAGAAGTGGCGAATAATTTTATCAATCGCTAATTAGATTTATCCTTCTATACCATCATGCGGATGCCAATTTGTTTACTGTTACTGGTACTGCCTCTGTCGTTTTCAATTTTGTTATTTTGTTATATAAATAATATAATATAACGCCCTGATGATGGCCTAAAATTTAGGCCGAAACGTTAGCACAAAATAAATAAATCTTATTACTTAAGCAATAAAAAATGTTAAAGCAATAAAATCTGAGAAGATGGGACGTCGGTCCCCAATTGTCATTTATTTACGAATAGTAATTTACAAAATGCCTACTTTAAAAAAAAAAAAAAAAAAAAAAAAAAAATCTGGCATTTATTCTCAAAGAAATATACGTCACTGGAAACTTTCCAAGCAAAAAATAAAAGTAAAACCAAAACTTTTCGTGTTATGACACTCTTCTTCAAAATAAACGATGCATAAAAATCTCTTTTATTATCAATGGCCTTGTAGAGACAAGTTTTCTTATCTCATGCTGATTTTAATTAGGCATATTTATGATTTAATTTCATATCAAAACTGAATAATGTTATATATTAAAACCTTGTATATAAGAAGGCCTATGGTGGCAATAAGCAGGGGACACCTGAGTTACTGAAGGACGCTCTGGTGAAGAGGGTGGGTGGTTTGGCCTCGACAATAAAACAGCCCCTGTCTCTGCTGTGTGCTCGTACTACCCCCATCCGCCCCCCCCCCCCGGTCCAATCGATATCGCCGCTTTGGCCCTCTTCCTAAACCAGTGGCTAGGCTATTGGTTAACGGCTCCAGCCAATGACAATTCACCTTCCAAGGTCTCCTACAGGAACAGGTTGGAAATTCGGGGGACGGGTATTAAACTATCGAATTAGTAGGAAAGTTGTTAAAGCGTAACAAGAAAAGGAAACTAAGAATAATCGCAAAATTAAATATAGTACAACTTTACAATCGTGTCGCATTATCACCGCCTCCTGCCGAAGTTACCCGAAGGTCGCCGTCCTAGCGCTCTCTAGCGCCATTTGTGCTAACTTACTGCGTTATATTTAATTGCAACATTCCCATTCATTGGAATTATTAAAATTATTACTCCTTTCATTAGATATATATACAACTTTACAATCGGCATTATCAGTCTCTGCGGCTTGAGGAGAGGTAGTGACTATGCGATCCGATTGTAAAGTTGTACCATATTTTAAAATAATTCTAATTAAAGCATTAATAATTCCAATGAATACGAATGTTACAATTGAATTCAAAGCAATTAGTTAGCACAGATGGCGCTAGAGAGTGCTAGTGCGGCGATCTTCGGTGCTTAGATACCGATACTGATAATGCGATCCGATTGTAAGATAGTTGTGCCAAAGATAGGATTTTGTAAAGTTTATACTATTAAGGATTAAAATAATTATTTCAATTTATTATGGATTAAAAAAAATTAATTTATTATTATGTACAAGAAGAAGAAGGGAAAAAACATATTAATAACATAAATATATGGCATTTCACTTGTATTTTATATCATGGTGTAAGTTTATATGTTGAGAGAGATATAACTGTGTTTATTATGAAGTAGGTAGCTTAATTTACCACACTTTAGGGAAACGGGTAGGTACTAGTTGTATATGTAAACCATCATACCATATTTACAGAGAAAAGAAAAGTAAACTGAAATAAGTAAGGGGTCAATATATATATATATATATATATATATATATATATATATATATATATATATATATATATATATATATATATAATTATCTAATTATATAATTGAAATTTAAATAAAAGATCACATATATGCAGAACAAATACGGCACTTCTAACGACGCATCAACTAGAAAAAGTACATCACAAGAAAAAGGGAGGTTACATAACAGTTTTAAGTAAATTTCTTTTGTTTTTCTTTCTTTTTATTATTTGATTTATTTTTATTGCCTTTTTATACTATTGTTCTTTGTTTAATAGGCTTAGTTTTGTTTACCCGTTTTCTTCCCATCAGCTGTTTCAATTCAATCTTTCTCTGAGGTAGTTATATTATCTCCCTTTTCCTCCAGTTTGTGTCGAGATGTCTTGGTGTGATGTACTGTTTCTAGTTGATGAATCTTTTTTTTGGATTGTTTATGTGAGATGTGCTGTATTTTTTCTACATATATGTGCTCTTTTCTTTTTTTTTTTTCTTTTTTTTGTCCTGATTCCTGAATTGGCGAAACTTTGGTTGTTTACCGGTACTTCAGCGACTCAATGCTTTATATACATATATAAAGCATTTAGCATTTATATATCTGTGTGTATATATATATATATATATATATATATATATATATATATATATATATATATATATATATATATATATACATAAATAAATGTATTGTTTTGTACAGTTATGGATATAAAATGTTTTTCAAAAGCAACCAATCAATATTCCTCAGTATTCAAGGGATATACAGTAGGGCCATGATGGAAGCAGCTATGATACAAATTTAAACGTTTCAGGTTTTATCAATATGTTCTAACATTAAAATGCGTTTTCACAAAATTATTAAATTTCCACTTGTTCCCCTCTGCTTCTCACTCCCTCATATATGTTTTCCTATTTCCTATAAAACATTACAGTAAAATATTTACTGATGAATATGGATTTAGGTTATTTTTAGGTTAATTAAAAAAAATTCGTTTCTGCCTTTTTATTGTTTCGACATTAATTCATTCAATAAATGAGTTTAAGTTATGAGATGATGATGATGTTTATTTCTAATTATATTTCCTAAAATACTGTTAATATTCTGAGGATTATTGCAGTCAAATTTGACCTTTTGAGATTAATGTTAAGTAGCGGGAGAGGTGTGGGTAACGAATTTGATTGGGTTCGACATCGAATCTTCGCGTTTCGCTTTAGATTGTTATTTATGTTTTACATTTTGTATAATTATTATTTTTATTTTCGTGTCTAAGTGTTCTTTTAGAATTGTGTTTTTTTTTTTTTTTGTATTTTCATCGTGAATCACGTTAATATGTAAACATATATAAATATTTTTCATTTTTTTTAGGAATTTATTCTAATTTAGTTAGAAATTTTGGCATTCCTACTTCCAAAATGGTAACTTTATTTTAAAAATTTAATATATTTGTTAACATTTCGGGGCATTGATCTATATCTTCTGAACTAAAATCAATATTTTAATAATTTTATTATACGAAGTTGTGGCACAAACAGTCAATTGATATATGGGATCAAAGAGGAATCAGATCGATCTTAAATAATGCATATATATATATATATATATATATATATATATATATATGATTAACGTTTTTATTAAATTTGTGTTATTTATATTTTCAATAAATTTGAAATAATCATTGGCTCACTTTGGTGACCATGAAGATTGCCAACAAAATTGAAAAGATATCTGACTGCATATATTAATTTTTTATTATTTTTATCCGGGGGGATAGTAGGTAATAAAGAAGTTAGAAAGGCATAAAATTTACAATATTTCTCAACTTATAAAAAATAATTCTACATCATTTTTATTGGTGTAAGTTTGGTTGTCCGTAGACATAAATTAGGGAGAAGGTGGTCTGGGGAGAGGCAGGGAAGGTGCACTCAAAGACAAATACTAATAAGTAAGACTTATTTATTTTTTTGCCAACGTTTCGACCTAAGTTTTAGGCCATCGTCAGGGCTAAAAAGAAAAACAAAATAACAACATTGAAAACGACATAGGCAGTACCATTAAAAAGTGATAAAAAAAAAAAAACAGAAATGGCAAGTAAGATACAAATATTTGAACTATAAAAAGAAAAATATGTCAATATAATTGTAAAAATGAAAAATTAAAGTAAAGTGAAAACAGTGAAGGCAAGGTTATGAACTACGAGTACATAATAAGATTATGAGTTTCGTTCATGAAACAATAAAGTACATTATACAGGATATAATAATGTTGACGCAAAATAAATAATTCTTACTTATTAGTGTCTGTGTCTTTGACCGAACTCTCCCCTCCCTCCCCCCCCCCCCTCCCCGAACAACTTCTCCCTAACTACTCAATTTTTGTTTCTTTGAACTGTTTGAATCGATTTCTAGAGTTCTGCTTTTAAGAACTGACTCTATGTGTGTGTTTTTATTTGTATATTAATACATATGATAACTTAAAATTAATTACTATTATGCTTTTATTAGCTATAACTACTATTATGTTAGGTATACGAAAATTAAACTGCTATATAATTATTTATACTAATATATAAAGCTGAAGAGTTTGTTTGAATGTGCTAATTTCAGAAACTGCCTCTCAGATTTGAACAATTGCGTTCAATTAACGGTTTATTGAAGAAGGCTTTATAACATCGCACTACGACCCATAGCAACGGAGCTGTAAGCATAAATATATTTTAAGAAAAATATCTGATGTGGACAACACATGACTTCCTTGTACTTCTATTAAACTATAAATCGCTGGCTCAAAAAGTGATACTGAATTTTGTTACTAGTTTCTGAAGATTGCAGTAACTCAAAAACGACACTCGGCGTCGCGACACGCATTTAGTGACACAGACACAAACAAATGTGGAGGAAAACCAGTATTTTACTCTCAATTTTAACACTTAAAAAACATATGATTTATGTATTTAATTTAAATATAATTTTTGATGTAAGCTTATTATTACCTTCAAGTAAAGTACCCTTTTCGGCTCACCAATTTTAACCAAAATAAATTAAATACATTCATATCGATATAAAAGTCCTATTTACCAAATTTGAGATGTTTTACATTATATTTTAATATAATTTTTGATGAAAGTCAATTATGACATTCAAGTAAAGCACCGCTTCCGGTTTTTCAATTTAAACCAAAATCTAGTATGTTATTTAAATCAATATATAAGTTATAAATACTATATTTGAGAAGTTTTGCATAGTATTTTAATATAAGTTTTGATAAAAATCAATTATAACCTTCAAGTAAAGTACCACTTCCGGTGATCAAGCAGTGACCAAAATGGGAGGTTCACAACTAGATTTTACAACAATCCTAAATACGAAATTTCAACTTTCTACGGCTAACGGTTTTTGAGTTATGCGAAAGACGAACGAACGTACGTACAGACGGCACGACGAAACTAGTCAAAATGGATTCAGGGATGATCAAAATGGATATTTCCGTTGAAATCTGAAAATCGAAAATTTTCGCGAATACAATACTTCCTTTACTTCGTACAAGGAAGTAAAATTGTCCGATTTGTGTACTTGTCGTTGTTATGACAACTTCATACCCGTGGAAACAACTTTATAGCAACTGTGAAATTATTATATGAAAGAGTAGTTTTTTAAAATAAAATAGGAGGCAGTTACTTATGAATTTTATATTTTCATTATATTTATCTATATTTTTTTAAATAAATTTTGTTCGTATATTATTCATTAGTTGAGGGAAACTTTATTGGTCTGAGGGATTTTAATAAAGACAAATAAATAGTAAGAAATATTAAGGATTCTGATAATTATACAAACAAATAGTAATTTCAGTCGGTTTGAGGTCTTTTCATCTTGTTAGCATTAATTTGATCACAAAAAAAACCCAGATTAATATGATCCTATCTGTAAAGCGTTGTTTTGAGCCGTTTCGGTGCAAGATGGAGGTTCCTATCTCCTTTCCTGATATCAATATCAGTTTTCCTTTATTCCCAAGTGGGTTTTTCTTTTATCAGCTTTGTAATAGACTGTCTAGAAGTGTTTAGTGTTTAGTGTCCCCACAGCCATTCAATTCTCCTTTACATTACATAATCCAATGAATTATGCCATGAGAATTGGTACATATATCTTCATTTTTTGAAAACATTCTGTTTATTTTAGGTTTAAAACAATTTTTTGAGATGAATGACTCAATTTATTCATATGAAGGAATTAACTGGATTTTCCTTTAACTCGCTTTTAATATCTAGGCATTTTAGTTTCCATGGAAATGAGCTCATCTGAAATTGAAAATTAGTTCGTTGAGTAAAACGAACAAAAGGTAAACATTCTCGTGCCAATAAATCAATTAAATTCGTCCAAGGTGGTGGGTATATTGAAGAAATGAAATACTAAATTCAAAATGGCGAGAGGGGGGAGGGGTAAACAAAAAATTGAGACCTCTAAAAGGCATATATCTATTACCGACTCAATTGTCAACCCTCTAACTTAATTTGGACTGGTTGCTGAGGTGCGCAACACCTTCAGAACCGCGAAAAAACATTTCGACCAGCCGAAATTTTTATTGAAATTTTATCCGATGGGAACTGCTATAAGTTCCCAAATGTAGTGAGAATATATTTTTAAGACCTCTCCTAAACCACCAAAACTGTGTTTTAGGAGTTTTGAAACAAATTTAAAATTGCACTCTCCTCCGATGGTCTTCGATACAGTGCAAAAGCCCATGATTTTCTAGGAAAAAAATAACGAGTAAAGGAATAAAATTCAGAAAAAAAAAAAACAATTGAAGCATAACAAAAAAAAAATCAACCTTTACTGCAATTATTTTTTTTACATTCTTTGTTTTTCAAACTAACTATTATCTTGCCTTCTAAAAATTTTATATATGCTGAAGCCAAAATAAATATACCAAAATCCTATTAATTAATCGTATTTCCCCCGAAAAAAATAGTGCAGTGGGTCGAAGGTCTGCAGTGAGCGGCGGGACTGCGTTTTCTATCCGTTTCATAACCACCTAGAACACGATTACGGAAGATTTGGAGGTGTCTGATATATATATATATATATATATATATATTTTTTTTTTTCTCCCGCTACATTTAAGCACCTCCAGCAACCTTCCTTTGGGTCGAATATAATATTTTTATAAAAAAAAATTTAAGTGAAAATACGACTTTAATGACGGAGTTTTACTGCTCTCGGATTTTTGTTTTTTGTTTTAGGGAACAAAAACAACTAATCACAAGTGGATAATAAATACAACTAGAGCTTATTCATTTTATACTTCTTTCCTTCTACATGAAAATCAAATAGGAAAGTTCTACAATATTTTTTTTTCTGTTTATTGGTTAATTCACAACTGTCAGTGATTACTGACAACCAGCGAATGTTCTTACATAAATAAATTTACAATTAAAAGGTCATGACAGGCATGAGGAAGAGATTTACCCAGTGGTAATTCTTCGGTCTTGTTTCAAGTTACTAAAGGAGATCTCTCATCCAGCTCCTTTTCAGCCTTCTACGGGTGCCGTCGGGCATGTCCAATAAAAAATTAAAATATTTCTTCTTGATTTTGTAAAATAAGTCCATTTTTATGTAAGCATTGTTAAAACGTAATACTACTATAATATGAAGCATTAAAATTAACATTATTTTCGTTAAAGTGCTTTAAACAAAAATGGTCTTCAGATCTGGAATGATATATAAGTCTGTCAGATCAGCAATTATTAAAATTCTTTCCGTTAATTAAATTGTATGTTTATTTATATTATGAATAAAAGCCGAAATTTGTTAATATAGACTTATATAGAATTTAACCATCTACTATTAGTAACATATTGTACAACAAGTATATGGATTAGTAATATAAACTAGCATTAATAATATATATTATTAGTAATATATACTACTAGTGATATAACTAAAATGTATTTATCTTTACTTTATTTTCTATCTTAAAAATATACATGAAAAATAAAAAGGTTAAGTAAGTCTTTTCGTTTCCCTGTTCGTTCTCGAGAGAGCATTTGCAGTTATTGTTGCGAGTTGGTTTCGCATGTCTTCCCGGGCCAGGTAAAACATAATAACATCCTTCTTAGAACTTTCCCATGGCCTTTTTACCTATTCCGTCTAACGTTTTCAGTCCTCCGGGAACTTTCAGGTCATTTTGTGCTGCAACAAAGCCAGAAACGAATACGGCAGAAATATATGTATATATAAGCATTATCACCTTGCAGACAACGTTTCATACCAGACTGAATATGCAAATGTATAATTGCCTTCTGTACCATTGTCCACTTTTTGACGAGGACAGAAAAAAAAAAAATTCAAAAACTACAAAAAAAAAAAATTAAATTAATCAGGTCCGGTCAGGTATGCGAAACAAACTCACTAAGCTCTAGAACAGGTAATTTATATGGAATCGAAATCTTTCTTTATGCATTTATATTTTAGTGTCTGTTCTTCTTCATAAGTAGTGAAGATGCGGCCATATTAAACATTTAGCCTCCATTTTTAAACAAAAAGACGGATGGTACTGTCGAGTTCCTAGGATCATTGATGAACTTTAACTTTGTTGCCAAATCTTAAAAAAAAAATCGGCCCAGTAATCTTGGAGAAAAACCGCGGACGGCGAACGGACGGTAAATTAGAGATGACATGTAGGCTCCGATGCGTTTTTGTCAATCTCCTGGTTTTTCTCGACCAACAATGTTTTAGTAGAACCGAATCAGTAAAATACCTTAGATTTAGATTTTGAGATGCTGGACCTGGATATTAAATTAATGAGACAAACATCTAAATTACGACTTAAATTATTACTGCGTATTTTACATAACCGTTCGAAACTCAAAACTCAACTGAAAAACTCAATTTTATACTTATCTACTCAGTAATAATAACGCTAACAGTTACCGCGGCGGTTACAGCCATGGCGACAACTATCGCATCTACTGCTATCGAGTAAACTGCCGTCATGACAGAATTTACGGTCTTGACAGTTCTATTGCGCTATCAGGTTTGATTTGACAGTGAACTATCGTACCTTAACTACCTATCAATCTAACCTTGGTCAATCTAACCTATCAATTTACTTATCAACAGTATTCCATTATTTCTGCACTTAAAATTGATGGTAGCCAAAGTTTTATACGTTATTTACTTCTAGGAGGAGGAATAAAAACTATATATAATTTATTTTTTATGGTGACCTACAAGCCCCCGGTTGCGGCCGGCAAAGTTTGCGGACAGTTTACTACTACTTTGACTGTATAGGTAGCGACATATTTCTCTTGGCACTGCCCGGCCGTCTAGGCATGACGTCATAGCTATACTGCCGCCTCCCCGACCTTTCTAGAAGGAGTCATACTGCCTCAGACGCGACAGTTCCCGCTTGCCATTTAAAACAATGTCGTTTAATAAAAAAGGATTCAGCGATTATGACGATGAACGTCTAGTAGAGTTCGTTAACCAGTTTCAGGTACTTTATGACCACAAACATAAGGACTATAGGAATCTCTGATAAAAAAAATAATGTGTGGAAAAACATATTATTTTATTTTTATATTCGCACATTATTATTATTATTGTATTAATAAACAATAAAGAAACCTCGACAGACGAACTTTGTTCATTGTCTAAAATACCTAAAAAATATCTATTTGTAAATAACATAATAATATAATTATCTATAATTTGTATGTATCTAAATAACATATAATTTTAAAGGTTTCAAGGATATACTATATAGTTATAACGGTATCGTTTGATTATAAATAAAAAATCCGTGAGCAGTAGAACTCCGTCACTAAAGTCGTATTTTCCCGTTAAAAAAAGATAAAAAAGAAGTAAGAAATAAATTGAGACCCACAAAAGACAGTCCCCTAACACACCGAAATTTACATATGAAATGACAATTTACCGAACTTGAAATGACATACCGAAATTTTGACTCTAATATATCCATTCTTTAATGATATCGTTCTGCCTTGAACAAAGCCCTACATACCGAATTTCAGCTCATTTGACCCAAAGGGGGCCGCTGGAGGTGCTCAAATGTAGAGGGAAAAAAAAATATATAAATATATATCAGACATCTCCAAATTTTCCATAATCGTGCTCTAGGGGTTATGAAACGGATAGAAATCGCAGTCCCGCCGCTCACCGCCGACCTTCGACCCACTGCAATAGTCTATTTTTTTTCGGGAAAAAACGACTAATATAGGAGAGGTTATAACGTTAAAGGTTATGCAAGAGTGGGCCGCTGCGGTGGGCAGTTTCAGCGAAATATAGAAGCAGTAACAGTAAGGTTTGCCAATCGCAACCGCGGGCAGTTCCTGCGAAAGTCTACCTTACGAAGGACATATGTCTACTACCATACAATCTCAATGCCGGAGGAGAAATCTCTAACGGTTTAAACTAGGCTTTAATGCAACTGCTACAATTTAAATCAGAAGTGCTGCTCCTTAATAGCATTGCTCCTCCCGACACCAGTAACAAGAACTTACTCAAAGATTTACATACTGTATATTTACATAAATTATATCTATATTATACAATCGGTTCTACTACAAACTTAATCCACACTCAAGGCCATCGATTGAAGAATTATCGACACGTGACTTACCTGACAAACGACGTCGTTTACGAAAAGGAGCTGCAATTAGGGATCTCCTAAATTAATTTATATTTGTCACGAAGATTTATTATAGGATTACCTTATTGTTATTATTTATTTAAAACACTTATTGCTTCAGAAAAGGAATTATTTAAGTCTTTGTCATCTGTTTTAAAGTTTATGACATTATTGAGTTTTTCAGAAATATAAAGTGCTTCAAGGCATTTTAATTTTTTTTTTCAGATTTTTCTTTATGCAAAATAAGAACGTTCTCTAAGTTACAGATAACTTCTGTCTCTCACTGTAACTCCCACTTTAATAACATACAACATACAAGTTCCATCATGCTTTGCAACTGTTTTCTGTTTCATGGATACAGCTTCAAGCTATTTTTTTTTGGTCCACTATGACTTATGACGCATTCATTATATGAAACTCCCTTTTAGTTGGCCTGTTGGCGTTCGCACGATGACATAGAAGGATCAATCTAATTAGGGATTGATAAATTATTTGCCACTTCTATAAAATTTTATTTTTATTGAAAACTAGTTTCGAATGTACATTCATCCTCAGTTCTAAAAACACACGAAAATTCGAAAATACAATTTGGTATTATTATACATAATTATGAATTTAATTAGGACAAGAAATCAACATGTTGGTACTCACCAAGGTTTAAATGGATTATATCAAACAGAAAAGTTTGTACTAGTTTCTTCTCGCACTGAACTAACAATGAAAGAAATGTAGGTAGGATCTTTATAGGTAATCGGTTTTAAGGTCGGGGTTTTTTCAGTAATGCCGGTGAGTAATTGGTTTTTCTGTTATAGATGGAATAAATTTAAGATTGGACTATTGGAGCTATTTATTTATTTGGTCATTTAATCAAAAATTTGGATTGATTTGAAGTATTTTATTATTTCAAGTCGTTCATATATATATTTAATTTGGGACTGTTTTAAACTCACTTTTATCTTCTCGAGGAATAACGAAGAATATTCTCCGAGAAGGATTGCTAAGTGGACAGAAATTTTACGGAAAGCTGGTCGATGAGTTAGATATGCAAAGGACGAAGTAGAGAGAGGGGAAAGCAGAGGGAGGGGGAAATAAATAAGAGAGTACGAGAGTAGAGATGATTATGGAAGGTGGGACTAAGAGAGGTCGGGGCCGGGCAGGTCCCTGCCTTCGAATCGATAGTGTCCTCAGGCGGCTTCAGGTCGGCTCTCAAAGGATCTCGATCCTCTCTCTCTCTTTCTAAACGGTATAACTTCTGAAACTATACAGAGGGTCTCCTCCCAAAAAAGGGATCCCTTGATGGTACTATAGCAAATTTAACGCTGAACAAAAAAGCTCCTATGAACATGGGTCAACAAATGAAGTCTTCATCAGTTTTCAGGCTAAAACATAAAAAATATAATGCGGTCGCATAATCAGGGCCTACCTCCGAACTTACCCGGAGGTTACCGCACTAGCACTCCCTAGCGTCATTTGTGCTAACTTAACTTCTTTGTATTCAATGGTAAGATTCGTTTTCATTCGAATTATTAAAAAGTATTACTGGTTTAATTAGATATTATTTAAAATAATTAGGGATTGATAAATTATTTGCCATTTCTATAATTTTTTTTTTATTGAAAACTAGTTTCCAATGCTATAATTCCATCTTCAGCTCTAAAAACACAACAAAACAAATGCATGTCGGTACTCACCAAGGTTTAAATGGATTATATCAAACAGAAAAGTTTGTATTGGTTTGTTCTCGCACTGACGTAGTAATGGAAGAAAGATGAGTTGTTTGTAGGTAAATTACGGCTTAAGGATCGGGGTTTTTCAAGTAATTCCGGTGAGTATTTGTTTTTCTGTTATAGATGAGAATAAATTTAAGATTGGGCTACTGGAGATTATCTCTAATAGTCCAATCTTAAATTGAATCCGCTCCCTACGCTCGCTCAAGAGATAAACAAAACCCCAATGTATCCTTTTCAGTTGAGTCCGTAATTTCAATTACTGCTTTAATTATATTATATGAATAAATTAGAATTGATATGATGGCGTTAAAAAACACAATGTTAAATATATTTCATTACTAAAATTCCTTTATAAAAATTATAATACAAAAAGAATTGGAATAAACCCAAAACTTTGAGATTATGTGGCGGCGTTTAAAGTTCGTGTTTATTAGAATTATTGAAACTATTATTGTTTTAATTAAATAATAACTTAATAACAGCTGTCGACTTCCACTCGCTACGCTTGCTAAAAGATTTACAGAACCCCAACGGATCCTTTTCAGTTTAGGTCAGGGCCTTACCGTAATTTAAATTATTTCTGCTTTAGGTACAACGACACCACTGGAGTTATTTCTTTATTGTTATTTTGTTTATATTGTATTTATAAATGAACTGTACATAACCTCGAAAAAAAATCCCGATTTTCGCTTAATATAGCACTGGAATGTCGTTAAGAAGGTAATTCATGCGGAGACATTTTTAACGCTGATTTGGTACTGTTTGGCGATTATGCTGACATTATAACATTAAATATAAGATAGTAAAGAACTAGGTCTAGATTAAATTTTTAATGGTTGACCGAATAGATTATATAGCATATGATAGTCCGGATTGCGGTCAAGAAATGGATCTCAAAATAGTAAAAACTATTTATTATATACCAACATTTCGACCTATATTTCAAGTCTTCATCAGGACCATATGAACAGGATACAAAGTAGGTGAAACTATTGTAGGAGTATAAAATTACATATATAAAATATCCGATGTGGACAACACATAACTTCCAAGTACGCCTATTAAAATATAAATTGGTGGCTCAAAAAGTGATCCTCAATTTGGTTACTAGTTTCCGAAGATCTCACAAAAACGACACTCGGCGTCCCGACAACCATCTATTGACACACACACGTACTCTTGTTTCTGGAGGGCTCATTCCGTTATTATATATCGTTTTCTTTCAGTTGTTAACAAGTTTTCAAGAAATTTCTTGTGTTCCGTGACATTAGAACTATCAATATCACTTGATAAAGCATTGGAAATCGACGGTTTCAACATTTTAAGCAGAAGAACTCACTTAACTTATTATATTATATATATCTTATTCTCCTGCTGCAGAATTGTTCAGCTCATGAACGGGAAGGAAATCAAGTATTTTATATAGAATTTTAACACTTAAAACGAGTAATAAAAATATTTAATTGGAGTGAAAAAAAAAATCGCGTTTATAACCTTTATTACCGAACCATATCATCTCTCTATTTAATTTTAATATAATTTTTTATGGATGCTTATTATGACGGAAGGTATTATAATTTTCGGTTTATGAACAGTAATGCCACTAAGGTCATACTATATATATATATATATATATAGTATGACCTTAGTGTCATTACTGTTCATAAATCGAAAATTATTATATATCGATGGCCTAGAATGAAAACCTCGTATCTCAAAAAAAAATCTTAAGTAGCTTTTTTTATTATTAGATGGATAGGTTCGAATCTCAAAATACTCCAGTGCCGAAAAAAGTAATCTTACTCGTCCTGCGCTCTATCGACAAAGAATCTAACCTTGTATCTTTCTCTGGTGCGTTTTTTTGCTTCTCTTGTAAAATTTGCATATTTTTAGTTACGTTGTTATCATTCTGGGCCATCGATATTTAATTTGACATTCTATAAAGATCATATTCAATTTTGAAGTGTAATACTTTCGGCTGAATACTAACTATTCCTTTTCAGTAAAAGTGGAACATAAATTTAGCATTCTTAAAAAGGAAGTTGAGGGGCGTGTCTCGGAACAGCTCAGGTAGAATTTGCCCTTTCTTTGTCCAGAGCCATCGCTGGAAATTACACTCCAGGAGCCGGGAATGCTCGCAATTCTAGCAGCAAAGACTACTCACTATATTCACAATTATTAATATGTTTATTTAAACAGCTTCTCACTACTTAAAATGTGTTCAATTAATAGAATTTATTCATATTGTGTCGAATTTAATGTTTAGATTATGAAAATACGTAATAAAATACTAAAAATAAAACAAAAATACATGACTTCCTTCGGACTCAATCATTTAACGGAACCTCGAAGCGAAGAAGAATTGACAGGCTAATTTATACTCTTCTAAAATATAGATCTTATTTTAAAACTAAAACAAAGACTTAATGCTTATACTTACTAAAACCCATTAGAACCTACGCCTCGCAGATTTACAGGACAGCTAAAAAAAATTTTAATTCCATGCTGCAATAGGCATATTACCTGTATATTAATGTTTTAGTTACATTCTATAATAATAACATTGCTTGTTGAAGAAATATAAACAAAGCCATACACATTAGAATGCAGTAAGAAATAAAAACTCAAAACAAAATTATTGAATTTATATTTTGAAAACTTGAAAATATTGACAATTAAACAAAATATACAAAATACTATAGTTTTACAATTAGATAATATATACTATATATATATATATATATATATATATATATATATATATATATATATATATATATATATATAAATTTCGCAATTTATCTAAGTAACATGCAAAATATAAAATCATACAAAATGCATGCAATAAATATATGTTTTAAACTATACAACAAATAAAAATAGGAATAGATACTAAAACCATAACTTAAAAACAAATATACAACCATACAATTATATAATAAAATAAACAAAAAAAATTTGACTGAATGTATTCATATAGCTAAAATGATTATGAATATAGTCATATAAAAATACTTATAGTATTAATATAGTCATATAAAAATACTTATAGTATTAATATGGTCATATAAAAATACTTATAGTATTAATATGGTCATATAAAAATACTTATAGTATTAATATGGTCATATAAAAATACTTATAGCATTAATATGGTCATATAAAAATACTTATAGTATTAATATGGTCATATAAAAATACTTATAGTATTAATATGGTCATATAAAAATACTTATAGTATTAATATGGTCATATAAAAATACTTATAGTATTAATATGGTCATATAAAAATACTTATAATATTAATATAGTCATATAAAAATACTTATAGTATTAATATAGTCATATAAAAATACTTATAGTATTAATATAGTCATATAAAAATACTTACAGTATTAATATAGTCATATAAAAATACTTACAGTATTAATATGGTCATATAAAAATACTTATAGTATTAATATGGTCATATAAAAATACTTATAGTATTAATATGGTCATATAAAAATACTTATAGTATTAATATGGTCATATAAAAATACTTATAGTATTAATATGGTCATATAAAAATACTTATAGTATTAATATGGTCATATAAAAATACTTATAGTATTAATATAGTCATATAAAAATACTTATAGTATTAATATAGTCATATAAAAATACTTATAGTATTAATATAGTCATAAAAAAATACTTACAAATAAATTGAAAAAATACAGTATTCCCATTCAAAAACATTAAAACGCATCACGCTTTCATCCTGTTACGTCAGTAACAAAACATTTCATCCAGACTTTCACATAGCTTTGGTACAATTACACCAACATGTATTATTGTTTTGTTTTTTGTTTTTTTTTTAGCCAACGGGTTCAATGTATGATTGGTTTTATGAACTTATCAATAACTTTAAGTTGAACAATTTTTTGTCAATAGCTATTGGACAGGTTAATCTCAAAAGACCTTTAACAAATGAACGTAACAAACTATGAAATTTTTTTGAAAAAGTGATATTAAGAAGTACTACAGAAATCTCATCTGTTAAACCTGTAGCGCAGGGTATCTCAGCCTTGAATTCCTTCAAAGGAATTCTGCTTGAATTTTTCGCGTCGGGAAAAAATCGGGAATAATCATTTAAAAACAGCCAGTCATCGGGAATTTATTTATTTTTAGTCTAATGATTCCTTTTTCCACCAGTACTAAGCGGCAAGTGTATAAAGTATTCAGATAATCAGTTGAGATCCGCATGATGATATAGAAGGATCAATCTAATTAGGGATTGATAAATTATTTGCCACTTCTATAAATTTGTTTTCATTGAAAACTAGTTTCAAATGTATTAAAATTCATCTTCAGTTCTATAATAAAAAAAAAAACCTGTACCACTACAACCCGATGAGGGTCTTGGGTTCAGTACTTGGGATAAGGACCGTACTGTTTCTAGGCCAACAGTTGTGCAAGGAGGTGATTCGGCCAAGATCACGTTCAACCGCCAGGTTTTTCCCCCAATTAAGGGTACCCACTTTGTAGAGGCTGGGTGAGCCCCAGGAGGGTCTCCCGATCCCACAGGGTCGATCCACGGTTGATTACAGAATAAAATAATTATCTGCCTCAGCCGGTCTCGAACCCGGGACCTTGAGATTAGTAGCGCAATGCCTTACCCACTGAGCTACCCCGCTCCCCGCAGTTCAATAAATACCCAAACATTCAAAAAAAAGCAATTTAAAATACATTTTATTATTATCCATATTAAATTAAATGCAATTTAAATTATTATTATAAAACATTTATGAATAATGTATTTAATTAAGACAAGAAATCAAATGCATGTTGCTTCTGCTCAAGGTTTAAATAGATCATATCAAACAGAGTAGGTTACATTGGTTTGTTCTCGCACTGACGTAGCAATGGAAGAAAGATGAGTTGTTTGTAGGTAAATTACGGCTTAGGGGTCGGGGCTTTCCCAGTTATTCCGTTGAATAATCATTTTTTCTGTTTTGGATAGGAATAAATTTAAGATTGGACTATTACAGATATTTATTTGGTCATTTAAGCAAAAATCTGGATTAGATTTGAAGGATTTTATTATTTCAAGTCCTTCAGATATATATTTAATTTGATACATCACTTTGAAAACTTCTAATACTAATTTATATTACATTTAATTTAATTTGGATAATAGTGACAAAATGTATTTTAAATTGCTTATTTTTGAATTTTTGTTTGTTTTTAGAACTGAAGATGAATATATGACATTCGAAACTAGTTTTAAATAAAAAGAAAATTATAGAAGTGTCAAATAATTTATCAATCCCTTATTATTCAGATAAAGGTTGATATATCAGGTTACTGTGTCGCTCTACCTGTCACTAAGTGAACTAGAACTAGGTTATGTTATGGAACGGTTAAATAATGTATTAGTTCAAAACAGCTCTGCGTTTAATTTCAACCGATTTACATTCTTTTTCTTATATGTTTTGGCGATGCGTTGAACCCACTGTGTAAGAAATTAAGTAACAATTTTTCATAATCAAACAATAATACGACCTTTATAATAATTCAAAATTCGTTCTCAAGTCCGAATTATACATTTTATCATAACCCGATCAAATCAACATTTTGTGGTAGTAAATTTAATCGTATAATTTGGCGAAAAAGCTCCTTGAATTTTACAGTTCACAGGCTTGAAATCGTTGAATTATGTTTGAGTTTTTTCATGCTGTATACCTGAATGCATCCTATGTAGGTTATGAGGGTGGGATTGGTGAGCCCACATCCATCTTTGAAGGCCTCTATTATGTTATTCTGTACAAAACTCAGCCTATATAAAGTGCGTTTACAACAGTTTTACCAGTAACAAAAAAAAAAAATCACATTAAATAATTGACTTTTGAGATACAGATGCTAACAGCTAATGTATAAAATTATACATAATTTACATGTAAATATCTAAGTGATAAAGTTTCTTACTTCTTAAGACTAAGCAAGAAAACATCTTGCAAACCCTGTCTTCTAGTGGTCTTCATGTTTTTATCAACATCAGCATCTTTCGAACCCGGTATAAGAGCCGTAAATACCCCCGACTGTGTTTCCATTTCGTTTCTAAACAAAGTCGCCGCTACATCCAGTATTTTTTTTTGTTCCCTACTTCGTTTGTATCACACTTTGAACATAAAGCAGTGTTAAAACCATTTTTTTTTTTCTCTGGAAGCCATTGTACTTCGCAGGGTACGTCTGATTCAGACGAACGAATATGATTTTGAAACGATTTATCAACGTTTATACTCTTACCTTTGACTGTTCACGCATGAAGAAAATTAAGGACAAACATAGAAATAACTAAATCTCGTACCACGACAACCATGAAGGCTGTTTGGTTCAGAATTTAGTAAGGAAGTTGTTTGTTTGTTGACCAAGAATTATAATAGGAAAATGGAATAATAGTAAATATAAAATATATATATATAATTTATAATATATATAAAATATTTATAATAGAGTGTGCTAATTATTGACGAACAAATGGTTATCTAATTAGGGATTGATAAATTATTTGCCACTTCTATAAATTTGTTTTATTGAAAACTAGTTTCGAATGTTATACATTCATCCTCAGTTCTAAAAACACACAAAAAATTCAAAAATAAGCAATTCAAAATATAGTTTAGTATTATTATAAATATTAAATTAGATTAATATAAATCAGTATTATAACACATTTATGAATTACGAATTTAATTAAGACAAGAAATGAAATACATGTTGGTACTCACCAAGGTTTAAATGGATTATATCAAACAGAAAAGTTTGTACTGGTTTCTTCTCGCATTGTACTAACAATAAACGAAAGGTAGGCAGGATGTAGGTAAACGGTTATCATGTTTTTAGGATGTCAACTGAAATGGTTATCTAATAATATCCAAATTTTGGTAGATACACACATACATACACACACACACACATATACGTATATATATATATATATATATATATATATATATATATATATATATATATATATATATACATATATATATTATTTTCAGTAATAGACCTTTGTAATTGACGAATAAATTTTTTTTTGTAATCCTTCCCCCTTCAAAATTTGAGGTTTTACGTTTCAAGATACGTAGAATGCAAATTTGGTATAAAAAAATTCCGTCCGTCCAAAAACGTTTTTTATTTGTTTACTATTTGGAAATAATATACCATTGTGTAATAATTGGCAGCGTTTTTTTTTTGGTCACTCCAATCTAAACAACCCTCATATTTATAAATTAGGTTACACTGTCAAAGCTTAATATGATAAAAGTACTTGATATTATTTATTATAGATTGAAATGATTATATAATGATCTTTTTATTTGTATATATTTGTACAACTGTATAGTTTCTTCAGTCTACTCTGATTGGGCCTCTCGGATGCGCGGACTCCCAGGATTTTGCCCCCTCTCCTCCCCCAAGCGCTACGCCCCCTTTGAGGCCGGGCCGATGCATGTAATATAATTTAATCAATGGATGTATTTACTAATTTTATTAGATTGCAAGGCATTATATCCGCCAGCTTATATAATCTGCCAAACAGCAATAAAAATATAAAACAACCCCCGAAGATAGGCCCATCCCGAAACATAATGTTTTGATTCTGTATTACGGCCCTATACCCACCAAAGTCGGAAATGAATTGAAAAAACTAGGATTAAATCCTGAATTTAAAATAGAAAAAACCCTATCCTCATATTTCTCTTCTCCGAAAGACAAAATGGACCCTTTCCAAAAAAGCGGAGTATATTAACTAAATTGAAATGATTGTGCAGCCAAATACACGGGAAAAACTGGAAGGTCGCTAAATCAGAGATTAAAGGAACATATACCTGCATATAATAATAAGACGGAGAATTCTAACTTTGCAATTCATTTAAATGAAAATAATCATAAATTCATCAAAGACTCAGGAGTTAAATTAATACGTCACGTTGAAAACAGCCTCAAATTAAATATATATGAAGCACTTGTAATAATAAAATCCTTCAAATCCAATCCAGATTTTTGCTTAAATGACCAAATAAATATCTCCAATAGTCCAATCTTAAATTTACTCCCATCTATAACAGAAAAACCAATTATTCACCGGCATTGCTGAAAACCCCCGACCCTCAAATCGTTTACCTATAAACATCCTACCTACCTTTCGTTCATTGTTAGTTCAATGCGCTAAGAAACCAGTGCAAACTTTTCTGTTTGATATAATCCATTTAAACCTTGGTGAGTACCAACATGTATTATATTTCTTGTCTTAATTGAATTCATAATTCATGAATGTTTTATAATACTGATTTATATTACATCTAATTTAATATGTATAATAATAACGAACTATATTTTTTATGCTGATTTTTGAATTTTTTGTGTGTTTTTAGAACTGAAGATGAATGTATAACATTCGAAACTAGTTTTCAATAAAAATAATTTATAGAAGTGGCAAATAATTTATCAATCCTAATAAAAATATATTTTAAAATAGCTGAAATAGTAAGAAAAATGGCAAAGGATCAAGTCCCCCTGAGAAACTGAGAGAAATCTAGCAATTGAGGTCAAACCCTTGAACTCATTTCTTTTTTCCGCTTTTACGGACTCGATGTTTCTTGGCTTTTATTATGCTATAATGCGACGCGAGGTGTGAGCCTTTAAAGAATGAACCGTAGCAATTTTGTATAGTGTTGTCGAATAATACTGCATGCAAGCGCTCCATTTTTTTGGTTGTTTTCTTTTCGCCAGCGCCTAAAATTACTGTTTATTTTTCCTTTGGCCTTTACTACCGAAAATATGGAAAATTATTAAAGAAGAAAAAAAATAGGAAAATTGTGAAAAATATCCTAGAATTCTATACAGACATTATCTCTCTGTTTACTGCAATATTTATGGTTTCGCTCTTGATTCGTCTTTTAGCGTACCGAAGCCATGACTCTAACCTGTTTGATCTAATTAGGGATTGATAAATTATTTGCCACTTCTATAAATTTGTTTTGATGAAAACTAGTTTCGAATGTTATACATTCATCCTCAGTTCTAAAAACACACAACAAATTCAAAAATAAGCAATTCAAAATACAGTTTGGTATTATTATACATATTAAATTAGACTAGTATACCCGGGCGAGAACTCTCGCATTAGACCCTAATATATTAGAAGTATAAGCGATATTAGAGAAACATATTTATTCGTATAAACAATATAATATTATAAAGAAAGTTTATTTAACACACACATTTGGTGAAGATATATGATTTGTAATGACTAGGTTGAAGTTACAGTTCATATTTAATAAGTAATTAGCTTATCATACTGGAAAACACCTCTTCAATTTAGCCATTAGGCAATTAGATCCAGCTATACCATTTTCTATGCGTATTATTCATACATAGCAGTGCCCTTTAGGGTTGGACATGGGAAACAATATTTAATTTCTCACTCATTAATAGTTTTTGTAAACAGACTCAAATTGATATAAAGTTGCCATGACAACGACACGTACGCAAGATGGCTTAAGGAATATGCGGACCTATATCGTGCGTTATCTCAAAAACGATAGATTTTTAAGCTTTAAAACGCTGCTCTATAGGAGCGTATATGATCTTGATGCCCGCGCCAAAATCTTTAAAACCCAACTAATCCCGTCTCGATCTGCCGACTCTGAGTCGTCAAAGTTTTGAAACCTTCCAGTTTTTTCATCACTTTTATTTAAGCCCTTGTAACATTTTAAGAAACAAAATTGGAATTCGTCACATCTCCGTGAAATTCTATTTCTTTTGATACCTCATTCGTCAAAATCCATCGCTCCTGAGAGCCGGAAAAGGGATCTATACTACCGTAATAATATATAGTAGTGATGTAATATAAATCAGTATTATAAACATGTGTTTTTAGAACTGAGGATGAATGTATAACATTCGAAACTAATTATCAATAAAAACATAACTATAGAAGTGGCAAATAATTTATCAATCCCTAATTTGATTGATCCTTCTATACTATCATGCGGATGTCGATTGTTTGATGTTATTATTAATCGATGGTACATCATTAGTAGCATTATAGCGATGGGAATCGCGAAATTATACTTTTTGATATAATTGGATTTCGACATTTATATGCCGAAATTAGAACTTTTAATTTTTGGAGAGAGAGAGAGAGAGAGAGAGAGAGAGAGAGAGAGAGAGAGAGAGAGAGAGAAATGCCTTATTTACAGCAATGATGCTTCATACAGAGCATACTAAATCAATCTATAGCTAGACATACAATAATACTATACTAAATCAATCTATAGCTAGACATACAATAATACTATACTAAATCAATCTATAGCTAGACATACAATAATACTATACATTATATTCATTTTAGCTCTAAGCATATTCTAATTATCATTACATTACTGTTCTTTTTTTTTTCTTTTCCTTTTCCCTTTGTTTGCTATGTTACTCTCTAATCCATCCCTTATTTCTCTTTTTCGGTGACTATCAACCATTTCATAACTTAAAATAACGCTTTCTGTTTTTTTTTTATATATGCAAAAAAAAAAAAAAAAACGAATAATACTGTAATTACAATCGGACTTTCGTATCTTTTTTCTCGAGAAGGGTACTATTTATGAAAATTCAAAGGGCTTTAAGAAGAAAATTATAAAACCCAAATTTTAAAGTAGGGGGATATTATTAAATGAATTTGTGCAAGATATAATAATGAGATTTGAAGCAGTTTTTGATAATGGCGAAGAATTATGAAACGTTAACCAAATAAAGTTGTGTTAATTCTACATATTTTTATCTAATGTTTTTATACTTTAAGGCAACCAAAAGATAATCTTTTTATTTTAGTAATAATAATATAGTTGTCATCCACATGATGTTATAGAAGTTTCAATCTGTAATAATAATATAGTTTTTTTTAAATGTTTTTATTATAACCATTATCATCATAACTGAATAGTCGATTTTTTAACCATACTTATATCTCGAATTTACTTCCGTTATTGTTTGAAACATCGATTTTTTTTCTGATACGGTTAATCATTACTATAGATTTTTAATAAAACAATCGATGTCAAAAATATCATTTTTTTTTTTTTTACGATGTAGCAAACTTATATTGTTCATTACCTACGCTGTATTCTTGGGATATAGCTTCACCATTGGATTTGGCAGGAATTCCTCTTTTATGGGAATTTAATTTAGGTTATTTGTTGAAAGATGTTTATAATTAAAAGAAAAACTTAACGCGTGCCGTATGCCCTAGAGTGGCGTGTAGTGGTCTGTAGGCCAGCTCAGTTGGCGCCTAACTGTACGCCGCACAGCCCTGATGATGGCCTAAAACTTAGGCCGAAACGTCGGCACACATTATATATAAGTTTTTCTTTTTGTGTGTTCATTTATTGACCGCCCTTCCCCCCTATCCACGATTCTCCTTCAACCCTTTCTACGGTCAACTATACTCTCACCGTTTATAATTATAATTTAGTCAGGATGAAAAAATGCTATTGTGATCACTCTGGATATATTCCCACCTTATTTAGTTTCTAATTGATTTAATTTATTTTTACTATTATTTTCACACACTCTTACTGAAATTTATTTTTTTATAAGTATATAATTGGAAGATTCGAAAAACAAAGACTTAAGTGTGCTGATCTGGTGTGCATTTATTTTTTATTTATGTGGTCTATTTCTTTCCCGATGATGTATGGACTTAGGAAATGTTGACTGCTTAGTTATTTGCTGGTGTTTGAGAGACATCCTAATAATAATCTATAATTTATTTATAAAAATAAAGGCAGACTATTGCTATTTCACCTGTGATGGCTGTGATGACTGAGATGTCTCCCTTATTGTTATTTTATTTTTGAAGTTTGACGGTGTATATTTCGACTTGATCCGGATTGGACTTAAATATGACAGTATATGCATTTTAAGATGCCTGAGGATGGCTTGTAGGCCGAAAATTTGCATCGTAATAAATAAATTGGTGAAATAGCAACAGCCTGCCTTTATTTTTATATATAAAAGTATTCACCAAAATAAACAAACATATTTTAATTTTTTTTTTTTTTTTGTTCTCTCATTATTAATTCATTTTGTTATTTAATGCATTTTATATAATTCCTTCTTATAAATTACATCACTATATTCACGGACGTTTTCGTATTTTGTTCAGGGCCCAGCCAACGGTGAATGTTGAAAGTTGTGATCCTTAGGAACTGAAGATGTACGAAGAGGCGGGAGAGCAGGACTGAGGAGCCATTCACCTGGATGTCAGATATCTGAAGTTTCAGGTGAGCTTTTATTTTTTTATATTTTTAAGAATAATTATATTTATTACATTATTGACAATTTATTTCACTTATCATGGGCGTATGTGCATATGCATGCATACATAAATTTAATAGGGGGCCGATATAAATCGGCTCAAATGGTTTTCTCGGTCAAACGGATAATGTAATAAAAAAAAAATGCCAGAGGAAGAAGTCGTATGTATACTAATATAGTTTTACTTTGAGGCGATATATGCGGCGATGCGCGGCAAAAACTTTTCTTTTTTTTCACGTAGTGCCTACTTTTTAATACGCTCATTTATAGTCATTAAAAAGTTATAAAAGATCCTGCAAATCGGATTTGTATATCTTCAAAATTGAAGGATTTGCACCATTTTAGAATCTTGTATTCCGAGCGCCATTATTATTTTGCGAGCACTTCATGAACTAGAATCTTCAACGATACTTCATTTTTATGCATTTTTTTCATCGTCTTTCTACTGATTATATTGCCAAGCACGTAGTTGAACTGCGCGTTATATATGCTTAGTACGGATTAAGAATAAAGAAAATAAATGCTTTCTTATGTTTTTGTGGAAGCGCGTACGTAATATAAGTTTTTTCCTCATAAAAATGTTCATTTTATAGTTAAGAAACAGAACCGTACCTTTTTCGACAGAATGCACAGTTTATGAATTATTGATGAAAAAAATAGTCCTAAAATTTCGACTTTTTGGTATTCCAGCGGTTATAAGTTGGCAGGCATGCATTTTTTATGTCAAGCCAGTGGACATTTTATATGACCATACCTTTGTATCAAATCGCATTATTTTCCGTTGCTAAATATTTCATATTTAGGTAAATGAAAGTAATAAATTGAAAATGTTTATTATTATTAATAATTTTATTTACTTAATTCATATTTCTTTGTTTAATGTATTTGAGAACATTTCTTATAATAAACTTTTAAAGTTCCTACAAGAATATTTAAGGTTACATTTCTCTTATTCTCTCTTAGTTAAATTAAGGTAATAAATTGAAAATGTTTTATTATTATCGTTTTTATTTACTTAATTCATATCTCTTTGTTTAATGTATTTGAGAACATTTCTTATAATAATCTTTTAAAGTTCCTACAAGAATATTTAAGGTTACATTTCTCTTATTCTCTCTTAGTTAAATTAAGATAATAAATTGAAAATGTTTTATTATTATCGTTTTTATTTACTTAATTCATATCTCTTTGTTTAATGTATTTGAGAACATTTCTTATAATAAACTTTTAAAGTTCCTACAAGAATATTTAAGGTTACATTTCTCTTATTCTCTCTTAGTTAAATTAAGGTAATAAATTGAAAATGTTTTATTATTATCGTTTTTATTTACTTAATTCATATCTCTTTGTTTAATGTATTTGAGAACATTTCTTATAATAAACTTTTAAAGTTCCTACAAGAATATTTAAGGTTACATTTCTCTTATTCTCTCTTAGTTAAATTAAGATAATAAATTGAAAATGTTTTATTATTATCGTTTTTATTTACTTAATTCATATCTCTTTGTTTAATGTATTTGAGAACATTTCTTATAATAAACTTTTAAAGCTCCTACAAGAATATTTAAGGTTACATTTCTGTTATTCTCTCATAGTTAAATTAAGGTAATAAATTGAAAATGTTTTATTATTATCGTTTTTATTTACTTAATTCATATCTCTTTGTTTAATGTATTTGAGAACATTTCTTATAATAAACTTTTAAAGTTCCTATAAGAATATTTAAGGTTACATTTCTCTTATTCTTCCTGATAACTTTTAATGCCTGATTTATTGGGTCATTTCTCTTGAAGAGCCTGTGGTATCTTCAAGGTTGAGATAAAACAATTTTAAATATTTGTCGATCTGTTATCGATTTCCGATCTCCTTGTTTAATTCGATTCAATTGGTTTTAAGATGGATCCTATTCTTTGTTATAAATAGTTCTTGACAGGCCTTTTCCTCTTCCATCTACCATCGGTTACGAAAATTATCTTTGAGCGTTTAATTTTTATTTTATTTTTAATTGATCAATTGATTCTCGTCTGTTTAATGAAGTTTTCATACAATTCAGAAACAGATAATTTGTATGTTTAGCAAAATAAGGAAACGTCGCGTCCTTAGGATACATTTTCAATCCACGCACAAAAAAAAGAAGTAGACAAATTGGAAATTCAATTAATTAATGATATAAATAAAAATTAATGTTTAGATATCAAAAGTCTCTTTAATCGTGGTAAATAACTAGTCAGTCGTCATTAGAGAAGGAGGGACTCAACAATTTCTAAAACTTATGTAATTAGAACGTTCTATTCTGATCTATTTTGAACAGTTACTAGATATCTGAACATGCATAGCTAAAGAGTGATATTTTTCCTGATGATCAGTTTACCTATTATTGAAAAGGATTTACCTGTGTATTGTCTACAACGGCTAGCTAGTTGTAGTTTATTTTGGACCTAATCAGGGCCCCATTTCATATTAAAGTACAAGTACAAGTGGAAAGGTTCGTGTTGGGAAGTTACAAGTTACTTATCGTCATTAAATAATAATAATTTTATTCATTTTTACTTCCTTGTACGAAGTAAAGGAAGTATTGTAATCGCGAAAATTTTCGGTTTTCAGATTTCGACGGAAATATCCATTTTGACCATCCCTGAATCCATTTTGACCAGTTTCGTCGTGACGTTCATACATTCGTACGTTCGTATCTCGCATAACTCAAAAAAGGTTAGCCGTAGAAAGTTGAAATTTTGTATTTAGGATTGCTGTAAAATCTAGTTGTGAACCTTCCTTTTTGTTCACTGCTTGATTACCGGAAGTGGTACTTTACTTGAAGGTCATATTAGACTTCCATAAAAAAATATATTAAAATACTATACAAAACTACTCAAATTTTGTATTTATAATTTATATATTGATTTAAATAACATACTAGATTTTGGTCTAAATTGGAAAACCGCAAGCGGTATTTTACTTGAAGGTCATATTAGACTTTCATCTTACTTTTATATCGATATGAATGTATTTACTATATATTGTTTAAAATTGGTGAGCCGAAAAGGGTACTTTACTTGAAGGTCATAATAAGCTTACATCAAAAATTATATTTAAATTAAATACATAAATCATATGTTTCGGTAATAAATGTTACAAACGCAATTTGCTTTCCAATCCAATTAAACATTTTTATTACTTGTTTTAAGTGTTAAAATTTAGTGTAAAATACTGATTTTCCTCCTTATTTGTGTGTGTGTTTTTGTGCCCAATAGATGGATGTCGCGACGCCGAGTGATGTTTTTGAGATACTGCAATTTTCGAAAACTAGTAACCAAATTGAGGATCACTTTTTCTGCCACCGATTTATAGTTTTATAGCCGTACAAGGAAGTCATGTCTTGTCCACATCAAATATTGTTTTTCAATATAATTATTTTAAACGTTATCTTGTTTCAACATCATAAATATGTTTCGACAATATATAATATCTTGTACTTTGCTTTAAAAGACAGCCTCTGTTTCACAATAAAGTACAAGTACAAGTTAGCCTATGACTAACAATGTAAAATGTTAAAATACAGTCGAACTTCTGTACGAGTATATCTCTTTTTTTTTTGAAGCTTGAATTTTTTTTTTTTTAAATATTCTTCATTTTGAATAAAATTCATGCATATCAAACAAAAAAATTACAATTTAAAAAATATTAAATGTAATTGTCAGAGCCATTGGTTTACGTAGATAAGAATGGGTAATAATTAAATAAGGAAAAAAAAATATTCCACTGGTTTGCAAAGCAATGAAAATTCATGGAAGATCTTGTTTCAGAAGAAGTACAGAAGTATCTAAATTCTCTGAATCTCTTTCATAACATAGAGTGAAATTTTCATTTTAAATTCAGTTTAACTTTGCCTTTGTTGTTGTGAACATTGCTCCTAAACATGACTTGCGTGATAGACTTGATAGACAAATAGACTTGTGCGAAAACAAAAATAAATTATTTTTTTTTTGTATGTTCGCAAAATTATACTACATTATACATTATACATTATAATTACATTACTACATTATACTATATAATAAATTATAAATGTACATTTGTAAAAAATCTTCGAACACAGATGTGATTTGTACAATTTTTAAAATAACTATTATTGATCGTTCAGTTTTGTTTTTCTTAAACCCTAAAAAATTACCTTTGGTACATTACATCATTAACAGCTGTTCAGGCTAATAGCTGTAATTATTTTTAGTCTGAAAATTCCAATATTTCTATATATCGAATTTTTTCTAGGAACCTTCATGTTCGATATCTAGAGGTTCGACTGTAATTATATTAAAGAACAGTAAAGTAAAATAACATTGAATAAATTTTTTTTTTATTTTTTTTTTTTTTTTTTTATTATCTTTATTTAACGTCGCATCAACATTTTGATTTGTTATTAGCGACGCCTAAAATATTATACAACAGAATTTTTACAAATATTATATCATAACATTTTATACAATCAGGTTTTATACAAATATACACTGCATTTCTTTTTTTTTTTTACAAATATTATGGTGTAGAGTTTTATACCTATGTTATAGTATATAATACAAATATATACATACAAATATATATATATATATATATATATATATATATATATATATATATATATATATATATATATATACAAATATATCTAATGATAAAAATTGAATAAAATTATTATCCAAAGACGATAAGTAACCTGTAACCTCTAAAAAAAAAAAATCTTTTTTTTAGCCACTTATACTTGTACTTTATTATGAAAAGGGGCCCTGATGGAACCCTATTACCAATATTTGTAGTTGCCTAGTTGTAGAACTCTCCCCAGGATCCCTTCGTACTCTTAACTCTGTTATTGGAGAGCTGTGCGCAGTTGCCCCACGACTCTAGGACGAATGCTATTACCGTCGGCTTCATAGAGCATCACCCTCTCCTCTTTACTATTGTAGGCCTCTGACAGATGTGCACGAACCTCTGGGCTATTGTGTTCGCTTCGTTCCGCTGGTAAGCTACTGTATTTCTTATTTATATTGTAGCCTTTTTCTTTATTTCTTAAGTTCTTGAAAATAATATTCTATGCGATCCTATTTATCGTTAATGCAGATATATATATATAAATAAATATAAATGTGTAATGATTATATATATAGATTCGACTAAATAAAACAACGATTGGGTTAGTGAAATAACATAAATTTAGTGTTATAAATATAGGAAATAATTTTAAATATGTTGATAAATTAAATATGAAAGTACATGCTCTTAATAGCTTCTTAAAAAAAAAAAACTAATAAAAATTACTTCATTATTTATTTTTAATTAAAAAAAAATTCGTTTGCCTGTTTTCAGTAATAGAATTCTCTAATTAGGGATTGATAAATGATTTTCCAATTCTATAAATTTGTTTTTATCGAAAACTAGTTTCAAATGTTAATAGATTCATCTTCAGTTCTAAAAACACACAAAAATCAGCAATTTAAAATACAGTTGGGTATCATTATATATTTTATATTACGCATTTAATATGTATAATAATACCAAACTGTATTTTAAATTGCTGATTTTTGAATTTTTATGTGTTTTTAGAACTGAAGATAAATGTATAACATTCGAAACTAGTTTTCAATAAAAACAGATTTATAGAAGTGACAAATAATTTATCAATTCCTAATTAGGTTGACCCTTCAGTACCATTATGCGCACGTCAACTGATAAAATTCCCTGTTTATTAAATATAGATTTTTTTTTTATTTTTACTAATTATTGTTTAATACAATATGAAGAATCAAACATGAATTCTTGGTAATTTGCATTAATTTTGAATTGATTTGATATATTATGAATTCGTTTTTTACCTGGAGACTTTTGAGCTTAGAAAAAAAAAAAATTGAGAGTAAAAACTCCAAATGAGAGGCAAAAATAAATACTCGTTTAGTATGTACTAAATAATAAACTGATTAATTTAATAGATAGCCTTGCTGATCAGCTGTTGGAATATAACCTTTCTCACCTTTGTTATTGATACTGCCCTTTCCTTCAGTATGGGTTGAACTGTCTTATGGTGAAATACTGTCTCTGGTTGTCTTTTTTAGATTGTTTGTGGGATTTGTATTATCCCTGGTCCGTATTTATGTTATCTTATTTACGGATAACTTAGATACTTAAGGCTACAGAGTTCTTAGTAAAATTTTAGTTTTATACAAAAAAATTACAGTGCTTCTTAAAAACCCGTTAATTTTATTATCAATATTATATCAATATATTTGGAATTTTAGTTCAGATTTTCCTAAATTTCAAATCTGTGACAGACATCCTTAGCTTTTTCCCAGTACGTTTCTTAATTATTATTATTACAAATATGAAGGCATATTTAAATTGTATCGCACAATTGCATCATAATTTAAAGTGGGACCATAACAGATAAGCAAATACATTTTTTTAAGAAAATTATTTAGAAATTTCTTGTATTTTAATTTTATTAATTGTAAGTAATTTGCTCTAGTTTTAATTAAAAATATCATACAACAAACAAATATAATAAATTGTATTTTTATTTTATTTATTTATATATGTAAATGGATTTCAAATCAATACTCATTTCTTTCAAAATAAAGCTTACTTCAAATATGTCTACGCTCTGGCTTCTTAAGGACCAAAACTTATTTCGATTTATTTTAATAAATAAAATCATTAAGCAATCAATTTGCCACTTTTTAAAATTCATATAAACAATAATCTCTAATGCAGATATATGTAAATAATTTGTGAGATTTGCTGTCTGGGTTTCTTCCCTGGTGATGTCTGAACTGAACGAAGCTTTGACTGGTTTGATATTTACTACCATTTGATTGGTTAGATATTTACTAGGTTTGTTTTGAATGTTTGTATGTTAGGTTTGTTTTGAATGTTCCTAGATAAGATGTGATGATGTTTTTTCCTTAACTGAGGAAGGTTTTAGCGGGTAATCCTTTAGGATTTACGGTGAAGCGTACATATTCCAGACGAAGAAGATACAGCAATAATCCCTGCTGGTGGGCTATTCCAGTGGTAGTGCCGTGGAAGCCGATTATAGTTCCAGAGTTGAGAATGCCTAGTGAGTTTTTCTCCCCGCATCTGTCGTTCGTTGCCTTTGTCCCTGGCTGAGCTGTTGTATAACGGTCAGGGCTCCTCACTGCTACCGGAATCTCCATTCTCTTCTGGATGGCACCTCGTGTATGGGATGGTTCCTAGGATCCAATGAGTTGTTTCGTTGTGAAAAGATAGAAGATTGCAGCTCATTGCGAGAGTGATACAGTCATAAAGGATAGTTCTAACGATCAGATTTCACTGTATAACAATTTCTAGAGGTATAATTATATTTTACAATATCGACGAAAATATTTTTTTTAATATATATATTTCGAGATTTACATCTGTGCTAAAAATAAGACAAGTAGATGGAAGATTATGAAGGAGATGGCCCGGGTGGCGGTCAAGAATGAAATAGAATAGTAGTAACTATTTATTTAATGCCGACGTTTCGACCCACATTGTAGGTCTTCATCAGGGCTAAAAATAAATATACAAAGGAGTAATTTAAGGGTATAAAAACATATCTAAAAAACAAACTTAAAATTGAACAAGTAGAAAATATAAATAATAAGTAAGTTAAAGATGAAAACAATATTGACTATTATATAGTTTGATTTTGTAATCATCCCATATCCACTGCCGGACTAATCTAGGCGCGATAGGGAAAACATTTATGTATAAAAAACACAAGCTTGAATTTACTTTCTCTAAAAAATTCATAAACGTGTCGAAAAGTTTTTTTTTCACGTTTAACAATAATAATATAATTAATTGATTTAATAATATCATTATAATATTTTTTGACTGAAAAATCGCTCTAGGATCATTTTTGACCTATTTTAACATTTTCGCGATCTCCGCGAAAGGTTATAATTAATTTAGTTGTATGTAGGCACTAACAAAAGCCAAAATTTAAGCCCCGAAACAAGTGCCTACGAAAATTACAACTGAAATAACAACTACTATATCAGTCAATATTGTTTTCATCTTTAACTTACTTATTACTGATATTTTCTACTTGTTCAATTTTAATTTTGTTTTTTAGATATGTTTTTATACCCTTCCATAACTCCTTTTTATCTTTATTTTTAACCCTGATGAAGACCTATAATGTGGGTCGAAACGTCGAGATTAAATAAAATGGTAACTATTTTATTTTATTCTTGACCGCCACCCGGTCCAGCTTCTTCATCATTTACCGTACGGTCAACTGTAAATACACTAAATTGAAGATAATAATAGGTTTTAAGTAACTAGATATAGGAGGATAAATGAACAATATAAAAATGAATATTTTCAAATTTTTAATTTACGGATTTATAACCGGAATTAAATAATTTAAAGAATCTGTAGAGTTCTTTACTACAAATACAGGGTCTAATCTAGGCATCATAGTTTTTTTTTTTTTTTTTTTTTTTTTTTTTAAATAAATCCTGAATTGGCCTTTTCAATGTAATAATTAGAAGACAAATAGTAGAAACAGATTGTATATGTTTTATAAAAAAATCTGTACTAGTTGTTTCAACCTGATGAAAAAAATACATTAACCTGCCGATTACTCCTTTTTTCAAGTTTAAGATATAAAAGGTAAAAAAAACAAAATGTGTTGGATAATTAAAGTCGGCCAGCGTTCCGCAAAAAAAAAATTCCGCGAAATATAGCCATTTCTGGACATTTAATCACAGGGCTTGTAATTTTCGTAAGCACTTGTTTCGGGGCTTAAATTTTGGCTATTGTTAATGCCTACATACAATAAAGTTAATTATAACCTTTCGCGGAGATTGCGAAAATGTTAAAATAGGTCAAAAAATGGTCTCAAATGGTCCTAGAGCGATTTTTCAGTCAAAAAATATTATAATGATATTATTAAATCAATTAACTATATTACTATTGTTAAACGTGAAAAAAAACTTTTCGACACGTTTATGAATTTTTCTCATCAGATTGCTAATTATAATAAACATATAATATTAGTTTTTATTATTTTTCTTCTAATTATCACTTAGAGAAAGTCAATTCAAGTTTTTTTTTATTTACTCCTAACTGTTTTCCCTATCGCGCCTAGACTAGCCCGGCAGTGGATATGGGATAATTACAAAATCAAACTATTTATTAAAGAATTCTTTTTTTTTTTATTCTTGTATAAATATAATATAGAGGAATAGCCATCTGGTGCACAATTAAAAACCAAAAAAATAAATTTAAAAAATCCAAAAACAAAAAGAAATAAAAAAAAAAAAGAAATTTTTTGTCGAGTATTTTGTATTTTGTATTTCTCGTAAACGGCTCTTATTGTATTTTATATTTATACATGAAAATATAATAAACAATTAATTCTTCGATAAATAATAATAATAAAGGTACTATGATAGCCATCTCAAACCATTTTACGTACAATTCAACAAAAAATAAAATAAATTCTAAACACTGCTTTCGCCAAATGTCTCGAATGCCTTGTTTGTGTATAAATCGCATTGTGTATGCTAATACTAGTATACCCGAGCGAGAACTCTCGCAATAGATATCTTCTAATCCCTAATTCCAAGTATAAGCGATATTAGGGAATCATATTTATTCGTGTAAGCAATATAATATTACCAAAAAAGTTTATTTAACATACAGATTTGGTGAAGCTACATAGTTTGTAATGACTATGTTGAAGTTACAGTTCATACTTAATAAGTACTTAAAGCTTATCCCACTGGAAAACATCTCTTCAATTTAGCAGTTAGGCAATTAGATTCAGCTATACCGTTTTCTATATGTAGTATTTATACTTAACAGTTACCTTAAGGGTTGGACATGGACACAAAATATAATTTCCCACTCATTAAAAGTTTTTGTAAACAGACTCAAATTGATATAAAGTTGCCATGACAACGACACGTATACAAGATGGCATAGGGCCGTGCGGACCTATATCGTGCATTCTCTCAAAAACGGTAGGTTTTTAAGCTTTAAAACGCTGGACCAGTATGGTCCAAAGGACCATACATGATCTTGATGCCCGCGTCAAAATCTTTAAAACCCAACTTATCCCGTCTCGATCCGTCGACTCTTAGTCGTCAAATCTTTGAAACCTCCCTGTTTTTTCATCACTTTTATTTAAGCCCTACTATGAATTTAAGAAACAAAATTAGAATTCGTCACATCTCCATGAAATTCCCTTTCTTTTGATACCTCATTCATCAAAATCCATCGCTCCAGAGAGCCGAAAAAGGGATCTATACTACCGTAATAATATATAGTAGTGATATAAATTATAAAAACACCTGAATAGACGAACGACAGTAAATTGTCTACTTACGTTTAGCACTTTCAAAATATATATATATATATATATATATATATATATATATATATATATATATATATATATATTATACATATACATATACATACATATATATTATACATTATACATAATGTAGAAAAAAAATATACGTCTCTATCTATCTCTCTAATTATCAAAATTATTGCACAGATTTCTATTGACCTTATTAATACGTTTGTATTTTATTAGATAATCACATGGGCTAGAATAGCAGGGCAGAAACTCTTTGTATCAATAATTGCTACTCTTACAATATGGTATAAGTTATTTATCCCGTTCATAAACGGTTACATTCCGTTCATAAACGGTTACATTCCGTTCATAAACGGTTACATTCCGTTCATAAACGGTTACACTAACATTTCAAAGGATAAATATTTGTTTTGACAATGTTTGCACAGGTGATCAGTCGGACGTAATGGTGCCTCGTCCAAATTACCGTTTGGAATATCCTGTCGTAACTAGAGATGTTTTGATGATTTAATAGTTTATTTATTGTTAACTTTTACTTCTTAGAATTAATTAACTGCTATCTAGATTGAAAAATAATAACCTTAATCATGTGTAATAAAGGAAGAATTTTAATAATGAAATATCTGATGTGGACAACACATGAATTCCTTGTACGCCTATTAAACTATAAATCGGTGGCTCAAAAAGTGATCCTGAATTTGGTTACTAGTTTCCGAACATTGCAGTGTCTCAAAAACGATATTCGGCGTCGCGACATCCATCTATTGAAACACACAGAGACACACTCTTGTTCCTAGAGGTCTCATTCCGTTATTACATGTCGTTTTCTTTCAGTAGGTAACAAGTTCCTAAGATATTTCTTTGTGTTCCGTGACAACATTAGAACTGTCTATTTCACTAGATAAAGCATTGGAAATCAACAGTTTCGACATTTTAAGCGGAAAAAACCCACTTAATTAATATCTTATTCTCATGCTGCAGACTTGTTGATCTCACAAATGGAGAGGAAAACAAGTATTTTACACTCAATTTTAACACTTAAAATAAGTAATAAATTTGTTTAATTAGAATGGAAAAAAAATCGCGTTAGTAACCTTTATCACCGAACCATATGGCACCTGTATTAAATGTTAATTTAATTTTTGATGTTAGTTTATTTTAAAAAAAATGGAACTACCGGAATTATTACGATCACAGAGCTTACTGGCCTAAATTGAGACATTTTTTTATTGTTTGTTATGGTTTTCAGAATGGGAATAATATATAATTGTGTAATATTTAGCAGCGTTTTTATTTTAATGCACCCGTTGTATTGGATTTCATTACAAGAAACTAGATTAAAATTAATGTATTTTTTATGTTTTTCGCAGTATGTCTACTATCTATCCTAGCAAAATATTTTACATTAAATTGAAATTTCTCATAGTAATATCTCTTCACAATTTCGATTTGAAATCATGCCATATGTAAGGGTTGTTAGGGTTAGGTTTATCAAATAAGCAAATTACAGAAGGAAAAATCAATATATTTAAAATCTTTAAACCAAAAAAAAACATGCAAATTATAAACATAAATTAAAAGAAAAAAATCAAACTAAACATTCTCCTGAATCGACTATAAAAATTAACTATTTGCCATTCCAAAGAAAACATAAAGAAATGTAAATAAAGCTTACTACTCTGCTGCGCAACGAATTCACTAACATTAAAATAAACAGGCTGTTTTACTATTTTTTACATCAACTACAAACTACTACACATGCTTAAAGGATTAGTTACACAAATATAAACAAATATGTAGATAATTGGGCAAGCACACACAACACAGGCAATAACAACAGAGAGTTAACCTTAACGTAACCATGGTGATTATCAGTCCCCAGCTGTTATAGTCTTAGATGGTGCTATCACAGGGTCACTGTGGCTAACACATAGTTATAGCCTTCAGATATATAAGTTTATCATGGATCATACATCAACAGAGCTTGGGAAAAAGCCGTGTGTATGTCTACCTCTTTGTTGTAAATGGCGGTTGCAAGACAGAAGGCCGAATTCTTTTCAGCTGCTTTAATTTCAGTGATTGCCAGGAAGGCAAGGTTACCCGTCCAACTTGCAAGATTGAGAAGGATGTTTGTGCCTGCATAAGGAAGGATAAATCTGAATTCTCTTTTACATTGATGGCTTTATCGTCGTAATTTGTTATGATAAGGAACCTACTAAGGAATTTAAAGCGGAAAGAAAAGACAAGGGACGAAAACAAAAATTCATTTTAAAATTTTTATCTTCTATAATTTTACTACCGTAAAGTTTATTAAACCCTACATGAATGATTAATTGCTTTGCAGAAGGAGTGAATAACAGTGTTTACGTTTAATCAATTTAAATTGGTTAGCGGATTTCTGGAAATTATCTAAATAATCATCCAACTTCTTCATGCTTGATTTTATCCTCTGTCTGCAAGGTTTCAAAACATAAAATAATTTAATACGTTAAAAAAAACGGTTCTTTTTCGTTTCGAGTACTTAGGTTACTAACCGGTAATTTATGTGATCACTAGTTTAACATATGATACTTAAGTTTAGGTTATTAATAATGTATGCAATGAGCAACTAAAATAAACATTTATTTACATTATTAAACTATAAAATAAATATGCAATATAAACAGATTTATAGATCCAAATCTTCAGGTTTCATTTGTAACTCCTTTTCGCTCCACTTAATTGTAGAATACTCGTTTGCCCAAGAATATATAGACCATAGTGAGGTCTTAAATGGTAACTTATAGCCTTGAAACCACGTTCCAGTTCATAGAGGTACAGTAGTATAACATGTTCTTCTTCTATACCTCCAAATTACAGACGAAACTCTCTTGATGGAGAGGCTCCATATCCTGACCATTTGGACACAGTTTTCTATGAGGCATGATACCCTGATCCGTAAAATAACGAACACAGTATCCTCGGTATTAAAATCAGTAACAAGTGTAGAGAAATTTATTTTACCCGAATTTATAACTTTGTAGTGTAAACAAAGCAGGTAATGAAGGTTAGTTGATAATAACAACAGATGTTTAAAATTAAGCATGCAAAATAATAGACAAGATCACAGAAATCACCAGTTAATAACAGAAATGACCCTTTTCTGGGTCTATTAAATGGCATTCGAACCTATTCTTCTTTGCAGATGTAAGGCGTACCCATGGGAACATCTACCAGTACAGAAACGATTTTTCAAAAATTAATGTTCGTCCCATTTTCAGAGCCATTTTAGCGAGAGGGACAAGACATTTGATGAGCAAGAGGTGAGGCAACTCGGGGTGTTACAGCACAGCACTCCGGGACGGTGATGTTGATGAAATACGATCTGTCAGCAGCCGAGGGTTGTGCTATTTATAATGACCACATTCACTTCCCCGAGGCACTTCTATCTCTTTGGAATGGCGATTAACACTCATACTAGGGCCTTGTAATTTAACTTCATTTAAAGGAGAAATGTACGTTATGTTATTTGTATGATATTTTTTTTTAGTATTTCATACGTTGGTTTCATATTAATAATATTATATATAACTAGTATACCCGAGCGAGAACTCTCGCATTAGATATATATCCTAATTCTTAATGCATTCGAAGTATAAGCGATATTAGAGATATATTTATTCCTATAAACAATATGATTTTATTAATAAAGTTTATTTAACACACACATTCAGTGAAGCTACATAGTTTCTAATGACTATGTTGCAGTTACAGTTCATATTTAATAAGTAATTAGCTTACCTCACTGGAAAACATCTCTTCAATTTAGCATTTAGGCAATTAGATCCAGCTATACCGTTTTCTATGTGTAGTATTCATATTTAGCAGTGCCCTTTAGGGTTGGACATGGGAAACAATATATAATTTCCTACTCATTAAAAGTGTTTGTAAACAGACTCAAATTGATATAAAGTCGCCATGACAACGACACGTACGCAAGATGGCATGAGGCGGACCTATATCGTGCCTTATCTCGAAAACGGTAGGTTTTTGAACTTTAAAACGCTGTACCAATAGGACCCAATGGATCATGTATGAACTTGATGCCCGCGTCAAAATCATTAAAATCCATGTTATCCCGTCTCGATCCGCCGACTCTCAGTCGTCAAAGTTTTGAAACCTCCCAGTTTTTTCATCACTTGTATTTAAGCCCTCGTAAGAATTTAAGAATTGAAATTAGGATTCGTCACTTCTTCATGAAATTCCTTTTCTTTTGATACCTCACATATCAAAATCCATCGCTCCTGAGAGCCGGAAAAGGGATCTATACTACCATAATAATATATAGTAGTGATAGTAATACAGCTACTAGCCATAGTGTAGTCGAGTTACTGGAGCAAGGGATTAATAATGTAAAGATCCCAGGATGAAATCCGTTCTCCTCTTCTCAAAACGGGTGCTCCCTTCGGCAAGTTTGACAATCACTCCCTAAATTGGGAGATCGGCTACATGCACTTGTATAACAAGTTTACTCGTACTTGAATCGTTGTAAGGCCCATAAAAATTTAATGTTTTTATTATATAATAACATTTAATTAATTAAAGCAGTTTATTTATCGTGTTAAGGGCATTATTGTATCGCTGTCAATGCTTGTTATGTTTTTATCCCAACTACAGCGCAAAGTGTATACGGCATACCAGTTTAAAAAAAAAAACACTTATTTTTGATTTATTGTTTTCCTTCTTTCATTTTTCTTATTTCAATCTTCATTTAAATTTTCATTTGAATGAAAAAAGTCATAAATTCATCAAAGACTCAGGAATTAAATTAATACATCACGTTGAAAACGGCCTCAAATTAAATATATATACAGTAGAGCGTCGATTATCCGAACTAATGTTGTCAGTGGTGGATCGGATAATCAAAAGTTCGGTTAATCGAAATTCATGTACTCGCATACTATATGTATATATAAATTAATTTATTTTTTATTTTTTTTATATATAATAAGGAAAAGGAAGATCTAAAACAACAACTTTATAAAAAAAACGTTTGTTTATTTATATAAATATAGTATGTATGTAAATAGTGAAAAAACCAGTGTCATAAAGTACATATAAATTGTTTAACTTACTCAAAGGTACATAATGAAATGAATAAAAATATGTATTTACGTGTATGCAAAAAAATAATCAAAGTGTATCTAATCAAAGCTTTATTAAAATTAATGCTGTGGCATATAAAATGTCATGATCAAATTAATTAAAATTACACAAATAAAAAATAAAAAAAAATAAAAAAAACCGTTCGCATAACTGGCGTTCGGATAATCGACGCTCCACTGTATATATGAAGCACTTGAAATAATAAAATCCTTCAAATACAATCCAGATTTTTTGCTTAATTGACCAAATAAATATCTCCAATGGTCCAATCTTAAATTTATTCCCATCTCTAACAGAAAAACCAATTACTCACCGGCATTACTGGAAAAATCTCGACGCTTAAACCGTTTACCTATAAACATGCTACCTACTTTTCGTTCATTGTTAGTTCAATGTGCGAAGAAACCAGTAAAAACTTTTCTGTTTGATATAATCCACTTAAACCTTGGTGAGTACCAACATGTATTTGATTTCTTGTCTTAATTAAATTCATAATTCATAAATGTTTTATAATACTGATTTATATTACATCTAATTTAATATGTATAATAATACCAAGCTATATTTTGAATTGCTTATTTTTGAATTTTTTGTGTGTTTTTAGAACTGAAGATGAATGTATAGCATTCGAAACTAGTTTTCAATAAAACAAATAATTTATCAATCCCTAATTATTTCAATCTTGTCTCATATTAATTTTATTGATTAAGATGAACTTGATTTGTTTTTACTCTACTAGGGCGAAGCCACAAGATATCTTAACGATTTTTTGAGCGAACGGTTCAACGGACTTTCAAGTCTAAGGGCTCAAATAATTCGATCCCGTGATTTTTTTTTGAAATATTTTGAGCTAAAAAATCCAAAGAAATGTTGTATTAAACGTTTTTGTTTTACATGTCTTTTTCAGGGTATCTAACGATTTTTTGATAGAATAGGATCATTCGATTTTAAAGTTTAATTGCTCACATTACTCAGTGAATTCCCGTGAATGTTTTGAAATATAGTGAGCTCAAAATAGTGAATAATATTTGATATGGTAATCATTTAAAGAAATTTTTAAATAAACGGAGGATAAGAAAAAAAAAAAAAAGATGTAATAATAAATTATAAATAGCCAATATTTGAAAAACTATAAACCTTTCAATAAAAATTAATTTAATAAAATTAAAATAAAACAGACTACGGAAATAAATTTTCCTTATATATATATCTTACAATTCCATTCGTCCTAAGGGACCTAATGCACTTTCATATCTACTTAAGCGCATCGGTGAGTTGTTAGTGAAGTTGACGTCCATGAATATTGAACCTTGGTGTAGTAGTCGCGGTGCCTTCCACTATACGTTACAGTTCCTTGCAAGTACATTCCGTCAAATACAGACAGCTCTTTGCATCTGTTTATGTAAAAGTACTGAAAATCAATTAATATATTGAGTAAAGAAGAGTTCTGATTTTCATTTTGGTGTGGAAGACACCTGACTAAAACACTAGTGTCAACTTCACTAACAGCCCACCAATGCTCTTAAGTAGATATGAAAGTACATTCCGTCCCTTAAGACGAATGGTATTGTAAGATATAAAATTTATTTCCGTATTATGGGTTTTTATTTTTTATTAAATTAATTTTTATTTTTTTATTTTGGCAATGGATAGTGTTTTTTTTCTTTAAGCTGGCGTCCCTTAAAATACTTATCAGCGACGATACGTTTAAAAGAAAACAAAAATAACTTTTATAGTTAGTGGTCTAAAACCTAGTTTAATTTTTCCACTACGTGCCGTTTCTCGGCTGAACTTACAAAAACTGTTATCGAAGCACATTATTGATAAGATATCAATACACAAGTTAGAAAAGATGCATGCATACCTTCGCAGCGGAACTAAGTGATCCAATAGTCAAAATATTTTCGCTATTATTTTCTTATTAATTTAAAAATTTTTTATGAAAAACTATAAAAGAAGGATTCTATCAGAAATAGAGATATAACTAACGACGAGTTATAATACATTTTTAATAGTTGTGAGCGAAATGTTCTCCGCTACACCTTTTAAAGGCTAATTTGCCTTTATTTGTTCCACAAACATTTTAACTACATATATAGATTTGTCTAGTCGACTCTCAGATGCCCGGCTCCCAGGGATTCAGCCCTTCCCTTACAGCGGCCCTTTTTGGCCTTTTCTACTTTTAGAACTTGATATTATAAATCCAGAATAGTGCGTCAAAATTTGTTGATATTTATTGAGGAACTGATGTACGTTGGCTTTGAAAGGATTAACTGAAATATTTATTAGCATCTCCTCGGCTGGCGAACAGTTTTAATTCCAGATAAATCAGTTGTTTTCTCTCGCTAAGAAAAAAGTTTTTGTGCTTAAATCCGTATTTGACTATTTCGAATTATATTAGCTTCCCAAGAAGGTAAGTAAATCAAACCTATAGTGTAAGCAATCAAAATTAATATTGCCTCAGTTCAATTGAATAAACAGAGTCTCTTAATTTGAATTAATAACATTCTGAAAGCAATTGAAAAAATGGCACGCAAATCCACGCTTTTAATTTCGTATTTTTGTTTATCCTTAATAACGCTATGATGCCTTTAAAAAAGTAAAACCATTTTGAGAAAATATTGTGTTTTTACTTCCATGTACGAAGTAAAGGAAGTATTGTAATTGCGAAAATTTTCGGTTTTCAGATTTCAACGGAAATATCCATTTTGACCATCCCTGAATCCATTTTGACTAGTTTCGTCGTGGCGTCTGTACGTACGTTCGTTCGTATTTCGCATAACTCAAAAACGGTTGAAGCCGTAGAAGCTTGAAATTTTGAAGTTTGAAAAAATATCGATATGAATCTAGTTGTGAACCTCCCTTTTTGGTCACTGCTTAATCACCGGAAAAGGTACTTTATTTGAAAGTCATAACTGATTTCCATAAAAAATTATATTAAAATAGTATACAAAACTTCTCAAATTTAGTATATATAACTTATATATTGATTTAAATAACATACTAGATTTTGGTCTAAATTGGAAAACCGGAAGCGGTACTTTACTTGAAGGCCATATTAGACTGTCATCAAAAATTATATTAAAATATATTGTAAAACATCTCAAATTTGGTAAATAGGACTTTTATATTGATGTGAATGCTTTAACTATATTTTAGTCAAAATTGGTGACCCGAAAAGGGTACTTTACTTGAAGGTCATAATAAGCTTACATCAAAGATTATATTTAAATTAAATACATAAATCATATGTTTCGGTAATAAACGTTACAAACATAATTTGTTTCCAATCCAATTAAACATTTTTATTACTTCTTTTAAGTGTTAAAATTGAGTGTAAAGCACTGGTTTTCCTCCCTATTTGTGTGCGTGTATGTGTCAATAGATGGATGTCGCGACGCCGAGTGTCGTTTTTGAGATACTGCAATCTTCGGAAACTAGCAAACAAATTGAGGATCACTTTTTGAGCCACCGATTTATAGTTTAATAGGCGTACAAGGAAGTCATGAGTTGTCCACATCAGATATTTTTTTTTTTTTTTTTGCTTTACCAGAAAGTTACCATGTGGTGAAAAACACTCTTTTCAGAATGGTTGAAATTCAAGGCGTTAAGGAGAGATGTAATGGTTCGAAAAATTATGATGGTTCTCCAAGAGCGATTAATGACGAAAATTAATGACGAAGTTAATTAAATTATATGATACATATATAATTAAATGTCGAATAAGTTAACAAAGGTTGTTAAAAAATTAGAAAAGCGTGTAGCGTTCTCTATGTAAGTTATAGGATTTTCATTATCAAAATGAATGTTGGCTAAAAAAGGATATTCATAATAAATTTTCTGTCAAAATTCAGTGCCATCGGAACGGTTGAGCGTCCTTTTGAAGTATTCAGTGAATGTAGAGATCTAAATAAACTACCTAAACTACATTAGTAACTAGCACATTTTTTGCAACTAAAACTAAACTGAATTTCTCTGAGAAACCTTCAGGCGCAGATATTGTTCACGGAGATACTCGATGATAAGCCATCATAATTTCTCGAACCACTAGATCTCTCCCGAGGGCCTTGAATTTCAGTGATTGTGGAAAGAGTGGTTTTCACCACATGGCTACTTTCTGGTAAAGAAAATATGATGTGGACAACACATGACTTCCTTGTACGCCTATTAAACTATAAATCGGTGGCTCAAAAAGTGATCCTGAATTCGGTTACTAGTTTCCGAAGACCGCAGTATCTCAAAAACAACACTCGGCGTCGCGACATCCATCTATTGACACACACACACAAATGGGGAGGAAAACCAGTATTTTACACTAAATTTTAACACTTAAAACAAGTAATAACAATGTTAAATTGGATTGGAAACCAAATTGCGGTTGTAACCGAAACATATGATTTATGTATTCAATTTAAATATAATTTTTGAAGTAAGCTTATTATGATCTTCAAGTAAAGTACCCTTTTCGGCTCACCAATTTTAACCAAAATCTATTAAATACATTCATATCGATATTAAAGTCCTATTTACCAAATTTGAGATGTTTTACATTTTATTTTCATATAAATTTTGATGAAAGTCTAATATGACCTACAACTAAAGTGCTGCTTCCGGTCTTTCAATTTAGACCAAAATCTATTATGTTATTTAGATCAATATACAAGTTATAAACACTAAATTTGAGAAATTTTGCATAGTATTTTAATATATTTTTTTTTATGAAAATCAATTATGACATTTAAGTAAAGTACCACTTCCGGTGATCAAGCAGTGACCAAAAAGGGAGGTTCACAACTAGATTCATATCGATATTTATAGACCAAAATCTAGTATGTTATTTATATTAGTATGTAAATCTTATATACCTAATTTGAGAAGTTTTGCATTATATTTTAATATAATTTTTGATGAAAATCAGTAATGACCTTCAAGTAAAGTAACACTTCCGGTAATCATGCAGTGACCAAAAAGGGAGGATCACAACTAGATTATATTATATTCCTAAATACGAAATTCTAATATTCTACGGCTAACCGTTTTTGAGTTATTCGAGATACGTACGTACGTACGTACAGCCGCCACGACGAAACTAGTCAAAATGGATTCAGGGATGGTCAAAATGGATATTTCCGTCGAAATCTGAAAACCGAAAATGTTCGCGATTACAATACTTCCTTTACTTCGTACAAGGAAGTAAAAACAGTGGTTTATCAAGATGACTTAAGGTTTTAGTTTTAAACCAGCATCATATCGTTATTTAGAATAAAAAAAATACGAAATCAAAAGCGCCCTATTGCAAAACGTAATAGACTCTGTTTATTGAAATGTCGATAGGTGACAATGAACCGAGGCAATATTAATTTTTATTTCTTCCACTATATATTTGATTTAATTAATTTCTTAGGGAGCTGGCATAATAGGAAATGGCTAAATAAAAAATGGAAAAACAGGCACATTTTCCTTGACGAGAGAAAATAACTGATTTATCTGTAATTAAAACTGCTCGCCAGCCGAGAAAATGTAAAAATTTCAGTTAACCCTTTCAGATTCGAGGCACATAAATAGCAAACCCTCTAAAAATATGAACTAACCTTATCTTGAATTGAGAACTTCAAAAAATTCTATTTTGTCGCGCTAATTAGGAAGCTATTCTGATCGCTGTGCGCTAGACTATCAATGGGGTCTATTATTCATTTTTTTGCTGGGCCCTTCTACTGAACCCTAGAGCTCTAGATGTTTTTTTTATATCGGTAGCGGTTTACAATGCTCGTATCATCGTTATATTTTCCCCGCTCCTGCAGACTATCGACCCAGAAGTGGCTCCAGGGGATCAGTTTGCTCAGGAGCCGGTACGAGGTGGGGACATGGCAACGCCGCCCTAAGATAAGCGGGGACTCAGCGACTCACCGGCTCTTACGAAATGAAACGCTGTCGGTATTCCCTTATCCGGCCATATCTCGTCTCTCCCGGTTCTCTGCTTAGCCGAGCCAGCAACTTGAATGCTTAATTCTGAATATTTTTACTTATTTTTTTATAGCATCTTTCTTTATTTTTACGATTTAAGATACCTATCCAACTGTAAAGTTTTATAAAAAAAAACCTCTAACATGGCGCCACTATATGTCAAATATACCCTATTAAAAATCGATATTACTCTTTAAAGAAAAAGAAGTGTTTGACACAATATATAAAATGTTATTAGAGATTGATAAATTATTTGCCACTTCTATAATTTTGTTTTTATTTGAAAACTAATTTGAAATGTTATACATTCATCTTCAGTTCTAAAAACAGAAATATCTCCAATAGTCCAGTCCTAAATTTATTCCCATCTATAATGGAAAAAACAACTACACACCGGAATTACTGGAAAAACCCCGACCCTTAAACCGTTTACCTATAAACACCCCATCTTTCTTTCATTGCTAGTTCAATGCGATAACAAACAAATACAAACTTTTCTGTTTGATATAATCTACTTAAACATTGGTGAGTACCGACATGTATTTGATTTCTTGTCTTAATTAAATTCATAATTCATAAATGTTTTATAATACTGATTTATATTACATCTAATTTAATATGCATAATAATAACAAACTGTATATTGAATTGCTTATTTTTGGATTTTTGTGGCAAATAATTTATTAATCCCTAAAAATATTATACCTTTAAATAGATGGATGTCGCGACTCCGAGTGTCGTTTTTGAGATACTGCGATCTTCGGAAACTAGTAACCAAATTCAGGATCACTTTTGAGCCACCGATTTATAGTTTAATTGGCGTACAAGGAAGTCATGTGCTGTCCACATCAGATATTTTGAAAAAGGTGCCGCTTTTACAGGAAAAACATAAAAATGTTTTTTCCTCAAAATAATAATTTTTTTATTTTTAAAATTTTATTCTTTACTGTGTACTAAAGGATTTTATTAAGGTGGCAAAACTTTTATAATTACAACATATGTTTTAAGGCTTTTAGCACCAATCAAGATCAGAGTGACGACTGAGAGTCGTTAGTATTTAATACTTACGTCATCAATGGTACATTTTTTGAACATTTCCAATTTTTTTTCCTCGATAAAACGTGAGCTGGAATCGATAGATCTGGTCTTTAGGCCCTATAAGAAGCTGAAACCTAAATTTCGAATTTTTTTTGCTCAAGCTGTTTTCGAAGAACGACCTCCATATAATTAATATCCGTTCCTAATCTTATGTTTATAATCAAAATTTAATCCGACACACGAACAAAAAGACCTTTATCCGATAACATTTGGTAAACAAAGAGAATTATCTAATAATTCTTTATAAACATGGTTCGTAAAGGAGCAATGTAAACAGTAAATCAATAAAATTATAATTTTAAAATAAATTACCTAACTAAACACAGTATCGATAATTATGATACTTCAAATTCTGACAATGTCTGAGTTCCAATTGAAGTGGCGAAAGAGTGTGGAGTGGGGGAAATTTATTTTATCATACCTGAAGAATGATTGGCTTGATGGAGTTTTTCGCAAACCTCCTGTTTCGGACTGTCCGGTTTTAAGAGGCTCAGATATTCCTGTGAAATGAAAACATTCCTGTCATTCCGGTCCGTTAATTTAGAAACACCACGAAAACTTTTATCATTTAAAGTTAATGAGCCGGTTGTCAGGGAAATTTTCAATGTTTTTTTTCTGACCCAACGATTTCTCTAGATAGTTAAGAGATCTAAAACGTATCCAGTGATAAGAACTCTTTGAATATATGAATAATAAAATTTCAATTGATAGTAGTTACAGTAATTTACAGAGGGGAGAGGAAAACCAGAACTCTCCCCCTCCCCCCGAAAAAGTTTTGAAAAAATATTATTTTCATACCTACCAACATAACTTTTGTATTATACATATAATTTAGTTGCTCGAGACAGGTTTATAAATTAAATATAGTCTGATGATCAAAATTATCTCACTTTATTTTCTCTAGTACGCCAACGTTTCGGCCGTTCTCTTAACATGTAGCTATTATTAATTAACAATCATATACAAATCTTTATCAACACTAAAATACCTGTCTCAAACATAAATGAAATAAAATTCTGGAAATAAATGCAGGCTAAACTTCTCAAGTCTTCTAAAATTTATATAATATTAAAACTATTGCACAATTAACTAAATAAAACTAATTAACATTTCGCTATCATCCTTTTAACAATCTAACTAATTTATAACCTTACAATTTAAAATATCTCTACGTCAGGTTAGGTTAATCTCAATAATATGCTACTATATATATTTTTTAACAATTTTTTATTATACACATTATCGCATATTAATGATATTTACCTAACCTGATGTACAGAGTTTTTTAATTGTAAGGTTATAAATTAGTTAGATTGTTAAAAGAATAATAGTAAAATAATCAGTGAAATAATTTTAATATCATATAAATTTTAGAAGACTTGCCTGGGCAGCCTAGCTTGCATGTATTTGAAGAATTTTATTTAATTTATATTTGAGGTATGTATTTAATTATTAATAAAGATTTGTATAACAACTGATGATAATAGCTGCATTTTAAGAGAATTTCGTGATGGCCGAAACGTTGGTCCAGTGGAGAAAATAAAACGTTGAAGCAATTTGGATCATTTCCTACTGTATTTAATTTATTAGTTTAATATTTTGAATAATCATTTTTTATTTTATTATAGGGTAATATATAACTTCCAAGTATAATCTTCTTTTTTTATTAAATTTATGTTTCTGGGAAATACTTCATCATCATCAGAATACTTACTCAGGAAAGGAAGAAAAAAGATTTTTTTTTTTTTACTTTCTTGTTCGCAGTAAAGGAAGTATTGTAATCGCGAAAATTTTCGGTTTTTAGATTTCAACGGAAATATCCATTTTGACCATCTCTGAATCCATCTTGACTAGTATCGTCGTGGCGTCTGTACGTACGTACGTACGTATCACGCATAACTCAAAAACGATTAGCCGTAGAAAGTTAGAATTTCGTATTTAGGAATATAATATAATCTAGTTGTGAATCTCCCTTTTTGGTCCCTATATGATTACCGAAAGTGTTACTTTACTTAAAGGTCATAATAGATTTCCATCAAAAATTATATTAAAATATAATGCAAAACTTCTCAAATTAGGTATATAAGATTTACATACTAATATAAATAACATACTAGATTTTGGTCTAAATTGGAAAATCGGAAGTGATACTTTACTTGTAGGCCATGTTAGACTTTCATCAAAAATTATATTAAATTATAATATAAAACAACTCATATTTGGTAAATATGACTTTTATATCAATATGAATGTATTTACTAGATTTTTGTTAAAATTGGTGAGCATATAAAGGTTACTTTACTTGAAGATCATAATAAACTTACATACAAAATTATATTAAAATTAAATGCAGAGATCATATGTTTCGGTAATAAAGGTTACACACGCGATTATTTTTCCCATTCCAATTAAACATTTTTATTACTTGTTTTAAGTGTTAAAATTGAGTGTAAAGTACTGGTTTTCCTCCCCATTTGTGAGATCAACAAGTCTGCAGCAGGGGAATAAGATTTAAGTTAAGTGGGTTATTCCGCTTAAATCTAGAAACCGTCGATTTCCAATGCTTTATCAAGTGGCATAGACAGTTCTAATGTTGTGACGGAACAAGAAGAAATCTCTTGGGAACTTGTTACCTACTGAAAGAAAACGACATATAATAACGGAATGAGACCTCCAGAAACAAGAGTAGGTGTGTGTGTGTGTGTTAATAGATGGATGTCGCGACGCCGAGTGTCGTTTTTGAGATACTGCGATCTTCGGAAACTAGTAACCAAATTCAGTATCACTTTTTGAGCCAGCGATTTATAGTTTAATAGGCGTACAAGGAAGTCATTTGCTGTCCACATCAGATATTATATAAAAAAAAAATCATTTTTTTGTTGTAGACCTAGTTCTATTATAAATGTGATTTTATTGCTTTACAACCTTAGGTTATCAGGATAAATTGTTTTTTTTTTTTTTATTTTTTATTTAAGTCATATTTCTTTAATATTTTTCAAGTTGTAACTTGAATTCTGAAAACATTTTCTCAAGACACTTAGACTCTTAGGGAAGGTGGTGAGGGTTAAGGGGGAGGGAGGCTGCCAGAACTTTCAACGAAAGAACCGGTTGCTAACGAAAATTTTGACTGTAAATATTCCAAGACCAAAAGGACGAACATTTTTCTCGTTAATCGACTGCATCGTTTGGAATTCGTTTCATTTCATTTAGACATTTTCCAGGAACAGGATCAAAATGATAATAAATTTGTCAAAACGGCAATAAAGCTTCACTTTTTTACACTTTTTCCTTAATCTCTGATTTTATTAACAAATGACGCTTTCACATAATAATTTCACTCTTGTTAAAATGTTTTCGTAGTGAACTTGTTTCGCGTGCTTGAAGTTGTCATGACAACGATTACAAAATTACCTATTTTTTTAATAGTTTTAACCCATTTCTCCTCTTAAGGGGGCCATTTTGAAAAAAAAAAAAATTAATACATATAAGGCTTTCTTAAGAAATTCTCTAAATAATACTCGCAGTGCAAAATAGCATCAAAATCAACCGGCTGTCTTCTTTTGGAGTCTTGCGAACTCAAAAATACGCAGGCTGAATTTTTATATGTATAGATAGCATTTCTACATAATGTAAAATTTAATCCATAATATATATACTATAATATCGGTACTGGTATTTTCGTATTTGGATTGGGAGGGAGGTATATATGGGAAGTGCTCAACTAAGTTTTCAATTTGGTGGCTCAAATTACTCAGTGAGTTTCTGTTAGTTTTTCAAATGATTTCAGCCCAAAATACTAAAAATATAATGGATTAAATATGTTTATTTGTCAGTTTGTATGTATGGTAGATGTTTCGTGCGAACGGCTCTGAACTAAAACACTGAAAAAAATATTTCATAACATTTTAAGTATTCTCGATTTCTTCTTTTATAAATACAACAATTAGCTAGGTGTATGTTGTATGACTTTCAAATCGTCTTTCATCTATTTTTTTTTTTTTTTTTTTTTTACTTTCCTTACCACTGAGGTATGGAGTAATTATATTGCAATCGGGTCAAAATTCGAAGTGCAGTCTTCAACATGTCTATTTGTTTCATATTTTTGATTTATTATATATGTATATTTAAACTTTAAAAACGTAACCAAATTTCCTACAAAACGAAAAAATAAGCATCGAAATCGGACCAGTATGAGCAAGGATATAGCGTATTGAACTTTTTGCCCATGTTTTTACTTTCTTATTGCTATTACGTAGATATTTTAATCAGGTTATAATTTCGATATGTAGATTTCAGTGGATATATGCATGACAGAGTTCCCCGAGTAAAAAATAGAAAGATAGAAATAAATAGAAAGAAGCATTTTCGTCTATTGATCTGTCTGCGTCTGTGTATTTATTTTATGCATATCGATTTAGTGTATATCGATTATCTCTTAATTTTTCTTTTTTGTCGTATTTTCCCTCGAAAAAATAGACTATTGCAGTGGGTTGAAGTTCGGCGGTGAGCGGCGGGACTGCGATTTCTATCCGTTTCATAACCCCTTGAGCACCATTATGGAAGATTTGGAGATGTCTGATATATATTTATATATATATTTTTTTTCCTGCTACATTTGAGCACCTCCAGAGGCCCCCTTTGGGTCAAATGAGCTGAAATTCGGTATATAGGGCTTTCTTAAAGGCAGAACGATACCATTAAAGAATGGATATATTAGAGCCAAAATTTCGGTATGTCATTTTCGGTAAATTGTCATTTCATATGTAAATTTCGGTATGTTAGGGGAATGTCTTTTATGGGTCTGAATTTTTTTCTTACTCTTCCTTTTTCACGGAAAAATACGACTTTAGTGTCGGAGTTCTACTGCTCACGGATTTTTTTTTTTTTTTTTTTTTTACTTTTCTAATGACTTGAATACTATACACTTAAATAGTCTAAAAAGTGGAACATTAAAAAAAAAAAATCCTTATCGGACCCATCTTAGCAAAATATATAGCAAACGATTTTTGTATTGGAGTCAGTACCCAGAAAGCCGTTATATTTTTTTTCTTTATTTCTTTCAATATTCTTTACGTGACGAATTCAGATGGTTTGGTTTGCTATTTATAGAGAAATGTTTTGGTTTTCTGGTCTGTTTTCATTATTTTTGTAAACTTTTTTTTTTTATCTGCTGGCCTCAAACTATTGTTGTCTACTATTGACGTCTTGTTATCATCTGGTGGTTATAACAACTGATAAACGAAAATTTAATAAGACTCTATTTAAAACTATTTTACTGTATCAGATAATATAATTAATTATATTGAACCACTTAAAAAGAAATCTAGAACAGATATGTATGAATCTCATATTACTAGTACTTTTCGGACATGTTTGTCTTGATTTATCATATCAATAATGTGCTTCGATAAGATTTTTAAGCTTATTCAAAAAACAGCACACAAAAAAAAACTAGGTTTTAGACCACTAACTATGTCAAGTAATCGATTATAATCCTAGAGACGAAGTTTATAAAAACAAAGTTGTAAAGTTATATAACAACAGCTGATCAGCGATATCAGAAATAACTATAATTTAATTATACGTAACCATATTAAATATTTTATTAGTTTTAAGGTGAAATTCGGTTTGTGTTTGATTTAGCTGATCAGCTGTTGCAATATAACCTTTCTCAGATATGCTGATATTACCTCCGTCTCCTTCGGTATGTGTTGAATTGTCTTGGAGTGATGTACTATCTCTTTTTCGGTAGTCTTTTTTTTTTTACTGGTAATGTGAGATGTGCTGTATCTGGTATGCTTTATGTGAGCTTATCTTTTTCTGTCCTGATAATGCCTGAATTGGCGAAATGAATTGGCGTCAACAAAACTACAGTTGACATTCGCATGATGGTATAGAAGTATCCCTAATCTAATTAGGGATTGATAAATTATTTGCCACTTCTATAAATTTGTTTTATTGAAAACTAGTTTCGAATGTTATACATTCATCTTAAGTTCTAAAAACACACAAAAAAAAATCAAAAATAAGTAATTCAAAATATAGTTTGGTATTATTATACATATTAAATTAGATTAATATAAATCAGTATTATAAAACATTTATGAATTATAAATTTAATTGAGACAAGAAATCAAATACATGTTGGTACTCACCAAGGTTTAAATAGATTATATCAAACAGAAAAGTTTGTACTGGTTCCTTCTCGCATTGAACTAACAATGAACGAAAGGTAGGTAGCATGTTTATATTTAAACGGTTTAATGGTCAGGGTTTTTCCAGTAATGCCGGTGAATAATTGTTTTTTCTATTATAGATGGGATTAAATTTATAAATTTATCAATCCCTAATTTCTAATTTAATTCTTGTTATTATTAATTAATGATTTTTTTTTCTTATCTCATATCCAAACACTCTACGATCATAAAGCCCGCTTCATTCACTTTTGTAATGTTTTCGTACAATTTCGCGAATCGCTGCTATGTTATATAAGTAAATAATCGTCTGTGAACTAACTTTCTTAACGAAGATTTTATTCGAACTTTTCTGTTTTATTTTTTTAACTCTTGATAAAAACTCGTCATGATTTGCAATTCTTTGAATTGTTGCCAAGAGGAATGAATTCACAGGATTCCGTAATGCCAAGTAATATAGGCTGGCTTGCTATTACTTAGACATATTACAGCGTCAGCGTCACATGCATGCAAGGTCGTACCAGAGAACTACCTTTACATAACGTCCCGGGCTCGGAGCTAATACAATCTCCTTCAGATAGGAAACCCTTGAGGAGCTTCTTCATTCCTCTTTCGTACGTTTTTATTGCAATTAAAACAATATTAAATAATGAGAGAAAAAAAATCAAAATGAGGTACAAAAACAAAGGTACAGAAAAAGGGAAAAGTTCCGAAACAAAATTCTAAGTCTCTCAAATTCCCGTAACTAACTGACCATTCAACATAACGCTATTTCAGACAGGATCAAAAAAGATAAAAACATAGGATTACATATATTCAGACCAGATAGCACGTCTCAGATCGATAGCTAAAAAGGACAAAATAAAATGAGATAGTACATCACCACAATATCCGAGAGATTCTCATATAATTTTCAATTTTGTGTTCGATGAAAACTTCTGCCAAGAATGGCACTATAGTACTAACCTTTTATATATATATATTTCTTCTTTATGTTCAATCGAAAGGTAATAAAATTCCAGAAAAAAATAAAATAAAATAAAAAGATCGAAATAAGACTAGTATTAGCTGAGATATAGCGTAATGAACTTTGTAGACTGATTCCCTTATCAATTCTCCTAGCTTCCTCTTATCATCTCCACTTGGATTATTTCTCCAATTCCTTCAGATTCTTGGTCTTTCCTTTTTCTTTTCTCACTGAAGTGCACCTCCAACATTTTTCTCTATACCATTTCACACTCTGATTACATATCCTGCCCATCTTAGCTTACTTGCTTTGATACAATTTTGATAAAGCTTAATTTCTTTGTTGAACTCGGTAGATATGTTTTATAAAGTATTCTGCGCATGTTCCTATGGAAACCGGTTCTCCTTAGTTTAGACATTTGATAATTCGAAAAGCTACTCGAAACATTACAAATTCTCCTTTGAAAGATAATGTAATTGCCTGAACTCTAAACTAAATCGATAACGAAATTCCTGTGAATTGACACAGCAGATATTTTTGAAACATTACTATTTGGAAATAATAAACCATTGTATAATAGTTTGCTGGATGTTTGTCATGGAATCATCCAAATATATACCTTTTATAGTTATTATTGTCTCTTAAAATTTAAAAGAAAAATAAGCTGCTAAGTGCCTCATATTTGAATAAAATAACATTATTTTAAATAGTAAAACCTATTTTGAACTTTCTAAAGAACATTGTAAGTATTTTAGTACAAAAAAAATTGATTTAAAATGTTTTTTAAAACATCTATGTATTATATAAAAACAGTATAAGGATTTTTAAACACTATATAAACTATTTTAATTCCAGTTTGTCTCCTTTTCCAGGAAAATATTAAAACAACTACTCAGTAAAAACTAAAATAATAATATAAATTCTAACTGCATTTAATTATACTATCAGGATTTTCAGCAAGTAACATTTTGTACTAAATTTTGTCCAAGGCTAAAGTTAAATTTTTTATACGTTATTGATGGGAACATTTTAAAAATATTATTTGTCTGCATCAATTCGTTTATTAAAATAATATTTTTAAGTTCATATTTGCCTAAATAATTTACAGTTGACATCCGCATGAAGGTATAGAAAGAAGGATCAATCTAATTAGGGATTGATAAATTATTTACCACTTCTATAAATTTGTTTTATTGAAAACTAGTTCCTCAGTTCTAAAGACACACAAAAAATTCAAAAATAAACAATTCAAAATATTTTATAAATTTGTATTTATAAATATTTTGAATTGCTTATTTTTGAATTTTTTGTGTGTTTTTAGAACTGAGGATGAATGTATAACCTTCGAAACTAGTTTTCAATAAAAACAAAATTATAGAAGTGGCAAATAATTTATCAATCCCTTATTAATTAATTTACGTTTGAGATGTATAATATTAATTTTCTATTACTGTTCTATTAGATTTGTAAATGATTAAAAAAAAATCTTAGTCTTACATCTTACAATTAGTAAACTATTGACAATAGAAGCTGATTAATTATTTTTGGATTTTAATATTCGCCATTTCATAACACTAAGACTTTTGTAGATGTGTATTCGTCAGCATCTTTTGGTTTCCTTCTTTTACGTAAAATTATTACATTTTTTCTAGATATTATTTCTTTTGTCGAGAGACTGAAAAAACCTTTTCGTTTCCTTACTTAGGTTTCTTTCTCTTTCTCGTAAGTAGATTTATTTATGCGCCCATCCTAAAATTGGTGACTTAGTAGTGAAGATACCTGAATCGGACGCAGCTGCTTCGACACACCTGAGAACGACACAAGGCATTGTGTAGGACTGTCCTTATTCCTGCTCTGACTAAACCTAATCTTGAGAAGTAAAGAGGGACGTGGCCTCCGACATCTGAGCCATACATGTAGGGCCCCATTCTTGACATGGAATGTGAGGAGAATCGATGTTTATAGAGCCTAAAGGCTACACGGTGATAATTCTCTGTCGTGATAGTACTATCGCGACAGAAAGTGTTGCATTTGCCTTGTCTTCACACTGACAGTAAACCTGATGACAGTCACCTGGAAAAACGCGGATGCAAAACAGCTGTCTGTAGAGGTAAAAAAAAAAAATAATAATCTAGAAACATAATTTCAATAACCTAACAGTATAAAAAAATGTTTATAAAAATTAATATAAATACAAATATATCTGATGTGGACACCCTATGATTTATGATTTTTTTTTTTTTTTCCGAAGATAGCTGTATCTCAAAAACGACACTTGGCGTCGCGATGTCCATCTATTGACACACACACACACACATACTCTTGTTTCTGGAAGTCTCATCCCGTTATTATATGTCGTTTACTTTCAGTTGGTAGCAAGTTCCCAATAGATTTCTTCATATTCCTTGACAACATTAGACCTGTCTTATGTCACTAGATAGTAAAGCATTGGAAATCGACGGTTTCGACATTCTAAGTGGGAGAACCCGCTTAACTTATATCTTATTCTCCTACTGCGGACTTGTTCAGTTCACAAATGTGGAGGAAAAACAAGTATTTTTCACTCAATTTTAACACATAAAGAAGTAATAAAATTGTTTAATCAGAGTGGAATAAAAATCGCGTTTATAACTTTTAACACCGAACCATATGATCTCTGTATTAAATGCCGATATAGCTTTCGATATAAGTTTGTCATAACCTTCAAGTAAAGTACCCCTTTCGGATCTTTAATTTCAACCAAAATCTATTATGTTTATATTGATATAAAAGTAATTTACCAAATTTGAGATGTTTTACATTATATTTTAATATAAAGTTTATTATGACTTTCAAGTAAAGTACCACTTCCAGTAATCATGCAGTGACCAAAAGTAAGGTTCACAACTAGATTTTACTATAATCCTAAATACAAAATTTTAACTTTCTACGGCTAACCGTTTTTGAGTTATGCGAGATTTGCACGAACGAACGTACGTACAGACATCACGACGAAACTTCTCAAAATTCCAAGAATTGAATGACGTCAAAACTTCGGAAATAATCATGTTCAAATTCTGAAATAATCAAAACGATAATATTTTTCTGCACATATCTCCATTACAGTTGATAAGGTAGCTAAGACGTGACAGTTCACTGTCGAGGAATTTACATTTGGCAGATAACGGGACGTTAGACCTCATAGTGCCATAGTACTATCACAAAAATTAATGTTTTCATGACTTTGTCAATACCGTTTGAACCACAAAAATCTGGTGCGGTGCACATCACACAACTTTTCCTTACCAACGTATAATAATAATATTTTAAAGAGTTCACATAAACAATACTCCAAATAAACTCGGGAGAATGCATTTATTCGAGTCTTTTCTCACAAAAGTATAATAAATTATTTTTTTAAATAACTATAGTACTACGATTCTGTACATTAAATATTTTGATTTGTCGAGCTGAAAATATATTTTAAAAGTTTCAGTTTAGTTTCCATGGACTCATTTTGTTTCCATTAAATAATATAAAAGTAGAAATTATTAAGTTAATTTCTACTTTTATGTTATTACAATACATTGTTACGATTTGTTAACAATAGTTTGGTAGCTTGGTAGGGGGGGGGGGATTAGGTCGCATTCGTCTCCTTCCGGACGCGCTCGGCTTTCCATCTAAGGTCTAGTAGTCCTTATGAGATACAGCTGTATCTTTACTAATACAGGTCCGATTTAAATAATTGTTTTATTGTTTTTTAGAGAATTTAATTACCTTTCATATGATTTCATACACAATTTACCTTAAAATGCTCACTTTTTGAGTTAATAAAATTTTCTTTTCTCTGTAACTTTTTCCCCTGCTTTTTCTCTTTGATATACTACGTACATGAAAAGTTAAAGAGCTTTAAGGAGAAGCTATTAGACAAGTTTCATCTAAATCGTTAAAACCGTTTACGAGAAAATTTTAAAAATGTGTAAAATCACAGATATAATTGCCACTTCCGGTTAGTCTGATGCGCTGTATCTTTGCTAATACTAGTCCGATTTTGATGATTCTTTTCTTGTTTTTTAGATGATTTAATTACCTTTCATACAATTCCATACATAATTTACCGTAAAATGCATCCTTTTTAAGTTATGCGTAAATAAAATATTCTTTTCATCATAATTTTTTTCCCTGCGTTTCCTCGGTGATGTACTACGTAAATGAAAAGTTAAAGGGCTTTAAGGAGAATCGTTGGAGCCGTTTTCGAGAAAAAAGTGTAAAATCGACTTTAAAGAGTGGTACTTCCGGTCTATTATTGATTTTGACGAAAAATTTGCCGTAACATCCCATGAATATACCTACCTTAAAATACGTAGTTTCAGTTTCGTACGACTTTTTGGTTTTTGAACTAGACTGTTCACATACACATAGACATACAGGTCATTTTGCGAGAATTGGTTATTTGGAATCAGGGGACCTTAAAAACGTGTATTTCCGTTGAAAACTCGAATTCGAAAATGTTCACTATCGCATTTTCCCCTCACCATACATTTCATATATAGATAAGGGAAAGTAAAAAAACTATGAGTAAATCATAATAAACTAAATCTCAAATTATTATCAATTATTATATTGTTGAGTTGTTAGAGCACTTTGCTCCCGGAGATAAAACTCAAATATTTTGATTTTTAATTAAATAAATAATTTTTTTATTTTTTCTAAATAAAAGCATCATTATTATTTTGTTTTGTTTTGTTTGTCTCATTGAATTGGGACAATACTCCGTTATTTAGGGGCAGTAGATAAGGACGGATGGATCCCAGAACCGACTCCCCTTTCCGAGTATGCCTGACACGACATTGTAAACATTGTAGCTCAAAGAGGAGTTGAACCCGATCAAAGGGACTCCACAATCTACTCTATTTACCATCCAGTAAACCAGTTCAATCTGCTTGCCTTGATAACAACCATCCCTCCACTGGCTGGAATATAATTCAGCTGCTTCAGGACAATATTACCTTATCTGATTGAGAAACTTCATTTATATCAGATATGGTTACCCGTTGTACATATTTGATAGAAAATTATTATTTCTTACATTACAAATTTATATTTTAATATTTCAAATAGGTTCTCTTGCTTGAGTATGCTGATGATTTGGTACTGTTTAGCGAAGATGTGGAAACTGTTAAATTAAATACAACGTTGATAAAAACCGATAAAGAATTCGGTCTGGAAATCCAAGAACTAGGAGATATGCGTGTAATTGTATTTTGGAAGGCCCCTAATAGATGGATGAGCCCAATGAGCCCACTACATGGAATCTAAACCGTTGCTTCTAATCTCATCAGCATATTGATGCTTTAAACAGATGAGTCCAGCTGCGAACATTTCATCGGAGTTGGAGCGCAATGCGCACATTTACATATCAAAGCGTCCCTTACGTACTTTTGAGGCCATATCTCTGATGTTGCAATAGTAAAGATTAAATCAGTAATTTATACAAATATATGGTATTTACTTGCGTATTATCCCGTCGACCGTATGTCCTGTAGGTTTACTTGTGGATTATAACTTACCTACTCTAAAGCTTTCTAATAAATTCTGTTTGTCTTTTTCTTATTTACGTATTGTAATTACATCGACAAATAAATTGTCGAAGAAAAATTTTCATTACGTAAATAACTAAATTTAAATGATGGTAAGTCCTCGATCTCAAATGAAAAAAAATTCGTTTTGGGTTTGTTTATCTCTTGAGCGAGCGCAGCGAGCGGATATCGAGAATTGTGGTCTAATTAAAGCATTAATCGTTTAAATAATCATTAATGATCCCAATAAATACGAATTATTAATGCCGCTCCATAAATCGAATTAGGTTATGATGTAAGATAATAATCCACAACGGAACCTTTGATCGACGGGATAATACGTAAGCACGAAATATATTTTATATATATATATATATATATATATATATATATATATATATATATATATATATATATATATATATATATATATATATATATATATATATATATATATATCCGTAGGTTCGTACTTACGTCAATCATAGGTTCTGTTATTGGTTATAACCTCAGACCTTATCATAACCTTATTCAATTTATGTGGCGGCGTTAAAATAAAACAATTGCAGTTATGGAAACCAGCAAAATAAGATTTTTTTTTTAAATGTGTGTGTGTATATATATATATATATATATATATATATATATATATATATATATATATATATATATATATATATATGTATGTAATGTGGTAAAATAGCGTTTAATACTTCAATAACTTTAGACCGATTTGGATCCTAAAAATAACAATTTTATTTAGCATTATTTACAATAACAATAGTTTACAGTGAGTTCATCAAAACCAAAACAAACAACTTACCTAAAAATAAATCGGTTTTTAAAGTTAATAATACACTCTTGAATCAAACTGTGTACTCCTTACTAACATTAACACTTTTAACCAAAAATTAACAGATATGGTACAAACATAAACAAACATCTGATCTTAAGGTAAAAATCTCTTGTCGAGGTTATATCCATGGCCTACACAATCAAAACCTAAAAGTACAAAACACTTGTATGTATATGTGTATATATTTTTATATATATATATATATATATATATATATATATATATATATATATAAATAAAACTATTTTAAAATAATTTTATTTGTACGACACCTACATGTAATTTCTGTTTTCGCTGATCAGCTGTTTGAACATAACCTTTCTCACTTCTATTAATATAACCTCTCTTTCCCTTCAGTATTTTTTGAGGTGTCTTGTAGTGTTTATATTTTATTTAATTAGTATTATATATCTGTTGATGTGAAATGTGTTACCTCTGTTCTGCTTTTATGTGACTTTACCTTTTTCTTTACTGATGATTCATAAATCGGCGAAACGCAGACTGACTAGTTATTTTCTGCTATTTGTTTGTTTTGAAATTTGTTTATAGTATCTTTTTTTTTTTTAGTTTTTTTATCTCATTTATTATTTGAATACTCTAATTTATTTCATTTTTATATGTTTACAATATAATTATTTTAAAATTTAAACAATGTTGGACCCAACTACGTTTGAAGCCGAGCGCGAATCGGCAAGATGGCCTCCTGGTAATAATACACCAAGGCCGAATTGACTAGGTCACGCTGGGTGACCCCATGAATGCCTTTAGGTCGTTTCCCCCTCAAGGATTTAAATATTTATATTATTTCAATTAGATGTTTGTCATTATTTTTCCTTTCTATATTTAATTTTTAATTTTAGTCTTTGTTATAAGACTTATTTTTAAACCGTTAAACGATCAAGTAATCATTCGGTAAGTGACCTGACTAATATGGACGTAAAGAAATTCGAATGCGGATCTCTTTGTTTGGGCCTCACTAAGCCGGTTATTTACTTTCCTTACCAACTGGATAAGGAAAGTATTGTAATCTAGTGAAAAGTTTCAATGTGCATTTTTAAATGGATCTATACGTTTTAGAACCTTTCAAGTCCGAAAAACGTATTTTCAGCTATTGGACTGTATGTGTGTGTGTGTGTCTGTTTTGATGAAACTTTTCTTAAATCTTCTCCTTAATGACCTTTAAATTTTAGTATGTATCTACTACATCTTCGATAACGCAAGCAAAAAAAAAAAAAAAATAAATAAATATTTGAGCATAATTAAAAAAATATATATTTTATCGCACATTTTGTATATATTTGCTTGAAAGGCATAATTTTATGATGTAGGCTATTCTTATTTACAATGTATATTTTATATTTTTTGAATGTAAAATTTAAAAGAATAAATAAATTAAAAAAAAAAAGTTAAAATGTATTGTGAAAATATTACTTTGCCATAAATTCACTCTTATCAGAAGGCTAAAAAAAAATATATTTTCATATTTTTATTTAGGGCTTAGGGCGTAAATGAAATGAAAAATTGGCGTAAGAGAAGTGGACCGCTCCAGTACGCCACTGGAATGAGTTAATATGATTTTTATGACTTAATAATTAAATATATATATATATATATTTTTTGGCAAATTTTGTAAATAGTTGCTTGAAACATAAATAAACATATGTACAAAAAAAAAAAAAAAAAAAAAAAAAAATTGAAGCATTATTAGCAAAGATACAGCGTATTGAACATTTTATTACTTTTCTTACGATAGAGGGTATTGTAATCGGATCATATTTTCAACGGATCTAGTTTCAGTAGATCTAGTTTTAGCACCCTGAGAAACCATTTTTTATTAATCTTTGGAAAGGTGATTAAATTTCTTACAAAACAAAAAAAAATAAATGGAAATCGGACCAGTATTACCAGAGACGTGTTTTGTATACGTTTTATAAATTATTCTGCTGACGTTTCTGTGAAAACCGGTTTATTATAGTTTAGTGTTTTGATAACTCGAAAACTATACATTTCTGGAATATTTTAGATGCGCATTTGAATTATAATATGATTGTATACGAAGCTAATATTAAAAAGAAAAAACGTAATCACTTAAAAACTTAATTAATAACTTAAAGATTAGCGAAGATATTAGATATATATATATATATATATATATATATATATATATATATATATATATATATATATATATATATATATATATATTAGTTCTTTTTAGAGGTATAAATCCACTTTTGGAAAAAAATGAGTTAATTATGATATAATTTTATTAAGATATAGATATTCTCATTTTATATTTATAATAATAAATTATATGGAGCACGATTTCTTGATAAAATAAACAAAAACTTTTAACTATAAAATTTTATCGCAATATTTTTTTTTTTGTTTTGTTTAAAGAGGTATAATTTCATTTCAAATATTAATTATGAGCAAAGCAACTTTCCATGTGCAATTATTATTGATTGTCAGAAATTACTTAAGATTGTATTAGTTTTTATTTTATATTTTATCACGCACACTCTCTCTTATTCATTCTATTGTTTCTTCCGTTTCTTTTGTTTCGTTTTTTGTACCAAATTTCAGCACAATCCCGATGCACTGAAGAAACTCTTTTTTTTTTTTTCAAATAATTTTCTTTAACTCAATCTTGATTATTGAGTGAACATGTTAATAGTTTCTCCTTGGAATAATATTCCCAACAGCTTTTATTTAAATACATGGATGTCGTTTTTGGGATACTGCAATCTTCGGAAACTAGTAACCAAATTCAGGATCACTTTTTGAGCCATAGATTCATAGTTTAATTGGCGTACAAGGAAGTCATGTGTTGCCCACATCAGATATGTTAAACATGACATCTATTTATTGGTTTTCACTCTGAGGTTTCTCTTTACAATGGTTTCGTGCCCTTAGCGAATATTTTATATAATAACGGATAATTTTACCCAATGCGCCTTAACAAGACGATAATTCCATATGGTTCATAGGGGTGTGTGACCCATATTTTCTCGGACATAAATTTTATTTTGAAATACAACATACAATTCTGCAATAATTACCTCTCAGAAAAAAAAAAATATGCCTAACTATACAAAAAATTATCTTTCTTTTAAATATATTTCAAGTGTCCTGTAATCCTTAAAATATACCTATTCCTCCTTTACTGTATCCCATGAAGTGATAACCTACTCCAAATTACGATTCAGGATATATGGTTACTGTTCCTATAGTCAAAACATTCTGTTTTTAAATTATTTACTTTATTATAAATATTACGTTTGATGTGTATATATATATATATATACATATATATATATATATATATATATATATATATATATATATATATATATATATATATATGTATGTATTTGATGTGTATTTTTATATATTAATATTCCCTAATTTTTTTGTTTTAGGTAAGCGAGCTATTTTGTTCTACAATTATTGAAGATGTGCAAGGTATATTATCACTTTTATTCGCACGGTATTAACTTTAATATAGTTTTTGAGGAAAGACATGATTAATTCGAGGTTAAAGAGAAAGTATGTCAGTGCTTCTGGCTCAAGTGAGTTGGTTCATCTCATGTCTGCTGAATTGCAATATATCAAGCTTTGTCATCTTGTAAATTTATTTATTATAAATGATTAATTAATTTTTAAATAGTTCCATTTCTGTTTTCAAATTTTAGTCCAGTGTATAAAACGTACATATCGACGTCGGTTTTACTTAAGTATTGTAATCGCGAAAATTTTCGGTTTTCAGATTTCGACGGAAATATCCATTTTGACCATCCCTGAATCCATTTTGACTAGTTTCGTCGTGGCGTCTGTACGTACGTACGTTCGTATCTCGCATAACTCAAAAACGGTTAGCCGTAGAAAGTTAAAATTTTGTATTTAGGATTGTTGTAAAATTTAGTTGTGAGCCTCCATTTTTGGTCACTGCTTGATCACCGGAACTGGTACTTTACTTGAAAGTCATAATTGATTTCCATCAAAAATTATATTAAAATACAATGCAAAACTTCTAAAATTTAGTATTTATAGCTTATATATTTATCTAAATAACATACTAGATTTTGGTCTAAATTGAAAAACCGGAAGCTGTACTTTACTTGAAAGTCATATTAGATTTTCATAAAAAATTATATTAAAATATAATGTAAAACATCTCAAATTTGGTAAATAGGACTTTTATATCTATGAATGTATTTATTATATTTTGGTTAAAATTAGTGAGCCAAAAAGGGTACTTTACTTAAAGGTCATAATAAGTTTAGATCAAAAATTATATTTAAATTAAATACATAAATCATATATTTCGGTAATAAAGGTTACAATCGCAATTTGGTTTCCAATCCAATTAAACATTTGTATTACTTGTTTTAAGTGTTAAAATTGATTGTAAAACAATGGTTTTTCTCCCTATTTGTATGCGTGTGTGTCAATAGATGGATGTTGCGAAGCCGAGTTTCGTTTTTGAGATACTACAATCTTCGGAAACTAGTTACCAAATTCAGTATCACTTTTTGAGCCACCGATTTATAGTTTAATAGGCGTACAAGTCGTGTGTTGTCCACATCAGATATTTTGAAAAAGGATTTAGCGCCAAAAAATCGAAATTTAGTTTTACGACTCTCAATAGTCACTCTGGCCTTGACCAGTGCCAGAAGTCTTAAAAATATATTGTTATTATAAAAATATATTGCTACCTTAATAAACTCCTACTAAAATATATTGCTACCTTAATAAACTCCTACTCCAAACGATAAAGAATAAAAAATTAAAAAATGTTTTCGGGGTTGAATTTGAAAGCACGCATTCGTACCAGGAATATAAGATATAAATCGAACAATATGAAAATATCTGAGATGTATCCGAAATTTTAGAAGAAATTATCAATTATTTAGCTACAGTCCATTATTACCTAAGCAATTGTGGATGGAACTAAGAGATAGGAGGCAAATCGGAGAATTGCAATTTTTTTTTTTAGGTTTAGTAAAAAATATTTGTTTCTGCTTTTGAATTGTTTTGGTCTAAATTCAGCCAATAGAATGAGCCAGTGAGGGCGAGGGGGCGACTCGCCCCCCGGCCACCTTGGGAGGGAGGGTTGTAAAAGTGAAGAATAAAAAAAATTTACAATCCCAAAATTTGAAGTTTATATCAAACATTGTTTTTGCGATTTCTGTATAACGTTTTTTTACGGATATATACGTTTTAGAGCCTCCCGAGTCCGAAAAACGAATTTTCAGCCATTGGTCTGTATGTGTGTGTGTGTGTGTGTGTGTCTGTGCAACGATTATATCTTGAACGGATGTACCGATTTTTTTCCTTTCTCTTTAGGATTTTGTCCCCCGATGCCTCAACAAATCTTCTATAAACTGTAACGTCAAAATGGCTCTAAAGATTTTGATGAAACTTTTCTTAAATCTTCTCCTTAATGCACTTATTGGGAGCGGGGGTAGCTCAGTGGGTAAGGCACTGCGCTACTAATCTCAAGGTCCCGGGTTCGAGACCGGCTGAGGCAGATAATTATTTATTCTGTATTCGGCCCTGTGGGATCGGGAGACCCTCCTGGGACTCACCGAGAGTCTATAAAGTGGGTACCCTTAATTGGGGGAAAAACCTGGCGGTTGAGCGTGATCTTGGCCGAATCACCTCCTTGCACAACTGTTGGCTTAGAAACAGTACGGTCCTTACTCCAAGTACTGAACCCAAGACCCTCATCGGGTTGTAGGGGTACAGGTTTAATGCACTTAAAATTTTAGTATGTAATACATCTTCGATAAAAAGCAGAAAAATAAATAAATTATTTGGACATAATTAAAAACATGCTTGAAAGGTGTAATTTATAATTTTACGATGTAGGCTATTCTTATTTACACTATATTGTATTTTTTAAATGTAAAATTTAAGGGTAAATAAATTTTAAAAAAATTGAAAATGTAATGCGAAAATATTACTTTGCCGTAAATTCACAGTTATTAGAGGTTTAAAATAAAAAATTTCTTTTCACGTTTTTATTTAGGACTGAGGGGCATAAATGAAATGAAAATCTCGTAAGAGATGTGGACCGCTCTAGCACACCACTGGAATGAATTAATATTATGATATACTAAATAATTAAAAATATATATATTTTTTAGCAAATTTTATACATATTTGCTTGAAAGGTAAATAAACATACATACAAAAAAAGAAAAAAATGAAGCATTATTAGCCAAGATACAGCGTATTGAACATTTTATTACTTTTCGTACCATAGAGGTAAGGAGGAAGGTATTGTAATCGGATCATATTTTCAACGGTTTTATGCGTTTTAGCACCCTGAGAAACGATTTTTTATTAATCTCTGGAAAGTTGATTAAATTTCGTATAAAACAAAAAAAGAAAATTGAAATCGTACCAGTATCACTAGAGACGTGTTTTGAACTTAGTATTATACGTTTTATTAAGTATTCTGCAGACGATTAGCAGTAAGTGGACCCATCCGGCAATATCTCAATATCAGAATATTTATTTCGAAATATATTGCCATAAATACATAGGTATGAATTATACTTACTTCTTAAAAGTTTGTTCTCAAAAAGGGTATAATATTTATAGTCCGATTTCAAGAAACGTTTTGACCGTCTGAGAGGCTGAAAACACTCTTATAACAGACTGAAAATATGAACCTCTGCCACCATTGAACGGTTGCAATCAAATTTTATAGTTCAACGAATTCGTAATTTTCAACACTTTTTTCAAAATTTTCCTCAGTAACTCGCTTCCAGTACATTTTAGGTAAATATTTGATAAAACAAATGTTAAACAACTTTAAATGTCTTGGAAGTTTTTTATGTAATATTTTTTAAAATTCGGAACAGCTCCTGAGATGCGGGATCGTAAACATTTGCAAAATGTCAAGGAAACGCAAAAAGTTTGCATATTGGGAGGTTTTGCCTTAATAAATATTTTTTAGTGAAAAATGCGGATCTTTTCTCGAAAAGACATGCCAGTTATATTTTATAACTGTTACATGTTAAAGAAATTACACATTACTTTAAAAGAAAACATATGTATTTTAATAGATAACCTAAAAAATTAAACAATAAATAGATCCAAATCTGAGGTCAAAATTCAGCGATGTGTTCCAATATCGCAGAGATAGGACTCTAACATGTCCCTTCTGGTCCCGCATTTTCTCGAATAAAATATATTATTGCAGTGGGTCGAAGGTTGGCGGTGAGCGGCGGGACTGCGTTTTCTATCCGTTTCATAACCCCTAGAGCACGATTATGGAAGTTTTCGAGATGTCTGATATATATATGTAAAAATGTTTTGTAGTTCTAGGTTTTGATTGTGTAGGCCATGGATATAACCTCGACAAGAGATTTTTAACTTAAGATCAGATGTTTGTTTATGTTTGTACCATACCTGTTAATTTTTGTTTAAAAGTGTTAATGTTAGTAAGTAGTACACAGTTTGATTCAAGAGTGTATTATTAACTTTTAAAACCGATTTATTTTTAGGTAAGTTTCTTGTTTTGGTTTTGATGAACACACTGTAAACTATTGTTATTGTAAATAATGCTAAATAAAATTGTTATTTTTAGGATCAAATCGGCCGAAAGTTATTGAAGAATTCAACCCTATTTTACCCCACTAGATATATATATATATATATATATATATATATATATATATATATATATATATATATATATATATATATATATATATTCTATATATAGGACTTTCTTCCAGGAACATTGATACCTTTAAAGAATGGATAAATTCCAGTCAAAATTTCCTTATGTTTATTTCGGCGTTTTTAAAGTTTTGCGCATCTCTACAGCTCCACCATATTAGTTTACAAGGGTTGAAAATTTATATTGGGAATGAGTTGGTGTTAGGAAAGTATCTTTTGGGGGTCTCAACATGGTTCCTCTACTCCCACGCGGGTTTTTCGATTTTTTTTAAATATTTGCGCATCTTTAAAACCCCTTCAAAACATGCATTTGAAAGGAAATTAAATTACCTATAAAACAAAAGAAGTTTCATCGAAATCGGGCCAGTATTAGCAAAGATGTGGTTATTTCAACTCCAGCGGCCCCCCTTTGGGTCAAATGAGCTGAAATTCGGTATGAAGGGTTTTCTGTATCGAAGGTCCGCGGAGAGGCAGAACAATATAATAAAAGTATCGGTAAATTTCGGTATGTTAGGGTCTTAACATTTTTCTCGCTCCACCGATTTTATAAAATTTTTATTTTAGTGAAAATACGACTTTAATCACTGAGTTCTGCTGCTCACGGATTTTTTTTTTCTTTTATCCATATTATCTATTCTTCTTCTTTTTAGAAAGTGTTCGTGTGTGTGTTGTGAAGCGGTTCAGGTTTATTTACATATTTTTTATGTACTATGACGTCATCATCACCATGCGTGGATATTAGTTTAAAAGACAAACAGCTGCTACGGTTATTATCGTTCGTGTTATCATTAGCTATAAACGGTTTGTTTGTTTGTCCGTTCGGTATCGGAGCGTTCATGGTCGTGCCTCAAATTTGAGGGACTCCTCGCTAGCATCAAAGTGTTGAGTCAGCAATTCTTCAACTCAGCCATGGCCATTCTAAATTATTTATAGCCAGTTTAATTTCCGATACGGTTTTCGTAAATTTCAAAGAGAAAATTTTGTTTTTTGTAATTTATATTTTCGGAGAAGTTAAATTTTCGTGGTTAGTTGAAATAGTTCATAGGATATTTTAGGACGATTCTAAAACAAAGCCTTGAGTTTCTGAAATAGCACTAAATAACTAAGCAGTGAAAGTTTCGCCAGTTCGGTCGTCACACTAATAGTAAAATATAAGATCACATAAATACAAACCAAAGACAGTACATCCCACATCAACAGCTAACAAAGACTAATCAAACAGACATAATATATTACTTCAAGACAGTTCTCAACACATAATAATGGAGAATGGAGTTAACGTTAGAACAGCTGAGAGAGGTTATATTGCAACAGCTGTTTCCAGTCTGCATTTATACCAGTTGTTTTTAGTTTGTATTTAGCTAATTAATGCATTAACAGGACAGAAAAAGATAGTCAGAATAATGTAGCAAAAATAATTTTATTGAAAATTTAACGGAACTACATATCCCTGTTATTAAGATATAAATTGTAGATTATAGTTTAAGTTAAAGTTTAATTTGTAGGGTCTTGGAAAGAGGTATTATCTCCATTTGATTAGCATTTTTCTGTTGATATGAGATGTGCTAGTTTTTGCATTTATGTGGTCTTATCTTTTCAACTCTCTCTTATGCCTCGTATTTAGATAAACAACTTAAGGAAGAACCTTTTGTTATGGAAATAATTATCATTTTATGAATTAGTGGACGCGATTGAAAGAATGTAAAACAAATCAAAATGTTAAAAAAAAACAAAAAAAAAAAACACCCAAGATGGTAGGGTAGGTAGGTATGAAGAGGTAAAAGGCCTTCACCTCTTCGATCGTAACCTTCCGGCATATGATCCGCCCTCAAGGTTTCGCTAAGGCAGACTTGGTCAGTTTCGCTGGTACTGCCTACGGTTGCGGCCGGCTGTTGACTACTGCTTTAAGAAAATAGAACGGGGCGTATTTCGTTGGCGCTGCTCGGCAGTCCATGTATGATCCATATTGCTTCGTCTTAACCGCTCCAGAAGTCTAACGGTTGGCAGTGCGATGTTTTTAGGTTATATTATCGTATCGAAGAAGAGTTTTGATGATAACACTGACATTCCGGTGGTTCCTATGCTACCTTTATTTATTTTTTCGTCATGCGAGACAAAATTAGATGAAAAATTGTTAAAAATTTAAACAAAACATAACTATAGTTAATAGATTTTGGATGATTGAAGAAACAACAGTTGAAAGAAATTTTCATGTGAAATAAATACTCAAATTCAAATATTGAAAATTCTAAATGCCCTTTTTAATTAAAGTAACTTACTGGTTTACTAATCACATAATGTTAAAGCATTAAAAATACGTATAGTATATTTATTACCGAAATGATCGTTCGAAAAACAGCAATTAGTAATAAATAAATTAATAAATTTAAAATCGGTGGTACACATTCAATTACCTATTTTCTATTCACAATTCTACAAGAAGCCATTTTTAGAAACTGGACATTAATATATACTTTATTGGTGCATAATGGATAAAGGTTTGTAAAGACATAACCTAACATTATTATTGAACCTGGAAAAATGGCGTGTGATAATTAAGATCACAATTCCACCACAGCTTGTATTTCTGCCCTTGCGGTATAAATGAAAACCATTAAGTTTAAGCCTGACATTTTTATTTAACAATATTTTAAACTAGGATGTTTAGTGCTAGGGAAGTTGGCCGCTGGTGAGCAGTTTCAACGAAATATACAAGCAGTAACGGTTGGCAAGAACTGCCAGCCGTTACCGTTTCAATACCAGTGAAAGTCTATCTTTAAGTTGTTTGCCTATTCTAACTCTCTAGTTAAATTGTGTTGTTTTAATTTAATTATTTATGGTTTCTATTGATTAGTATTGTTTATTGTATCGTAGTTAACTAATATATGCTGGTAGACATTTTAAATACAAGCTCGTTGCATTTGTATTTGTATAAATTATGATCTGAGATCTATGCAGCGTTACTATGCCGAATGCAATCCGCTTACAAGAAAGAGAAACTCAATTCCTAGTAGGATTAGATCAAAAGTTTACGACGATAAGGTATTATGCAAAATATTTTGTTCAACAACTTTCAACGATGTAACGCCAGGCTATTGCGTAATCTGAAACTAAGGAATTGGCAACCGTTATAAACAAAACTGTTAGCTACCGGACTTTGAACAGGCGTGTAATCTCAATAGGCAAGTCTTATGAATGCTAAGAGTCTTGTCACCTAGGAGATGAAGAGATAACTAGACGGTTAATTTCAAATAACAGTTAAAAGTAACCGTTATTGTCACTTTAATAACAAGTTGTTTCTAACGAAGCGGATTCAGTTATATTTATTGCTGATTAAGTTACTTATTTATTTGTCACACTTTTATTATTATATTTATTATTAGTTTTATAACTATATTTAACCAAGATAATGAATAATACATATATAATATATACTTGAATTTATCAGCATTATTTTCCCATATTCCTATCTGTCACATAGGAATTTATTAAGATGATTTAACGCTATATTGTTTTCAGTTTCTGAAGGGTTCTAAAATATTCGTTTATAGCGCTCTTTAAATATTGACCTATTCATTAATAAGAGAACGATTGAGCGGTCTGCAGCAATAAGGAGGTAGCTCCATTTTCGGCCGTTTTTCAGTTAGACTGGATTATATATTATCTCGCAAAAAGTGAGTAGCTCCGTCCGTTAGTTTATAGCTTAAAGAGAAAATTAAATTTTCTCTATTGAGGAAAGGTTAGCAAGAATTTCGAATTTCGACTCTTTTATCCTTTAGTTCTAACATTATCTGCTAGAGAGCAGCACCTCCACGTGACTTAACGTTGCAGTTCCTGAAGCTATCTCCTTATGAGTCGGATATAAGTGACCAAAATTAACTAGGAGTATGTCAAGATTTAAAAAAAAAAAAAAAATCAGTAGAAACTACACTGTCATTAATGTTCAGCAGGAAAACTCATACATCATTGTTACGGGAAGTACATGTTTAAGACATTGATAACTAAGCTCTAAGCATTCTTGTAAAATGGAGAATAAATTGACCTAGGGATGATGCAATGCCGCCTTCAGCTGTGCCCGAGCCCGGAGCAAAATAATATATCGGAACCCCTATTCCTTCCCCCTATTCCTTCCCCCTCTCCTCCCCACACTCAATCTTTCATGTTATATTTATGTCAGTAATGTTAATATATGAATTGTATTATAAGAATTTATTGTAATGAGAGTAATAATGATACTACAGTGTTACTTTAGCAAAGTGTTCATAGTAATACCTAGTTGAGGTTGAAATATTTTTTATTCACTAAAAAAATTATTCATAGCACTTACTTTCTTTTCTGAGAAAGCTTGAATAATCCAGTCAAAATTAAATATTCTTGCTAACCTTGCCTCAACAAAGAAAACCTTATTTATTTCTTTAAGCTATAAACAACATACATATTTATAAATTAGTCTACACTGTTAGAGTATCATCAAAGTACGTGATATTATTTATTATAGATTGAAATTATTCTTTTATTTCCTTGCATTTGTTCAACAAACTTTTTGAATGCGTAATTTTTTTTTTATTTAACTCACATCGGGCACACTCGGAACCGGAACTCTGGAGATTTTGTCCTCCCCCACCCTGTCAAGAATTTTGCCCCCTTTCCCTCTCTGACGGCAGGCTCGTTTAAATGCAGTCATTATTGTTATCATCTCATCAACTGAATCTTTCTATGTCGCCTGTGGACAACATTCCACCAATGCACAGTCATCCTCTGCCCTTGGAAAGCGTCATATACAAAGATGCAATGACCAAGAGGCCTTCGAAATTTGAAAGCTCCTGGGGCGAGGGGTTTTTGCCGCCCCTTCTTCATTAGTTTCGTCCTGGCGTCTGTACGTACATACGTTCGTACGTACGTTCGTATCTCGCATAACTCAAAAACGGTTAGCCGTAGAAAGTTGAAATTTTGTATTTAGAATTGCTGTAAAATCTAGTTGTTTTACTGCTTGATCACCGGAAATGGTACTTTACTTGAAGGTCATAATTGATTTTCATCAAAAATTATATTAAAATACTATACAAAATTTCTCAAATTTAATATTTATAACTTATATATTGATTTAAATAACATAATTGGAAAACCGGAAGCGTTACTTTACTTAAAAGTCATATTACACTTTCATCAAAAATTATTAAATTATATAAATTAAATACATAAATCAAATGTTTCGGTAATAAAGGTTACAAACGGAATTTGGTTTCCAATCCAATTAAACATTTTTATTACTTGTTTTAAGTGTTAAAATTGAGTGTAAAATACTGGTTTTCCATTGGTGTGTATTTGTGTCAATAGATGGATGTCACGACGCCGTGTGTCGTTTTTGAGATACTGCAATCTTCGGAAACTAGTAACCTAATTCATGATTACTTTTTGAGCCACGGATTTATAATTTAATAGGCGTGCAAGGAAGTCCACATCAGATATTTTTCCTTCATTCTTAGCGCTAATTGTTTAAAACAAAAAAAACTTTTGGGGACGCTTCTGAATTTAGTTTCACTGATTTTTTTCTAATAGCCATACAATTTATTTTTATTATTTTTCTCCTAATAATCACGTTGAGTAAGTCCATATTCAGGATATATTTAAAAAATAAAGTATTCCCTTGCAACTGGACTACCTTCGAGTTGATAGGAATACGTTGAAGTTGAATCATGAAGCGGTTTGAGCCCCTGAGGTTACTATTATTAGAAGAGGCAGAGAGAGCGGGAATGTTGTTGGGCTACCGGCGAACTGTAAACCTCCAATTATAGAAGGAACCTCAACTATTTACCATCCAAGATAAAAAGCTGTTAAAGTTGTTCTTTGTTATTTCTTATCTCTAAAATAAACTGCAATAGCTGATAATTGTCATTGAACCGAATCCGCTGAACAATTAAACAAGATTTTGTAATATATCGCAGTATTATATCGTATAGTACGAGAATCACGCTTAATATAATACAATATTACCTTCTCCTCCCCCCACTCCCAAAATTTAGTATCTCCTGTACGGATGCCAAATTTATGCTGTGTGTGATGATTCATCTTAAGATAGTTCGCACACCTCATATCAACAGCCTATGTGACCAGTTAGAGGACATACATAACTCCAGAATAGTTCAACCTATATTGTCATATTAGTATTTTTAGAATTACAGTAAAACTTCGATTAACCATCATCACCGATAATAAGTGTACGCTAAGTCTTAGAGTGACAAAAATAAATAAGATAACAGGAGTGTCAAACGTAAAAAATTTTTTTAAAAATTTTGGATAAACTTTCGTTTATTTGTTTTATTAATGCATTTTTACTATCAAATAATTAAAAAATACTAATAATTATAATCCAATAAATATTTAAACAATATTTTTTTTTCTAATTTATTATAAGAATTCGGTTCTTATTTGATTGAATGTAGAAGAATTTAATGCATATAAACCTTCCTGAAAAAATTATCTAAATGATAATGATAGTTGCAAACTCAAACATAAGCAGGCTGAATTTTATATATATATATATATATATATATATATATATATATATATATATATATATATATATATATCGATCAGAAATAAATATAAACTATCTTTACATAAATATTATGATATAATATAATAATATATAATATCTTTACAATAAATATTTAAACAATATTTTGTTATGTTTTTTTTTTTAATTTATTATAAGAATTAGTTTCTTATTTCATTGAATGTAGAAGAATTTAATGCGTATAAAACTTCCTGAAAAAATTCTCTAAATGATAGTAATAGTTGCAAACTCAAACATAAGCAGGCTGAATTTCTATATATATATATATATATATATATATATATATATATATATATATATATATATATATATATATATTGATCAGACATAAATATAAACCATCTTTACAGTACAAAACTATATTTTGAGAAAAGCCATTTTTAAAGTTGTCCAAAACATATCGAGGTTTTTTTCGAAAAAGACATAAGCACCATTTAGCAAACTTTACAGGAAAAACATGAAACGATTTTCCCCTATATTACAATATATTTTTTTTTTAATTTTATTCTTCCTTGTATAGAGTAGGAGTTTATTAACCTGGCAAAACCTTCATAATTACAATATATTTTAAAGGCTTCTAGCACTGGTTAAGGCCAGAGTTACTACTGATAACCGTTAGTATTTGGTGCTTTCGTCATCAATATTAGATTTTTAGACTTTTCTATATATCGTGAGATAGTGTTAACGTCCCAAAATCAATTTGAACCTAATTTTCGAATTTTTGGGGCTTAAGCTTTTTTCAAAAAACGAAGTCGATATGTTCCCTATGCATCCCCGAAACTTTCCATCTATCTTTAACGGCTCTTAAGTACAGGCACACTAAAGTGTGCCCAGCGATATAGCATGAAAACATTCAAGTATAATTAAAGGATTTCAAGGCTGTGAACCGTAAAATTCAATACGCTATTCGTCAATTTATTCGATTAAATTTAAAAATTGGAACCATGAAATGTATTTTATCGGCTTATAATAAAATGTACAATTCGGACTTGTGAATAAATTTGAATAATTATAAAGGATGTATTTCTGTTTGATAATGAAATACTATTACTTAACTTCTTACACTGAGGGCTCAATGTATCGAAAAAAATAAAAACTACAAAAGAATACAGTAAAATAACAATTTAAGTATAAATAAATAAAATTCACGTACCGGAATAAATTTTATCCTCAAACTTTTTTTACATTAAAGAAAATATCTGATGTGAACACCCCATGACTTCCTTGTACGCCTATTAAACTATAAATCGGTGGCTCAAAAAGTGATCCTCAATTTGTTTACTACAAGATAGCAGTATCTCAAAAACGACGTCGGCGTCGCGACATCCATCTATTGACACACACACTCTTGTTTCTGGAGGTCTCATTCCGTTATTATATGTAGTTTTCTTTCAATTGATAACAAGTTTCCTAGAGATTTCTACTGGTTCCGTGACAACATTAGAACTGCCTATATAAAGCATTACAAAGCAACCTGATATAAAGCATTTGAAATCGACGGTTTCAACACTTTAACCGGAAGAAACCGCTTAACTAATATCTTATTCTCATGCTGCAGACTTGTTGATCTCACAAATGGGGAGGAAAAAAGTAATTTACACTCAATTTTAACACTTAAAACAAGTAATGAAATTGTTTAATTAGATTGGAAACAAAATCGATTTAATAACTTTTATCACCGAACCACATGAGTCGATATAGCTTTTGATGTGAGTTTCATCAAAATCGTTTGAGCCGTTTTCGAGAAAATTGAAAAAAAAGTGAAAAATCGATTATATATGAAATGAAATAAGAAAAATGAAAATTTACTACAGCATCTTTACTATAGAGTAACAACGAATTAATACATATAAAACAGAAGCGATTAATTATTAAAATTGCTTTTAGATTCGCAGTTTTTGCCGCCTGTTTTACATACCATATAAGTGGGAGAAGAGAGGGGGAGGGCGTCGGTTTATAACTGTCATCATAAAGATTATTTTCTTGAGGAAAATTGCCGGATTGACCGCCCTCTCCCTCCGATGATATGAAGGGGCGAAAAAAAAAACCTTGGCCCAGGAGCTTCCAAATTTCGAGGGCCACCTTGGTCATTGCATCTTTGTATATGACGCTTTCCAAGGACAGAGGATGACTGTGCATCGGTGGAATGTTGTCCACTGGCGACATAGAAATATTCAGTTGATGAGGTTCCAATATTATCGCTTTTCGTGATAACAATAATGACTGCATCTAAACGAGCCTGCCGTCAGAGAGGGAAAGGGGGCAAAATTCTTGACAGGGTGGTGGGAGAGGGGAGGGCAAACTTCTCAGGGTGCCCGATGAGATTTAAATAAAAAAATCGTTAGAGGCGTTTTCGAGAAAAATGTAAAAAAGTGTAAGATCCCTGATATAATAGCTAATTCCGGTTAGTCCGATGCGCTGTATCTTTGCTAATACTGGTTCGATTTTGATGATTATTTTATTGTTTTTTAGATAATTTAATTACCTTACAACAATTCATACAATTCTACACATAAATTACCGTAAAATGCATACTTTTTATGCTATGCGCAAATAAAATATTCTTTTCATCATAACTTTTTTCCTGCAATTCCTCGGTGATTTACTACATAAATGAAAAGTTAAAGGCCTTAATGAAGAATAATTTAGGCAAGTTTCAAAAAAGTGTAAAATCGATTATATAAAGTGGCACTTCCGGTTGTCGATTTCGACGAAAAAGTTCCTGGTAACATCACAGCCATATGCGTATCTTAAATTCATAATTTCAGTAACGTACAACTTTTCATTTTTGAGCTAGACTGATCACATACACACAGACCATTTTGCGGGACTTTGTTATTTGGACTCAGGGGAGCTGAAAACGTGCATTTCCGTTGAAAACACGAATTCGAAAATTTTCAAGATCGCAATACTTCCCCTTACTATATACTTCGTAAATAGGTAAGGGGAAATAAAAAATACCCCATTCCATTTGAAATTCCAGAGTTATGTGCGCTGTAGTAGATCCATTGTTTTTTTCTTTTTTTGGTCGTTGATAAGGACCTGCTTATATTCCGTGAAGCGGGAAAGGCTGGAAGTGGGATATAGCAGGGACTCCGAACTGTCATTATCTAATCTATAGAGGGTCAATATTGATTACTCTCGCTGGGTGGGGGCGAGCGAGTTCAACTCATCCTATTCCGGCTGCTATTGTATGTATATATATATATATATATATATATATATATATATATATATATATATATATATATATATATATATATATATATATATATATATATATATATATATATATTTAGCTATTCAAAATTTAATTCAGTGGAATTTCATTTTAAAAATAATGTGATAAGTATCAATCAATAAAGGATGTGAAAATTTACCGTCTTCCTTATTATTGTTTTATTCAAACTCATATATTACACAGCCAACGTTTCGAAGTTTTAAGTTGACGTCCGCATGATGGTATAGAAGGATCAATCTAATTAAGGATTGATAAATTATTTGGCACTTCTATAAATTTGTTTTATTGAAAACAATTTCGAATGTTATACATTCATCCTCAGTTCTAAAAACACAAAAAATTCAAAAATAAGCAATTCAAAATATAGTTTAGTATTATTATACATATTAAATTATATGTAATATAAATCAGTATTACAAAACATTTATGAATTTAATTAAGACTAGATATCAAATACATGTTGGTACTCACCAAGGTTTAAATGGATTATATCAAACAGAAAAGTTTGTACTGGTTTCTTCTCGCATTGAGCTAACAATGAACGAAAGGTTGGTAGGATGTTTATAGGTAAACGGTTTAAGGCTCAGGTTTTTTTCCAGTAGTAAAAAATCTTTTGCTTAAATGACCAAATAAATATCTGCAATAGCCCGATCTTAAATTTATTCCAATCTATAACAGAAAAACCTATTCACCGGCATTACTGGAAAATCCCTGACCCTTAAACCGTTGACCTATAAATTTAATAAATGTATAATAACACCAAACTATAATTTGAATTGCTTATTTTTTTTATTTTTTTAGAGTTTTAGAACTGAGAATGAATGTATAACATTCGAAACCAGTTTTCAATAAAACAAATTTATGAAAGTGGCAAATAATTTATCAATCCCTAATTTCGGAGTTTTGCCCAATCTTCAGGATTTAACTTGTTCCACTCCTAATTGGTCAAACAATCAATTCAAATATCGGTATTTCTTCACTATATATATATATTTTTTATTATTATTATTATGCTGTTTTAAAACTATAATAGTTGGAGTCCTACTATTAAAGTTTTAAAGTCGTCTATTAATATAGTAGAGATCCTACTAATATAAACATTATAACATACTATTTTAACAGCATAACAGTATAAGTTAAATCATGTTAAATGAGGCAAAACCCCAAAAGTTTTGTTTATGATATTGTATGAGTTTTAATAAGACCATAATAAAGAAGATTTTCACATCCTTTATCGATTGATAATTATTATTTTTCCAATTTTAAAAAATATATTATTAAAATTTACAATGATAATCGTCTATTGATACATTCAATTCTCAATCCACAAAACCTAGACTTTCTTACTTAAAGATTAAGACAAAATATCTTAAAATTTTATAACTTAATTATAAAAAAATAATGGTGGTTAAATTCCGGAATTTTAGGAATTGAAGAAGCCGATAATGTAGCAAAAATCTTTTTTGCACATTATTACTGACTGTAATAATGGCTGGGCTGGGAATCGACAACTAAGTCTTGAGTGTTTATGAATTCTGAAAAAAAAAAAAATATTGCGTAATGCGTTACCTGAACACCGACAAACTAATAGCATACGAAGTGTGAGGGGGTAATAGTAAACAGTGGCGTAGCTAAGGATGCCTGCGCCCCATGCAGGCCTTTTTTTTGTGCTCTCTTTCCCCTTCCTCCAGAAAAAATAACCGTATTTATCGATACTTCGCTTCACAACAATTTTCTAACTTACCCTTAAGTTAATTATGCTCACCTTTGAAATACTTCAACAATTCTTCTCTAACATTTTTTTTTTTTTTTGGTCGAAATGTTATTCAGTATTTCGTTTTATACACTACACCCTCCGCAGACTGTGCTCCGCAATGCGTCGATCGGTTGCATTGTCGTTATACAAGTATACGCCACTGAGGGTAAAACCATTTTACAGTAGTTTTTTTTTTTTTTATGAAAAATGGGTTAGTAGTGTCTTGTAGGGATGCGAATATCGGTATGCGTCTTATCGATAATTTTTAAATGTATCGAAATAGTAGTTCGATATATCGACTTCGGCGTTTATAATATTTTAAAGATTCCAACATATGTTGATATACTTAAGATTTTTTTTTTATAACGATATTTCTGTGCCGATATAATAAAGATATTCTTTTTATAATATCGATATTTCTTGGTCAATATAATTAATATATTCTTTTTATAATATCGATATTTCCCTGCCGATATCATTCAGACATTTTTTTTTTTTAATATTATCGATATTTCACTGCCGATATCATTAAGATATTACTTTTATTCATTTACATCAGACTTTAAATATTAAGAAACAGGTTATTTGCTGTCCTACTAAACGAACGTTTAGGTTTTATTTTTTTTTATTTGATAAAAGAATTAACAATATTTTAAAATGTGGCAATATAATTAAAATATTGTTATTATTAAGTTCATTTACCACAGGATTTAAATATCAAGAAACACGTTATCTCCTAATCTTTCTCTAATTCGTTCAGATTATTTATTTATTTTTTAATTTTATAACAATATTAACGATATTTTTATGCCAATATTTTCAAGATATACATATTATTAAGCGATATCAATATAGATATTTTGAATTGGACATCACATGTCTAGAACATAGCCTCTATAGATTGTAAAATGAACACACCACACCACAAGATTTTATTTGTTTGTCGAACCCGCCGTCCTTTTTTTTTAAATATCGGTTTTCGATACTCAAATTTTAATATCGATATTACGATATATCGAAAAAATATCGATGTATTTTTTTCAGCATCCTCATCATCTGATAGCTCTTAAGAAGTACTAATACCACGTGCCTTCACCTGGTGCCAGGCTGTCCAGTAGCCTTGAATTTCTTGAAGATCGTGAATACTACTAGAATGTTTCGCGTCGGTAAAAAAATGGGAATTTTTAATTTTTGTAGCTAATAATTCCATTTTTCCATCAGTAAGTACTAAGCAAAATATCTGATGTGGAAAACACATCGGTGGCTAAAAAAGTGACCCTGAATTCGGTTACTACTTTCCGAACAAAGCACTACCTCAAAAACGACACCCTGCGTCGCGACATCCATCCATTGACACAACAGACACACTCTAACACACACACACACAAGCTCTTGTTTCTTGAAGTTTTATTCCGTTATTATATGTGGTTTTCTTTCAGTTGGTAAAAAGTTCCCAAGATATTTCTTCGTGTTCCTTGACAATATTAGAACTGTCTATGTCACTAGATAAACCATAGGAAATCGACAGTTTTTACATTTTACAGTTAAGCGGAAGAAACCGCTGAACTTACATCTTATTCTCCTACAGTAGACTTGTTCAGCTCACAAATGTAGAAGAAAAAAGTATTCTACACTAAATTTTAACGCTTAAAACAAGTAATATAAAATTGTTTAGTTGGAATGGAAAAAAAAATCGCGTTTATAACCTTTATCACCGAACCATATGATCTCTGTATTAATGTAAATATATCTTTTGATGTAAGTTTCATATGACCTTTAAGTAAAGTACCCCTTTCGGATATTAAATTTCAACCAAAATCTACTACATTACTTATAATGATATAAAAGTCTAATTTATCAAATTTGAGAAGTTTCGCATTATATTTTAATCGAATTTTTGATGAAAATCAGTAAAGTACCACTTCCGGTAATCATGCAGTAACCAAAAAGGGAGGTTCACAACAAGAATATATAATTTTTACTAAATATGAAATTTTAACTTTCCTACAGCAAACCGTTTTTGAGTTATGCGAGATACATACGAACTTAGGTACAGACGCCACGACGAAACTAGTCAAAATGGATTCAGGGATGGTCAAAATGGATATTTCCGTTGAAATCTGAAAACCGAAAATTTTCGCGATTACAATACTTCCTTTACTTCGTACAAGGAAGTAAAAAGTGTATACAATATTGAGAAGAAGGTTGATATAGTTGTTCTCTTTACCATCAAGCTTCCTTCCTCATTCTGTGTTTTGTCTCACCTTACCGGGTCGCTAAATGAACTAGTGACGTTTTGGAACGGTTAAATAATGTATCAGCTCCAAACAGCTCCGAGTTTCAATTTTAACCTATTTACACTCGTCTTCTTATAATATGCTTACGGACGGCTATGGATTACCAGGTTTTCTTTTTATTCCTAGAATTATGATTATTTTGTTTAAAATATATATATATTAGTGTTTAAATAATATGTGTAAATAAGTTTGTGAATAAAATTGATTCCAGTACGTGAGTTTTATTTAGTTATATTTTAAATTGTTATTTTCTTGTTATTATTATTTTTGCCGATTCGTTGAGCCCTCAGTGTAAGGAGTTAATTAACAACTTTTCATTATCAAGTCCGAATTGTACATTTTACTGTTGGTGAGCAAATATCCAAGGTTCCAATTGTATTTTAAATTTAATCCAATAAATTGATGAAAAATGTCTTGAATTTTACAGTTTAGAGCCTTGAAATCCTTGAATTATGCCTGAATGATTTAGTATCTTTGGACGCGTGCAGTTTAAAACCGTGTTAAACATAGAGATAAAGTTTCGAGAATGCATGGGGAACATATGTTTTGGACAAGTTTAATAATCGTTTTTCACAAAATACAGTTTTAGCTTGGGCATTTCATATATTACGTCTCATATACAATATGAATGTATTTAATAAACTATAAATTTCTGACCTAATTTTGAAGCAATGCTAGAATAAACATGTTCTCTAATGATTCAGTGTAATATCGGGAGAAAATTATATAAAAATATTGGACTTTTCGCGTTGCCGCCGACAATACTGAAGTTTGAAGTTATACAAGCTATATCATTCCGTGAGGACACACCTTCGTCTGCTATTGATTTTTCAGGACAGCTGGTGGTCGGCTATGGCGTGAAGGGACACAATGACATTATGTTTTATTTTTATAATGCCATACGCCTTTAAAAATGTATAGCTACATGGCATTTTTGTGTTCAACACATGATACAAAACCTAAGAATTATTCAGTTGACATCCGCATAATGGTATAGAAGGATCAATCTAATTAGGGATTGATAAATTATTTGCCACTTCTATAATTTTGTTTTATTGAAAACTAGTTTCGAATGTTATACATTCATCTTCAGTTCTAAAAACACACAAACAATTCAAAAATAAGCAATTCAAAATATAGTTTAGTATTATTATACATATTAAATTAGATGTAATATAAATCAGTTATATAAAATATAAATATAAAATAATATAAAACCTTGAACTGAAGATGTTCAAGGTTTTAATCGATTATATTAAACGGAGAAAAGTTTCTTCTCGAGAAGAAACCAGTACAAACTTTTCTGTTTGATATAATCCATTTAAACCTGGAAATGAAGATGAATGTATAACATTCGAAACTAGTTTTCAATAAAACAAACTTATAGAAGTGACAAATAATTTTTTCAATCCCTAAAGAATTATTCACTATATTTTTTTTAAACTGAGTATTTTGAAATATCTGAACAATAAATAAATAAAGTGGTCTAAATAAATAAAATAAAATATATTTTGAAATATAGCCTAACCTAATGTACACTGTACCAAAATAGTTTATAATCTAATATATATATATATCTATGTTTCTGTCTGTCTCTATATCTGTAAAATGGATCTCAAAATCTTACGGAATGATTTTTCTAAAACTTTTAGAAGGTCTTTTGGGTTTTAGAAATAAATTAACGGAATCCTTTACCTGAGAAAAATCTTATTTCGTCAAAAAAGAAAATTTAAAATCAATATGGCCTTCTCTTTCAACCAATATGGGATTTTAAAACATATTTTCTGTTAAACAAAAAATCCTTTTTATCTCCGTATCATTTCTTATAAATGTGTTTTAATATTTTTTACATCTCTATTGTATTGATATTGTTGAATTTTATTGAGAAATTCTACACAGCTTTTAAAAAATTCCGGTAAACAATAAACCAATAGATGCTTTGCCTTTTCATGCATCGTCAAAAAACGTAAAAAAAAAAAAAATGAAAAAAATTATTATTAGTATGTTTGTGCATGTCTTGGAGTGGAGGTAACTGTCTATAGTTGATGTGTCTTTTTAGACTGTTAATGTGAGATGTACTGTACTGATCTTTATATTTATTTGGTCTTCTGGAATCATCCAAGTATATCCCAACAATTATTTGATGTCTCTTTTTGAGATTTTGCTCTTCTATATTAATTAACAAATATATTTACATATATATATATATATATATATATATATATATATATATATATATATATATATATATATATATATATATACATATATACATATATACAGAGAGAGAGAGAGAGAGGGAGAGAGAGAGAGACAGAAACAAATTGAAAAATAAATTATTCAAAGGTAAAGGAATTTAGCAAGTAAAAAAAACTGTTTTTTTTTTTTCATTTCTCTTTCTATCTCTTTATTTTATTTGTTTAATTTAGGAACCGTATATAGGCATGATTAGATAATAATTATTTAATCATTACCGCATTCTTGCGGCCTAATGGTCGGTCATATTTTGAGCTGAAAAATTATTTATAAAACTTCAATCTTTAGAAGTTATTTAATATTATTATTTATACGTTTTACCAGTTAAAAACTCTTGTACATATCTTGAAAGTAACACAAAAAAAATGTTATAAGTGATTATTTCATATACTGATAATGAAATACCGTGACACACGATGCCTCCTAAAAAAACGAAAAGCTATAAAAAAAAATTCCAATAATTATGTATGTGGAAATTGTTTATTAAATTCATAATATTACTGGGTTTTTTTTTAGTATTTTTTTCAGCTCTCGAAATTTTAAGATCGCGAACGTAACAAATTTAACAGTTTTATGTACTATTTGTATTTTTATTTTTTTTTATTTTGTATACATGTACTAATGTTATGAGATTTTTAAAAAAATTATTTATTCCCTATAAAGAAATTCCTATAATCGATTGACCAATATGAACCAACACTTATACTGAAAACAATTTACAAGGAACAATTGATCAAAAGATTTACATTTAAAATGGAAACTTCATTAAAATTTATTTTTAAATCAATTGCTTACTTACTGGAACTATTTTTTTGTCTTTGCCTTTTCGCTTAAACTAATGTAACACAATCACACATTGTAATTATAATGCTTAGATTGACGGATTTTAAAAAGCCATTTAATAAGTATTATTAAACTGATTTGTTATTTTAATTTTCAGAAATTCAAACTCGTATTTAGTGCTCAAAATTAAGTTAAAATTTCTCTTCTAATAAAAATGAATTAATAATTTTTATCGTGAATAATTGATAACAGCTCAAATTATCAGTTGACTAAAATCGAAGAAACTCAGCTATTGATTATTCTAGAAAATAGTTTTTTTTATTCTTATTTATTGGTAATATCTGTTGCCATTGGTCAAAATATCTTATTAAAATACTGCCAATTTTTGAAGTAGCTCTTTGGAAGCAAGTGTCTTGTTCCTCTTTGGATCGCTTAGCTTCTACGCTTCTGGCGATAATTCTCTGCCAGAATATGGTTTCCTCGAAGCCGTATATTACTCATAGGAGAGGCTTCCCACTACGACACAAGGAACAGCCACTCCGGTACATAACCATATAAATATATATGTGTATATATATATATATATATATATATATATATATATGTATATATATATATATATATATATATATATATATATATATATATATATATACTGTTTGTGTAATGCAGGGCTTATATTTTAACTGATGTTGATGATAGACATGATATGCATTTGAAAAAAAAACAGGGTTGGAGGAATCAGGATTCTCCAGTCAGAAGAGTCGGTTCGAATTAGTGTTGTATGAAAATATCGATATATCGAAATATCGATCTTTTTATTTTTTTTAAAGAAATATATGTATAGTTTTGAATAAGTAATTGTTGACCGTAAAAATTATATTTAAGGAATAAGATGATCCGGAAGGCGATAAAAAAAAAATAATATATTTATTAGAAACCAAACGTTTCGACCCACTTTGCAGCTCTTCATCAGGGCTAAATAAACAAGGTAGAAAAAAATTAAGTAATGGTTTATATCATTATTTTATTTTTTGTATGTTGTTTATTTTGCCTCGATGAAGACCTGCAAAGTGGGTCGAAACGTTGGTTTCTAATAAATAGTTTATTTTTTATTTTATTTTTTTTTTTTTACCGCCTCCCATTTTGGACCATCTTATTCCTTCATTATCAATATTTTTGTACGATAGGTTTTATTGGATATATCGTAATATTTTGTGTATCGAAAATCGATATTTTTCAAAATAAATTTAAATAAACCAACCAATAAAAATAACAAGGTTTGTAAGTTTGATGAGTTTCAGTCATTATTAATTTTTATTTTCTTCCTTCTTTTTTTTATTTATTTTTTATGTTGAGCAACTTAATTTCTTTTTAATTAGTTCTTAGTAATAAGTCTTTTTAACAATATACATGATTATGTTATCGACTTTAATACGTTTTTAATAATGTATTACATATTTATTTTCTTCCTTATTTTTTAATTTTTTTTTTTTATGTTCAGGTAATTTTTTTTTTCTGTTGTTCTTATTAATAAGTTTTCTTTTTTTATTGACAAATGTGCATTGATTTATTTATATATATATATATATATATATATATATATATATATATATATATATAATATTTTTTATGTATTTATCTGTTTTAATAATTCTTTTTATATGGTTGCTAAGCTATAAATGCCTCATTAACATTTCAATACCACGATATAATGTATGTATGTATGTATGTATGTATGTATGTATGTATGTATGTATGTATGTATGTATGTATGTATGTATATATATATATATATATATATATATATATATATATATATATATATATATATTATTTGTTTATATTAACATTAATTTCTTAATTCAAAACGTAATTTAGAGTTGCTCTCAACACTAAAAACAACCCAAAACTCTCTAATACGGAATTCCACATGACATGAAATGGAATACTAAAAACAATAAAATACTAAAATAACTCACTGTCAAGACATTCGAAACTGTAACATTAGACTGAAACTAAATACACCCTCATACCAACTAAAACCCTTTCGGACATATTCGACACAGAGCCGAAAATTCCCACTAAAAATATTACAACAAACTTTAAACATTCGAATAAATATAAAAGGTAAGTTGTCCTTGCGCATAAAAATATTGAATATTAATGCTTTATAATTTTGTATTATCTTGTATCCATCCGAAATTTAATTCCGTTATTCAATTTTGGGCGTGTATTTTATATACCATTACACATTTCTAATAGAGCTTCCGAAGAAATTAAAAGTCTTTAAAGACATTATTGGAGAAAGAAGGTCAGTGTAGGGTAGGGTTGGAATATCGACACGCGATATATCGGAGTTCAAAAACCGATATATTATATCGATATCTTAACATCAGATATATCGGTGGATATCGATATTTGATTTTGCGATGTATCAAAATATGGAATATCGATATTTTCTTTTCGATGTTCCAACCCTAGTGTAGGGCATTGGTGGATCCAGAGGGGGGGAGGTAGTCTCAACAAAATGAAAATTTTAATTTTCAGAATAATATTATGTAATACTCTCCATATTATTATCCTAAATAAAAACAAAATTGTTTTATAAAAAATAAGTATTTATTTTATATTTTGAAACTCATTTCCTCTAATTGAAACACATGATCCCAAGGAACAGCTTAATAATGCTATTGATTATAGTATTATTTTTTTAAATAGGTTTTCTTGGTGTTTATATTTAAAAGGAAACCTTGAATTTAGCCATTTCCCATTGATATAGTTTGTTACCCAACCAATTGCAAAATTAAAACTTAAATTATTCGGGTTCCAATCCCACTTGACCCCGAACAATTTTCTTAGCAGTTTTTTCTTGGCAGACATCTTTGCCCATGTTTTGTATTCCACATAAAACAGTAGAATTCCTGTCTTCATTGGACTTAGCTGCATAAGATGAAGAAGTTAAATCAAATGTAAACCCTTTAAAGAGTTTTACATTCCCTTACCTATATATGAAGTATTTAGTAAGAGGAAATATTGCGATCGAGAAATTTTCGAATTCGAGTTTTCAACGGAAATACACGTTACCTTATAATATATCTACTAGGGGACTTTTCCCCTGAGTCAAAATAATTAAGTTTCGCAAAATGGTCAGTGTGTCTGTCAACAGTCTAGCTCAAAAAAACGAAAAGTTGTACGATACTGAAATTAGGTATTTAAGGTTGCCACAAGCATGTGATGTTACAACAACATTTTCGTCAAAATCGACTAACCGGAAGTGCCACTTTATATATTCGATTTTACACTTTTTTACAATTTTCTCGAAAATGGCACCAACGGTTTTTGATGAAAATTGGCTAAATTATTCTACATATAGGCTTTTAACTTTTCATTTATGTAGTACATTACCGAGGAAATGCAGAGGAAATAGTTATGTCGAAAAGAATATTTTATTTTATTTTTTATCACCCTCTGAAGACAATTTCTAGATCTGCCCCCTGGTGTAGAGTAAATTGCCAATGAGGCATGTCCCTTAAAGCGAAGGGTTATGACGTCATAATTTGATATCATTGGTTCAAACGCTTCAATGGCTATCTCTTTTTAAAAAATAAGTAATTATAGATTAGAAAAAAACATTATTTTGTGACGAAGTTCCTTCAAAATACAAAGATAAATGAAAAATAAGGATTATTTCTGGCCAAAAGGCTTATTAGATAATAAATATAAAAATATTAAATATAAACGTAGCTATTAAAAAATAAATAAATAAATATATATATATATATATATATATATATATATATATATATATATATATATATATATACGCATATTAACGTCGTTTTTTGAAAAGGGCTTAAGCATCTAAAATTCGATAATTTGTTTTCAATTTATTATGGAACGTAAACACCACCTCTATCGATTAACGCTTATAAGATATATCGAGAACAAAAAATTGGATATGTTCCAAAAATCGACTATTGATGATCTAAGCACCAAATATTGACGACTCTCAGCCGTCACTCTGGCCTTGATCAGTGCTGGAAGTCTTAATATTATATTGTAACTATCAAAGTTTCGCAACCTTAATAAACTCCTACTGTATACAATAAAGAATAAAATTTAAAAAAATATATATTGTTATTATAACTATACAAGAAAAATCGTTTCTTGTAAAGTTTTACTGGCGTTTATACCTTTTTAATACAAACGTTGTCGATATTATAACATGCCCGATAAAATGTAGATAAACATATATATATATATATATATATATATATATATATATATATATATATATATATATATATATATATATATATATATATATATATAATGAAAAAAAAAAATGTTACGAGGTTCTTTGTGTTGGTAAAATTTTTGAACGTGTTACGGCACTTTGAACTGCATAGTTCCAGATGGCAGGTTAAAAAGTCAGATACCCTTGCTTTGATGACCCGGAACAAAGCAATTTTCCAACAAGACAACTTCCCTGAACATGAAACACGATAGAGTTCCAGGCAAAATTCAGACAAATGGAAAGATTCGACCTCCTGCCGCACCCTTTCTATAGCGCTGGTGTCGCACCATCTGACTTTTTTTTGTTTTGGAAACAGCTGGAGTTCGAAAACTTTTTTTTTTCTTTTACAACTGAAGTTATATGTCACCCACAAATAGAATATCTCACCATTTTTTAATGCCAATCTTCCAATACTCTGGGAGTATGTGTGTAGATTTCTTGGAGTGACAATACTATCTAGTTGATGTGTCTTTTTGAACTGTTGAAGTGAGATGTGCACTTAGTCTGCTTATATATAATCTTAATTTTTTCTGTCGTCAGCATTTTCTTTTTTATTATTTGATTTATTTTTAAGACTTTTTATAAGTATAGGTACACATTTGGTTGTTTTGTATGTTTAATTTGTGTTTTTCTATTTTCTCTTGATCAGCTATTTTTATTATAACCTTCTCCAGCTGTTATGTTACCTACCCTTTCTTTCTTTATATTTAAAAAAACATTTCATTAGTAGTATGTGTATAGATATCTTTGAATGAGGTATTCTTCCTAGTAGATCTACCATTTTAGCTGTTGATGTGAGATGTGAATTATGTCAGGCCTCGTGTGTAGAATATTCCATTAATGAAATTTTTCGTTGAAAGGGCTGAACTTCGGAAACAATTATTCTTTCAGTTGACGTCCGCATGATGGTATAGAAGGGTCAATCTAATTAGGGATTGATAAATTATTTGCCACTTCTATAGATTTGTTTTATTGAAAACTAGTTTAGAATGTTATACTTCAGTTCTAAAAACACACATAAATTCAAAAATAAGCAATTCAAAATACAGTTTGATATTATTATACATATTAAATTAAATGTAATCTAACCAGTTACGAATTATGAATTTAATTAAGATAATAAATCAGATACATGTTGGTACTCACTCAGGTTTAAATAGATTATATTCATACATTTCTTCCATTACAGTCATTTCCATTCCTAGTTCAGTGCGTTAACAAACCTTTTCTGCTTGGTATAATCTACTTAATCCTTGGTGAGTACCAACATGTATTTCATTTCTTATCTTAATTAAATTTATGATTCATAACTGTTTTATAATATTAATTTATATTGTATTTCATTTAATATGTATAATATTATACAACTGTATTTAAACTGTATTTTAAATTGCTTATTTCTGTGGGGGTTTTTTTAGTGTTAGTGTGTTTTTTACATTTTAAACTAGTTTTCAATAAAAAAAAAAAAAAAAAAAATTATAGAAGCGACAAATAATTTATCTATCTCTAATTCAATTATGCTATTTATTTAGGACTTTGATAGAAGTTATATGTTTTCCCAAAATATAATATACTAATAATTATTTTCTGTCTTTGCAGTCTTGTTCGTCTATTCCACCGCCATAAGCTAAAAGGACCATATCCAAAAAAAATTTTTTAGATGAATTTTTGTATTGTAACGAATTGCTCTAAAAACTACATCTTTTTATGACATTAGAAAGTTCTTAATCCAATGGTTAGATCCTAACCATTAAATCATAAAAAGGTATAGTTTTTAGACCGATTCGGGTACAATACTAAAACGATTTGGAGTTGAGGGCTTTCAGTTTATGACGGCAGTATTCGCCTATTCCTAATGCCTTTTTTACGCCCGTTAACTATTGTTTGCTCAGGCGACCTTTCCAAGTTTTTATTACCCTTCTCCATTCTAAAATTCTTCAAGCTTCGTGTCTCTCTTACATCCTCATTACTTATACAATTTTAATTCTATGCTTTCAATGGCGTGGAAGGATGCTTTTTATCTTAATTGTTGCCATGGTCACTTGGAACTATGGGTCCCCATAAATCCATTTTAGGGCCAGAAATACTTTTGGCCATTATTCTGGATGAATAAAGCTTGATATTCTATAAAAAAACAAATTATACATAATCTTATTTTACAAATACACTGACTTAATAATTCCGCGACACAGAATTAAGGTGCTTATAATAAATAACATTGCCTTCGCTGAACTTCGAAAACTATGATAGTGAAAATCACGATACAAGAAGTTCAATAAATGTATACTTTAACACAGCTTAGCCAAGTTATTATATTTATAGGGGTGTCTGTGTTGGTGAAAAAAACCAACAACAAAAAAACGGTTTTCGGTTATTTTACTTTCAATTATAACCGATCGGTTTTAACCGATGCAAATAACCGGTTTTCGGAAAAAAAAAAAAAAAATAGGAGAAAATGATTATTTATTAATTCTTATAACGTAAGTTAATATCATCATGCACTATTTTTTATTTTATTTTATTGGCTTATAATACAGCGTAGCCATCGAGTCTGGCCCAATCAATGTTAGTTAAAATTTATTCATTACTATAATAATATATGATAAAATATATACATAACATCAATATATTATATACTTTTAATAACAAAGAATTTACTTATGTACACACTTCGATCTCCAATTTTTTATCCAATCTTCTTCATCCCAATTTACATAACGGCTTCAGAAATATTATTCAGAAAATAAAGGTATACATTGGAAAAGTAAAAAATATGCATACTGTCTATGCCTAAGGTGTTACCTATCTATATCTACTATCTGTTATCTATATATCTATACTGTCTATGCCTAAGGTGTTATCTATCTATATCTACTATCTGTTATCTATCTATATCTACTATCTGTTATCTATCTGTATCTACTATCTGTTATCTATCTCTCTATACTGTCTATGCCTAAGGTGTTATCTATCTATATCTACTATCTGTTACCTATCTATATCTACTATCTGTTATCTATCTATCTATACTGTCTATGCCTAAGGTGTTATCTATCTATATCTACTATCTGTTATCTATCTATATCTACCATCTGTTATCTATCTCTCTATACTGTCTATGCCTAAGGTGTTATCTATCTATATCTACTATCTGTTATCTATCTATATCTACTATCTGTTATCTATCTCTCTATACTGTCTATGCCTAAGGTGTTGTTAGTAGCTAATAATATGAGATAACACTAATGGCTATAACTGCAAAATTAAAATAGTTACTTATCTTCACAATACATTTTATCAGATACAGCCTAAATCTAATCAATTTGATAATTTTGATTTTATATTAAATATAATTCTGACTTTAAGACACTTTTCACTTCCAATTTCATGAGTTTCCAACACACATGTATATTTATAGACTAAGTAAAAATAAATATGTATTCTGTAATTTCAATATCGTATGAAATGACAGAGTAGTTAATTATAATACATTACAACACAAAAAAAAAAAAAAAAAAATTGCTGTGACAAGAAAATCATAATGGAATTCAGTTTAGTGGTACCATCCTCATAAAACAAATTTATTGGGACCCAAATTACAAAAAGTAATCTATATTGATACATTTTTATATTACATTTTACAATTGAAATATGATTTGATCAATAAAACTAATCATTTTATATATGATATAATTTTGAATAAAAAAAATACATCTTACATCTTAAATTAAATCTTAAATTTATTCCCATCTATAACAGAAAAAACTATTACTCACCGGCATTACTAGAAAAACCCTGACCCTTGAACCGTTTACCTAAAAACATCCTGCCTACCTCTCGTTCATTTTTAGTACAATGCGAGAAGAAACCAGTACAAACTTTTCTGTTTGATATAATCCATTTAACCCTTGGTGAGTACCAACATGTATTTGATTTCTTGTCTTGATTAAATTCATAATTCATAAATGTTTTCTAATACTGATTTATATTAATCTAATTTAATATGTATAGTAATACCAAACTATATTTTGAATTGCTTATTTTTGAATTTTTGTGCTTTTTTAGAACTGAGGATGAATGTATAACATTCGAAACTAGTTTTCAATAAAACAAATTTATAGAAATGGCAAATAATTTATCAATCCCTGATTAAATCAGTTTAAATTAATCCTTATTCTCAATAAGAAAAATGTTGGTCAAACAACTGAAAATTAAAATTAATCACTCATACAAGGACCGTTATATTTTTAGAACAATGCGATCATATGAACTATTTAGGAGTTTACGTGGATAAAAATCTAAAATGGGATAGGAACTCACGCAGATCACGTAATGTTTTTTAAAATTAACTGACAAACATATTTTATATTACGTGGTTTTGAAATTGAAGTTCTACCACATCCACTATATTCACCTCACTCCTTTCCAACTACCATTTTTTCAGAGCGTTTGACGCATTAAAAAAAAAAGAAATTGCTACTTTCTTAACTCAAATTAATGTTTATATACAAATTTCGTCATTCATCGATTTTTTTTTTTTTTTTAATCTTTGGTGCAATATTTATCTACTAATTTCGTGTTAAACAAACTTAAATTTTTCGAAAATTTGAAATATCCTAGAATATACTTCTCTATACAGAAATATGATATGGGAGACAAAAAAAAAACAAAGCTTCCGAAATTTTAATATAATTTATTATTTCATAACGTATCATGGATATTAGAAAGATCTAATAAAAATCCCGAAAAATTAAAAATTTATAAATTATATCAAAATTTTGGAGAATTTTTTTTTTTTACAAAATATACCTAATAATAATGTTTAATGGTATCCTGTCAAAATGAATTTGAGTTCCTTTTTGGAGCCGTTCCAACAGCTGTCAGTATCAATTCCAATTCCTTTTCGTTGTTACATAATCCTGTTACAGCCATTCATGGCTTCTATAAATAAAACAATTTATTTTGTATTTGACAAGGATGTATTTTTGTTGAAAAATAACAGAGTTTAAATTAGGCAAACTTTGTCATTACTTACTCGAATATTTATTATTAGTTAATATTTATTATTTTTTTAATTCCATAATTAATTGCTTATTGAGCTGATTTTATTCCTTTATTTTGAATAATTATTTATTTTATTTTCAATATTAATTCTGCTCTTTCCTATTCAAATCTGTGATGACCGATTAAAGGTTTCATATGCCCAGAAATCGGTCATTTATCAAGAATAGAGCGAAATATAAATTATTTTAGAATCATTATATATATATCCTTTGAAAAATAAAATCTAACCAAATAAATTAAAACTTTTTTTTTTTTATACATGCATAAGTACTTGGAAATAATATACCATATTGCAATAATTAAAAACGTTTTCCAATTGGAATATTAAAAAGTTAGGTATTGCCCTCAGCTAATATATTTATCTGCTTAATTTAGTAATTGGTACATTTCAGTAAAAATGCAGATTTTTTTTAATTTTAAAGTTGAACTGATGAACGCCTTAATTTATGTACTAAATAGTTTATACTTGAAAAATATTCTTTTATTATACAAATGATCATTTGAAAGATAATTAAATTCACTACAAAAAAAAAAGGACTTGGGGAAAAAAATTAATAAAACAGGCTGACTCTATTTTGTTTTAGGTCTCGAGTTTTAAAAATGATAAGGAAATGGTTTTACGAGTAAAACATTTGTTTTTCTAATTATATTAAAGGAAAAATATATAAACATTAAAAAATAATTGATTTTCGTTTTCAAATTAATTTAAATAAGTGTTTAAGTTATTAAATAAACTAGTTTTCTAAGAAGAAGTTGATACAATATATCTGTCTACCTTTATTTACTTATAATTACGTTTTATACTACTAAATTTTCATACTTTTTTAATAAAATTGAAGTGCAGGAAGAAAAAGAAGTGTGAAAACGTGAATTTTTATTGCCGTTAATAAAAATTTATTGTCGTTTTGTCTCCGTTCCTTGAAAATGTCTACAACGTATTATAGGTTATTATTTAATACGGGTATAACCTTGGTGGACTGTATTATATCTCATTGATAAATTAAAAAAATATATTCACGAATAACATTTGATTATTATTTGCTGATGAAAATATTTATTCATGAATAAACAAAATATTTTAGGCACAGAATGTCAAGAATATACACACCTATTATTTAATCTTCATGCTATAGGTAAAAAAATTAAAATATTTAACAGTCAGACTGAATAAGGTCTTCATAGAATATATATCCGAGGTAGGATGAGTCCACTTAGGGGAGGAGGACTTCGTGAGGCTACACAACGCGGAATTGCGGAGTATGCATGCGCTTTGTTAACCTTTGAAATGACGAGTAAACGTCGAAAGGGTGGGCCGAAACGTAGAGTCAACAAATGCCATTGACCCAGGAAGTATTTGTTATTAAATAAGGTTTACAACCCAGGAAGTTATGGTTGTCCTTCCTGGTTATCAGCATTAAAACAAGTTCTATTTTCTTAATCACCCCTTCTCCTATTGTATGTATAAAAGCCTATCTGAAAGGGACAGATCATGCAGTATCACAATGTAGTAACCAATATCTAGAATGTAGTATTAGAATAAGTATTAGAATGTAAGGTAGAATAAGGTTATGTGAGACACTCTCACTATGTTTAGAATTAAGTCTAATTATAATATCTTTAGAGTCTATCTGTCACTCAGTAGCCTCATTATATATATATATATATATATATATATATATATATATATATATATATATATCATGTTACTTGTACTCTGCTTAATAAAGTTATTTTTAAAGCTTACACTCATCGACTTTGTTAACTGTAGGGGGTCCATGTTGTCAGACTTTGCGAACCTGGGTTTCTAGAGGGGTTCTTGGAAAGAGGTGTGCAGATGGCGATTGTTGGTATCGCTAAGCCTTTTATCATTACTGTAAATGATAATATTATTTACTTGATGTAGTACTAATACAATCACTGAAACCTAATCCATTTACCCTTTGGCATTCCTGTAAACTTATACCCTCCCAAACCCCGCCCCTCTTTCGGGACCGCAGCAGAAACAACTCCGACCTCCCCCATCCCCAAGTTGTGGGTGTATTATTCATCAACAGCTGTCCCCCGGCTCGGTGGAGAGTATATGACGTGTTGTGACGAATCGTGCGTCGGTTCGTCTCTCATCCATTCAAATAGTATTCTTGCCCTGTGAAGTTTACTTCAAAATCAAATTATAATTATAGATCATTAAATTCAAATTTTAAGTCGGGTGTAAATTTGCAGCGCTAGTAGCCCAGTCCCCAGTAAATGATTTCTAAATAGGAGGATGTAGACGGAAATTAATTGATTTCAGGTATTTGTTTGGACTAGTTAGGATTTGTTGGAAGAGAATTCAAACTTTGCAATTAATTTGAATGAAAAAAAAACTATAAATTCATCAAAGACTCAGGAGTTAAATTAATACATCACGCTGAAAACAGCCTCAAATGAAATATATATGAAGCACTTAAAATAATAAAATCCTTCAAATCCAATCCAGATTTTTGCTTAAATGACCAAATAAATATCTCCAATAGTCCAATCTTAAATTTATTCCCATCTATAACAGAAAAAACCAATTACTCACCGGCATTACTGGAAACACCCAGACACTTAAACCGTTTACCTATAAACATTCTACCTATCTCTCATTCATTGTTAGTTCAATGCGAGAAGAAACCAGTACAAACTTTTCTGTTTGGCATAATCCATTTAAATCTTGGTGAGTACCAACATGTATTTGATTTCTTGTCTTAATTAAATTCATAATTCATGAATGTTTTATAATACTAATTTATATTAATCTAATTAATATGCATAATAATACCAAACTGTATTTTGAATTGCTGATTTTTGAATTTTAGTGTGTTTTTAGAACTGAAGATGAATTTATAACATTCGAAACTAGTTTTCAATAAAACAAATTTATAGAAGTGGCAAATAATTTATCAATCCCTAATTAGCTATGAATAATCAGTTGGCATCCGCACGATGCTATAGAAGGATCAATATAATTAGGATTGATAAATTATCTGCTACTAATATAATTGTGTTTTTATTTAAACTAGTTTTCAATGTATTTTATACATTCATCTTCAGTTCTTAAACCACAGGCCCCCGAAGACAGGCCCATCCCGAAACATTATGTCTTGATTCCATATTACGGCCCTATATCCACCTAAGTCGGAAATTTATTGAAACAAAATTAGGATTAAACCCTGCTTTTAAAATAGAAAAAATCCTATCGCCATATTTCTCTTCTTCTAAAGACGAAATGGACCCTTTCCAAAAAAGCGGATTATACGAACTAAATTGTAATGATTGTGCAGCCAAATACACGGGGAAAACTGGAAGGTCGCTAAATCAGAGATTAAAGGAACATATACGTGTATATAATATTAAGACAGAGAATTCCAACTTAACAATTCATTTAAATGAAAATAATCATAACTTCATCAAAGACTCAGGAGTTAAATTAATACATCACGTTGAAAACAGCCTCAAATTAAATATATATCAAGCACTTGAAATAATAAAATCCTTCAAATCCAATCCAGATTTTTGCTTAAATGACCAAATAAATATCTCCAATAGTCCAATCTTAAATTTATTCCCATCAATAACAGAAAAAAAAACAATTACTCACCGGAAATACTGGAAAAACCCTGACCCTTAAACCGTTTACTTATAAACATCCCACCTTCCTTCCATTGCTAGTTCATTGCGAGAAGAAACCAGTACAAACTTTTCTGTTTGATATAATCCATTTAAACCCTGGAGAGTACCAACATGTATTTGATTTCTTGTCTTAATTAAATTCATAATTCATGAATGTTTTATAATACTAATTTATATTACACTTAATTTATATTTGTATATTAATATCAAACAGCAATTTAGTATTGAAAACCAGGCAAAATAACCGAATAATATTTGATAATTCGGGTCTGTATTGTTCTTTAGTCTTCTCTACATGCAACATCGAATATATTTTATCAAAAACTATTGGGGGGAGGGGGGGGGGGTAGAGGGAAATGGACAAAATCCTCGAGGTCAGAGATTTAAACCAGAGAGTTTATTCTCGTATCTTATTTTTCTTAGCCTTGATGAAGGTCTATTACAAATGTATTTTACAAATCAATATTTATAAATATCTTTTATTATAAAATAGGACGTGCTTTGCGCACAAAACGGAATAATTCTAGGAGAAATCTGAGTCTTATCTGGTTTCGCTTTGTGGTTTCGGTTTCGCGTCGGATAAATATTTTTAAATAGTGGAATTATCAGGAATGCTCTAGCTCTAATAGAATATAAAAAATCTTTATGCGACTTTTATCGTTTATTTAAAGACTTTTTACACTATTTCATGAGGCACTTCGTTACGTGACCATAAAACGACCTATGGCGTCGCGGTAGCCAGTTAACAGGTATTTATCGATAAATCGTTTTTTAAAATCCTCTCCCTCTGATACGTTTAGTGAAATTACTAAAAAGTTAGTGAAGTTGTAAAAAGTACTATAATGTATATTTTTATTATATTATACTAAGCTGAAGAGATCGTATTTTTTACTGCACTAATTTCAGAACTACATGTCGGATTTAAATAATTCTTTTTGCGTTGGATAGACCGTTTATCGAGGAAGGTTTTAGGCTTTATAACATAACACTACGACCCATAGCGACGGAGCAATAACCACAAATGAATTCCTAACAGAAAAAGTGTCGTTGTCATGACAACTTCATACCCGTTGGAACAAGTTGACTACACAATATTTTTAAATTTGTTGTGGATATAGTTGACTGTAGGTGTTGGTATATCTGTCGGAATATTTTTTCTTAAATATTTTTAAGTTTTATACTACTAAAGTTTAATGGTTACTTTAATGGTTCTTTTCCTGTTTTTTTTTTTTTTTTAGGCCAAAACGTTTGCACACAATAAAATAATAATTGGAACTTATTAGTGTGTTTTTCTTCATTGACCGCACACTCTCTGATTAAATTAAACATTAAACTTTTCTGCCGTTTTGATCTTGTTTCTTAAAATTTACCTATGTAGTTTAGTAAAAAAAGTATTTTTTTAATAATAATTAAAATAAAATAAAATTATTAAAGCTACTTAATTTAAATTAATCATTATTAAAATCGGATCAAAGTAATTTTTGGATGAGTTTTTAATCCCTTTCTATAATTCAGTTCTAATTTTTCAGTTTTAATAATAATATATTAATATATATATATATATATATATATATATATATATATATATATATATATATATATATATATATATATATATATATATATACTATATACTAGCTGACCACTCCGCAATGCTTCGCTATTGTGGGATTTGAGTTTATATATAGATTAAATGAACAAAATTGAAAGTTGATAAAAATTATTGTATGTTTAAACGTAGTATTAAAAAACTCCATTTTTTTTTTTTTCTCAGAGAAACTCTGAAGTGAAGTGAAGAACTGTTTAAAACTGCTCATCGAAAACTTGACCCGATTACAATATTTTCCTTATCCTAGCGGTTTATCTACCTACTCTAAAAAAAAAAATGTTGGAAAAATCATGCCGACAACATTTTTCAAACTCGAAATATAAAATAAAACAGTTTTAACGTGTTTTATTTTATTTTTTAACACCTAGGATGTACATTAGATGATTTTTTTTTTATTTGTAGAGAATTCAATTATCTTTCAAATGAGAATTAGTATGAGCAGCGAAAAATGTTACTTACTTTTAAATGAAATATATAAGTTGTTTTTCGGCTTTTATGCAGCCGCAATATTGATATCGGTAAAATATATATATATATATATATTATATATTATATATATTATATATTATATATATATATATATATATATATATATATATATATATATATTATAGTAGTATAGTATATACTATACTATACTAATAGTATCTACTATAATACTATGGTGCATATAATGCTATCATAAATATAAAAAATCCGTGAGCAGTATAACTCCGTCGTATTTTCACGTTAAAAAAATAAATAAAAACGGAGGAGTAAGAAAAAAATTGAGACCCACAAAAGACAGTTCCCTAAAAAAACGAAATTTACACTTACTTTTATTATAAGGTTCTGCCTCTCCGCTGACCTTCGATACAGAAAGACCTGCATAAAGAATTTCAGCTCATTTGACCCAAAGGGGCCGCTGGAGGTGCTCAAATGTAGCGGGAGAAAAAAAAATTATATATATATATATATATATATATATATATATATATATATATATATACATACATATATATAATCAGACATCTCCAAATCTTCCATAATCGTGCTCTAGGGATTATGAAACGGATAGAAAACGCAGTCCCGCCGCTCACCGCCGACCTTCTTCGACCCTTAACAATAGTGTATTTTTTTCGTGAAAAATACGACTAATAACAGTACGTAGTATATATCATATAATATAATAAAGAAATATTGTTTATGATTGAAGACTATATCTGAGGCGAAGAAATCAAAGCAATAGAGCGTTCCGGCTGGTCGGATTGCAGTGCGTCTTCATCTGCATTCAGCCTGCTCCTCACCCAATTGCATATATCATCTGTCCTCATTTAATATGCACTTTCACATTTATAATTTCCTCTCTTGCTGTATCAGAAATCTTCATATTTTTTTCCCGCTTTTTAATGTTTATTTTATACAGTAATTCCTACGTCAAACAAGATCTGTCAAATATCATTCGATTGATTTAGATCCAATCGTCGAAAGGGCTACGTATTCATTTTTTTAAAAAATTGTTTTGAATTTTTAATAATAGACATTTAAGGAAAATTAACTTCTGAAAGTATTTTTTTTTTTAATTTATTTGAATTGACCTCTTCCTTTCATTATATATATATATATATATATATATATATATATATATATATATATGAAGAATTTATTTTCAGGGATTGTTCAATCCCATTAAAAAAAAAAAAATAATTAATCCTTTTTAAAAACTTACAAGGCTATAAAATTTAACAGTCTAAACATTTTATTATAACTTGCTTACAAGAAATAAAGGGAGCGGAGTACTTCAGTGGTAAGGCACTAAGTTACAATGCTTCCAGTCCCGGATTCGAGACCGGCTGTGGCGGCAGATAATTATTTATTCTGTTATCAGCCGTGGATCGACCCTGTGGGATCGGGAGACCCTCCTGGGGACCTCCCAGCCTCTATAAAATGGGTACCCTTAATGGGGGAAAACCTGGCGGTTGAGCGTGATATCTGCCAAATCACCTCCTTGCACAACCGTTGGCCTAGAGACAGTACGGTCCTTAACAAGTACTGAACCTTCAAGACCCTTCATGGGTTGTAGTGGTACAGGGTTTTTTTTTTTTTTTTTTTTTTTTTTTTTTTTTTTTTTTTTTTTTTTTTTTTTTTTTTTTTTACAAGAAATAAAAGAACAATTAAGTAATGAATGACCTGTATTACAAGCACTGAAAACTACATATATTTTTTCTAAATACAGCAAATACAAAACAACACTTAGGAATATTATAATCAACAATTTCTCATAATTTAGTCTTACCAAAGTGATTAAATTCAATTATAAAAAAATAAACAATTAGTTGGATTCATTAATATTAGCCAAACAATTTGATATTTTATGATTTTTTTTTTTTTTATGATGACATATTACAATATTATTAACTTTCAACTTATGAGATAAATGGACTAGATTCAAAAGGGCCTTAAATATTCATGTAACTTCGAATAGTATTGAAACCCAGAAAATGTGTAAATATAAATATATAAATCTATCCATCCAAATCAAATTTCAGCACAGTATAAAGCCATATCAATTTTAGCTGAAGCTGAGAAACGGCTTGGACTGCAATATATTATATATATATATATATATATATATATATATATATATATATATATATATATATATATGCAATATATATTAATTAATTATTATTATCAATATAATGAAAATTATTATTAAAATTCACACGTGTTTATTTATTAATTATATCTAGTATAATTATATATATACATATATATATATTTAATTATATCGATTATAATTATATATATATATATATATGGTTTAAGAAAGCAATTATACAATATCACAGGCTGAAGCATATTAGAAACTTGTTTGTCCCAAAGAGATGTATGCCGACCAATATCCTTTTCAGCTTGGACGAAATTCATTGTTAGAATACAATAGGAATACTTCCAAGTTATATACAGGAAGCTTCAAGCCAACATTGGAAATGATTTGGCCTACATAAATGTATGTCCTAATAAAATATGAATCCATTTATCGTAAATTACTACTTAGACCCACCGAAAAAAAATTATTTAGATCACACTTAGATCTGATATTATAAAAATATAGCATAATTCACAAGCCACTAGCGCTATGTCCTGAGGCAATCTATCACTTCCCCGCTACTTTTTTGTTTAGGTACAAGTTCCCTAAAGAAACATTAAAATTTCCGCGCCTCCCTATATTTTAATTTATATATATATATATATATATATATATATATATATATATATATATATATATATAATGATATAGACACGTTTTATACAAAAATAACTTTACTAAGCAAACGTTTAAATTTGATGTTATTGTTTCATTCAACTAGCGGTCGTTTTTTGCATTACAGAAACCCAGCGTTTGTGAAGACTTTTCCACTAACATAATTTTTAATAGGGATTAAATGGATATATTAGCATAACAGAAACGTAAGAATAAACGTTATTTCACTGAATTTGTACTTTTACATTACGATATTATTAGTATTAATGCTTAATTCGCGACTTTTTCCTGTAGTATTATTTCTATGTTCTTTAAGCTTCTTTATTTACTCCATTGGAGCTGTACAACTTTTCTCCATATTTTCAAGATGGTATAACTTTAATTGTTATGCTAGAGTTCAGTTCATTGCGTTATTTATTAACTTGAAATTAAATTTATTTAATTTAGTTTAATATTTAATAGAATATTTCAATTATTTTTTATTTATATATACTAATGTGTTTGTTTTTTTCTTTTTTTAGGTAAGAGATGGTGATTTCGTTGAAGATTGCCTGTGTTAATGATCAGGTATTAATATATTCTTAATTATATATATTTAACATATCAATCTATAATTTAGATTGCCTCTTTCACTTTCAGGCCATTAGATGCTCGTACAATCTGTATAAAATTAACGTGGCGTCTCGCTTTCGGGCAATGTATCCCGCTGGCTAATTTCTGAAAAAAAATTTCTCAAATGATAAATACGAAACATAAAAATTTATATCCTATTTAATTATCGATAGAGTTTTTAATTTTATAAAATCATTTTTCTTCTACCCCTACCTCCAACAAATATTGTCCAGCTTCAGAGCTGAAAATATCTGGTCACGGTACATATAGTACACACGATTTCGGTAATACAATTGAGAATATGCTTGAATACGGGAAAATTTTCAAGAAAGTTCAAGAAGATTTATAGGAAAGTTTAAAGGCGACTAATGCTTGTTATTTTTTCGTCGAAAAATTACGAATTTAGCGCTGATGCGGCGCTTTTTCACAAGAACCGGATCGGACCCAAAACAGTCGAGCCAAGCAGGTATTATCCGGTCAGAAAATGACAAAATCAATATCAGCATATCTCACACCAACAGTCCACAGAAGGCCCATCGACTAGATATAGAACATTTCTAAAAGACATCTCAATACATAATGTATTGATTATACATAATACATAATGTATTGGGTGTCTGTGAAACCTTGAGTTATTTATTGATATTAATGAGATTTAATGCTTTGTTTTAGGAATTATATCCTAGCATTTTTTTGTTTTTTTGCTCTTCTTTATTGCAATTTTTTCGTTAAATTTGACATGGTATACTTTCTAAGCTTGCAGTAATCTTCAAAAAGGCATTTATCTTCCAAAACCCTTTAGAAGCTTAAAACTTCAATTTCGAATTACCGTAAAATTTGTTTTAGCTGACACTCGTTTATCCGTTAGTATCTGTTAACCGTCATTACATAAGAACCCTAAGAAACTTGGGTTTTTAACTCTTGGTGTCGGTATTTCAATAGAAAACACAAAAACCAGAACATTAGAAAAATAATTACGTAATGTAGAGTAATTTAAAGAATAATTTAATCAAATAGACCCCGTATTTTATTAGATGAAAATAATTTGAGAAACATTAATTAGTTTAAAAAAAAATACAACTATATAAATACGTAAGCTAATTACATTCATAGGCTCAAAATCTCGGATTTACTGTTCAACAGAAAGTGAAGGAACAATCTTGAAAAATAGGATTCTTAGAAAATTATAAACTACAATACTTAATAAATTTTGGAGAAAATGACCGATTATTTTCAAGCCCAATAATCGTTTTATAACTGTAATTCATAACACAGATTATGTTAGTTTTCAAGTATGAATCTTTTGTTGTTATTTAATAAAAACTGTTTTTATCTTTCAAACGTGTTTAATTTACGTCTATATTTTAATTAGAGTCAATTGGTTTGCTATTTATAAGTTAAGGTATTTTTCTAATGTTATTTCTGTCGTCTGTCGATTCGCTTAACCGGCACACCGTTGGTCCGGCGGTGACGGTATATCTTTGTTAAATGAGATCTCTAATTATTTTCTGTTATAAAATAAATTAGGTGAGTTGATGGATCAGGGATTTGAAATATTAGTTAACTTCCGCATGATAGTATAGAAGGATCAATCTAATTAGGGATTGATAAATTATTTGCCACTTCTAAAATTTGTTTTTTTTTTTATTGAAAACTCTTTTCGAATGTTGTACATTCATCTGCAGTTCTAAAAACACACAAAAATTCAAAAAATAAGCAATTCAAAATATAGTTTGGTATTATTATACATATTAAATTAGATTTAATATAAATCAGTATTATAAAACATTTATGAATTATGAATTTAATTAAGACAAGAAATCAAATACATGTTGGTACTCACCAAGGCTTAAATGGATTATATCAAACAGAAAAGTTTGCACTGGTTTCTTCTTGCATTGAACTAACAACGAACGAAAGGTAGGTAGGATGTTTATAGGTAAACGGTTTAAGGGTCAGGGTATTTCCATTAATGGCGGTGAGTAATTGTTTCTTCTGTTATAGATGGAATAAATTTAAGATTGGACTATTGGAGATATTTATTTGGCCATTTAAGCAAAAATCTGAATTGGATTTGAAGGATTTTATTATTTCGAGTGCTTCATATATGTTTAATTTGAGACTGTTTTCAACGTGATGTATTAATTTAACTCCTGAGTCTTTGGTGAATTTATGATTTTTTTTTTCATTTAAATGAATTGCAAAGTTGGAATTCTCTGTCTTATTATTATATGCACGTATATGTTCCTTTAGTCTCTGATTTAGCGGTATTCCAGTTTTCTCGTGTATTTGGCTGCACAATCATTACAATTTAGTTCGTATACTCCGCTTTTTTGGAAAGCGTCTATTTTGTCTTTAGGAGAAGAGAAATATGAGGATAGGGTTTTTTCTATTTTAAATGCAGGGTTTAATCTTAGTTTTTTCAATTAATTTCTGACTTTGGTGGATATAAGGCCGTATTATGGAATTAAAACATGATGTTTCGGGATGGGCCTGCCTTCGGGGACCTGGTTTTAGAACTGAAGATGAATTTATAACATTCGAAACTAGTTTTCAATAAAATAAATTTATAGAAGTGTCAAATAATTTATCAATCCCTGATTAGATTGATCCTTCTATACCATCATGCGGATGTCAACTGACCAATCAGATTGATCCTTCTATACCATCATGCGGATGTCAACTGACCAATCAGATTGATCCTTCTATACCATCATGCGGATGTCAACTGACCAATCAGATTGATCCTTCTATACCATCATGCGGATGTCAACTGACCAATCAGATTGATCCTTCTATACCATCATGCGGATGTCAACTGACCAATCAGATTGATCCTTCTATGCCATCATGCGGATGTCAACTGACCAATCAGATTGATCCTTCTATACCATCATGCGGATGTCAACTGACCAATCAGATTGATCCTTCTATACCATCATGCGGATGTCAACTGACCAATCAGATTGATCCTTCTATGCCATCATGCGGATGTCAACTGACCAATCAGATTGATCCTTCTATACCATCATGCGGATGTCAACTGATTATTCATATCGTTTGTGCTCATACATTTTTTTTTTTAAATTCTACTAATAACAATTTTTCTTGCTATTATTTCGCTAGAAGGTTCTGTTAGCCACAGTGACTCTATAATAAGACCATCTAAGGCTATTATCTCTTTGGACTGATTATCACCATGGTTACATTAGGGTTAACCTTCTCTGTTGTTACTGCCTGTGATGTGTGTTTCAATAAAAACAATCAATGTGCCATTGTTGAATAGATATAAATTTTTGTATGTTTGTAGAACTGAAGATGAATGTATAACATTCGAAACTAGTTTTGAATAAAACGAAATTATAGAAGTAGGAAATGATTTATCAATCCCTAATTTGAAAAATTAATTCTAATTTTGGAATCTGTATTTTTGATTATTGCATCCTGACTTACTTTTTATTATCTGATTGTTACCTACTTACGCTGTTATCTAATGAGGTTATGTTAGATTAGCCTGATATGGTTGGGATGGAGACAGAGAGAGGATGTGAACTGCCGACTGGATAGCCCCCGAGCAGAGGTACTGCTTCCTGTAATGTGTTGGGGGCACTGCCCTGCGCATCTTTTGTTACCGACTCACTCTGTTTGCTACCGATTTCTTTTCGCAACGTTGGCAGCACTGCAAGAAGGCTTACTTTCTTTCGGTTAGTTGGTAACGATCCGCTCAGAAAGTTTCCAGTGTATTCTTAGAATATGCGTACTAGTTAGGATTATCCGGTCATACTTTTTACCAATTCCGCTTGTTTATTTTCTTATCGCTACTTGATAAGGAGAGCATTATAATCAAGTCAAATTTTCAACAGATCTTTACCTTTCAGAGTTCTCTTAGTCCAAAAAACGCATTTTTGGCCTCTCGTCAGTGTATATGTGTCCAAATCTCTTGAACAATTACGTTTTTTTTACTTCCTTGTACGAAGCAAAGGAAGTATTGTAATCGCGAAAATTTTCGGTTTTCAGATTTCAACGGAAATATCCATTTTGACCATCCCTGAATCCATTTTGACTAGTTTCCTCGTGGCCTCTGTACGCACGTTCGTATTTCGCATAACTCAAAAACGGTAAGCCGTAGAAAGTTAAAATTTTGTATTTATGATTGTTGTAAAATATAGTTGTGAACCTCCCTTTTTGGTCACTGCTTAATCACCGTAAGTGGTACTTTACTTGAGCTCATAATTGATTTCCATCAAAAATTATATTAAAATACTTTGCAAAACTTCTCAAATTTGGTATTTATAACTTATATATTGATCTAAATAACATACTACATTTTGGTTTAAATTGGAAAACCGTAAGCGGTACTTTACTTGAAGGTCATATTAGGCTTTCATCAAAAATTATATTTAAAATATAATGTAAAACATCTCAAATTTGGTAAATAGGACTTTTATATTGATGTGAATGTATTTACTATATTTTGATTAAAATTGGTTAGCCGAAAAGGATACTTTACTTGAAGGTCATAATAAGCTTACATCAAAAATTATATTTAGATTAAATACATAAATCATATGTTTCGGTAATAAAGGTTACAAACGCAATTTGGTTTCCAATCCAATTAAACATTTTTATTACTTGTTTTAAGTGTTAAAATTTAGTGTGAAATACTGGTTTCCCTCCTTATTTGTGTTTGTGTCAATAGATGGATGTCGCGACGCCGAGTGTCGTTTTTGAGATACTGCGATCTTCGGAAACTAGTAACCAAATTGAGGATCACTTTTTGAGCCACCGATTTATAGTTTAATAGACGTACAAGGAAGTCATGTGTTGTCCACATCAGATATTTTTCTTCTATAGTTTTGTAGGGCTTTGGCCTGTGATGCCTGTGTACCCGGGTGTAGTTAACCAGAGGCCATGAGAGAACTCGATGGAAACTATGAACTCGGTGAAGTTCCAAAAAATTTGTTCATTTATGTTTTTAGGCTACTGATTACGAATTTCAACTTTGTTATCCCGAATGTTTCTTGGAAATATAAAAAAAAAAATGCAAAAAAGCTAAAAAAAAAAACAGAAAGAAGATGGTCCAGGTAGCGGTGAAGAATAAAATAAAATAGTTGTGACCATTTTAGGTACAACTTTACTAGAGGGGGCCCATTATCACTTGTTCCTCCCGATCATACCCGAAGGTTGCCGGACTAGCATACTCTACCGCCATTTGTGTTAACTATCTGCTTTGCATTCTATTGTAACATTCGTGTTCATCGGAATTATTAAAATTATTATTACTTTAATTATATATTATTTAAAATTGTTAGTGCTGTCGACTTCCGCTCATTACGTTCGACCAAGAAATAAACAAAACAGCAACGAATCCTTTTCAGTTGAGATCGGGGTCTTACCGTAATTTCAATTATTACTGCTTTAATTAGATCACAGCTGTCGACTTCCATTCGCTTCGCTCGCTCAAGAGGTAAACAAACCTTAAAAATTCCTTTGCGTTGAGGTCGGTCTTTATCGTGTCTTAAATTATCAGTCTTTTAAATTATTACTACAACTTCCCCAGATCGCCGGAAGTCGGCAGCACTAACAATTTTAAATAATATTTAATCATGGCAATAATAATTCCAATGAATACGAATGTTACAATTGAATGCAAAACAGTTTGTTATCCCAATATCGTGTTCTAGGGATTATGAATATGGCTCGAATATCGAAACTCGATATGTCGGAGTTGAAAAACCGATATTTTCTATCGATATCTTAACATCCGATATATCGATATTTTACAACTATACATCGATGACACCGGTATAGTACCATTGGAAATAATTAGTGTATAAGATTTATATACTAATGGTGTTAATTAATCCAATGTAAAGACAAATTGATAATTATATAAATGATGATTGTCCTGAGATGTATATGAAATAAATTACATGATTTTAGATGAATATTTTGAGAATGCACAGTACAGTCGGAAGCGTTATAAGATTAATAAAATTTAAATATTTAAAATATAAATTTAAATAAAATTAATTTTTTAGAAGTTTGAAGGTTTTATTATTGAAAAACTTCTAGAAGACTATAATATATGAAATATGGCTAAATGTCTTTAAAAAAAAAAATTTTATAACATTTTTTTTTAAAGTATAATTACTTTCTATATTTTTTTATAATGTTTCATGGCTAATATTTTTTTACGAATAATAATAATATTATTTCTTAACCTTCTTCACAGTTTAACATTATACTCATTTCATGCACTTTTATTGACTTTTTCATCCATTTCCTTTTGATGTCGCGATATTTTTCTGGCGATTATCTGTGGATATCGATATTTGGTTTTACGATAAACACGTAATATTGATATTTTACTTTCGATGTTCCAACTCTAGTTATGAATCGGTTATAAAATGCACGCCCATCCCACTCCGATCATCATTAATAGATTAGATTCGTGGGATATACGACTAAAAATAATGGAGTGTATCAATAAAGATTTATTTTTAGACCTTTTTATCAAATTTTTATCAAGGGATGTGTATACGTACTTTAAACCTATTCAATGTTTACCACTGGCTAATACTCTCGTGTGAAGGATTAAGTTAGCTTGGTTCATGTTATATCGCTGGACACTCTGGATATAAGTTTGGCAGTCGAACAAGATAGATGGCGGTTTCTTGCAAAATATTGGCAATATTTATTTAAAAAATAAATCGGGTACAACTTTACAAGATACTCCCGATATTACCCGAAGGTCGCTGGATTAGCACACTCTAGCGCCATTTGTGCTAACTAATCGCTTTGCATTCAATTGTAACATTCGTTAGTAAACGTAAACGTTTTGCCTCATCCTGCATATAGCCCAGATATTGCACCATCAGATTATGGTTTGTTTAGATCAATGGCTCATTTTTTAAAAGGTCGGATCTTTGATAATTACGAGGACGTAAAAATTGGATGTGAAGAGTTCTTTGACAAAAAACCAAAGGAGTGGTACCTGCATCAAATCCAATTACTGGCAGAAAGATGGGTGAAAGTAGTTGAAAACAATGGACTTTACTTTGAAGAGTAGTATTCAATAATATTTAAAATATGTAATCTGAAATAAAGCTATACTAATGCACAAGGACTTTTGTAACAACCTATTATATAAATATACGTTGTAGAAGATTATGGTATACTATCTGTTTTCAGATGGTATTTCTACTATTTCACAGCAGATTTCCTTATTAATGGCGACCGGTTCTGTTCCGGTCCCATTTCTCGTTTACACAATCACTTCTTGGTTTATGTTAATTCATGTGGTAGATGTATTGGTATACGATGCTCAATAGATTTTTTTAATACATTTTAAAACCGGTTTTTAGAATATTAGACAGAGAAAGGGCTGTCTGTGTCCAAGAATTTGTGTCCGACTAAAATATAACAGGACTGGCTGTAACTGCGACGAAGGGTAAACGTAACGTGGCTAGAGGTCCAGTAGGACAGTCCCGCTTTTAGGCAATGTGTCCCGATGTCTCCAGGATTTGCCCTGGGACGCATGAAAGTCATGCTTTGAATGGTTTAGTGGAACTTCGATTACCATACCCTATCCCCTCCTCCTCCCTATTTACCTTCTCGCTTAACCGTCAAGCATAAAAAAATAATAATCAGTTGACATCCGCAAGATGGTATAGAAGGATCAATCTAATTAGCGATTGATAAATTATTTGCCACTTCTATAAATTTGTTTTATTGAAAACTAGTTTCGAATGTTATACATTCATCCTCAGTTCTAAAAACACACAAAAATAAGCAATTTATAATACAGTTTGGTTTTATGATACATATTAAATTAGATTTAATATAATTCAGTATTATAAAACATTTATGAATTTTGAATTTAATTTAGACAAGAAATCAAATACATATTGGTACTCACCAAGGTTTAAGTAGATTATATCAAACAGAAAAGTTTGTATTGGTTTGTTCTCGCACTGAACCAGCAATGGAAGAAAGGTGGGGTGTTTATAGGTAAACGGTTTAGGAGGTAATTTAGGTAATTCCGATCAGAAATTGTTTTTTCTGTGATGGGTGGGAATAAATTTAAGATTGGACTATTGTAGATATTTATTTGGCCATTTAAGCAAAAATCTGGATTGGATTTGATTGATTTTATTATTTCAAGTGCTTCACATATATTTAATTTAATGCTGTTTTCTACTTGATCTATTAGTTTAAATCCTGAGTCTTTGATGAATCTAAAAGTTTATTCATTTAAATGAATTGCAAAGTTGGAATTCTCTGTCTTATTATTATATGCTCGTATATGTTTCTTTAATGTCTGATTTAGTGAACTCCCAGTTTTCCCGCGTATTTGGCTGCACAATCATTATAATTTAGTTTTATATCATTATATAAAATGATATAATTATTATAATTTTATTTTGCAATTTTTTTTTTTATTATCACTGACTAATTATTTTTTTCTTACCCTCACCCCTCAACAAGCAAAGATGGAGTCCCGCTTCAGAACAGAAGAGATGTATAACATTTTGAAACATAGATTGTGGTCTTAGGCGAATGATAGATATGCCATCATAAAGAACCCCAGTAAGGAGGAGTTCAAGTGTCGAGATCCTTCGCAGGGGGCACTTGGGTTACCGGTTCCCACGGAGGATTCTAATAATATTATCACTTGCAATATATATATATATATATATATATATATATATATATATATATATATATATATATATATATATATATATATATATATATATATATACACAATTCAAAAATTAACGATTTTCCAATTTTTTTCTAATCAAGATTAACGAGATAGTTATTTTCATTGATAAAGATAACCACAAAAGAATGTTCATCGTTTGACTGCTGGAGAGTAGTTGTTTTTTAAACAAAACTATCACATGTCAAAAAAATAAGGTCTTAAAATATCATTGGAATAAATAAAAAATACCTTACACAAGTTATCTCCGAACATTTACTTGCAAATGGGTCCAAGAAACTATTTATACAATTTTAAAGGTAGTTATTTAACCTGTAATAATAAGTTGAAGTGAGATAACGAAAACTTCAAGCGCCGTTTTTACAAAAGTACTTTTGGAGTTGTGCCATGTCATATTACAGTCTATTGCCTATATTATGATGTGCATTGTTAACACCAATGAATAGAAACAGTTTGTCCATATGGACAATTAGACGTACAATTAGGGATTGATTAATTATTTGCCACTTGTATAATATTTTATTTTTATTTAAAACTAGTTTCGATTGTTATTCATTCATCTTCAGTTCTAAAAAAATAAGCAATTCAAAATATAGTTTGGTATTATTATACATATTAAATTAAATGTAATATAAATTAGTATTATAAAACATTTATGAATTATAAATTTAATAAGACAAGAAATCAAATACAGGTTGTTATTGACCAAGGTTTAAGTACTACTACTTACAATAGTAGGGTACTTAATAATTAATCTACATGGTCAGTACCAACATGTATTTCTTGTCTTTATTAAATTTCTAAAAATGTAATATTTTTAGTAATATTCCTATTATATGTGTGAATGTAAGGTTGGAAACTTTGCTAAGTATTTTTAAAAATTATTCAATATCCTTTTTATCAATTATAGCCAAAATGTCAACAGTATACCTAAAAATGAGCGGATTTTTTTTAGTATATTATTCATAATAATACCGGCTAAATTCTCAATCATGGTATCTCCCCTTTTACAGAGATGCCTGAGGATGGCATGGAGGCCGAAAATTTGCATCTAAATAAATAAATTTGTGGAATAGCAACAGCCTGTTTTATTTATCTATATTTTTCATTTCCTGAAAACTTTAAATTTGTTACAAGTCACCTTAATCCACTCATGTCTTCAGCTGACAATTATATAATTATATTAATTATAATTATATTTGACAATTTCGACGATCGTTTTCTCACAAGGTGAGCTGCCAACTTTAATTTCCTTCTTATCTAATGAATGGTAATTTATCACAGTTACTCACGAGTATTAGTATTAAATCCCGTTTTTTTTTCTCTGTCGTTGTTTTGGGGGGGGAGGGGGAGGGGAGGAAATTTCCCCTGTATCTCCCCCTTTTGGATCCGCCACTGCTACAGTGCCATCTTATAAATATTGTATATTCATATCGTTTATGAATTGACTATAGCGCTACCTGTCGCATCCTGGTATAGTTATGAACCATCGTCTCGAATACACGAAAATATGGCATTAATGAATATGGCATTAATTGTTTATGTCCTTCTGAACGACATACACAATTACAAAGAGACGCACCATCATTTATATGTTTTATATAAATACGTAGATAGTACATCCCCGAAAAAAAAACGTGATGATCAAAAGAAAATGTTATTTGCGCATAACTCAAAAAGTATACATTTTATAGTAAATTGTGTATATAATTTTTTGAAAGGTAGTTAAATTCCCAACGAAAGAAAAGAAAAATTGTCTAAGTCGGATCAGTATTAGCAAAAATACGGTGTATTGGACATAATTAAGTATTGATAAATTATTTGCCAGTTTCGAATGTTATACATTCATCATCAGTTCTAAAAACATTCAAAAATAAGCAATTCAAAATACAACTTCAATTCAAAATACGCATTAAATTAAATTTATGAATTATGAATTTAATTATGGCAAGAAATCAAATACCTGTTGGTAATCACCGAGGTTTTTAGTAGATTATATCAAAAAGAAAATTTTTGATTGGTTTGTTCTCTCAGAAAAACCGGAATTACTGGAAAAACCCCGAGCCTTATACCGTTTACCTATAAACACCTCACCTTTCTTCCATTGCTAGTTCACTGCGAGAACAAACCAATACAAATTTTTCTGTTTTGATATAATCTACTTAAACCTGGAAGAACTGAAAATGAATATATAACATTCGAAACTAGTTTTCAATATAAGCAAAATTATAGAAGTGGCAAATAATTTGTCAATCCCTAATTATATTGATCCTTCTATATCATCATGAGGATGTCAACTGTATTGGGCTTAGTATCCGTTTATATGTAAGTCAAGTTACAGCGTTGTCAAAGATCGGATTTGTTTCATTTTATGTTACACAATCCTGTAAATTGGAGTTAGTTTGTAAGAGAAGAAGGGAGGAGGGCAGTAATGGAAGACAGAGGGAATGGGGGTGTGCTGACCGCCACTGCCTGCCCGATATCGAGCGGTCGCATTTTTAGGGCCCTACGGCTCTACACTTAGCTCTCCTTCGACCAACGCCCTTTTTTTTACTACCTTCGTTCCTCCAGGATCTTCAGGGCTGCTAAGGACAAAGGATAATGGTTCAAAATTGGCGGGGATATCCTTGTTTTGGGTCTGCAGAGAGATCTGTAATTAACAATCTGTTATTTTTGAATGTTTATATATTTTTTGACAGTTAACTGTATATATATATATATATATATATATATATATATATATATATATATATATATATATATATATATCCCTATTGGCAACTGTATTACAAAGATGTAACAACTAAAGGTGCTATCTGATTTATAAAACATAACAGTTAATTATGAATAAATTATCTCAGAACTCCAATCTACTTTTGTAGCACTTTGGTATATCTTGAATGCATTCCAGTGTACTTTTGTAGCTCCTTGAAGGCACTTCAATGTACTTTTGTTGCACCTTGGTGTACCTTGATAACACTCCGATATACTTTTGTAGCACCTTGGTATACCATGATGGCACTCCAATGTACTTTGGTAGATAGGGTCTTCGTATACCTTGATAGGACTCCAATGTCTCTTAAACGCTTTCGGAATCTAAATTTATATCTTTTTTAGGTTCTCTGATTTAAAAAAAAAATTAATGAATAAAATAAAACGTTGAAAATTATTACTCCATGTTTTATTATTTTCGAATAATAAACCATGGTGGGTTTAAATTTATTTCGTGACGGACCCATGGAATGAATCTGGACCTTCCCGTTATGGTTAGATTAAATTGGTTACTTGTAGGGATAATCATTCCTGTCTACTTAAAGTAAAAATTTTTTTTTTTTAAAACCTATCTAAAAAATAAATATAGATAGATAGATAGATTATTTACTGTATAAAGCAATACATGCTTGTTACATTATCTTGGCATTGGCCTGTGAAGTGATACATTAAATAATATTTATGATAATAAAGCATTACAAAAATTAATACATATATATATATATATATATATATATATATATATATATATATATATACACACACACACATACACAGAGAATCTCTCTTTTAAAAAATATTTGTGAAAGAAAAAAGAGATGAATCTACACATGCTTCAGTCATCAAAAATACAGTTAATACAAGATACGTATACATAAATATTCACACGCTTACAATAGAATCATTTTTTTAAATAATATTAAAATAATAAATAATATCTATAAGATAGAGTTTATCACTTTATTTGCGTATCATCACTTGCGAAATCTAGCTCTAAAGTAGAGTTGGAATATCGAAAGAAAAATATCGGATGTATCGGGTTATAGGATATCGATATAATATATCAGTTTTTCAAATATGATATATCGATATATCGCGTTTCGATATTGCAACCCTACTCTAAAGTAACTATGATTTTACACATTTTTCTCTATCGACTCACTCTCCGCAATGTTAATGTTTATAATTTTTAATATTTTTAAAATTAATTAAATTTTATTCAATCATGTAATTAATCTTATTGGGATTTGAAAATAGCAAAATTATTTCCAATGCGTCTAAATTACATATTAAAAAAAAATTAATTTATCAGAAATTGAACTATATCGAAATGAATTTAGAAAAAAATACCATTTTAGTTTCCATTTTAGTATAAAAACTGTTCCCAATGATGAAATAAAAATCTCATTTGGTATTAACAGTTTTTATGCTGACCTTAGCTGTAAAATGTAACACCGTGAAACCTTCACGTACATGTTTCTTTCATCGTTACATAATTGCTGTGTGCACGTATCCTTTGGCTTTAGTTAAAGATTATATTATTTATTTTTGTTTGGCGCACACTAAAAAGTTAAAAAATATATATATATATTTCACGAAAATGTTGCTTTTAAAGACGTTCTTAGAAGATGATTTTAGCCTGTAGAGTCCTGGATATCCACAACTTGCTACCTGGAACAACATTCACAAGATGGGTCTTCAGTTACCTGCGATTACTGACACCTGTCATTTAGTACCTAGTACGAAGTGTGACCTGCCTCATCATGGCACACCTCAACAGTGGCTCACACTGCCTTAGTATTTTATTGCCCGGTCGAAAAACTGTTTATAAGTATAACAGGCAATTAACGTAACAATGTATTTTAGAGCTTAAATAGAATGGAAGCTTTGTATGTCTACTTTTCTCTACTATCTGCCTAGCCTTTGACATAAAAAAACAACCGGACATTTTTTTTATTTTTTTTTTGGTAATCCTTCATAAAGAATGAATTCAGGTTATGGAAATTCAACATGGCGACGAAAATTAAAAATCAAAGTAAAAGTAAATCTTTTAGTTGTTGCCATATGTTGCACGTATAAATTTGTCACATATAATTCATACAAATTTGATTTGTCGCAGTCGGAGATTCAGTGTAGAGGGTTGCGTTTGAAACGTAGGGTAGTGAGTTCGTTATCAGTCTTAAGAATTGCAGTTGAAACGTTTGTATGTTATCAATGTGTTTTTATTCGTTTTTTTCACGAAAAAATTAGACTATTGCAGTGGGTCGGAAGGTCGGCGGTGAGCGGCGGGACTGCGTTTTCTATCCGTTTCATAACCCATATAGCACCATTATGGAAGTTTTGGAGATTTCTGATATATATATATATATATATATATATATATATATATATATATATATATATATATATATATATATATGAAATTCGGCATGTGGGGCACTCTTCCAGGCCGAATGATACCGTTAAAGAATGGGTAAATTCCAGTCAAAATTTCGGTATGTTCACCTGAAATTTCGGCGTTTTTAAAGTTTCGCTCATCTCTACAGTTCCACCATATTAGTTTATAGGGCTGAAAATTTGTATGTAATATTCTAGCGGCTCCCGTCGGGTCAATTAAGCTGAAATTCGGTATGTAGGGTTTTCTGTATCGAAGGTCAGTGGAGAGGCAGAACAATATAATATTAGTTTGGCCAAATTTCGGTATGTTAGGGAGCTGTCTTTTGTGGGTCTTAGCTTTTTTCTCAATCCACCGTTTTTATAAAAAAAAATTTTTAGTGAAAATACGACTTTAGTGTCGGAGTTCTACTGCTCTCGGATTTTTTTTTTTTTTAAGCAGGTCCGTAAATCTATTATTTATTTTCTTACCTAAACATTTTAAAGTTCTAAGGATTTTTTTCAGTTTTAGATGATTTTAAAAATCATATTTTCATATTAGATAATAAAGTCTCCTCCTGTTCAATTAAAAAAAAATAGCATTTCAAGTTCATCCTCGATCGAACTTGAGTTTATTTGTTTTCGTTTAAAGTCATAATTAGGCTATTAACATCTGTATTAAACTTTGATAATTTACCTTTCACAGGTAATATTAATGTTTGAAGGCTAGGTAACCTACTGATCTTAAAGAGATGTCTGTTATATTCAAATCTTTGAGTTATTCAGACCGTTTCTTAAAATAAAACACTCCCAGAAAAGCAAAATGTTTGGTGGCCATGAGCTGATGGCAATGAACTCTATCGGCGTTGCTTTGAGCTATAATTATCGTTAACTATATTTACCCACCGCAGATAGTACACTTCCAGTTTTATGATTATTGCACTGTCAACTTGGTTAAGATGGTTACGATTATTTTAAAAAAAATGGCGAACCCTATAGTTCGATAATGACAGTATGTTTTTATTCCTCAAAATTATATACAAACTATAAAAATGATTCTAAAAATACTAATAAAAATCATCGAGAAAGATTTTCTCCTAATCAGGATTTATTTTCTTCTTTTTCAATAAAAAAAAATTGTCGGTAAGCGATGATTTCGTTGAGAGTTCTGATAGCTTACCAATACATCACGTTGAAAACAACCTCAAATTAAATACATATGAAGCACTTGAAATAATAAAATCCTTCAAATCCAATCCAGATTTTTGCTTAAATTACCAAATAAATATCTTCAATAGTCCAATCTTAAATTTATCCCCATCTATAACAGAAAAACCAATTACTCACCGGCATTACTGGAAAAATACGGACCCTTAAACCTATGTTTAACTATAAAACATCCTACCTACCTTCCTTTCATTGTTAGTACAATGCGAGAAGAAACCAGTACAATCTTTTCCGTTTGATATAATCCATTTAAACCTTGGTGAGTACCAACATGTATTTGATTTCTTGTCTTAAATAAATTCATAATTCATAAATGTTTTATAATACTGATTTATATTACATCTAATATAATATAATAATACCAAACTATATTTTGAATTGCTTATTTTTGAATTTTTTGTGTGTTTTTAGAACTGAAGTTGAATGTATAACATTCGAAACTAGTTTTCAATAAAACAAATTTATAGAAGTGGCAAATAATTTATCAATCCCTAATTAGCTTACCAAAGAGTTCTAACAATTATTCTGAAGAGCCAATGTGCTACATGTGATAGAACAAAAATTATAGGGCTTCATAGTTCATGTCAAATTGGCCTCCCCCCCCTCCAATATTTTCAATCAGTGGCGTACGCAGAAGGGAGGGGAATCAGAGTGATGAAAAACGACAGTGGCAGTACCAGTAACAGTAAAAAATGATTTAAAAAAAAACAGAAATTATAAGTAAGATAAAAAAAAGTATGAAGTATAAAAAGAAAAAGATAACACTAAATTACATAATACAAGTGACAAATGAAAAGTAAAATAAAAATAAATCAAATCAAACAAATAAATAAAATAAAATATTAAATAATAATAATTAAATAAAATAAAATTTTATTTTACTTTTCATGCAATTTAGTGTTATCTTTTTCTTTTTATACTTCATACTTTTTTTTTATCTTACTTGTAATTTCTGTTTTTTATCATTTTTTACTGTTACTGGTTCTGCCTCTGTCGTTTTTCATTGTTGTTATTTTGTTTTCCTTTTAGCCCTGAAGATGGTCTGAACTTAGACCGAAACGCCGGCACAAATATATAAGTTACTTATAAGTGTTACTTTTTGACCGCACCCCCTGACCAACTTCTCCCTTAAGTTATACATCTACGGTCATCGAAAACTCTCAAAAAAAATTCTGCGTGTCCGCGCCTTTTATAATTGCTGTTTTTCATACTTTAATAACAGAACCCTCCATAAAAATATTTGAGAACTCTAGAACTCTTAGAGGGGCTATCAGAAACCTAAAAAAAAAAAAAATCTTAGTTTTAACAATGGTTACAATTTTTGACAAAAAAGGTTCCTAATGTTGCTCAAATATTTTTTATCTATCTTAAAACTTATATTTATTTGTCATTACTTTGTTTTGTTTCATTAATTATTATTATTTATTATTATCTGTTACGAATTTGTAGACTAATGATTTATTATTTTTTTTTTTTTTCAGGTAAGAAATAATGATTTAATTGAAGATTGCCTCTGTTAAAATGGCAGGTTTCAATGCATGTATGTACTTAAATTTTGAGTCTTTGTATTTTTTCTCTTTAATTATTATTATTATTCGAATAGAAATTTATTTCACAAATTTAATTTTAAATTGAATATTTATTATTCCTTATCTATATGATTGACGTGTTATTGGTTTTTTGTATTTTTATTTTTAATAACTAATGATATGTTATGTTTACTAGTCAGTGCTTATTTAGCTTTCTGTAAATTATTTAATATATATATATATATATATATATAGAATATATATATATATTATATAGAATCTATATCTATATATATATATATAGAATAATAAATATAATAATATATATATATATATATATATATATATATATATATATATATATATATATTATATTTATTATTCTTAACCCATATGATTGACGTTTTATTGGTTTTGTTGTATTTGTATTTTTTTTTAATTTTATATATATATATATATATATATATATATATATATATATATATATATATATAAATATAATAATATAATAATATATATTTATATATTAACAGTATGGAATAAATACGTTATTCAGTGATATTTTTTTTTTTTTTTTTTTATTGAGTTCGACTCTGTAATTCAGACTCTTACCGTTTATGTCTTAGCTGAGGTATAGGTTTTCGTAAGACCCCAACGAAAATAAATAACGACTAATACAGCGGATGTATACACAGCGGGCGGTATCTTATCGGAGCTCCAACAACCGCTTTCATTCACAACTAATATTGCTCTTTATCAAATTGCAAGAATAATGAGAAATATTATCCGTCTTTTTTAAATTCATTCCGATGACAATTAAAATCGTTTAATTCAAATGTTACTTCAGTTAATGCTGACTTCAGATTGTCCTCCCTTAACATCGAAAATATCACTAATATAATCGCATATCTCAATGCCAAAAGATCAGAAGGATTTTATAAGATTCCAGCTAGAGATAGCAAAGAAAATTGATCAATTTTTTCTTTTAAAAAATGTATAATTAATTTCCTCATAAATCTGTTGTGTTTGGGTAAAGGAGCACAAACATTTTTTTTTTACGTCAGTGTATTTAAGTTATATTTGGTTATTTTTTTTTTAATTTTCGAGATAAAGGTAATTCATATTCCATGTAAACACCGTTTTCAATGACTAAATAAAAACTTCATTAAAAAGAACAAATATAACTTGGCTATCTGTGTCAATAAAAATATGTTATAAATATCTGATGTGGACAACACATGACTTCCTTGTACGCCTATTAAACTATAAATCGGTGGCTCAAAAAGTGATCCTGAATTTGGTTATTAGTTTCCGAAGATTGCGCAGTATCTCAAAAACGACACTCGGCATCGCTACGTGCAGATACACACGCAAAAATATTCATTCCGTTATTATATCTTGTTTTCTTTCAGTAGGCAACAAGTTCCCAAGAGATTTTTTCGTGTTCCATGAAACAACATGAGAACTGTCAATATCACTGGATAAAGCATTGGAAATCGGCATTTTAAGCGGAAGAACCCACTCAACTTAAATCTTATTCCTCTGCTGCAGACTTGTTCATCGCACAAGTGGGGAGGAAAACCAGTATTTTACACCCAATTTTAACACTTAAAACAAGTAATAAAAATGTTTAATTAGATTGGAATTCAAATTACGTTTGTAACCTTTATTACCGAAACATATGATTTATGTATTTAATTTAAATATAATTTTTGATGTATGTTTATTATGACATTTAAGTAAATTACCCTTTTCGGCTCACCAATTTTAACAAAAATCTAATAAATACATTCATATCGATATAAAAGTCCTATTTACCAAATTTGAGATGTTTTACATTATATTTTAATATAATTTTTGATGAAAGTCTTATATGACCTTCAAGTAAAGTACCGCTTCCGGTCTGCCAATGTTAACTAAAATTTATTATATTATTTAATTCAGTATGCAAGTTATAAATACTAAATTTGAGAAGTTTTGCATAATATTTTAAAATAATTTTTTATGGAAGTCTAATATGACCTTCAAGTAAAGTACCACTTCCGGTTTGCTAATGTTAACGAAAATCTAATAAATACATTCATATCGATATAAAAGTCCTATTTACCAAATTTAAAATGTTTTACATTATATTTTAATATAGTTTTTGATGAGTCTAATATGAATAATATGACAGTGGCGTACGCAGAGATATATCTGTCCTCCCGAAAGATACGGAATAATATGATTTTATATTTTTAATAATATGTTTGGTAATTTTTAACAATAATTTGTTATATTTATTGTTAAAACTTTCGACCAATTAGAAGCTTATAGACATTTGGGTGATTATTTCCTTTCTTCGAATGGTTTTGATAAATACAAATTCTTCTTTTTTTTTGGGGGGGGGGGAAATTACGTTACTTGTATTGTTTTTTAGTTATCGCTTCTTATATTACAAAACCTAGAATGAAGATGTTCCTGTTGGTGGTCAAGAATAAATTAAAATAGTTTTAACTATTTAAAACTTATTTAATGCCGACTTTTCGACCCACATTGTAAATCTTCATCAGGACTCTGGAGGCCATCTTCTTCCTAAAACGTTCTAATAAATTTACTCTAATATCACAAATACACTCTGTATATATTCAAGTATTCTTGTTTTGTTTTTAAACTGAATTCACACAAGTTATGAATTAATTTATGAAGTATTGATTTGAAATATTCACTTACTATGGCATATCTAGTTCTATAAGACTTGGTTCGAATCCTGCTATATCACAAGTTATTCGTATTTCAATGACAGTTTAACGTTGTATTGTTTAACGATCCCTGCCTAATTGTTGAGAGAGTATCACGTAGCCATATTGAAATAATTAACTGCTACAGAAACCGCAGGTTTCCGGTGACACGGCTTCGAATTGGAGATAATATATCTTCCTATGATTGGGGTTATTTATAACGACAATGTGGTTTTATTAAAACATTTGAATTATAACATGGACGCTACAGAATCTAAGAGTTTAAAAGTCTGACATTTCCTCTGAATCCTGCAAATAACTAAATTCCTCTGAGTCTTATCATTGTCAGAATTACTAGCGTGTTACAAAAGTCTTTGTGCATTAATTCATTGCTGACATTAAAGTCTCCATTTCAATCCTTATTCAACGCTGATGTAAACAATGCATATATCGTTGTTTACTTTGAATAATCCTGTATTTAATTATGGATACCAACTGCCTCTATCTTTCATTCTATTTTATTAATTTCACTGATAATGCTGCAAGAAAAAATTGTCATTCGTGGTCAAAAACCTACCTTAATAAAGAGCCCGATTATGAAGGCCATAGTAATTACTCTACAAGATGGCCGGAGTGACAGTCAACATTAATACAAAAAAAAAAAAAAAAAAGAAGAAAACTATTAAATGAATGGAGAAGTTTCGACCCAATTAATAGTTTTTCTTCAGAGCAAATGAATGAAGACTTCGTCTCATGCCATAATCAGATTGTTTTTTTGTTTTTTTTACTTCCTTATACGAAGTAAAGGAAGTATTGTAATCGCGAAAATTTTCGGTTTTCAGATTTCAACGGAAATATCCATTTTGACCATCCCTGAATCCATTTTGACTAGTTTCGTCCTGGCGACTGTACTTACGTACGTTCGTATCCCGCATAGCTCAAACACGGTTAGCTGTAGGAAGTTGAAATTTGGTATTTAGGATTGCTGTAAAATCTAGTTGTGAACCTCCCTTTTTGGTCCACTGCTTGATCACCGGGAGTGGTACTTTATTTGAAGGTCATAATTGATTTCCATCAAAAATTATATTAAAATACCATGCAAAACTTCTCAAATTTAGTATTTACGACTTATATATTGATTTAAATAACATACTAGATTTTGATCTAAATTAAAAAAACGGAAGCGGTACTTTACTTGAAGGTCATATTAGACTTTCATCAAAAATTATATTAAAATATAATGTAAAACATCTCTAATTTGGTAAATAGGACTTTTATATCGATATGAATGTATTTCCTATATTTTGGTTAAAATTGGTGAGCCGAAAAGTGTACGTTACTTGAACGTCATAATAAGCTTACATCAAAAATTATATTTAAATTAAATAGATAAATCATATGTTTCGGTAATAAAAGTTACAATCGCAATTTGGTTTCCAATCCAGTTAAACATTTTTATTGCTTGTTTTGAGTGTTAAAATTTAGTGTAATATACTGGTTTTCCTCCCCATTTGTGTGCGCGTGTGTCAATAGATGGACGTCACGAAACCGAGTGACGTTTTTGAGATACTGCAATCTTCGGAAACTAGTAACCAAATTGAGGATCACTTTTTGAGGCACCGATTTATAGTTTAATAGCCGTACAAGGAAGTCATGTGCTGTCCACATCAGATATTTTAAATATGTTTATTTTGATGACTACCATATGTGCATACGAGGAAAGTATTGCGCCAATATTAAGTAAAAAAAAATGATTATTGCATGAGACGATATCTTCATTCATTTGCTCTGAAGAAAAACTATTAAGTGGGTCGAAACTTCTTCATTCATTTAATAGTTTTCTTCTTCTTCTTTTTTTTTTTATTAATGTTGACTGTCACTCTGGCTATCTTGTTGAGTAATTACTGCGGCCTTCATAAAATTATCGGGCTCTTTATTAGGGTAGGTATTTGACCACGAATGGTATAAACCAATTTTGGTTTATTATTTTCAATAATAGACCTTTGGAATCGACCAAGGAAAACATTTTTGAAACCCCCCTCAGAATTTGAGGTTTTACCTTTCAAGATACGTAGAATCCAAATATCGAATAAAAAAAAAAATTCGTCCGCAAAATTTTGCTGGTTTTATTTAAACGAAATCTGATGAAATTCCCTTCAAAAGAAAAAAAAAATTATTTAAATCGGGGCAGTATTAGCTGAGATATAGCGTAATGAACTTCGTAGACTGATTCTTTAGGCGGCTAGTCATCGTGGCCCTAGGCCTCCTGACTTATCTATTGGGCTTCTTCCTCGCATCTCTCTGCTTTATCCTTCCTTTGATTATTTTTTCACTTCCTTTAGCTTCCTTAGTCTTTCCTTTTTCTTTTCCTACTGAAGTGCACATCAGATATTTCCTCTGTATCATTTTACATCACAGCCTACTTGCATCGACACAGTTTTTTAAATTAACACTCCCAGTTGGGCACTCTCACGGCGATCGTCTTGTGACAAGCTTCCAATTTCTTTTCCTTTGGTGCCTACTGCTTCATTTTTTTTACTTTGACAGAATAGATATTTTTGAAATATTACAAGTGGAAATAATAAACCATTGTGTAATAATTTGCAGCGTTTTTTCTTCCAGTATTATCAGTGAAATTTATATAATAGAATGAAAGGTAGAGACAGTTGTTAAACATAATTAAATAAAGGATTAGTTAAAGTAAACAATGATATATGCATTGTTTAATAAGGATTCAAATGGAGAGTTTAATGTCAGCAATGAATTAATGCACAATGACTTTTGTAACAACTTGGTATTTCTGACAATGATAAGATTCAGAGGAATTTAGTTATTTGTAGGATTCAGGGGAAATTGTAAGGACAGATAAGGAAATTCCTGTATATTCCTTAGCGTCCATGTTATAATCCATATGTTGGAGGATTAAAGCCACACTGTCATTATAAATAACCCCAATCATAGGAAGATATATTATCTTCAATTTGAAGCTGTGGCAACGGAAGCCTGTGGTTTCTGCAGCTGTTAATTATTTCAATATGGCTACGGGGTCTTCCTTCAACATTTGGCCAGGGACCGAATTATAACTAGTACAAATATGTTGTGATCAAGAAGGATTCGAACCAAGTCTTCTAGAACTTCATATGTGTCTCGTGTATTTCTCAAACTTAGTTCCCAAACTTTTTTTTGTAAGGCGGAACTCCGAAATTATGAATCGAAATTAACGGCACCCATTTTATTTATTATTCTCTTTTTCACAGTTAGTAAGAATGTTGAAAAATAAAAGTTTTTTATTAGTTACTCTAAAATAAGTAACTTAGTTGACATCCGCATGATGGTATAGAAGGATCAATCTAATTAGGGATTGATAAATTATTTGCCACCTCTATAATTTTGTTTTATTGAAAACCAGTTTCGAATGTTATACATTCATCCTCTGTTTTAAAAACACACAAAAAATTCAAAAATAAGCAATTCAAAATATAGTTTAGTATTATTATACATGTTAAATTAGATGTAATATAAATTAGTATTATAAAACATTTATAAATTATGAATTTAATTAAGACAAGAAGTCAGATATATGTTTGTACTCATCCAAGCTTAAGTAGATTATATCAAAACAGAAAAGTTTGTATTGGTTTGTTCTCGCACTGAACTAGCAATGGAAGAAAGATGGGGGGTTTAAAGGTAAACGGTTTAAGAGTCGGAGTTTTTCTAGTAATTTCGGTGAGCAATTGTTTTTTCTGCGAGGAAAAACCAGTACAAACTCTTCTGTTTTATTTAATCTACTTAAACCTTGGTGAGTACCAACATGTATTTGATCTCTTGTCTTAATTAAATTCATAATTCATAAATGTTTTATAATACTGATTTATATTACATTTAATTTAATGTGTATAATAATACCAAATTATATTTTGAATTGATTATTTTTGAATTTTTGTGTGTTTTTAGAACTGAAGATGGATGTATAACATTCGAAACTAGTTTTCACTAAAACAAAATTATAGAAGTGGCAAATAATTTATCAATCCCTAATTAGATCGATCCTTCTAGACCATCATGCGGATGTCAGCTGATTATAATATTTTAAAAACAAAATATTTTATCTTAATTATGTTATTTGTTCTAATATAAAATAATTAGCACTACTTCTTTAAGATCCGTTTTTCCATAATACATTATTAAATCTGTTTTGTCCACTTCGGGTAAAAAAATTTTAATGTAGAAAAATAATTTAAGGGAAGTGTGTTTGTTTACAAAAATAATAAAATTATTTAATTTTTTTATTATTTTTTCTCATGTATTATTTTTTTATTTGTTTTGTACTTATTTATTTTTCATTCTATTTATCATATATTGAGCCGACTCCCTCTGTTTGTTTCTGATACAACTATCATATCAAACCTACTGTCGATGGCAGTAGCTACAACCATGGCTACTACTGTCTCGGTTAGTATCGTACAAGTGGGCCTTATTTGGCTAGTAGAGGATTGTTGGTTGTCAGGGGGGAGGGGGAGGGGGGCAAAGGTGATCAGGACTCGTTATTGATATCGATTATGTCATTGAGGAACCTCGATATGTTTTATCATTACGTTACGTATGTTTTTTTATTTTTTTTCTCGAGCCATAGAGCCCAGGTGAGCGAAGTATTGAGCGAAGCTATACAGCCGGCCGTGGGCGGTCGCTGGGCGGAGGTATTGACTGATCATGACAGCCGTGTTGATGATGACTATAGCAGATTGATAATGTTTGCCCATTGGCTTCGGTTAATTAATACACGGGCCGCTACACGGCGCTGGTATCGACGAGGGGCGTGCCCGTCGGGGGCCCCCCCTCCCACTACCGCCACCAATTACAGACACGCCCTGCCTCACTGCACACTCCTCTCTTCTGTTTTTGTCTGTGGCCTGTTTGTCCGACCGTAGTCACGGAGAAATCGATGATGTGGGGCAATGTCCAGTCTTCAAAATGTTCTCCAGGTTTCAGTTCTCGAGCCAACGCTCTCTGGAAGGGACTCTGTTCGTCCGCTGTCAAAATAATAATTATATTACTCAGACCCGGTGTTTTACTTGTTGAATATATATATTTAACTAGGTCTTTTGGAAATATCGACCCACAAGATCCGATTGATCGCTTGAAAAATATCGATTCTTTCTAACAATCCAATTTTTCTTTATTTCATAGTGACGTAAATACAGATCCTACATATTTATAATTGATAATATAAAGGCATATCTACATAATATCTGCGTCGTTTTTTGAAAAAGGCTCAAGCACCAAAAATTCGAAATTAAGTTTCGTTTTATTACGGGAAGTAAACACCCTCCTAACAAAGATTTTTTAAAAAAGAAGAATTATTTCTGACCAAAAGACCTATTAGATAAGAAATATAAAAACATTAAATATATGCATAGTTACAAAAGAAAAAAAAAAAAAAAAAATATATATATATATATATATATATATATATATATATATATATATATATATATATATATATATATATAACAGCATAATTAAGAATGGTATAAAACAAGATATTTTGTGCTAAAAATAAAACAAAATTAGAGAATTAAGAATTACCTCTGTTATTCTTTTCTTTTTTTTTTTTCTGATACACTTGGACTTTGCTTTTTGAAAAATGTTTAAGCTCCAAATTTATTTTTCATTTTATTGCGGGACGTAAACACCTCTGTCGATTTCCGCTCTCGATATATCAAAAAAAAAATATAAATGGCCTAAAAATCGACTATTGTTGAAGTAAGCACCAAATACTAACGACTCTCAGTCGTCACTCTGGCCTTAACCAGAAGTGCTAGAAGCCTTAAAAATATATTGAAATTACAAAGGTTTTGCCACCTTAATAAACTCCTATTTTATATAATAAAGAAAAAATTAAAAAGAAAATACGATTTGGGGGGGGGAGGGGAAACCGTTTCTTGTAAAGGTTGCTAATTGGTGCTTACGCCTTTTTCAAAAAAACGACGTCGATATTGAGCTTCCGTATGTAGGTACGTAGGTAGGTGTCCGTAATCGTTGCCAAAATTTTATATGATTTGTTTTTTTGGACCCTTGGTGCCCTCTCACCCATGCTTATATAATTTTATAGTTTTTATTTTTACTGAACAATTCTTAAAACTTTTTTCATATTTTCATTTTTTTAAAAATAGTTTACTTCTATAGAGGTTAGTTTTTTCCAATCGGATAAACAAGAATACAAATGATGGCTGCGGATGTCCACTTTTTTATTGCCAATTTGCCAGAACATAGCCAAAGTATATGTCTACATGTGTGCCAAAGTATATAAGTGTATAAGTATATGTATATAAAAAAAATAGCCAAGTTGCCAAAGCATATGTTCATCCCATAAGTATGAAATCTTTATCAAACTCTGAAAGATCTATTATTATTTATTTGGTATTCGAAAATATTTGTATTTGGCTTTCCTGATGTACATATTCGAAAAATAAAATTCAGTTCAATACTATATTTTATTAAATATAAAACTAATAAACTAATGAGTAGTCGACTGCATTGATTTAATGTATTATAAGGAATATATATTAATTCTTGGATAAGAGGATTACCGTCCCAAGGACGACTTTAATCACTGGGAAAAATGCCAAACGTAATATTTATTTATTTACCCTTAATTTATTATTTATTTGGATTTATTTATTTATGGTCCTCCCTCAATAAAGTTGTCTACAGGTGTTCTCTAAATTCACTATCAGATGTTCATAAATTTTCTATTGATATAACTTAGAAATAGACACGGAACAGATTATACAATACCCGCAATACTGAACGGTGGTGAGGGTTAAGCGGGTCTAAATGAAGGACACAATCGGACGCACCTAACAGTTTTATTATGTAGAAGGATATCAGTCAGTGCGACTTAAAAAATAAAAAAAAATAATTTTTGTTTTATATTTAAAGCCAATAGGTATCTTGATAATTACATTGAATGTACTATTTTGGATTGTAATGTTTAACTAAATAATAATATAAAACATAATATAATTTCAAAGTTTATATTATAAATCGCATTATTCAAAAATTGTCAGAGCGGGTAAGCACTAAACTGAGATACTCGAAATTTGACTATCTTCAAATCTATTGGAAGACAGTAAAATTTATATTGTGTCAAGGATTGCCTGGGTTTTGTCGGTTTAGATCAGTTCTCCACGACCCAACAAAAAGGCTGATTGAATCCGAAATATTATCATTTTAGCGGGAGCATGATGTTGGATTTCAGTACCTACTTAGGATTAGGAATAGTAGTTTCTAGGCCATCAGATCTGACCAGAATCACGCTCAACCGTTAGCTGTTTACTTCAACAAGTTGACTCACACAGGGGGCATACACTTTGCAGAGGCTGAGTGTACCCACTGTGTGAGTCAAGTCTTGATAACATCCCTGTGAGATTCGATCCCAACAGTCCTTGCCTACTCAAGGTCGGGTCTAACAAAATCCTCCCAACCACGTTTCGGGCGACACTTCAGGCTCTTAGCCGTCGGTTTAGGGATGACTATCCTTTCAGTGATTTTACAAGTCCATTTTATTTTCAGTGATGCTATCTCCATAATTATATTTAGCTGGTGCTGGTGACGCAATCCGGCGTTATATAGGCATCTAAATTTTTTCGGTCGACTCGTCCTTCCCTAGTCAAACTATCCCACGCAATACTTAGTTCATTTTCAAAAAGATTGTGAACAATTAATACTTTCTAGAATAAGACGCTTAAAAAAATAAATAATAATAATTTTTAAATAATAGAATTTATTTGGTAGATTAAAAAAAAAAAAAAAAAAAAATCAAGTCTAAAATACGGCTAAATAACTAAGCAATCAACGTTTCGCCAATTCTGGCATCATCAGGATAGAAATAACAAAATTATATGCATACTAACCATATACAGCTCACCTCACATCGACAGTCTAAAAACGCATCAACATTCCATCCTTATCTTTGCCAGGAATTTGTTATGTTTCTTGTCCACAGCTGTTGTTATATCGTCTAGATTTATCTTCAGTATGTAATTGGATGTCTTGGAGTGATATGCCATCTCAGGTTAATGCATTTTTTTATCTGTCGATGTAAGATGTGCTATATATGAACTGTATATATGTGATTTTATTGTGAATGCCCTGATGCCTAAGATTTTAGATACTACAAGGTTTTGTGTTGGACTCTTCCAAATGTATCCCTAAAATTTATTTATATAGCCTCTTTTTGAGTTTTTTCTTTTTTTTCATTCATAAATGCATATGTGGTATTGAAATACATTTTAAAAATTTTAAATTTAGTTTAGTGATTTACAAGTGAGTCATGTCTAATAGTTTGGTACAAGTTTAACTTATTCCGATTGGAACGACACGAGAGGTTAACAAAGCTTGGATGTCGAGGCAAGTTAACTTTGTTGAGTAAACTGTAACAAGTTTGTATTACTATATCGCCATTTACTCCCCCCCCCCCTCCCTTCCCTTCGCCTTCGGCCTTTAAACCTCTTGTACGTTAAGTTCTGGCATCGCTAACAACGATCGATTATAATATCGATTTCATATTACTTTAGGAATATTATTAGGAACTTATGTTTTATATTAGGTTATCATTAACCTATCTTGGAAATTATAAAATATTATAATGTATTTTAATGACATCTCCTGGACAGCTCAAAAATGTCACAAAACAATTTGGAAAAAAAAAAAAGAAATCCGTGAGCAGTAGAATTCCGTCACGATAAAACGAGGGAGTAAGAAAAAAATTCGAGACCCACAAAAGACAGTTCCCTAACAAACCGAAATTTACCCGTACTTTTATTATAAGGTTCTGCACCTCCGCTAAACTTCGATACAAAAAAAAATAAAAAAAAGATATATATATATATATATATATATATATATATATATATATATATATATATATATATATATATATATATATATATAAAATATCAGAAAATACGACTAAAAAGGTATTGAAACAGTTGAAATATCTTTGCTAATACTGATCCGATTTCGATGAAACTTGTTTTGTTTTTTTAGATAATTTAATTTCCTTTCCAATGCAACAGGTTTTGAGCTCCCTAATTTTAAAAATTTGGAGGGGTTTTAAAGGTGCGCAAATATTTTGAAAAATCGAATTTTCCGGGGGTTGGGGAAACCAAGTCAAGGCCCCCAAAAGATGCTTCCCCGACCCCAACTCAATTCACATACACAATTTCAGCCCTATACTCTAATATTGTGGAGCTGTAGAGATGCGCAAAACTAAACTTTAAGAACGCCGAAATTTCAGGTAAGCATACCGAAATTTTGACTGGAATTTACCCATTCTTTGATGACTATCGTTCTGCCTGGAAGAATGCTCTAAATACCGTATTTCAGCTCATTTGACCCAGAGGGGGCCGCTGGAGGTGCTCAAATGTAGCGGGGGGAAAACATATAATATACATATATATATATATATATATATATATATATATATATATATATATATATATATATATATCAGACGTCTCCAAATCTTGCATTATCGACCCACTGCAATAGTGTAATTTTTTCGGGGGAAAATACGACTAAAAGTATAGAGGCTCCTACTATAAATTAAATGTGTATTTTAAGGAATAAAAATAAATATATTCATGTGCAACTATACAATTAATAATTTTATTACTTTCCTTTGTACATAGGATCAGATGTAATGTATTATTAATACCTTTACCTTCATGAGGGCCATCTTTAACCAAGTGGAGGCCATCCATAGTACTTAAAGATATGGTGCTCTCCAGATTAGAGAATTTATTTTTTCTTTGGGCTGTCAACGGAAAGATATAATGCACTATTTAATGTTATCATTTTATTTAATATTTGAATAGTAACAAATGAAAACAAGAAAAAGAAATGTCAAACATTTACAGAAGGTGCTTTTTTTTAAATTGAATTACTTCTTCGAAGTCTATTTCTTTAAGTACGTCATTTTCTATCGGCATTGGTGATAAATATCTCAATCTATCTTGAAGCATCGTACTTTTCAGTTCCTTTTGATTCGTATTAATTTAGAAGTTGAGGGGGGCTATGAACCGGCTCTGACTTTAATGACGTATCTTATAAGGATTACAAGACCCTAGATGGAAAGACGAGCCCGTCCGAAAGGTGACGGATGCGACCGAACCTCTTCCCACCAAGCCGCCAACCTGTTGTCAACAATAGGCTCTTTAATAATGTGATGCAATAATAAAAAAGTAAAAATTAACTTAATAATTTATACTTTCATGTTATTTTATTTAATGAAAACTAACTGGAATTTCCATGGAAATAATACAGAAGATTCTAAATATTTTCAGCTTGAAAAACAAAAATATATACTGTACAGAATTTTCGTATTAAAATTGTTTAAAAAATTATTTAATTGTACTTTTGTGGGAGGAGACATGAAGTGTATAGTTTATTTCAAGTAGTGTTTTTTTGAAATCTTTAAAATTAGGTTAAAAAGATTATTATTATAAGGGAAAGTTGTGTGATGCGTGCATCGCACAAGATTTTTTTAAACACATTTGCCATTTCCATTTGCTTTTCTGTAAGAACTCAATAGAAATGGTGAATTAGTTGACGTACGCATGATGGTATAGAAGGTTCAATCTAATTAGGGATTGATAAATTATTTGCCACTTCTATAAATTTTTATATTGAAAACTAGTTTCGAATGTTATATATTCATTTACAGTTCTAAAAACACACAAACAATTCAAAAATAAGCAATTCAAAATATAGTATATGTATTTGATTTATTGTCTTAATTAAATTCATAATTCATAAACCTTTTATAATACTGATTTATATAATTTAATATGTATAATAATACCAAACTATATTTTGAATTGCTTATTTTTGAATTTTTTGTGTGTTTTTAGAACTGAGGATGAATGTATAACATTCGAAACTAGTTTTCAATAAAACAAATTTATAGAAGTGGCAAATAATTTCTCAATCCCTAATTAGATTGATCCTTCTATACCATCATGCGGATGTCAACTGATTAATTAGGGATTGATAAATTATTTGCTAATTCTACAAATTCGTTTTTATTGAAAATTGGTTTCAACTGTTTTATATTCATATACAGTTCTAAAAACACACAACAATTAAAAAACCAGCAGTTTGGTATTATTATACATTGTATAATAATAACAAACTGTATTTTAAATTGCCGATTTTTTTATATTTGTGTTTTTAGAAGTGAAGATGAATGTATAACATTTTAAAATAGTTTTTAATAAAAACAAAATTATAGAAGTGGCAAATAATTTATCAATCCCTAATTAGATTGATCCTTCTATACCATCATACGGATGTCAACTGATTAATTAGGGATTGATAAATTATTTGCTAATTCTACAAATTCGTTTTTATTGAAAATTGGTTTCAACTGTTTTATATTCGTATACAGTTCTAAAAACACACAACAATTAAAAAACCAGCAGTTTGGTATTATTATACATTGTATAATATTAACAAACTGTATTTTAAATTGCCGATTTTTTTATATTTGTGTTTTTAGAAGTGAAGATGAATGTATAACATTATAAAATAGTTTTTAATAAAAACAAAATTATTGAAGTGGAAAATAATTTATCTAGCCCTAATTATAAAATGGTGAAGTACACTGACCTACTTTTCAATGATTTTTTTTTTCTTTTTCTTCTACTTTTTTTTTCGTTCCTAATTTAAAAAAATATTAATTCTAATTATTTTATCATTCATATTCCATATTAGGTAGATGAAGTGGAATTAGCTCTGCCTTGAATCGGTATCTTATTATTATTTATTAAAAATATGTACATCGTCGTATAACAAAGGAATTAGAAAATAGCTACTTTTCAAGAGACCAAAAAAGAGCTTTATGTTTTATTTTCAACTTTCCCATTGCGAAGATTTTTTTTTTTTATCTCTCTGCCTATTAACTTCTCTGAGTGCTAAATTCGTCTTTATAAGATTTTATTTTACAAATATTCTTCTGGTATAATTAATAAATATAAGCAATTCCTCCAAAAATGCTATTTATCATTTTCGTCAGTTATATGTTGTGATGACGATATATTTAACTACATTATTTAAAACATATACGCAATTATACTTGTACTTGGCTTATATTTTTACTTATGGTCATGAATTTGTATTGGTTTTCATATTTTCAATGGTTATTCTTTACATTCATGGATATTATTCTTAAGTTACTAAGCTTCGAGCCGACGTTTAGAAAAGAATCCGACATAAATAGAAATGAAGTAGATTTGTTGTAGCGGTCCTCGGGCTCGGAGTGAGCCCGTGGGTGAGCTTAGGCAAGAATGTGAAACAAACGGTTCCTAGCTAGTAGAGAAATTCTTCACTCTTATACAGCTTTAACCAGTACAGTATTCACTACAATATATATATATATATATATATATATATATATATATATATATATATATATATATATATATATATATATATACAATATCAAATTTTAATATCGATATTAAGATATGTCGAATAAAAACCATCTGACAAAAATGAATATAAAAATGAATTGGTTTATCGCTATTCCTCAACTCGCTGATAAAATTTTAAGGCGGACATTTTCTTGATCAATACTACTGACCTTTTTTTTTTGTTCCAAAGGAAATTTTGAGCTTCGTTTTTTGATCATTTAATCATAAATCAAACTGTGTCAGTTTTTCATTTAAAAAAAAAATTCCATGTTCCTTTAGAAGTTAATGGGTAGTAAAGACATACTTTTTTTTCTAAACAAAAAATTGAATAGAGGCTGTATAAATAAAGAAAAATTCAGAAAAGAAATTAACAAAATAAATCTTCTTGTGGAAGATGAGAAAAACCACACCGGCAGGAAATGGACTGAAGAAAGGAAGTCGCTTCACTCTAAAAGAATGAAAGAGTTGTGGGAAATGAGGAAAGAGGAGATAGAATTAAAAAATAAATGATTTTTAAGTGGACCCCAGCCGGCATGTCCTCCCCCCCCCAAAAAAAAAAAATAAATAAATAAAATCGTTTTGTTTTACATTGAATTGAATGATATAATAACATAAATTGACAGATCTTAAAAATGTATTAATTTATTGACATTTTTCAATAATAAAAAAAAAAAATTACATTCTAGGAACTAGAGAAAACATTAATTAACTCATCACTCTTCTACTATAACTCACGATAATTTAATTTGATTTTTTTTTCTCATATAAATGCCATGAAACACGTCTCTAGTTTTATTTTATTCTAAGCTATAAGAAAAGGAACTAGAAACTACAAATATAAAGAACTAACTTCTTAAGGTAGTTACAACAAAGGGTATGCAGACCCCCCATTTTTATTTATTTATTCAAATGGCAAAGGGAATAAATAAAGTAATGTAATAAAGAGAAGAAGAAAAAAAAAAAAAAAAAACTGGTGAAAATGTTTAGTTGTGCGTTATTTCCTTTAAGACTTTCCATTGACCTCGCAGTGAGTCTCGACCAGGACAGTTGAGTCGTTCACCACATGGTTACAATTTACATAGTTCTAAGAATAATTATTTATAAATTGGAATATAATTATATGTAATAAAATAAATAAAAAAAAACTAGAAAAACAATCAGTCATGATGCTAACAAGGAGAACCAGTTAATGGGCTGATGATTCACGATCTCTGATTCATGATTCGCTCGCGGCCAGATGCTGTAATAGTATAGTGCCGTCACGACAGTGTGATAGTGCTGTTATGTCCTCTCTGTCAAGCTGACAGTAAACCTTGTGACAGTTTGGAAAAACGGTGGATGTAAAATAGCTGACTGAATAATAGGTCAGTATAAAAACTGAATAACAGTCGAACCTGTATCGATATATCGATATATATATATATATATATATATATATATATATATATATATATATATATATATATATATATATATATATATATCGATACATATATAAACCGATATGTGGAAATTTTATTCGACGCAATATTTTTTTCTAATAAAAATTCAAGGTTCCTAAAAAAAGTTCGAGAAATAGAGATTTTCGATTTCGATATACAGAAGTTCAACTGTATGTAGTTCCTATTCCTCTTCCAAGAATTAAATTATGTTAAATTGTTTGACACAATCAATTTAAAGTTCTGAAATAATCGTAACATACAGGTGATAAACAGGTTAGGTTAGTTTGATAGGTAGATCAGGTGGGAGAATTCATTTCCAAGGCGTAGACATTTAATAGTTAACGTGACATTGCCGCAACAAAAAAAAAATAATATATAAAAGTTATATAAGTCAAAAGAGCATAGCATATAATAAAACAGAAAAGATGGTGGACTTACGTATGATAGTATAAAAGGATCAATCTAATTAGGGATTGATAAATTATTTGCCACTTCTATAAATTTGTTTTATTGAAAATTAGTTTCGAATATTATACATTTATCTTCAGTTCTAAAAACACACAAAAATTCAAAAATAAGCAATTCAAAATATAGTTTGGTATTATTATACATATCAAATTAAATGCAATATAAATTAGTTTTATAAAGCATTTAAATTACTATTAAATTCATAAATGTTCTATAATACTAATTTATTTTAAATTTAATTTAATATGTTTAATAATACCAAATTTTATTTTAAATTGTTTATTTTTGAACTTTTGTGTTTTTTTTAGAACTGAAGATGAATGTATACATTTGAAACTAGTTTTCAATAAACACAAAATTATAGAAGTGGCAAATAATTTATCAATCCCTGATTAGGAATGATGTGACTATAATTGTAAGCTAACATCATTTATGAGGAAAAATAAACAAAGTTAGAAATACAAGAAAAACGGGAATAAGAGGTATCGTTGAGAAGGAGAGGAAAAATAAAAATAACAAGAGGAACATTCCAGACGAGTCCAGAATTCCAGAGAAAGTGGGATGAAATCATAGACAGTAACGCCCTGGCAACAGAAGAAGGGTAAAATTGTAACTAAATACCTTTTAAATAACTGTGTCAACTGTTTAAGTGCTGCTTTAACAGAGCTAGGTAATTAATTAATAAATGTTTTTATGAATATATAAAAAAATTATTTTACCACCTACTCAGCTCATTTAATATTATATTCAAAATTTATGAAAATATTTTATTTCTGTGCGTGAAAAACAAAGGAAAGGAAAATTGACTGGTATCCATTTAAATGTCTTCTTAATTTATATCTTCTTTTTCAGCTGTCAATTTAATACTAAGTGAATGAATATAAAAAAAAAATATCTGATGTGGACAACACATGACTTCATTGTAAGCCTATTAAACTATAAATCGGTGGCTCAAAAAGTGACTCTGAATTTGGTTACTATTTACCGAAAATTCCAGTATCTCAAAAACGACACTCGGCGTTGCGACATCCATCTATTGACACACACACTCTTGTTTCTGGAGGCCTCATTCCGTTATTATATGTCGTTTTCCTTCAGTTGGTAACTAGTCTCCAAGAGATTTCTTCGTGTTTCTTGACAACATTAGAACTGTCACTAGATAAAGCATTGGAAATCGACAGTTTCGACATTTTAAACGGAAGAACCCGCTTAACTTATATCTTATTCTCCTGCTACAGAATTCTTCATCTCACAAATGGGGTGGAAAACCAGTATTTTATATTAACGAGTATTGCGTGACTTTTTATTTTTTATTTAAATGAATTGCAAAGTTGGAATTCTCTGTCTTATTATTATATGCTCGTATATGTTCCTTTAATCTCTGATTTAGCCATCTTCCAGTTTTTCCCGCGTATTTTGGCTGCACAATCGTTACAATTTATGTCAACTGGTCATTTCTTTTGTTTTTCGCTAATTCACGAATTATCAGATAAAGCTCAATAGGTGTATATTATATTATATTAACAGAGGAAAAAAAAATGATATATTGAACTAGATATATAAATAATCGATTTATATAGATAATCGATTGCAAGCTAAGTGTTCTAGGATTGACTATATTAAAACCTTTAAGTTAAATAAATATATCCCCATAAATGTAGATATATTTGAAGTTTTGCATTTTTGATTTCCCTTTTAGTTTCTTATCAATACTCTTTAGCTTCTAAAAATATGGTCAGAATAAAGCAAATTATATAATAAAATCAAAATCAGATACATCTATATATATATATATATATATATATATATATATATATATATATATATATATATATATATGTATGTATATATATATATATATAAAATAGAGGGAGTACCAGGTTAAATGTTTTCTTTTCATTGCTTGTAATGTTATAGAATTTCTTGTGAAAATGGAAAAAAAGATAAATAAATCATCTTATTATGTTTTAATTAGGGATTGATAAATTATTTGCCACTTCTATAAATTTGTTTTATTGAAAAATAGTTTCGAATGTTATACATTCATCCTCAGTTCTAAAAACACACAAAGATTCAAAAATAAGCAATTCAAAATACAGTTTGGTATCATTATATATATTAAATTAGATGTAATATAAATCAGTATTATAAAACATTTATGAGTTATGAATTTAATTAAGACAAGAAATCAAATACATGTTTGTACTCACCAAGGTTTAAATGGATTATATCAAACAGAAAAGTTTGTATGATATAAAGCTTGGTGAGTACCAACATGTATTTGATTTTTTATCTTAATTAAATTCATAATTCATAAATGTTTTATAATACTGATTTATATTACATCTTATTTAATATATATAATAATACCAAACTATATTTTGAATTACGTATTTTTCAATTTTTTGTGTGTTTTTAGAACTGAGGATGAATGTATAACATTCGAAACTAGTTTTCAATAAAACAAAATTATAGAAGTGGCAAATAATTTATCAATCCCTAATTAGATTGATCCTTCTATACCATCATGCGGATGTCGACTGATTATTATGTTTTTAGTAGTTTAGTTTTAAAGTATCAGTTCTTGAAAATTATTTAAATGGCCATCTTGATGTGAGTAGGTTAGGTCAGTGCGGAGGTCAAGGACGTAGCGAGGTTACGCTACAAGTTAATGCCAGCGTAGTCTGGTTCAATCTTCTTGTACTAATAAACGTTTTTATTCATATTATTTATTATTTACATAGTGTATTTATATTTTTTTTTATTAATAAAGTGATAATTTATAGTCACTTAAATTTGTTTTGTATGAATAGAAGATTAAATAATTTATTTTGAAGTTATTGAAATGAGATCTTCCTATTTTTATTCTTTATTGAAAATATTCAACAGTTGTTGTTAACTATAACTTCAATAATCCATCTTCATGTCAACTCATCTAAATTATATACCAAATTTGGGTCTTGTAATTCATGACATAGTTGCGTAGTTGCTAACTGGCGCCGGGGGCAAACTTCAAGATTGCCGTAACTAGGGGGCAAAGGGCACATATACCCCGGGCGGCAGAATTTTGAGACCGGTAAATTTTGAGTCAAAGGTTATTATTACATTAAGTAAATAATATCTGTTTCTGCTTTTTGATAGTTCTGACCTTAATTCAGTAAAAAAAATGAGTTAATGCTATGAGATGATATTTATTTCAAAATATATTACTTAAAGTGCCGTTATTAAACTGTTGATTTTTTTCGGATGTAGGATGAAATAAGACAAAAATCCTAGTATCTATTCTGCCGTCCCCTATCATAATCTGTCTGGATACCGACTCTGATTGAAGTACTTGAATCAAATATTTGATAGTATTAAGGTATCCAACGGAAGATTGCATTAATGGTATCGATTGCAAAACTACATATTATCGAAAGGATAATATCGATACTTTACTTGTATCGATCGGGATCTTACATCACTATCTGCTCATTATATAGCTGCATTATTTCATGATAATTATTTACACGTATGTTCGATTTGAATCCAATAAAATTAATTTTCTTTTCGGAGCCTAAAAAATAAGAGAAAAAAATAAATTATTAAAAATTATATTTGGGCATTTTGATGCCTCCCTTAAAATGGCGCTCGGGGCGTCCGCCCACTTCGCTCTTCCCTGGATAGGCCTCTGGCCATAATCAACTCTAATATAACTTAATATAATTACTCTTAAAAATTTATTTTCTATCACATGACACTCCTTGCAAATAGATTCTTAAGAGCTATTATACTAAGGAATATGACGAAATTGTATTTATGGATGTAGCAGTGGCGAATCTAGGCCTTACGGGAGCCACTTAGTAAGGGGGGTTTGGCGGGTACTTGCACTGGTGATGGTGGAGGGAATCAGGGATGTGAATATGGAAAAAAATCGATATATATCGTTTCGATTTAACGGGTCTCTATATTTCTAATGTTTTAAAGGGCCTTTTAAAGGGACACACAACATAGCGATGTTTCTGTGCCGATATAATTAAGATATTGTTTTTATGATATCTCTAATTATATTTTTTATAATATCGATATTTCACTGCCGATATCATTAAGATATTGTTTTATTTACAGCAGACTTTAAATATTAAGAGACAGGTGATTTCTTACCATCCTTCCAATTCGTTTAGATTTTATTAAATTCGTTTCCAGCATGATTTGGATATCAAGAATCAGGTTATCTCCTAATCTTCCTCCAATTCATTTAGACTTATTAGAAACATATTAACGATATTTTTATACCGACGTTATTAACCATTATCGATATTTTGCTTATGACATCCCATCTTTAGAAGCTACTATAGGTAGTAACGCGTACTCATCACACCATAAATTTAATTAAATGGTTTTTATTTGTTGAATCGACCGTCCTTGTAGAATTTTTTATTTATTTTTTAAAAATATAGATTTTCGATATGTAGGTTCCGATAATTTTTTCTTGGCCAAACGAAAACGATATGCAGGGGCATTATGGAGTTGCAAAATTCCTGTTGACCAAAGGGGGAGGGGGGTACTTTGCACTCAAAACTGCATAAACTCTGTCTAGCTGTTCACAGCAAAGGTTCGAGTCCACTGCCCGACCGTCAGGAACAAGCTCAAAATGCAAAACTCCTTCGAAGATCCACTAAAGCATCACTTTTTTCCCAAACCGATCTTGGCGAATCTCCGGTTCTGCAGCTTCACCTGGCCGTATCCATTGCTAATTTATGATAATTTTTTTTTAAAAAGATCCACTTTTCGTCACTTGTAATAATTCTTTTAATAAAAAAAAAAAATATAAATGACCCCATAAAGCCAACTCAAGTCACAAGGAATTAAAGTATTCATCAAAGTATATTGGTATAAATAGTAGGAAGAAAAACATTCTTATAGGATTAATTATGAGAGTTGGAATTAAGGGTTGTGCCCATGCACAAGGACGTTTGTAACAACCTAGTAGAAAAAAAGCAAAGAAAAAAGGGGTGAGGGAAAAATTTTAAGACACATAATTAAGATAAAGAAAAATAAACAAAGAAAAGAATTGAAATAAATATGCTATAAGATATTTAAGAAATTCATAAAAGACTAAGAGAAAATAAGAAATTAAAACTATGAACAAATGAAACATAAAGATTATTCAATACGTACAAATATTAAGTAAAACTAAATCTATAACCGAAAAAAATAATTACTCACCGGCATTACTGGAAAAACCCTGACCCTTAAACCGTTTACCTATAAACATCCCACCTTATATTCAATTCGAGAAGAAACCAGTACAAACTTTTCTGTTCGATATAATCCGTTTAAACCTTAATGAATTTCAATGCCTTATAAATAATAAACAAGTAAATATATAACAATTGTGATAACAATAAATGTGTATAAAAGTAGAGTAAGTAAGAGAATTATTGATACAAAAGTTTTAGAAAGGAAACTATTAAGTTGCTGTACCTTATAAATAATTCACAAGCTATAAATATGTATATATTTCACTCGGCTCACTTTTATATTTCACTCAATCAATTTATTATTTTACTCACAGGTATCTCTTATATTTATTATTATTATTATTTGTTAATATAATTTTCTTTTTCCAATTATGTTCTTAAAATATTCAGCTCTCTCAAATATTACATTATTGGAGAAAACAATGAGAAGGAACAACAAAATAAATAAATAAAAGTCTTTTACTTTTCTGCACTTTCTAGTTCATTCTTGTTTAATCCGGCTCAAATTAGATCTGATATTTTTCATTTTAAATTTTATTCATTTAACATACTTGCTCCATGCTCTTAGAGCATATGGCCTTGTAAGCACTTATTGATATTCATACATGGTAGTAACATAATTAATATTAAAATATTGATATTTATCGTAAAGTATTAATTAATTAAACATAAAATGCCAATTTTTTAATATAATTAAAAGTTAATAATTAATAAATAATTTTAATTATATATATATATATATATATATATATATATATATATATATATATATATATATATATATATATAAACACACACACACACATACATACACGAGACATCTTGTTTTTACTTTTGTAAAAAGTCACCGTATTCCTTAACAAATTTTATAAAATAAAATAGCATGTGTAAATTATTATTTTAAGCCTATTCAACCTGGCATCCATTACCTTTCTACAAAATGGTGGAGGATCAGAAACCCTAATGTTTCGGCATCTTAAAAACGGCTTATTAATTTATATTTTAATTCTTATTGTTTTTATTTAGAGCTGTGAAAAAGTTTTTAACAGTATTCAACTGTTATCCGCAATCTCGAGAAAAAATTACGGAGGTGCTTTGATTTTTTTTTTATTTTAATTTTTCAATAATCTCAATATTAGTTGGGGATCTGTCGTCAAATAGTTACTTCTTAAGCTTGTCTCAGCCAGCGAGATTAGAATTAAATAATTAATTAATTAATAGAGTTAATTCTATGCTTGCTGGTCGCAGCCGATCATTGGATGAAAAATTTAGTGTCTGGAAAGGAGACGTACTCAGGAGGTCAGAGGATCCAACAATTTGTTTTTCGATGCTCCAGGGGAACAGACACCCAACATAGTTTATCAAGAGGCTCTGCAGAAGAACTATACCTTGCTTGCGGCATCTTATAGCATAAAATAGTCATCATATAACTAATACATTATTTTTTAGTGGTAAAAATATCCCACTAAATAAAAAAATTAAAAAATGAAGAGCAGTCATATAAATTCAAATGAAAAACATTTCTTGTGTTTCCAGAGTAACGCAAAGAACCGTGTTTAATGCTATAATTCCTATATAAAGGAGGGGAGGAGATAACGAGCTAGTTAAAAATTCATTAAAATGCTTGTATAAAGAATATTCATTAAAAATAAAATAAAATAATGAAAAGTAATTTCTTTAGCTCTAATAGGTTTTTTTTTTTTCCAAAAGTAAGTTCCGTTAATGATTGTTCGAGCAACAGGTGCTTTACTGTAATAGCTAAAAGTTTTTTTGTTGTGTTTCCCCAAAGCGCCGCAGAGTGTTGTAAATTCATATGGAAATATTTTTTGTTTTTCTTCTTCTATATTTCTAAATATAATATTATAGAACCATACTATGCTTATATTTTATGTCTTGTTTATTAAAACTGTTTTACGCGATATATCGGAGTTGAAAAACCGATATTTTCTATCGATATCTTAACATCCGATATATCGATATCATCTTTTCTTCCCTTTTTCATTCATTTCCTTTCGATATATCGATATTTTTCTAGCGATTATCGATGGATAGCGATATTTGGTTTTGCGATATCCCAAAATATCGAATATCTATATTTTCCTTTTGATGTTCCAACACTAATATATATATATATATATATATATATATATATATATATATATATATATATATATATATATATATATATATATGTGTGTATAGTTATATATGTCTGGTTAGTTTTTCCCGTTATTTTAAAAACTTGAGGCTTTGTTTTTTGGAATTTTCCAATTATTTTCTAGCAATTAATTTATGTGTCTTTTAGATTGCTCTTATATATATATATATATATATATATATATATATATATATATATATATATATATAAGAGCAAACAATCTAAAAGACACATAAATTAATTGCTAGAAAATAATTGGAAGATTCCAAAAAACAAAGCCTCAAGTTTTTAAAATAACGGGAAAAACTAACCAGTCAACATTTTGCCAATTCAGACGTCATCAGGACATAGACCAAAAAATCACTTTCATAACGAACAAATACAGCACATCTCACATCAACCGTCCAGAAAGACGCATCAACCACAGACAGCACATTCCAAGACGTCCAAATCACATACTGAAAGAAAAGGGAGGGATCATAACAACAGCTGAGAAGGTTATATTCAAACAGCTGATCAACAGAAAACAGCAAATTATACATAGAAAGTAACAAAAAAAAAACCTGAACAAAAATCTATATACAAATAATTAATAAATATTAAAGACCAAGTTAAACTGGAAGAAAAAAAAAGTGTATATATATATATATTTGTTCAATATATAGGTCATTGTGGTGAATCATACGTCCAGCTTTGAAGCGCTACTCCTGACGAGTAGAAAGGCGCATATGATGGTGCATTCCTCGCCAGGGCAACGTCCTCTTGCGGTTGTGCTAAATAAAAGCAAATGTCTTAGATACATCTGTCCTTTCCCGAATTTTTATTACGTTTAAACAAAAAATTAAAATAATTTTTTAACAAGAAACATTAAATGTTGATTAAGAAAAGTTTAGTTTTAACTTGAAACCAGAAGAATTGAAATCGTTCGGAATATAAGAATGGAACTATTATATAGTTACTATGTTAATAAAATAATTATACTTTTTACACTTACTAATTAAAAATATGACAATCACCTGATTCACTCACGAAATAATTTGATTTTTATTTTTTAAATTTAATTTTATTATTATTCATACTTTCATTATTATATCTCGATAAGCGGTTTTTAATAGCGAAATAAAATAATTGAAAAAAATACATCATATATATATATATATATATATATATATATATATATATATATATATATATATATATATATATATCTTATATTTTTTATTAAATATATGTTTCTTATTTTGCGATTAAAAACAGCTTATCGAGCTATTTTTATATATAAATATATTATTACTATATAGTACATATTATATATATATATATATATATATATATATATATAAAATAAGAAACAGATAACCTCAAGAGCAACAAAAATGTTTATTTGGACCAGGGTCCAATTCTGGACAGAAAAGCAGGATTTTTTTGTATTGGAAGCGATTACTCTAAAACTATTGAAGGTAATTAAGTTTCAATTACATTATCGTAAAGTAGAGAAAATTCCCTCTAAGAAATATAGTCTGTCTTAATTTAGATTTAAAGGGTACAAATTTTGTATATGAATTGAGTTGGTGTTAGTGAAGTGCCTTTTTCGGGGTCTCAACTTTTTTTCTCCATCAGGTTTTTAAGGTTTTGCCCACCTGTACAGCCCCTTTAAATTGAGTTAAAGGGCTGAAAATTAGTATGTGAATTGATTTGGTGCTAGAGAATTACCTTTTGGAAGTCAGCGTTTTTATCCCAGCCACGCCATTTTGATATTTTAAATTTTGATTTGTCATGGAGCTCAGCTGCTTGATAAATAGCTGAGTGAAATGATAAATATTAAAAACTATATATAGAATGAAGGGAGTTTGTTTATAGAAGTAGAACCTAATGTTTATAAATGATATTAAGCAAGTTTTTTTCTGTTTTTTTTGTAATGAAAATTCTTAACAAGCTTTAAATATATATAACTAGGATAAACATGTTACATGTAAGACTAGATAAGTTGATAATACGTTTTCCTTTAAGTGATCAATAAATCCGAGCTGTTTTGGTGACCCAGATGTGTCATGGCGCGCGGTCTGGTGTCGAACAAGTTGGGTTATTGCGGACTGCGTAGGTCGCTATCGAATCCTATCTACACTGCTCTCCTCACACCTGCCCGCGCGCTACAACCGATTTAAATAGAATTCTACTTCCAGTATCCACTTCAATCTTAGATTATTTAATAATAGAGAGCAATTACTTAGTAAATGAAATTAGTATTACTGTTAAGATATTATCAGAACATTTCAAAACAAAACTTCAACTTTCTCAAATAGGAATAAAGGTACAACTATAGACCAGGGGCGCCTTATCATTTCTTCAATTCGAGGTCACCCGGACTAGCACACTCTAGCGTCATTTCTGCTAACTAACTGCTTTGCATTCAATTGTAACATTCGTATTCATTGGAATTATTAAAATTGTTCCTGCTTTAATTAGATATTATTTAAAATTACTAATGCTGTCGACTTTCGGTGATCTGGGCAAATTTTTGTAATAATTTAAAGGAGTGATATTTAAAATTACGTTAAGGACTCGACCTCAACTGTAAAGGAACTTTTGGGGTTTATTTATCTCTTGAGCGAGCGTAGCGAGCGGAATTCGACAGTTGTGATCTAATTAAAGCAATAATAATTGAAGTTACGGTAAGGCGCTGACCTCAACTGAAAAGGATTCGTTGATGTTTTGTTTAGTTCTTGGGCAGACGTAATGAGCAGAAGTCGCCAGCACTAGTAATTTTAAATAATATCTAATTATAGCAGAAACAATTTTAATAATTCCAATGAATAGGAATGTTACAATTGAATGCAAAGCAGTTAGTTAGCACAAATGACGCTAGAGTGTGCTAGTCCGGCAACGTTCGGGTGACCTCGGAATGAACAAGTGATAAGGCGCCCCTAGTCTATAGTTGTACCGGAATAAATAACTAATCAATAAACATTGCAACAATTCGAGTATTATAAGGTCAGAAAAAGATAAATAATAACAGAGACAGTACATCTCACATCAACTGTCTAAGAAAGACTAACAAAATACAGGTAGTACATCACTCTAAGAAAGTCCTGAAGAAAAATGGAGGTAACATTAGCACAGCTGAGAAAGGTTATATTCGAACAGCTGACTCTTGCCTGCGTTTGTGTGACCTTATTTTCTTTCTGTGTTAATGATACCTCTATGACTAATTACTTATTTACTTCAATTTGAGAGGCTCGATAGCTGCAATCGTCGAGGTAACTCTCACCTCGTTAACGTGCTTTTAGGAAGGACACCGAGGTCAATTATATATCCTTATTTCTATAGCTATTTTTAACGATAACTCTACATAGATAACTTTATAAAATCTATCCCTGACTTTTGTGTTAATGATCAGAAATATCTCTTTTTGCGGTGAATGAGTCATTTTGATGTGATTTTTCTACGTTATTATTATTAATTTTTTTTTTTTTGTCGTGTGATGCGCATTATATCGCAGATCGATAATGAAAGAGGCACAACTAAAAATGTCTAATGCCAGAAATTTTATTAGTTGTATTCCTATCACCCCAAATAGCACCCAGCTCTCAAATATAAAGCAAAACCAATAGACACCAGTAACGTATGTTTGAGGAAATATATGCGCTGAGCAGTGGCGTCCCGGGCACTATGAGAGGTTTTATATCAAACATTATTTTTTTGATTTATATATAACATTTTACAATCTTTACATGATCTCATAATGTATAATTTTACGATGTAGGTCTTAAATATTGCTATGTAGTAATATTGCAGGCCATCGCATAAGTAATATCGGTTTTTAAAAATCTGTCTGTTTATGTTGATATTACTAATCCCTACTTAACAATTGAATTGCATTTTTAAATTAGTCTGTGCTGAAATTTCAATTAAAATGGATCTGATGGCAAATGACGGTGGACAGTAGAATGTGCAGATCCAATTTTTTCTACTAACTCTTCAACTGTTACAACAGTATTTTCTTCACCAGTAGCCTACAGTAGTTCGTCGTCAAGCTCTATTGGTCGACCTGTCCAAGGCTCGTCTTCAAGTTAGCGGTTTTCCGCTCGAAACTTTTCAAACCACCTCTGTGCACTTGCCGTTCACCAATGACGTTTTCTACATACATTTCTGCAAGTTTTCGATAATTTGAAGCAGCATTTTCTCCTTTATCGAATTCCCAAAGCATAAGCGTAAGGGGTTTTTGAGGAGGATTTTAATTGAAATTTCAACACAGACTAACTAACTTTTTCCAACAAAAACATTATAAATAGAAGAGTACGTAATGCTATAATAAACAAAATATGTAAACACAATTGTAAAGGAGTGATTAGTAATAATATCAACATAAACAGACAATCCGACATTATTTATGGGATTATCTGATGTATTGTATTTTGTAACTACAATAGGGTAAAAGATTAAATAATTTATTTTAATTTAAATTCACTGTTATTTAAAGTTAACAAAAAAAAGTAAATATGGATTCTCATTTTTAGTTAGGGCTGGAGGTGTAAATTAAGTGAAAAGGGGGCTTAAGAGAAGTGGAGCCCCCCCTTCTCTCCCCGCGCCTACGAAGACCTGGCCACTTCACTGGCTCTGAGGGGTTCTACGTACAACTTGACCTGTGTCTAATGTTCCTTCTAACGAGAACACGCATTTGAGCCGACAAAAAATTAAAGCTTGTCTGAGATTCAAATTTTACCATCTTCATTGAGTTATGAAAGTGGGATATGGCATATTATTGAACATATGTATTAAAAGAAATAATTTTGGTTTTATAGTATATTTGCCACGCAAAATAGGTCTGCACTTGCCCCCATCATGTTTTGCTGGGTGACTGCGGACAAGCGCTTAAAACATAGAAAATTGTCAAGAAGAAATCCAAATCACAAAGTATTTTGTTGACGTACTCATGATGGTATAGAAGGATCAATCTAATTAGGGATTGATAAATTATTTGCCACTTCTATAATTTTGTTTTATTGAAAACTAGTTTCGAATGTTATACATTCATCTTCAGTTCTAAAAACACACAAAAATTCAAAAATAAGCAATTCAAAATATAGTTTGGTATTATTATACATATTAAATTAAATATATTATAAATTAGTATTATAAAACATTTATGAATTATGAATTTAATTAAGACAAGAGATCAAATACATGTTGGTACTCACCAAGGTTTAAATGGATTATATCAAACAGAAAAGTTTGATTCCTTCTCGCATTGAACTAGTCCAACCGTTTACCTATAAACATGCTACCTACCTACCTTTCTTTCATTGTTAGCTCAATGCGAGAAGAAACCAGTACAAACGTTTCTGTTTGATACAATCCATTTAAACCTTGGTGAGTACCAACATGTATTTGATTTCTTGTCTTAATTAAATTTATAATTCATAAATGTTTTATAATACTGATTTATATTAATCTAATTTAATATGTATAATAATACCAAACTATATTTTGAATTGCTGATTTTTGAATTTTTTTGTGTGTTTTTAGAACTGAAGATGACTGTATAACATTCGAAACTAGTTTTCAATAAAACAAACTTATAGAAGTGGCAAATAATTTATCAATCCATAATTAGTCCAACGGGTCTACGCGTTTCAAAGCCCGCTGACAAGATGAGTGCACGATGTGTCCGTATCCAAAATTGATCAACATTTTTTGGGTGATTCTAAATTGGATTTAGTAAGGGCGTTAAACCCCAAATAAATAAAGATGGCTGTTAAGAATAATTAATTTAATGAACAAAATAAAATAATGTTTTATCCTCATTTTAATTCTTTAATTAAATAAAAAGACTACATAACTAATACTAAGATCATTTTTTATATATATATATATATATATATATATATATATATATATATTAATTAAAAGTAATTAAATATATTATATATATGTATATATTAATTAAAATAACCGCAAATCGAAAAATTGATCCGATTGCAAAAGTGAAAGTAAAAACATGGCTACAAAGTTCAATACGATTCATCTTTGGTAATAATGGTTCGATTCAGACGATTTTTTTTTATTTTTAGTGTTTTATATGGAATGTTTCTTTATTAAAATAATCTTTCAAATATATAATCAACGAAAAATATGTAAGGTAATGTGGGATAAGTGCGTTTTATGTTTTATATATATATATATATATATATATATATATATATATATATATATATATATATATATATTAATTAAAAGTAATTAAATATATTATATATATGTATATATTAATTAAAATAACCGCAAATCGAAAAATTGATCCGATTGCAAAAGTGAAAGTAAAAACATGGCTACAAAGTTCAATACGATTCATCTTTGGTAATAATGGTTCGATTCAGACGATTTTTTTTTATTTTTAGTGTTTTATATGGAATGTTTCTTTATTAAAATAATCTTTCAAATATATAATCAACGAAAAATATGTAAGGTAATGTGGGATAAGTGCGTTTTATGTTTTATATATATATATATATATATATATATATATATAATATATATATATATATATATATATATATATATAACACCAGGATTCTGACAACTTACCCATTTCCGAAATAATCAGAGTGGAAACTCTCACAGTATATAGCTGGGAATAAAACCTAACAGGACTTGGTTTTTTTTTGTGATTGAGACGAGAGAGGGCACGGAGAGCAGGCAGAGGCACCAGGCACCGAGTTGAACGGCCGGCTCGGGTGTCCACTTATTAACATTTATTTCTAATTTGCATTTTTCTCCAAGAGGACCGGGTCTGGCTGCCCCACGCGGTGCCTCTCTGGCTATCAGAATGTCGATCGGTAGCTGGGGTCTAAGGCGGAGCACTCACACGCTTGTAGTATAAATAATAGGATCGTCCGCCGTTCGAAATTTGGTATGCATTTAGCATGCTATATGATAAACATACTCAGTGTAAGTACTATCATATCTTGCTAAGTAAACACAGTGGTGCTCTCTGTGGTAAGATGGTGTAACTTTGTTTGATTCAAATTTGTTGTTATATAGTAATAGTTTTTCTAAAAAAAAAAAAAAAAATAAAAAAATAAAATAAAATAATAAAAAAAAAAAAAGCGAATCTTCATTTAATTATGGATTGATAAATTATTTGCCACTTCTATAAATTTGTTTTATTGATAACTAGTTTCGAATGTTATACATTCATCTTCAGTTCTAAAAACACACAAAAAATTCAAAAATAAGCAATTCAAAATATAGTTTGGTATCATTATACGTATTAAATTAAATGTAATACAAATTAGTATTATAAAACATATATGAATTATGAATTTAATTAAGACAAAAAATCAAATACACGTTGGTACTCACCAAGGTTTAAGTAGATCATATCAAACAGAAAAGTTTGTACTGGTTTGTTCTCGCACTGAACTAACAATGGAAGAATGATGGGGTGTTTATAGGTAAACAGTTTAAGGGTCGGGGTTTTAACAGTAATGCCGATGAGTAATTGTTTTCTCTGTTATGGATGGGAATAATTTTAGAACTGGACTATTGGAGATATTTATTTGGTCATTTAAGCAAAAATCTGGATTGGATTTGAAGGATTTTATTATTTGAAGTACTTCATATATATTTAATTTGAGACATATTCATATTTGATTTAATTTGATGTTTTTTTTCCTGTTCTGCTGTGAATTTTAGAAATGATTTTTGTGTGTTTATACAAATGAAGAAGAATGCATAACATTCGAAACTAGTTTTCAATAAAAACTAAATTATAGAAGTGGCAAATAATTTATCAATTCCTGATTAGATTTATTATCGTTTTGTTAATATAGGTCAAAGACTATGTTAATAAGTGCTGACAACTTCAAAACTATGAAATTTATTTCTAGGTTTAACGTTCTCAAAATCGAATAACCCATTTTTTTTTTTTAATAGGTATTATTGAATTAGAATTTTGAAGAGTAAGTAACGTTAGAAATATGAAAGTGAAGTATCTCGTAACGTTGCTTGCATTTTGCAAGGCCAACTAATCTCCGAAATTTCCTGATTACGTAATCAAATTACGATTACACATCCGAAACTGTGTTCTTTTAAATCATCAAGTTTTTTTTTTTTTCTAGCTAGTGATAAATTGTTATGTCTTGTATAATATAATCTGATTAAATTATATCATTTTTAACCATTTTTTTTACAGATTAATTTTTTTCTTGTTTAAAATTAATTTTTGATTAGTTTTGTGTAGGCTCTGAATTATTAATATTTATCAAAATTATTATTTATTTTACAAAAACCACCCTCCCTCCTGCTAGAGGGCCGTCCTCAGATGGGGACAGTGGTAAATATAGGGATAGAAACTGAAACTTAAAAAAAAAAATGATTAAAGATGTTTATTTACCATAAAAGCTATGATAAACCAAAATCATTTACACTTTTATTCTAAAGCAACAAATATTCTAGTATAACTAACCTATAACCTATAACCTATAACCTATAAACTTTAATAAATAACATTATTTCATATCGAACATTTATTTTATTTTTTTATGTGGGCGATCAACTCCATTCCGATATGAATTTTAATTTTTGAAAAAATCGGGTTGCTCTATACAAACTTTGTTTTTTTTTAGAAAAAGGGCTAGTTCTATTCAACGACTCGATAGTATAATTAGTGGTTATCGTGGGGATACCATTTTTTTTTTTTAGAAAAAGGGCTAGTTCTATTCAACGACCCGATAGTATAATTAGTGGTTATCGTGGGGATACCATTTTTTTTAGAAAAAGGGCTAGTTCTATTCAACGACTCGATAGTATATTTAGTGGTTATCGTGGGGATACCATTTTTTTTTAGAAAAAGGGCTATTTCTATTCAACGACTCGATAGTATAATTAGTGGTTATCATGGGGATACCATTTTTTTTTTTTAGAGAAAGGGCTACTTCTATTCAACGACCCGATAGTATAATTAGTGGTTATCGTGGGGATACCATTTTTTTTTTAGAAAAAGGGCTAGTTCTATTCAACGACTCGATAGTATAATTAGTGGTTATCGTGGGGATACCATTTTTTTTTAGAAAAAGGGCTAGTTCTATTCAACGACCCGATAGTATAATTAGTGGTTATCGTGGGGATACCATTTTTTTTTTAGAAAAAGGGCTAGTTCTATTCAACGACTCGATAGTATAATTAGTGGTTATCGTGGGGATACTATTTTCCATCCAACGAGCAAATAAATGGTTTTGATATTTGTGACACTTTAATATTTTAGTTGTACTTAAATATTTTTTGTATATTTACTAGAAATATTTTGTTTAGAACCCCTTTGTGTATAACCATAATGTAAACCTCACAATTTTAAGTAATTTTCTTCAGTTTTATTCTTTTCTGTTTTTACGTGGTAACATTTTAATAAAAAAGAGTGGCAAAATGTTAGTGTTATCGTATTTATTTTTTTTACACAATTTCGAAAAGGATAAAAAAATCTGGCATATAACTTTTTTGATTTAAGTTAAAATTTTCACTGAACTAATGACAATGATTTTTTTATATAATAATTTTTTTGTTGTCTTTAATGATTGCATAACAATATAAAACAGAAAGGAGAATTTTGATAAATAAATTTAGACAGAAGAGAGAGAGAGAGAAATGCTTTATTTACAGCAATGCTGCCCGAATACATTGGGTTGCTAAATACACAGCATTACTAATCAATCTATAGCTAAATATATAATAATATTATTCATAACATTTTTTTTCCTTTCATTCTAGTTCTAAACACATTCTAATTATCACTACATTAGCCATATTATATCTGTTCCTTTTTTTTTTCCCCTTTGTCTGTTATAGACCTTCTAATACTCTCTAATCTATTCCTTATTTCTCTTTTCCGACGACTCTCAACCATTTCATAACTTAAAATAACTCTTTCTACCTCTTTTTTTTTATTCATAATAAAACATACTCAGTTGACATCCGCATGATGGTATAAAATGATCAATCTAATTAGGGATTGATAAATTATTCTATAAATTTCTTCTTCTATAAATTTGTTTTATTGAAAACTAGTTTCGAATGCTATACATTCATCTTCAGTTCTAAAAACACACAATAAATTCAATAATAAGCAATTCAAAATATAGTTTGGTATTATTATACTTATTAAATTAGATGTAATATAAATCAGTATTATAAAACATTTATGATTTATGAATTTAATTAAGACAAGAAATCAAATACATGTCAGTACTCACCAAGGTTTAAATGGATTATATCTAACAGAAAAGTTTATACTGGTTTTTTCTAGCATTGAACTAACAATGAACGAAAGGTAGGTATGATGTTTATAGGTAACGGTTTGAGAGTCAGGGTTTTTCCAGTAATGCCGGTGAGTAATTTTTTTTGTGTGTTTTTAGAACAGTGGATGAATGTATAACATTCGAAACTAGTTTTCAATGAAACAAATTTATATAAGTTGCAAATAATTTATCAATCCCTAATTATAAAACATACAGTTCTCAAATAAAGATTGTGGGTTAATAAATACCCTCCTTTTGACAAAAATAAATTATGTATAAGTTAGCACAAAGTTACCCTTTTAGATAAGAAGCTATATGATATAACAATCTTTTAGTGTGGTCGATTCGCTTAATCTATTTATATGTGCTTTAATTTTTGTGTATATAAAAAAATAACTGTATAAATGCTAGGCAAATTCTTAAAATATCACTTGTAAACTGTGTACCGAGCCTATGACGGTAGTTAGGTATTATATTTTGTGATATCGGGGACGGGACTGAGGCCGATCAATAGAAAATGACCCTCTCTATAATAATACTCGTACCTCATGTCTCCTCTCTGACGTCACAATCTCCTGGGTGACCTCACAATAGCCAAAGAGCTCACAACTTTAATACTTTATCTATATTTAAATCAATTACTAATCAAGAAGTGTCTTAGAATACCATTAGGTAACATAAGGTCTTGTATAAATAAATGTACATATATTTATAATTTGTTATGTATTGTATCTTGTTTTTAATAAATAAAATCGGAGGGAATTAAAAAAAAAAAAAAACTAATCAAGCGATTGTTATTATTCTAATTTAACGAGAAATGTAATCTAAATTACAGTTTACCTGTAGGAATTTTTTTAATCTAAATATGGCCGGCCACTAACGATGAGGTCTATTTTTTACCGATAGGTCGTATTCATGCTCTAATAAGCCATTTTCCTGACCATTTATAATCTCTGGATATTATTAAAATTATTCTAAAAATCTGAACAGTTGAATAAGTAATTTTGCTACCCATAATACCAAATTAATAATTTTTTCATTAATCAGATACAATATGTTTATCAATATAGACATATTGTATGACAATTCACCTACAAGCACAATAAATATATATACTCTCTATTATTCATTTACTATTAAAAAAAAAATTGATTAGAATAAGACATATTATAAAAGCTCAATACACTTACAAATAATTATATACACCAAAAACTTCAATATATATATATATATAATTAACAGCAAAAAATAAAAGGTTCGTCAATAAAAACTGGGACAATTTTACCAGTTTAGATGCATGATAAATAAAAATACGGTTATATCTGTAAACATGCATTTTTTTTTTTTTTTACTATTCTATTCTAATAATTATAAATATTACAGTAAAATGTAACAGTAAATTTATATAGCAGAATAAAAAGTATTCATTTTTTCAGCAAATACTTTTCATTGTTTACATTATTACTAATATTATCTTAGGAGAAATGTAAAATGAAATAAAAATTGCAATAATAATATCTCAAATAATAATATTATAAAAGAACTTCCCGTCCCATCGTGGAAATATCTTTCAGTAAATGGAAAAACTGAAAACAAGTTTCAACTACTTTGAAAGTTTGTTCCCTATGCCGGTATCTCAGATGGGCACTGGCCATATTTGTTCCACCAAAAACGAAGTTTGGCTGGAGCGCGCTGATAAACAATTGTAGCCTTCAAACGCATTTTTCTGTAGCGTCTGCCATCTAGTGGAATGTAAGCAAACTGTTCTGAACGTAAAATTCCCTTGAAGAGTTAATCAATGCCGGACTATCCATATAGGGAATATATCTATCAATGGGCCCCCGTCGTACCTCCTTGGGCCAGTGGCCCGTAAGACAAAAATAAGTTTAAGCAGTTTTAAGTTGTTTTACGAAGATTTTATTTTCATTTTTAAAGGACAAACAATTTCACAAAATAAACTTATAAGGTACCTACTTAATTATTTTATATATAAAATAAAGCTCAATAATAAAATAAAATTTAATGGCATTGAAAAGCTGAGAGAGGCCCCCAAGAGATTTGCATTGCCCCTTGGCTTAATTCGACCTGCTTCTAATCAAGTCGAAACACTTTTGTTAAATGCTGGCAAAGTTTCATCTTAAGGATTAACAATATATTTAAATCATATTCTTTTTATTGCCTTGATGTGTTAATTAACATCCGGTCCGGTTGGCAGTCAGTTACAAAAATAAATTATTGATTACAATTTATTCATTTATTTTATTCTTTACCGCCATCCGGACCATCTCTTTCTTGGGTTGCCATACAAAAAATATTTATTAAAACGTCCTATTCTTGAAAAAATATGCTTTATTAATTATGCTAGGTATTGATTTTAATTTCCTTTTTTTTTTTATTGTTGCAGGTAAGCTTTGATGGAAGCATCATATAACATTGCGAACGTATGTTTAATTTTATATCAGTCTTTTAATTAATTATTCTTTAAATGTTAGATTGCCACTATTAATAGCTTTAGCTAATTAATTCTAAGATAATATTTTTCTTATATTATTGTAGTTATTAATAATAATGATCAGTAATCTTATCTAGATAATTAATAATCATTAAATGGGTATTACATTACTTAACACGATTTTCAAATTACAGTAAATGTAATATTAGTTCTATTATTGTTTAAATTATTATTCTTGTGATAATAGACATTGAAAAAATATCCTAATGTCTATAATCTCAATATTTCATCATAATATAATCATAAAGATATCTTTAATTATGTTGAAATACTGTCTTGTACAGTGGAAATAAAAGTAAATCTGTTTTAAAGCAAGCTTAAATTTACTTTACTTGTAAACTTTAAATAGTATAACTATTAACACATTATAGTAATTATTTTTATTTATATAATTATATAATAATGAATTAATATTTGAATAAAAAATACTATAAAATATTTTAATGATAATTTTACTGCTTCAGGAAATAATTAATTTTCAATTTATAATTAATATGTGAACTAAGACTTTCTTATTTATTAATTATTACATTATACAATTAGCTTATTAATCATATATAAATATCTACATTTTTTTCTCATCTTCAGGATCTTCAAATTAATACATTATTAGTTACTAACTGTCGCACATTTTAAAATATTTATAAGGAATTACGCTAGTTAAAATTAATTAACTCATCTTGCTAAATTTTTTGATCTCAAAATTTAATATTAATTCATTTATCCTCAGTCTTCTACACATTCACGAATTATATGTAAAAAATTGACTTTAGTATTTTCCTGAAAAGTATGAATTCAAAATATTTATTAATTTCATTATGCCATCCAAAGTATTACAGTTTTTTTGTAGTGCAGTTTTTCTATATATTGGTCATAAGTATAAATCATTGCAGAAACTTCTTTTTTGAATTTTTTTTACGAAGAAATAATGCATTTTCTGATCTGGAAATATTTTTAATAGATAGAGGATGAAAAAATATGTATCATATCTACAAGATCCAGTTTATGAGGTGCCTGAAAAATTATACTGTTTTCACAACAGAAGATTCTAAAATGGCGTAAATCTTTCGATTTTGAAAATACCGACATGAGATTTTTGTAGTTTTTCATAACCTTTTAATGAATATAAATGAGATTTTTAAGAAGTATGTGTTATCTGCAAAGTCTTAAGTTTTTTCCGCGCGTCAACCTCGCGTATCGCGTCAAGGTTAAGGAGTTGATGAAACTAAAGAAATGGACCTACAATTTTTTCTTCTGACATCTCTTGATTAGAACCTCCGTATGCCTTCGAAAACCATTTGATTTGAGCCCGTTTGTATTGAACTGTTTTTGAGCTATGCGAAGATTACGTACAGACGTCGCGAAAAAAACTAGTCAAAATATTATCTAAGTGAGATTTTAGTAACATTTATTGTCGTTTTCTTGAATATTTTCTGAAAAAATGAGACTGAAAAACATATCATCAGTTATTATTTTAAAGGTTATTTTGTATTTTTGAGGGTCAATTCAAATTTGACGCGGGCGAATCCGCGGAGCTCTGCTAGTTAGTTATTTTATGAACTAGTTACAATTATTACCTTTGATACTAATATTAATTGTAACTTAAAGTTAATTACAAAATATTCGCTCAGTAATATATGCTTTAATTGAATGTCATGCTAAAAATATAAAATAATCTTAAACTTACGAAAAGAGCTTTGGACAATTTTTATACAAATTAATTACGCTAATAAAACAAAAAAAAACAGCATTATGATTAGATTCTAATTATTGGATTTAGGGCTTTCTAATGTTCTAATAAGAAGGCTCAGTTTTTTGAGCATTTCGGGAACAATGCCATAATGTATTTACAAAAATACGACAGAATACTTAAGATCAGCTGGCTAGGTAGCTAGGCCCTCTATATCAGGCATATATAAGCAATCGATTTACTTATATATAATCGATAGTCAATACAGGAGGCCGTGATTGATTGGGGAGGAGGATTAATTAGGGATTGATAAATTATTTGCCACTTCTGTAATTTGGTTTTTATTGAAAACTACTATCAAATGTTATACATTCAACTTCAGTTTTAAAAACACAAAAAAATTAGCAATTCGAAATACATTTTGGTATTATTATACATATTAAATTAAAATGTAATATAAAATATATATGAATTATGAATTTAATTAAGACAAGAGATCTAAAACATGTTGATATTCACCAAGGTTTAAGTAGATTATATCAAACAGAAAAGTTTGTACTGGTTTCTTCTCGCATTGAACTAGCAATGGAAAAAAGGTGGGGTGTTTATAGGTAAATAGTTTAAGGATTGGAGTTTTTCCAGTAATGCCGGTGAGTAATTGTTTTTCTGTAATAGATAGGAATAAATTTAAGATTAGACTATTGGAGATATTTATTTGGTCATTTAAGCAAAAATCTGGATTGGATTTGAAGGATTTTATTATTTCAAGTGCTTCATATATATTTAATTTGAGATATATTCATATTTGATTGAATTTGATGTTTTTTTTTTCCTGTTCTACTGTGAATTTTAGAACTGATTTTTTTGTGTGTTTTTAGAAGTGAAGATGAATGTATAACATTCGAAACTACTTTTCAATAAAAACTAAATTATAGAAGTGGCAAATAATTTATCAATCCCTGATTAGATTTATTATCGTTTTGTTAATATAGGCCAAAAACTATATTAACAAGACTATTAGAGATATTTGTTTGGTCATTTAAGCAAAAATCTGGATTGGATTTGAAGGATTTTATTATTTGAAGTGCTTCATATATATTTAATTTGAGATATATTCATATTTGATTGAATTTGATGTTTTTTTTCCTGTTCTACTGTGAATTTTAGAACTGATTTTTTTGTGTGTTTTTAGAACTGAAGATGAATGTATAACATTCGAAACTACTTTTCAATAAAAACTAAATTATAGAAGTGGCAAATAATTTATCAATTCCTGATTAGATTTATTATCGTTTTGTTAATATAGGCCAAAAACTATATTAACAAGACTATTAGAGATATTTGTTTGGTCATTTAAGCAAAAATCTGGATTGGATTTGAAGGATTTTATTATATCAAGTGCTTCATATATATTTAATTTGAGACTATTTTCCACGTGATGTATTAATTTAACTCCTGAGTCTTTGATGAATTTATGATTTTTTTTTCATTTAAATGAATTGCAAAGTTGGAATTATCTGGCTTATTATATGCTCGTATATGTTCTTTTAATCTGATTTAGCGATCTACCGGTTTTTCCCGTATATTTGGCTGCACAATCATTACAATTTAGTTCGCATACTCCGCTTTTTTGGAAAGTGTCTATTTTATCTTTCGGAGAAGGGAAATTTGAGGATAGAGGTTTTTTCTATTTTAAATGAAGGGTTTAATCCTAGTTTTTTCAATTCATTTTCGACTTTGGTGAATATATAGGATAGGTGGGGAGTTTTAAATAAAAACAAAATCATAGAAGTCGTAAATAGTTTAGGTTTCAATTTATTATGGTACATAAACACCACCTTTATCGATTTCCGCTCACGATATATCGAAAAAAAAATTGGAAATGTTCTAAAAATCTACTATTAATGACGTAATTACCGAATACTAACGACTCTCAGTCGTCACTCTGGCCTTGACCAGTGCTAGAAGCCTTAAAAATATGTTGTAATTATAACGGTTTTGTCACCTCAATAAACTATATACAATAAAGAATAAAATTTAAAAAAATATATATTGTTATTTGGGGAAAAATCGTTCATCAATCCCTAATTAGATCGACCCTTCTATACTATCATGCGTACGTTAACTGATATTAGTATCAGTCCAAACATTATCGAGTATTTCGTGGCGGCAAGTCGCTCGGTATTCTACGACTGAATATAACAGAAGCCAGTGGTGGATGGGATGAAGGGGGCCGAGGAGATAGGCTATTGTGAGATGGGAGCCCGGGCAAAGGGAAAAAAAAAATTAGTCTGGGAGTGTGCGACTGCTTGTTGAAAAAAGGAGCCCGCATCTGTGAGGGGGACTGGTGTAGAGGACGCCAGCATTCCTCTCTCTGCCGCTCTGCCTCTGTGCCGCCAGGGCCTCCAACATCTGTCCGCATCGGCTAGCTCTCTGCTCAGTTAGCTAGTCATCTTAATCGGCAAACAGCGGGCTTACTGCCACACTCTTACTAAACGGAAAGCTCCCGATCATTAGCTTTGCAAGTAATTAGTTATAATATAGATGGCATAGTAAGCTTTTCGATTGCATGGCGTAGGGATTAAGCATTTTCTTTAATTTATTTAGTACATCTCGACTTTATTTTTTTTTTAAAAAGGCGTAAACGCCATTTAGCAAACTTTACAGGAATCACATGAAAGGTGACAAAACATTTATAATTACAATTTATTTTTAATCAGTTGACGTCCGCATGATAGTATAGAAGGATCAATTTAATTAGGGATTGATAAATTATTTGCCACTTCTATAAATTTGTTTTATTGAAAACTAGTTTCGAATGTTATATATTCATCCTCAGTTCTAAAAACACACAAAAATTAAAAAAATAACCAATTCAAAATATAGTTTGGTATTATTATACATGTTAAATTAAATTAATCTAAATTAGTATTATAAAACATTTACCAATTATGAATGTTCTATAATACTAATTTATATTATATTTAATTTAATATGTATATTTATACCAAACTGTATTTTGAATTGCTTATTTTTTTAATTTTTGTGTATTTTTAGAACTTAAGATGAATGTATAACACTCGAAACTAGTTTTAAATAAAATAATAGAAGTGACAAATAATTTATCAATCACTAATATATTTTTAAGGTTTCTAGCACTGGCTAAGGCCATAGTGACGACTGAGAGTCGTTAGTATTCGGTAATTACGTCATCAATAGTCGATTTTTAGAACATTTCCAATTTTTTTTTTTCGATATATCTTGAGCAGAAATCGATAAAGGTGGTGTTTCCGTACCATAATAAATTGAAACCTAAATTTCGAATTTTGGTTGTTTAAGCCTTTTTCAAAAAAACTATGCCGATGTATACCTGATAATAAATTCACCTGAAAACGAGATCCATATTTATCAGATGTAGGCATGTATAAGATCATTAAAGCCAATTGTACCAACCTCAAAAAAAAATAAATAAATGTCTCTGTTATTGTATTCAGATTTTTTCTTGAAATAGTTACCGTTAGTTTTATCTTAAAATGTAACTTTACATGCTTTATAGGTAATCTTAAGTTCAACAAGTTTAGTTTAAAACATTTTTTGATAAAATAAATATTTCTAAAGAAAAGAGGAAAACAACTTACTGCAGGTTTATTCTTGAAATACCAAAAATTTCACAGGTTTCGCGCTCCGTAGGTTTTAGCTTAAAATGCTACTGGAACTTTTGTATAGGTAATTTTAAGTGGGGTAACATTTCTTTGAACTTTTTTTCAATAAATGTACATATACGGAAAAAATAAAATAAAACAACTAAAAAAGAAAAATCAGTGGGGAGACAATACGGAAAAAGGAGGCAACAGCGCTATTGAGAAAGGTTATATTGAAACATCTGTTCAACAATATCATAAAAACAGGATATACACAACACATCTAAAAGTTGATTGGTTTACTAATAGATGTGGTACTGTGTGTGTATTTACTGAACTAACTAAATACCCATTTTAAATTTTTTTTTTTTTTAATGTTGTTTTATTTCAGTTGTTCTAATTTTGCTGATCAGCTGTTTAAATTTAACCTTTCTCAGCTGTTCTTATGTTAGCTCCCTTTTCCTTCAGTATGTGCTGAAATGTTTTGGAGTGATTTAATTTATTTATTTGGTTAGAATTTTTTAGACTGTTCGTTTAAGATGTCTTGTTTCTGAATTTGCATTTACAGGATTTGATGTTTTTCAGTCCAGTTTATGCATGGATAATGGAACGTTGACTGATTCCAATAATAACATTTATATTTATATATTGTGTTCACTGGGAATTGGAGAATCGTTTATAACTTTTTATTGTATTTAGAATTCATATGCTTGTAATTTAATATGGCCGATTTTACGGAGTATATAATTAACAGATACAAATTTCTTTTAATAAGATACAATATAGTACTGTGAATGTTTTTTCAGTTATTAAATATTCACAACTTTCAATGGCTCTGAAGGATACAATTTACTGTCAAAACTGGTTTACAGTTACTTTCTCATACTTAATTTGGCCTCTTGAGTTATTTTTGTTTGGTGACCGGTTAGAAACCGAGTAAGAGAAAAATAATATTGCAAAGTTAATTCGGAGGTCTACACAATAAGGTAATACGTACTCCGCGTCACGAGACGATTTAGTCTGCTGGCTTGGAAACCTGTTATTACATATGTATATATCTTGTGGTTCTCAAGTTTTAGAATGACTAATTAATTATTATTTTTTTTTTGTTTTGGAATATTAATTAAAACATTACTATACATTTAAGTTAAAAATTAAAACAGCCCATTTGGACACCAATATGTCTTTATTCAACCATTGACGTTTCGGCCATCTTGAGCCATTTTAAATTCTGCAAGAAACAATACTAGTTTATTAGGTCATTGAATATATATTTCTTTTGATATAAAAAAAAAAAATTACCTAATTGTTATAATTTCATTTGGCTACCTATCATGTAACGTAAATATAACCCTATATTTTTTAATTAAACATGACAAACATGTCTCGTCATTTTCTTTATGTTTTTTTTTCTTTTTCTGTATAATTCATTTTCTAAAAATAAAATATCACAGAATAAATACCAAATTATTTTCATTATTAATGCAATAATATATAATATATATATAGTTGCATATAGTTAGCCTCATTGTGAGTCAGTCCATTCTGCTTGACTATTGAAGTGTGGCTGATGAAAATGAGGAGTAGAGAAATTTAAATAGAGAGGGAGACTTTAAACTATATAACGGCTTTAATTTAGAATGGAGGGCGGAGGTCGGAGATGAAATGATTATTAATTTAATATTATTGCCATTTGATATTTTAATTTTGTCTATTGTACTAGTGTAATTTTTTTTTAAATATTAACGTGCTCATTCCCCTAAAAAGTGAGTAGGTGCTCCGGTTAGATGTGAATAAAGAAAAGTTACTCAATGGAATACTTGCTAAGTGTAGGTAGCACTTGCACCAAACATTTGACTCGGAGTACCAGCTCGACTTTCTAAGTGAATAAAGCGTGAAAACGCTCCACTATGTGAGCAGCTACTCAGTAAAATGCTGAGTCTATGAAAGTGTACATTGGCATTTTCATGTTTTATTCTCTTAGAAATGTGAGCAGGTACTCCGAATCTATAATCAGTCCATATTTGTGGAGCACGTGCACCCGACAGTTAGCAAGTCGGAAGCATCTGCTCAGTTTTTTGTGGAATGAGGACGTGTTACTCAGTTTTATTCACTTCGCCTAATATAGTTGCTAACTAGTTTACTTAAAATTAAAAAAAAAACAAAAGCAGTTTTCTGATGAAGTATTCTATGAAAATCAATTTAAATAGCTAAAAGTGTCTCGTGATTAATCATAACAACGAGCCATGGATTCACAGGTTTACTAAGATGATATTTTACTTTCCTCATCACAGCTAGACGGATATTACTTTTTTTTATATTTTTTTTTTGTAGTTTGTGTTAAATGTGCAATGGCCGAAAAACGTGATTTTCTATAGACTATAGTGCCAAAACGGCTTTAACGACTCTGATGAAACTTGCCTAAAGTTATCTCCTGAAAGCCTATTAACTATCTAAAACTATTCATATATATAATACATTCCCAAGAAAAAAACGGGAACAAAATTATTACGAAAAAGAAAATTTTATTTAGCCAAAACTCGAAAAGTATGGGTGTTATGGCAAATTGGTAAAATTGTAGGACTAATACCGAAGATAATTAAATTCTTAAAAAAAAAATCATCTTAATCGGAGCTGTAATAGCAAAGATACGGCGTATTGGACATTAGAAACATGGTTTTAAAGTATTGTTTGCATGTCCCCATGGAAACCCGTTTACTTTTATTAATGAATATTCCAGATACTATTATAAAAGATAATTAAATTTTCTACAAAGCTGAACAGATCGGACTAATATCAGCGAAGATATGGCAAACAATTTTGTATTGAAAGTATTATAAAGAAATATCATATATTATATTATATAGAATTATAAGAAATATATTTATAAATATAATATAAATATATATTTATATTTTAAGAAGTATAAACATATATTTATAAGAAATTATAAGAATTATATTATTATATTATATAGAAATATCACCTGATATGTTTTGAAATTATAAGAATTATATTATTATATTATATAATATAATATTATATCAATATCACCTGATAATTTTTAACTAGAACAGTTTTAATTTCTGAGGCTCATAAATAATTATTACTTCTAGGCTCAATACTTCTTAGATTTGTTTATTTATTTTAAATTGTTTTAACCACAAGGGCTATTTATTTTATTTTGTTTTTTTTATCTTGGATTTGATTTGATCTTTTATTATATACATAGCATTGATCCGTTAACGTCCTTTTCGTCCTACGCTCCAGGATCTCGGTTCGAATCCTGACCTTCTGCTGGAAGCTGCTGGAGCAGACGACGCCACAGGACAGAGGCTGTGGCCATTTACCTCGAGATACCTGCCTGACCTGAATATCCAGGCTCAGTTTTCTCCAGAGCATACTGGAAGCTCCTCTTTCCCACCTTCTTAAAACAGTGAACTAATGATGTAGGTTGCTGGAGCAACTCTTGTGGGAACTAGCGCTTGTATTACATAAAATTAATAGTATTACATTTTGCCAAATATTTCTACTAATATTATATGATTTATTTTTACTGGAATTCCTCTTTATGAATATACCAAGTCTTGGTAGCACTTAATTAGAGTTTGAATTATGTCATGAATATGTGACAGGCAATAAATAAAAAGCAATTAATTACATAAATCAAATAATATTTATTAAAATGTAAATTTGTACATATATATTTGTTGATTAAGGCTGAATGCAGTATATATAAAAATAAATACAGGCTGTTAATATTTAACGAAGTTCATTTATTTAAATGCAAATTTTCGGCCTTTAAGCCATCCTCAGGCATCTCTGTAAAAGGCCCTTATTTAGTTTAATTTAATATTGCAAAATGTTAAATATATTTTTAATTTTTTTTCTAATATACAAACTTTAACGATGAATTTAGTTACGTATTTACTTTATTATGTAGATAGTAATGTTATATATAATTATATATACACCAGGAGTATGTATATTAGAAAAAAAAAATTAAAATATATATAACAGTTTGCTATGTTGTAAATTAAACTAAATAAGAGCCTTTTACAGAATTGCAGAGCCTGAGGATAGCTTAAAGATCGGAAATTTTCATCTAAATAAATGGACTTGGCGAAATAGTAACAGTCTGCGTTAATTTGTATGTTTTTATAAGTATTATCTGATTTTTGTAATTAATTTGTCTTTATTTATTGGCTGTCACATATTCATGACATAGAACTCTAATTTAGTGCTACCAAGAGTCGAGAGGACGTGACGGCCGAGTACGTTGGGGCGAGGGTTCCAGAGTGTCCGGTTCGGAACGTTGTGGGTTCGATTCCCACCTGGGCCAGTTAATATTTATTTCGTGGCGATCCCGCGAAATGAATCTTGACACTCCCACTCTGGTTAGTACGCGGTGGTGACGTAAAAGTAGCCTCAGGGGTTGGCAAAAAGGACCATAAGGCCCACTTGCCGGACTAGTTCCCCCCACCATTACCAGTACCAGTACCAGTACCAAGAGTCGAAATATTATTTCGTATAAAAATGAATGTACTTAAATTAAAAGCCTTTTGTAATTACGAATATCATCAGTGACATCATAAAGATAAATAATTTAAAAAATAATAATAAAATAGTATGTCATAATAAATAAGAGAAAAACTCAACAAAAAACAATATGTATGTATATATATATATATATATATATATATATATATATATATATATATATATATATATATATATATTTAAAAAAAAATATCTATATATTTTTTATTATTATTTTTTTTACATCTTTTCCTTACATGGTAACCCCACATAAGGACCGTTTATTATTTTATACATGCTCCATGCCTTAGAGGCATACTACATGATTGGTACGATTTATCAAATTTACATATTCAGTGGTTTCAGACATTATTAATACAATTCAAGCTTTCTTCAATTGAAAATAAATATGTAATAAAACAGAAAATATATAACGAAAACAAAATAAAAACAAAACTAAATCAAACAAACAAAAAATAAATAAGAATTTTATATATATATATATATATATATATATATATATATATATATATATATATATATCATTTCGGTTTTATTTGAAAATTCCAAAACAAAGTTTATCTCAAAATAATATAGCATATTCCCATTTAATAGCTGTGTCCACATTTTTCCGGATAAGAAACAGTTTGATCAGTAAATAAAAACTATGCAAATTATTAAACTTAAACCTCATTTATACGGACTAACTGGGGATTCGGATAATCGAAAATCCGGATAATCCTATTATATGTGGTAATATGGGTAATAAGCAAAACAAAATCATTAAATAAGCATACATACCGTTTATTACGATAAAAACTATTTATAGCTGGATATTACTCGTAAATCGAAGCCAACGCACTGTGACACTGTAATACACCTTTCTTAAATTAAACAAAAAAAAAATTTATCACCATAATTTATTGTACAATCTATGCCGGTACAAGTATATTAAATCAAACTAAAAAGCATGTATTTATACATAGTTACGTTCTTGGTATTATAATTCAAAATTAATATCAACATGAACATCAAATAAAAAAAAAATTCTAAAAACCTTATCCGGGTAATCCGAAAATACGGATAAACGAGGTTTTACTATATATTTAAAAATTAAAATTAAAAATTCATATGACATTTTTATTTATTTTTTGGTTTTTGGAGTGATGATTCCAAAATAGTTTATATTTTTTCTATATCTTCATAAATGGCTTGAATGAAATCAGCCGCCATTTCGATATGGAACTGCGGATGGTAATTTCGAGTTCCTAAGATCATCCTGGTGTGACCTTAGACTTTTGTGCCAAATTAATAATCTCGGGGAACGGCGGACGAACGGGATTTTTTTTTCTTTTTGTTCTTCGATTTTTGGATTCCACATAACCTTAAACGTAAAACCTCAAATTTTGAAAGAGGGGTTTCAAAAGCAAAACAAAACACAATTAAATATTTGTTTATTATTTCAGTCACATACACTCGTATTTCATACTATAATAAACTAACATTGCCTCTTTCTTGTAATAATTTTTGGTTACGCTATATTTTTTTGTATAATACAATTTTTTTTGTGATGACATACTTACTGGAAATTAATTTGTTAAAAATGTCATACTATACGAATTTAGTCAACAAGACATTTGTGGCAATTTTCACATATTTTCTACTTTTAATCTTGAGAGATTTAGACCTTTAGAAATATATATCTATTTTTTCAATTATTAAAATCCTAGTGGTTTCAATAATCAGAATTAATTTTCTCTATTATGCCTTAAAAAACATTTAAAACACAAAAAAAACAGTAATTTCAAGACATTCTGATAGTTTTATTTCAATTTGTGTTTATGCTACGTTACTTTTAAATTACAAAATTTAGACATTTAGATATTTTATTTTACAGTGTATTTAAACGTTTCATGCAATATCTATGGGATAGTTTTACTGTTCAAAGGTTAATATTTTTCCTGACGTTTAGAAAATTGATTAACAACATACATTATTTCGTTAGTGTGTAAATAAGCTTAATCCTTTGAAAATTGATCGTTTCATTTGATACAAGGAAAAAGCATTTATATGACGTTTTATCCTTTCTATGATACAATGTATATATAAACAATAAATACATACATCAATGTGTATTTTATAATAAAAATGTATGTACACAATCCGCATGCTTGATATGCATATAAATATATATATATATAAAATATCAAATAGTTTCTTTATTTTATAACTATTATGTTATTTCAATACAATTTAAAAATCATTACAAAAATAGCCACTTTTATTATTTATTTATTTATTATAATATATTAATGGCCTCTGTAATATGGTAAGCAGCCCTGTTAAAAAATACGAATAATAAAAAAACAAACACAAATAAGCATATTAAGTAGTTCAGAAATTTCATAAATCATCCCAATGATGTTGTTTTGTTTGAACCGTTCAGTTTACTATTTCACTTACATTTTCTAAACTCTATGCTACATATCCCATTGTAAGGATGAAAATGGAAGGTTCGACACACAAAACCTCAAGTTTCTAAAATTCCGGTATACAACAAACCAGTCAACGTTTTGCCAATTAATTAAGAAAGGAAAAATAAGATCACATGTATGGAGACAATATTTAGCACATCTCACATCAACAGTCCAAATAGACAAATCAACTAGAGACAGTACCACTACTCCAAAACATAGACATAAATTCTGAAACAAAATGGAGGCAAAACAAAAACAGCTGGTAAAAGTTAAAAACAACTGATCAGAGGAAAACAGAAATTATACATACTAGTATACCCGAGCGAGAACTCTCGCATAATCCCTTATACATTAGAAGTATAAGCGATATTAGGGAAACATATTTATTCGTGTAAACAATATAATATTATCAAAAGAGTTTATTTAACACACACATTTGAGGAAGCTACATAGTTTGTAATGACTATGTTGAAGTTACAGTTCATACTTAGTAAGTAATTAGCTTACCCCACTGGAAACCATCTCTTCAATTTAGCAGTTAGGCAATTAGATTCAGCTATACCATTTTCTATGTGTAGTATTAATATTTAACATTGTCCTTTAGGGTTGGACATGGAAAAAAAATATAATTTCCCACTCATTAAAAGTTATTGTAAACAAACTCAAATTGATATGAAGTTGCCATGACAACGGCACGTACGCAAGATGGCATAGGACCCGTGCGGAGCTATATCGTGCGTTATCTCAAAAACGGTAGTTTTTTAAGCTTTAAAACGCTGGACCAATACGCTCCGTAGGAGCGTATATGATCTTGATGCTCGCGTCAAAATCTATAAAACCCAACTTATCCCGTTTCGATCCGCCGACTCTCAGTCGTCAAAGTTTTGAAACCTTCCAGTTTTTTCATCACTTTTATTTAAGCCCTTTTAAGAATTTAAGAAAGAAAATCAGGATTCGTCACTTCTAGGTGAAATTCCCTTTCTTTTGATACCTCATTCGTCAAAATCCATCGCTCCTGAGAGCCGGAAAAGGGATCTATACTACCGTAATAATATATAGTAGTGATTAAACAACCAAAAATGAACTAAATGTCATAATTATGACAAATAGATTAAATAATAATAATACAAAAGGAATAAGAAGTGAAAATTAACAGCTGAGGAATATTATAATAAAAACAGCTGATCAGCTAACCGGTCAAAGTAAATTAACCGGTTAAATTAAATTAAATACAAATGGCAAATTAGAATTATTATTCTGGTCTAAAATGCTTAATGTTTCGGACCTAAATGTTAATAATTAATACATGTATCTTGTTCGGTTTTCGCTCTTCTATAAAAATGTAAAATTCTCAATTATTATTAGATGATTATTGATAATTTCATATTTTTTTCAATATTAAAAAACATAAAGTTGGTTCAGACACAGGTAAATGGAATTAACTTTCCTCTTCGTAAGAATGCAGTTGACCACTTTTACTTCCAAACCGACGATATATCGATATATTTATTGATTCTAAGAGCATAAGGATGGATTATTTTAGGCTGAATTATTTATTTTATTAAATACAAGCATTATTTTGTTTTTAGCTCTGATATATTTTGCCATAGCACTTCCATGTAGAAAAGAAATTTGGTATATTATGTAATTTTGAATAATTGTTGTTTATCATTCTGGTTATACCTTTGTTTCTCAATCTTTTAATATTTGCGACCCGCTTTTCAATCACTATTTTCATCGCGAGCCCCCCCTCCCTCCCCATACAATAATTTTCACTGAAATTGGTGCCGTGATCACTAATTTAATTTAGTTTACATAATGCATAGGTATATCGATTATAATTTTCAAATATTCCATACATCTATTCAATATTCAAAATAATCATGCATAGATTTGTCTCGAATATTCTAGAACGCGAACCCAAGGGAATCATTAATAAGGATTAATCATGTTTTTAAGTTAATTTTTAAATAGATTGTGCAATACCTATTTATAAGTGTATTATATCAGTGTAAAGTGTATTTTATGTTTACTTCCTTGTACGAAGTAAAGGAAGTATTGTAATCGCGATAAAGTTTCGGTTTTCAGGTTTCAACGGAAATATTCATTTTGACCTTCCCTGAATCCATTTTGACAAGTTTCGTCGTGGCGTCTGTACGTGCGCACGTTCGTATCTCGCCTAACTCAAAAACGGTTGGCCGTAGAAAGTTGAATTTATTCTGTATTTAGGATTGTTGTAAAATTTAGTTGTGAACCTCCCTTTTTGGTTACTGCTTGATCACCGGAAGTGGCACTTTACTTAAAGGTCATAATTGATTTGATCAAAAATTATATTAAAATACTATGCAAAACTTCTCGAATTTAGAATTTATAACTTATATATTGATTTAAATAACATACTACATTTTCGTCTAAATTGGAAAACCGGAAGCGGTACTTTACTTGAAGGTCATATTAGACTTTCACCAAAAATTATATTAAAATATAACGTAAAACATCTCAAATTTGGTAAATAGGACTTTTATATCGATATGAATGTATTTACTATATTTTGGTTAAAAATGGTGAGCCGAAAAGGGTACTTTACTTGAAGGTCATAATAAGTTTACATCAAAAAATATTTAAATTAAATACATAAATCATTTCGGTAATAAAGGTTACAAACGCAATTTGGTTTCCAATCCAATTAAACATTTTTATTACTTGTTTTAAGTGTTAACATTTAGTGTAAAATACTGGTTTTCCTCCTCATTTGTGTGTGTCAATAGATGGATGTCGCGACGCCGAGTTTCGTTTTTGAGATACTGCGATCTTCGGAAACTAGTAACCAAATTGAGGATCACTTTTTGAGCCACGGATTTATAGTTTAATAGGCGTACAAGGAAGTCATGTGTTGTCAACATCAGATATTTTATTTTGTCAGAATGTTTCCTGTAAATTATTTATTTTTTATTTTTTATCGATATATTTTTTTTAGATTTACGCGCCCCCTCCCCCTACCTTTAGTTTTATCGCGCCCCTTCCTAGGTTGAGAATCACTGGACTATACTCATCTCGTATGTAGATTTAGTTTGAAAATTAGCCGAGACCAAACACTTGAGTGGCTTATGTTCTCTCAAGGCTAATATATCTGAAAACATAAATATATAAAACCGGAAATGTAGTGTAAAACATCTCAAAGGGGAATTTTGTAACACGAACGGTTCGTGTACAACAAGAGATAAACCAAAATTTTCACTATTTTCATCCCCGTTGATGGTATATGTTTTTGTGATTTTATGAATACATAAAATTAAAAAAAAAAATGATTTTAGGATTCAACAATTACGTAGTTACGAAAATTAGCATATGATACGAACTTAAGTTTTTTGAGTCACTTAATATTTTTGATTATAAAAAAAAAAAATATATTTTTATCTTACCAGTAATTTAACAGTTTGTAAAATCTAGTTAATTATCTGTTATTTCTATGAGTTAAAACCTCTGATAATCAAAAAGGAAAGCTCTGAGCTAAGTTAAATGTATGTACAAATTATTCTGCTATTTTTGGTATGCCAAACTCCTCTTTCTAATAAAAAAAAAATCTTCATTAGGGAGAGACATTGCCAGTGAACAGCTGGAGTTTAGAAATAAAAAATACATTTATTTTCTTATCCTTAATGAACCTTACCGTTTTTAGCTTCCTAATCTTTTTGTAAGCTCCGCCAACTCTTGACTCGATTGTAGAAAAAAAACAGTTCCTAAAATAGTACTATGGTTGTCTGACTGCAATTATTTATTAAGTATTGAATAAATAAATAACTGGCTACGCACTTGAACTACATTTACAAGCTAGAGCTAATGTTCCATTGACCAATAAACAAAACGCGCCATTGTTTTTGGTGATGACGTCATTGTTATTACGCCTTCTTTATTCAGTGTTGCCATACGTATTATTTGTAAGGAAAGACAGTGTTGACTTCAAATTTTATGACAATTTAAAAACATTTTACTTTCCCTTACCTATATAGAAAGTATATAATAAGGGGAAGTATTGTGATCGTGAAAATTTTCTAATTTCAACAAATTATTTGAAACTCGAAATTTTCGAATAATTGCGCTTGCCTAAGCGAAAGTAATGGATACATTTGATACGGGACCATCTAGGTGGGACCAACCCACACAATCTCTGAAAATTTCATAAAAATCGGATTAACGGTATTAGGTGATGTGTCCATTCAGCTACAGAACCAAATCCGTTCCTTGATGTCTAAAACGTAAAACGGGAGTGGATATTCCTGATTCTCTGGACAAAAAATGTTATCACTTCCTGTATGAAAAATTGCATTAAAAAATAAACCTTTATCAAAACTCATAAGATGAGCCAAGGTTGATTTCCATCGTACCTGAATAATAATGAACTAGTATGCCCGGGCGATAACTCTCGCATCAGATATCAATGCTTATGCTAATCCCTAATACATTCGAGGTGTAAGCAATAATAGGGAAACAATATAATACTACCAATAAAGTTTATTTAACATACACATTTGGTGAAGCTACATAGTTTCTAATGACTATGTTGAAGTTACAGTTCATATTTAATAAGTAATTAGGTTACCTCACTGGAAAACATCTCTTCAATTTATCAGTTAGGCAATTAGATCCAGCTATACAGTTTTCTATATGTAGTTTTCATACTTAACAGTAACCTTTAGGATTAGACATTGAAACAAAATATAATTTCCCACTCATTAAAAGTTATGCTTTACACATTACCAAACCTTCATATTATTTGTCTTTTTAATTAATAGATTTCATATATTTATTTCATATATTTCATATATTTATTCCCTGTGTAAATATCGCATTATTATTATTTTCAATTAATTTTTAATTTTTACATTGTTATTTCATTTATTTTATTTTATTTTATTTTTTCATTTGTCTTTTGTATTATGTAATTTAGTGTTATCTTTTTCTTTTTATTCTTAATACTTTTTTATCTTACTTGCATGTTCTGTTTTTTATCATTTATCATTTTTACTGTTACTGGTACTGCCTCTTTCTCTTTTTTCATTGTTGTTATTTTGTTTTCATTTTTAGCCCTGAAGATGGCCTAAAACTTAGGCCGAAACGTAGGCACAATTATATAAGTTCACATTATAGTAGTCTATTTCTTTGACCGCACCCCCCCCCCCCCTCCCGACCAACTTCTCCCTTTAAATTAAAAGTTATTGTAAACAAACACAAATTGATATAAAGTTGCCATGACAACGACAGTACGCAAGATGGCATAGGGTCCGTATGGGCCTATGGACCTATGCAATGGATCATATTTGGTTTTGATGCCCGCCTCAAAATCATTAAAACCCAACTTATCCTGTCTCGATCCGTCGACTCTCAGACGTCGAATCTTTGAAACCTCCCAGTTTTTTCATCACTTTTATTTAAGCCCTAGTAAGAATTTAAGAACTGAAATTAGGATTCGTCACTTCTCCGTGAAATTTCTTTTCTTTTGATACCTAACTTATCAAAATCCATCGCTCCTGAGAGCCGGAAAAGGGATCTATACTCCTGTAATAATATATAGTAGTGATGGCTGATATATCAGAGTTACTCGCGAGTGTTGGTACCATAGGTGTGCGCAGCATCCTTTAGAGTACCGGAGGGTTCAGGGATATTCTTTACTCCTCTGGAAAATCTTTTATAAATTATGCTGTAAAATTACGCATTTTAAATAATTTTTGTGTTAAAATTAAATCTAAGACTAGACTACAAAAAAGTTTTAGTTGAAGTTTTTGAACTTTAGTTCTAAGCAATATGTTTTTAGTCGTATTTTCTCCGAATAAAATAGACTTAACTATTGTATTATGTCGAAGGTCAGTGGAGAGGGGCGGCAGTGCGTTTTCTATCCGTTTCATAACCTCTCGAACACGATTATAGATGTTTTGGAGATGTCATTTATATCGGAAGATTCCAAAACACAAAGCCTCAAGTCTCTAAAATACCGGCAACCAACTCAACAGTCAACGTTTCGCCAATTTAGGCATCATCGGGACATACATTAAAAATCTCATGTATGAAGACCAAACACTGCACATCTCACATCAACCGTCCGTCAGAAAGACGCATCAAACAGAGACAGCACTTCACTCCAAGATGTTACCTCCCTTTGCCTTCAATGTGTGATTGTATGTCTTGGAGTGATGTGCTGTCTCTGTTTGGTGCATCTTTCTGGACGGTTGATGTGAGATGTGCTTTGTTTATTTACTTTACTTTACCTTTGAGCCAAATGAGCTGAAATTATTCGGTATGTAGGGTCTGAAAGTGATTCTCCCTCCACCGCCATTTTAATATTTTTTATTTTAGTGAAAATACGTTCTTAATGATGGGGCCCTGCTACTCATTATTGTTTATTTATTTTTAGTTAAATCTTTTAATTTCGCTTCTATCTACTGTTTGATAAGGGGAAAATATATATTCCTGATATATTGGCAGGTGTCTTTGCACCTGTGGCACCCCTCGTACCCACGCCTATGATTGGCTACTTGTAAGTAAATTTTTAATTCAATTTCCTCTCCCCCTCCTCCCTCCTGTGGATCCGCTACTGTTTGAAATTATGAGAAGCAGTTTGAGGTGCGTCATATTACGTTTTGCCAATCTCAGGTATAAAAGCCTCTAATCATTGATATGATTTATGATTGCACGTCTGTCCTTTTAAGTCTAATTAACAATAGCTTAAACGATGTATTTAATGTTTACAATTAACATTAATTATATCCTACCTTATGTGTCATTTTATTTTATACGGCTCATAACTGTAGAATCGAACCGTTACTTACCTCATCTGGACAAGCGGCTCATACGGGACTCTCCATTCAATGAAAGAAGTTGATCGTCGAAAATTAAAAAAAATAAAAATTATAAACAAATATTACTCAAAGAATGCAAAAACTGATGTTTTTATTTTAAAAAATTTTACTAGTATATCATTTAAAGATTCCAAAAGAAAAAAAGCCATTAGTTTCTCAAACAAAAGAAAATAAATAACCAATCATCGTTTCGCTAATTAACATTCGCACAGTTCGGAAATATTCCTATATTTATGAGAAATCTAATTAATTTAACTAGATGGCTTTTTTAAATACATTTAATTATTGTATATAATTCAGTAAAACATAATATTTTTTATTGCAAAAGCCGAAGTTTCGGATCAAACATATGAGACATTAGCAGGGCTGAAATTACATCAGAGATACAAGAGAGATAAAAGTTATGTTCAGTAAATATACATTAGTAAATAATTTATATTTTTCCTGAAAATATCTAATTTATATTTTCTTATATTTATTGAAAATATTTTATATCACATATCACTGATTTAATTTTAACTAATGATATGTCACATGTTTGGGCCGAAACGTGGGTTTTTACATTAAAAAATATTATGCTGTACTGCATCCTGACTATATCATTATCATAAAATCACAGTCGACCAACTAACATAAATTTTTAATTATACAATGTGCGTGTACGAGTATAACCTTCCTCAGCTGTCCTAATGTTACCTCCCCTTTTCTTCAGTATGTGTTAGATTGTTTTAAGATGATTTTCTGTCCTTAATTTTTTTTTTCTGTTGTAATATGTGCTGTTTCTCGTTTATGTGATATTTTCTTTTTCCGTTTTGTGATGATTCGTGAATCAGGGAATTTTTTTTTTCCAATACTACTTGCCTTTTTTTTTTTTTTGTTAAAGTTAATCTTCATTTTTTGATCATTTATTCATGAATCATGATTCAAATTGTTGCAGTTTTTCATAAAAAATAAAAATAAAATAAAAGAATCCTTTAGAGTTTATGAATTTTAAGAAATAATTATTAAAAAAAAACTTTTAATTAAACAATAAAATGAATTTGAAAATAAAAAGCAACTCAAATTATTTAATTGAATGTATTATAGTACAAAAAATATTTTAAACATAAATAATAATTTATTTATTATCATTTTAACTTTTCCTTTCCTCTTGTATTTTTTTTTTGGTTTTCTTCTTCTTAAATATTTATTTTATTTGTATATTTTGCACATTTTTAGGCTTTTAGTATGATTGTGTCCTTTTTTTTTTTTTTATCAGCTTTTTGTAGTTTAACTTTTTCCAGCTTTTGCCATGTAACATCTCTTTTCCCTCAGTATGTGTCTGGGTGTCTTAGTGTGGGGTGATGTCTCTGGTTAGTGACTTTTTTGATTGTGGATGTGATATGTGCTGCATATTTTGTTCAGTATATAGAGTTTTTTTTCTTTCTCTTCATTGTATTTATTTATTAATTATTTGTTTTTCTTTCTCTTCGTCTGTCCTGATGTGATGCCTGAATTGGCGAAATATCGACAGGCGATTTATTTGCTGTTATTTTTTATACTGTTGGGTTCTTGTTTGGATTTTTCCATTTATATATAATAACGTTTTCAATTATTGATACAGAATCAAAACATCGATACTTTTCGGACACCTAACTACAATTATAATAATATTAGTTACTACATTAAAAAATAGTTTATTATTATTAACTTCATCAAGACATTGTTTATAATGGTTACTTTGTAATGATAGTTTGAAGGAATTCATTATATTTGGCTTGTGAACTTATAATAACAGAAGTAACAATACATTTTTATTCCGGTAAATATTAAAACTAAATATCTAATTTGTATTGTAGCATTCATCTTTCAAATGAACTTATCTAGTATAAATCTTTTTATTATTTTTTTTTTATTTTATTTTATTATATTATTGAACTGAATCGTTAAACATTCGTGGTATTATTTTCAGTTATACAAGAATAGATCTTATAATCTTTCAAAAAGATCAGAGGGAAAAATGACACATATTATTTTAATAATATTACAGTTGACATCCCCATGATGGTATAGAAGGATCAATCTAATTAGGGATTAAATAGGGGACAAATAATTTATCAATCCCTAATAATATTACAATTGTAAATTTTTATTGCAGACTTTGTAAGGATATTTATAAAACCTCGTGAGCACTGGTATTTTATGAGTTGAGTAATCATTGGAATTACAGTTATGCGAAGCATATTACACTATTAATATATACATATATATATATATATATATATATATATATATATATATATATATATATATATATACATATTTTTTTAATGATTGATATATATATATATATATATATATATATATATATATATATATATATATATATATCAATCATTAAAAAAATAAGAAAATAAATAAGAAAACTATTCTTTAATACCAGTTTTCGAGTAACTGTAACTGTTGTATCTCTTATGGTTACAAGGACGGAGGTTTTATTAAGAAGATACTTTATAGGAAGCAACATCACTACTATATATTATTACGGTAGTATAGATCCCTTTTCCGGCTCTCAGGAGCGATGGATTTTGATGAATGAAGTATTAAAAGAAAGGGAATTTCATGCAGATGTGACGAATTCCAATTTTGTTTCTTAAATTTTTACTTGGGCTTAAATAAAAGTGATGAAAAAACTGGGAGGTTTCAAAGCTTTGACGACTGAGAGTCGGCGGATCGAGACGGGATAAGTTGGGTTTTAAAGATTTTGACGCGGGCATCAAGATCATATACGCTCCGACGGGGCGTTCCAGGGTTTTAAAGCTCAAAAACCTACCCTTTTCGAGATAATGCATGATATAGGTCCGCACGGGTGCTATGCCATCTTGCGTACGTGCCGTTGTCATGGCAACTTTATAACAGTAAAAGCAACTTGAAACTGTATACAAAAATTTTTAATAAATGTGAAAAGATTGTTGTTGTTTTTGGGTTTCTATGAATGATTGAGAAGATTATATATTCTTTCCCGTGTCTAACCCTTAAAGCACTGTTAGAAGATGGTATAGCTGAGTCTTATTGCTTAGCTGTTAAACTGAAGGGATTACTAATTACTTATTAAGTGAACTGTTACTTCAACAGGATCATTATAAACTATGCAGCTTTACCAAATGTGTATGTTAAATAAACTTTCATGGTAATATTATATTGTTTCTAACATTATAGGAAGAAACATGCTTCTCCAATATAACTAGCTTATACTTGAATGAATTAGGGAGACGATAGATGATACCTGATGCGAGAGTTCTCGCTCGGGTATACTAGTTACACTTTAATTGTATTACATTGCACACATTGAAAACCTTAATGATAACCTTCCATAAGGTTAACTCCTAGACTCGAAAATGAAGCGCTGAGTCATGTGACTGCAGCGCCCTCAGGGGATTATAACAGTAACTTATTAATTTGATAAGTGATAAGGTAGAGCATTGGCTTATTAGTTATGAAAATGAAGGGGATATTTGTATCTTTCACGTCGCGTTCTTCGCAGTGTGGTGATAAAAATTTAATAACTCCAGTCCCGGTGTGAGCATCGATTTTAGTGATGCAACCTTCGTAAGGTAGTCTGAGAGCCGATACCTGATCATAGTTACCTATAATATTAATATCAAAGGTAACTAATTATAAAGTTGATTTGATTATAAATATAGGAGAGGTTATAACGTTATAGGTTATGCAAGAGTGGGCAGTTTCAGCGAAATATAGAAGCAGTAACAGTTAGCGGCTACGATTGGCAAGCTTTGCCAATCGTAACCGCGGGCAGTACCAGTTTTCAAAACACTTTCCTAAGAAGTTTAAACATATTAAAAAAATTAAGAAGTTAATGTCAATAATAAGAATCATCTATGGTAGTCTAAAAAAAAGAAATTAAATTCCCGGAAACTGTATTTTCAATTCCCAGTGAATTTATTTTGAGAAGAGCTCTTTAAGAAAGAAGTTAAGACTTGATCTCATTAATGAATGGAAGAGACATGAAAAGATGGTTTTATTCCTTGACAATGCCAGACCATTTTTCTTACCAACCTTTCAAATTATAGCTGTCATATTTCTCCAGTTGTTGTTCCATCAAAATATCATGGATTCCATTACCTTTTAGGGCACTTCAGTTTTTATTATTTAAAAAATTGACATAATTAATGGATTGCTTCAACAGGAAGACGAAAATATTTTGGCTGGATCCATCTTTTGGATCCAGGTGGATATAGGTGGACCAAAGATTGTCCTTTCCGGTCTAAAAAGGCCGATTTTGATCAACATTTTTTGGGTGATCCTAAATTTAAAAAAAAAATCGATACATACCCAACTATTTCGTCCAATATGTCCTAGGAGCTGAGGGAAAAAAAAAAAAAAACATGAAAATTCTTTATTTTATATCTAGAGTTTGAAAGATGATATCGACATGTTTTTTTTTCAGCAAGCGTTTGTTTCTTTAGAGTGTATATTAAAGAAAAAATATAAACATTAAAACATAATTGGTTATTGATCAAATAAATTGAAAATAGTATTTAAATTATACATCTGATTACCAAACAGAAACTAAGGTACAACTTTACACTAAGGAGCGCGCTATCACTTGTTCATTCCGAGGTCACCCGAAGGTTGCCGGGCTAGCACACTCTAGCGTCATTTGTGCTAACTAACTGCTTTACATTCAATTGTAACATTCGTATTCATTAGAATTATTAAAAATTTTCCTGCTTTAATTAGATATTATTTAATATTACTAGTGCTGTCGACTTCTGCTCATTACGTTCGCCCAATAACTAAACAAAACATCAACGGATCCTTTTCAGTTGAGGTCGGGGCCTTACCGTAACTTCAATTATTACTGCTTTAATTAGATCACAGCTGTCGGCTTCCGCTCGCTACGCTCGCTCAAGAGATAAACAAACCCCAAAAGTCCCTTTTCAGTTGAGGTCGGGTCCTTACCGTGATTTAAAATATCACTCCTTTAAATTATTACAAAAATTTGGCCAGATCACCGGAAGTCGACAGCAATAACAATTTTAAATAATATGTAAATAATGCAGTAATAATTATAATAATTTCAAAGATTACGAATGTTACAATAGAATACAAAGCAGTTGTTTAGCACAAATGGCGCCAGAGTGTGCTAGTGTAAAGTTGTACCGAAACAAAATTTAGATTTTTTTTTTTTTTTTTTTGCCGATAACGTTGGTTCTAAAACACGTAGGAAATCATCTTTACCGACGACTCAAATTGTGTTTGAATCGTTCAAAGGGTTACTGAATTATGGGCGATTTTTTTAAATCTCTAAAAAAAATTTAAGATTAGACTCTGGAGAAAATTTTTAGACAAAATATTTTTATTTTTATTTTCTCCTGAAAATTTGAATATATAGAGATTTTTCAAAGTTCAAAGACCAAATCTGATGCCTGTTTTGGATAAAAATATTCTCTTAATTTACTTCACTCTATAGAAGAATACTCTTTTCATCACGTCTAGTTCAATCAACTTATTAGATCGCTCTAACATTCAATTATTTCGTTTAAAAAAAAAATCTTTCATTTAAAAAATTAAATGAAAATTTAATTCAAATTACATTTGGTTCGTCTGTAAAGGTTCTTAAACTAGATGATTGGTTTAAACGTAGTGTTCCTACGTGCTTTAGAACTAAAGTTCTCAACAAAAAAACACCTTAATTTTGTGATTATTTGGTGGTTCTTTTCCGTTTCGAGTACCATAGTTACTAACCGGTGATTTATGTGATCACTAGTTTAACATATTATGCTAAAGTTTAGGTTATTAATAATGTATGCAATGAGCAACAAAAATAAACATTTATTTACATCGCTAAACCATAAAATAAATATGTAATATAAAAAGATTTATAGATCCAAATCTTCAGGTTTCATTTGTAACTCCTTTTCGCACCACTTAATTGAAGAATACTCGTTTGCCCAAGAATATATAGACCATAGTGACGTCTTAAATGGTAACTTATAGCCTTGAAACCAGGTTCCAGTTCATAGAGGTATAGTAGTATAACATGTTCTTCTATACCTCCAAATTACAGACGAAACTCCCTTGATGGAGGGGCTCCATATCGTGACCATTTGGACGCAATATTCTATGGGGCTAAAATCAGTAACAAGTGTAGAGAAATTTATTTTACCCGAATTTAGAACTTCGTAGTGTAAACAAAGCAGGTAACGAGGCTATTTGATAATAACAACAGATGTTTAAAATTATATGCAAATCATTGCATATGCAAGCATGCAAAATAATAGACATTATCACAGAAATCACTGGTTAATAACTGTGGTACTCGAAACGGAAAAGACCCTATTTGGTAATCACAGAACAAATATTTTTTTAAATATAATCCAATAGTTGTTTACACGTATGGAAAGAAGAAACTCCCCTCTTTATATCGATTCAAATAACGTCGATTATATGATCGATTATACTCGTACACTGAAAACGACATATAAGAGCTTCAAACCCAAACGTAATTTTGTGGCTTTTAAACTTTTTTCCATATTAATGAAATATCCATTTTGATCATCCCTGAATTCATTTTGATTAGTTTCGTCGTGACGTACGTTCGTACGTACGTGCGTATCTCGCATAAATCAAAAACGGTTAGCCGTAGAAAGTTGAAATTTTGTATTTAGGATTGCTGTAAAATCTAGTTGTGAACCTCCCTTTTTGGTCCACTGCTTGATCACCGGAAGTGGTACTTTATTTGAAGGTCATAATTGATTTCCATCAAAAATTATATTAAAATACTTCGCAAAACTTCTCAAATTTGGTATTTATAACTTATATATTGATTTAAATAGCATACTAGATTTTGGTCTAAATTGGAAAACCGGAAGCGGTACTTTACTTGAAGGTCATAGTAGACTTTCATCAAAAATTATATTAAAATATAATGTAAAACATCTCAAATTTGGTAAATAGGACTTTTATATCGATATGAATGTATTTACTATATTTTGGTTAAAATTGGTGAGCCGAAAAGGGTACTTTACTTGAAGGTCATAATAAGCTTACATCAAAAAATTATATTTAAATTAAATGCATAAATCATATGTTTCGGTAATAAATTTTACAAACGCCATTTAATTCCAACCCAATCAAACATTTTTATTACTTGTTTTAAGTGTTAGAATTGAGTGTAAAATACTGGTTTTCCTCCCCATTTGTGTGTGTCAATAGATGGATGTCGGGACGCCGAGTGTCGTTTTTGAGATACTGCAATCTTCGAAAACTAGTAACCAAATTCAGGATCACTTTTTGAGGCAGCGATTTATATTTTAATAGGCCTAAAAGGAAGTCATGTGTTGTCTATATCAGATATTTTAATGTATATATTTTTTCTTTAATATACTCTAAAAAATAAATATTTTGCCGGAAAAACCTCGTCGATGTCAATTTTCAAACTCGAGATATAATGTAAAGCAGTTTCAGGGTGTTTTATTTTTTTTTCTCAGCTCCTAGGGTCTATTGTACGAAACGGTTGGACATATGTCAATTTTTTTTCAATGTAGAATCACCCAACAAATATTGATTATAATCGGTGACTGATATATCGTGTACTCCCCATATCAGTTGTTAACTTTACGCTAATTAATATTATTATTATAACACGCTTCACGATAATTATTATAGGATGGTAAGGGAAAGTTGTAAGATCGCGCACCGCACCAGATTTTTTTTTAGATTGTAGATCTAATGTGAGACGTGCTGGAATTCTTCTTTATTTATGTTGTCTTGTTTTTTTTTCTGTCCTGATGATGCCTGAATTGACGAAACGTTGACTGTTCAGTTATTTACTGATATTTAGAAGATTTGTTTTCGGAATCTTCCCATTATATATCTTAACAGTAATTGATATGCCTTTTTTGAGCTTTCGCTATTTTTAAAAACATAGCTCTATGAGTCTAACCTCATTGGACTGAAAGTGCCAAAACAGACGACAATGTGTGTTTGAGTCATCCCGAAATATAGTAGACTTAAGAAGTTGCCAGAAACCTCAAAGTAAAATTACAGATTTTTTCTTCTCAATATGAGCTGTATATTATTTACCTATATTTATCTAAAAACTACTAAAACTTTGGTTTTTATTTTGAACTATTATTTTTTTCATTTACGTATAATTAATCTTTTGTTTTTAGTATATTTTTTTTGTTAATCTTATTGGTTTGAGGAAAGGGGTACAAGTCATTTTTTGGGGGTTTAAGCCATAGGCGTGCGCAGCATCCTTTATTAGAGGGTGCCTGAGCCATAGTACCGAGGGGTCCTTCCATGCACCTCGGTCGGGTCGGGGGTCCGCGGATATTCTTTACTCCCCTGGAATTATTTTTAAAGAATATGCTGTCTAAAGCGTATTTTTAAAAATTTCTGTAATAAAATTAAACCAAAAGTTTTACAATCTTGGGCTACAAAAGATATGAGGCTGGCTTATTAGCATGTTCCCATGCGCACGCCTCGCTTAATGTAAGCTGGCGTTTCGAATTCTTAAACAAAACTATCAATAAAGGCATAATAGTTTTTCAAATAAAAAAAAAAAAGTCATCCAGATCGGTCCAGTGTTAGCATAGATACAGCGTTTTGAACTTTTTATACATGCTATAAACCATTTAGTACCCGTTCCTATGGACGCCGGTTCACCTTAGTTTAGTTTTTTGATAGCCCGAAAACTATAAATTTTCTAGAATATTCCAGATGCCCGTTTGAAAGATTATTTGATTGTTTACAATACTAAGCATAGCAAATTTTTTTTTTGTATTTTACTTTGACTTCAAGCGTTAAGGAAAGTCATGTAAATGTATACAATCGATATTTTTAAATAGCGATGAGCCGTAATATTTAGATTTCTATCAATTTCGACACGAAATTAATTGGGTAGAAATAATTTATATTGGGTTGCCCGGTAAATAATGCAGGATTTCATGTTTTCTTTATATAAACCCTGTATATGACAAACTGTATACGTTTGAGGGATTATTCTTTTGTATGGTTGTCTGAACTTATTAATCCTCTTCCAAACAAAAATATTTTTTATCTTCTGTTGCATTTTGGAAAAAAAAAACAGTCTTTACAGAGATGTCGAAGCGTGATTTTCGCAAAATTTCGTTTTACGAGTTTAAATTCGGTCGGAACGCGATTTAAACGGCCTGAAACATTAATGAAGGCCAGGGGCGATGGCAGTGTGAGTTAGTGCACCGTTCAACGATGTTTTAAAAAAAAAATTGGAGAAGGAGACTTCAGCCTTGAAGATAAAGATGGCCGTGGAAGGATTTCTTTCCTTGATGACGATGTGAGAAAACCCCAGAACAACTGCTCGAGAACTGTAGGGCAGTTATCAAATCGACCATCGCTGACCACCTCAACGTAATTGGAAAGGTAAAAAAGCTTGAAAGTTGGGTTCCTCGTGCATTAAACGACCGCCAAAAAAATTTTAGTTATGAAGATGCCGAAACATAGCTCTGCCTTACCCGCCCAACTCTCCAGACCTCTTGCCTACGGACTACCATTTTTTCAAACATCTGGGCCGATTTTTTAAATCAGTTGACATCCTCATGATGGTATAGAAGGATCAATCTAATTAGGGATTGATAAATTATTTGACACTTCTATAAATTTGTTTTATTGAAAACTAGTTTCAAATGTTATACATTCATCCTCAGTTCTAAAAACACACAAAAAATTCAAAAATAAGCAATTCAAAATATAGTTGGTATTATTATACATATTAAATTAGATTAATATAAATCAATATTATAAAACATTTATGAATTATGAATTGAGCAAAAATTTACGATTTGGCAAATGATGATTTGCTTATATGGCCAAATAAATATCTCCAATAGCCCAATCTTAAATTTATTCCCATCTATAACAGAAAAAACAATTACTCACCGGCATTACTGGAAAAACCCTGACCCTTAAACCGTTTACCTAAAAACATCCTGCCAACCTCTCGTTCATTGTTAGTACAATGCGAGAAGAAACCAGTACAAACTTTTCTGTTTGATATAATCCATTTAAACCTTGGTGAGTGCCGCCAACATGTATTTGATTTCTTGTCTTAATTAAATTCATAATTCATAAATGTTTTATAATACTAATTTATATTACATCTAATTTAATATGTATAGTAATACCAAACTATATTTTGAATTGCTTATTTTTTAATTTTTTGTGTCTTCTTAGAACTGAGGATGAATGTATAACATTCGAAACTAGTTTTCAATAAAACATATTTATAGAAGTGGAAAATAATTTATCAATCCCTAATTAGATTGATTCTTCTATACCATCATGCGGATGTCAACTGGCAATGTTTTTAGATTCCAGATATTTTATTCTTAACTCGTTTCAATAATTAAGTTCATTTATTCATCAATAGTTTAAAAAAAATATTATTACTGCTATCAACTACTAGTACTCTCAAATAGAAGAAGAAGAAGAAAGTTTTATTTACATATGTACACTTTAACAATATTTTCAAATATTTTAACATGATTTCGGATAACTTATCCTTTAAATCAACAAATTTGATTTTTGAGATTAATAATGTTTGAGAACAAGTCGTATCTCATAAGTGAATTTATATATTGGAACAACAATAGGAAAAATTAATCAAAAACCTACACACACAAAACAATATTAATAGTAATTATGAACGAAAAATAAAAATAAACTAATAAAATAGGAAACTGGTAACAATAAATAATATATAAGATATATATAATAAATCTAAACATTTAAAGCTAGAATTAAGTTAATGAAAACATAATAAAAATGCGTGAATGAAAATTGTTAGTTTAACAATAAATGTTTTGTCCTTTTATGAGTGTAGATTTGTTATAATTACAGATCTCTTTTATCAGTGGGTTTTCACTGGCTGTTTTTTTTTTTACTAAAATATGTAGCAGTTTGTGATAAAACAAATTCTTGAATTAAGGGTAGTTGTTGATTATTCTCATGCATAAGTTTTGGACTCTTTCGAGTTTTTTGTAATTGGTTATGCAAGTTGAACTCCACACGGGTGATGCGCGATTTGAGAACGAATGACTGATTTATATAATAAGATAAGTTTGTTTTTTGAGCTTTTACCGATTGAGCTGATTGAACGCTTCATTAGCGAAAGCGGACAAGAAGCGTGGCAGCTCTTCAATGACCCGGCGGCCATATCTGATGGAACAGAGCGGATACACATCCTGCTCCATTGCATCTGCTGCTTCACATCTGTCCTGTCTCTTCAATAATCTTATATTCAACATTTACATTTATTTATTTATTTTAATTTTACACATCAATGGCTGTACCCGCACGGCGTTGCCTGTATAATAGCGAGTTTAAATACCCTCCTAAATTTCAAGTTTTTTTTTATGTTTCAAATTTAAAAGATAATGTGTATAACGGAAGAATTCAATCCTATAGTATATGTTTATTATTAAAAATCAATAATTTTATTTTTATGTTAAATTTTATTTTTATAATAAAGATATCAAATTTAAAATTGTTTGATTGTTAGGATGTGGTATCCGTAATCATGTACAAATTTTTTTTATTTTTGTAAATTTGTAAATAAAAGCTTTATTATTGAAAAAGCATTATCTCTGAATATTATGAAAATTATATTAACAGTCAGAAAGGCGGAATTAGCAACTTTGCTACCCACAATACCCAATTGATGATATTGGTCAAACCTTTTTTCAAAAAAATGGCAAAAGTTGGTAAAGTCGTATTTTATAATATTCATAGAATACAAATATTTCAATTTACAGATTTATATAACTCCTGATAATTAATGAGATATAAATAGTGCCTCTAGAATAGCAAGAACATTAAATAAATTTAATCTTAAACTCCCCCCCCCCAAGTAAATATTTTAAAAAAGAATAAATAATAAGTAAAATAAATATTAAAAATATATAATAGTATATAATAAAATATATAATAGTATATAAAAACAAAAATATAAAAATAATTATAATAGTATATAATAAAATATATAATAGTATAAATATACTATAAAATAAAAATGTATAAAAATATATATTAGTATATTATTATAAATATAAGTAAAATAAATATTTAAAAATAAAAATCCACAAAAATGTTTATTTCTTTTTAATTAATATTTATAATTTAAACATATTTTATTGTAAAAAAGTAAGCAAAATTACAAGGTATTCGTATCAATATTTTAGTGACATATTTTATACAATCATTATCATAACTTTTAACTATATTGTATTTACTGACCATCAATTATTATTATTATTGTACAGCCTAAAAACTTTGTGAAAAATCGTTCCTTTTATCAGTTTTCCACACTCACGATCTTTTGGAGTGATTGGATTTTGGCGTGGCGTGAAGTAGTTTAGGACTTATAGAATTCCAGCCGTTCCGCATCCCTCAAAAAAATCCCAAAAGGACTTCACACTCACTCTTGATAGTTCCACGTTCCATTTGGCGTGGAGCGGTTGGAGTGGAGTGACCGATAATGACCCTTATAACACTTATAAGGATTACTCTACACGGACATTCGGAATGATGTCATTCTAACTGATCATGTAGGGATATCCTAAGGTCAACTGTTAAAATGCAAAGACCAAATTATATAAATGACCATAAACCAAGGCTTATTATTCTTTCTTACTTTAAAAAAAAATATTATTTCATACATCTTAATATCTATTTATTTTGAGTTGATATTTGACTTGGATGACCTGAAAATCGTATCGATTATGTATTTTATATCGATATAAGAAGGGGGTCACTTACTTTAAGATCAGGAATTAGGTTATGCTAAGAGTATTGAAGCCAACATTTCTGTTTATCATTTTTTATTTATTGAATATGAAATTCTCTATCATCGTTTTATAAATTAATAAAAAATTCGAAAAATTATTTATTCGATTTGATACCGATACTTAGATATTTTTATTGATAACTTTTTTTATTATAACCACTTTAATTACATAATTTGTTAATAATTTTAGTTTAATTTATCGAATATTAAATATTCGATATTAATGGTTTTTATTAAAGTACTAAATTTCGATGTTGTTATTGAAAGAATCGATTCTAGATTGCCAGTGACGCCGATGATCACCAAATTGGCGCGCCTAAGTTGATTCCATCAAACATGAAAATGGGTTGTTTTTTTTTGTGATAATTATATCGAAATCTTATAAAATACAGGTAATTATGCTGAACAAGAAATTATTAAAAACGAGTTGATGTTAAAATGTTCATTGAAAGCACTCCAATGATTTCTGTTTGTGAGATCTCTGGAGTTTTTTCATATTCACTTTTTTTTTTCAGTCTTATAGAATCGAAATTGATTAGGAAGGAACCAAGATTACATTCTTATCAGGGTATAAGATATGTATTTATTCCACGGAGAAAGGGGGGTATGAAGTTCATATTAAATAATTGTATTTATAGGCTTTTATAAAGGATTTCAGATTGCCATATATTTAGATATTGGTAAATTGAGGGATTAGATTGTTTGGTTTAAGTCCTTAAATAAAACTATTTATCTATAAACGAATCTAAATATGTTTTTGTTTTTTTGGTATCTGATAAAAACAATCTTCAAGGTTTTATGATGTTAAAAAGGATTGTGGTGTTTGACAAAAGAGTTGGAGAAGTATTGATTTTAATTATTATTTTTACTATGCCAAAAGATTTTGGCACATTTAGGTTTGTTATGAAAATAGTTATTGCCGTTTTAAAAAAATAAATTAACAACTTTCATTTCCAATGCTAATTAATGTTTTCTAAGATAATATAATGTAATATTGCATAATTTTTTTTTTGTTTTAATTTTAGCCTTTAAAACTAGGCAATCTATAACACAGGCCAACGATGAAAAAACTTTTGTACTGAAAATACCTTATTCCTATAGTTTTTAGGGTGCTGAATCCAAATATGATATTAAAAACGCTGTATCACCCCCAATTTCTTCATTTTTTATAGTTAAATTTATTAAATTAAGCGATTTTTAAAGAATTGAACAGCTTCACAGGCCAACAATGAAAAAACTTTTTTACTGAAAATACCTTATTCCTTTAGTTTTTAGGGTGCTAAATCCAAATATGATATTAAGTGATTTTTAAAGAATTGAACAGCCTTCAGTCTTAGGTCAAAAGTTTCCACGTCTTTCAGAAGCTAAACTAAAAGATGGCGTCTCTGTCGGACCCGACATTAGAAAAATGATGTTTGATGTTAACTTTGAATCCACAATGACCTTAAATGAGAAAGAAGCATGGGTATCATTCAAGCAAGAAGTTCTTGGGAAATGAAAAAGACCCGGAGTATGTTTCTATTGTAGCTAACATGTTACAGAAGTTTAAAAAGTTAGGATGTTTGATGAGCCTGAAAACTGTGGAAAACTATGGGTGATACAAAAAAACTAAGGTCAGATTTAGATTCGGCACATAAAACTTTATAAAGATCAACTATTAAAGTTATAAAAGTTTTAAAAAAAATGTTTTTTGTTGGCCTGTGTAATCTTTCGATAATAGAGATAGGTTGTGAAAGTAAATTACTCTTATAGAAGAAAAATTGTTTTTGTTGTCTCAGCTGTTACTGATATTTCTTTTCACATGTATCAACTAACAACCATCCAATGACCATATTCTACTTTAGGATCGGGACTTCTAAGTCACTGCATCAGTTATACACCATCTAACATCATTAAAATTAATCTCAAAAGAGCTAATTCAAATGTAAATAAGTATTTTTTTTTTTTTTTTTATTTGTGAAAGACAAAGTCTTGTACAAATTACAGAACAATATTATATTAAAAGAGACAGTTGATCTTCTGAGTCTAGAGCTCTTCAACAAACACAAGAAGAAAAAAACAAAAAAAAAACAGATTGAATGATACCAGCCTCTTGATGGCACACTCAAGAATAAAGGACAAATATTATGATATATACTTAATCATTAAGCAGTAATATTCTGTTTAAATCACGTTCCAAATAATGCTATATACATTATAAATTTATAACATTCAACATAGATAAAATGTATACAGAATATTTAAATAATACTAACAAAGCTCAAATAAATGGATCAATTCTATAGAGTAACAGTCGGAAATGTATTAATAATATGATAACAATATTTTAAAATAATTAATAAACATAAGATATTGAAAATATAATTGTAAAGTCATGACAGTAACGTTTTGTAATGCATTCTATTTATATATAATAATAACATAATATATCTTTATTTGAGATATATATATATATATATATATATATATATATATATATATATATATATATATATATATATATATATATATATATTTATAAGAGATATAAGTACAAGATTAAGTCTTGTACAAATTTTTCCTTTTTTTTTTCTTTTTCTTTTTATATATAAACAGCTTATATATAAACAATTTTATATAAACAGCTTTTTCTGTTTATATAAACTTTTCACATAAACTGAATAAAAGCATGTAAATAAGTATTATATATTATTTTGTAAACTATGAATATACGTATAGAGAAATATAATAAAAAGGATTATTCTGATTTACTAAAACTTTGAAAAATACACACAGACAAGTTTATTGAAATAAAATAACAATGAAGAATATGGAATATTATTCAAGAGTGAAATCTAACATAAGTAAGTTCAATTACTTATGTAAAAACCAGCAACGATCTCCCGAATTTTGAATTGTCGGCTTCTAAATAGCAACTGAAAATACTTTCTTTAAGTTTGTTACTTTTTAGTGTAACTTGTAAGAAATGATGGTTACGACAATATGCAACAAATTTAAATGCATTGTTTTTAAACTTTAATTTTTATATGCTACATTTAAAATAACGCTTTATTCGTAAATAATTTACAGTTAAAAATATTTATTAATTGTTCCAGGTGGTGGGTGTGATATGGAGAAGGAGAATGCTCCAGCCAGTGCAGATAGAGAAAAAGATAGACCTACACCAAATCTATTGGATGCAGCCAGCCTGTTTGGAAGTAAACAAAATTAATATATTAATATTTATATAATTAATATTTTTTAATTTATTTTGTTTGTATGTGTATGTATATATATATATATATATATATATATATATATATATATATATATATATATATATATATATATATATATATATATTTATTTTTCCTGTACTGTTGATCTATATATGTGTGCGTTCAGATATTGATGTTTGATTAGTTTCATAAATTTTCCAATCGTCTAGAGTTTATATACTGGATTAAGAAAGGGTTGATTGTTAACTGGAAGAGAGAATTATGGAGAGTTGAGAAAGTAGTTGGATGGATAAAAATAAATATATCGAATAAAGACGAAAAGTCTATGAATTATGTTTATGAATGGAAAAAAAAGAAATAAATGTAGAATATGTATATATAAATATTTTATCCACTATGGATTGATCAGTACGCTGTGTATTGTAGCAGCCCAATGTATTTGGGCAGCACTGATTTTCAATAAATCATTTCTCTCCTTAATTAAAAAGTAATTTTAATATAATTTGTCCTTTAATAAGAGGCTCTAAATTTATCTTCTGAAAGAAATTAAACAGCTTTCCTCATTTTTAAAAATGTATTTGTTCGTCAGCGTTTTGAGGTTAGATGTACAATTAATAGATCTTCAATTTTCATCTATAAATTGAAACAATAAGATCATCATATCATAAACTTGTTAAGATTATAAGTTAAAGATATTCACGATTTAAGATATAGTTAATAGTGGCCCGTTAATTTTAAAAACTTGTTTCAGGTTATATGTAAAAAAAAAAATGGGCCACTATAAACAATGGCCCATTTTTTTTATATTTTTAAATATAGTCTGAAACAAGTTTTTAATATTATTATAATATAAAAATAAATGCAGGCTGTTTCTATTTCACCAATTATTATTTCGATGCAAATTTTTAGCCTATAAGCCATCCTCAGGCATCTTTAAAGATTATTTAAAATGCATATAATGCCATATTTAAGTCCAATCCGGACCAACTCCAAATATACAATGTCAAACTTTAAAAATAAAATAACAATAAGGGAGCCATCTCAGTCATCACAGGTGAAATAGCAACAGCCTGCATTTTTTTTTTTTATATATAAGCATTCACCTTAAATCAACAAACATATATTATAATTATCTTATTGTTTTGAAAATTGGAGATGTATTAAATATATAAATATAGCTGAAGATATGGCTAATAAAGCTCGAGGTTCTGAAAATAAAGAGAATTGTTATTGTATGTTTTTGTTATTAAAAAAAATATTTAAAAAAATTAATTATCTTAATTATCTCTTAATTTGATTTCAATCCTTACTTTTTTTCTAACAGCATCATACTGGCCACGACCTGACGGTAGTAATGCTGGAGGTGCAAATCGTAAGTACATTTTTATTTCCTTTATTTAGTTTAATTTATTTTTATTTATAGTGCAAATAACTCTCGATTAAGACCCAGTTGTCCTTATACTAAATCTGTATGTTGGAGGTAAACTGTGATAAGTGATATTTGGCTGATTTTGCATTATTCTGTCCGTATATTCCGAGTATAATTATTATAAATTTACTAAAAGGATAGTAAAATATGCGACATTTCAAGTATAAAGATTGTCCACTTTCCACTACAAGCAGTAGATCGTGATCTGAAACTTCTTTTCGCTGTAATGTAAAACGTTGAAAATGTTACATATGAGGTACAGAAATATGTTCTATGCCTAAGATAGAGATTAAGTAGTGCGTTGTTTAATTTATCATTCATTTTTTTGTTTTTATTATAAGCACTATACATATGGTTAATACTTGGTTTATAATGGGTAACTCCTACTTTAGTCTTTCCATTATCATCTTTTCCCATCAATTGCTAAAAAATTGTAATTTTACAAAGTTGTTCTACTTCCTTTTCTAACTGGAGAGAGTTGTCGTTGACCGTAGATGTATATCTTGGTCGGGGGGGGGGGGGGGGGGTGCGGTCAAAAAATTAACACTTATAAGTAACTTATATAAGTAAACTTATATATTTGTGCCGACGTTTCGGTCTAAGTTTTAGGCCATCTTCAGAACTAAAAGAAAAACAAAATAACAACAATGAAAAAAGACAGAGGCAATACCAGTAACAGTAAAAAATGATAAAAACACAAATTACAAGTAAGATAAAAAAGTATGAAGTATAAAAAGAAAAAGATAACACTAAATTACATAATATAAGTGACAGATGAAAAAGTAAAATAAAATAGCAATGTAAAAATTAATTGAAATTAAAATAATACTTTATTTACACAGGGAATTGTAAAATATATGAAATAAAATAAAATATATGAAACCATTTTTATATTTTATAAAATATATGAAACCTGGAATTCAGCTTTCCATTAGTACTATTTTTAACTTCAGATTACTAAAATCAAAATAAATTTCTGACAGGTAGCTCTCAACACAGGAGAATGTTGGGATGTCATTATTAATGATAGTATATTTAGTGATTGTTTTATTTGAATTGTAGGATATTTAAAATACCATATTAATAGTATAGGTATTATTTAAAATATAAATTATACTCTTAATTTAGTTCTTCTAAATTCCAAGCTTAAGTGTAAATAAATCGTGAATACTGTATGTAGTATATAAGAAAATCTTTCTGTAATTACTAATTAGATTAGGCTAAGTGTAAGAAAAGAATAAGTTTATTTCAAACTATGCCCTCGGATTTTTCTCTCATAACTCTTGAAATTGTAAATGAAATTCTTTTCTTACTAAACAAGGTATTTTAAATTGTTTTTAAATTTCTCATCTTTATCTAACTTATGGTTTCATTGATTTATTGCATAACTTAAAAAAGTGTAATAAGTTAATATAAAGCAATTACGTTTACAGTTATTGTTTTATTACGATTTAAACAAAAATTTAAATGTTAATTAAAAGATATTTTTTTGATTTTCCAAAAGTTTATTAAAAATGGACTGATGCCCTTCTAGCATGAATCAAATCAATTATTCTGTTGATTAATCAATATTTTGAGTATTTCTTTGTATTGTAGTATCGTAAACAATAATTTTTTCTGTTGATAGCCCTTTTTGGAGGATACCCCGGTGCTTACAGCGGACTAATGGGTAGAGGTGCCGGGGGTGCTTACCCCGCCAACCCGTATGGCACTACCCTGTCTGTGGCAGCTAGCCAGGCTGCGAACCTCGGTATCAACCCAGCCTGGTGGAATATGGCCTCTCAGATTGCTGCCCAAGATTACCTTGCGAGTCTACAATTCGCGGGTCTTGCTTCCAACATCATACCTCCTTATCCTATGATTGCAACACCACCGCATCGTAAGTTTCTACGTTCATGCAGTAATTATATTCCATTAAGTTTAGTTACGTTAACTTAAGTTATATTCCATCGATGTTCCATGTAGTAATTATATTCTAATGTTCATGCAGTAATATTTAGTTATAACCCCCCCCAAAAAAAAAAAAAAATGGTTTTGTGTTATAATAATAACAGCCATTTTTCGTTAAATATATTATTACATGTTTTATAGCAAGTTATGGTAACAAAGTAATTATTACAAAACGTTTATATTATAAAATTAAGTTAATCCAAGATCCTTGGATTTGATGGTGCCAGATTATTGATGTCAAAATAAAGTGTTTTCAATATTACAAAAACAAATAAATTGAACTAAGAGGTTCCCTTTTTTTCTATAAATGCAATATTACTAAAATTTATATGAGCATAATTGGTAAATGAAGTGTATAAATTATTTTTACAAATACAGTGGATATATTAGTTGCCTTTGGGCAATGCACTGGACTCCTAACTCTCATACCCTGGTTTAAGTCAGGCTACGGCAGATAAAAAAACTCAAAATTGGCTTTTGCTAACTCTCTTAAATAAAAGTTCAGCCTAAGTACGAATTAAATAATTAATAAATTTGAATTTTATCTGATCACATTTTATTAATATTTCCCTCAAAACAGATTACAGATTACATTTGATATACCATAATTATAATAATTTTCATTGGCTACAAAATACTACTTTATAGCTCACCCACAAAAAGATGTCAGCCCGAGGGCAAACTCACATGGCACTATATTGAAACCTAATGTTTTCTTTTTCTTATCCTCCAATTATATTTACAAAATATTTACATATATCACAAGATGACATAATTTTTTTATCTATATATTTTGTAAATAAAATCAAACGACAAGGAAAAAATGCTGTTGGTTTCAACTTAGTGTCATGCGAGTTCGCCCTCGGGTACCATCTGAATGTGGGTAAATGATCTTTTATGTTCTATTTTATAATATAAATAACTAAATTTGTAAGATTTTGTTTTAATTTCGTTTAGTTTCAGGGGGTAAATCTAGCCATTCCAAGTCTTCATCTTCATCCTCAACTCCGCCAACTAGTTCCGTTCCAGTCAGCAGTCAACCACCAACGACTAGTTCAAGGTAGACCATTTGTCTAATAATCGAAATATTTATATTAACTGCTTTGGAGCCCCTTATTTTTATTTAAAGCATATTGTATATTATTATTAAAGAGCATAACGGAAAGTATTATTTTTCACTCCGTTGTCATCTTGCGCCACCATAAATATTTTATTTTTATTTATTATAATGTTATTTATTTATTGTTTATTAAAATTATCTAGCATGAGCCGATAGTTCCACTAATTTTAGCGCTTAGTATTATGTGCATATAAAAGCAGCATATTTGTGTAAATTTGTAAATCGTGTGAAGTTATTTCTGAAATTTTTATTATTATTTCAATAAATCCAATTAAAATTTTATTAATATCAAAGAGTGAAAAATCTTAAAAGGGAGAAAAATAATTTTTAGCATATAATTGGAAGATTACATAAGCAAAGTCTGAAGTATCTAAAAAAACAAAACAATAACTAACTAACCAGTCAACATTTCGGCAATTCAGACATCACCTGGTCAGAAAAAGACAGACCACATAAATGCAGACAAAAGAAAGCACATCTCACATCAGCAGTCTAATATAAACCCATCAACTAGAGCAGTGTTTCTCAAAGTGGATGCGGCAAGTACACCACAAGTGTGTGCTATATCTTTAAATAATTAAATTAAATTTAAATAAAATAAAATATATAATGAAAACAATTATAAATTAAAAATTAATATATACATATATATATATATATATATATATATATATATATATATATATATATATATATATATATATATATATATATATATATATATATATTTTTTTTTTTTTTTTATTACAGTCCTGTTTTTTATGTTTGTATATTATTTACTTCTGTGGTTAATTTCGTTTAATACAGGCTGTTTCCATTTTACATTACCATGTTTTAAGTTGTTTCGAAGTTACTACGCTAACCAAATTCCACAAGGGAAAAAAAAAATTGAATTTTTTACCAAATGAAGCCATAAAAAAAAAATCAATTGAAATGAAAATAAAGGCATTAAATTAATTTTTAAAAACTCAAGAAAAAAAGAGATGAGTGAAAAGGAAGAAATGTGTTTGATAGTCCGAAACAGTCATAAAATCAATTAGTGCTTTTCAGGAAACAACCACATCCGATATGAGTGAATGTTCCACTAATTTTAAGTATATAGTATAAAAATATTTCAAGGAATCCCTTTCTTTTCTTAATTTGTAATATTGTTTTTGTTCAATTGTTTCCTACTCTTGTGAACTTATTTTATGATTTATTAGAGGTATAGTTTATAAAAAAAAAAAATTAAAAAGTAAGTGCACATTATACAAAAGTCTTTATAGATAAACTAGAAGCCATAAAATATGGCTTTATACATTTTTATCGGGCAAGACGACTTGTTTTTTGGAATCTTCCAGTTATATCCTAGTAAATTAAAAGTCAAAAGATATATAATTACTCATTAAACTGAGGAATGATTATATTTTACGCAATCGACTTCAAGGGGCTCTAAATTTGCAATATTCTTTTTAATTCTGTATGCTTCTGATTGTTTTTACAGTAAAACCTAGGCCTTAAGGAGAGGGTTTGTTTTGTTCATATTCTTTTTCCTTCTCATCCTAATTTAATAACATCCTGTTTGCAGTGATAGTATTATGGGTGTTAGGTTGCCTCCTGACACGGAAATCATCAAGTACACCTCTTCGATCATCGGACCGAAGATACCCGGGACAACCAATAGGGGGAGGAAGAAGACCATTTCCTTGGACATGCCGCACATGCACGGCTCGAAAGCACCTAAGTCATCAGCAATTCTGGTAAGTTGAATTATTATTATTATTTTTTTATTAGCTTTTTTTTTTTTTTTAAATTATGATTTAGGAAGTTTTTATGGTTTCAAGAAAATTCCTGGGCTCAAAAGTGTTCTTATGAAGGAATGATATGGTCTGGGAGACGGTCAAAAAAAGTGGAACACAAATAGTAAAAACTATTTATTAGGAACTGATGTTTCGACCCCCTTTGCAGGTCTTCTTCAGGGCTGAATAAACAAGAAATAAAAATAAAATAATGATAATTAAAGTGAATGAATTAAATTAAATTATTAAAAAGTTAATTAGAATAGAATAAAATTTTATTTGTCTTTGGGGAGTTCCCCATACAAATAGAGCCTGGCTTGGCTAAAAAATACAATAAACATTAAAAATAATTTCTTCATCGAATTGTGACGCGATGAAAAATGGATATATTTTGAAAATCCAGAACGTAAAAAATCATGGGTAACTCCAGGCGAACCATCAACATCGACGAATGCTGTCCACAAATCGTAGTTTCCAGGCACAAAATTCGACATGTTTACTATTGTTTCACAAAATACACTGTTGTATGACAACTGAATTGTGAGTTGAAACACCTTCACAGATGATAACAAAACAAAATGATGCCCCCAGTGGGACTTCACAGTAGCTAAATTTACAGGTAGCGCTTTCTATTGGCAAATTCCGGTTTCATATTTAGATACCTAGTAAATCTAAAGTTGAAAAAGAAAAATATGTTTATTGTCGAGACCGTAGAACATTTTTTTGGAAACGGTTTGAAATACTCTCCAATAGATGAGGAATGATATGGAACCAACAGTATCTCTTTATCTCTTATAATATCTTTAAAAAAAATGTTGGTACTGGTTTCAGGAGGGAAGGGAGACTAATCCAGCAGGTTGGCCTTTTGGTTCTTTTTGCCTATCCTCAATGACAACCTATAGGTTCCCATCCTACACTAACTGGAGTGGGAGTGTTATTTCCTTTTGCAAGACAATAAAAATGAATATTAACTGATGCAGGGTGAGAATTGAACCCACATTGCTCTGAACTGGATACGATAGGTCTCTCATGTTAACACACTGCTATTACATCTCATAGTCATGGTAATTAGTAATCATGAAGTCAATTTAATCTTCTTTGAAGAATGTATTTTTATCCCCTGAGAGGGTTTTTTAAAAATCTACAGGTTTAATACAACTACAAAAAAAAAAAATCTGATGTGGACACCCCATGACTTCCTTGTACGTCTATTAAAGTATAAATCGGCGGCTCAAATTTGACTCTGAATTTGGTTACTAGTTTCCGAAGATAGCAGTATCTCAAAAACAACACTAGTCGCGACATCCATCTATTGGACACACACTCTTGTTTCTGAAGGTCTCATTCCGTTATTATATGCCGTTTTCTGTCTTTGCCACTAGACAAAGCATTAAAATTGACAGTTTCATTTTAAGCGGAAGAACCCGCTTAACTTATATGTTATTTGCCTGCTGCAGACTTGTTCAGCTAACAAATGGGGAGGAAAACCAATATTTTATACTCAATTTTAACACATAAAATAAGTAATAAAATTGTTTAATCAGAGTGGAAAAAAAATCGTGTTTAGAACCTTTATCACCGAACCATATGATCTCTTAATTAAATGTTGATATACCTTTTGATTTAAGTTTATTATGACCTTAAAGTAAAGTACTCCTTTCGGCTCTTCAATTTCAACCAAAATTTATTATATTACTTGATATAAAAGTATCATTTACCAAATTTGAGATGTTTTACATTATATTTTAACTTAATTTTTGATGAAATTCTAATATGACCTTCAAGTAAAGTACTACTTCTGGTTTGCCAATTTTAACCAAAATTTATTACGTTATTTATATTAGTATGTAAGTCTTAAATACCAAATTTGAGAAGTTTTGCATTATAGTTTAATATAATTTTTTATGAAAATCAATAATGACCTTCAGGTAAAGTACTACTTTCGGTAATCATGCAATGAAAAAGATAGGTTCACAACTAGATTTTACTGCAATACTAAATACACAATTTTAACTTTCTATGGCTAACCGTTTTTGAGTTATGCGAGATACGTACGAACGAAGGAACGGACATATATACAGACGTCACAATGAAACTTGTCAAAATGGATTCAGGGATGATCAAAATGGATATTTCTGTTGAAATCTGAAAATGTTCGCGATTACAATAAGAAGTAAAAAATTGGTTTAACTTTTTATTTTTTATTAACAATATACATGATGAAAATGATAAAGTATTTTTTTTAAATTCTTTTCAGCCTAAGCCGTTTGTAGGCTTGGATCTCAGCGGGAAAAGTAAAGAAATCGCATCAGTAGATGACTCGCCATATCGTTATGTAAGTATGATTTTACTTCTTACAGTATAAGGTAAAAGTGTTTGCTTGAACAGTTACAATTATCTTTTGGAAACATTTTGTTTACACATTACCCTTTTCAGACAGCGTCCTTAAAGAATTTTTTAAAAAGCATTTTGACTTACTGCTAGGAGAATATGACAATTTTTTTAAATTAATTTTGAAAATAACCACCAATAATCGTCGAAATGTCAATAAATAAATATATGTGACAATTCTGTATATCGTCGCTTAAGCTGTGACAACTCGTAACTCAAAAAATGTCTGTTTCAAAGGAGGAAGAAAAGATGTTTTAAAAATTTATTTTCTCGCTTCAACCATTGCTTTGTAGGATCTCTCAGTCAAGAGATAAGTAGGAGAGTCTATTCGGCAAATCGGTATATTAAATTACTAATATTATAATATAATATTAATATTATAATATTACTATATTACCCACCAGGTGAGAAGCAAGGTTGTCTCCGATCAGACTAAGGCTAGGTCACTAAACTAAGGCTAGGTCATACAAGATAGCTTCATCTGCACTGTCCTCATTTATGAAGCAGAAACTTGTTTGATAATTTAATGGAGTAATACTTAGTATACACTTGCCCCCTGCCTAAAAGGATAAGTGCATACAAGGTATCTGGAAGATTCATTATTCAAGCAGAAGCGGTTTTGGGGCAAATGCAAAATAATTCGTTTTCCGGAGGATTATTATACTGGTATAATCATCGAAAAAAGTTAAAGCTTGTCTGAGATTCACAAATGATAATCTTCATTGAGTTATGAAAGTAGGATGTGGAATATAATTGAATAAATATATTGAAAAAAATAATTTTAATAATTAATTAATACTGATGCACTGGTAAATTATTTTTAAAAGCTTGACTGCATAATGTGATTCAATCTGAGATAAATGCGTTTCTTAAAAATTATTTAAAATAACGTTTACGCTGTCCTTTTCCTGGTGTTTTATTAATTTTATAATTAATTGCCTTTTAATTTTTTTTTTTTTATATTCTGGAAGATGAAACAATTTTATTTTTAAAAAAGAATAACTTGAAGATAAGGACATATTTAAATGTAAGGTGCTGTGGAAAAAGTGCGTACAGGTCTACTGATAGATAAACAGCAATACAGCTGTACTGCAAAAGTTGAAATATGCAACTTTATCTACAGGTGGGAACTAATATTTTTCTTCACCTTAGTGAACATTCGTGGCTGATTTGTAATATATCGTTGATGCTTCATGCTCCGTAAAGGGCAGGCCATATCAGTTGAGGGTTTGGATTTAACCAGACAATTACGCACTTACCCCACATCACCCTACATCTTTAAAATATTTATCTGCTTTATATATTTATATTCTTCTGTATTCTTTACAATTTATATTCTTTATATATTTATATTCTTTTGTTTGTTTTTTACAGGGTCCCGACATAAGTGACAAAGCAGAAGTGATGAGGCTCGGAGGGCAGACCAACGGACAAAGCTCTCCGCAACCTGCCGACGAAGGACCTCTCAACCTCTCTTTAAAACCCGTCCCAGAAAGGAATAACCATAACAATTCTGCCTTGCAATCTCTTTCCGCTCTATCCCAGACCCTTGGCCAGACTGACAGGAGTAAGCATTAACTTAAATTATTTATAATTATCACTATTTGTAATTATTATCTTATAAAAATATATTTATATAATATATAACAGGCAATTTTCAGTTCCCAATTTTTTAACAAAAAACTCTTTTCCAAAACAAAAACAATAAAATCTGAATGTTCTTGCGTTATCTCTAAGCTAAAACCACTATCAAGCAAAACTTAAACCCCAAATCTACCTTTTGTAGGAACCATCGTGCTGGAATTCTTATTGTTGTGGCCAAATACAGTCGAATCTCTGTATATTAATCTTCCATGTATCAAAATTTTCTCTCTATATATAGAACTTGTTTTTAGGAATCTTCAATTTTTATTAGAAAAATAAATGGTTAATTTCAGAAAATATAAGATGCAATTGCCATTAAAAAAGAGCCCTACAGTCTGTTACAGCACGATAAAAAAAAAAATCAATTTCAAATAATCTTTGTAAGCATTCAACTAAGACCCTGAATACGATAACAACTTTTTTTTTCCAAGAGATGGATAAAAATCATGTTAAGTTTATTTGAATATAAAAAATGTTGCTCTGGGATAGCCATGACAATGAGAATTGAACTGCTCATGGCAATATAACATTAGTGAAATATTTGAATATAATTTATTCAGCATGTCTATCAAAATGAAATTTTTCCCGAGGGTGTATCGTAACCAACATAAATTGTATAGTGATCCTTGGAAACCATTTTATTCAAGTGGGACTTGAAAGTTGTCCGTTGTTTTGAGAATCACCCCTTTACTTGTAATCTTGACCACAACTGAAAAGTATGGGTTAATTTTTTTATCGAAGCATTTCTGAGTGTAGTTGGTCAAATTAAAAATATCTATTAAAAAAAGCTTTCTCCCTAATATCTTCATTTTTGCAAAGGATTAAATTTCTTCTTCCTGACATGGACCATTTTTCTTATTTTTTATTTCGCGAACCAGCCGTCTAAGGACCATGCAGATATCACTGTTTAGTTCTCACTCTCACTTTTCTTCCTCCTCCAAACAGCCTTCATTCTCTCTGATTGTTGCATTCGTCTCTCTTCCGTCCAATTGCTATTCCCACGTTTCAGTTTCTCTTCAACTAGAACTTTAATGCTATTGATTCGTTCTCTCGTTATCCTGGCAGTCTTCATCTGTGATTCCAAGTCTTCTTAATTCTTTCATCTGCTTGGCATAACCACTCTGATTTTTCAGGTTATATATTTTGTCGAAGATCTGTCATTCGTTCTTTGAGGATTCATTCTAATCATGCGGCCGTAGAATCTCAGTGTTCTCTTCCTTATAGTTGTTTCTAAATCTTCTACCTGCTCATAAATTTCCTTGTTCGATCTCAATTTGTAGTTTCCATTTACTATTCTTGGACCATAATTCGTAATATCCTTCTTTCGATTTTCAGAAGCTTTTCCAGGCCCGTTAAGGTTGCAGTTTTCATTCCATACAGTATCACTGGCTTTACCACAGCATTATAGTGCTTTATTTTTGTATTGATGGACGAGTTATTTTTGTTGCAGATGTTTTTAGTGATGAAATTTAGTCCCATTTCTCTTATATTGTTATATTTAATTTTTTTATTATAAATTAACTATTTTTTATTATGTTAGTGGTGATTATTATTATTATTTTATAGACAGAAGAAAACCTGGACCTAAGCCAAGAAGGTTAGCTCCTTATCTTCCTTCAGACTCGTCTCATCCGTCTAGTGGGAGCGAAGAGAACGATACTACTCCGCACAAGGTATGTTCCTTAAAAGACCTGCCGATATACGTTAAGCATGTTATTATAATATTTAAGATAACTTTTCTAAGTAAAAGAGCTCCAATTTTTATGAAGATTTTTTAATTTGATTCTGTAATGAGTACCTATCGAAAATACATAAACTATTATAGAAATAAATTCTAGAGATAACTCGACTTGAGGCTGTTTCTTACTGGCTCTCATTGTATTTTAACAGTTTTATTCATTCAACTTGTTTATATTGTTTATATAGAAAATATATATATTTTTTATCCGTCTAATAAAGTTACTTTTTATTTATCATGGTAGGATGGAAGGCCACGAAATTTAGGGCGTGGTGTCTCTAAACCAAAGAAAAACACAGTGGCATCTCTCCTTGCCCAGAGTAGAGCTTTAGGGATCAAACCTGGACTCGAAATGGCACAGCTTGCCGCGTTGGCCAAATGCTCAGGCATGTATCCGAGTAATGCTCATGATTCCCCTAGTTGGGGATCTTCCCGCCTTCCCGGTTTCAATTCTTCGGAGAGCGCTCTAGACAAAGAGAAGGAAGAGAGTAATCTCTCTAGTTCGCCAAATTCAATGTTTGAACACCCCCAACCCTTAATGGTGAGTCTAATATTTTTTGTAATAATAACATCGAATTTTAAAAGTTAATATAAAACTTTATTGTATTGGTTTTCAGATGAACAAGAGTGAAGATCAAAAGTCTTTCGGAACCGATGGTATTTCAGAAGATAGTCGATCTGAGATATCTGATTCCAGTTCAGAAAGTGACGGCGAGGAGAGGAAACGAGGGGACAGCATATCTTCTGCTGGTAATAATATTGTTTCTTTTATTTACTTATTTTTCTTTAAACATAATGTACCACAAAAATGATTTATTTATTTCTTTCCTATGGCGCTATAGTCCGTGAAGAACCCTGGCCTTCAGGTCTGCTTCCACATCATTCTGCCAGCCCAATCTTGATTTTCCTCTCTTCCTGTTTCCCCTTAGATGCCCCTCTATAATCATCTTGGGGATCCTATTCTTCTTCATTCTATCCATATGACTCAACCATCTTATCCTTCCTTTCTTAATGGTGGACAAAACATCAGGTGAACTATATAAGTCCATCAATGCTTGATCTGTTCTTATTCTTCATGGATCTCCCTCTTGAGTCGGGCCATATCCTGCGCAGAATATTATTTAGTAAAATTTTTAGAAAAATTATTTAGTTAAATAAAATAGACAAGTATACCCAAGCGAGAACTCTCGCATTAAATATCTATTTTTCTTCTCCCCACATTCAAAGTGTAAAGGGTTTTCAAAGGGAAACATGTTTGTTCGTATAAATAATATATTACTAAGAAAGTTTATTTAACATACACACTGGAAATTATCCCTTCATTTTAACAGTTAAGCAATAAGATAGCTATACCATTTTCAACGTCGGCACACATTATAATAAGTTTTTCTTATTTGTGTGTTTATTTATTGATCGCACTCCCAACCAAGATTCTCGTACATAAACCATTTTCTATTTGTAGCATTCATATTTAACCGTGCCCTTAAGAGTTAGACATAGGAAATAATATATAATATCCTCTATCATTCATAGAAACCTAGAAACGACATTTTATTTTCAAAATAACGATTTCACACTAAAAGTTTTTGTATACAGCCTCAACTTGCTTTTACAGGTATAAAGCCCGTGTGGCCCTATATCGTGCGTTATCTTGAAAATGGTGAGTTTTAGGGCTTTAAAACGCTGGACCAATATATTCCATAGGAACATATATGGTCTTGGTTAAAACCCGACCCCAAAGACACTCCCCCTTGTCAAAGCTAAATTGGAATTCGTCACTTCTCCGTTAAATTCCCTTTCTTTTGACACCTTATTCGTCAAAATCTGTCACTCCTGAGAGCCAGAAAAGGGATCTATACTACCATATTATATATTAAGATGATTTATTTTCCTAAATTAAAAAAAAAAAACTACTGCTTTAACCTTATTTTCCTTTCATTTTACAAAATTTTCATTGACCTATACTCTCCCTTTACCATCCATTTCTTGTTCTAATGATGAAGTATAATAGAGTCTTCAGCAGTTTCAATTCTTATAACGTCGATCTTTAGAATGTTATCATATACATTCTAAGTATACATGCTCTTTTAATAAACTTATTTATTTAATTACAAATAATATTTTTAGATGGCGCTCCGCTCGGAAAGAGAAGGAAAATCATTGACGAAGCGAAATTAAGGGAAGCATTACAAAAAGGATGGAAAAGAGAAACTTTCATTACAAGTGTCGGAAGAGGTGGAGTTAAAGGAGAAGTAGTTTATACCTCGCCTTGTGGTCGGATGTTCAGGCATCTTGGAGACCTTGCAAGGGTAATTGATTTTTTATAAAATGTTTATTTTCATTTTAATCAATGATCAATTGATTAATTAATTTTTTTAAAGAATGAAACATAGTCAATGTCAAATCATGTTTTTGACTGAAACTTACATATTAAATGTTTGCTAGGGATGACGAATAAATATAAAGGTTTTCTATTCTAAAATAAAATATAATTAAACGATTTATTCTTACTAGTAGGTATTTCAAAATGTCTATGTTATTAGTTAATGAATTAATATTACAAGAATTAAAAAAAAAAAAAAATGAATTTATTTAAAAGTTTTTATTATAAAATCTGAAATAATCCACTTTAGTGTGTACATGTACTATTCAAAACTAAAATGATTTTACGACCATGTTATCTGAGGATTATGATTCACTAAATTACTTTTTTTAATTTTGGTGATCAATTTAAAAAACAGGTTAATCCACTTTTTTCACAATATATGTGTGTGTGTGTACGAGTATATATATTGTTTTCTTTTTTCTTTTTTCCTTCCATAGTAATCCTATGAGAAGTTTGTGTATTTGTACAATTTTACAAGCTTTACAAGCCCATTTTACAAGCCAATTTTACAAGCCCATGCTGCTATAGGCATACTACCTGTGTAATAATATTTAAGTAACATTGGGTAAGATCATTCATTATTGAAATCATATAATTGAAGATAAACATTACAATACACTAGAGAATAAAGTGTCTGAAGAAAGAACAAGAAACAAATGAACAAAACGAAATGAATAAATAAAAATATAAATATAATATAGAGTAAGAATATATAACTAAAATATTGAATCTTAAACTAAGCTTAAAAATATTGACAATTAAGCTAAATCATACAATTGAGTATTATAAAAAGCACAATAATTTTACAATTATACTAAATAATACAAACAAATTATATGTAAAATAAAAAAATATATAATACTAATAATAAAGACAGTTAGAAGAAAGTATATATATATATATATATATATATATATATATATATATATATATATATATATATATATATATATATATATAAATTGGTTCAAACTCATAGGTTCTGATCAAAATTTAATCAATAGTAAATAAGTAATAAGAAAAGTAAATAAGCTTCTGCCGTTTTTGAGAGATGGCTCCAGCGACAAGATTACGTTGAAATTGTTAGCTGTGCAATGGCACATGGCAAGTTTGAACATCTGGCAACAACATAACCTTAAATACTACTAGTGACTTTGTGTTAGCAGTACATATTTTTTTTTTCATGCGAAAATGTCTAGTTCTGTTCCGAATAAGTGTCATTTGCAGGAAGTTTTGATTTATTGAATTAAGTTAAAGAAATCTGCTGCTGAGGCCCGTCGATTACTTGTAGAAGCATACGGTGATACTGCTTTAAGTGAGAGGAGTCGTGAGTGGTTTCAAAAGTTTAAAAACGGCGAGTTTGACGTGGAGGGCAAAGAACATAGTGGCAGGCCTAAAGTGCAAGATGCGAAAAAGTAATAGCTAGTGGTGGAAAATATTTTAAATAAAATGTAATGCACTGTTTTTTTACAATAACTTCGTAATTTTTTATTAAAAACGGCGGAAACTTATTTGTACCCCTTATAAATTTGTTGAAAGTGGATTGAGTCGGTTTTGAATCTATTCGCCTCATTTAACTTTAATTTTATTATTAAATAAACTTAAGAAAAATTAAGGAAATATTTCTGACTATGATTTATGAACCATCATCTGAATAAATATTATTAATTATTAAAAACAAAAAAAATAAATTGTCTTTTATTTTCTTATATTTTTTTTCTGTTCAGTTTTTAGAAAAACATGGTTCAGAGCTGAATCGAGACAATTTTTCCTTTTCTTGTCGGATACTTCTCGGAGACTATATCGAATCAGTTGAAGGGAAGGAGCCGATGAGATTGAGCGAGGAAACTCTCGCCGCTAAGTTACAAGAAATGATGGCCCAACACAGGTACTTATTGAACTTAATCAATTATTTATGTTTTTATTTAAGGTATATGTGAAACCTTTTTTCAATTCTTCAGTAATTATCTTATATATTGGGATTACAAATTAGTTTGGTCCGTTTTCAAAAGATGGCATTGGCTGTTATGAATTTTTCATAATGACAGCTGATTTCAGCGGTTTTAGAGAGCTTAGACATCTGTCGATAATATTCAGTTTATATCACTTTTGAGTTTCTAACAAAAACCTTGTTTTTTACTATGTTGAATATGTCAAATTTTTTTTTAATTAAGTAGCATCAGCGGGAGGTTTTAGTTTTCTGCTTTAATTGGAAGATAAGTGCTGCTGAAGCTCATCGAATGCTTGTGGAAGTTTCGAAGTTTCAAGAATGGTGATTTCAGTTATGTAAGTCCGAATGGCTGTAAATCGAGGTGGTTGTAAGCCGAGAACTGACTGTATCTGCTTCTTTTGTCTCAGTTCTATTTTGAATCCTTATTCTTTCTTTATATAATTGACAATCTTAAACACTCTCATGTCAATCTATTCTTTTGCAAATAAAATTTCTTTCCTTCTCTGTCTCTGCGATCGTATGATTTTTTCTTTAATTCTTCAAGAATTCACTTTTTCATTTCAGACAAATGTATCATCAACGTAGAATCAATTTATATGATCTTCGCGCGTGACATTGGTGTTTGAGCTGTGATCAGTTTGGTTCACTGTGATGCATAATTTTCACTATACTTTAAAACCTCCGCGTTATCTGACTCTCTCATCGCCACACTGAGCACTCAATATTCCTGGAACCATGATGGACGAATTTACGATGAAGATTTAACTGGAAACTTTTTATGAAATTGAAATCCTCTTCTATCCACTCAGTAAAATTTTCAGGATTGTGTATGCCTAATAAATTATATACACTTTTTATTTTTCATGGAAAATGTACATGAAACAAATATGTATACTATACTTGTTGAGAGAGCGGAAGGAAACAACTTTTTACATGTAAAATATGTATTTTTTTTGTCTATGGTTAATTCGGCCTTTTAGCTGTTCCGATCTACCTCCTGGTCCCATTAAAATCGGATTAGCAAGGTTCTACTGTATTGATATTCTTTGATAAATGTATTTATACACTACGATAAATATATATAAAATTTCTATCGCTATTTTATTTTTATTTTTATAGAGCTGCTTTGGATCAGAATAAACTAGAAAGAGATAGACTAGCTTTGGCTGCCAAAGAAGCGAGGAGGTTAGCCAAAGAAGAGGCGGCTAGACAGAAAGAACAAATGCGGTAAAGCTTCTTTCCTTTTATTTGCCGTATTTTCATTAATTAAAATTTCTCTTTCTCTATAAAAATGTTACGTATTTTATGACTGATGTAATCCTTTTTCTTTACAGTTTGATAAAAGAGCAAGAAAGAACTGAAAGACAAGAAGCCGCTAGAAAGGAAAAGGAACAGAGAAGCCAGCAGTTGATGGAGGTTAGTTCGGCGATGGCTATATTGCATGTCGATATTTAATTCCATATAAATGATGTATGTTTTTGGAAATTAACATTAATTGTTTAAAAGTGTAGATCATTTTGTTTATTTCTTTTTAGAATGTTTTCTACATTTTTGTATGTCAGAAGTTGGGTGATGGCCATATCAAGTGTATAATTACATATCTAAATTATCTGTACATGTTTATATGTTGATGATCTTATATGTCATAATATTGTATATGTTTGTTTTGTTTTTTTTATTTTTTCTACACTTTTTGCACTTATTACTACATATCATATTTTAGTCAAAGGTTAGTGTCACAATGTATCAGTTAATTCTTTTCACCTTTTTTTCTTTCTTTTTTTTGCACTTTATTTCTCTTTTTCTCTCCACTTTGATCTTTGCTATTTTTTTTCTTACTTTTATTGTGGTAAAGTGTTTAAATTATAAATAAAAAAAATTATAACTTTCATTCCTAAAATTTGATTTTTATTTTATTTTTTAAATTTTACATCTGTTATGATATGATTAGTAATTTTTTTTTTTGATTTATTAAAAATTATATATTATATGAAGGCCCGGAGTTGTTTGGGGGCTGTAGATGGGGGAAAAATTTGAAGTAACTTCTCTTTTGCTTAGGGTCGAAAGAGGCTAGCTTTCACGAGTGAAGAAAAATGGAGGATAATTAGGGAGATTGAATCGGGGAAAAGCAAATCTGACGTTAGCCGAGAGTTGGGTCTGGCCAATTCAACGGTGGCGACCATTTGGAAACAAAGGGGCAATGTAATGCCTACACCTGGAGCCTGCTCGGTACGATACGTCGAAACAACATCGTAGATTTAATGTATTGAGGGTTCCAAATTTCGTTTTCCATCGACTTTTTATATGTTTGAATTTGTTTTATTTAATGTCACCATTATTAGAAAGTTTTATTTATAAAATGTTTTTATACCTTAAAAGATATTAATTTTAAATGACCTATTATTTTTAATTACCTTATGTTTTAATTCAATATGCTGTCAGTCTGTGACAATATAACATGTTTTTTTTTTGGCTAGAACACTTTTCTACTTCATAATCATATCTCTAAGATTTGTGTTAGAAATGCACAAAGTAATTTATATATCAGTGATTTCAGTTTTATGACAAGTGAAAACTTGCTTATATCACATATCCAGAATATAAGGGACACAACTCAAAAAAATTTATTTTTGTTAGAACGAATATTAGACACAGGCTAAGTTCTACTGAGAAATCCCAGGGTGTTTCCTCTAACCAATATTGCTGGTAGATCATCTATTTTGTATATTGGTTCGGTCTGATATTTGAGAGCTTGCTCCTCTTCGGGATGATAGGGGTCCTTACAGATGATGGGGGTTCTGGGAAAAGTTGGATAAGAATGGGAAGAACGTTTACCATCAAAGTCCCATCTGTGGAGTCCCTGATGCGGCTGAACACACGATTATATCCTACATTGCCATAGATGGCCACTGATCCTAGTTTGCAATAAAGACAGGGGTCTGTGCCATCAGCGACTCCAACTTTCCCAAGCTAGTAAAAGAGGAAAATTACCTCTACTTCAGGGAATATTTAAGTAAGGAGCTGCAAGAGCCCCCTAGTAGTAGTAGTCCGAGAGCTAAGGCGAAATTCGGTGACTTATTTCAAGAAAACTTTTAGCTATATATCCGATATTCAATTTGCATCCGTCTGCCAAATCAAAGCGATCGATTTAAAAAAAACAAAAAACAAAACAATGGACACTGAATTTTGCTCTACAAATTTTATTCTATGAGTTATTATCTTAGTACTCTGTCTCTGCTATTGACAAAATCATTGTTTTTTGACTGTGGTTTTCCACATCACTCAGCCAAATTATTATGTTATTGTACTCATTAGACGCAGAATTTAATGCTATTTAATTTAATATACTATAACTTTTTTGATAGAATGTAACGCTTAGGAATTATTGATGAAAAAACAAAAAAAGTCTTTAAATTTCGAGGTTTTTTGGCTGTCATTTTGAAATCCGACCACTTCAATTTGGCAGACAAGTGCGAATTAAATGCTGAGGATGGACATTATATAGATATACTACTAAAAGTTTTCTTCAAATAAGTGACCAAATTTCGCCTTGGCTCTTCAACTATAGGGTGATGTCGTCTGTCAGAGGAGGGGGAATTTGGCCTAAGTAGGCAACTGTCGAGATCGCCAGGTGAGATCGGAGGAATGGATGAGGGTCCAGGACCAATTGAGGAATAAAGGTGCAGTACCATATTATTTTTGGGCCATTGAAAAATCGCTCGTCAATCAGGAATCCTTTGAATAATTTAAACGAAATTTGGGGCCTCGGTAAAGGCTCTTAAACTACGTGATTCGCTTCAACCATGATGTTCCTACATTTTTTCGAACCAGCATTTGCAAAAAAGTTAAATTTTGTTTTTATATTGTAATCACGTTTTTTTACCCAGACCATCTAAGATAAAGCAATAGGTTTTTATATATAGGGAAAGAAGAAACTCCCCTATTTTTAACGAGTCCAAGAACGTCGTTATCGGGTAAACTAAAGATGAGACATAGAGCATGAAACCCAAACGTAGTTGCACACTCGGAACTGAAAAACATTCTTTTTTGTTTTCGATGATTTTTTCATTATTAAGGTTTTTTGATATGCTGAGTCCAAATCTGCCATAATTTTTATTGTGAAATTATCCACAAGGCTAGTTTACTTAATAATATAAACACCTTTTTTTAATTTATTTGATCAAAAATCAATTATTTTTTAATGCTTATATTTTTTCTTTAATTTACTCTTAAAAAAAAATGTTTAGCTGAAAAAACTATGCCAATATCGTTTTTCAAACACGAGATATAAAATGAAGCATTTGCAGCATGCTTTATTATTTTTTTCAGCTCCTAGGGCCCTTTGGATAAAACAGTAAGATATGGATCGACTTTTTTTCAATGTAGAATCATCCAAAATTTTTTATAAAAATCGGTGACGGACATATCGTGCACACCCCTTGTTAGTCTGTATTGATGGTTGAATTTATGAAATATAGAAATCAATAACCAGCATAGAAGATTATGCTTAAATTTAATATAGACAATTTACTCTCTGACCGGCGCTGTTTCTAAATTTACTGAATGCTTAAAGCAGTGATGTAAATAAACTGTCTATACTCAGCCTTACTTTCATAAATTCATAGATGCACTCACGTAAAAAACAAAATATATCGTGTAGTGAACCTAGAGTTGCGGTGTCATCGCTAGTGAGGATCAACATCTCTCTTACAAATCTGTTGGAGGGTGTGGTCGATAAATAAACACACAAATAAGAAAACTTATTATAATGTGTGCCGGCATTCCCGCCTAAATTTTAGGCCATCATCAGGGCTAAGAAAAAACAAGATAATAATAGATGTAACAACAGTGGCAGTACCAACAGTTTTCTTTATATATTTTTTTCTTTATACTTTAAATTTTTTCATCTTACTGTTAGTTAACTTTCTTATTATCACTGGTTAATGCCACTGTTGTTAGAAGCTATGAATAAATGAAAACTTTACAGCACAAAACCAATCTAGTATATTTTTTTAGAAGTCCATCAACTAATAACAGACGAACAAAATTTCGTTACGTTTTTAATTTAATTTATTTCGATTTATGCTATTTTTCAACTGCAGATATTTTAGGAAACTATTTGTGTTATTAATTAAGACAGGCTGGTGTATTTTTTATTTAGAAATAATTTTTTTGTTTTTCCATTAAAGTTTGATTTTTATTCATTTTACAGATTTATATGAGGTAATATTTGCAAAATTATGATATTAGCTTGTCATTGATAATGGTTTTATTTAATTAAGGGGAACACTTTTGTTTTTCAATATATTCAATTTTGTTTAAATTTTTCTATGCCATTCAAATTTATTTTCAATCTAGAATCAAAACTTAAATTTTAACATTGCCCATTTAACCTATGTGTTTTACACAAGCATTCATTTTCTAGACGCGGTATTAAAAACTAGAAGTTGTCGATATAAATAAAAGATGTATTTGCGTTTTTCACAAAACATTTCAAAGTTGAGGGACTTAGTATGCTTTTTGGTCCTTCCTTCTAGCACGTTTTGCCTTGCCCTTTCCATTGGTACAAATAGCTTCTTTCTCCATTGTTATCTTGTTATTTCTTAGCCCTGATGATGGCCTAAAACTTAGGACGAAACGTCGGCACACATCATAATAAGTTTTTCTTATTTGTGTGTTTATTTATTGACCGCACCCCCAACCAAGATTCTCCTATGTACATTTTCCACGGTCAACCATTCTCTCACCATTATAAATTGATTTGGTTAATTTCCATCAATTATCAAAGTTGACCATCCTTTTATACTTATCCATATTGATTTAGTACTTATTGCGTTTTTAATGAGACACTCATAATTTTTAAATTATTAAACCTCGATTAATTGGCAAAAAGTTAGAAGATACGTGCTGAGATAAAAAAAAGTAAGTAATTAGGAGTTACATAAATTTATACTAGCCCAATTAACAACATTTATCGGACATCGGATTTCGAAGAATTATATTTGATGAATGTGCTTGTTTAGATTTTTAATTCAAATATAGTGGAACTTGTTTAATTCAAAGTTAAAAGGACTATTGAAAAATTTGGAATTATCCAAGACTTCGAATTGAACAAGATTTTTTTTTTGTTTTTTTTACTCCTACCTTCGAGAAATGTTTATTGATATCTATAAAAGATCCATTATGATAATTGAATCCACCGATGTGGCCTTTATTGTTTTTTGGAAGAAAAGGGTGTTTAATATGTGTTTCCAATAATAAAATACTAAAACAATTCAGAAAAACAAAACTTCAGTATTTATTCAAGCTTTTTAAGTAAAGTTAAAGAAATACGTCTATGTATAATTAATTTGTGTATTAAAAATATTCAAAGAATTTGGAAAAAGTTGATATGTTTTTTATTTTTTAGACTTAATTTTTTCAATCCGAATAATATTCGTCATATGACGGAATGAGATATAGTCCGGGAGGCGGTCAAAAAGAACGGATCATAAATAGTAAAAATTATTTGTTAGGAACCGACGTTTCGACACACTTTGCAGGTCTTCATCAGGGCTGAATAAACAAGAATAAAAATTAAAAAATGATATATTCAGTGAATGATATTAAAATTGTCAAAGTAAATAATTAAAAAGACATAAGGAGAAAAAATGTGATGAGTTTGTTAAATGCTATAAGATTAAACTGATTATTAATAATCATAGATAAACGGATAGAGAAATAACAATAACTTATTTATTTATTTATTTTTCAAACTACCGATGAGTTTTCTTCATCCTTCTTAAATTTTCTTTCTTAATGCATGTACGTTATTCTTAATTCAATCTATTAAAATAGGTTGGCCCCACTGTTTCCTTCCAATCGTATACTATAAGGATTCATAGTATAAATAACAATAATTTAAAAAGTTAATAACTATAATGAATAAGTGAATGAACGGGAAATTAAATACCTTGAAGCTCAAAGTACAGTGAAGGAGTGACTAAGCAAAATAGCTAAGCAATTTAGCTAAGCAAAATAGCTTTAGGAGGCGGTGTAGGGGTAGTAATTAGGAATGTCATAATAATTATATAGAGAAGATAGTGGGGAGGGGTGGCCAATATATTATATAACTCCTAACAATCAACCTGCTAACGTTTATAAAACTTTTTATCTCCTTGATAAATGAATTGGTGATGCAGTAGGATATATATATATATATATATATATATATATATATATATATATATATATATATATATATATATATATATATAAAATAATTATATAGAGAAGGCAGTGGGGAGGGGTGGCCAATACATTATGCCAATATATTACGAATTGGTGATACAGTAGGATATATATAAAATAATTATAATATACAATAATTATTATAATTTCAATAATTATATAGAGAAGGCAGTGGGGAGGGGTGGTGGGGATATTATATCCTACATAATATACATATATTTATTATGTAGGATATATGTTCTTGTAGTTTTCTCATGATAATAACATTCGAACTTCGATTTATCCAAATAAAAATCGAATTAAAGACAATTTCATAGTGTTGCATAGAAAAATTTGAATTATACACAATACACAAATTTCGAATTAGTCAAGTTCGACTGTATTGATGTTTAGCAGAATAAAGTTTCAAAAGGTATTAAAACATTTTTAATAATTATTGAACTTGTATAATTTTTTTTTAATTACAGTGAATTTTTTATTATAAAGGAAATAAATTATCTGTTTTTATCATCGTGAGAACGAAATTCGGACGCCCTCAGTACAAGTTAGTGTCGAGTAGTCGAAGCATGAAGAGCATTTGCAGAAGTGTCGTGGCGGTCTAGGCTCCTTCCCCAGCATCGTTATCCTGCATCACATTTCTATCTTTCTCTACTTCAAGAGGACATCTTTCTTTGAGGTTGTTCTCGATCACCCTTGCCTAATCATTGACCCATTAATTATTTAACATAAGATCGGTTGAATGATAGGTCATTTCTGCTATATTGGCTGTAGTGTTTCTTGTTTATCTTTTGTTGTATGCTAGCATGTTTTTGTTTTTAATTTTCATTGACTTTTTCATAAAAAAAAAATAAAAATAATAAAAATAAAATATTTTAGTTGCATGCCTGCTTATTGAAATAAATGGCTTATATCTTTTCAAATCTTTCACTGTTTGCCGACTGGATGCTGTAACCACTAGAACCGACGGCTTACTAATTGGATTTTTTAAATTTTTTGTTTGATCGTAGTACTTATAACTTAAATGTAATTTGTTTAACTATTCAAATAAATTTAATGGCTGTTACAAGATAACAATTTTGTTTGCTTTGTTAGTTTTTGACATCATTAACTTTTTTTATTTATTATTAGTTATATGTTCATTGTTTTGTGTCTGCATGTAAAGGCTCGCAAGAAAAAGCAGGAGGAATTGGAACGCCAAAGGTTAGAAGGCCAACAGCGTAAACAACAGGTTAGTTGTTAGTTTTTATCGTTTCTTTTTTCATTCGAGAAAGGATAAGCCATTTTTTTTATTTTTTGATGCATTGATAAAATTTTATTATTACTACTATTATTGCACTGCTGAATGTTAGCTTTATTCTGAATTAGACTAGTATTTTTAAAAATGCAACTAAGATATTTGTTTTTGGAATTTTTTTATTTTTTAACTCTTTAACAGTTTGCTTGTTGATTCTTGTTATATTATATATTGAAAAGAAATCTTATTTAAAATAATTTTTCATGTCGAGTTTATTGACCGATTAAAATGTGGTTATAACTTGTAAAATTTTAATATTATTTTAATAACGACTTTTCATTTTGTTTATTTCTGTTCTAGGAGAGAGAGTTGAAAAGACAGCAAGCTGCCATCATGAAGGAACAGGTAAGTGACTGCCATTTAACATCCATTATTATTCTTAACACTGTGTTTTCTTCCTTAGGTTGTTTTGTAGTGGTTTTTTGATCCATCAAAGACACAATATTTGTGTGTATGTGTGTGTGGATTCAAGATGGTGGCCCAGATCTATTTCACTTCCTCTTGTAGAGTTGTAGAATTCCTCTTTTTTTTTTTTCCTTTTTTTTCTTTTCTCCCCCATGAACTCGAGCAATTTTTAAAAATATATATTTTTTACAATATAATTAACGCACATTGAGTTATCGATGATTTATTTTTTTATGCTAATTATTTTCTTTACTTCTGAGTTAAAGATATTCTAATCGTGTTTTAATTAGATAATTCAAATTTATATCAAAGATAAAAAAAAAAAAAAGTCATACCCACTTTCTCCTCATTTAAAGATTGGCATTGGTTCATTTTATTAATATGCGTCCTTAAATACTTGGTAACTTCAGTGATAATTCATTAGCTACATTCGACTGTGTCCGTTGTTTAGACTCGCTAAACCTTCACAACAGTTCAGTATTGCGGGTATTACCTGAAGACAACTTTATTGTGGGGGTCATAAATATATAATAAATTAAGACTAAATAAATAAATATTACATTTTATATTTTTTCCCAGTGATTAAAATTATTCTTAGAACGGGATCCTCCCAATATTTATTAAAAATCTATTTTTTGACTAAACAAAATGCTTTTAAATTTTCAAAAACACAAATGAATTCTACTAAAAAAATTTGAATGAGTATCCATCCCAAAGTTTTAATAAGAATTTTAAAATTCAATATTTTTTTTTTATACTCACTATGTATTATTTTTCTAGAAACTTACCTATTTTGATAACCCAATTTTATAAAAAAAAGTTATTTCATGAATTTTCATTAAATTCTGTTCAGTAGTCGTCAGAATAAAAATAATTTTTGAAAACTTTATTAGTTATGAGTGTCATAATATTTCATATTGATTTGAAGCTTTTTCAGTGTTTAATGTGACACTTGTTAACTTAGTTTTTTATTTATTCTTATTTAATTTAAGAGATTCCAAAAGGTTAAATAATCAAAATTTTTGAAATCACTGGTTTGCATGATATATGAATGTATATATATATATATATATATATATATATATATATATATATATATATATATATATATATATATATATATATAAATTAAATACACAGCTTCCATTGGGTTACTAATGGTAAAAATAAAATATAATATTTGTATAAATATATACAGCAGATATATCTCGATGTCGTTTTTTGAAAAAGGCTTAAGCGCCAAAAATTTGAAATTTAGGTTTCAATTTATTATGGGACGTAAACACCACCTCTATCAATTCGCGCTCATGATATATTAAAAAATAATTGAAAATGGTCTACAAATTGACTATTGATGAAGTAAGCACTAAATATTAACGACTCTCAGTCGTTACTCTGGCCTTAACCAGTAAAAGAAGCCTTAAAAATATATTGTAATTATAAAGGTTTTGCGACCTTAATAAACTCCTGCTGTATGCAATAAATAATAAAATTAAAAAATATATATTGTTATTTGGGGAAAATCGTTTCATGTGTCTTCTGTAAAGTTTACTAAATGGGGATTATGCCTTTTTCAAAAACGACGTCGACGTATATACATACAAGGATGAATCAAATATAAACGGTAATTATTTTTTTTACTTTTGTTGATTAATGTTATACACAAACCATATTTTTAGCATTTTTCAATATCTTCTGCATGATCTAGACACTTTTACCACCGATTCGGAAGCTTGGATATTCCTTGTTCATAAAAAGTTTGAGGGTGAGTTGTCAGCTAACTGCTCACGTGCTCCTCGACTTCTTCATTGCCTTTGAATCATTCTCCTCCAAGTGATTCTTTCAAGGGCATAGAAAAAAATTACCATGGGGGGACAAGTCTGGACTATATGGAGGGCGTTTAAGGGTTTCTCATCCCATTTCTTCCAATTTATTCCTTGTCAAGATCGTGTGAGGCCTGGTGTTGTAGGAGAAGGATGAAATTTCTAATGGACAAGCGTCGTCTTTCGTCTTTGTTGACAGTTTGTCAACTGTAACAGTGGCCGGTAGTAAAGCCAGCCATTCACGGTCCTGCATGTAGGACTACGATAGATATTGGACTACTGTTGGACTGTGAATGGGGGTGTAGGAATACATTGAGCTTGTAGGACGTTTGTAGGCTTCTCCGATCGTCCTATAAGCATTCTACTCTCCCAACATCCTATCGTGTTGGATCGTGAGTTGGGTTATCGTCCTTCAAACTCCACATGTTTACTGCTAGGTCATTAATTATTATCAATATTTGGTTATTATTAGTCAGTGTTCCAGGTTGGGGGTTTTCTCCCTTGATTTAGGTTCTTTTTTTTACTCTCCGGGTTTTTATTTATCGTTAGAAAGTTTTAGGTTTTTTTTTTTTTTATTTCGTATTTACTACTAAATGCGTAATTATTTTTTTCTAATTACAAACTGAAAATTAGAATGATTAGAACAAAATTGGTTTTATAAAAAATCTTAAATTTTTTTATAACTTTATTTCAAACGTATTTCCCAGAAGTGCAGTGCAACAAGCTATTAAAAAGATGCTCTCATGTCAAAATATTCTTCATTATAATGCCAATGTGACGTTCTATTGTTGGGATTGAATTAAAATATTAAATAAATAATGCGATTAAACTTGGATGTCGACAATTTTGAACTAATAATTTTGAATCCTTTTTTTGTTAATTAAATGCTCATCTCTAATTTATCTTGTTTTGAGTTGTTTTAAGTTTGTTTTTAATCATTAATTTGACCCGATCTTTCAATTAGTATAATCAATTTAAATTATATTGAATTAAAGTAATATGAAAATGTATAAACCTTGTTAATCAAAAGGTATAATACAAATATAATCAAAAGGTATAACACAAATATAAACCTTAAGTACATTTTTTATAATTTATCCTTATCTTACAGGCATGATTTTGTTATCCATTCTTAAGTAATTTTTATAATTTTTTCTATCTATTTCATTTAACTTTTTCAAATCATTATAATTTATTCGGTTAATGAACATCGTTTTCGCCTAAGATTTCTTTTTCTTTTTTCCAATAACACCATAGCAAGACAATTTGCCGACATTTTCCAATTTTTAGAAAATAGGAAGTTAGAATACCTGATCGGATCACTTATAGGACCATAAGTGGACGAATCATACCTTAGTCCTGCAACATAGTCCTACTAAGTTGGACCGTGAATGTGTAGCTTAAGACACATTCATTGATGGTTGATCATGAAAAAAATCAACGAGTAAAACTCTCCTGGAGAAAAAAAAAATAGTTGCAAGAATTTTTCCAGCTGATGCGATAGGTTTTCACTGTGTATTGTATATGGTTCAAAAGCAATGAGGAAGTCGACGACGAGCATGTGCGCAATTGGCTGTTAACACTTTCAAACTTTCTATGATTGAGGAATATCTAAGCTTCCAAAAACTCACTTTCAAATTTTTTATGATTAAGGAATATCTAAGCTTCCAAATTGGTGGAAAAATGTGTAGATTACGCAGGAGACTACATAGAAAAATGCTCAAAGTATGTTTTGTGTATAACATTGTTCAATAAATCTATACAAATATTACTGTTTGTATTTGATTCACCCTCATATGAAAATAATAATTCATGAAATGGGAGTTTATGTTATTACACAATCCATGCTTTTTAGGGAAAAAAAGATAAAGAAAAAATTGTTTTTTTATATCTTGGTAAATGGCCGACCAAAATCTAAAAAATATTACATATATATATATATATATATATATATATATATATATATATATATATATACATTTACTTTTTATAGGTAATTATTTTTATTTTATTAATTTTGAGAGAACCTATACCTGTCAACTATTTTCAAGATTATATCACATTTTAAAATAACAGATTTTGTTATTTTATTTTTTTTTCTCCAAAACTACTTAACTAAATTCTATGAACATTGGTCAGACAATTTTTAATTACTGTCGAATATAAAAATTATAATTAAAAATTGTTTGATAAGATAATTAAAATTTTTAATATAATTTTTGGTCGGATTTTTATTCAACATTTTTAGCAGAATTCATTTTTTTTTTTTTAATTAAACCAATGAAAGATACAAGAGATTATTAAAAAAATAAATAGGTTCTAACTAATCATCACTGTTGTTAAAAATTAGTTAAATATGTACTTACGCAAAAAGAACAGATGATTTTGCTTTTCGAGGATAGCTCATGATTTTCAAAAATATATACCTGTTATAGCCCCTTTTGTCCGCGGATTATTGGGTGTATCGTATCCAATGTCTCATTAAAATTTAATCATAGTCCAGTCAAATTATAAGGCTCTTACATTTAAAAGATTTTATTACGGCTATTCTTTGATAATAATTATGGTAGCTTTGATCAAAGCATAAAGTTGGGTGCACACAATGTAACAAAACATGCTTCATAACAGGTTTTATAAAAGCTGTATAACCTCGTTATAAAATCGCATGAAAAATTTATAACAAAGTTTTATAATATAGTTACATAATTCATTTTCAGTTTTATAACAAGTTTCATGCTAGCTGGAGGGTTTCTCAAGTACTGGTATTGGTAGGGGGAACTAGTCCGGCCATTGGCCTTGCAGTCCTTTTTGCCAATCCCTGACGGCTACTTTTACATCACCGCCGCGTGCTAACCAGAGTGGGAGTGTCAAGATTCATTTCGTGGATTCGTCACAAAATAAAAATTAACTGACCCAGGTAGGAATCGAACCCACAAAGTTCCGAACCGGGCACTCTGGGACTCTCACCCCAGCGTACTGTAAGATCAAAGGAATAATACAACATTGCCGTCCTCCCTCTCCGTAGTTCTCGGCAGTGTTTCATGAGCATGCCTCGTGTTCAATTTTTTACATTCAATTAACCATTTCTGTATAGTGATGTGATGTGGTCAGACCAAAATACCAATGATTTGATAAAATTATATTGTGAGAAAAAATGCTGTGGGATCATCCTACAGATATTAATTTAAGATAGGAATAAAATTTTATAACAATATATCAAAATAATGCATGCAACTCTTGCTAACAATAAATCTTCCTCTCTCTCAGATGTGATGAGAAATGATCATATATCTGCCGACTCACCCTTTTGTTATAAAATTGAATTTCTCATGTTATTTTCTATAAAAAAGTTATACAGCAGATTTGTTATATAACAAAATGTTAGAATTTTGTTATATAACAAAATTGTTATAAAATAAGAGTTTTGTTACATTGTGTGTACCCAGCTTAATAATTTTGGTAGCTTTGGTCAAAGGATAATTATTATGGTGGCTTTGGTCAAAGCATAATAATCATGGAAACTTAGTTCAAAGAGCATTACTTCGAATTCCTATTGAGGTAAAATCTCTAATTAAATCCTTAAATGCCAACATTTTAGGGAATTTTCATAGGTTATTTTTATATGAATTAACTTCAATATATAGTTTCCTTATTAGCACCAACAAGTCTTTTAACAATTCAATTATATATCCTTCTTTTTTTTTCTGGAAAATTCGTGCCTGTAATCCAAAAAATAAAAGTGAGCCGAACATCAAAACTTTTATATTTTTTTTGTTTTTATCGAGCACTATTAAAGTGGTCTATTAATCTAGAAAATTTATTGATCCCTAATATTGCTTGTAAAAAAAAATAATAAGTAATTTTTCTGAATTAATCTCTTTTACAATGACCAGCTCTTTATGCTTATAAAAAAAAAAATCTGGTAATATCATGGAACCATGCTCTTGTCTATGATTTTCAACAATCGATATGGTTTCCCGCCTGCTAGCGAATATATTTACATGTTTTAGAACAGAAAACTTGCTTTATTCTGGGACTAGGTCCCTTCAGAATAACAAAAATGATTAAATAAAAAGAAAACCATCAGTGGCCAAAATACTACATTAGTAAAAGTAAATAAGTTTTTACATCAATTACAATAAAAATAAGTAAACAAAAAATGAATTCTTCTCTTAACAAAAATGTATTTGCATAGAACAAAAACGAACAAAAAGTAAAAAAGAGCGAAAATAAAAATTATAAATAAATTGACTCTTAAACATTGAAAACATTCATAAACTTCTGATAAAATTGTTAACCTCAAATTAAAATTTCTTGCTTATACAAACAGAATCTTTGGGAACTAAGTAGATGTTGGAAAATATGAAATTTGAAGTAGAATAGAGAAGAAGCATGGCGGATATTAGAAGGGAGGGAATTCCACAGGACAATGGAGCGGGAAGGAAAGAAACGTTCGAATGTTTTGGTTCTGTGGGAGGGGGTATAGAGGTCAGAAAGGCGCGATCTAAGGCATGGACTAAGGATTTGAATTGTAGGAGTCTTTAAATGTAGGAAGGGTGCTGGGAGTTGATGGTTTGATATAGGAAAGACCTGAAGAAATATTGTCGCCGGATAGAGGGAAAGAGCTACTAACTTGCCATAAAGATGGGGCCCGTGATACCTCCTTGAGGTACCGAATACAAATCTTAAAAAGCAATTCATGATTCGCTTCAATTTGTCCTCGTTTACAATCCAGAGGCCACCATATACCACACTGCCATAGTCAAACTGGGGAAAAATAAGAGAAGATACCAGGAGCTTATGAGTTGATTGTGGAAGAAGATGTCGGGAACGATGGAATAACTTAAGGGTGCTTATTGACCGCCAGGAAATTTAGACAATTTTCCAGAACAAGTTTTGGTCAATATTATAAGTTTTGGTTATTTTAATCGCCTTTTATGGTGGGGAACTGTTTATCAGTTGTAGTCCCCACCACATTCACATCTTGCTAGGTTTTTAAACTTGAAACAAATAATTTTATGTTTTAGCAATGAAATAAGCGCCGATCTTACCTGTCTGACTGTCGCTAATAATGATCCCTCTGGTTTTTATTATGAAGGACATAATATTAAAATACTGTTTTAACAACGAAATAATACAATTCTCATGTAATAAGGATCTTCTGGGGTTGCAATCAGGACAAATTTATTTAAATTTTTAAAACACCATGCATATCTAGGTAATTGAGATAATTTTCTGTGTTTATTTCCTAATTCATCTGAAAAATTGGATAAATTTATCTTTGACATTCAGTTTTGAAATGCAAACAAGTTTAAACCAACAAGTTAATGGAGAACCGTTTGCATTGAGCCTATCCCAGGAGTTTACGCTGAAGATGTGAAAAGTCTAGTTTGGTTTGTTTTACATTCTTTAAATCGTGTGCACTGGTTTGTAAGTTGATTGTCATTTCAGTAACAAAACAGTATTTGTTGGTTGACATCTGCATGATGGTATAGAATGACCAAATAAATATCTCCAATATTCCAATCTTAAATTTATTCCCATCTATAACAGAAAAAAACAATTACTCACAGGCATTACTGGAAAAATCCTAACCCTTAAACTGTTTACCTATAAACATGCTACCTACTTTTCGTTCATTGTTAGTTCAATGCGAGAAGAAACCATTACAAACTTTTCGGTTTGATATAATCTACTTAAACCTTGGTGAGTACCAACATGTATTTGATTTCTTGTGTTAATTAAATTCATAGTTCATAAATGTTTTATAATACTGATTTATATTAATCTAATTTACTATGCATAATAATACCAAACTATATTTTGAATTGCTTATTTTTGAATTTTTTGTCTTTTTTAGAACTTAAGATGAATGCATAACATTCGAAACTAGTTTTCAATAAAACAAATTTATAGAAGTGGCAAATAATTTATCAGTCCCTAATTAAAACATTATTTGTAGGCCCATGTGTGCTAAAAGCTTCTCTCTTCTGTTGTTGCCCTATTTACAAAGATCACAGTCGAGACTGAAACACAGTAATGAGGAGAAGCCACCGGACGGGGGAGAAGTAGGTTTTTTTTTTAATCATTAGGAATAAACAGACTAGAATTGACAAAGTTAAATTTGGAAGACGTAAAAATATCTCGAACAGCAGGTTGGAACCGATATCGAGAGCTTAGTGTGTTGCGGTGCCAGGGGTGGGCCAGATAGTATGGTTTGATAGTATTACCAAAAATCTAAATAACAGTATTTTTTTTTTCTTTGAATTATGAATTAAAGTTACTTCGTTAAAATTATATTAAAATGTATTTTATACAAAACAAAAATAAAAGATAATAAAAAAAAAGATTAAATAATATTGAAATAAAAATTTGAACATAGGCTGTCCTTTAGTTGCTTTATCCAAATGTATTTTTTTAGATGTATATTCAAGAGCTGAACAAGCAGAGGGAGATTCTATACACTGTAGAGTTGGTACGTCTTTATTCTCTCTTCTCATTTCTCTTCCTTCTCTCTTTTGTATTTTCTTTTATTTTCATTGTCTTGGCTGTTTTTTATTTTATTTTTTCAGCATATTTTACCCTGTTTAATTTAGATATGAAGGCATTTCTTGCATGTTGATGTCGTATATTTGTGTGAATCCATTTGATTGTTTCATTTGTTTTAGTGGTTAACTTCTATCATTGTCTAATGATTTAATTATTATTTTTTTTAATTTATAAGCTAATATCTAATTTTTATTTTACTATGAATGTTAGTTATAAGCGACTTTAAGCGAATTTTCATGTTTTCAAACTTATAAACAAAATTAATTAATAATTTTTTTTTTTTATCACAGTACGTTCTGTTAGTTATTGGAGTTACATGGAATAAAAATAAACTTAAAAATTTCTTAGTTTATGAAAATAAGCTCCATTGGTTTCTTTTCTGTATTTCTAAGCGTTTCGTTATTTCGGGATGCTGTTCGATAATATCCACAATTGTTTAAATTAATTGGAATGATCCTATTTTATTGTTCCGGCTATATAAATGCTGAGGGAGCGGAGTAGCTCAATGGTAAGGTACTGTGTTACTATGCTCCCGGTACCGGGTTTGAGACCGGCTGCGGCAGATAAGTATTTATTCTGTTATCAGCCGTGGATCGACCCTATGGGATCGGGAGACCCTCCTGGGGACCACCCAGCCTCTATAAAGTGGTTACCCTTAATTGGGGAAAAAACCTGGCGGTTGAGCATGATCTCGGCCAAATCATCTCCTTACACAACCGTTGGCTTAGGAACAGTACCAAGTGCTGAACCCAAGACCCTCCATGGGTTGTAGTGGTGCAGGTTATATAAATGCTGGTTTCATCTCCAAGGTTTCTTTGTTTTTTGTAATAATTTGACAAGACCTAGAACTAATAGTATGGAGTGGCATAGCAAAGTGGATACGGCAGCTCCTAACTCCTAGGGTCTGGTTCGAGTCCGGCTGTGGCATATAATTTATTTATTCTGTTATATCAGCCATGGATCGACTCTGGGGTTGGTAAACCTTCTTGGAGTACATCCAGTCTCAATAAAGTGGGCATAGACATACAAATTAGTAATGGTCCTTATAGAGGTGGCCGGAAGAATGGGAGTGGAATAGCCTCCGTTCCCAGCATTGTTTTTTTTTTTTTTTTTTCTTTTATGCTGTACTTTTCAGGTCTATTGTGCATCACGTCTAGCTGTTTAAAACATGAGTTTATTGTATTAAACGAATCTAAGAAGGTTTGTTGGATTAATATGCTCCACTGCTCCACTGGGTCCGTTATTCAATCCAAACTAAGCACTGCGAATCTTAGTCTCGCAAATCGTTTACACAAGTAGATGATGTGATAGGCTGTTTTCTCCTATAATCTACACAAAGGTGATCCTAGTAAATTTGAGTTTGAGAACACGTCCCATGTTAAACTTACGAATGCGAAAAATTCAGTTTTTTGTTGATACAGCCTGTAGTAAAGCTAAGAATCTCTTACGGCATTAGAAAGTGCTGAAATAGCAGTTGCATTTTTTCTAAAAAGTCTGAAACTTCCATGTTTAAGTAACGAATATGCGTATTTTTATGAATATAAAATTATAATTACTCATGAAACTATGAGGTAAAAGACAAAAAAGAAATTTAACATAATCAAAATCGGCACAGAAGAATTAAACACAGAAAATGAAACAGTTTTTTTTTCTCTTCTGAAAATTAGTTATTTTCACATTCGTAAGTTTATAATGAGTTTATAAGGTCTAATAAGTTTATAATGAGCAGTCGAAATTGCTGTAATTTTCCATGATGACTCCCTGCCCTTTTTCTGCATTGATTTGCTTCTGCTTACACAAGATCCATCTTATAGGAGCAGCCTATAGTGAAGCTGTGTTTTCTATTGCCAACATTGTTTTGCCTTTGCACCATAAGCCACCCCAATGCTCCTTTTAGCGTGTTTTAACTTCCTGGTGTAGCTCAGTATTATGCCACCACATTATATTATACCTCGGGGTAATGGAAGTACATTCAGAGCCTTTTCTGGTCAGTTTATCAGCTCCTTAGTTGTCTGGTATACCTGAGCATCTTGATACACATTATTATTATGCGTTGCAGTCCCCCACAGCTCTTGATCTTTTTACGTAGTTATTTAAAACCCCAATTACCGCCTGGCTGTCGGTATAGAAGGTTATTTTCATACCTTTCAGCTCCTCTTCTAGCAGCTTACTGGCACAATGACTGTTAGAAAGTACTTGATATTAAAATACTGATGCGTGTTTGCCTAGTGGAATTAAACCTAGTGAAAAAATCCATCTAGTTGTTTGTTTTTTCTCCAGGTGCTTGCTCCAGAGCCATAGGCTGTAAGAGAGCCATGTGTGGAACAGTTAATTAATTGTTTGGTCTGTACTCCTTCATTTTGTCAACATGGATACTATATTTTGTATCAATGTACTTCCAGATCTGGATCCAAGAATGCATATAAGCACTCCGTTCTTCTCGATCCACTGAAATAATTTCCAATGTCTTTCCTACGTCAGAACTTAAGAATTAGTATCCTGTTTTGCAAGCCTGTACATAGTTTTTAGGTCCTGTGATTTAACCTCCAAATGCAGTGGTAATAATCCAATCATAACCTTCATTGCAGCCATTGGATTAGTTCTCATGGTGCTTGTTATCATTAGACAGGCACGTCTTTGTAGTTTTGCTGTGCCACTATAGCAAGGCCCCATATAGGTCTAAAATGGCAGTAATGCACAAATTTCGCCTATTACTCTTTTACAGACCCAGAGGCATTTGAGAACTTTGTTAGTTATTTTTTTCCACATGGTTGTGCCATTTTAAGTTGTGATCCAGAGTAAAACCCAGAAGTTTTACCATTTTACTCTGGCTAATCTGGAGCCCATTCATTTTGGGCAGTTTAATTGCTACTTTTTTCTTCATAGTTAAGATGCAGGCCAGTCCACCAGGATACCTGTTACTGTTATGATGAGATCAGAAAGTACTCACATACCCTTATTCATAGAAGCCTGTAGAATTAAAGATTAACATCAAGTAGTCAGCCACTTAACAATAATGGTGATAGTACACTCCACTGTGAATAGCCTAACCTACAGTTCTGTTTGCCATTTGAACTCCAGCATTCTGGTAATCCTTCTGGAGGCTACAGATTCTATGTTTCTCTTCCTTAAGGTGTAACACTATAAAGAGCTCTGTCAAATCTACCTTCGATATCTACGAAGATGCCTACCACAATTTCTCTTTGTCTGAGGAATTTTTCAATTCTTGAAACCAAGTTGTGTATTACAACCTCACAGGACTTTCCTGCTTTGTATGCAAATTGATTTGGAATATATTGGACATTTTATCAATAACTGTTCTCTGATATGTTCTCTGAAATCTTTTCTAATGTTTTTATTAGAAAGGATGACGAGACACATCATTGGTCTGAATGATTTGGTTGAATAAGATCTCTTACCCGGTTTAGGTAATTAGCACAATTTGGATATTCTCCATCTAGTGGGAATATATCTAAGTAGAAAGTTGAATGTTAAGAGTTCTAGAAGATATGTTCTGATCACTGGAAGTCCTTTCTGCAGCTAAGGAGGGAAAACATTCTCTGTGCCAGCTATTTTTATGGTGCCAATGAATTGATAGGCCATTCTAATTTTCCAATAGTAAAAATTCATTGGTCTTGTCCCACATTCCTTTACTTGCACTGTAGCTACTTGAAGTGGGAGTTGCATTCTCTGGTTCTCTCAAGTCACAATTGAGGACATCTGTTTTAGCCAGGACAATCAGGGTGTTCCCCTCATGATGTAGGCTTCATCAACATTAAGTGCCCCCAAAACTCCATAACTAGTTTGCTTTGAGAGAATTTTATTAATTGGGCACGTAGCCAGAATGTTGTCAATGTCCAAATAAAACTTTTTCCAAGCTTGTCTGGTTGGTTTTCCGAACAGATTTATTATACTCAGTAATTATTTTCTCATAAGCATTTCATCTGCAGGAACTTTAGTGGGCTGCATTGAATAGCCTCTGGATGAGGGTTCATTCCTGGTTTGAATCACTGTTCAATTAGGAAACATTCCTGTTGTAAGTGTTTTTGCAGACATTATTACTGTTCAGATTGGAATTACTCAGTGTCAATTAGTGATGAATTTTGGCAGGTTTTGTAAACAACATCTGAGCAGCATCTGATTGATTCTTCAAGATGTGTGTTTAGGACTCCTATGTTCCAAATCATGTTGCCAGCAATCTGATATAAAATCTGACATATCTGTGCTCTGAGCATAATCCTCATCTGAAGCATGCCAGTTTCCAATGTATATACTGACCCTGTGTGAGGCCAAAATAATCCCTATAGTTTCTGATCTGACCTTATTATAGAAGGAATGATGAAGAAGCTATTCGCTATGAGCTATGAGAAGAAGCTATGAGATCATGGTTTATGATAAATTGTAGAATTAACTCACCTCTCAGGTTGTTGGAGCTGGCTTCGATCTCATGAAGCGCATTGGCATCCAGACCTGCTATTATGTTAGGCCTCCTACAATCCACAAGTTTTTTTAAGCTTTGTTGTAGGGAATGAATCTTCGTTGGGCAGATATCCAGACTTGAGGGTGATGCTTGCCTTTACTTTGCTCCCGAAGGGGATAAATTGTGCTGCTGCTAGATCTCTGGAACAAAGTTCTCAAAGAGGTAGCAATTTAAATTTTCTTGACAGAAACCGATAACAGAAATGATATTGTACCCAGAGAAATTCAGTCCTTTCAGCCCTCCATCAAGTACCTGAGGTTCTTGAATTAATAAGATCCCAATATCCTTACCTCTAATGTACTGTTGCATCACTCCACATGCCGCAGTGCAGTAATATAGAGTAAACTGGAGCAGTTTTATATTTGGTTATTCTTCTGTACGGGCAATTCTCCTCCGAAAAGTGTAGGCGATGGGATTCTTCTGTACAGGGCAGTCCTCCTCCGGACAGTGTAGGTGACAGGATTCTTCTGTACAGGGCAGTCCTCCTCCGGACAGTATAGGGGATGGGATTCCACCTCTGGGTCAGATACTGTTGGGCCTTTTGGTTTCTCCTCACTTCGGAACACCGCTTTCTCTCTCTGCCCTGACATTTATGCATAAGTTGTTAAGACTAGAAGGTCTTCAGTGCCTCCATATCTTGGATTCCTTTCTTGAAGGATGTCCATAAGCAGATCCTCAGAGAGTTCCTTATTTGCCTGAAGCCTGAAGCTTACTTGGCAGAGACCAGATCCCATCTGCATGCCTTGTTTCTTCAAACTATTAAGATTGGTTTCCGGGATTCTTATGATGGCAAAGAACCTTGTCCAGATTCTTTATGCGATGAAGGCTCCATCTGCGAATGCCTTCTGATCTGTCGTTCTGCACTCTGAGTCTCTTCTTAAAGCTTCCTCTGACAAGTCATTTGCTGGAGAAGAATGTACTAGTCTTAGTGATTTTTATAAGTTTTCATGCATCAACAACTGGGAGGGTTTCTCCATGACAATGTTGGAGATGATTTTTGTCAACCATGTCTTCGCTTAGGTTTCACACGTAACCTGACGATATATCAACCGATGTATAGCTGAGTAAGCGGAGTCAATCGGCGCCGGGGTGAATTCTGTTCGCATGTTTACAGGTATGTATGCATAATAACAACACATGTCTACTGTGAAATTTGGAGATCCCTAGACGAATCCTATGACTCAAATTTGTAAAAAAAACAAAATTTTTATTGCTGCGATTTTTTCCTCGGCTCCTATTGAACTTAAATGTTTAAAACTTACTCATAACATCACGAATGCAATGTAATATCACAATAATTTTTTTGGAAATTAAAAAAAAATATGATTATTTTTCGTGCTTGTTTCCCTGTAAAAACAATTAACAAAATAAAAGTTTTTGAACAGTAACTTCCTATATATTCCTACCGGGAATTACGTACTCACATAAATTCTTATTTTCAATGTAGAAAAACCTCAGAATTTTTAAAATGGTGGAACAGGTTTAAAATCTTACTTGTAACACCAAATTTCAAAATACGCAATATAATTTGAGGAAAATACATTTAATGATAGAATTGTTACAACCATTTAATAAATAGGAGCAATATGTTTTTCTTAATCTGTTTGCTCTTCCGAATCCACACAATCATCATCACTGTTTTCATTTATAGGTTTGAAGTCACTGTTCTTGAAGATGCCATTTAGAAATTCGGAAATTCGTTGGAAAATGAGTATATAGAGGAAATGGCCAGACCTGGTAGCAAAAGCCCTCACTCCTCCCATATCGCAAAACCGAGAGACAATGGAAACAACTGAGGGAAAGCAATCAAGTTGTCGGATTTTTACAAACAATTGAGGTGTTCGTTTGTTGTGAAAATTTCCTATATGAGTGATTCGCTAATGTGAAGAACTCTTTCAATTCAAATCTGAAATAAAACCTAATGAATTACTCTTCACCCTTGTGTCGTGAGGCTAAAGAGAGATTATAATGTTATTTGCAAATTGATACCACTACTCCCATCATACTCTAACAGTTATTGTAGGAATAATTCTATATTTCAGTAAACATATTTTCCTCAATTTTGAAATTTGGTGTTTCAAAGTAAGATTTTTTTATATCTGTTTCACCTTTACAAAAATTCAGAGATTTCCCTATATTCAGAATAAGATTCAATTTGAGTATCTAATTCCCGGCAGAAACATTTCGGAAGTTATGGTCCAAAATGTATCATTTTGGTATGTTTTTTTTCGAGGGAAACAAGCACGAAAAACAATGATGCTATTTTTTTTTTAAATTTACAAAAAAAAATCACTGTTGTAGTATCGCATCATATTTGTGATGTTCAATAGGAAGTAAAAAATCCTTAAAAAAAAAAAATCCTGAATATATCGCAGCACTGAAAAAAATATTTTTGGCTAATTCTGAGTCACAGGATTTGTCTAGAGATCTGAAAATTTCACAGTAGACTTATATTATTGTGTATAACATATCTGTAACGGCTTAAGAGAAATCTCTTCGGAGCTGATTTGACCTTCCTTTTTCCAGGCTATAGCTAAAGCCTTATATATATATATATATATATATATATATATATATATATATATATATATATATATATATATATATATATATATATATATTATTAATATATTTATATTTTTCCTTTATGTTACTCCAATAATTAACAATTATTGTGATTAATAATATCTAAATATATCAATTTTTTAACTTACGGAAATAGATTATTTGGTATGGATTAGTTTCGTTACTATGTACAGTTAACATTGCATGTAAGTTACTTTATTTACCCTTTTTATGAATTAATTTATTTTAATCGATTGTTATTGTTTTATTTAATTATTAATGAGCTTTAATTTTATTCAGTTATTCAGTTCATTGTAATGTCTAACTTTGGTTTACTTTCGCTGTTTATAATTTTTGTCTTGTCTTGTATTTATTGATATATGCTAGTCTTAGTATAGGTTATTTATTTTTATTTTTTTATTTTTAACATTACGGTGAATTAAAAGAGTATTATCAATTACTGTGCAATAAGGAGCGGGAAAGAAGGAGGCAGCACATGGGTCTCGTAAAGGCACTAGAAGTAAGAAAGAGGTTGGAGGAGAGGGAGAAGAAGAGATTAGAACAAAGAGCTGAAAAATTGGCGACTCGAGAAAAACGAATAGAACAAAGGAAAGTCGAGGTAGAACTTCTTAGGGAGCTTAGGAGGCCTGTTGAAGATATGGAACTGAACGGTACGTTTAATCTTATTTTTTAGTATTTATAAAATGTAAATAATTTGTTTGTTTTGAAGGCAATAAAATAAAATAATTATTTAGGTTATTTTATTTTTAATATTACTAAAATTTGATAAGTTCAATAAAATTAAATATAAGGTCGAAAAGTAGGTAAAACTTGCACGGAGATTTAAAATAGAAAAAAACTATAGCTTAAATTAATTGGAACTTCTTAATCATCTAAGGATGCATTTTTGTTACGTAATGTTTGTAGTGAAGATGTTAAAGAAAACTGAATTATTTATAAAACTCAGTAGGGTATATGCATGATTTTTGAAAATACCTTAAATAAATTATTTTTGTCTGAAAAGTTACATAACACATTAAATCATTCATAAAAACGTTCTTATTAAATTTAAAAAAAAAAAATTCCTTCGGACAAGATATTTTGGCTCTTTAAACACACTATTTTTCGGGTTTTAGGTTGACGTCACTTCTCATGTCAACAAAACTATTTATTGCATTTTTGTTTTTAATTAATTAATATATAATATAATATAATAATATGATATAATAATATAATATAATATAATTAAAACTTATTATTTAGCAAAAATTTGGAAAGAAAAACTATTTAGGTTTTAATCCATAGCAATAAAGATTACAAAAATAAATATTTGAACATAATATATTTTTCATGCATATATTGTGGTCACACAAATTTTATTCAGTATTTCTCAATTTTCTATAATAGCCCATATTACCTGAAAAAATTTAAATATTCTCTCGGCACAGCATAGTTAATAAAATAATATCTGAGGGTGGGGAGATTGTCAATAATTTGATTTAATGAATAAAGTTTTTTAAATGGAAGTAATATCCAACAATGATTTTATGCAAAGCTCCTTGAAAACGTTCTAGAAAACAATAATAATTAAATATCCTCAAAAGTATCCACTACTACCATTGGCTAAGTTTATCTGTTTGATTTAGGAAAACAATAAACTGTAGACTGGATCACGTTTTTAGTTGGCGTTCTTTTTTCCCCAGCAACTGTCCAAAAATTTAACCAAATCAGTGCAATTAGATATTGCATTATTGGAAATTGTACATTATACATATAATATATAATTGAATAATCAATAGTTGACCGTAAAACTTTATGAAGGAATGAGATGGTCCGGGAGGCGGTCAAAAAATGGATCAAAAATAGTAAAAACTATTTATTAGGAACTGACGTTTCGACCCAGTTTGGAGGTCTTCATCAGGGTTGAATAAACAAGATACAAAAAAAAAAATAAATAAAACAATGATATATATAGTGAATGAATTAAAATTAATAATTAAAAAGACTTACTGAGAAAAATGAAAACAGTGATGAATTTGTAAAATGTTATAAGATGAAACTGATAGAGTAATAACAACAACTAAAAATAAATTAGTTAATATTAATATATTAAGCTCATTATTAATAAAACTGGCTATTTAATAATGATAATAATAGAGAAATATCAATAACTAAAAAATTAATAACTCTATTGAATAAGTAAAAAGGGGAATAAAAATCAATAAACAGACACATTTAGTACCTTGAAGCTCAAAGAGAGGTGAAGGAGTGACTTCGCAAAATAGCAAAGTAATTAAGGAGGCAGTGTAGGAGTAGTAATTAATAGTTATATAGAAAAGGCAGTGGGGAGGGGTTGTCATTATATATATGGGTTGATCATAAAAATGTATAAAAGAAGAATTGAAAATAGAAGAAAAGGAAAGGAACATTTGCAAATTATAAAATGATCAGAGGAGAAAATGAAAAAAAAAAAATATATATATATATATATATATATATATATATCATGGCAAAAATATGAGCTAAAATGCCATCTGTAGGGGACGCAATAAAGCTTTAGTTCTTCTGCTGCAGCCAAACAAGAAAGATGGTTTCTTACAAAGCACTCGTAAAATTAAATAAAAAAAATTCTTAGAAATAACTGCTTCAAACTGAAGGAAAAATTTTTAGAAAAAACTACTTCAAACTGAAAATGAAGGTGTCCTTGACCATCGTACCATGGTTTAAAAAAATGAGCAGAGGAGATACGTCCTTGGAGCGGAAGATAGACTCAGGGTGATCATTAATGGATATTGATGAGATTCCATGAGGTTCTCACGGATGTTCTATGAACTCCGAACTTCATTGTGAACAGTTAAATAGCAAAAATGAGAAATTATTACAGTGTTACCCAGCTTTGGTAAACGGTTAAGGTGTTATCCTGTATGGCAGGATAACGCTCGGGCAGACAATTTCAGGTGAATGCAGAAATACAGGTGTAAATTGAAACAGATGAAATAAAGATATGAGAAATTTGTTTAAAACTACTCTATATAGCGGGCATCAAGCTACTCATAAAACATGAATAAATAAAGAAAAGATTATATTTTTATATATATGCACCGTAATATCCTATTTTTCACAAAATTTCAAATACCATAAAATAATAATTTCCCGAATTTCGTCTTTAAAAAAAATTAAACCATTTAAAATGATTAATAATTATTTATATTATTGATAAAAATTATACTTTTTTTTAAAATTTGATGTCGCAGTAACAATAGAGGTAGAAATTAAGGGGGAAAAAAAATTAAATGCTGGAAACATTCATTCAATTATGTAATATTGCGGTAGTACTTTTTTCAATAAAATTCACTAGTCACTTCAAGGTCACCGTCCTAAGAGTCCACTATCCCCTCCCAACCCGCTGTCGTTAAAGGGATAATTTACTAAAAATAAGTTTATTTTCTTTATGCAACAATATTTTGGTTACAAGCTCTGCTACTTTTCATGCATTTTGATGATTAAATTTATATTTCAGAGATCAAACCACTACCCGATCTTGAAAGGATTCCAGGTTTGAAACTAAGCGGCCAAGCATTTGCGGATACTCTCATGACTTTTGAGTTTCTGCATAATTTTGGTGAAACACTTGGTTTTGGTAAGTAATAATTTTTATAAGAAGTTAATAAAACCATTTCCTTAGCTCGGATAATTAAGTATAATTTGATGATATACACATTTTAGTATATTATCTATAATTATTGTTGCATAAGATTGCTATAAGTGAAATACATTTTCTTTTTAGACACGGAATCATTACCTACACTTAATTCACTCCAAGAGGCTCTTTTGGGCGAGAGTGAGGAAGCTGAAGAAGAACTTTTGTCTGTGATAACACAACTAGTGATATGTGGTATAGAAGATCCCGGTATCCCTCATCCCGCGAGGCATACGACTCTGCTAAGTCACAGCCTAAAACAGGCCGATATTTCTCATAGTAACCTTTCGGAGATATTGAGGATATACCTTTACGCCAATGCAACTGGCGAGCTTAAAGCTACCACAGGTAATCTATATATCTTGGATTGTTGTTTTTTATTTAAAATAATATGAATGTTGTTTAAAAATTTCTCAACAGGTAAGATGAGGATATAATTTTCTAATCATTTTCTTTTACTGGGTGTCCAGCAGCCTTAAAGTCCTTGAAGATCGGTAATTCTGCTTGAATTTTTCGTATAAGGAAAAAAAAAAATTATGGCTTGAAATTCAGCCCATCATCAGGAATTTCTTTGGGAACAAGTGTTTAAAATATTGAGAAGAGGTTTGATTTCTCAGTTGTTCCCTCTTACTATTTCTAATTCCAAGAAAGCTAGAAATAGCCTCCTTTTACTAATCAGTTGGCATCCGCATGATGGTATAGAAGGATCAATCTATATCAATCTAGATTGATCCTTTTACTAACTTTGTCCATCCTCTCTCCCTCGAACAAATTGTAAAGTCTCGGTTTTTTGGAAAATAAATAAATAAACTTATTTTCACTTTTTTATATAATTATTTGTTTTATATAGGTTTGACTCTAATCTCAGGGCGGGTTACTAGACAATCAGGCACAGACACACAGAACTATTATTAATACAAAACATACTAATACGTGAAGCGTCAATAATTCTTAAATTTAACACTTTCTTCTTTGAAGAACGACGACCGTGGTCTATGGGATATAATTAAAGTGTGTTACCAAATGATGTGGATCTTGAATGTGGATGAAGTACTACGGGAGCTCCTAAGATGTCTGCTCCGGTCCCTGGTCCCACAACAATAACTCTCCCTTTGTTGTCCGTTACCCCATCCACCGGTTTCAAAATGGCGAACTTCCATTTTTATTCTCCAATAAGAATGGACCATTTATGACTTTCACAAGTTTTCATTTGATCAAAATCTCTTCAACTTCTTTTTGTTTTCTTATATTAGATTTATTGTCGAAGTATTGAAAAATTGATCATCTTCACCCACTCGATCATTATGGCAGTGGTTCTACTGAAGTCCAAAATGGAGCCGCCATGTTTTTAAATGAAGGCGTCTATTTTGGTTCCATTTATGATGACAAACACACTTTGCATTATAATTTTTGATGATTGCAGTCAGGATAAATAAATGTATTATTATTTTCCTGAGAATCTCTATCTCCAAATACTAAATCCAATTTAAGATACCTAAATACAATTATTCACTACGTACATAAAATCTGAAAAAATGTGTATATTACAACATACTTGTTCTATCTTCTGTCTCGCTCTACCTGCGGGATGTTATGGAACGGAAAAATAAATTATTAGATCCAACCGTTCCAGCTCCGCCATCGTATTAGGTTTATATTAGCGTTCCAGCTCCAAACAGCTCCAGGTTTCAATTTCAGCCGATTTACACTTGTCTTCTTAAAACAAATTTGATAGTTTTCCCCTTACCTTTAAGGCCGAGTGAGAAGGATAGTGGATAGCCAGGATTCATTTTATTCCCATAGTTATTGATTATGAGTAATAGTAATATTACTCATATGGATGAAGTTTTGAATCTTATAAAAGACATTATGTAAACGAAGGAAAATAAAATGAAAAATAGTACTTGTTCAATTATAAATTTCGGTAATCTCTAGCTGTTTTTATTTTTTGCATTGCATTGCGCCCTCGGTGTAATAAGTTAGGTACACGCAACAATATTTCATTTTCAAATAGGGATATACAACCTTTATAATTATTCAAATTCATTCTAAAGTCCAAATTGTACATTTTATTAGAAACTGACCAAATACAACATTTTATGGTTTCGATTTGGTTTTAAATTTAATCCTATAAATTTATGGAAACTCTTTGAATTTTATAGTTTACATTATTGAGATCCTTTGATTATGCTTTAATTTTTTCGTGGACACCATAATTTTTTTTGTTTTTGTAGGTTAGTGGAAAATATACTTTTAGGTGATTTTTGGTTGACTCTATACCTACCTAGATTTTTTTTTTTTTAAATAAGATATTTTTCTGTTATAGTGTGTCACAGTATCATATATTATTGTTAATTCTGAATTGAAATAGCTTCTCAGAATGAGATTTAACTTGGAAATACTTTTTTGACAAAAATATGTTTGTGGAACTGTAAAAAATTTGTATATAGACTTTTTTTAATTTTTAAAGGTTTGTCCAAAAACATCGTTTGTCTTTTTTTTCCAAATTGTACAAATTTAACAGAAATATCAAAATCATGAAAGTTAGTAGAAAAAATATAGTATGATAAAAATGCATTAAAATTTGAAATTTTCATTAAAGTGATACATTTTAGAATTTAATACATAACAGAATTTATTCTTTGTTTATTGTTGGAAAATTGGTTATTTTCTTTCATTTATTAATTTATTTTTTAACAGGTGTTCACTTCGAAAGAGAACGTGAAAAAAGGGTAACAGAACACCATAATAACATGGGTGAAATACCATTAGAAGAAACTCTCGGAAAAAATTCTGCATTCTTCACCCTTTTAAAAGAAAACAATACTTATAAAATGTCGGAATGGTTAAAAAAGCGCTCATACCTATCGCTTAATCCAACTAAGAAAGCTGCAATTCTTGCATTTTTGTGCCATGAATTACTTCAGAACAAAGCGGTCATTCGGCAAATTGATTCTGCTATCGAAACTGTAGCTCAGTTGAAGAGAGAGAGATGGCCGATTGAAGCAAATCTTAGAAAGTATGTATTGAAATTTGCTTGAAAATTCTAATTAATAATTTCTTTTTTTTACTGAATTTAAATTACATCAATAACCAATACTGTAAAATAACCTTTGTATAAATGTTTTATGTTGGAAGCACTTACATGTTCATTCTCTAGGTTGAAACATCTTCAAGCGCGGAAAAATAAGACATTAGGAGTTATTGGCATCGAAAAGCAGGAAGTCAATGAAGATGATGCAGAAGTTGAGAGTTGTAACGAAAGTGACATAACACAGCCTGAAGATGTAAGTTTTACGTTACCAAATGTATTATCAAAAATCTATTTTTAAGATTAATTTTATAGATAGTAAAATTATTAGCCTTTATAGTGTTCGCTAGGAAAAGCCAATTTAAATAATCTCGAACTTCATATCTGTTGAAGCGAGTTGGTTCCGAAAGCCTATTAGGAATCGTGTTCCCAAGGCCAAGTGGGTGGATAAGAGGAAAGGAGAGAATTAATACGTATATTGTAACGTTATAAAATTAATATTGGATTGAGTAAAAAAAATAAGCGTATCACAGATTAAAATGAAGTTTATTTTTTTCTTACATCTCTGTTTATTCTAATGTTGTTGTTATTGGTATCTTTTTAATCCTAATACTGTGCTGAATCATTTAGTAAATATAGTGTCTCTCTGTGAGGATCAGTACTTGTATGGCATGCTTTCAATCGAAGTGACGTTGAGCTATGAAATTCAAGTCATTCTGCGACATTACTGGAAAAGATGTTGGAAAGGAAGCCTGGTACGACCATCTGTTGTGGTCTGTGAGGCTTTAGACATGCTATTGAAGATGATCCCACAAAAAGTACTCTGCAGCTATCCTCCGAACTTGGCTTGTCACAGTCAAGTGTGAATTGTCACTTCCACCAATTAGATAAAGAGAAGAGAGCATGCAGAGAAGTCCCAAGCGAGCTCACCTTACAGCAAGCCGAATGTCGCCAGGAAATATGCCGCCAAAAACTTGCTGAAATGGATGCCATCGAACCAAAATGGATGCCATCGAACCAAAATTAATGCCATCGAACTTCTACCCTCACTCAAGCTATAGCCCTGATCCTTGTGCCTTTGGACTTTTATCTTTTCCGAGCTATGCCTCACTTTCTGAAGGGGAAAACATTTCAAACATTGGAAGAGGTAAAAATTGGAGTAGAAGACTTTTTTCAGTCGAAACCCAAAGAGTGGTATTTCAGGGAATCTAGATGGCAACTAACCATAGAACATAATGGACTGTATTTCAAAAGTAGAAACAATTTTATGTAAGAAAAAAAATAAACTTTATTTTAAACCTTGAAACAGTCATTTTTTTTACTCACCATAATACTTGTTATGGAGAGGGTAGAGAGATCCTTCAAAGGGTCCTTATTTCAAAAATAGTCAGTTTTAATATTGATACAGGCTTCGATAGATCCTGGCTAAGCTATTAAATCAGAACGGACAATTTTAATAGTCAACTTCTTCCCGTGTAAGAGAATGGACTAGAAAAGCATTTAGGTAAATGTAGTGTATTAGATTGGGAGGGAGTATTATGCTAGGAAAAGCCAATTTTAACAATTTCCAACTTCATACCCATCGAAGCGATTTGGCCCCAAAAGCCTATTAGGAATCGCGTCACATTGAGTAAGATAAATGGAGCCTGTGAAATCCAGGATTTTTTTATTACCCTATTTATCCTGCTCCCACAATTTTAGTTTATACTAATGTGGTCAAATTTCCCACTACTCGGTTTGATTACAAGGGGGTTCCCATTTATTTCTGAACGGCTTTAATCAATTTCAATAAAACTTTTTTATTATTTGATTCAAGTAATTGCCTGATTAAAAAAAAAAGAACTATACTGTAAGGTCAATGACTTGTTTTAATAAAATTTAAACCTTTTAAAACTAATTTTGTCTTTTTTTTTTAAGGAGGAACTCTCTAGACTGCAAGTTGGAGAAAGTTTAGCTGTTGTTAGCAAACAGGCAGAAGTCAATACCAAAGCTTTGCTCGGTGAGATTAAAATTATTTTATTTTTGTGATTCATTTGGAAATGATTGAATTTAAATATAAAATGAACATTTTAATAATTATTTTATTATTATATTATTTTTATTATTAGTATTTTAATATTAAACAAATGAACATGTTTCTTTAAATTGACAATTCTTATAAATTAACTGTCATATTTATTTGGAAAATAATTGTATCTGTATTAATTATTATCGATAAGTATTAATGATAAATATTCTTGATTATTCATATTCCTTTTGGCCATTTTCAGATTACGGCTCGAAGTTACGAGCTGTATGTGTTGGACAAGATAGATATTGCAGGAGGTACTGGTGTTTAAGCACTGGGATCTACGTAGAAGCTTTGGAATCTGCCGATCCTGAACTTTTTAATGTAATTACACATCATATTTTTATATTACACTATATCAAAAATTTTATTTAAAAAAAAATAGTGGGTAGCTTCCGATTAGCAAACAATCTGTTAGTTTGTTTTTAAATTTCGTTTTAGCATTTGTTAACTGCTTCTTAAGTTGCAAATAATTGCGATTTACTTAATAATTAATAATTTGATTGAAAATTGCAATGCAATATAATAATATTAATCACTAAAAGTATTGAGCTAACTACAACCAATGTATCAATTTTATTATTTTCATTTAATTCATTAGTAAAATAACTATGTATTTGAAATATTAGATATAATGAAAATGTTGACATATGTAATTTTTTTTTAACTGATTCACAACATTTTTTATTTATTTAAGTTAATAGTGATTTTCAACTTATTTTTTATTTTTAGAAACCGGAGGGAAAAGTAGAAGAAGTGGTGGAACCTGTTAAAATGGAAACGGATACGAATGATGATGAAGATGAGGTTAACGAACACGAAGAAGAAAAAATGGATGACAGCGGAATCTCGGTGAAGGATGAAATTAATTCGAAAGAAGTTGAAAATAATAAAGAAAGCTCACCTGTTAAAGAGGAGGATTCGAAAGATTTCGATAGTCCCGAGAAAGCGCCGAGCCACAAATCTCTTCAGGTAATTTATCGAATGCTGTCTTAACCTTCCGAATACCGGGCAAAAAATTGATACAAAGTAATGACGGTAATAGTTCTGCAGAGCTACTGGTGGGCGTAACTAATGTTGACTAATGTTTTGGGAATAGTCGGTACATCGAAGGCCGATTCTGTTAAGGGGGCTATTGATGATCACTTTATAATTATATATTTAATTTTTATCTTTCTTTTGAAAGATCATCGATTCCACCCTTTTTTTTATTTTTGGGCGGGGATATCAGCCTAAACCAATTTCAGGTTAGAGTTGACTGTAGATATACTTAAGGAAGAAGTTGGTCGGTGGCTGCGGTCGAAAAGTAACACTTTAATATGTAATACTTATTTATTTTGTGCCAATGTTTCGTCCTAATTTTTATGCCATCTTCAGGGCTAAAAGAAAAAACAAAATAACAACATTGAAAAACGACAGAGGCAGTACCAGTAACAGTTAAAAATGATGATGATACTGGTACTGCCTCTGTCGTTTTTCAGTGTTGTTATTTTGTTTTTTCTTTTAGCCTTGAAGATGGCCTAAAACTTAGGCCGAAACGTTGGCACAAAATAAATAAGTATTACTTATTAAAGTGTTACTTTTTGACTGCACCCTCTTCTCCCCCTCCCCCATAAATAAATAAATGTCTTACCGTAAATTATATAAGTTCTAAAACCAGGTTTAAATCATCTGTACCCATTAATTCAGTAAAATAATAATAAGAAACACCAAAAATGTTACCATAAATTGTTAATATAGATAAACCATATTAAATAATAAATAAAGGTTGGAGTGATTGGATTTTGGACAGACCGTTCCAGAAACATTAGCCGATTAGTCAAGAGGTCATGCGGAACTAATACCCTACTGAATAAAGAAAAGCAAGTTCAACAAACCGTAAGATATTTTAAAATTTTATTTATTAAAAAGCTTTACATTTGAAATACAAAAATACGATTTTTTGATTACACTCTTTGCAAATAACGGTGCCCCCTTTGTAGAAGAATTTATCGCAATTACATATGTAGTCATTGTTCCTTGGACAGAATGCTCATTCATAAGGTGGTATGAATGTTTTGTTTTTTTAGGTATTGATAAATTATTTGCCACTTCTATAAATTTGTTTTATTGAAAACTAGTTTCGAATGCTATACATTCATCATCAGTTCTAAAAACACACAAAAAATTCAAAAATAAGCAACTCAAAATATAGTTTGGTATTATTATACATATTAAATTAAATGTAATATAAATCAGTATTATAAAACATTTATGAATTATGAATTTAATTAAGACAAGAAATCAAATAAATTAATTGGAGTCTTAATTAAATTCATAATTCATAAATGTTTTATAATACTGATTTAGATTACATCTAATTTAATATGTATAATAATACCAAACTGTAATTTGAATTGCTTATTTTTTAATTTTTGTGTTTTTAGAACTGAGAATGAATGTATAATAACATTCGAAACTAGTTTTCAATAAAACAAATTTATAGAAGTGGCAAATAATTTATCAATCCCTAATTAGATTGAGCCTTCTATACCATCATGCGGATGTCAACTGTTTTTGTTTTTTTGCTGTGTACTGTAAAAGTGTCAATTTTTTTTCCATTCAGCTATAGTGAAAGTGAAAACTAATACGACTAATTTGTCCCGGTGATGGTAACACTGAGAAGCTTATTTATCTAAATTAGGAGTACTAGAAATAATAGCAAGTTAGGTTCCGGAGGGACCCCTACCATATTTTTCGAAGAACAAAACATCATAATAAATTCGCCGAGGAAAAAATTTTTTTAATAATTTTATGTTGGAAAAACAAGAGCATGGGGTTTCCATCGACCCTCAACTAGTATTTGGTGGGTTAATTTTGAAATTTATAACCATTCTTAATCATGTGATAAGTTAGCTATTACTCGTGAAAATGTATTTTTTGCTGGAATTTTCCTTATGAACTTAGTTCTTCAATCAAATTAACTCTAAGTATATATCATAATTAAAATAAAAATTAGTTTTCTTGTAATTTTTTTTTTTAAAGAATTAGATTGTAAAAGAGGCTTTTCAATTGGTTCAGAAGGAAGGATAGGGGTAAAAATAACAATATATAAATAATTAGGAAATTATAAGAAAAGAGATTATTTTTTTGTTATTTATTATTCTTTACTATCTAATACGGTTATGGTCAATTTATGTTTGAATAATATTTTATTTTGATAAATTATTTATTTTGTGCGGATTTATTTTTAATCTGTAATTGTTTTCAGTTTGAAAGGTTGGGAGAATGCATGGAGAAGGAATCTAATGCTGTGAACGGCTGTATATCGCACGTTAATAACAACAGTAACCAGGAAGACGTTCAGTGGTTCAGCATACTGCCTAAGGAACCTTGCGACTCTACCAGTTTGACCTCTTCTCAACCAGGGTACAGGTTCGTTATAATTTTTTTTTTTTATTTTATAAAAACTGGGATTATAGATTATTTATATGTTAAAAATTGGCAATCATTATTGAATAAGGATTAATTAAATTGTAATCAGCTTGAAATTGTAGATACATTTTAATGAAGAAAATTAATCTTTAAAACTGTTATATAAGTTTAGGAAATATTTATAAATAGTATTAAGGAATTATTGGAATATTTCTAGACAATAGTAATTAAGTCTATCAATTACCAAATGATCAGTGCTTCTCCTATTCAAGCATCACTAGGTCAGAAAAAAATTCAGTACATCGACAGACTAAAGGTGCCTTTTTACATTTGCCAAGCCTAGGTAAGTCTAACGCCAAGCCAAAACAACAAATATGTAAAAGAGGTTTACAGAAGCTTAGCAAACTGGCCTATCCACACCCTACTAAACGCTGACCGGTATTGTGAAACTCTGCAAAACTCAGATGGACCATTCTGAACCGGTGAAGAGGAATGGCAAGAGTGTAAGCATTCTCTATGACAAAGCTCACCCACAGGTCCACCGTCAAACTTTCGAATTTCTGCAAAAGTTTGGATGGGACATCATCACTCACACACCTTATAGTCCAGACTTCCAGTGACTATCTCCTGTTCCCTAAGTTGAAAGAACATTTGGCAAGAAGGCATTCAGCTCCGACGACGTGGTGAAAAAAGAGGCTGGACTATTCCTCAAGGACTTGGCGGTGAGCTGGTACGACATGGACATACGTGGGCTGCCAATATACCAAAGCTGCCATAGCGTCTACAAAAAGGCATCGACTGAAATGGGGATTACGTAGAAAAATAAATGAATGTTCGACCTTTAAAAAAATGTAAGGACTATTGAAAATAATTTTTATTTTTGAAATATTGAAGAGACCTTACTTTTGGGATTACCCACGTAGAATAAAATGTAGTAATAAAATTTGTACATACTCCTTTTTAAATAAAAACTAATAGTCACTTTTTTGAAAAGTACGGAACGCAGGCAATCGATTTGTCAACATTTTTCTTCTAATCAGTCCACAAAACTCAAAAAAACAAAAAAAAAACCCAAGAAAAATCCATATTAAACCATCTTTGAATGTAGGTCATTAAAATAGTATTCCCTCATAATACAGTTCTAGAATTATGAGACGTCTTTGAAACTTTTGTAAGAAACAAAATGGATATCAAGGATTCCAAAAATGCAATCTCCCTATTTCCAGCTACTGCTTAAATTTATACTATTGAGTTAAAACCTAAAATTTGGAAATTTTCTAGAAAGCAGCTGGTACTGAGTTGAGAATCCTATTATTGCCATTGTATTATTTTATATTATTATCATTGTATTATAATTGTCATCATATCAGTATGAAATAAAATATTCTGTTGTCTGTTCTTGTTTAGGTGTTGGTCAGAATCTGGAGAACTTCGAATCCCTGTACCTCAGGGTCAATATTCTTCACCTTGCCCTTCACCGTTACCACTTCCTTTGTCTGCGGAAGAAGCTGCTCTCCTCGACCACTGTAAAACTTACGGTTTACCGAAACCCGGCACTCCAAAACCAATACCAGAAGGTAGTTATGTTAAATCTGCTTAATTATTTATTTAATATTTGAACTAGTAAAGATGACTATTTCATTATTTTTTACATGTAATGATATCCATGCAAAGGTAGACTTTTGCTGGTACAGTCCAGTGTAGCGGCTGGAAGTATCTACTGGCAGTTGACTACTGCTTTGAGGGAATTGAGCGGGATATATTTCGTTGGCACTGCTCAGCAGTCCTGGTATGACGTCATCTCTCAACTGATGCGTCTTGACCACTCCAGAAGGAGTCTGATAGTCGGCAGTTTGGCGGTTCTAGATTATGTTGATGAAAAATGCCACTTTATGATGGTTCCTATGCTTCCTTTACATTTTTTGTCGTCATGTCAGACAAAATTAAATAAAAAATTGTTAAAAGTTTAAACAAAACTATTGCCGATCAATTTCGTAGAATTGAAGTAAGAAAAATATTCATTACACTTCAGATCTTTTATTAATTGAAAATTTTCTCTTTAAACAAGTGATTCAAATATAAATCTAATTAACATCAAATCAATTAAGTAATAACAGAAATTTTCATCTGAAATCTAATTCAAACATTGAAAAATCAAAATGTCTTTTTTAATTAAAGTACTGATTTACTAACCACATAATGATAAAACATCTGTTGTGATTTCACTACAAAACATCTGGATCTGTGCCCCGCCTTCACACAACTTTCGCACCACCCTATAATTATAATTTTTAGCATAATTTTAAACAGTTCATATAAACACTACTTGAAATAAACTCAGCAACATGCACTTCTTTATGTCTTATTTAGTTTCCATGAAAATATTTTGTTTTCATAAAATAATACAAAAGTTGAAATTATTAAGTTAATTTTTACTTTTATATTATTACATTACATTATTAAAGAGCCTATTGTTGACAACAGATTGGCAACTATAGTAGGTGGGAGGAGGTTGGGTCACATCCGTCTTCTTTTGCACTCTGCTTTCAATCTTTGTAAATACTAGCCCAATTTAGATTTATGTTTTTTTTCGGTGTTTTACTAAATATATAAAAAGTTAAAGGGCTTTAAGGAAAAGTCATTATGCAAGTTTCACCGAAATTGTTGGGAGTCGTCTACGAGAAAAGCCTAAATAAGTGTTATATCGATGATATAATTGGCATTTCCGGTTAGTCCAACACGCTGTATCTTTGTTAATACTGGTCCGATTTTGATGATTCCTTTTTTTGTTTTTTTAGATAATTTAATTACCTTTCATATGATCGTATTTACCATATGCAGATAAAGTATTCTTTTCATCATAACTTTTTTCCCTGCATTTCCTCCGGTGATTTATTACATGTATGAAAAGTTAAAGCAGTTTAAGAAGAAAAATTTAGGTAGTAACAGTTGACATTCACTCCCAGCCGTTAAGGTGGCCCATACCAGTGAAAGTCCACCGTAAGGTTGATGAACGGAATTTATAAATTGAAGTCCTGACGTTACCTGATAGTGACTTGTATTAGCGACTCGTTCAATAAAATTTCTAATTGTTTTGTACAATAAAATTTTAAGATGAGCAACACATCATGTCACATAACATAAGCAGTAAATTATCATAATTAGGGATTGATAAATTATTTGCCGCTTCTATAATTTTGTTTTATTGAAAACTAGTTTCGAATGTTATATATTCATCTTCAGTTCTAGAAACACACAAAAATTCAAAATATATTTTAGTATTATTATACATATTAAATTAAATATAATATAAAATAGTATTATAAAACATTTATAAAATTATGAATTTAATTAAGACAAGAAATCAAATACATGTTGGCGAGTGGCAAATAATTTATCAATCCCTAATTAGATTGATCCTTCTATACCATCATGCGGATGTCAACTGAGTAAATTATCATTTTACATCTTCGAAATTTAGACATTAATAAGATCTAAATCATAAGAAAGTTATATTTATAAATAATAAATAAATAATCAAATATTTTGTTTATAAATAAGAAAACGAAAAAATAATAATGAATGATTAAAAAAATGAAAACCTAATAGGTTGAACTGGTTAGCATATTTAAACCTTTTATATTTAAATTTATAACAGAAAGCGAATTAAGTTTAATATGCTATGTAACCCTTGAGATGGTAAACATTTTTTTTTTTTTTTTAATAAATTTTTATTTTAGGAAGACTGCCTATTTATTCTTAATCAATTTTGCATTATAATTAATCATATAATGGAGATTATAATTAGTGGAGAATGAATATTATGCTCATCTCCTATTTGATCTTACATAAAATCTGATCTGTTTTCTTTATTTATTTAGACTTGAGGAGAGGTTGGTGGAGGATATCTATGGACAAAATGAAAGAAGTAGCTGCCAGACTAGAGCCTCGTGGCGTAAGAGAGCGTGAATTTATGGCTAGTATCACGAGGATGCGAACGGAACACGCTTGGGATTCAACTCTAAAGGTATTATTTTCTTGTCTAGATATATTATTGATAAAAATTGTATTATTAAAAATAACATCAACAATGTTTGTTATTAATTAAATTGTTTTTACGACTGTATCGTATATCTACACTTTGATATACCTTGCATTTTATGTAAAAACTTATACATTTGCTTTAATTGCTATTCAGATCTATGCAATTTTATAATTCTCTTCGATACATTTATTAACTTCTTTACTCCATTCTTGAGCACCTGCGGTATTTCCTGCCAATTACAAACTATGATTGGCATTTAAATGTAATCGTTGAGATAGAAGTTTCAAAATTTCCTCAAGTCCTTAAAACCTGTTATCTTTACTTGTGTTATCTCCTGACTGGTATTATACCTTGAGTTTACTTCAGATTCCAGCTAGACAAAACTCTGCACTCGGAACCTGCATTCTTCTGCCAGGTTTCCTCCACCACCGGCCCCGTATAGACCGAATCTTCTGGCTGGCCTTTCTAAGTTGATAAAGGCATCTCGTAGGGCATTTCATGTTTCTAATGGTCATTTTTATCAGCTGAATCATGGTTCATGCTCTCCCAGGATGTGATAGAGTTCCTCGCTGTTGAGTATTGAAGATCATGTTTGACCATTGGGTACTCGAAGCTCTTATTCGATATCATTATCAGAGTAAAAAAAATCTCTTGCGAATGTAGGAATGATTTTCTCTTGAAAATGAAATATTGTACTGAATAAATTTGAAAAAAAAAATCTATTATATATCTCACACTTATCCAATATTCAATCAGATTACACTTTTGTTTTTTTGGTCAAGATTGGTTTGTTTTCAAGTTTAAGAAACAAATCGACAAATCACTGTGTATGATTAATTTTTAAACAGCTAAAACAACAACAAACTTACTTAATTATGTTGAACAGTAAAAAAAAAAAATTATACATGCATCGTAATCTGGAAATGTTTTAGGTTTGTACTACAAGTGGAGATAGCCGGAAGTGCAACTTCAAAGTCAAAGAGGGAGAGAATGGGATAGTATCGGAACCTGATGCTCCCGAATCTTGGAACAGAGAAGTAGCATTGAGGGTAGATCTAGCAGCCTTGGTGGCCGTCGAAGCTCTCGAAGAGAAAGTTGCTTCGGCTAGTATGCAGTTGAAGGTAATTTAAAGAAAGTCAGCTTTATTAAAAATTAAAAACAAATAGTTTGAGTATTATGAATTGTTGCAAAATTGCCATCGATCTATATTTTTAAATTATTTAGATACAGTATTTGCTCAAATATAGGCTAACCTGAATATAAGTTGAATCCCCATTTTGAAAATAATTTTCAGAAAGACTCTCGGAGACAAAAAATTAAACTACTTAAAAGAAATCAATTTACAAATTCAATGTACATATCTCAAAAAGATAACAGCATCATAATGTCTTAAAAATATTAAAATGAAGCTTTGAAATCAGAACAAAACTACCTAAATGGAAATTGTTGAATTGAGTATTACTGAGTAGTACTAATTAGTAGATAAATGGAAAAATGATACAAATTTTGATTTGTCCATCTCCTTGAGACAATATTTTTTATTTTAATAATTTTAAAGCGCTAAAATAAAAACTAATCTGTTTAATTTGTGTTGGTTGGTTTCTATGCTCCGAATAAAGTTGGCTAAAGATTTCCTGTCGCTAATTCCACGTAACTATTTGATCATTTCCTTTCTATCATTTTGTTTCTGCTTATACTTTCCTAAATAGGTTAGTATTTTCAAATCTTAATTCAAAGTACTATGTACGTCAGCTATTCTTATGTTTTGGTTTTATGTAACCTTAATTTTCATTCTCTACTCTGTTTAAGCATTCCATTTGCCTTGAACTTGTGTGACATTCCTGATCCTATTATGAACAATTTTTTGATAATGCATTTTCTCTTTCCAAAATGCGTGATAATAAGGAAATGATTTATTACTTATTATTAATATTAACTGTAATAAGTCTCTCATCACGAAAGTTAAAATAAAATAAACTATGAAGTGACTTTAAAGCCCAGAGTGTGGTAGAACTTACAATTTTCCTAGATCAAATCCGAATCTTAAGTTGACCTCAAATATAGGTCAAAACCTCATTTAACCGGAGAAAATTTCAGATAAAAACCTTGACTTGTATTCGGACAATTACGATGATCTATTTACTCGGGCGCCACATTTTCCAGTCTAATTGGTCCCAGCTAGTAATTAGGGTAAACCTCCCATAATTTTGGGATATAGACTGGTAATATGCTAATAAATATGGTTTAAAAAAGTATGGAGCCCGTCAGTTTTTGTTCAATGCTACTTTTAGTTACTGATTTCCACATTTCTTACAATTGATCTAGGCTTCATTATTCATTTATTTATTTACAATTGATCTAGCTTCATTTATTCATTCACTATAGTGTTGTTTATTTCCTTCACCTCCTGAAGTTCTGACTGACAAATAGGCATGGATATTATAAATCTTTAATTGTTATTAATATTTTAATTTACTGATATTATTCTTTCCTATTGCACAGGGATGGAAAGTTCCCGCTAAGGCCTCCACAAGTGATATACCTTTCGCTCCGGCTTGTGAAGCTGTGGATTCATCTGTCAATCCTATCCACGTTGCTAAAGAAAGGCTTAGTAATCTCTTCGAGGCTATTGAAAGGCGATATCTCAAACCTCCGCTTGGACAAAAGTAAGGGGTTATTAATATAATATAGTAAATAAATAATATAATAACATATACTATAAATAGTATTAATAACAACTTAAGAAGCTTATGTACTTTTTGTTTCAACTACTACAAATTGAAAAAAAAAACATTGCTTTAAAATATATTTAATAATAAAGGAATGAGATGGTCCGGGAGGCTGTCAAAAAGTGGAACACAAATAGTAAAAACTATTTATTATGGAACCGACTTTTCGACCCACTTTGCAGGTCTTCTTTAGGGCTGAATAAACAAGATACAAAAATTAGAAGAAAACTTATAAAACTTTCTTATTTTTGTATCTTGTTTATTCAGCCCTGAAAAAGACCTGCAAAGTGGCTCGAAACGTTGGATCCTTAATAAATAGTTTTTACTATTTGTGTTCCACTTTTTGACCACCTCCCGGACCATCTCATTCCTTCATAAGTTCTACGGTCAATAGCTGTACCTGCACGGCATTGCCCATGAAAATAATTGTTAAATTTCAAGTTTTTTATGTTTCACTTTTAAAAGATAGAAGACAAAACTATTGTCGTGACTATGTGGAATGAAAGGAAAGAAAGAAAAATGTTGTTTTTTACAAAAAAAAAAAAAAATATATGTATATATATATATATATATATATATATATATATATATATATATATATATATATATATATATATATATATATATATATATATATATATATTGTAAAGCTAGTACTATTTTAAATGTGATTTGATTACTTATTCAACCACAGGTTTTCTGGAAAAAAAGTGTTTTTTTTAATTAAGTCATGTTTCATTAATTATTTTTCAAGTTGAAACTTGAATCCTGAAAACATTTTCTAAAGGCACTTAAGGCTCTTTTTTTCCTCATAATCTCCAATTTTATTAAGAAATGACACTTTCACACAATAATTTCACACTTGTTAAAATGTTTTTTCAGTGAACTTGCTTCCACGTGTATGAAGTTGTCATGACAACGATTATAAAATTTAATTAGGGATTGATAAATTATTTGCCACGTCTATAATTTTGTTTTTATTGAAAACTAATTTCGAATGCTATACATTCATCTTCAGTTCTAAAAACACACAAAAATTCAAACATAGGCAATTCAAAATACAGTTTGGTATTATTATACATATTAAATTAGATGTAATATAAATCAGTATTATAAAACATTTATGAATTATGAATTTATTAATAATTAGTTATTATTATTATTAACATTTTTATTATTAATATTAATTATTAACATTTATGAATCAGGATGTCAACTGATTATAAAATTACCTATTTTTTAAATAGTTTTTCCCCATTTCTCCCCTTAAGAGGAATATTTCGAAAAATTTAGTGCATATAAACCTTCTGTAAGGAATTCTCTAAATGATAATGAAAACCGCAACAAAATCGACCAACTACTTTTTGAGTAGTTAGTTACTGTTAGTATTGTTAAATAGTTAGTTAGTATTGTTTAATAGTTAGATTAGGTTTAATGTGAATGAAGGATGTTCCTTTTATCAATTTCTTCATTTTTATTAACAATTTCTCAATGTTTCAGTATTCCGTGTATTCCTCCATCATCAGGAAACATATCTGAATTATAGAACATTAAGCTGGTTTAGCAAACCTCGTTATATAACTAGTTTTTAAAAGTTGTACAACTTTGTTGTAATGTTGCATGAAAAATATTTTACAATAAACTTTTTATAATGTGATTATATAAGTTATATAACAGGTTGTATGCTAGCCGGCTAGTGTCTGTAAGATCATAGGAAGTTATAAAAAAGGAAGGAAGTTATTGTCTATCCGTCTCTGCTGTTCTCGATAGTCGTTCATAAGACAGTCCAATGTTCAATTGTTTATTGATCTTTTTGTTTGCGAAGTTTTTGAAGCTGCCATCATCAGTTCGCATTTCTCCAATTAATGATTCATTATCCTCTCTCTATAGATCTCTCTTAAAAGTGAAATCCCACTGTGCAGTTGCTAAGCTTGTAATGAAGGTCTCACCCAGTATCTTCGTTACGAATGTTAACTATGAACTACGATTTGCTTGTTTGCGATGAGTTGCCGAAATATAAGTTATATAATGAGTTGTTTCAAACTTTTACAACAAAATTGTTATAAAATAAGTCATTAGTTATAAAGTGTGGACCCAGTTTTAAAAATATTATACAGTATCTGAAATAACCATTTCAAACTAATAGCAAACAAATTTTTACAGCAAAATTATTTCACCTTATTTTTTCATGTTGTATACTAATTCTCTGATTCTATAAAATTACCTTATAGTTTGTCATTTGTTAAATTACTTAAAAAACTAAAATATTAAATTGGAATGACTTCAATGGGTATGAACTTGGAGATTATTAAAAACTTGGCTTTTCTCAGCGGGACCCTCCCAACCTCCCTAATATAGACCACTTACCTAAATATTTTTCTGTTTCATTCTCGTACACAGGAAGAAGTAGTAGACTATTAAAATATCCTATTTTAGCGTTTGTTGTAATGTTTCTTTACTCACTAACATATTCCGTTCTGATTTAATAACTAGCCAGGATGTATTGAAGATTACATTTCTCGTTAAATCAGAAGAATAACAATCACTTGATTTGTAATTGAGTTAAATATAGTTAGGGTATTTAAGTTGTGAGCTCTTTGGCTATTGTGAGGTCACCCAGGAGATTGTGACATCAGAGAGGAGACATGAGGTACAAACATTATTATCGAGAGGGTCATTTTCTATTGATCGGCCTCAGGCCCGTCCCTGATATCACAAAATATAATGCCTACCTAACCGTCATAGGCTCAGTACACAGTGTACAACTCATCTTTAAGAATTCTTGCATTTTTTTCATTAAATATATTTTTATTTACACAATAATTAAATATCAAATAAATGAACTGAATCGACCACATAAAAAGTTTGTTATGTTGTATAGCTTCTAATCTAAAAGGGTAATTTCATGCTCTTATGTATGATTTACTTTTGTCTAAAGGAAGGAATTTATTAAAATGTTTTTTTATGGGAAGAAGTAGTCGACTATTAAAATATCCTATTTTAGCGTTTATTCTAATGTATCTCTACTCCCTAATATAGTCCGTTCCGATTTAGTAACTAGTCAGGATCTATCAAAGCCTGTTTCAATGTTAAAACCGATTATTTTTGAAATAAGGACCTTTAAAGGGCCTTTATTCTTACCATAGCTAGTATTACTTTTAGAATGTTACGATGCATAATTTTTCTACTATTGAACTTGTTTTTCTAATATTAAGATTTGCTACCATTATTTTTTTTTTTAAAATGTACCAGTAATTATTTATTTGTAATTGAAATGAAGTTGTATGCACGTATAGATGTTTATTATTTTATTCTAATTGGGAATATGTTACACAGCATTGGTGATCTTAAACTGAGCAGTAGCTGTAATCCCTCAGAAGACGGAGGCCCCTCTAACGAAAGCAAAGGGCTGACTGTTTGGCGAGAGGCACTCAGCAAGTCTCAGACTGCGGCTCAGCTGTCGATGATCCTCCACGCCCTCGAGGCTAGCATTGCTTGGGACAAATCGATCATGAAAGCAGTGAGTCCAACTCCACAAAATGCCCAGACTGTGGGTAATCGCATGAAGCGCTTTTTTATTTACATCTTTTTATATATAATTTAATTATCTTTTTATTTCATCTAGCTTTATTCTATTTATAGCTTGCATTTTTAACATTTAATTTTTTTTTAATCATATTTAATTGTGAGTACTGAATTATAGATTAAATATAAATTTTTATCTGTACAAGGTCAATAAGTTATGTCGGTTTTTAAAAATCTGTTTATGTTTATATTACTAATCGCTCCTTTACAATCGAATTGTATTTACATATTTTGTTTATTACAGCTTTACGTAATCTTCTGTTTATCATGTTTTTGTTGGAGAAAGTTAGTTAATCTGTCTGAATTTCAATTAAAATGGATCTGATGTTAGTAGAATGTATCAATCCAAGTTTTTCTGCTAATTCTTCAACTGCTACAACAGGATTTTCTTCAACAGTAGCCTGCAGGAGTTTGTCTTCAAGTTAGCGGTTTCCCGCTCGAAACTTTTCAAACACCTCTGTGCACTTGCCGTTTGCTAATGACGTTTTCTCCATATATTTTTGCAAGTTTCCGATAAGTTGAATCAGCATTTTCTCCTTTATCGAATTCCCAAAGCATAATATGGCGTAAGTGGTTTTTGGGGAGATCCTTTTTAATTGAAATTTCAGCAGAGACTTAACTTAACTTTCTCCAATAAAAACATGATAAATAGAAGTGTACGTAATATTATAATAAATAAACAAAATATGTAAACACAATTCAATTGAAAAAGAGGGATTAGTAATATCAACATAAACAAATATATTCAAATCCGGCTGTTGGTAGAAAATTTATTTTGTGTTATATCAGCCATGGATCGATTTCGGGATTGATTACACCCTCTATAAAAGGAAATCAGGTCGCAATACCTGGGCATCAGTACCACATGTCTTGGAAAAATTAATAAAACCATTTTGTTTTATAAAAGTTAACAAGGTAACAGTGTCTTTTTTCCTGCAAAATCGGGCTGAAAGGGGAATTCTCTTACTGCTTTGTAACCGAAACCATTTTAACAACTACGCTCTATTTCGCTGTGTTTCGATCTTTTTAGTTTTCATTTCATATCGAAAGAATGCCCTTTTTTCATCTATGCCTTGATTGCCTTTTTTTTTTTTGGACCAAATTGCGAAAATTCTTCCAGCATAATCGAATTTCTTTTAAACATATTTTTCCGAGAAATGCACGATTTCTAGTTCAGATTCATAGTAAAATAAAATGCTTGTTTTACAAAACAAAATAACAGTGGTGGGAGAGATATTCTTTGAACGTTTCTAAGTTGAAAAAACATTGATATATTTAATTTTTCCATAGAATTCTAGAATAATCCGTCGCTAAACCCGATTTTTTTTTTTTTTTTTTTTTTTTTGTAGAGACCTGAAATGGGACCGACCGGTCGCTTTAACCGATGTTAAATTCGTTGTAAATCGCATTAAACCTGTATTAAACAGCGTGGGGGCCAGGAATTATTGTCGTTATATTAGGAATGTTGTATTATGTGATGTCGATAACAATGAAATCTGGTGTATTTTTGTCAAAATTTTTAATTATTAAAATGTAAATACAATTTGTGAAGATAAGAATTTATAGTGCCAGATCTAATTTCAATACTCACAAGATAAAAAAAAAATTATAAGATAATCAATAACTTAAATAACCAATTTATCATGAATATAAAGCTGTTGATCATGAAATAACAACTGTAGTATGTAGTAAGCATCACTAATTCATAAAATTAGGAATATTCAAATTAAGCATAGTTTTAGTTATTATAAAGATCGTATGAAACTCAGCAAAACATAATTACAAACCTCTAACATTTTTTATTTTATTTTATCCTTTGGCTGATTGTAATAATTTAACAATATTGTTTGTTTTATATGCACAATATTATTTACTGTTAGTATTATTGGAAAGTGGTTCAGGTTTCTATAGATTATAATATTGCTTTAACTAAATTAATTTAATTGCTTAAAAGTTATTTAAAAGTTAATTTAATCAAGGTTATGGTGTTTCTTTTGTTTTTTTAGTTACAGTCGAATTATTTTTAGTCAAAATCTTTGCTTCAATTTAATATAATCTGTTTCTAAGTTTCAATGATTGATTAGTATTGGTTCTTTGACCAGGGGTGAATGTGAGAAAACTTTCATTCGAGAGTGCAAAATTTTTAAGTTCTCTTTGGAAAACAAGCAAACCTTTTCTTTGCTCTATGTTCTTCTGTCTCTTAGTGCGTAGTTATTATTCTTTTAAAAAATACATTATCTTTCAATTGTTGTAATTCCCCTAATTAAAAAAAAGGTATCACTTGGAGGATGTCACGTCCTTATCAAAGGGGGCGTCGCCTCACCCTTGATATACTGTTGATATTGAGGTTACGTCCCCACCACCTTCCCTTATACATTCATTCCCACATAAATTCACTTCTTTCTGGTAAATAATTACCGAAATATACATAATATTTCCGTTTCCCAACGACGATAATGAGGACTGCTTCTACTTTTTCAGAAAGTTAACCACAATAATTACAAAACTAGGAATTTAATTAAAATAATTATGTTTGAATTGAAGAAACGAATTTTCGTTCCTTTGTTAAATTTAAATTGCATAGTTAGTTCCCAAAATTGCATAGTAAAGACAAAAATGAACACAATTTTATTTATTAATAATAATAAATCGCCCAAGAACACGGTTTTCAAAAACCAGGACAAAGGGGAAAAATGGTGGGGGCAAGTGGCGACGAGTGGGGCTATAATCTTACTGAGGCCACACCCCTATTGATAAGGGAGTGCTAGGTCCCAACTAGTACCAAAAAAAATAAAAACATATTTTGATCGGACTTTTGAACTTTTTTTTACAAGTTCAAGCACTTAAGTATTTTTAAGCCAAGGGGGGCGCCGATCAATACAAAGGTGTTATGAATTAATAGTGTATAGAGACATTTTTTAATGAATATTTAATTTGCTAATCGAATCAATTCAGAAAAACTGTATCGTTCGTTTGGAAGATGACTGCCACAATTTTACAGTAGCGTTTGAAGTTTGTCTATTTAGGTTTATCGCTGTCCCTCAACTCACTGATAAAACATTAAGTCAGACATTTTCTTAGTCAATACTACTTACCTTTTTTTGTTTTAAACAGTCTTTTTTAAATCTTCATTTGTTCATTTAATCCGTGGATCATGAATCGTATTGTGGCAGTTTTCCATAAAAAACAGTGCAAGCTTCTTTAGAGTTCATGAATAATAAAGACATATATTTAATAAAAAAACAACCTTATTATTAAAGAATAAATTAAATTTGAAAATAAAAATCAATTCAAAATATTTTGTTTAATAATCAATGGTTGACCGTAGAACTTATGAAGGAATGAGATGGTCCGGGAGGCGGTCAAAAAGTAGATCACAAATAGTAAAAACTATTTATTTAGAAACTGACGTTTCGACCCACTTTGCAGGTCTTCTTCAGGGCTAAATAAGCAAGATACAAAAATAAGAATAAAACAATGGTATAATACAGTGAATGAATTAATAAATAAAAAAGATTTAGTGAAAAAAAAAAGTGAAAACAGTGATGAATTTGTAAAATGAAACTGGTAGAGTAATGACAACAACTACAAATAAATTAGTGAATATTAATACATTAATAAAACTGGCTATATAATAATAAAAATAGGTAAACCAAAAGATAAATAACATTAATTAAAAATTAATAACTCTGCTAAATAAGTAAAAAAAGGGAATACAAATAAATAAACAGACAAAATGTAATAGTACCTTGAAGCTCCAAGAGAGGAAGAATGACTTAGCAAAAAGCAAAGTAATTAAGGAGGCGGTGAAGGAGTAGTAATTAGAATGCCATTAATAGTTATATAGAGAAGGCAGTGGGGAGGGGTTGTCATTATAAGTGCCATCTGTTGGGGATGTAATGAACAAAAACTATGTACATACAGAGGCATATGGATAGAAAGTTTTCAGTATTTTAAAAATGCTTTAATAAAAAAATAAGGGAGTGGGGTAGCTCAGTGGGTAAGGTACTGCGCTACTAATCTCAAGGTCCCGGGTTAGGCAGATAATTATTTATTCTGTATTCAGCCGTGGAGCAACCCTGTGGGATCGGGAGACCCTCCTGGGGCTCACCCAGCCTCTATAAAGTGGGTACCCTTAATTGGGGGAAAAACCTGGCAGTTGAGCGTGATCTTGGCCGAATCACCTCCTTGCACAACCGTTGGCCTAGAAACAGTATGGTCCTTACCAAGTACTGAACCCAAGACCCTTATCGGGTTGTAGTGGTACAGGTTTTTTTTTTTAATAAAAAAATAAAATGAAATAAAGTATTAAAGGAGTGGGGTTGTGGCTGTAGTAATGAAGATATAGGAGAAGGGAGTTGTCAAAATTAATGAGGGTTAATCCTAAAAAGAAGTATTGAAAATAGAAGAATAAGATAAATCTAAAGTAAGAAATATAAATAATAAATTAAAATAAAAGTCAATATATAAAATGGGGAAGGAAAAAAAAAAAAAATTATTATGTATAAAATTCTATTTAATGTATTAAAAAATCAAAAAAATCTTTTAAACATAAATAATGATGTTTTTTAATTATCTATTCATGTAGAAGCAAAATTTATATCCTTTGGTCACATAACTAGCATAAAAATAATATTATTATTAGCAACATTAAAAATAATTAATCATTATCTTTAACAAGAGAGTCTATAAAGTTACTATGGTAACCTGTAATCACAGTTCGAAGGAAGTTGTTATATTCGACTTGTAAACTCATAATAGCTAAACTAGTTAACAATTATTTTTTATCGCAGTAAATATTGAAAATAAAAATCAGACATTTTTTATCAGAGAAATATACGTCAATAGAAGCCTTCCAAGCAAAAAAGAGGAAAATTTGTTTTTGTTTACGGTGTTCTTTTTCCAAATGAATGATATACAAAATGTTTTTTTATTTAGTATCCTTCTTTAAGGAATTTCATGATAATGTGTTGAAAATTCTTTTTTTTGCAGTAAAATTATCGTTAAATTTTAAATTAATTTTCTAATTTATTTCCGAATTTTGAATTATTTATGCACATAAACCAATCCTGGTGCCAATAGACACAGTCTCGACTCTCAGTTCCCCGGGTTAACAGACCATCACACTATTCACTCGCTAAAATGTTCTACAATTTTTATGATGAGGCTGATTGAAAAGGAATGTTTGCTTAAGATTTTGTTGTAACCTAAAAAACTAAAATAAAAAAACTAAAAAAAAAAAAAAAACTTGAAACTGTAACTTTACAAATTGGTACCAAGTAAGAACTTTTGGGCAGCACTTCATGTAAACAATTTAATAAATAATGCTTTTATCAATATCACAATATTTTTTTAACTAGTGTTTACTAACGAGTTTATTTAAATTTTTTTTTATATGATTTAAATATAGATTTTTATTTAAATAAAATATAGCTTTACATCTCAGAAACCAAATTTATAAAATTATTTTTCAGTGGTTCTTTTAGTTTTGGTTATATAAAAATACCATCCCCGCAATCAAACTATCTGAAAACTGGAACTTAGAGAAATACTAGTCTAAACTTTTATTAAGACCATTCATTATCAGTAAAATAAATTTTTATGAAATTTAATTAAAGTAAAATCACGATTATCGCAATTAATGGAATAATTTCTTATCTTTAAAATATATATAGGAATATATTGTTTTATAAAAATTTATGTTTTCTGTTGATTACAGCATGGAATTTTGCTAATTGCTGTTTTCTTTTATTATTATTATTATTTTTGCACTGTTTTTTTAAATTAGAAAATGCATTGTGATAAAAACTAATTGTTGTCTTTCTTTTATATTTTCTTTTTTACTGTTTAGTTTTTTTATCTGAATTAATAATTTTAACCAAATATTGTTTGAAACTGTTACACGATTTTTTTTTTTATATGAATCGTTTCTATTACATATTTTATTTAATTTTTTAGCATGTTTCTTTTAGTTTCGATTAAAAATATTTTAATATCAACCAAATGGCTTTTACACATCTTTTATATTTGCAATACTTTTAGTATTCAATTTTATTTTCTGAATAATCAACAAAATTACTATAATTTCGAGGCTCAAATACTGATAGTGTGATGTTCTTGATTTTAATGGATAATGGTCATGCAAATTAGTTTTGATTGAAGGTGATAAGGGTTCCATTCTAAAAAATGTTTAATAAATTGGTTTACAAATACAGATAAAGTTCTAGATAAACATCACTAAAAATTTTTCAAATTTAAATCTCATTATCAACTTTAATGGGAGCGGGGTAGCTCAGTGGGTTAGGCACTGCGCTACTAATCTCAAGGTCCCGGGTTCGAGACCGGCTGAGGCAGGTAATTATTTATTCTGTATTCAGTCGCGGATCGACCCTGTGGGATCGGGGGACCCTCCTGGGGCTCACCCAGCCTCTATAAAGTGGGTACCCTTAATTGGGGGAAAAACCTGGCGGTTGAGCGTGATCTCGGCCAAATCACCTCCTTACACAACCGTTAGCTTAGAAACAGTACGGTCCTTACCCCAAGTACTGAGCCCAAGACCCTTCACGGGTTGTAGTGGTACAGGTTTTTTTTTTTTTTTTATCAACTTTAATATGAGCTTAATTCCCATAGACTTGTTTTGAGTTTTGAGGTATAGAGCCCTTTTTTATTTAAGTAGCTGCTCTCTAAGAATAAGGCTGAGTCGATCCTTGTTCTACACCTACTGGTACTGGTATTGGTGTGGAGAGCTAGTCCGGCAAGTGGGCCTTGTGGTACTTTTTGTCCACCCCTGACTGGTACTTTTACGTCACCGCCGCGTACTAACCAGAGTGGGAGTATAAAGATTCATTTTGCGGGATCGCCATGAAATAAATATTAACTGACCCAGGTGGGAATCGAACCCACGACGTTGCGAACCGGTCACTCTGGTGACCTCGCCCCTACATACTCGGCCGTCACGTCCTCTGTTCTACACCTAACTCTAGATATACAATAAAACTTCTTTATAACGCTCCCATTTATATCGATTTCCTGAATATAAAGCTCTTTTTCCTCCGCCTCGGTCCCAGTTGGTGGTTTTTCTATGAAATTTTACTTTGTTATAAAGATCTGATTTCCCAGTTACGCTCTGAAGGAATTTTTTGTATTTATAATGTTTTGTTTTGTAAATATGAGAGAATATTGGCTTTCTTGAAGTTTTGAATACAGTACTGGAAGGAAACTAAAGAGATAGGAAATAGCAGTCTAATTGATTCCCCACGAACTTAGTTCCTAGTAATGTTAAGTTTTTGTTTGGATGAGATGTTTCCATGAATTGAAAGCCCGTTAGTTTTACGGACACGGATTCAACTTTTGCCTCAGTTTCTTTGCTTTCACGCTGAAGAAATCCTTTTTCTAGCAAAGTTCGCGAAAATCTTTTTCTATTAAAGAAAAAATCGATTTAATTAAAGAGGTCGACAAATCTAATTTAAATTGTAATTAGATTTTGCCGTGTCTAAAAACGTTAAGTGCTTCAACATTTCATAAAATTTTTGAAAAACGCGGTGAGGTTGTTTCTACACATGACGGAACCAATATGAAAATTATAAGATCTTACATCTTGATCAAATTAATTACATCCGAATAGACAACAGATGTTTTGAATGCGTGTTACAGACAATTCCCACATTTTTTCTGAAGTGCAAGATGAAACTTTAAAATAAATAAATAAATTAGAAAATGCTGTTTTTAAAAATGCTTTGCTTACTTAAAAAAAAATTGACGATTACTTTAAACCAGGAACATCAAGGATGTATATTGTAATGCTTTATTTTATTTGTAGTTTAGAAAAATTAAAAAAAAAAATTTTTTTTTATTATGATTTACGGTTATAGTGCTCTGGGATCTAGGAGAGCGTTATAATGGAGTGTTACTCTACTCCTTTGGAGTTCCAGGAATGGAATTTGTTTCTAACCACTACTCTTCCGAAATAATAAAAATTTAATGAAACATTTTATATTTTATTTTTGATTATTTTACAATTAAGACTATCTGTTAATAATATCTACTATTGGTTTCATATCATGATAAATCCCTGTAAGACGGTGGTTTCCAACCGATGATTATTTTATCTTAAATATTTCCGTATTTTCTTTTTTTTGGCTCCATGTTTCCATCTTAATCTTAATGATTTTGTTTAATTAATGTGCAGAGTTGTGATTTTCTTTTTATGTTATCTTTTTATTATATCTTCAAGCGCATTAATACAATTTTTTTTATGTCCTTGCGAGCCATTTGGTTAGCACTAAAATATTTTTTTGTCATTAGCTTTTCTCAACATTTTAAATAATTTTACATTATTTTATGAGTTAAGTAAAAATATTATTCTTTCAGAACTGCCAGTTTTGCCACTCGGGTGATAACGAAGACAAACTTCTTCTTTGCGACGGCTGTGATAAAGGCTATCATACTTATTGTTTTAAGCCAAAAATGGAAAATATTCCAGAAGGAGATTGGTAAGTGTTATATTATAATGTATGTATTATTGTATAAAGAATTATTGTTTTGATATAACTTTATAGTTAATAAATTGTAAAGTATTAGTTTTCTGGAAAATAAATAAAAAACTTATTTTCACTTTTTTAAATATATATTTGTTTTATTTTGGTTTGACTCTAATCTCAGGGCGGGTTGCTAGACAATCAGGCACACAGTCACACAGAACTATTTCTAACAAAGATCATGCTAATACGTGGAGTGTCAATAATTCTTAAATTTTAACACTGTCTTCCTTGTATTACGATGACGGTGGTTTACGGGAGTTAATTAAAGTGTGTTACCAAATGATGTGGATCTTGAATGTGGATGAAATACTGCGGGAGCTCTTAAGATGTCTGCTTCGGTCCCTGGTCCAACAACAACCGAACCATTCCCTTTATTGTCCGTTACACCACCCACAGGTTTCAAAATGGCGAACTTACATTTTGATTATCTAATACAAATGGACCATTTGCTATTTGCAGAAGTTTTCATTTGATGAAAATCTCTTCTACTTCTTTTTGATTTTCTTAGATCAGATTTATTGGTGAACTATTGAAAAATTGATGAATTTCACCCACTCGCTCATTGTGGCAGTGGTTCTGTTGAAGTCCAAAATGGAGCCGCCATGTTTTTAAATGAAGGCGTCTATTTTGGTTTCATTTATGATGACAAACACACTTTGCATTATAATTTTTGATGATTGCAGTCAGGATAAATAAATGTATTATTTTGCTTATAATCCCTCTTTTCACATACTCAATCTAATTTAAGATACCTAAAAACAGTTATTTACTACGTACATAAAATCTGAAAAAATGTGTATATTACAAAATTATAATAGTAATGCATCAGGGGTCCAATAATGGTATTAGGGGTTGTAAATGGTAATTAAATTATTTTAAGACAAATTATTTTAATGTTTTTGAGAAAACATGGTCAGAATCGATAATTTTTTTTTATACAGATGGAATGGGAATGGATTTTATCTGAAAAAAAAAAATGGAAAAGTTCATATTAAAACATAAAATGGTTCCTTGAGCCAATCGGAATAAAGCGAAATTTCAGCAAGACAATTCTCCTACCCACGCTTAGTCAAACAAAAAATCTCAGAAATGGAGGGTGTTAGCATCTTGCCCCACTCTTCTTACAGCTGTGACATTGGACTATCTGTCTAGGGTATTTTCCGGTCAATGGCATATTTTTTAAAAGGCCAGTACTTCGAAAACAATGAGAATGTCAAATCAAGATGTGAGGAGTTTTTTTGCCTCAAAAACCAAGGAATGGCATCTTCCCCTAATTCAAATTCTGGCAGAAAGATGGGTTAAAGTAATTGACAATGGTCTCCAATATTTTGAAGAATAATTTTAATGTGTAGATTTTAAAATGTAATTTATATTAAACTTATTTTATGCACAAAGACTTTTGTAACAATCTAGTATTAGTAAATTAGAAAATATGTATACAGTATGTTTAGAAAATTTTCAAAATAGTAATTCCAAATTATGTTTAACGGAAGCTATATGTTTGTTTATGATACATTTCGTATTGATGGATTCGAATCGATATCTCATACGTCCAGATTCTTGCATTTTTCGATTTTTTATCCCCCATTTACTACGCCACAATGATGTGGACGTTTCCATAAGTTATAAGACTCAATAACAGTTCTTTCAATACCTTGTATTGTGCTCTCAAATTAATTACAATTCCTCGGAGGTTGGAAAGTGATGTTGATTTTGAGATATGAGGTATCGATTTGAATCCATCGGTATACATTTATCATGAGTTATTAATATTTAAAAAAAAAAATTCTGAAGAATTTTTATTTTATTACTTGCTCATTGCTGAAAAATATATACTGATTTTTGTACCTGCATATTATATAAAAATGATATATTGAATTAAAATGACATAAGAATTATCTTGAACATTAATTTAATTATTTATTGTATGAAGGCTGTCTTAGCAATTAATCATTTCTTAATTATTTTTTTATTTCAGGTTCTGTCACCAATGTCTTAACAAAGCAAAGGGCGAGAAGAACTGTGTAGTTTGTGGAAAAAAGGTCGGGAGGAATTTACTCATCTGTGAAATGTGCCCGATAGCTTTCCATACTGACTGCATGACTCCTCCGCTTTCCAAAGTAATTCATTATTTATTTATTGAAATTAACACCTTTATTTTATATTAGGAGCGTAGAATATTAGGAGGACTGCAAGTTGGAAATGAGTGGCGTAGACGCACAAATCAGGATTTGTACAATAGAAGCTAAAACCGCCTGAGGTGGGCTGGGTGGTCATGTGGCTAGGATGGAAGAGAACTAAACACCGAAAAAGCTCCTGAGAGAACCAATCTATGGTAAAGGGCGGCGTGGAAGACCGAGAGCAAGATGGGTAGATGGCATTACTGCTGATGCCCGAAATATCCTGGGAGTCCGCAATTGGATGGTGGCTGCGCGAGATCGTGACAATTGGAGGAGGTTGTTGCAGGAGGCCAAAACTCGGCAATGAGTTGTAGCGTGACGCAGATAGATAGATCACCTTTATTTTACATTCAAGCCTAAACTTTTCTCGTTATAAAGGACAATACAAAAATTATCGCAGTATGTGGTTGTATCATATAAAATATTATGCAATTCTAGGTGTTAATTTAATTTATACGTTAACATACCCAATGTTAGCAATTTACAATTGAGGCAGTGGAGGAAGTCTATCCGAAAACCATGTTCACAGGAATTGCTAGTTGAAGTTTTGTAATTGATATAACAATATATGAAAAAGCTCTCTATTATTGACTGCTACCCGGCCCATCTCCTTAAATTTTCAATAGGTATAATGTTAAAAAAAAAAAGTTAAACTAACTGCTTGTTTTATTCGAATACAAATATAAATTTTTATTTTTATTATTATTATTTTTTTTTTTTTTTTACGAAAATGAAATCTGATATTTCAGGAAGAACTAAATGTACAAAGAACAAAATACATCCATTAATACTCAAAATAGAATAAAATGTTGTAATAAAATATGTACATGCTCGTTTTTCAATAAAATATAATAGTCACTTTTTGTAAATCAGACACAAATCTGCCAGATGATTGGTTCCTCAACAATTTTCTTCATAAAAACAAGAAAGAAAATCTACACCGAACCATCATTGAACAGTTCTGTGGTTAAAGAGCGTATAAATTTGTCTCGTTTTAATAGTTATATTAATTTTATAAATTATGATATGACTTTGAAAACTTTTATAAGAAACAAAATGGATATCAAAGATTCCAAAAATGAGCCAAAAAAAGAGCATTTGACCGCGAAGGCCCTTTTTGCAGTTACCACCTCAATTTTACAGATAATAATATGATTTTATATACATGATAAAGTTAAAGTAATACATTCTTATAGTGTAAGTATAACAATTTATTAGATATTAAATTATATCACCATTTCATATTTACAATTTACAATGGTCTTTATATAAAAATATAGATTTTAGTAACATGGCCCATTTAGCTTTTTTAAAAATATTTTCTAAAAGATTTATTGTTGTTTCACAAAGAATGATTCTCTGGATTTCCTTAATATTGTATTAAACAAACCGTAATAAAACAGTAAATATCTTCAGGTAAATAGTACCTACTTACGGTATACTTATATCACATATAGTATAATTTAATATATGATCCATAATTTTTTATAATTTTTTTTTTGTTTTAAGTGTTCTAATATGGTTTTTATTTTCATGATCAGATGCCTCGGGGTAAATGGTATTGTGTCAATTGCGCTGCTAAACATCCTAAAAGGAAAACTACCAGAAGATCTCAGACACAATCTCTCAGTCCAATCAAGTCAGAAGAAATGACTAATTCAACTGAAAGTTTACACGTGTACGTATTAAGATTAATTAATTTTTTTATTAATTTTATAAAGATTATCATATTTATTTTTTATTATTGGGGTACTCACAATTTTATTTAGCATGTTAAATTATTAGCATGCTAAATTCAGGATTATGAGTGGACTAGGGTAAGTAATATCGTATCTTGCTAAGTAGATACAGTTGTGGTTAGATGGCGCGACTTTATTTTACCAACATTGTTTTTGTAAAACCTTTACTTTTGTTGTCAGTTGATGGATATTTTATTTAATCAAGTGAATCTTACGTTTTGTTTATTTTTCTGATTTTTATTTCATTCATCCTGCCCAAAATAAGTGAGAAATCAAGATTATGTGAAAGATTGGCGTACGACTGTTTGTTAGAACTACTAGATTTTGATTTAAAGGGAGAAGTTGGTCGGGAGGTGCGGTCAAAGGGGTTGCGGTCCCCCCTCATCTTTGACCGCACCCCCCGACCAACTTCTCCCTTTAAATATAAATATACGGTCAACAATAACTCCCTCTACTAGATTTTGAAAGTGTAAAAGCAGAAGACGAGCTTATAGAGGCCTGTTATGTAAAACATTTTTACTATTCTGTATACCTTTCCAATTAAAATAGGTTATAAAATCTACACATTGATATAATTCAGCTATAACTTATAAATAAAATAAAAATTTTACTACGTTACAATGTTTTTAATTTTAAAATAAAGAAACATTATTAAATTGAAACAAAATATAGCAAGTAAATAGATAAGGGCTTAACACTTTGAAACATCATGCGGACACCTATGATTTGACAAAACAATATGGCGCCCATTTAGCAGAATGACTCTACATTTGACAGACAAGGGGTACTCAAAATTCTCTCATTAAGCATGCTGTATATGTTATTTGTGCTATTCATTGAGTTTCATCAATAGCATGCAGTCAAATAGCAGGCTCAGTATAGCAGACTTGATCGTATGCTATTGGCAGTGTTAATCTACTAAATGACCATCATATTGTTTTTTTAACTCAGAGGTTTTGAAGTGTTAGGTATTTGTTTACACAGTTAAGCATTTGTGTTTGTATAAGTGATTAGGTATTTGTTTACTTACTTCAGTAAAATTGAAAATGTGTTACTTCAATGGAGAAGGTGGACAAAGGAAGGTACACTTCTTTTTTTTACGAAAGTACTTGAAAATTTGAATAAAACAAGATCAGTAAAATAAAACAAAGTTACACCATGTTACCACAAACAGCGCCCTTGCATCTATTTAGCAAGATATGAAAGTAGTTACAATCCCTAATCGAGCATGCTAATCATATAACATACTTAATAAGATTGTGGGTGGATACCACTATAATCAGGTCTTTTAAATTGATATTGAGTTTCTTATTTATCTTGTTTTCTATTGTAATATTTAAGATTTTATTGTTGAAACTTGACAAATAGTGCAATTTATTATGCTATATGAGAAATTGTGAGTGCTCTTCAAACTGTTATTTGTTTATTATTTTCAATAATGAACCATTGTAATCGACCAAGAAAAAAAAATTAATTATCCCTCTCCTTTAAAATTTGTGGTTTTACGTTTCAAGATACACAGAATCCAAAAATCAAATAATAAAATAAAAAAATCCCTCCTTCCACCGTATGTGGCTTTTCTCTGAGTCTACGGAGCCAATTTTTTTTCAGATTTGACACCATAGTTATAGGTCACTCCCGCGGTTGATCTCAGAACTTGACATCACCCATTCGCCTATTTGTTTCAAAATAGCGGCTGATCAGAGCCTTCATTCACCCACATGTTTTATTAAGATAAATAAAGAAGAACTAAGTGTTTTTGGAATCATCATATCAAATAAAAAAATTAAAAAAAGAATTACTTTTTTTTATGATTCGGAAACACATTTTTATTATTTTTTAGGATTATGTTTTACGATATAATGAACCATTGTATATTAATTTGTAGCATTTGTATTAAGTAAGTCTAAATAAATTTTTCATCCGAAATCAAATCCAGCTTCTGAATTTTGAATTGTATTCTATGATAGTAATAATTACATAATAAACACCAAACTAATTTTTGGTGTTTATGAAGAAAGTTGAAATTCTTTTAAAGTAAAACATTTGTCCGACAAATTTAGCGGAGCAGGACCTCTGTTTAAGACCGAAGATGACATAGTACACTATTTCTATTTACTGGGATACATATTTCCCACCTAATATACATATACTGATAGTGAATCATCTGGTAATTCAAACAGTTCTTTTTCGTTAACTGTCATTAATATTAACTAATATTACTAGTCCACCATTAATATTAACTAATATTACTAGTCCACCATTAATATTAACTAATATTACTAGTCCACCATTAATATTAACTAATATTACTAGTCCACCATTAATATTAACTAATATTACTAGTCCACCATTAATATTAACTAATATTACTAGTCCACCATTAATATTACTAGTCCACCATTAATATTAATTAATATTACTAGGCCACCATTAATATTAAATAATATTACTAGTCCACCATTAATATTAACTAATATTACTAGTCCACCATTAATATTAACTAATATTACTAGTCCACCATTAATATTAATTAATATTACTAGTCCACCATTAATATTAATTAATATTACTAGTCCACCATTAATATTAACTAATATTACTAGTCCACCATTAATATTAACTAATATTACTAGTCCACCATTAATATTACTAGTCCACCATTAATATTAATTAATATTACTAGGCCACCATTAATATTAACTAATATTACTAGCCCACCATTAATATTAATTAATATTACTAGTCCACCATTAATATTAATTAATATTACTAGTCCACCATTAATATTAAATAATATTACTAGTCCACCATTAATATTAACTAATATTACTAGTCCACCATTAATATTAACTAATATTACTAGTCCACCATTAATATTACTAGTCCACCATTAATATTAATTAATATTACTAGGCCACCATTAATATTAACTAATATTACTAGTCCACCATTAATATTAACTAATATTACTAGTCCACCATTAATATTAACTAATATTACTAGTCCACCATTAATATTAACTAATATTACTAGTCCACCATTAATATTAACTAATATTACTAGTCCACCATTAATATTACTAGTCCACCATTAATATTAATTAATATTACTAGGCCACCATTAATATTAAATAATATTACTAGTCCACCATTAATATTAACTAATATTACTAGTCCACCATTAATATTAACTAATATTACTAGTCCACCATTAATATTAATTAATATTACTAGTCCACCATTAATATTAATTAATATTACTAGTCCACCATTAATATTAAATAATATTACTAGTCCACCATTAATATTAACTAATATTACTAGTCCACCATTAATATTAAATAATATTACTAGTCCACCATTAATATTAACTAATATTACTAGTCCACCATTAATATTAAATAATATTACTAGTCCACCATTAATATTAAATAATATTACTAGTCCACCATTAATATTAACTAATATTACTAGCCCACCATTAATATTAATTAATATTACTAGTCCACCATTAATATTAATTAATATTACTAGTCCTCCATTAATATTAAATAATATTACTAGTCCACCATGTTTCTAATGTTGTGGTGTCGATTTTAAAATTTTAAACAAGTTTATGCTTATTAGTGTATTTGTGGCTGCAAAGGATGTTGAGTTGCAAAGTTGAAATTAAAAATAAAATTACATAAATAATTATTAAACTCTTTTAGTGCCAACCGTTTTGTATTTATTTATATCAATTTATTTTGAGGTTAAGTTCTCTCACAATGCAAATATTAAGCCATTACATGCATGTTCCATATATAATTCCATGTATAACATAATAACAATATAATATAATATTGTGATATATTTTCGCAAATGTTACGAACAACGATATATCGTCTTTGGCACTAAAAAGGTTAAATTTATCATACAATATGGTAAATATTTTTATCTTATGAAATCGTTGACATCTTTTGAGTATTTAAGGGTTAGTTTATTTCAGTCTTTATAATTAAAGCTATATTTAATAATCTGAATTATTATATTTTCTTAATCTTTATAGCCCTGCTGAGGAAGACTCGCCAACAAAGAGGGATAATAAAACTGGTAAAAGGCTAAACAAAGAATTAGCGCCTTGCAAAGCTATATTGGACGATCTTGAATCGCACGAAGACGCATGGCCTTTCTTGATCGCCGTCAATACTAAGCAATTCCCAACGTACCGAAAGATCATCAGAAATCCAATGGATCTCCAAACTATTTCCAAGAGGCTTTCTCATAACGAGTAAGAACACTTTTAATTTTTAAATTTACTTTACTCAACTATTTTCTAAGCTTGTGGTATACCGATCTACATTTATACAGTGAAACCTTTCTTCAATGAATAGCTATATGCCTGATGGTTTTGTCTGTGTTACACTTTTTGCCCGATGGTTTTGTCTGTTATAGAGGGGTGTCTGCTGAGAAGGGGTAAATAAGTGCTTTTTTAAAAATGAATACACTCATGCATGTGTCAAAACAACTTTATCAATTCAAACAAATGAATTTTATCAATCTAATTTTGTGTTATATTCATAATATATTCGATAATATTTAACGAAATTTAAAAAATAGAAAATAAACTTGGTGAACGAAATGTATAATCATCTGTAGGCTGATTTTTGGGAAGAAAATGGGGAAAAAAATTGTTTAATAAGAGTGGAAAAAAATCGTATTTGTAACCTTCATCCCCTAACCATATGGTCTCTGTATTTAATTTCAATATAATATTTGATATAAGTTTATTATGACTTTCAAGTAAAGTATTCTTTTTGGCTCACCAATTTTAACCAAAATCTATTATATTTATATAAAAGTTAGATTTACCAAATTTGAGATGTTTAACATCATATTTTAATATAATTTTGATGAAAGTTTATTATGACCTTCAAGTTAAGTACCGCTTACGGTTTGCCAATTTAGACCAAAATCTAGTATGTTATTGAAATCAATTTATAAATCATAAATACTAAATTTGAGAAGTTTTGCATGATATTTTAGTATAATTTTTGAAGGGAATCAGTTATGACCTTCAAGTAAAGTACCATTTCCGGTGATCATGCAGTGACCAAAAAAAGAGGTTCACAACTAGATTTTACAATAATCCCAAATATAAAATTTTAAATTTCTACGGCAAACCGTTTTTGAGTTTTGCAAGATATGGACGAACGTACGTACAGATGTCACGACGAAACTAGTTAAAATGGATATTTCCATTGAAATATGAAAAACGAAAATTTTCGCGATTACAATACTTAAAAAGAATTACTTCAAGATGTGTAAATATTTATTTAAATCTATGTATGCATTTATATCATAACATGAAACCATTTAATATGGTTTTCTTAATTTTCAACATTTCATAAGTATTCATTCAGAGGAGTAAATTTATCTCGGTGATGAAATTCAGCAGTCGGCATCTGTTGGAGGAGTGTCTGTTGCAAATGGCTCTAAACTCCTATTCTTCCATCCCGTGACATTTAACAATTGTCCGTAGGAATGGGCGTCCATTGGAAATAGGTGTCCGTTAGGAGAGGTTTCACTGTATCTTATGGTGGTATCAACTTAAAAATTGAATTTTTAGTTTATTGTCAAATTTAATTATTTAAAGAAAGTTGTATGAACCTACAAAACTGATTTATCAGTTTCTTAATTTCCAAGATATTGATAAATCTGTTTAGTCGGTTGACTTTGAATTAATATTTCTTATTTATTCCTGTACTAATTATGTTCCTGGTAAGATTTTATGGTAATGGGGATTAATAATTAGGAACACCTTGAATACTAATAATATTGAAATAGTAATCCTTTTGATTTTATATGCAGTAAAACTTCATTATAATGCTGCTAGGTTTAAAAAGATTTCCCGGCTATAATGATCTTTTTCTTCGGTCTTGACCCAGTTGGTGATTTTTTTTTGAAACTTTATTTGTTATAAAGATCCGATTTCCCGGTTATAGCGCTCTTCTTTAATATTTTTTATATTTATAATGTTTTGTTTCGTAAATATGAGATGGGTTGACTTGAGATTTTGAATATAGTACCGGAAGGAAACAGTAAAGCAGTAGATAACTACAATCTTATTGTTTCCACCAACTTAGTTCCTACGGATGTTTTGATGAAGACTTTTCGTGATCAATGAAATTTTAAGCATTGATGGCGTGATTTTAGGCTACTACCCAAACGTTGAGTCGTGGTCTGCTTCAGCATTGACCGCCAGTTGCATGTTTTCTGCTACTGCCTTCCAGTTGCGAATACAAAGTATCGATAATGCATCGGCAGCAATACAGTCCTTCCATCGAAACCTAGGGCATCCAATCTTCCGTGCTCCAGATATTTACTCCGATAAAACTTTAGATGGGATTTCCTCGGATTCATCCTTGCTACGTGCCTACCAATCGTAATCGAGAGGATTTGATCACGTCTAAGTCCTTGTATAGTCCTTTCAGCTCTACGTTTGTTCTTCTTCTCCGGTCCCTGTTAACATTAACAACACCAGAAATTCACCTCAGGATTTTCCTTTCAAACCTGACCAGTTCCACTTCCCAAGTCCTTGTAAGAGTCCAGGGTTTGGAGCCATATGTCTGAACAGGTCGAATCAATGTTTTGTATATTCTGACCTTTGTCAATTTAGACAAGTTGTTGGACTGGAGTTGTTTTTGAAGTGCAAAGAAACACCGATTAGCAGACAGAATACGCCTGTCTATCTCTTTCCCAATGCCATTTCAGTGATTCACTTGGTAGCCTAAGAAGACTAATTCTCGCACCACTTGTACCCTATGTGAACCCAACTGTACAAAGTCTTCTCGGGTATCCTACTTTAGGTTTGCACACATGTATTTGGTTTTGTCCGTGTTTGTTAGTAACCCCCAGAGCTTCAAAGGCCTCTCTGACTGCCTCCAGTGTCCTTCCAGTAAGGCCCAGATCGTCTGCATATCCAAGCACCTGAACAAGTCTATTTAGGAGTGTCTCAAAGGTCTGAATTCTAGAGTTCCTTATAGCTGCCTCAAGAGCCATGTTAAATACAACTCAGAAGTTTTAAGCATTGATGGCATAATTGATGATTATAAATTATCAAAAGAGCTAGAAAATGAAAAAAAAGAAGAAGAGAGTGGAACAGAACCAGTAAAGACAATAAATGTTTTGAACGCGTTGCAGACAATTCACGCATTTTTTTGTGATCTTCTGGAGTGCAAGACAAAACTTATGAACAAACAAATAAATTTAGTCTGGCAGTCCATGCAGAAAAACATGACTTATTTTACACGAAGGTTCACATATTTCAGACATTAATTATTTTAAATTAAATTAATTAAATTTTAAATTAATTAATTTAAATTAATTATGTTCTCGAAGAACTTAAAAATAGACGTCTGCATTCTTGAAAAACAAAAGTTTTTGCTAGGAAGCACTATTTTGGAGTTATAAATCAATAATTGAAAAACTTCCCCATACCCAAAAAACTTCCATGTTTGATTGGCCGCTATTTTGTAGTCCAGCGGCTTTGTGGTGACAAATGTCTTTTTTTTTTTTAGCTTATCTTCTAGAACATGATTGTCTGAAATAGGTGAATCTTTGTATAAAACAAGTCATGTTTTTCTGCTTGGGTTCAAAAACAAGTCATATTTTTCTGCATGGGCTCCTGGACTGATTAGAAAACGTTTTTAAAAATAATTAATATTGTCGTAAGAAAAAAAAAAATCTATTATTATTTTAAACCAGGAACATAAAAAAAGGAGATTTAAATATGTTTTTTTTGTCGTTTAAATAACAAAAACAAAAATTCATTCACAAAAAAAGATTTCTATGATTTTCTGGTTAAAGAGCTCTTTTTTTTTTCAAGGCCCTTGGAGAGTGTTATGATGTTTTACTGTGTATTATTATAAATAGTTTAACTATAATTGATGTTTAATTTTTTTTTCCCTCCACTAGATACAAATCGAGAGATGACTTCGTCTCTGACGTTCGATTGATATTCGACAATTGTGAAACATTCAATGAAGACAACTCACCAGTCGGGAAGGCTGGTCACGCTCTCAGATTGTACTTTGAGACAAAATGGGCCGAATTGACCAATCCGAAACAACAAGTTTAACTGTGATCATAAATTAATCCGATTCCCCCAAAGATGTATCGTTGTTTGCTCACATACATTTAAAAAAAAAAAAAAATGAAAAAAAAATGTGCTCGTTTATAGTCTTATTTCTTTTCATTGACATTTAAAATATTTGTAAATAGATTTGTACATTAATAGTTTTGTGAACTAGGAAAATGCAAGTTCGAAAACTTTTTTTTCGAACAGTATTAATTTTTTGAAGCTGTAAATGTGTATGTTATTGAAATATTTCTTCTAAAATTTTTTCGATTTTATCGTAGAATTACTGGTATTTTGTGACTCATCTTTGAGTTGTAGAATTAATCTCATTCCATTTTAGTACGTGGTCTGTGCTAATTAATAATAATAAAAACAAAAAAAAAAAATAACGGAGAATCCATCAAAGCTCTCAGCAATACTTAAGATACAAATTTAAAATTTAATCGATGTTAATCACTTTGTAATTCGGTGTTTGATTTGTAATATTCACGTTTAAAGAGTTTGTGGTCACTTGGGTGTAGCTTTTTTATAATCTGCCAAATTTTAGGCCGATCGAGAAGGTTTTGTTTGTTTTTAAAATTTTTTTTAAAGGGCCGCTATCCATTCCATTCCTTTGAATTTTTTTGTAATATTGATTGTAAGATTATTTTTTAAGGACTTTTAATTCTTAATTAAAATTTTAATTTTTTTTTTTAATTTGAAATATTGCCAAAGTTTATTTTAATTTTTTTTTTTTTTTTTAATCGAAATTGTCATTAAAAATGAAGCTGATATTTTTGAGTCTAATCAAACTTTGTACAATTGAATATGTTGTAAATATAATTTATTTTTAATCTTATAAGAACTGACTTAGTTATTTAATATCGTATTGAATATATTTATTACTTTTGTATTTGCTTTTTATAGTCGCAAATGGAAGCAACGCTGTTTCTTAAAAGTTAATAGAATTTTTTTTTTTGTTTTTTCTTTATTGTAAATTTCTTATGATTATTATATGTATATGAACAGGTTTAAAGACCTACTGTATTTTTTCATTGTATATAGTGGGTACTACCTCTGTGCAAGTTACGTGCCTCTAGGTTTAAATAAATAATTATGCATTTAAATATATCTTATACGACGAGGCGGTCCGTCCAGAACTTAATTAACCATATTACATCAATCTTATTTTTTATTTCTTCTCAGTTTTTAAAAATGCCAGAAATTTATTTAATGTTGTCATTTAAGTTCTTTACGGACCGATTTACAATGAAACAGGTATTAGAATGTTAGTGTTTTCTTGGTTTTAAGATTTAAATACTTATAGTTACTGTATTTTGGACATAAGATCTTTAAAAAAAAATAATTCAAAATTTGTTTAAACATATTAAATGTGTACGAGTATTTTAGAGCAAATAGTCTGCAAACTGTCTTTCTACCATCATGTGTTGATACGGTATCTATGAAAAAGGCCTATTTTTTTATTTCCTATATTAAAAAAAATATATTTCTTTTCGAAAGTTTAATTGCAGTTATTACCGAGGGATATTATGAGTATTCCATGTTGTACCGACAATATTTCTCTCATTTTTTAATAGAATATAGTTGTCATGTTTAGCGTTAGGCACTCTATGTATAAAAAAAAAAAAGAAAAAGAAAAAAAAAAGAAACAAAATAATGTGATCGGTAAAAACAATGAATTTAATTTTAAGTGGATATTAACAAGTATAAATTATCATAAAATCCCTCTTGTTTTATATGAATCTATATGTGTATAAGAAACTATAAGTATTATATGAGGTTTATTACTATTGTTAAATATTAACAGATTGAGTTGTCTTTACTATAGTGTGTGTCTACTTGGAAATACCGTTTGTAGTTCTGAAACAATAGTAAACACTGTTTCTATTATTAAAATGTGTAAATGTTTTAAAAGTCCATATTACGTTTGTAAAATAACATTGTAATTGATATAAAGAAAATGTAATAATGTTAAATGTTATTTCCTTGTTGTTACCTTCTTTTTTTTTCCATTTTAGTTTTACTTTGTATGAATAATCTAAAAATAAATATAAATTTCAGTTAAATTTTTGAAGAATATGGTAGTTTTGTTATTGTGGGTTATTAAGACAATAACTATTAAATTAAAAAGAAACCTAGAAGAAGGTTGATTAGAGGGTGCAGTCAGTGACGAAAAAGAAATTAGAAGACTTATTTAATTTATGTGCTGACGTTTCGGCCTAAGTTTAAGGCCATTTTTTTTTCCTGTACATCCACAACCCATGAAGGGTTTTGGGTTCTTAGTAATATTCGTACTGCTTCTAGGCCTCAACCGCCTAGGCGCTTAGAATAAGAACATAATGCATTACCACTGTATTTTTGAGTGCCGCTCCATAAGGCCATCATCAGTGCCGCTCCATAAGGCCATCATCAACAATAGTGACAGTACCAGTAACAGTAATAAAATTTGGTAACAAACAGTAATATTAGACTAGTAAGAAGACGTAGGAATATAAATAACTTATCGAAATAATTATGGTAAAACAAATAATATGGATAATGAAAAATTATGCCAATCAATAATATTAGCAATGAAAATAAAAAAATTCATTATTTATTTTATTATAATTATCTTGATATATTTTTTATACTTCTATATCTTCATACTAGTCTTGTATCACCGTTTATTATCGTCTTTTATTAATGTTACTGGTACTGTCAATAATAGTTATCTTCTTTTTCTTTACCATAAAACTTAGGCCAAAACGACACAAAATTTAATAAGTATTATTCGTGTGTTTTTCTTCGCTGTCCGCACTTCCCAATCAAGCTTCTCTTACAATTATTTTGAGTACAAATTAGTTCGGTCCGTTCTTTTTATGGTCAAAAATGCATTTATTTCAGAACAGAATGAATGAACAGATTAATCAAAGTATTCTCCATCACTGGGTACTATTTTTTTCCACCTCTTAGACAATTTTTGAATTCCATCTCGAAAAAATGCCTCATCTTTTGAGGCGATCCAAGTTAGGAGCCAATTTTCAATTTCTGTATCTGTCGGAACAACCAGTAATCAGAAGGAGCAATGTCCGGAGAATACGGCAGGTGCGGTAAAATATCCACTTGAGCATTTCCAAATAATTGTTTGCGACATGAGGCCAATTCTGCGTTGTCATGCAGAAGAATAACTTTGTCATGTCTTTGCTCGTACTCCGGCCATTTTTCTTGTAATGCATGGCTCAAACAAATCGTTGTAGCCTATACCGATCGCCTCTTGCTTATGACATTTATCTTCATCGAATAATGCCTCCAATTCTTTGTCTTCGAATTTTTTCGGCTGTCTAGAGCGAGGCTTGTCTTCAACGCTGAAATAACCATTCTTGAAACGTCGAAACCATTCCCTACATGATATCAATTTGAGCATTGTCACCATAAACTTCTACAAGCATTCGATGCGCTTCAGCTGCACTTTTCTTCCAATTAAAACAGAAAATTAAAACCTCCCACAAATGCTGTTTAGTTAATACAAAATTTGACATATTCAACATAGTAAAAAACAAGGTTTTGTTAAAAACTCAAAGCGATATAAACTGAATATTATTGACAGATGTCTAAGCTCTCTGAAACCGCCGAAACATACATAACAGCCAATGCCATCTTTTGAAAACGGACCGAACTAATTTGTACTCTCAATAGTTCTAAGATCAACTATACTTCCGCCATTAAAAACAAACCTGTACCAATAAAACATATAAAAGAAAGACTCTATGTTCAATACTGGTAAGGAAGCATTGTTTCTTGACCAATGGTTATATCAGGAGCTAATATGGTCAGCATCCATCAGGCTTATCCCCCGGCCCAATGAAAGGCCAGGTACCCACTTTACAGAAACTGATATGTCTTTAGAGGGATTCCTGACCCCTATAGCCATTCTTCCCTAAGAACAAATATAAATAAATTATCTGCCCCAAATAAATTAAGTTGAGATAATTGAAGACAGGAATGGATGAAGGTGTTATCTTACAAAGTTTTAAAATTACATTAAAGTTTTGACGAAATGATAGTTAAATATTTTTTACAGGAGAAGAAAACTCAAAAAGAGACATTATATAATTCTTAAGATATAAATGGAAGATTACACACACAGAACCTATGGTCTCTAAAATAACGGAAAACAACTAAACAGTTGACTTTTCGCCAATTCAGGTATTGTTAGGACAGAAAAAATAAGATTACATGCATGTAGGCAAAATGCTGCACATCTCACATCAACAGCTAAAAAGGCACTTTATCTAGAGACAGTACTTCACTCTAAGACATTACAAACATAACAGCTGGGAAATATAGAATATAACCTTTCACAGCTGTAACCATAAAAGGTACAATCTAAAGGTGCTACAAGCATGAAATTGGTTATTTGGTTTGACTTTCGCAATATTTGGAGTATTTTGATTGGTAGATAGCGTTTGTACACGCTTGAGCATGCCATTGTTTGGCAATCCTGTTAACGCATCTTAATAGAAAAAAAAAATTACTGCTAATGATATGAGACAGTTAATATTTTGCTTGTTCAAACTTAACTAGTTTATTCATTTGGCTTTCAGGGCCTTTTTTCCAAACCACTGGGGAAACTACACGACTGAGAGAGCTAGGTAAATTGCACTGATTTTCTTTGTCATATATTTAAAATTACATATGAGCTACATACTTGTACATGTTCATTATTTACAATATTAGCCTCAGATTACATTGAATTGGCAGTGATGAGGTTTACAGAGATATAGTATGTTATATATCGTGGAGACTGGACTGATACAATTCCCTCTTAAAAGACAGGTAGCATTTTGACCGTGAAATTAGCATGTACCACTAAGTTAGGTATCAAACTAACCTCACCTATTTATCAAGTGCATATTTTGATTATTTCTGAACATGGAATTGATTGTATCCAAACTTGTTTATATTCATCGGAATTATTAAAATTATTACTGGTTTAATTAAATATTATTTAAAATTCTGAATGCTGTCGACTTTCACTCACTACGTCCACTTAAGATATAAAAAAAAACATCAATAGATCTTTTTCAGTTGAAGTCGGGACCTTACTGTAATTTCAATTATTACTGCTTTAATTAGATCACAGCTGTCGACTTCTGCTCGCTACGCTCGCTCAAGAGATGTGCAAACCCCCAAAAGTTCCTTTTCAGCTGCGATTGGGCCCATATCCTAATTTAAATTATTTCTACAATTTCCTCAGACCACAGGAAGTCTACAGCACTAATAATTTTAAATAATATCTAATTGAAGCGGGTAAGTTCGGCCCGAGCTAGTGATAAAGCGCCCTAATTGTAAAGTTGGACCAAAAAAAGGACTTACCTTCTATTAGGACAATGTGTATGAAAAGAAACTGGGAACCACAAACAATTGTAATTCTCAATGTTTGTTATAACCGTAATATTATCAGCTTTTATAAAAAAGTGGAGGAAAAAATGGTGAGAAAGTGTTTAGAACCTTATAAGATTATCTCATCTTGAATTTCTATTATCTTCAGTTTTTCATTAGCACTACAGAGTGCTCTGACATCACTTGTTCACAATTACCCCGCCTGATCCTGCTTGTTTAATTAATACAAATTAGCCATTGCTTACTTTTAGTTTGTATCTGATCCTTTATCTGTAACTAGTTACTTTCTTTGGAAATGGTAATAAAATAGATGAGCAAAAAGAGGTACAAAATAATTATTAGGATATAAATGGAAGATTATACTTATGAAGCCTAAAGTCTCTGAAATAACGGAAAACAATTAACCCTTCGATATTCCCTTATTCAGGCATCAGGACAGAAGAAAAATGAAAAAAACAAAACAAAGATATATACATAATAAATGTATATCTTACATCCACAGTCTATAAAAGACATATCAACCAGAGAAAGTATCTCACTCCAAGACATCTACACACATACTGAATGAAAAGAGAAGTTACATGTATAATGTTTATTATTACATAAAAATAATAAATAGAAAAGTAAATTTAAATTAAATTAAGTTCTATAACATTAAGCAAGACTACTGATTCTATTTTATTATTTGGCTGTTTTTTGGGAGGAGGGGAAGTAACTTAATTTTTATTTCAGCCCAAAACAATTGAAATATTGAAGGCAATATCTATCTATCTATATATATATATTAAAATTCAGCCTGCGTATGTTTATGATTGCCTCCCCTAAGGTTTATAATAATTGAAGCATAGAAATGCAAAACAATCTAAGTGCCTTTAGAAAATATTTTCAGAATTCAAGTTTCAATTTGAAAAATATTAAAGAAATATGCCTTAATTTAAAAAAAACACATTTTTTTCTTATAACTTATCGTTGTATAAGTAATAAAATCACATTTATAATAGTACTAGCTTTAAAATAAAAAAATATTTTTTTTTTGTAAAAAACATGGCAAAGCAAGTCAGATTATTGAATTGAATGATGTGTTTCCTCGGTGAATCTATGTTCGCTATAATGCTTTTATTTACTTTTCTATTCATTTCATATAGCAATAAGTATGGTGAAATGTGCAATTAATGTGTTTAAAAAATAAAAGTTAAACTTAAGTCTTTTTTTTTTTTTTAAATTTGATAGTAAAAGTTTTGTACAAATTTTACAGTATGATGATGAATGAAATTTTGGAGGGTATTTAAGTTGCAATTCTTTTCACGGGCAATATCCTGTGGGTATAGCTAGTAAAAGATACAATTGTTCTTCATGTTATATTAGTTTTAATTATAAGTAATTTTATGATTATTTTCATACTGATATTGAGTGTATATTGTGGTTTAAAACCTCATTAATATATTTTTTTAAAAACATGTTGAATGCTGTTGACTGGTGCTGGCCTCTGTTGGCGGTTATTAGTTATCTTAAAAGGTTTCCTGGAAGGTAGTGGCCTCTGTTGATGATTTTTCGAACCAAAATTAGTTTCACTTTATCTTCCTTGACAGGAACTGATATTGAAATAAAAGTGCAAAATAACAATGTCTTTATCGAGGTTTTTTATTTTTTAGCTTGTACTAATCTACAATTAACACATGAAACTATTTTTCGATTTAAGGAAAGTGCAACATTTTTTAAAATTTGTCTTAATAATTTAGTTTCCATTAATATGAAATCATCCCATAAACCCACTATTATGTATAATAAAGTGTAAAATAGGAAATTATATAAATATTTTAAATAAAAAGATCGTTAATCGACCAAAAGCCGATGTAATATAAGCAGGAGCCTAGCTACAACAATTTATTGAGGGTGGGAGACAAAATATAGTTTCCCAAAAGTGGTTATATTTAACATTTCAACAATTTTATTATTATTATTATTATTTATTTATTTTAGTAAAGATTAATTTATTTAATGCTTTAGCTATTGTAGAGGCTTTATTTATATCCCATTGATTCTCAAGAGTTAGTAACTGTTAGTTCAGTGCGAGTACAATCAGTACAAACTTTTCTGTTTGATATAATCCATTTAAATCTTGAACTGAAGATGAATGTATAACATTCGAAACTAGTTTTCAATAAAACACAATTATAGAAATGGCAAATAATTTATCAATCCCTAATTAGATTGATCCTTCTAACCATCATGCGGATGTCAACTGAGTAATAAGAAAGTTAACATATAGTAATTTATTATTATTTTTCACATTATGATTAGCATTTTTTTTTTTCACACTGATATTAACATATTATGGTCAACATATTTTTCTTTATACTTAATACTTTTTCATCTTACTATTTGTTAGCTTTCTTATTACTACTGTTTATTTACTATATCTATTGTTATCTTGTTTTTTATTAGTCGCGATTATGGCCTAAAACTTAGGCCGAAACGTCGACACACATTATAACAAGTTTTTTCTTATTGTGTTCATTTATTTCCTTCATTCTATAAATTGAAATGTTTGTGTAGAATGTAAACACATATAAAATATGTGTTTAGCAACTTTTTCCATTTTATTGAAAAAAGGGTGAACAAAATTTTCAATTAGGTATTGTAAGTTGCAAATTTACAAATCCCACCATTCTGACTGTTAATATAATTTTCATAATATTCAGAGCTAATGTTTCTTATTAATGGAATTGTTATATTTATGAATTTGGAATAGTTTTAAAAAAACTCTGTTGGAGTGTGAATCATTACCTGTCAGTAAAAAATGGAATGATCGAGAATTGAAAAATGGAAATCTTCTTTACTCCAGTCATTCCACTCCATCGTTCCATTTGGAGTGATTATTGAATGCTTCCCAACATAATGTACCCGTAATTCTGATAATAATACTAGTAATATAATCAGCTTCTTGTTTGAAACATAAATAAAATTGAATTCAAATAGTTTTATTTCAACATTCTCTTGATTAACATCATCAACATATTTCTTTGTCTTGTTACGTTCTTAATGAAAACAACAAATTGAAATTTATCTATAGTAATCGTTGTTTTGTATAGTATTTTTTATTGATCTAATGAAACACTGTAAGCATTTCATATGTGCGATAATTCATCTACAGTTGAAATTATAATAGAATTTTATCTCGTTCTCATTTTCGGGATATAATATATATTTACAAATATGTATATTGCATATCAAGGATAATAAAGGATGATGCAATGACTTTCACACATTCAGAAAAATACATTTTTATAGAAATTGTAGAGGATAATTTTTTTTAAACAAAAGAAGACATTTTATTGCAGCAATTATACTTCAATCTGAAAGAATATAGTTTTTATATTTCAAAACAAAAGTTAAAAATTAACAAGCTCTTAATAAACGAAGAAAATGAAAATAAATAAAAAGAAAACAATATCCTATAATACAATTTGCTTTTTTTTTGTTGTTGTTGTTGTGGATGTTGACCGCTTTACCTACTACTGCTTTTGCAGGGGTAAAGGTATTTGTTGAATTTGCAGAAATCTAAATCGAAAGTAGTTTTGTTCTCTCCAGCACCTAAAAAAATAAATACAAATAAAACATCCAAAATTGATCAAACTATTAAAAATATTATAAAACTTATTGTATTACAAGATAAAAAAAAATTCAAACACAAATATTAAAATAGTCATAGATATTTAAAAATATATTATTTAATGTATAATGCCCAGCTAGTTTGAAGTAAAGTAAATTGAAAACAATCAGAGTTTTAGATGAACTATATGTAATAACTTAGTTTTAATAATATTAAAAAAATCTGGTGTGGCGTGCATCACACAACTTTCACTTACTACCTTATAATAATTATCCATTTAAAAAAAAATAATATTAAAGAATTAACATAAATATCACTTGAAATATTTTCAGCAGCATACACTTCATCATGTCTTCTCTCACAAAAGTACAATGAAATACTATATTAAATAATTTCTAATTTTTAGGGAAGTTAATATATTATAATAAATTAATTTGTGAATGACACTTTTTCTTTGACCTATAACTTTATATTAAAAAAACAAAAAAAAAGAAGCTTTTATTACATTATGCGGATCTAAATTTAACAAAAGGCATATTGATTTAAATATTTAGAATATAATAGTAACAATAATTGGAAAACAAAAATAATAGTAAGTGTGAAGAGAATGGGTTGGGGGGGGGGGGGCATATGATAACGGAGATTGGTACAAAGTTCATTTCCAATGATATTACAGAGTATGTGATAAAGATGGAAAAGGAAAGTTACTCCCCAAATAATTTTTTAATAATGAAACCAGCTAGGATTGATGAAGTAAAATTATATAGATGTCGGGACATGGAGAGAGAATCATGTAATTTAAAGGTAATAAAATGTGATTTAAAATAGTAACTAAATATATTGTAAATTAAGATATTAATATTTGTGTAATTAACAGTTGATGCTGTATTGTAGAAAGCATATATCCTGAAGACGAAGAAGTACTTCGAAATGTCGTAACCTTGTTATAAAAATGTTTTTTTTTTTAAATATAAAGTTATAGATCAAAAGTGTCATTCACAAATTAATTTATTACAATGAAATAGTTTTTAAACTATTGCAGTACAACAATTCTGTGCACTATATATTTTTGGTTTGTCGAGTTAAAAATAAATTTAAAAATTTTCTATTTAGTTTTAAGAGAAATCCTGTTTAATTTCCATGGAATTATTTATTTTCCATTAAATAACATAAAATTAAACATTATTACAACAATCACTTAGCCTTCTCTGACTGTTTATGTTATACAATATTTTAATAAAATATTTAGCTTTCCTATGGTATATTATACATATATATTAATACTCTAATTTCCGAAAATGTGTTTTCAACCAGAGAAAATATTGTTCCTTTAATTAATTATCAAATTTTTTCATAGTTTATATTTATGCAATTTTTATTATTACTAACAATTGGAGAGGATTAATTAATTATTTCAAATATACTAAATGAAAGGTAACTACTTTAGAGGAAACCATTTTAAAATTTCGGCATTTAAGCCCTGCCAGTCTATTTCAATGAGGATATTAAAGAGCATTCAATTGTACATTGACTGAGTTTGATCAAAATCGAGCTCCTTATAGCCTTTGTCAAGAAAATTGTAAAAAATGTGTAAATTAGCATTTCCAGTAAGTCGATTTTGGCGAAAATGCGCCAGTGACATCTTAGGCATACAGATATACATACTCGTATACCTTAATGATAGAACGTACATCGCACGATAGGACTTACCTTTAGAGTTGGGCAAATAGTACTCATGAGTAACGAGTACCGAATATTTTACTCGAATACTCTCACAAGCCAGGATTAGATACGACTGGGGATGGAAGGAGTAACTAAGACTGAACCTACCCCTTCCATTCATTGACGTCTCTAATCACAGCTAGTGAGATTATTCAAGTAAAATATTCGGTACTCATTACTCATGAGTACTTTTTGTAAATCTTAGTACTTTTTGCCCAGAAAAGCCTCTATACTATCATGTATAGTGAGTCACCATTATGATAGTATAGAGGCTTTTCTGTCCAGGCAGGACCGCCGATACTACCATCAGAAACTTAAGAAAATTCTGATCTGACGCAAGAGAAAAGAAAAAATTAAAAAAATTTCAACTTTTACTATTTTTACGAGATTGTGAAATTGCGGCAGGATGTTGCTCTGTACATTCTATCAGTAAATACATAATTTCAATTTCGTGGAACTTTTTGTTTTTTTGGTAGTCTTATCACAGACACCTGAAATATTTTGTAAGACTTGGTTATCTGGACTCAGGGGAACTTAAAACTCAGATTAGAAATTTTTTTGGACCGCAATACTTTCCCTTACTATGTATTTCATATATAAGTATAAGTAAAAAGTAAAAATATTTATGGAGTTAACATTAAGTCAAGTTTCAACTAATCCATATCGAGTATTTGGTTAAAAAAATTATACTCAACCAGTCCTTTTTCCATATCTGCTCCCCATGAAGAAATTGTCTGAGCCTTTTCTTGTCGATTTCATTCCTAATATGTCTGAGCCTCTTCGATTGTATCTACTTCCGGTCCAGAATATCCCACTCCTTGGATCCCTTCCTAGTATTAAAAAAAAAAAATTAAAATACTCAAAAAATGAATTAAGATTAATTTTTAAAATAATGTAATAAAATAAATAATAAAACTGATGGTCCTCTAGGTATCGATTTAAGCTCTCTTCACTATCACCTTTAAATCTCTGACAAAAACTTTTACCACTATCTAAAAATACTGCTGTACTTTCTTGCCACAAAGAGTGCACAATTGCTTCTATTACCTTAAAATAAATAAAACTCAAAAAATGGTTCTAGAAACGCAGAAAATTCTACTCATGTGTTCTCGATCTATATCCTTACGAAATAACACCTGGTACAATCTATAGAACTATAGAAGGATTAATCTAATTAGGGGGAGTCTTTTTCGTTTTGGATACCGCAGTTACTAACCGGTGATTTATGTGATCACTAGTTTAACATATCATTCTAAAGTTTAGGTTATTAATAATGTCAGCAATGATAAAACAAAACAAACATTTATATACAAAGTTAAACCATAATATATATATATGCAATATAAAAAGCTTTATAGATCCAAATCTTGAGGTTTAAAATGCCTCATCTCCTCAATGATTTTCTGAAAACGGTCCACATTCCTGTATCTTTGCCTCCACATCAACTCAACACATGTAGGAATCGAGTAGTTTTCTTGAGGTAGCACACATTAACTTGTTTATTTTGTTTTTTTGGCAAGTGCCCACAATCCCTCAACACGATTAGTATGTGCGCCATACAACATATATGTGATCCATATAATAATGAACACAACTATCCTTGGTATTAAAATCAGTAACAAGTATATGGAAATACATTTTATCCGAATTTAGAACTTTGGAGTGTAAACAAAGCAGGTAACGAGGTTAGTTGATAATAACAACAGATGTTTAAAATTAAGCATGCAAAATAATAGACATTATCACAGAAATCACCGGTTAGTAACTGCAGTACTCAGAACGGAAAAGACCCATTATGGATTGATAAATTATTTGCCACTTCTATAATTTTGTTTTTATTGAAAACTAGCTTCGAATGTTATACATTCATGTTCAGTTCAAGATTTAAGCAGATTATATCAAAGAGAAAAAGTTTCATTGGTTTGTTCAGTGCGAGAACTGAAGATGAATGCATAACATTCCAAACTAGTTTTCAATAAAAAGAAAATTATAGAAGTGGAAATAATTTATCAATCTCTAATTAGTTTCTTAATTTCATAACATATAGAAAATGTTTACATATGATCAAAAATATAAACCCTTCATTCTAAAATTCTCAGAAAAAAAAGTGTTACAATTACAATAGTTTATTATCATATCATAAACAATGTCATGAATACACCATTAGTTTAAATTTATCTCTTCTAATACAATATATTTCAACGCATTAACCACCAAAGAATGTTTTGTTTAGTTTTTCAAGTTTATGATTAATTTTATACTGTCTAATTCTTCTTAATCTCGATGAAATTCAATTATTTTGATTGTTCTTTTACTATAGCTGATCCCACTTACGTGTTTGGGCGCCAAAAAAATACATAGACCCCTTTCTGGCTAGTCTATCTGCTTTCTCTTTACTTTGTATATTAATGAAACAAGAACTCTAAGAATGTTTCATGTATAGAGTTATTGAAACAACAAAAGATAGTTTTAAGGATATTGATTTTAGTTTAAAATAAAAAAAATAAAAAATATCTCACTCACTGGTTATTGCTGTCCTTTTTCCGTACCTCGAGCTGGCATAAAATCCTAACGGTGTGGAATAAGAAGGTACTGTTGAGAAGAGCAGAATGCAAACAAAAAGGTATGACCACCACATCCTGAAAACACAAATATTATTTGATCAATATTAATATAAACTGTTTAGGCACCTAAATTCTTGTGTAGTACTGGTACTGGTATTGGTAGGGGATCTAGACCATCAAGTGGGCATTTTGGCTCTTTTTACGGCTAGCTTATGTTCGCCTCCCCTTACTAAGCAGAATGGGAATGTAAAGATTCATTCATCGGGACCTCCGTGAAATTAATGTTAACTTTTTACTTTCCCTTACTATATACGAAGTATATATTAAGGGGAAGGAAGTATTGCGATCGTGAAAATTTTCGAATTCGAGTTTTCAACGCAAATACTCGTTTTAAGGTCCCCTGAGTCCAAATAACCAAGTCTCGCAAAATGGTCTATGTGTATGTGGACAGCCCAGCTCAAAAACGAAAAATTGTATGATCCTGAAATTAAGTATTTAAGGTAAGTATATGGCTGTGATGTTATAGCAACTTTTTATCAAAATCGACTAATCGGAAATGTCACTATCTATAATCGATTTTACAGTTTTTTACAATTTTCTCGAAAACGGCTGTAACAATTTCGATGAAACTTGCCTAAATTATTCTTCATAAAGATCTTTAACTTTTCATTTATGTAGTAAATCACCGAGGAAATGCATGGAAAAAAGTTATGATGAAAAGAATATTTTATTTGCGCATAGCTTAAAAAGTATGCATTTTATGGTAAATTATGTATATAATTGTATGAAAGGTAATTAAATTATCTAAAAAATGTTCTATGTTTCCATGAAGACTAAACCGAAACTTTTAAAATATATTTGCAACTTGACGAAGTTAAAATATATAGGTAGTGTACAGAATTGTTGTACTAAAATTGTTTAAAAAACTGTTTTATTGAACTCAAGTGGGAGAAGATGTGAAGAAGTGAATGCTGCTGAGTTTATTTCAAGCATTGTTTATGTGAACTTTTTAAAATTATATTAAAAAGATAATTATTATAGGACGGTAAGGGAAAGTTGTGTGATGCGCGCACCGCACCAGATTTTTTTTTATTGGTGGTTAACGTCCTTATATAAAGGCAAACAGGACGGGCTATTTCTACAGCTTACCAACCTATTCTAACCAGAGTGGAAAGGTAGAGATTCATTCCATGGTTCTGTCACGAAATAAATTTCAATCCGCCCAGACTGGATTCGAACCGGCGTATCAGCAGACTCGAGGTTGTAACTTGAGAAAAAAAAAATTAAAATTAACTAACTAGCCCAGTTGAGAATCGAATCCATACCGTTCGGAACTGGGCACCTATTTCAGGTTTTGGTTGGAAACTCTTAGCTCTGTGGAAAAACGCGTTATGTTACAAAATTTGAATCTGAGAAAAAATGAATTAAATGATTTTTTTATTGCTATTTTAGACTAGATCATCCGATTTTGAATTTTTTTGAAACTACCACAATATAAGGCTTAGAAAAATTAATCTAGACGCTGTGAGAGGATTTAAAGTATTCTTCCAAGAGAAAATCCCTAATTTTCCTAAAATGTCACTTAACATGTTTTTTCACACAATGACTTACGCAGGAGAGATCGGAGAGATATATCTCCCTCCTCCCGAAATTTATAAAAAAAAAATCATTAGTATACCCAAAAAACTTAGTAGCGGAGTAGGAGTAAGGAACTGTGTTACCATGCTCCCGGCTCCGGGTTCGAGACCGGCTGTGTCAGATAATTATTTATTCAGTTATCAGCCGTGGATTAACCCTGTGGGATCGGTAGACCCTCCTGGGGATGATCCAGCCTCTATGAAGTGGGTACCCTGGCTGTTGAGCATGATCCCGGCCAAATCTCTTCCTTGCACAACCGTTGGCTTAGAAACAGTACGGCCTTACCTAGTCCTGAACACTTTCTGACCCTTCATGGGTTGTAGTGGTACAGTCTATTTTTTATTTTTTTATTTTTTTTTTTTTTAATACTCACCAACATAAAGTTTGTATTTTGAGTAGTATTTCTAATAGTAATGTTTGATCCGATTTTCATGCTTATTCTTAAAAATTACACCAAATTTGGTGATTATTGACACTTATTGATTACTAGCCTTATTCTTAACAAATCCTCCACAATAAAAAAAAATTAAATTTCCTACCGAAAAAAAAATTCACATAGCTCTTCGTTTGTCCATAAAATTTTCAGTAGTACTATATATATCTTAAGTTTATCAGTTAAAGATAACTAAACGAATCTTAAGATAATATCTTGCGGGACTCTGGGACGCCCCTTTCGCCGTCCCCCCACTTTCGGCCCCCCTCTGCTGATTATAACACAGAAGCTGTAAGGCAATGTATGCACGCCTTAGCCTCAGTTCATGTATATCATTTCCCCACGGAATGGGGTTTTAAACTTTATGTAAATGTGTCTAAAACTCATTCTTAACCCTCAAACTTATGAATATCTCCTATCGTTCTCGTAATATAATTACTATCTCATTAAAAAACGCAGTTTAAGTTTTTTTTTTTTAGAAAACGATATCATAAACAAAATTTAAAGATATTTTCATGAATTAATTAAGAATATTAATGAAATGTAAAAAAAAAAAAAAAAACTCTTCCAGTCTCTCAAAGAGGAGTAAATAACTAACCAATAAACGTTTCGCCAATTCAGGCATCACGAGGACTGTAAAACATATGTAAAGGCAGAACAGATGTAGCGTATCTTGTTCCTTTACGCAGTGATAGTTACAGAGTTGCGACCTACTGTATAACAGTTGCCGTCTTGACAGTAATTAAAATAGTGGCAGTACTATCGCAAATCAGGCTTGACGTGATAGTTAGCAGTAGCTATCGCGACAGTGACAGCTACTGTCACGTTAACTGCAACATGTATACGCTTTGACAGTGTTCTGAACTGTCAAACCTCATCTACTGTAGTGGCGAATGTGCGGGGAAACATATATTGTTCTCATATATTGTGTTTCAATTATATCTGAATTTTAAATTGATGATAAATTATTTGCCACTTCTATAAATTTGTTTTATTGAAAATTAGTTTCGAATGTTATACATTCATCCTCAGTTCTAAAAACGCACAACAAATTCAAAAATAAGCAATTATTTGTTTAAGGTAGGAATAAATAGTCCAATTTTAAATTTATTCCCATCTATAACAGAAAAATCAATTACTCATCGCCATTACTGGAAAAACCCTGACCCTTAAACCGTTATCTATAAACACCCTACCTACCTTTCGTTCATTGTTAATTCAATGCGAGAAGAAACCAGTACAAACTTTTCTGTTTGATATAATCCATTCAAACCTTGGTGAGTAACCAACATGTATTTGATTTCTTGTCTTAATTAAATTCATAATTCATAAATGTTTTATAATATTGATTTATATTACATCTAATTTAATATGTATAATAATACCAAACTATATTTTGAATTGCTTATTTTTGAATTTTTTGTATAACATTCGAAACTAGTTTTCAATAAAACAAATTTATAGAAGTGGCAAATAATCTATCAATCCATAATTAGATTGATCCTTCTATACCATCATGTCAACTGATTTATTTTATTAGTTATTTATTATTATTTAGCGAGTGATAGAAGATTTACAGCAAACAAAAAAAAATAAAAATAATAGATATATTGTGGTAATGTAGCGATGACAGTCAGTAATGTTTTTAGAGTTAAAATGAAAGGGAAAAAATAAAATTGTTATATATATATATATATATATATATATATATATATATATATATATATATATATTATATTTCTAGCATTAGACTGATGATTATGCTGTGTGTGTAGCAACACAAGGTATTTGGGCAGCATTGCTGTAAATAAAACATTTCTCTCTCTTTTCTAATAATTATGCTTAGTTGAAGCCGACTATATTTATACGGGGCTTTCCACAATGACAAACAAAACAAAACCAATAATGTAATTTTGAACTATTTTTAGAGTTAATTATTTAGGTGGGACACCTTAGGGAAGAAAATTGAAGGCTATCGTGTTTGGTTAATTAAGTTGAAGCGATAATGATAGAGGAGTTAAGATTATAGGCCAGCCAAAACTTACGGGTTGCGGCTTCGTCTCCAGTCAGCGTCTAATTTTACATCGCTCTTGTTCGACCGGGACCGTTCCTGGAAACGAATTTGTCCTTAAGGATCTAAAGGATCGCGGGATAAGTAAAGGATTGCAAAGCCCTTCAAAGCTCATTGGAAGGCAGAGAAAAAAAAAAAAAAAATATTTGTTTGGTATCTGCTTTTAGAGAGAAACGTTCCTCCACCATGAAAAAAATAATTGGGAAAGACATAATATATAAAACATAATAATTATTTATTTTTCCAATTCATTACATGACAGCAAACAATAGCTGCACAAACATAATTAGGGTCAGGTGTGGTAATTGTGAAATAGGGGTAATTGTGAACAAGCAATGCCAGAACACTCTATAATGCTAATGAAAAACTATAGATCATAGAAATTCAAGATGAGATAATCTTCTAAGGTTCTAAAGACTTTTCCACCACTATTTCCCACTAATTTTTTATAAAAGCTGATAAAATTAAGGTTATAACAAAATTTGTGAATTACAATCGTTTGTGGTCCTCAGTTTCTTCTCATAATCAAGTTATTTGTTTTTTGTCTGATATTATTAGTTTGTAGTCTTAGCTGATAGAAAAATCCATTTTTTTGCCTATATATTTTTTTGTGAAACCACAATTGATTGTTCATTTATAAACAACAGTATTGGGGCAATTGTGAACAAAATATTGCTATTCATATTATGCCTGCATAGAACTCATCAGACGATGAGGTGCTCGATTTGAGCCTTCCACGTATGCCACGTGCCAGAGAAGTGATCAGAAATCGCAGGACCTAGCAGTATTACTGATATTCCAGAGATATTCTCGAGTTACTAGACAAAAAATGTACTAATGAAGCCAAATCGAGTCCCGTCAAAGGAAAAGAAACTCGTCTTAAATCTCACATCTACGGGGAAGTTTCATAAAGGGTATTTGTTAGGTCAAAATGCATGTTCACAATTACCCCATTTTTCAGGGCCGAGTGAACAAATCCATTGAATAGCGAGAATACTAAATACTGAAAAGCTATGGGTAGAATCGGAAAGTGGTCAAGCAGGAGAATTAAATGGTTCGGAGTTTGCTTTTTTTTTGTTTTTTAAATGAAATTTACGTACTATATACAAGATCTAAGTTAGAATTAAAGAAATCTGGGTAAACCTTTGGAATTGCTACAAACAACTGTTAAGAGGTCTAGATTTTCAGACCAGACTATACTTTTACCCACTGCGCATGCGCAATTAAATCCTCAAACCGACGGATCCTTCTCAGTTGTAACGCTGGTGTAGGGTTATGTCAGACATCCAGCATTTTTACGAAGGGGCATTGCAATGCTAAGAAGACTCTCTACAGAGGAAAAAGGTTAATTTGATCCATGACCAACTCATTCGGGTTATGCTATTAACAATTTCGATCCAAGGACCAAGTCAGGAACTGCGAACCATCATACGCCAGGGAGCGGAAGAATGGTAAGCCAGAGGTGTAGTAATGACAAACGATTGCTGACAAGTGGCGCATCCGTCTTCGTTGAAGCTCAACGCCGCCTTTTCATTAGAAAATGCATGAAATTTTCTAAAACTTCATGGACGAAAATCTATTGATCCTTTGTTTTACACATAATTGGTAAATTTTTTTCACCACTTGGACTAAACTTCCCAGATCCGAAGCTAATAGAACGTTGAAGAGATTGGCCATGATATTTAAACTTAAAGATGGTGTAGGAAAGAAGGCGGTGGGTACAAGGGATCTATTCGGTAAAAGGCGGGAAGTCTGACCTAACCCTACATGACTATTCCAAGTGAAAAGGATCCATCGTTTTGAGTATTTAATTGGGCATGCGCAGTGGGTGAAAGTATAGTCTGGTCTGAGAATCTAGACCTCTTCAAGGTCCTTAGTAGCGATTCCAAAGGTTTACCGAAATCTGTTCACAATTACCCCTCCTGCACCCTTAATATAATGAGAATAAAGACAGTGATAACCCGTACGAGCTTTTTGTTTATTATTTTCAATAATAAGCCTTTTTAACCGACCAAAAAAAAAAAAATTTAATCCCCTCTCAAAATTTGCGTTTTTTGGCCGTCAACGGCTTTTCGGACTCATTTTTTTTTATAAATATAATAACAGAGAATATATAGTTTAAATATCAAAGCTCTACAATATCTAAAAGAAACGCAATTCAAGAAGACATAAACACAAGGTTAAAGGCGAGAAATGATTCTTGATTCTCCGTCAGAAAATCTAAAGACTAGAAACCTCAAGGTAAGAATTTAGAAAACTATCGAACATTTTAGTACTAGTTTTTCGAAAATGTTCTAGGACATTTATTCTTCGTTAAATTAATAACGAATCGAGCTTATACTTTTAAAATATACTCTGATTTGATACTTCTTAGTAGAGGGAGGTTTGCCCAAAATGGCGAAAACCTTTGAGATAAGAAGGACCGAAATATATTCACGACATAGGCCATTATATTCCGCATAAGGCCCACATAAATTGTCGGTGTGTGGGCTGGGAAAGGTGAGTTGTTGGAGCCCTGGTTGTCTGCGTGTCTTTTCTTATTAGCAACACAAGTTTAACGAGGTAATAATCAACGTCATAAAATTAATATTAATGTATCAGTATATACGGATGATTCTGAGGAAAAAGCTAATTTTCAGAGACGAATTTTAAAAAAAGTAGAGGCTACAAAAAAAAAAAAAAAAATTCGAAAAATGTGGCCATCTTTTTTGACCAATGATTAAGGGAATAAACCATATTTTTGAGATCAAAATAAATTTTTATAATAATTATAAATAATAAATATTAACAAACAAAATTAAAGAAAATACTTTAAAAAAATAACTAAAAAAAGGATTTCAAATCAGTTGACATCCGCATGATGGTCAGAGTTAAGAATTATGAATTTAATTAAGACAAGAAATCAAATACATGTTGGTACTCACCAAGGTTTAAATGGATTATATCAAACAGAAAAGTTTGTACTGGTTTCTTCTCGCATTGAACAAACAATAAACGAAAGGTAGGTAGGATGTTTACAGTAAACGGTTGCAATTCATTTAAATGAAAAAAAATCATAAATTCATTAAATACTCAGGAGTTAAATTAATACATCACGTTGAAAACAGCCTCAAATTAAATATATATGAAGCACTTGAAATAATAAAATCCTTCAAATCCAATCCAGATTTTTGCTTAAATGACCAAATAAGTATCTCCAATAGTCCAATCTTAAATTTATTCCCATCTATAACAGAAAAACCAATTACTCACCGGCATTACTGGAAAAATCCTGACCCTTAAACCGTTTACCTATAAACATCCTACCTACCTTTCGTTCATTGTTAGTTTAATGCTAGAAGAAACCAGTACAAACTTTTCTGTTTGATATAATCCATTTAAACCTTGGTGAGTACCAACATGTATTTGATTTCTTGTCTTAATTAAATTCATAATTCATAAATGTTTTATAATACTGATTTATATTACATCTAATTTAATATGTATCACAATACCAAACTATATTTTGATTTTTTTTTTGTGTTTTTAGAACTGAGGATGAATGTATAACATTCGAAACTAGTTTTCAATAAAACAAATTTATAGAAGTGGCAAATAATTTATCAATCCCTAATTAGTATTTCAAATATTTTAATGCTGTTTGGTGGAATTTAGAATTATTACTCTAGTTCTCAGTTCCGTGGATCTATTATCCACCCCATGGAATAATACTTCCATGGGACGGACCATAATTTTTATTTTTTTATTATTTTCGGACCGGCATTCCTTTAGAATAAATTATAGGTACATTTGTAATGATCAGGACAGTGTGGCCCTACAGAATATGATTTCAGGGCATGTAGTTTCTACCTGATACTTCAAAATTGCACCTTTTTTTAACAATTACTTATTTAGATCGAATCATTAAATTTAGGGAAAACTACATAACCATTCTAAAGTTTAAGTAACTGAAAAAAAAAGATGTATGGAAAATGATAAGTAAATTAAGCTGTAAGGAATTTTCCCTTGAACCGAACTAAATTAAACAGCTGTTGAAATACCTTTAGGTTGTACGAATTATCGTGTATAAAACCTTCTGACACACTACACTTTTTTTAGACTCTTATTCAATTTTTATCCCGGAAAGATAAAAATTCCCGAACCATCGTCGGCAAAAATTCGTATGAATATGCAAAGGATTGCTAACTTGATATTTCCGATCCCAGTTTTTGAAGGATAGAAAGGTATTGGAACTCGTCTAGCAAAATTACAATTAGACTCTATTCCTAAAAATAAAACATTTCTATTACTTAATTGAAAAGAGCAAAATAAATTATCGTTTGGAAGATATCATCAAAGTCTTGAGTTTCTCAAGAAGCAGTAAATAACTAACTAATCAACGTTTCGCCAATTCAGGCTTCATCAGAATAGAGAAAGATAATATCATATAAATGCAGATCAGAGTCAGCACATCTCGCATCAGCAGTCTAAAAAAGACTAAACAAATAGGGATAGCACATGACTACAAAATTTCAAAAAAATTTTAGAAACATTAGCTAAATTGGCAGTTAAAAACTAATCCTGGCAAATCTGAGGCCATACTTTTTTTCAAAGCGCCAAAAAAATTTAGGACTTTTTTTTTTGTTTTTTGACCTATAATTTCTAAACGATGCATTCTATCGAAAAAAACTATTGTACATTAAATTAAAAATATCAATTTCTGCGTCAAATGAGTACCAAAACATAATAATTTGGGTAATTAGTGTGGTCCGAAACCACAGCTTAAAATGAAGATTTTGTCAAAAACAGAGACCGAGTACTATATATATATATATATATATATATATATATATATATATATATATATATATATATATATATATATATATATATATATATATATATATAGTACTATACATGAATTTAATAGAACTGTTGAACTTGTGCAAAAAAAAAAAAAAGAAAGTTCTGTAATTTTTCTCCAGAAAAGAGGCGTTATCTGTGCGAAATAGCACATGAAATGAAGTATGATAACAGTGAACAGAAGTGGTTCGGTCACAAACGAGCCATTCAAGCTTCAAAGGGCATATGTTCGAGTACATGCATATGAAAGGGCATATCATTAAAAAAATTTTGTTGACCCATTAACGGGTGCAAAAACTCAATCAATTGAGTCTCTCTGGACCAGAGCCAGAAGAAGAAACAAAAAAGAATGTGGCGCAAGGCGAAAACCTTACGCGATTTTTTCTGACGGCAGAAACACAATGACTTATTTCAACAAATCTTGAGAAATGTGGCTGATTTTTTTTTTTCTATTTGAAGTGTTTTTTGTTATTTATTTCAGAATTTGTTTATATATTGCCTTAAAATAAATATTCTATTAATTAGGGATTGATTAATTATTTGCCACTTCTATAATTTTGTTTTTATTGAAAACTAGTTTCGAATGTTATATCATTCATCCTCAGTTCTAAAAATACACAACAATTCAAAAATAAGCAATTTAAAATACACTTTGGTATTATTAATATTAAATTAAATGTAATATAAATTAGTATTATAAAACATTTATGAATTACGAATTTAAATAAGGCAAGAAATCAAATACATGTTGGTACTCACCAAGGTTTAAGTAGATTATATCAAACAGAAAAGTTTGTACTGGTTTGTTCTCGTATTGGACTAGCAATAAAACGGTGGGTATTTTATAGGTAAACGGTTTACACGGGGTTTTTCCAGCAATTCCGGGGAGTATTTTTTTTCTGTTATAGATGGGAATAAATTTAAGATTGGACTATTGGAGATATTTATTTGGTCATTTAAGCAAAAATCTGAATTGGATTTGAAGGATTTTATTATTTCAAGTGCTTCATATATATTTAATTTGAGGCTGTTTGCAACGTGAAGTATTAATTTAACTCCTGAGTCTTTGATGAATTTATGGTATTTTTCATTTAAATGATTTGCAAAGTTGGAATTCTCTGTCTTATTATTATATGCACGAATATGTTCCTTTAATCTCTGATTTAGTGATCTCTTCCAGTTTTTCCCGTGTATTTGGCTGCACAATCATTACAATTTAGTTCGTATACTCCACTTTTTTGGAAAGGATCTATTTTGTCTTTAGGAGAAAGGAAATACGAGGATAGGTTTTTTTTTTTCTATTAATTTAATAAGTATAATAATACCAAACTATATTTTGAATTGCTTATTTTTGAATTGTTTGTGTGTTTTTAGAACTGAGGATGAATGTATAACATTCGAAAATAGTTTTCAATAAAACAAATTTATAGAAGTGGCAAATAATTTATCAATCCCTAATTAGATTGATCCTTCTATACCATCATAAGGATGTCAACTAAATATTATATTAACCTGTTTTAATATTTTCTAATCATATGATAGTGATTAATGCAATGTAACCTAAGTTACTATAAAGGAACTGGCTGTCCTAAAGTAGAAAAGACCCCCTACCTTCTTCACGGTCGAATATGTTTGTAGCGGACGTCTCTTCGGCTGGTACACAGGCCCACTACCGGGTAGTCATTACTACCCAGTCGCTCGTTGCACAAAATAAAACTATTTTTAGCTTGTATAAAGGTGTATTGATCTAAGCTAAAAATAATAGTTTATTGAAACTATTCTATGCTTGACATGACGGTATCAATACCTCGGAGTTTTACCGCCTAAATCATGCGTTCGTCTCTATCTCTATATTAGTAGAACAGTAAATCTGCCTACTGTTGTTGTTCTTTATATGGTTTCTCATTTCTTGTTTTACTTTCTTTTGTTAGTATCTTCCTAACTATGTAGTACTCATATATAAAGATTCGAGATCGGATTTCTTTTCCCCTCAAAGTCAGGTGGCTGATACCCACCGTTTGCGGCTTCCTACGTATAGTGCCTGAGGTGTAATACCCCTCACCTGTACCCCTTCCTCCCACGAAGTCTGGAGACGAATACCATCCTTTTGTGGTTACCTTCCTACAATGTTCTAAGGCTACGTATGATCTTCCGGTCTGTCCAGTTTCTCTTATTCCATTTTGGATACGCATTATTCTGATACCTCCTTTCACTCTCATCTTGACAATTGGTGACTACATCCACAATAATCTACACTTTAAGATAAAAACATTACGGAAAGGTTTTAGGAAATAAAGTATTATGTAGAATAATTGGCGTTAAGAAAGATAAGACTTGAATAAATATAAGTTACATAAAATGAAATACTTAAAAACTCTATTATTATTTATTTAAAACCGATTTTCGTTCAAAACTAATTTTCTTTATTATTATTTAACAATTCTTTTAATCATTATTTTAAGTGCATGGAGCAAGTGCTTCACAAATATAGACTGAATATTCATTCGGAGTATCTGCTCACCTTTCTAATTGAATATTACGCGAGAACGCTCCACTATGTGAGCAGGTAAAATGTTGAGTCTATGTAAGAGTAGATCGGGATTTTATTGAGTGCCTACTCACATAGTGGAGTGTTATCTTCATTCAGAAAGGTTACCTGTACAATGTGAATAATATTCACCAGGTGGAAGTTATTCAATCACTTTAGGTGAAGTGAATAAAACTGAGCACGTACTCGTTCCTCAAAAAACTTGAGCAGGTGCTCTGGCACAATGAATGAAAAAATGTAAGGTTTTTCACTGAACCGATGCACATTGCGGCAAACTGTGGACAAAAGTCGAAAATGCGAATATTTTTTCCAACTTGTTTTGCTTTAGTAATACTTTCATAGTGACCTCAGTGATACGGAATAGGAGCTTTTAATCCAATATTATAAAAACAAAGGATAGAAATCATATTTAAACAAGTGACAGATCGTATACCTGTCCCAACGAAACAATTTAAATTTAGTTAAGATATTCTCTCATGCTAAGGACAAATCAACTTCAAATGAATTTTTAGTATGGAAGGCATCGAGGAAGGCAAGAATATCAATTTTTTTGTTAATACTTTTGAATAACATTTTTTGATTAATATCTTTAAATAACATTTAAAAAAAAAAAAAACTTCAAATAAACATTTTTCCATTTCGATTCAAAACGTTCTTAGTTTCTGAAATATTTTGATTTAATAACAATTATACATCATAAATATACAAATATTTCCTGCTTTGAACTGCTTTGGATTGTTCTGTGTTTGTTTGTTTCAGAAAACTATGATTGGTATTATATGCCATCTAGTGTACATAATGTTTAATTTCATAGTTGGGAAATAATAATTTTTTTTCATCTTATTCCAATTGGAATGCTCTCTGAGGAGGTTTTGGAGGCTACCCATAAAGCCATCAGAAAAAATCAACTTTTAATATCTTCGGACCATTTAATTTTTGCAAGCAGAAAAGCAAGCCGCTCAAATTCGAAGCTTTATTTAGAGAATATTAAAAAATATCTTTTGGATGATGAGGACTCTTCTGTGAATTCACTCCAATTTGAACTGGAGAACTTATCCCCGTCTACGTCATCCGAAGAGAGCACTTCAATGAGAAGCGACTCATTATAATTTTCTGAGGTAATTTAATCAATTTATTTATTGTAAAAAAAATTGTTTGTGATATTAATTATTATTTTGTTAACTCTAAAAAAACTTTATTTTTATTCAAAGACCCTTAATCTATGGTTTTTTAGTGATCAGCTCGAAGTTTTCTTTAAAAACACATCAAGAACGACTTTTGTCCACTTCGATCGTAAGAGCGCCGCACTGTGCGATGGGCCGTCTAAGCAGTGAACTATGACGTAGAAGGGAGGATAGAATTAGAAAGAAGAAGTCCGATTTTTCGAAGTTTCTCGCTGGAGAAAGTTGGTTTTGCGACATATTGCGATAGTTTTAAAAAAAAATCAGCAGAGGAAATAGGTCACTGGAACGGAAGATGGGGGCTCAGGGTGATCTTTAGTGGAGATTCCATGAGGTTCTAACGGATGTTCTACGAACTCCGAACTTCCCTATAGGAAACATGCGAAATTTTCACAGTGTTACCCAGCTTCGGTAAACCGTTAAGATATTCAATGTAATAGCAGGATAACGCTCGGGCACACAATTTCAGTCGGCGGCAGAAAAAGTTGAAAAATCTTGAGTGAATCCGACTTCTCCCACACCCACCTTACAGTCACATCAGATTATAACTTATTTCCCCCACATGTCCACTTTCTTCAAGAAAAAAAAAATAATAATTTTGTAGTTCAAGAGTTTTTCGACAACCGTCCTAAGGCGATCGAGCTACTGACTGAAAGATGGTTGACAACAGTGGATCATAATACGTTATATTTTGAATATTAATACTGTATTATATTAAAGAAATAAAAATATTAGGGATTGATAAATTATTTGCCACTTCTATAAATTTATTTTATTGAACACTAGTTTCGAATGTTATACATTCATCCTCAGTTCTAAAAACACACAAAAAATTCAAAAATAAGCAATTCAAAATATAGTTTGGTATTATTATACATATTAAATTAGATTAATATAAATCAGTATTATAAAACAATTATGAATTATGAATTTAATTAAGACAAGAAATCAAATACATGTTGGTACTCACCAAGGTTTAAATGGATTATATCAAACAGAAAAGTTTTTACTGGTTTCTTCTCGCATTCTACTAACAATGAACGAAAGGTTGGTAAGGTTTTAAGGGTAAGGGTTTTTCCAGTAATGCCGGTGAGTAATAGTTTTTTCTGTTATAGATGGGAATAAATTTAAGATTGAACTATTGGAATAGTTAATTACGCTACTAAATAATTTACATTTGTAAGAAAAATAATTTCTATTTCTTAGAACACCACCACACCACGTACAGTTTAGATTTTTTTTTTTTTTCTACAAAGTATTTATTCAAATATTATTTAGGAATACATGCAATTTTATAAATATTTAGCCCTCCTTTCAATTTACTTTTCAAAATCAATTTATCTTCATCTTTTTTTTATCAAATATCAATTAATATTAATGAGGAAGTCTCAATCAGCCTATAATAATGAAATATTGTTCTGGACTCTCTGGCCATTATCCCATCACCACATTGTATTCTGACTTAATAGATATTTATTAATATTTTTTTTTTCTTATTATCTTTTCCCAATATTAATTTAATTTAATTCAATAATATAATAAGAAGTTTCTTTTCTTCTACTTTTTAGTATTAGTTATTCAGGTTTTAAAACTTGTGAGAACATGTCAAATGTTAACGTTACTTAATTTTTAATTATAAAATCTTTATTATGTTTTGAAATTATGAAGGATTGACTGGAAAGGAGAGACAATACCTGATGTGTTCCCTTACATTGCTTTCGCTTTGGATGAAAGGCCAATACAAAAAAAAAATGTTTATTGTAATTTCGCAAAAATTGGTCCGATTAATTTTTTGTTTGTTTGCTTACGTTTAACTCAATCAGTTTCGTGAAGAGCAGCTAAAAAAGTAATAAAGGGATGCATTTTCATGCATGCTATTTTATTTATGAGATATGTCCATTAGAAATATAAAAAATCTGGTGCGGTGCGCGCATCAAACAACTTCCTCTTACCACTCTTTAATAACAATCTTTGTAACATAATTTTTCATTTCTTGAGAATGCACTTCTTAGCATCTTCTCTCACAAAAGTACAATAAACTAGTTTTTTTTAGACAGTTTTAGTTCGACAATTCTGTACACTATATATTTTAGGTTTGTCAGGTTGAAAATATATTTTAAAAGTTTCAGTTTAGTTTTCGTGGAAATATTTGGTTTCCATTAAATAATATAAAAGTAAAAATTATTAAGTTAATTTCTACTCTTATATAATCGCACAGCGTATTGTGGATCATAGACCTCACAGCAGCTTGGTGGAAGGAGGTTCCTTACGGATGCATTCGGCTTTCCATTTAGGGTCTTGCTGTCCTTTTAAGATACACTGTATCTTTGCTAATACTGATCTCATTTTGATTATTTATTTTTTAGTATTTTAGATAATTTAATTAGGTAGCAGGAAATTTAAGGTTTGCAATTTGGTTTATTATTTACAATAATAAACCTTTGTAATCGATAAAGAAGAAAACACATATTTACCCTACCCTAACCCCCCTCCTAAAAATTTGAGGTTTTACGTTTCAAGGCATGTAGAATCCAAATATGGAATTTAAAAAAATCCGTCCGTCCGCGGATTTTCTCCGAGACTACTACTGGTCCGATTTTCTTGAGATTTGATCAAATAGAAATTTTATGTTAATGTTTTAATTTTATGCATCTTGCTCTATTTTGGTTTTCTGTATATAATTACATATTAATTATAATTGATAAAACCATTTTATTTTTTTGCGCCTGTCCCACATCCCAAATATCTGTTGACTTTACAAAAGTATAGATTTAATCATTTCAGTGATTCTGTGGTCGGGTGGGAAAATGTTACAAGTCACTTTTCCTTCTCTTCAAGATGGCAGATTTTGATATTTAATTTGCCACATTCACGTGATTCTATGTATTGCCGCAATTGTTTTCTGATTAACTAAAAGAAAGAGACTAAAACGATAACATAAAAAAATAATTTAAACCTTCATTATTATACAATGGTTTATTATTTGCAAATAGTAGTATTTCAAAAATATCAGGTCTGATTATTCAAAGGAATTTTCGTATTGCTTTGGTTTACAGTTTAGATAATTAGATTATCTTTCAAATGAGCATTTGGAGTGTTTCGGAAAAGAAACTTGTGCTGAATACTTTATAAAAGATATCTAACAAATTCAGCAAAGAAATTAAGCAGTAGGCACCTAAAGAGCAGAAATTTTAAAATTGTCCAAAGATGATCGCCGTGGGGATGCCGAACTGGGAGTGTTAAGAAGAAACTGTGTCAATGCAAGTAGGCTGAGATGGTTAGGACATGTAATAAGAGGATAAAATAGTAGGGGAGACCGGGTCTAGTTGATACACTTTTTACTTCCTGATTTATGTAATTTTTTCCTGTCATCATTTTGAAATAAAGTTGGTGTAATTCGTAACTATAACTATTTGGCTATAACTTGCGATATTTAAATTTTTTACAAAATTAAATTTGTCTTGTCAAAAAAAAAGCATTAACAACTTTGCAAGATTAACAACTTAACCCGGTCAAGTTGATACGCCTTTGAGGAAGCTAATACGGTGTCAGGAATTAATATTATAACAAGCAAAACAGAAATATGAACAATTTTTATTGTAACTATAAAAGATATTTTAAAATCTACAACATTTTGGGAAAAACGAAAGCTATAACAACCAGTTATTGTGACCGATTACTCCGACTCTGAAGAGAAATTTGGGTCTGATTGACAGTTAATACAAGTGTAAAAGGGGTTGTTGTGCCCACTTCTTCCAGAAAATACACTGTTCCAGTCTTGGCCAGATTTGGATGAAGAATAACTCTTGAAGCACATCAAACAAAAAGACTCTCCGTCGTCATCAGTGTCCGATACTTCTTTTTTGATTTTTCTACGTTTCTCTCTTTTTTTATCTTTAGCTTCTTTTCTTGGTATGCCTGTGTCTTCGCGTAGTTTACCCCTAAATCATTTAAATAACTTAGCTTGTGTTTTTCTGTCTTGATAGATTTCTCACTCTCTCTGAAGTCTAGAATAGTACGCCGTATCAACTTGACCCAAATGAAGCGTATCAACTTAACCCAAACGTCGTCATTATACTAAACTCTAAAATACATGAAACCGGCAACGGTTAGAACAAAGTTAAAAAGGTGAAATTCTTACCTTTATAGCATGTAACAACGTGATGTCATCGATAACACAATTCACGAACAAATAAACTATCAATAATAATTGAAAAATAGTAGTAAAAATTTACTTTTGATGATGAAAAACAGTGTTTCGTTCACAACTTACAGAGCGAAGCAACCTCCTCCAAATAATCATGTGTGGTTAGCAAGTATCAATCACTTGTCCAACCAAGCCAGTCACCACTTGTTTGCGTCTGCACATTCGGAAGAATTTCGGCCTGTATCAACTTGACCCAGTATCAACTAGACCCGGTTTCCCCTACAGAAGAAATATTGGATGTGCACTTCAGTAGGAAAAAGAAAAAGGAAAGACCGCTAAAGGAAGTGCAGAAATAATCCAAGAAAGAATAAAACAGAGAGATACGAGGAAGTCAGAAGCCCAATAGATAAGTCAGGAGGCCTAGGGCTAGAGAATCAGTCTACGAAGTTCATTACGCTATATCTCAGCTAATACTGGTCCGATTTAAATGATTTTTTTTCCTCTTGTAGGGAAAATTTTTTACGGACTTTTTTTTTTTATTCGATATTTGGATTCTACATATCTTTAAACGTAAAATCTCAAATTTTGAGGGGGAGGAGGAAGGTAAATATTATTTTTTTTTGGTCTATTACAATATCCAAATGAGACTCCGGAATATAAAAAATCCTTCTTTTTTTTTTTATTAAGAAAAAGAATATTTTATTAGTCTCATAATATTTTTCTATCTGAGCAGAGAATCATGATCCCAATTCACATATAAATCGTTATTTTTCTTCTGATTTTAAAATAAATTGGCCTAATTACAGCAACATATTTTTGTTTGCATTCAATTAGCTATTTATTTATTTATTTAAAAAAAAAAAAAAAATTATTGGACCCAGTTTGGAAATGTTTAAGAATAGTTGATCTTTGTCCAGCGAGAATAGTAACAAGACCATGAACTAGAATTAAAATCACCGTTTTCTAATTTACTTAAAATCCTTAATCTGGCCGAATTAAGAAACGCCAAATTCTTTTTATTCTCTAAAATAAAGGTCGGGGGTGATTAGAATGATTAATCGAGTTACATAATAAAATCCTTCTTAAAGAGCCCTCTTCGACTCCATTCATCCGTTCACCCATCATAATCCTTTGTCCTCATTTCGCTCCACAAAGCCTGAAATTTTCGATACCGTCACGAGTTTTCTATTATCATTTGTATTTTATTTTATTTTTTATTCTGTATCCTTTAATAAAATCCAGATTAATAGGGGAAGAGACGATAATATGGGAACTCTGCTTTGTTTTTGACTTAGGAGTGCTAGAAATTTAAAAAAAAAATACCTGATGTGGACAACACATGACTTCCTTGTACGCCTATTAAACTATAAATCCGTGGCTCAAAAAGTGATCCTGAATTTGGTTACTAGTTTCCGAAGATTGCATTATCTCAAAACGACACAAATTGGATTGGAAACCAAATTGCGTTTGTAACCTTTCTTACCGAAACATATGATTTATATATTTAATTTAAATATAATTTTTGATGTAAGCTTATTATAACCTTCAAGTAAAGTACCCTTTTCGGTTCACCAATTTTAACCAAAATATAGTAAATACATTCATGTCGATACAAAAGTCCTATTTACCAAAGTTGAGATGTTTTACATTATATTTTAATATAATTTTTGATGAAAGTCTAATATGACCTTCAAGTAAAGTACCGCTTCCGATTTTTCAATTTAGACCAAATTGTAGTATATTATTTAAATCAATATATAAGTTATAAATACTAAATTTGAAAAGTTGTGCATAGTATTTTGATACAATTTTTGATGAAAATCAATTATGACCTTCAAGTAAAGTACCATTTCTGGTAGTCAAGCAGTGACCAAAAATGGAGGTTCATAACTAGATTTTACAACAATCCTAAATACAAAATTTCAACTTTCTACGGCTAACCGTTTTTGAGTTATGCCAGATATGAACGTAGGTACGTACAGACGCCATGACGAAACTAGTCAAAATGGATTCAGGGATGGTCAAAATGGATATTTCCGTTGAAATCTGAAAACCGAAAATTTTCGCGATTACAATACTTCCTTTACTGAGTACAAGAAAGTAAAAAGGGATTTATAAAAATTGTATGTATTTGAATCCAACCTATTAAATCGTGTACATATTAAGATTGACACGTCCAAACCTAGAGTGGGAAAATAGAAAAATCTATAAAACACTTCAATTGTCATCGATAATAATTTGTAAATATTTTGCCCAACACACTTTTCCGTGGCTAACACATGCCCACATGTAAAAAAAAATTGCATTAATTCTATTGAAGGGACGAGTGGTGTTTCAGTTATCACTACTGTGCGTGTAGAAATTAGTGTACTCTGTAAAAGGGTAATTAATTAAATTCATTCATTAAAAAGTCATGCCTTTCATGACAGACCTTCGTTTGAAAAGTTCCAAGTTTTATTCGCATTTCAACCTTTCACTGTATGTTGTAATTGGCTTCCAAAATATTAAGCGAAATAGTTTCCAGTTATAATATATTTACAGTAAGAAATATGTAGTTAAAAATAAAAACTTCGGTAGGTATTACATACGAGTTTTCTCCACCATTGATATATCATTTTAATTTTGGCTTATTTCTTTCAATATAGAATCTTCTTTGTAGTTAAACAAGAAAAAAAATAATAATAATAACCTCCCTTCAAAATTTGAGGTTTAACGTTATAAGATACGTCGAATTCAAAGATCGAATAAAAATATTCGCCTACTGGCACAATGTTTTCCAGATTCGGCGACAAAATCACAGGCCATCCAGTATGATCCTCAGAACTCGACACTAATATTTGCCATTAGGTTTAAAAATATCGGCCGATACCCATAATTTGATCATTTATAATGATTGAGAAAAAACATTTTGGAATCATTCACACCGAAGACTTTTTTAAAAAAAAAAACTTGAACCAGTGTAGCGATTTTTTTAATTTAAGATAATTAAATTATCTTAAAAATATCTGATGTGGACACCCCATGACTTCCTTGTAGACCTTCCTTAACTATCAATCGGTGGCTCAAAAAGTGACCCTGAATTTGGTTACTAGTTTCCGAACATAACACTATCTCAAAAACGACACTCGACGTTCATCTATTGAGACACACACTATTTTACACTAAATTTTAACACTTAAAACAAGAACAAAATTGTTTAATTAGAGTGGAAAAGAAAAATGCGATTATAACCTATACCACTGGACCATATGATCTCTGTATTAAATGTCGATTTACCCTTTCACGCAGATATATTATTACCTACAAATGAAGCACCCCTTTTGGCTCTTCAATTTCAATCAAAATCTATTATATTACTTATATTGATATAAAAGTCTACTTTACCCAATTTTAGATGTTTTACATTATATGATCTTCAAGTAAAGTACCACTTCCGGTTTGTCAATTTTAACCAAAATTTATTATGTTATTTATATTAGCAGGTATATCTTAAATACCAAGTTTTGATGAAAATCAATAATGGCCTTCAAGTAAAGTACAACTTCCGGTAATCATGCATTGACCATTAAGGAAGGTTCACAACTTCATTTTACAATAATTCTAAATTCAAAATTTTAACTTTCTACGGCTAATCGTTTTTGAGTTATTCGAGGTACGTACGTACGAACGTCATGATGAAACTAGTCAAAATGGATTCAGGGATGGTCAAAATGGATATTTCCGTTGAAATCTGAAAACCGAAAATTTTCACGATTACAATATTTCCTTTACTGAAGTAAAAACCTGTGCCACTATAACCGATGAAGGGTCTTGGGTTTAGAACTTGGTAAGGACGGTACTGTTTCTAAGCCAACGGTTGTGCAAGGAAGTGATTTGGCCGAGATCACCCTCAAACGCCATGCTATTGTCCCAATTAAGGTTACTCGAAATAGTTTTCCAGCAAAACGTCTGTTTTTTTAGAGTATATTAAAGGAAAAATATAAACATGAAAACATTTATCTGATTTTTGAAATGTTTTATAATACTGATTTATATTATATCTAATTTAATATGTATAATAATACCAAACTATATTTTGAATTGCTTATTTTTGAATTTTTTGTGTGTTTTTAGAAATGAGGATGAATGTATAACATTCGAAACTAGTTTTGAATAAAACAAATTTATAGAAGTGGTAAATAATTTATCAATCCCTAACTGTTCCAATAGGTCGTAGCGTGGTGATATAACGCATAAAGCCTTACTCGATAAATGGTCTAACCCAAGGAAAAAATAATTTTTCTAATTTGACTGGTAAATCATGAAATTAGCGCGTTCATACAAACAAACTCTTCAAGTTTATATAATAGTACAGATAGATATATATCTGAAGTAATCTTTACATATAGGTTTCGTAGCTTTCCTTGCATACTAGTATCTGATTTGGCCTACCTCGATGGCAGTCTTTGCCTACCATCCTCGGTATTATATAGCAAAAACTTCTCGGACTGGAATGGAAAGTCATTAAGGTGATTGATGGACCCCTTATGAAGGAAGCCCCTGGTCATCGGTCCCCACGGGCCCATTCATCCGGCGGGGCCCTCAACTGGAAACTTGGCTCTGCAGGAGGAAACAAAAGCCAACGGAAAAACGATTTCTATTTCAAATAAACGCAGAAGGTGACGTTTTGGAATGATATGAGAGGGCCTTATTGGTCGGGCGATGAACTGCCTATCGGAGGCAATATTGCCATCCTTTGAAGAATAGAATATTTTCTGCCAAAATTATCAATATATGATCTATTTGGGAAACAATTCTAATAAAAGTTACTTTGTGTGCATTTGATTATTAATTATTTGTTTCTGTGCTACAAGAAGTGGGATACGTTAAATCGAACATTCAATATAACTATCTAAAACGCAGTCCACGTTTCATAAACTGTAATGAAGATTTAAATTACGGATTGATAAATTATTTCCCACTTCTATAATTTTGTTTTATTGAAAACTAGTTTCGAATGTTATACATTCATCTTCAGTTCTAAAAACACACAAAAATTCAAAAATAAGCAATTCAAAATACAGTAAGGTGGTATTATTACACATATTAAATTAAATGTAATATAAATTAGTATTATAAAAACTTTATGAATTATGAATTTAATTAAGAAAAGAAATAAAATACATGTTGGTACTCACCAAGGTTTAAGTAAATTATATCAAACAGAAAAGTTTGGACTGGTTTGTCCTCGCACTGAACTAGCAATGAAAGAAAGATGGGGTGTTTATACGTAAACAGATTAAGGGTCGGGTTATTTCAACAGTAATATAGTCACCAGTAATTCCGGTGAGTAATTGTTTATCTCCAATAGTCCAAACTTAAATTTATTCCCATCTATAACAGAAAAACAATTACTCACCGGAATTACTGGAAAAACCCCGATCCTTAAACCGTTTACCTATAAACCCCTCACCTTTCTTTCATTGCTTGTTCAGTGCGAGAACAAACCAATACAAACTTTTCTGTTTGATATAATCTACTTAAACCTTGGTGAGTACCAACATGTATTTGATTTCTTGTCTTAATTAAATTCATAATTCATAAATGTTTTTATAATACTGATTTATATTACATTTAATTTAATATGTATAATAATACCAAACTATACTTTGAATTGCTTATTTTTTAATTTTTGCGTGTTTTAGAACTGAAGATGAATGTATAACATTCGAAACTAGTTTTCAATAAAAACAAATTTATAGAAGTGGCAAATAATTTATCAATCCCTAATTAGATTGATTCTTCTAAACCCTCATGCGGATGCCAACTGAAGATTTCAATTATTTTCAATCGAAGTAAATAATAATAATTACAATAATAAAATACTAAGTATTTATATAATAATTATACGATATGATCGAATCGTTTATTTCATAAACCCGTTAACAGATATTTGTAATCAATTTGCGTTTATTACGGAGCCAGAATCTCTTATTGTAAAGGAATATTTTTATGCAGAAACCCGTCATCTACCCTTTCGCATTGTACTTTAGGGACACGAGGTTTTGCATTTCAATTTTTCAATAGATCAATTGCCAAACCTAATAATAAATAGTTATTGTTGAAAAAAAAAATCGGATTATAAAAAAGTTAAAAACGGTAGATAAAATTATAAAATCTGTAGTTCGGCATTTCTTGAATGCGACAAGGCCTACTGAGTTGTTTATGGTCGGCTAGATAAATTTCATGAGCTGCCGTCTCCCTCCATACTTATTTCCTCACGAATTGTAGGTTTTCGAGACCAGAACAGCAATTTATTTATTTAAATGGCTGCTCAGTTATTCTCACGATACTGTGTATACTCTGCCTCAGAACTGTTTCTTTCCATGTTAGTAAGCAACTACGCTTACTTTTGTTAATAAGTAATAGTAACTCACTTAGATGAAAAAAACAAACATTTAGTAATCAGTTGACACCCGCATGATGGCATAGAAGGATCAATTTAATTAGGGATTGATAAATTATTTGCCACTTCTATAATTTTGTTTTATTGAAAACTAGTTTCGAATGTTATACATTCATCTTCAGTTCTTAAAACACAAAAAATTCAAAAATAAGCAATTCAAAATATAGTTTGGTATTATTATACATATTGAATTAGATATAATATAAATCAGTACTATAAAACATTTATGAATTATTAATTTAATTAAGACAAGAAATCAAATACACGTTGGTATTCACCAAGGATTATATCAAATAGAAAAGTTTATATTACGTCTAATTTATTATGTATAATAATACCAAACTATATTTTGAATTGCTTATTTTTGAATTTTTTGAATGTTTTTAGAACTGAGGATGAATGTATGACATTGGAAACTAGTTTTCAATAAAACAAATTTATAGAAGCGGCAAATAATTCATCAATCCCTAATATATGTTTTTGAAAAGGATACACCTACGGATCGTCAACAACTATTATTTAGTTATAGTATGTTGAGAACTTTTTTTTTTAAATTTATTTATTTATCTTTTATTTTATTTTATATATAAGTTTTTATTGAGAAATAATACAAGCTGCCACAATCAAGTGGAATAGCTATCAGGGCTGTAAGAGTCCATTCATATCATACTTATAAACTGAAAAAAAAATATAAAGTAAAATAAAAAATGCCATAAAAAAAATTAACAATAATTAAAAAATATATACATCACAAATGGAAATAAATAGACTAATAAATAATAGAAATATAATTTTAACAAACTTCAGAACTCGACATTACCACTCGCTATTTGGTTTAAAAATGGCGGCCGATTGAAGATTACATACGTTATGTCTCGTTCATTTATGAAGATAGGAGCTGGCCCAGCCAGCTCAGACGCTTGAAATAGGCTTGAAGGCAACATCGAGCGTGGCATGTATTTGGATGAGTGACCGTCCAGCGGAGAAAGCTACGCAGCCCGAGATTCTCCTGGCGATTATCCCTCCCCCCTCGGATATGTGAGGTTCGTCAGCCTAATGGAGGCAACTCACATCGACCGGTCGTAGGAGTGATGACCCTGACCTTATCCTGTGGACCTTGATCGCGAATAGCGTTGTGGTTTTGCAGGGTGTTAAATAGCCCCCCGGAGGTTTGGTCCAAGGGCGGTCTTCTTTGGGTAAATAAATATTGGTCCATCTACGCCTGGGTTGATTGTGACCTTGAACAGGCGTAATCCGTGGATCTAGAGAGATTCGTCACTGTCCTTGAACCTGATTAAGTCGGTGAGAAGGACCAGTAGCCTAGAAACCATGGTTCTTAGCAACTTCGAGGTTGGATAACCCCTTTCAGGCTATTCAGGCTATATGCTCCCGAAAGCGATAAATGTCTGTAAGAAGACCGCAACGCGAAGTCAAAGATCTTCATGGTCTATAGTGCCAACAGAAAAAAAAACAAATATTTATGGATTCATAGTTTTTGGCTATCGAATTCATTGGTTGTCAATATTGTTTTCTTAGCTGTTAATAAATGAGATATGTTAGAAAAAAACAAGAAAAAATTTACATTGTTTATTAATACATACATCCTTTATTGGTTTTGTTGATTTGATTAAAATAACTAATAACTATAACTCTTACCTTTAAGGTACATATTACGATTTCAAAAATAGATTCACCGTTGATATCCTGAATTCAGAGATTTCTTCTCTTTTTCCAGCAATGAAAAAAACAATTGTCTTATTTTATTTAATGTAAAGTTTCGGTTGAAAATCCACTACATTTTATCGAATAAAATAATGAATGTTTGGACTGGGACATGAGGACAGGACTGGACAATGGAATTACCTCGGGGGCTGGAGGAAGATATCCCTGGAGGAACAGACAACCAAAGGATCCAGGACTTAGCTCCAGGATTTGATACCATTGTTACCCAACGTACAATTTATCACCCTGTCACATGAATGTTGTGTGTAATTTGGTTACACGGGGGGAGGGGAGGGGAAGGGCTTCCTCTATTGTGTTGTGTATGTCGGTTAGTAGTAAAATTAAATTTATGGTAAGAAAACATGGATATGTGTACAATTTGGAAGAGATGGAAAGGAAGTTGTAAAATTTGTGTTTTGAAACGATATATATTTATCGATATTTTTGTTTTTCATTCTATGCTATGGGACTCCAAACGTAAATAGTACGATTGATGATGATTAAATAATTTTTTTTTTATATATTAATTTTATATTATATAGCAATAATATAAAAATATTTTATTACAACTGTAATAGAAAGTATAGTTTTTCGCGGTATCTGAAAAGGGTTCAACTATAGACTAGGGGCGAGTTAGCACTTGTTCATTTCGAGATCACCCGAAGGTTGCCGGACTAGCACACTCTAGCGTCATTTGTGCTAACTAACTGCTTTGCATTCAATTGTAACATTCGTATTCATTGGAATTATTAAAATTGTTCCTGCTTTAATTAGATATTACTTAAAATTACTAGTGCTGATTTCCGCTCATTAGGTTCGCCCAAGAAATAAACAAAACATCAACGGATCCTTTTCAGTTGAGGTCGGGTCCTTACTGTAATTTAAAATAGCACTCCTTTAAATTATTACAAAAAATTGCCGAGATCACCGGAAATCGACAGCACTAGTAATTTTAAATATCTAATTAAACCAGGAACAATTTTAATAATTCCAATGAATACGAATGTTACAATTGAATACAAAGCAGTTAGTTAGCACAAATGACGCTAGAGTGTGCTAGTCCGGCAACTTTCGGGTGACCTCGGAATGAACAAGTGATAACGCGCCCCTAGTCTATAGTTGTACTTTGAAAAGTTGTCAATGAAGATGTTTCATTGAGTTTGGTTTCAGTGAGACATGCATGTTCATATCATATTTTATAATTCAAACGATATGGTATAATGAAAAAGAGAGTTATAAAAACCCCAAATTTTACAATAAAAAACATTTCCGACTCATAACAGAATACATTGGTAGATGACTATATACAATCTACCAAAACCTACATGGCCATTCCAACAGAATAATCAAAGATGTTTTAACCGTTGAAACCTCCAACTATGGGAGGTGGAGACTGAAAAGCTGCTGGTTGAGAGATCTACATAACGAAAGGTAACTGAAGCCCTGGAAGAGGTGCAACCTTCCCCATCCCATATCATTTTCCATTTATTATAATTAATATTCTTTATGAGTAAAGTACTAATTGAGAGTTCAAATTATTTAATTTATTAAAAATTAATAATATTTTTATTGTATAGCTAAATTGTGCTGAATAACGACTACAAAATAATCTTTTTATTTAATTTTTTTTTTCCCTATTTTTCCGCTTAAGGGGAGCATTTCGAAAAAATTAATGCATATAAACATTCTTGAAGAAATTCTCTGAAAGATAGTGAAAACCGAATCAAAATCGACCGGCTACTTTTCGAGTTTTGCGAACACATACGCTGGCTGAATTTTAATATTGTATATATATATATATATATATATATATATCTTAACTTTTAGACATATAGAAAAATAACCTCTTTAGACCGAAGGTAGAGCTTTTAAATCGAGAATTAAAAATAATTTGAACTACCAACGTTGAAATATTTCCAACAAGCGTTTATTAGTCGTTCGAAGATCGGCGGGACTGCGTTTTCTATCCGGTTCATAACCCCTAGAGCACGATTATGGAAGATTTGGAGATGTCTGATATATATATATATATATATATATATATATATATATATATATATTTTTTTTTTTCCGCTACATTTGAGCACCTCCTACGGCCCCCTTTGGGTCAAATGAGCTGAAATTCGGTATGTAGGGCTTTCTTGCAGGCAGAACGATATCATTAAAGAATGGGGCCCCCGTTTTTATATTTTTTTTTTAACGTGAAAATACGACTTTGGTGACGGGAGTTCTACTGCTAACGGATTTTTTTTATTTTGTATTGATTTTTCCTTTTTCTTTAGTAAGTACAAGCAGAGGTATGATACCTATTAGCTGGGTTGTGTAACACGAGTTCCTAAATTAAACAAACATGAACGACACCCAGTTTTACCACGAAAAATAATTTAAGAGTGTAATAACACAGTACGGGATTTAATAACTCGAAGAAGCTAATTTATAATTCACTTGTCGAAATAGTTCTGTGTGGCTCTGAGACTTGGACTCTCAATAAAGTACAAGAAAATCGACTTTTGACCGTGAAGATGGATTTCTGATAGAAGTAAAAAGAAATATCTTAGAAGTGATCGAAAAAAGAAGATTAAGATGGTTTGGCCACTTAAAAAGGATGGATTAGTTTGCTGAAATTGACGATGGAACGGAAGGGAGAAGGTAAAAGAAAGAGATGAAGGCCTCAAATACATTAGAAAAAATAAAGTAGATGAAAGCATGGACGGACATGGACTGACGGAAGAGGACAGGAATAAATGAAGAGAGAGGTTTAAGGAGGAAACAAAAAATATAAAATGATAATAATAAAATATCTGATGTGGACAGCACATGACTCCCTTGTACGCCTATTAAACTATAAATCGCTGGCTCAAAAAGAGATCCTGAATTTGGTTACTAGTTTCCGAAGATTGCAGTGTCTCAAAAACGACACTCTGCTTCGCAACATCTATCTATTGACACACACAAACACACATACTCTTGTTCCTAGAGGTCTCATTACGGTATTATATGTCGTTTTCTTTCAGTAGGTAACTAGTTTCCAAGAGATTTCTTCGCGTTCCGTGACAACAATAAAACTGTCAATATCACTAGATAAAGCATTGGAAATCGACATTTTAAGCGGAAGAACCCATTAAACTTAAATCTTATTCTCCTGCTGCAGATTTGTTGATCTCACAAATGGGATGGAAAACCAGTATTTTAAACTCAATTTTAATACTTAAAACAAGTATTAAAAATGTTTAATTGGATTGGAAACCAAATTGCGTTTGTAACCTTTAATACAAAAACATATGATTTCTGAATTTAATTTTAATATAATTTTTGATTTAAGTTTATTATGACCTTCAAGTAAAGTACCCTTTTCGGCTCACCAATTTTAACCAAAATCTAGTAAATACATTCATATCGATATAAAAGTCCTATTTACCAAATTTGAGATGTTTTACATTATATTTTAATATCATTTTTGATGAAAGTCTAATATGACCTTCAAGTAAAGTACCACTTCCGGTTTTCCAATATAGACTAAAATCTAGTATATTATTTAAATCAATATATAAGTTATAAATACTAAATTTGAAAAGTTTTACATAGTATTTTAATATAATTTTTTATGAAAATAAGTTATGTAAAGTAAAGTAAAGTACCACTTCCGGTAGTCAAGCAGTGACCAAAAAGGGAGGTTCACAACTAGATTTTACAACAATCCTAAAGACAAAATTTCAACATTCTACGGCTAACCGTTTTTGAATCATGAGAGATACCCACGTACGTACGTACAGACGTCACGACGAAATTAGTCAAAATGGATTCAGGGATGGTCAAAATGGATATTTCCGTTGAAATCTGAAAACCAAAAATTTTAGCGATTACAATACTTCCTTTACTTCGTACAAGGAAGTAAAAAAGAACTCTACCCATGATAAAAAGATTTTGTCTACGGGTGGAAATCGATAGTGGGCTCAGACCACTTTAATGTTGGAGGATCCCCACTCCTGAGGACCCTTCTGTCCTGATGGTGCCTGAATTAAAGAAATATCTACAGGTGATTTTTTACTTCCTTCTACGAAGTCAAATCCATTTTGACTAGTTTCGTCGTGACTTTCGTATCTCCTATAACTCAAAAACGGTTAGCCGTAGAAAGTTGAAATTTTGTATTTAGGATTGTTGTAAAATCTAGTTGTGAACCTCCCTTTTTGGTCACTGCTTGATCACCGGAAGTGGTACTTTACTTGAAGGTCATAATTGACTTCCATCAAAAATTATATTAAAATACTTTGCAAAACTTCTCAAATTTGGTATTTATAACTTACATATTTTTATTTAAATAACACACTAAATTTTGGTCTAAATTGGAAAACCGGAAGCGGTAATGTAAAACATCTCAAATTTGGTAAATAGGTATTTTATATCGATATGAATGTATTTACTATATTTCGGTTCAAATTGGTGAGCCGAAAAGGGTACTTTACTTGAAAGTCATAATAAGCTTACATCAAAGGTTATATTTAAATTAAAAATCATATGTTTCGGTAATAAAGGTTACAAACGCGATTTGTTTTCCAATCCAATTAAACATTTTTATTACTTGTTTTAAGTGTTAAAATTAAATATAAAATACTGGGTTTCCTCTCCATTTGCGAGATGAACAAGTCTGTTGCAGGAGAATAAGATATTAGTTAAGTGGGTTTTTCCGCTTAAAATGTCGAAATTGTCGATTTCCAATGCTTTAGCTAGTGACATTGACAGTTTTAATGTTGTCATGGAAAATGAAGAAATCTCTTGGAAACTAGTTACCTACTGAAAAAAAAATGACATTTAATAACGTAATGAAACCTCCAGAAACAAGAGTATGTGAGTGTGTCAATAGATGGATGTCGCGACGCCGAGTGTCGTTTTTGAGACACTGCAATCTTCGGAAACTAGTAACCAAATTCAGGATCACTTTTTGAGCCACCGATTTATAGTTTAATAGGAGTACAAGGAAGTCATGTGTTGTCCACATCAGATATTTTTCTGTTATTTTTGAGACTCTTTGAATTTATGTCCTAATGAACATATTTAAGGTTTTTCATTTCTTTTGACCGGATATGATATTTATTATTTTTTACATATTTGTTAATCTAATGTGATCTAATGTCACAGAATAAAGTCGTTTTTTTTATTTCTATTAAGAAATAAAAGCGTTATATAAATAGACATTATTCACTGTCAACACAAAGTTGTTATTGGCTCGAAAGAATAAATAAACAAATGGATTATATTGTAAGATTATATTATATTATGGATTATATTATGAAGAAACGTTATAGATTGTTTGATTTGATTTGAATACCACAGGGAATACAGGACTCAGGGGATGTTTGCCAACGCACCACTATGTATATTTCCAATATATTACAGATAACAGCATATATTATATTGTTAATGCTGTACAGATTGTTTGTGCCCATAGAGAGCGCCACTGAAAACGATTCCTATGAATAACCATATGGAGAAGATTATAACTTAGAAGCATATTCAATGAAGGGCTACTTTTCCATACATATTCAGTAATTAAATCCAGCCTGATGATAAAGGTTCATCAGCTATTCCTTGGACAAACAATGGCCACCCTAGGCCAGATTTAAATAAATGTTGTTCTCAGCTCGATTGCATTCATTCCACTGATGTCTATGTAAAATTCATGTAATCTTCCGGAACAACCCGACAAAGAAATAGGTAATCTGCTTTATGATTTCTTTGGAATGTTTCGGTTATTCAGGTTTTAATGGAATAGTTATAATAAATGATGAGTTACAAAGTGAGGAAAATTAATAAAATGAATCACTACTATATATTATTACGGTAGTATAGATCCCTTTTCCGGCTCTCAGGAGCGATGGATTTTGACGAGTGAGGTATCAAAAGAAAGGGAATTTCATAGAGAAGTGACGAATTCCAATTTTGTTTCTTAAATTCTGACTAGGGCTTAGATAAAAGTGATGAAAAAACTGGAAGGTTTCAAAACTTTGACGACTGAGAGTCGGCGGATCGAGACGGGATAAGTTGGGTTTTAAAGATTTTGACGCGGGCATCTAACGGAGCGTATTGGTTCAGCGTTTTAAAGCTTAAAAATCACCTTTTTTCGAGATAACACACGATATAGGTCCGCACGGGCTCTATGCCATCTTGCTTACGTGCCGTTGTCATGGCAACTTTATATCAATTTGAGTCTGTTCACAAATACTTTTAATGAGTGGGAAATTATATATTGTTTCCTATGTCCAACCCTAAAGAACACTGTTAAATATGAAAACTACTCATAGAAAATGTTATAGCTGAATCTAATTGCCTATGTGCTAAATTGAAGAGATGTTTTCCAGTGGGGTAAGCTAATTACTTATTAAGTATGAACTGTAACTTCAACATAGTCGTTACAAACAACATATGCAGCTTCACCAAATCTGTATGTTAAATAAACTTTTAAGGTAATATTATATTGTTTACTCGAATAAATATGTTTCCTCAATATCGCTCATACTTCGAATGTATTAGGATTGATATCTAATGCGAGAGTTCTCGCTCAGGAGATCTAGAGATTCTAGAGATGAGATTTCGAAAGCAAAACATCTATATCGATATCTTAATCTTGCTAATTCGGTATAAAAATATCGATATTTAAAATTATCGTTTATATTGTTGTAAAAAAAAAAAAGTCTAAACGGACTGAAGGAAGATTAGGAGATAACGTGCTTCTTATTATTTAAATCCTGCTGTAAATGAACATAATAAAAACAATATCATAATGATATCGACAGAGTAATATCGATATTATAAACAATAATATGTTAATTATATCGTCACAGAAATATCGATATCATAATAACCTTTAAAATATGAAAAATATCGAGATATATCGAACTACTATTTCGATATATAATAAAGAACTATCAATACGATTTATATGGATATATTTTTTCGATATTCACATCTCTAGAGATAACACGGGTACGAATTAGTCAATCTTAACTTACTTCTAACTGGAAGAAAAACCTCCACTAGAATTTGACCATCTAACAGTCCAATATATACTTGTTGGAACGTGAACGCCACTGCGATGTAAGAAAAAGAAATAGATTCGATAACCAAGGAAAGGTTAATAGTTATGGAATCTATTAATTCTAGTGCGCAAATGAAAAGGATAAGGCGAAAGAATAGAATTATATGCTCAATTATTGACTATTATCGAGCTAAAACCCAGGCCATTAGACTGCATTCGAATCTTTATTAGATACTGAAGTCAGTAGGTAGAGCTGTAATGTTCCCAAACAGCTCTTGGTAATAGGCTTAAGATAGCCTACAATAAAAAGGTGAGATGGTTGAGGGCGACTAAACCTAAAACGTGTTCCATAAAAATTTCTCTCCTTTTTTTCTTCCTCTCTTTCCATTTGTCCTTTCTGATACAGTTCCGTTTCATTAGGTATATAGACGAGCTGTATGGGCTTTAAATTAAGTGATTGAACATCTCACATCAACAGTAAAAAAAAAACACAAAAAACAATTATAATTGAAATGTTTTGGAATGATATATTATCTATAATTATAGGTAGTATATCACATCAAAACATTTTAACGCATCACACATCCAGGAGAAAAGAGACACAGCTCAAAATACTAGGTTGTTACAAAAGTTTTTGTGCATAGAATAAGTTTAAATTTCAATATAAAATCTACACATCAAAATATTGACCAACATCGCTAATTTCTTTCTACCAGAAGTTGAATTTGGTTATCCTTTGTTTTCAAGGCGGAAAACTACTCACATCCTCATTTGGCATTCCTGTTGTTTTTGGAGTGTTAGCCTTTAAAAAAATGTGCCATTGACCGTAAAAAAAACTATGGCCAAACAGTGCAATGGCAGGGCTGTAAGGAGGGTGGGGTAAGATGCTAACACCCTCAATTAGAATCTTTCTTTGCTTAAGAGTGAACGATGGGCAGGAGCATTGTCTTGCTGAAACATCACATTAAGAGGCTAAACGTTTACTCCTTGCAGTTCCCATAATTTTTCCTTGGTCAAACGAGAACGATTGTCGCGTTGCAAAATGGTTTGGTTTCTGTTGACCAAAGCGGGGTACTTTGCACTAAAAACTGCATAAACTCTGTCTAGCTGTTCACAGTAAAGGTTAGAGTCCACAACCCGATCATCGCAAATGCAACAATCTCAAGATGCAAAATGCCTTCGAAGATCCACCAAACACAAAGCACCACTTCTCAGACCGATCCTGAAGAACCTCCGGTTGTGTAGCTTCTCCTGGCCGTACCTACTGCTTATGTTTGCTAGAATTTTTTAAAAATATTCATTTTTCGTCGCTTGTGAACATTTTTTTCCAGAACCTATCAACTTCCGGTTTATGGAGCAAAATTTTGCACATACCAGCTCGCTGCTGGGCTTGGACCTCTCACAAGTCATGTGGGTCGGAACTTGGTCTTAAATTCCGTACGCCTAGGTTTTTAAGATTACGAGCCGCTGTGGCATTAGAAGTCCCTACTACGGTCGATAAATCACGAGCAGTTGCATGTGGTTTCTGGTTCACACATTCAAGAAGAACGTCATCATCAACGATGTTCATACAACCTGATATAGGTTCATCTGTAAAGCTCATATTCCCATTGATGAAACGCTTGAACCAAAGTGCAGCAGTATTTCGATGGATAATTGATTCTCCTTCTATGCCATAAATTTCTTCGGTGGCTGCCTTTGCGCTTAAATCTTTTTTCCAAAAATGTCTCAAAAGACCGCGAATCACGATTTTTTCTTCTGACATTGCACGTACGTTTTAAAAATGTAATTGACCCAATAAAGCCAACACAAGCCACAAGGAATTAAAGGATTAGTCCAAGTAAACATTGACATAAATAGTAGGAACAAAAATATTCTTATAGGATTAATTATAAGAGTTGGAATTAAGAGTTGTGTTTATACACAAGGACTTATATATGAACCTTGTATATATATATAAACATATATATTTGGTTGTGATTTAAAAAAAAAAAATATTAATATATACATTATAGATGACTGTAAATTGTATATTTTTTTCGAATAGAATAATAAAATAAAATTATTTCTTATTTAATTAGCTACTTAATTAAAGATAATCGTACAATTGTGTGGGATAGTATGTTATGCGGGATGGTGTATTTCACGCGCCGGCCAGAGTCAACAGACTTCTCTTCAATACTTGAGATAGTTTGTCAAAAACTCAATGTTTTTGTTTTTTGATATTGATTTATTTTTAACTTATTATTATGTAAATACTTTTTATAACCATTTTCGGACAAAATTATTTAAAAACTCATTTAAATTCTGTTTTATAGTATGGTTATTTCCAAAACAAGATAAATGATTTTTCTGTACTAATGTTGACCAAAAATAATTATGCTCATCAATTGTTCGCGAAATAAAATAAAATTGTCAACATATCTATATTTAAGGGAGGAGGAGGCCTTGTACGAAGTAAAGGAAGTATTGTAATCGCGAAAATTTTCGGTTTTCAGATTTCAACGGAAATATCCATTTTGACCACTATAAATCGGTGGCTCAAAAAGTGATCCTCAATTTGGTTACTAGTTTCCGAAGATCGCATTATCTCAAAAACAACACACACACACAAATAGGGAGGAAAACCAGTATTTTACACGAAATTTTAACACTTAAAACAAATAATAAAAATGTTTAATTGGATTGGAAACCAAATTGCGATTGTAACCTTTATTACCGAAACATATGATTTATGTATTTAATTTAAATATAATTTTTGATGTAAGCTTATTATGACCTTCAAGTAAAGTACCCTTTTCGGCCCACCAATTTGAACCAAAATATAGTAAATACATTCATATTGATATAAAAGTCCTATTTACCAAATTTGAGATGTTTTACATTATATTTTAATATAATTTTTTATGAAAGTCTAATATGACCTTCAACTAAAGTACCGCTTCCGGTTTTCCAATTTAGACCGAAATCTATTATGTTATTTAAATCAATATATAAGTAATAAATACCAAATTTGAGAAGTTTTGCAAAGTATTTTAATATAATTTTTGATGGAAATCAATTATAACCTTCAGGTAAAGTACCACTGCCGGTGATTAAGCAGTGACGAAAAAGGGAGGTTCAGAACTAGATTTTACAACAATCCTAAATACATAATTTCAACTTTCTACGGCTAACCGTTTTTTAATTATGCGAAATACGAACGTACGTACGTACAGACGCCACGACGAAACTAGTCAAAATGGATTCAGGGATGGTCAAAATGGATATTTCCGTTGAAATCTGAAATTCGACAATTTTCGCGATTACAATACTTCCTTTACTTCGTACAAGGAAGTATAAACGACGTTGATATATATTATATTTATTTAGTTTCTATTTATTTTAATTATATCCCTTCCTCGGACTATTTGTAAGATTAAAATTTACAAAAATTGTCTTGGGAGAGGATTATATTAATGGTTGGACTTGTATAACGACAGGCTGGGGACAGGCTGAAGCGACCACCTGTTGGCTATACCTGACTCAGCTCTAAGCGGAGCGGCTTGCTCAAATCGTGAATGTTTTTAACAATGTTTTTTTTTTTTTTTTTTTTTTTTTTTTAACAACATGTTTTTTAACAAGTTGTCAACTAGTTATATTTAAGCATTATCGTTTATAACTATTTTTTTTTTTTTTACTTCCTTGTAGGCAGTAAAGGAAGTATTGTAATCGAATTAACCAAAAAGTATTGTAATTGAAAATTTTCGGTTTTCAGATTTCAACGGAAATATCCACTTTGACCATCCCTGAATCCATTTTGACTAGTTCCGTCGTGTTTTCTGTACGTACGTTCGTATATATCTCGCATAACTCAAAAACGGTTAGCCGAACAAATTTGGAATTTCGTATATAGGATTATAATACAATCTAGTTGTGAAACTTCACTATTTACTATAGTGTAACTTTACTATTTATTATAGTGTCATAATAAAAATTACAAAGTAAAGATTTAAGTTCCCGATTTTATCACTAGTAAGTCAATTAATAAATAAATAATTTATTTAAAACAAATAGAAAGGAAAAAAGTTACTACAAAGACGTCAGTTTTTCGCTGAATGGTTCAAATGTTTAATGAAGAAGGCTTTCTGGTCGAATAGACAAAGCCAAACCGGAGGTGGAATGTTTCAAACAACGAGTGATGTGGGCTTTAAATCGACTTTGAAAACCTTTTCAATAGTTTGAGGAATTTTCACCTTCGACGGAGAAAGAAACTGGCTTTTTACAGAATTCGCTGTGTAACAGGGAAGTACTCGTCCAGCGGCTGTTGGAATGTTCCGCCATTTCCGAAGAGAACAGATGTCCTGTGTCGAAAATTAGAGATACTTTAAAAATGAATAATTCCTCAGCAATGGCACCCAATTCGATTTAGTGTCTATTTGTCAGCCATTCATTGTGATAAAAATTTATATATATTTAAAATATATTTTCATATTTTTTTGTATTCCCGAAAATTTTCGGTTTTCAGATTTCAACGGAAATATCCATTTTGACCATCCCCGAATCCATTTTGACTAGTTTCGTCGTGACGTATTTCGCATAACTCAAAAACGATTAGTCTTAGGAAATTAAAATTTTGTATTTAGGTTTGCTGAAAAATCTAGTTACGAACCTCCCTTTTTGGTCACTACATAATAACCGAAATTAGTACTTTACTTGAAGGTCATAATTGATTTCCATCAAAAATTATATTAAAATACCTTGCAAAACTTCTCAAATTTGGTAATTATAACTTATATATTGATTTAAATAACATAATAGATTTCGGTCTAAATTGGAAAACCGGAAGCGGTACTTTACTTGAAGGTCATATTAGACTTTCATAAAAAATTATATTAAAATATAATGTAAAACATCACAAATTTGGTAAATAGGACTTTTATATCGATATGAATGCATTTACTATATTTTGGTTAAAATTGGTGAGCCGAAAACGTTACTTTACTTGAAGGTCATAATAAGCTTACATCAAAAATTATGTTTAAATTAAATACATAAATCATATGTTTCGGTAATAAAGGTTACAATCGCGATATTTTTCTCCAATCTAATTAAACAATTTTATATCTTGTTTAAAATGTTAAACTTGAGTGTAAAATACTTTTTTTTTCCTCCCCATTTGTGAGATGAACAATTCTGCAGCAGGAGAATAAGATATAAGTTAAGCGGGTTCTTCCGCTTAAAATGTTGAAACCGTCGATTTGCAATTCTTTATCTTGTGACATTGATAGTTCTAATGTTGGCAAGGAACACGAAGAAATCTCTTGGGAACTTGTTACCAACTGAAAGAAAACAATATATAATAACTGAATGAGACCTCCAGAAACAAGAGCTTGTGTGTGTGTATCATATAGTTCTTTGTTTCTACAATATCAACGCCATTAAGTAGATTTTGATCTATTATGGGTATAAAGATGTTTGCCTTAGACTTGTAGACAATTGGGATCATATTAAACCATTCAGAAAGAAGTGCACTACGATGAAACTGAATTCAAATGCAAGCTGACTTGAAGTCAGCTTTGTTATCAGCTTTGTTATCAGCTTTGTTATCATCACAGATTTAATTTTGATAATCCCGAAATATTAGAAACCGAAAAAAATTAAAAAAATAGAAAAACATTGGAAACAATACACATAGCTAAAAACATAAATAAGGCAGTTAATTTCAAAACAGATGCGGTTAACTTAAAAAGCCATTATGCGGATATAATTAATAAACTAGATATAAAATAATTTATGATCTAAAATTTAACAAAAGGCATATTGATTTATATATATAGAATATAATAGTAGCAATAATTGAAAAAAAAATAAATAATAGTAAGTGTGAAGAGAATGTTTGGGGAGGCATATGATAACGGGGATTGGTACAAAGGTGGTTAATTTCAAAACAGATGCAGTTATTGTTTTATTTGTTTATTTAATGCGGTTATTGTGCTTTATGCGGTTATTAATTTATTGTATGTGAACATTTTAGAAAAATCAATCCCAACTTCTTATTTAGTGACGGCTAATATGGTTTGCTTTGTTTTTTAATGAGCTAGCCTGAGGGGTAGATCTTTCCAGTGAATCATGGAAGATTTAATACCAAGAAAGAGCGGTTTTTACCGTCATTACCTACAATTAAAATGATATCAATGAACCAGCATACTTATAGAAAACTTTATAATTGACAATTTGAAACATAGAGAAATATTATTTTAAATTTTAAAAAATTGATTAATTAAATAAATAAACGTGAGAGCCGATTTTTATTTTATATATCAGTTTATAATGAAATTTTATTCGATATATGTCAACATAAAAAATATATTATTGTTTATGAATATACCATCAGATAGTAATAATGGTAAAATAGTAAAATAGTACCATAAACAAATAATATTTGTTTGACTTATATTTGTTTCAAACAAGTTTATTGAAGCCATTATGCGGACATAATTAATAAACTAGATATAAAATAATTTGTGATCTAAAATTTAACAAAAGGCATATCGATTTAAATATATAAAATATAATAGTAACAATAATTGGAAAACAAAAATAATAGTAAGTGAGAAGAGAATGGGTTGGGGGGGGGGGATATGATAACGGGGATTGGTACAAAGTTCATTTCCAATGATATTACAGAGTATGTGACCAAGATGGAAAAGGAAAGTTACTCCCCAAATAATTTTTTAATAATGAAACCAGCTAGGATTGACCAAGTAAAATTATAGAAATGTCGGAACATGGGGAGAGAATTATGTAATTTAAAGGTAATAAAACATTATTTAAAATAGTAACAATCTTAAAATATATTGTAGATTAAGGTATTAATATTTGTGTAATTAATAGTTGATGTTGTATTGTAGAAAGCATATATCCTGATGACGAAGAAGTACTTCGAAACGTCGTAACCAATGTTATAACATTTTTTTTTTTTTTTATATATATAAAATTATAGATCAAAGAGAAAGTGTCATTCACAAATTAATGTATTTTTTTTTTAAATTTATTTTGTTTGTATATGTATATATTCCCCCCTCCCTGTACTGTTGATCTATATATGTGTGCGTTCAGATATTGATGTTTGATTAGTTTCATAAATTTTCTAGAGTTTATATACTGGATTAAGAAAGGGTTGATTATTAACTGGAAGAGAGAATTATGGAGAGGTGAGAAAGTAGTTGGATGGATAAAAATAAATAAAAGATAGAAAAATAAAAAGAAAATGGTGTGTAATCGAATAAAGACGAAAAGGCTATGAATTGTGTGTATGAAAGGAAAAAAAAGAAATAAATGTAAAATGTGTATATATAAATATTTTATCCACTATGGATTGATGAGTACGCTGTGTATTATAGGAACCCAATATATTTGGGCAGCACTGATTTTCAATAAATCATTTCTCTTCTCTCTATTAACTTCCCTATAAATTAGAAATTATTTAATACAACAAAAAAACGTCTGTCCGTCCGTCGTATGCCATCCACCATCTGCCGTATAAAATAAAAATACATCATCGATATCTGAGCAGTATTAACAGAAATACAGCGTATTGAACTTTGTATACTAATTCCCCGGCGTTCCTATTCCATTTTTTCCTGTCCTGCGTCTCTATCTTCCAATCGTCTACCACGAGCTTCTCTGGCTTTCCTTTTTCCTTTACCTACTGAAGTGCGCCACCATCATTTTCCTCTTTACCGTTTAAGCTTCAATTCTGAACCCGTATCCTGGCCATCTTAGCCTGCTTGCTAAAAGGAAAGTCGCGTGAATGGACACGCCAGATATTTTAGAAATATAACTATTTGAAAATAATAAATCATTGTGTAATAATTTGCAGCGTTTTGTAGTTTTTTGATCATTCGAAAACTAAACATCTCCCAGAAAAATCCAGGTCCTCGTTCGAAAGATAATTTAATTGTCTACAAAGCTAAATTATAAAAAAAAAAAAATTAATAGGACCAATATTGGCGTATTATATTATTACAAATCATATTGTTACAAAGCGATATGGAAAGTCATGTGAATGGACACACCAGATATTTTTTAAATATAACTATTTGAAAATAATAAACCATTGTGTAATAATTTGCAACGTTTTGTAATTTTTTGATCATTCGAAAACTAAACATCTCCCAAAAAAATCCAGGTCCTCGTTTGAAAGATAATTTAATTGCCTTACAAAGCTAAATCATAAAAAAAAAATATAATAGGACCAATATTGGCGTATTATATTATTACAAATCATATTGTTACAAAGCGATATGGAAAGTCATGTGAATGGACACACCAGATATTTGGAAATAATAAGTTATACTATCGAAATCGATAGTATAGCGATTTTTTTTCGATAGTTATACTATTGAAATCGATAGTACAGCGATTTTTTTTCGATAGTTATACTATCGAAATCGATAGTATATCGATAGTACATACTATTTTGAGAAAGAAAAATAATAATCTAAAAATTAATTTTTTGAACGTTTTTTGTCTCCTCTAAAAATTACGGTTTTGACAGTTTGGTCGTTTCATACCGAAGACATTTCTTCTCTGTGGAGTAAAATATTAAATTGTAGAGTTGGAGTGGCGCTTTCGCCCCAATGCAGTTCATTAGCTACTTTATAATCAACAAGTAACCGTTAATGAGAAGTACATGCTACAAGGAAATGCTTCGTCTGATTCTTGAATTAAAGCAGGACCTTCAGAACGGTTGTTACTTAATTAAGTTGTCTATTGTTAGGGGAAGGGATTACGGATTCCTGAATTTATATATATATATACTGTCACGGTAGACAAGATATAGAACACATGGGAGAGAAATGGGGGGGGGGTTACAGTAAAAAAGTTTTGAAAAAAAGGGTTTACAAATTGTGTGAAAACGTCTTAACTGTTGGCCTAGTTTTGTGCATCCTTATTCTGTACATTGAACCCATTGGGGTGGGATATTAAAGAACTGAAAACTGATCAAGGTTATGAGAATTAATTCCAGCTGAACAGTGAAAGAGGACTATTTCAAAAACGAGTGAGTTTAGTTATGGTTATTTGTTAAAGCTTATTTTGAAGAAATTTTCTCATATATTGACTGATTTACAGATTGAATAAATATTACAGCATTGAAATTCTGTATTTATTAAATTGTACAAAGTTAGACTAAATGTTTTTTTTTAATTGTGAATTATTACTAAATAAAATTTTAAGAATATTTTACATTTATTAAGACAAGTCTGGTTGAACCCGCTCCCCCTCCACTGGGCTAGGTCAACAAATCAGATATCTAACCAAAAAGTAGTACGTTACAATATATATATATCGACTTCATTTTTTGAAAAAGGCTTAAGCTCAATTTAGCAAACTCTATAGGAAACATATGAAACGATTTTTTCCCAAATAACAATTTATTTATTTTAAAATTTTATCCTTTTTAGTATAAAATAGAAGTTTATTAAAGTGGCTAAACCTTTTTGATAACAATGTATTTTTAAGGCTTCTAGCACTGTTTAAGGCCTCAGTGACGACTGAGAATCGTTACTATTTGGTGCTTATGTCATCAATAGCCGATTTTTAGACCATTTACAATTTTGTTTTCTCGATATATCGTAAGCGGGAATCGATAGAGGTGGTGTTTACGTTCCATAATAAATTTAAATCTAAATTTTGAATTTTTAGCTCTTAAGCCTTTTGCAGAAAAGGACGAATATATGTATAGCTACAGGGATATTGGAGAAATATATCGACATTTTTTTCCGATATATTTTTTCGATATATCGATATTAAAATTTGAGTATCGAAAAGCTATATTAAAAAAAATGAGATAACAATATAATATAAAAAAAAATCTACAATGACGGCGGGTTCGACAAATAAAGAACCATAAAAACTAGTGGTGTGGTGTGATCTGGTTACTATCTATAGTGGCTGTGTTCAAGGAATGGGATGTCGAAAGCAAAATATCGATATTGTCATTGGTTAACATTATCGATATCTTGATAATATCGGCACATAAATATCAACATTATAAAAACAATATACTAATTACATCGGCACAGAAATATCGATATTATAAAATCAATGTACTAATTATATCGGTCAAGAAATATCGATATTAGTTTTTTTCGATATTCACATCCCTATCTTTTGAGTTAAGAAATTGAGATTTTATTGATATAATATTGTGTTTGAATAGAAAAAACAGTTATTGTTGTCTCAACATTCGCATCTGATAAGTGAAAAATTCAAATCACCTCTAAAAGGCCAAAAGATTCTGTCGGGAAGAAAAGAAGAACATGTAGATAGAACAACCATATGTTGTAAAAATGTATAACACATATATGGGAGGTGTAGAACAGCTTGACAATAATGTTGCCATAAACAATGCTTAGATTTTAAGCTGCCAGTATACTTTATCTTGAGACAGTTTATCATTTAGAAGGAAAATAGTAACAGCAATTTTGACAACTTATAAAAATTTATCGGATGGAGCTGGACCATTGAGCAAACAAAACAACTTCATTCCTCAGGAGTTGTGGATCTGGAAACCTCATTATTACTGGTCGAAATAGAAGAAGATGTGCGCTTTGTCATAATAAAACGATAAAATTATATCGGTACATAAATATCGACATTATAAAAACAATATACTAACTATATCGGTACAGAAATATCGATATTATAAAAACAATATCTTGATTATATCGGCCAAGAAATATCGATATTGGTTTTTCGATATTCACATCGCTATCTTTTGAATTAAGAAATTGAGATTTTATTGATATAATGTTGTGTTTGAATAGAAAAAAAAAGTTATTGTTGTGTCAACATTCGCAACTGATAAGTAAAAAGTTCAAATCCGGAAAAATTGGAGAAAATTATAATATCTTATAACAAAGCTGAGAAAATAAAAATATTTATTATAGTTGAGAAAATTAAATTATTTAATATATTTAGGAAATTTTAGATTTTGTCCTATCCAACATATTGTAACAACATTTCTGTTTAACCTTCAATTCAATGTTAATCCTTTTCCCCTTCCTTGAAAGATTAAAAATATCGATATTTTTATTGATATATCGAACTGCTATTGCGATATAGTTGAAAAACTATCGATACGATATATACATCGATGTTTAACTCCATAAGCCCCATTTAAAGGGCCCTTTAAAAGTTTATTAGAATATCGTGGCCCAATAAATAAGGATAATTTTTCGATATATCGAACTACTATTTCGATATATTAAAAAAATATCGAAACGACATACATATATCAATATATGTTTTCGATTTTCCAATCCCTACAACAAATACATTGAATTAACTATGGAAAACAAAATAGATGGTTAGTAGTAGAACCGGTTATGACTTGATGTTGTTAAAAATGAAATATTTATGAGCAATATATATTTTTTCTTATTTTCTTAGAAAAGCACAAAGTTAATTTTACAGCGGTCAACTTCTCATCTCCTAAGAGGATTTCAAGGGACTACCTTAATATCCTCCAAAGGTCACTGTATTAAAATTTACAAAAATAAGATCTTCAAAAAAAAAGTTAGTATTAGTTCCACACGTTAATTTTTAATTTCATTTAATTTTTCTTTTATAAATATCGTCTAATCTTAATATTAGTCCAATAGCATAAATATCTTCTAATCTAAAAATCAGCCCTGCCAGAAAAAATTATTTTTATTAATTCCAATTTGAAGTAAATTTTAAAGCAATTAATTTAACAAATTGTCGCATCAAAACTCTTTTATGGCGACGAAACATAGGACTTTAAAATTGAACGCTATAAATTTTTATTTTTCTATTATAGTACACAGAGGAGCAGTGCCTCAATAAAATTATAGATATCTTTTATTTTATGAATTTCATAAAAAAAAATTAATTACATTTATTACATGAAAATATCCTGAGTTATCTTCCTCGTATATTTTCTACTTCAAGTTTAATTGGTTTTATGAGTCTATATTTTGAGCTTTATATATTTTTATCTTTCTATATTATTTTAAATGACTTCAAAACAGTCATCTCTATTTTTTTCATTTCATAATTTATTAGGCATTTGGAGTGAAGCTTTAGAAAATCTATTTACCTTTCATTGAAGCACAGAATTACGCCTGTAGACCCTATGGTTAGATCTAACTTGCAAAATATTAAAAAATGAGAAAATTGATTTTTAGGATGATTGAAAACTTCTCTAAAAATGTAGATCTTGATTTTGCACAGTTTCCTTATGTTATAATAATATAATATATGATTATATTATAATAAGGAGCTAAGGTATCAGGGTGGGGTTTTAAATAGTTTCTTGTTAATTTTAGACTTCTTCAAATTTGATTTTCTACAAACACATGTCCCTTGATATATCTTTATTATTTTGTCTATATATATATATATATATATATATATATATATATATATATATATATATATATATAGTTTTTATCCACAAACAAACCAATGTTTTAAAATTTTCTTTCATCCTCATGGATTTTCCATCATTTCTATATCTTATTTATTTACTTGTGGCTATATTTTGGAATCTACTTATAATATTTAAAAAATATTTTTTATTTCTTGTTTTATTGTTTTTTCTCTGTTTATTTCATCTTCTTCAACACTAATTATAGCGCCACATTCTTCTGTAATATAGTGTTGACTTACGTCACTTACTTAGTGACCAATCGTAAAACTGTATTTTAGGCGAAATTTTTATAAATACTAATTTGACATTCAAATTGAATATGTTTATGAAATAACAAATTCAATCCAGTATTTTCCTCTTAACTTTAAATACGAAAATATAATTCTTAGAAGACATTCGCGTGAGGTGGAAAGTCCATGACATTTCGGTGGTCAAATATTGCAGTCATAAATTAACACCGGTCTACAATAACTCAACGTGGTAGTTTAAATAGCCTATTATTGTCTCTTTTATTATGATTTAATTTTATTATTTATTTATTTTTGTCTTTTTGTTATATTATTTTTCAGTTAATTCACTGTCCAGAAAGCTAATTTTTTCATGATTGTTTTACTTCCACTGTTCTGTTTGGAAATGTAGAAACTTAATGAAAGAAGAATTGGAAATTGGTTTATTAAAGAATATTTTACCAAGCTATGTGAAATTTTTTTTAAAAACGTAAATCTAACAAAAATCCACTTATACAAAAAATAATACAAAACCTTATTTACATAAAAGAACGAAACATTTATTATTGTAAGACACAATGTTTTTATTTTGAAAGTCTTTCTTATACATAAAGTTGCAGGAGCTTGCAGGATTTTTTAATGGAAAACTACCACAATTTGATTCATCATTTAGGATTAAATGATCACAAAAATGAAGATTAATTTAAAAAAAAAATATAGGTAAGCCGTATTGAGTAAGAAAATGACCGATTAGATACTTATATCAGTGGGTTGAGGGTAAAGCAGCCTACACACATGGGCACATCGGCGAACTGAGGTTCGTAAGTTCCTCCTTTGTTCGCGTAATGTGTACAGAGAGTCATGAACCGAATGTTTGCGAACCGATGTTCCGCTTAATAGAAAAACCTAAACAGACCAACTTTTAACGATTTCCTGTAAAATTCCATTCTTCATCCAATGATGAACGATCGCTTTCTATATTATGAACGATATTATTGAAAATTTCCGAAACTCGGTCTCTCAAATACACATCTCACATCAACAGTCCAAAAAAGAATGAAACTCCAAACCACTCCTAAGACACTTCAACATACTCACAATGCATTTTCGATTTTATATCGATCCACCTTCACCGTGCTATTATTAAAATTTTAAATAACTATTGTACATTTTTAAACCTATTAAACCCACTTATATCAAATATTTGAACAGTTGTGTTAAAAAAACAAACAAAATAAATTTAAAAATTTTTAAAATGGGATTAGAATCTCATTCTTAATTAAAGTGTTGAGATGTTGCTAAGCATTCTGAGTAATTGTAAAGTAATATATGCATATATTTCACATTCGTAAGTTTTATATGGGTCCGACGATATTAAACATAAATACATTGTTTTTATCTTCATATCACTGTTAATATGATATAAGTGTGTTGTAATATTTTTACATCTTTATTGTATAGATTACTGTACATTGTATATTTTATTTCAAGTAGAATAATAAAATAAAATTATTTCTTATTTAATTAGCTACTTAATTAAAGATAATCATAGAATTGTGTGGGATAGTATGTTATGCGGGATGGTATATCTCATGCGCCGGCCAGAGTCAAGAGATACTTCTCTTCAAAACTTGAAAACATAATGCTTTTGTTTTTTGATAATGGTTTATTTTTTACTTAGATGTGAAAGGTATTTATATAAATACTTTTTATAACCATTTTGGAACAAAATTATTTAAGAACTCTGTTTTATAGTGTGGTTATTTCCAAAACAAGATAAATGAACTTTAGGTATTAAAGTTGAACAAAAACAATTATGTTCATCAATTGTTCTCGAAATAAAATAAAATTGTCGGAAAATCTATATTTAATGGAGGGAGCCGTGGGGTTGCATTAACGTCCAATTACATAAGGCAAGAAAATAAATCCACTTTGTTGTAACGCTTGTATAAGTAGTTTTTAAAGTAATAGAATATATATATATATATATATATATATATATATATATATATATATATATATATATAATATATATATATATATATATATATATATATAATTTATAAATTATTTTTTTAATTGGTTTAAAACGGATTGGTATGATGTTTGTGATATGGTCTATATTGGAGGGAAGGTTTTTTTTATTGAAGTATTTCTTTCATCAGGCTCGATGAAGGACAAAGGAGCCCTTTGAGGTCCAAGGGCCCACATAAGTCGTTCCTTCATTCTTTTATAGAACATCCGCTCGGCAAAGAAATGAAAGCACATGTAGTTCAACTCGTCAATGAATCACATATTATATTAAAAACTAAAAAAAAAAAAAAATAGTTATAAATTACAATATATATATATATATATATATATATATATATATATATATATATATATATCTGAAAGTATTAATAACGTTTAACTTTTTTTATCCGTTTTTAGGATTATGAAACCTTAAAATTAGATTTGGAATTTTCACTCTGGCTGAAATAGGCCGGGCAAGCTGTAAGATAACCCCCCCCCCTCCCTTCCTGACCTATTCCATACATTTATATTCTTCTTATATTACACGTAATTTACTTATCCACAACTATATCCACGTTTCGGGGTTGTTTCCCCATCTTTAGGATTACTTTCTAATCAAGTTTGGTAACGCATGGACAAATACAGTATTCCTGTATTCAAAATTATGCTGACTAAAATAAAGTAATCTTGAAGATGGGAAAACAACCCCGAAACGTGGATATAGTTTTGGATAAGTAAAATACATGTAATATAAGAAGAATAAAAATTTATGGAATGTCACTATTGCTAATTGTTAATTAATATTAGACTTCGGAAAGTGCTTTGAGAGAAAAAGAATTAAAATAAATTTTTTTTTTTTTAAATATAAATAATTCTTACAAAAATTTTCCTGGAATTATTCCTTAAAGGCTTCTTCATTAAACATTTGAATCATTCAGCGAACACTGACGTCTTTGTAGAAACTTTTTTTTTGTTTCTTATTGTTTTAAATAAATAGTTTATTTATTAATTGATTTAATAGAAATTAAATCATGAATTGACATATTTATTTCATAATTTTATTTTTTAAGTCTAATTATAATGTATGTATTCAGTTTCTGTCTCAGTTTCGTTTTCGAAAATTTGGAAAAAAAATAAATGAATAAAGTAATTTGAGTCGTTTGTTAAGGATTTTGCCATGTGGGCCCCATGTCACCCTTTGGTCGAAGGTAATTCTAAGATAGAGTACGGTATCCGCCTGAGGAATTTGGTTATTTTCGATATAAACTGTAGGGCAGGTATCTTTTCTGGGGGCAAATGTTACGTGTTTCGATTTTTCATGATTGATTCGAATTTTCTATAATTTGTAACAGTCGTGTAATTTATATAAGTGATGTTGTAAAGTTGTTGAGGCCTGCGTAGGATCTTAATGCTTTCTGAATAATGTTGTACCGTCAACGTAAGTAGCAGGCAATGTTTCATTATTGACGGTTATATCATGAGTATATACATTTTATAATAGAGGTATTGAAGTATTGAACCTTGGGGTACACCCTCCAATTTAAGACGAATCGAAGAAATTTTCGAACCCTGCCGGATTGAGAAGAATCTGTCGAAGAGGAAATATTGAAGAATGAGATAATTAAACATGTACATACTTACATAAATCAACATGGACATACTCCTCACAGATATTCGGTATAGCCAAAAAGACTCACTTACAAAAATTCCAAATATTCCAGTCCAAAATATTACTCATTACACATGCACCTTGGTACGTGACTATATAAACCCTACATACTGACCTACACCTATAAATAGTCGACGAATCTTTATCAACCATTTTATAACAACATACTGATTAGAGACGTACTACAGCCGAATATCCCCATGAATACGAGAAAGAGACTAAAAAATGCTGGGTGAGAGATCTCCTTTCTTAATTATCAACTGGGTACTATCCTTCCTCATGCCTTATATATTATTGTTCCCTAAATTATTAGCTCATTCGCTGATTATCGACTTACCGCAGACAGGTGCAAATTAAGATATTAAGCGAGAAAAAAAATTATACTATAATTCATTGAATTATTTAGCAGTATACTTTTTAAAAACGTGACTATTTATAATCAGTTGATATCCGCATGATGGTATAGAAGGATCAATCTAATTAGGAATTGATAAATTATTTGCCACTTCTATAAATCTGTTTTATTGAAAACTAGTTTCCAATGTTATACATTCATCCTCAGTTCTAAAAACACACAAAAAATTCAAAATAAGAAATTAAAAATATAGTTTTTTATTATTATACATATTAAATTAGATTAATATAAATCAATATTATAAAACATTTATGAATTATGAATTTAATTAAGACAAGAAATCAAATACATGTTGGTACTCACCAAGGTTTAAATGGATTATATCAAACAGAAAAGTTTGTACTGGTTTCTTCTCGCATTAAGCTAACAATGAAGGAAAGGTAGGTTGCATGTTTATAGGTAAACGGTTTAAGGGTCAAACCTTAAAAAATTGTACTGTAATTTATTGAATTATTTAGCAGTATAGTTTTTAGAAACTTTACTATTTATTATAGTGTTATAATAAAAATTACAAAGTAAAGATTTAAATTCCCGATTTCATCACTAGTGAGTCAATTAATAAATAAATAAATTATTTAAAACAAATAGAAAGGAAAAAAGTTACTACAAAGACGTCAGTTTTCGCTGAATGGTTCAAATGTTTAATGAAGAAGGCTTTCTGGTAGAATAGACAAAGCCAAACCGGAGGTGGAATGTTTCAAACAACGAGTGATGTGGGCTTTAAATCGACTTTGAAAACCTTTTCAATAGTTTGAGGAATTTTCACCTTCGACGGAGAAAGAAACTGGCTTTTTACAGAATTCGCTGTGTAACAGGGAAGTACTCGTCCAGCGGCTGTTGGAATGTTCCGCCATTTCCGAAGAGAACAGATGTCCTGTGTCGAAAATTAGAGATAATTTAAAAAAAAATAATTCCTCAGAAATGGCACCCAATTCGATCTAGTTTCTATTTGTCAGCCATTCATTGTGATACATATTTATAAACACTTAAAATATATTTTCATATTTTTTTGTATTCGCGAAAATTTTCGGTTTTCAGATTTCAACGGAAATATCCATTTTGACCATCCCCGAATCCATTTTGTCTAGTTTCGTCGTGGCGTCTGTACGTACGTTCGTTCGTATTTCGCATAACTCAAAAACGGTTAGCCGTAGGAAATTGAAATTTGGTATTTAGGATTGTTGTAAAATCTAGTTGTGAACCTCCTTTTTTAGTCACTGCTTGATCACCGGAAATGGTACTTTACTTTAAGGTCATAATTGATTTTTATCAAAAATTATATTAAAATACTATGCAAAACTTCTCAAATTTAGTATTTATAATTTATATATTGATTTAAATAACATACTAGATTTTGGTTTAAATTGGAAAACCGGAAGCGGTACTTTACTTGAAGGTCATATTAGACTTTCATCAAAAATTATATTAAAATATAATGTAAAACATCTCAAATTTGGTAAATAGGACTTTTATATCGATATGAATGTATTTTGGTTAAAATTAGTGAGCCGAAAACGTTACTTTACTTGAAGGTCATAATAAAGTTACATCAAAAATTGTACTAAAATTAAATACAGAAATCATATGTTTCGGTAATAAAGGTTACAAACGCAATTTGTCCAATCCAATTAAACATTTTTATTACTTGTTTTAAGTGTTACAATTGAGTGTAAAATACTGGTTTTCCTCACCATTTGTGTGTGTTTGTGTCAATAGATTGGTGTCGCGACGCCGAGTGTCGTTTTTGAGATACTGCATTCTTCGGAAACTAGTTACCAAATTCAGGATCACTTTTTGAGCCACCGATTTATAGTTTAATAGGCGTACAAGGAAGTCATGTGCTGTCCACATCAGATATTTTTCTGAAGAAGTTTTGGTGCGATGTACATATAACCAAACACTGGTTGTATATCATATAGATAAACTAATAATTCTGTAGATGGTCCTTGCATTAGAATTTTTAATTCTTATATATTTAAAAGATATATATATATATATATATATATATATATATATATATATATATATATATATATATATATATTGTGTGAAAGGAAACCAGAATCTTCTTGCATTTACGACCCTAAATTTTCCATAAAGAATTAAAAAAAAAATGCCAATTATTATTAAATATATTGATAAATGACTCAATTAATTGTAGCATTATATTACCTCATTCTTTGGAATTTCACCTGTACTGGCTATGATGACTGAGATGGCCCCCTAAATTTTTAATTTTTCAAAGTTCGTAAGTATTTTAATGGTATTAACTCCATAAACATTTTTGTATATTAAATTGTTATGAAATTTGATCCTAAACTAAATTTTTTTATTGTTGTTTTTATTATAATAATTGTTTTTTAGCGGCTATTTAGTATATTGGACTTGGTAGTATATTGCATTGCATGAATTTGTTATATATTTTTTGAAGTAGGTATATATTTATATATAAAAATAAAATAAAAAAAATTATGAATTTTTTAAAATGTATTTATACAGTTTGTTATGTTGTAAATTAAACTAAATAAGGGCCTTTTACAGAGGAGCCTGAGGATGGCCGTAAATTTGCATCTAATTAAATGAAATTGTGGTGAAATAGTATCACCCTGCATTTATCCTAAATCAACAAACATATGTGATAAATATATTTAAGTATAAAATATTTAAAAATGTATTTTCATATATATATATATATATATATATATATATATTTACCATATGTATCATATGTAATGGTTGTATATCGCATACATCATCACTATCACTACTATATATTATTACGGTAGTATAGATCCCTTTTCCGGCTCCCAGGAGCGATGGATTTTGACGAGTGAGGTATCAAACGAAAGAGAATTTCACAGAGATGTGACGAATTCCAATTTTGTTTCTTAAAATCTTACAAGAGCTTAAATAAAAGTGATGAGAAAACTGGAAGGTTTCAAAACTTTGACGTCTGAGAGTCGGCGGATCGAGACGGGATAAGTTGGGTTTTAAAGATTTCGACGCGGGCATCAAGATCATATACGCTCCTACGGAGCGTATTGGTCCAGAGTTTTTAAGCTTAAAAACCTACCGTTTTTGAGATAATGCACGATATAGGTCCGCACGGGCCTCGTGCCATCTTGCGTACGCGCCGTTGTCATGGCAACTTTATACCTTTTAAAGCCAGTTGAGACTGTTAACAAAAACGTATTAATAACTGTGAAAACGTTTTGTAAATAAAATATTATTTTTATGTTTCCATGAATGATAGAATACTACAAACAGAAAGTGGTATAGCTGAGTCTTATTGCTTAAATGTTAAACTGAGGGGGTACTTTCCAGTAGGGCAAGTTAATTACTTATTAAGTATTAACTATTACTTGAACATAGTCATTATAAACTATTATAATGACACATAACACCAAATGTATGTGTTAAATAAACTTTCTTGATAATATTATATTGTTTATCGCTTATACTTCGATTTCATTAAGGATTCATTAAGATATGTAGTGCGAGAGTTCTCGCTCGGGTATACTAGTATACTAATAATTCTGTAGAGAGTTTTTGCATTAGAATTTTAATTTCCTATATATTTAAAAAAATATATTGTGTGAAAGGAAGCCAGAATATTCTTTCATTCACGAACCTACATTTTCCATAAAGAATTTTTAAAAATGCCAATTATTATTAAATATAATGGTAATAAATATATACTATTAATAAAAATAGCTCAATTAGGATTTTCAAAGCTAATTTAAAAAAATATTTTATCTATTTCTTTTTTAACTAATCTAGGTTTTTCAATATAATATTACAAAGATTTACTAAAATTTGTTCGAATTTGTTTTCTGAAAACATTTTCTAATTTCAATATCCAGTGACTTATTTTAAAAAAAAAAAAATTTTTTTATATAAGTTTAATTTTAATTTTCTTTATATTGCTTAGGTATATATTTAGATATATAAATTTATTTTTTTTATTATAACTATGGTATGAACGGTTGCTTTTTATTAATATTAATTAATGTCCTTAAATGTAGCAGATTTTTAATATTTCACAATATAGACATTTACAATATGATGTTAGATTCGCGGTCTTTTGAGACATTACTGGAAAAAAGGTTTACGCGCAAAGACAGCCGTGGAAGAAATTTGTACCACAGAAGAAGAGTCAATTATCCATCGAAATACTGTCGCACAACCCAGATCAGGTCGTTGATGATGACGTTCTTCTTGGATGAGTGAACCAGGACCCACATGCAACTCCTCGTGATTTATCGGCCGTAGTAGGGACCTTTACTGTGAACAGGTAGACAGAATTTATGCAATTTTGAGAGCTAAGTACCCCGCTTTGGTCTACAGGAACCAAGCCATTTTTCAATACCATAATGCCCCTGCAAAACGTTCTAGTTTGACCGATGGTCAAATTATCGGAACTGCAAGGAGTAAAGGTTTTGCCTCATCCTGCGTAGAGCCCAGATATTGCACAATCACATTATGGTTTGTTTAGATCAATGGCTCATTTTTTAAATGAAAGGATCTTTGATAATTACGAGGACGTAAAAATTGAATGTGAAGAGTTCTTTGCCTCAAAACCAAAGGAGTGGTACCGGCATCGAATCTAATTATTGGCAGATAGCTGTATGAAAGTAGTTGAAAACTATTTTACTTAAAAAATTTTACTTTGAAGAGTAGTATTCAATAATGTTTAAAATATGTAATCTGAAATAAAGCTATATGAAGGCGCAAGGAATTTTGTAACAACCTAGTAAAACTAATTGAAAATAATAAACCGTCATAATTTTCAATATTTTTAGATAATTTTTATATTTGAAAATATCAAGGCGAGAATGATTTTAATTTTAGAATTTTAATTTACTTATTGCATCGGGATGGAGAATTATAATTCCAGACACAGCAGAAGCAACATTGCTGATATCGTCTGTAATATCACTTTAGTTTGAAAAATGTTTATTGAGTAGTTCCCTTTGGCAAGTTTTGAAACTCGATGAACTTGAGTTGAGTCGCAGAATATTGTATCCACCAATATCGCCTAGGCCTAATAATAAGAGTCCAACTACCTGTGGAACAAATTTAAAATAAATAGGCATTTATATTATTTTGTTTATTTCTTTGAATATTATGGAATATAATTATATTTTAGACCTATATAGGATTATTTTATAAATTGCAGGTGGCATTTGCTAGAGCCGTTCACGCCTCGACAAACCATTATCCAGTACCAGTATTATATAATAATTATAAATATTAATAAGTAGCTAACAATGAAACAAAAAAATAAAAAAATTTTAAGGTTGATATAAAATTGGTTAAGTATCTAAATAATTTCAAAAAACATAAAATTCAGATATTTGAACAAATTTGATGTGCTCCGTTGTAAAATATGTTAACTAACAAAATGAAAACTTTTGGAAAATTGATTGTTAAGTTTTTAGAATAATATTCATTACTTCCCTCTTTAAAAAAATCACATAATTATGTTATACAAGTATTTTGTGTCTATTAGGGATTGATGAATGATTTGCCACTTCTATAATTTTGTTTTTATTGAAAGCTAGTTTCAAATGTTATATATTCATTCTCAGTTCTAAAAACGCAAAAAAATTCCAAAGTAGACCATTTAAAATAAAGTTTGGGATTATTATACATATTAAATAATATGTTAAATTAATATGTAACATATACATATTAAATTAAATGTATACCCTTCCTCTATTATTAGTTCTTATATCCACAAAAAGAAATATTTAATGTAACAGCTAATAAAAAAAGTATATTTAAATATCAGTTGACGTCCGCATGATGGTATAGAAGGATCAATCTAATTAGGGATTGATAAATTATTTGCCAATTCTATAAATTTGATTTTATTGAAAACTAGTTTCGAAAAACACACAAAAAATTCAAAAATAAGCAATTCAAAATATAATTGGTATTATTATACATATTAAATTATATAATCAGTATAATCAGTTTGGAACATCATGAATCCAAACATCATGAATTTGGAATTTACCAGAAACCCACCTACACGGATGTCGTTATAAGCAATGGAGCTAGGAGACCGATAGCACATAAACTCCGCAGCCTTTAATAGCATGATTTACCGTCTTTTGAACGTATCATTAAATAAAAAGAACTATAATAAAGAAATTTAAATAATATATTCCATAGCAAAATATAACGGGTATAATAAAACCACTATCTATCATATTTTAAAAAAACAATTACAAAAAAAGACAATTAATGATATCTATTCATCAATCCCCGAAGATAGGCCCATCCCGAAACATTAGGTTTTGATTCCATATTACGGCCCTACATCCACCAAAGGAAATAAAAGCTAAATAAGTTTTCAAACTTAGAAGAGCCCGCGAAATAATATTTGACGCGAGATGAGACGATATGGCGACCAGAACTTAGCGTAGGATTGGGACTTGGGCGAAGGGATTTCTTTATGGCCGGGATCATCTTTATGCCCCATTGGGAATTATTAGGGTTTTATTTCCCCATCCGTTTATAGTCTATAGTCTCACCCCCCCCTCTTCCTTCCCCCCCACACATAAACTTACAATGTGTCTTCAGAAACAATATCGATATCAAATGCTCTAGTTTTTATTTCTAAAAAGATAAGTCATAGATTTGTAACAGGTTTAATAGCAACAATTAAATATTCTTATATAGCTTATCACAAAAAAAAAAAAAATTAACTTATGAAAAGAAAAATAATAAATGAAGGAATGAGATGATCCGAGAGGCGGTCAAAAAGTGGAACGCAAAAATAAAAAAAACTATTTATTAGCAACCGACGTTTTGACCCACCTTCCAGGTCTTCTTCAGGGCTGAATAAACAAAATACAAAAATAAGAATACAACATTGGTATATACAGTGAATGAATGAATGAATTAAAAATACAGTGAGAAAAATGTAATTTATTGAATTATTTAGCAAAATAGTTTTTAGAAACGTGACTATTTATTATCAGTTGACATCCGCATGATGGTATAGAAGGATCAATCTAATTAGGGATTGATAAATTATTTGCCACTTCTATAAATTTGTTTTATTGAAAACTAGTTTCGAATGTTATACATTCATTCTTCAGTTCTAAAAACACACAAATAATTCAAAAATAAGCAATTCAAAATATAGTTGGTATTATTATACTTATTAAATTAGATATAATATAAATCAATATTATAAAACATTTATGAATTATGAATTTAATTAAGACAAGTGATCAAATACATGTTGATACTCACCAAGGTTTAATTACACTATATCAACTAATTGTCTACCTTGGTGTGTACCAACATGTATTTGATCTCTTGTCTTAATTAAATTCATAATTCATAAATGTTTTATAATACTGATTAATATTACATTTAATTTAATATGTATAAGCATATGTATTTTGACGGCATATAATTTAATATATGTATAATAATTCCAAACTATATTTTAAATTGGTGTTTATTGGATTTTTATATGTTTTTAAAACTGAAGAATGAATGTAAAACATTCAAAGCTAGTTTTCAATAAAAACAAAATTATAGAAGTGGCAAATAATTTATCAATCCCTAATTAGATTGATCCTTCTATACCATCATGCGTACGTCAACTGATATTTAAATATAATTTTTTTATTAACTGTTACATTAAATATTTCTTTTTGTGGATATAAGAACTAATAATAGAGGAAGGGTACACACAGACACAATGTCGTTTATCGAAATGTGAGTTCCTGTGGCCATTATATGTGTCTAAAAAAATGCTCTCAGTTAAAAAAGTAGGATGAAATCTATCTGCTGCATTCTGTACACATTAAGTGAGTTCCTCTCCTAGCCCAGCATTAGCCTCTTCCCAATTTAAAAATATCTGATGTGGGCAACTCATGACTTCCTTGTACCCCTATTAAATTATAAATCCGTGGCTCAAAAAGTGATAATGAATTTGGTTACTAGCTTCCGAAGATTACAGTAAAAACGACACTCGGCGTCCCGACATCCATCTGACACACACACACAAAAACACATACTCTTGTTACTGGAGGTCTCATTCCGTTATTACTAGTTTCCAAGATATTTCTTTATGTTCCGTGACAACAATAAAACTGTCAATATCACTAGATAAAGCATCGGAAATCGACAGTTTCGACATTTTAAGCGGAAAAACCCACTTAACTAATATCTCATTCTCCTGCTGCAGACTTGTTGATCTCACAAATGGGAAGGAAAACCAGTATTTTAGACTCAATTTTAACACTTAAAACAAGTAATAAAAATGTTTAATTGGATTGGAAACCAAATTGCGTTTGTAACCTTTATTACCGAAACATATGATTTATGTATTTAATTTAAATATAATTTTTGATGTAAGCTTATTATGACCTTGAAGTAAAGTACCCTTTTCGGCTCACCAATTTTAACCAAAATATAGTAAATACATTCATATCGATATAAAAGTTCTATTTACCAAATTTGAGATGTTTTACATTATATTTTAATATAATTTTTGATGAAAGTCTAATATGGCCTTCAAGTAAAGTACCGCTTCCGGTTTTCCAATTTAGACCAAAATCTAATATGTTATTTAAATCAATTTGTAAGTTATTAATAGAAAATGTGAGAAGTTTTGCGTAGTATTTTAATATAATTTTTGATAAACATCAATTATGACCTTTAAGTAAAGTACCACTTCCGGTAATCATGTAGTGAACAAAAAGGGAGGTTCACAACAAGATTATATCATAATCCTAAATACAAAATTTTAACTTTCTACGGATAACCGTTTTTGAGTTATGCGAGATACGAACGTACGTACGTACAGACGCCACGACGAAACTAGTCAAAATGGATTCAGGGATGGTCAAAATGGATATTTCCGTTGAAATCTGAAAACCGAAAATTTTCGCGATTACAATACTTCCTTTACTTCGTACAAGGAAGTAATAAAGGAAACATATCAACATTAAAAAATTATTGATTTTTGGCCAAATAAATTTTGAAAAGTTTTAAGTTATTAAATAAACTAGCCTTATAGGTTCTTTTAACACCAAAACATTGGAAAATTTTGATTCAGCACACCAAAAAAACTTTGGTTTTTTCAAATTTGGTTTGAATCGTTTCAATGGTTCCTGATTTATGGGAACAAGTTGAATTGGAAAAAAGTTTCACCATACTATTATATAAAAAGACAGTTCGTTTTTCGTTTGTAAGCACTAACTTCGAAAAATACAGAACGAATCTTTACAAATTTGTAATACATCATCTTCATGGTTCCTAGATGATTTTGCAATAATGGAATCTACCCATATCGATATAGTGACTGTGCAAAAGCCGAAAAACCACTTCTTTCCCAGAGAAAGGTAATTAATACTACAAAACAAAAAAATCATTGAAATCGGATCATTATTAGCAAGGTCGGAGGAACTGCAGGATGTGCTTATGTAAGCGAGCAGCTAGAAATTTTCAATGGGCACTTTTCAATGGTTCTACGGGTTGTAGAACTCCCTGATTAAACAAAAACATATTTTTGGCCAATAGTCTGTCTTTGCCACGATTTTCTCTTGAAAGGATAAACTAATTCCATTTTGAACTTCAATTTATTCCATTTTTTAATGCTTCATATATATATATATATATATATATATATATATATATATATATATATATATATATATATAGTCATTTTTATCAAACATTCCATTGTGTTCATTTAATCTATATATGTACTAAAACCAAGCATGCACACTCTATCCCTCTACTCACCTAAATTACTGTATTTTATTTTAATTTTATTTTTTCGTTAAAATTTTATGAAGGGAACCACACGAGGTAAGAATCCTTCTGTGAATTCCTAAGAATAATTAGTTAGTCTTTTTAAGCCGACATAAAATAACTGACTCATTCCGTTTCATATTCAAATTGAGTTTCAGAAATACTATAGTCTCGCTTCCTATTTACTTTTCTAATTAGGAATTATGGACTCAGGTAAGTAGAAAATGTTTAACGAGGCCTATATAATTCTGTCCGTTTTCACGAAATGGAATTTCATTGAATACATATTATTTGAATTTATTTGTCGCAGTATGATAAAAAAAGAAGGAAATCCAGAATGATAATATTCATTTATTTAAATGTCTAAATTTTCATTTTCATTTCGGAATGTAAAGCAATTCCTATCCATCCAGCAAAACTTTGTGAACTTACTTATCCTATATGTTACATATCGGATATAAATGATCATAAACAATTTATCGACTTCCTTTTATGAAAAAGGCGTAAGCCATAAAACACTAAAAAATAATTATTATTGGGGTTTTTAAATACAAAGTGACATGGATTGAGGGCTGTAAAAGCAATTTAAATGCATATACGTGTAGTAAACTAAAAAGCTTAGGAAATAAAAGCTAAATAAGTTTTCAAACTTAGAAGAGCCCGCGAAATAATATTTGACGCGAGATGAGACGATATGGCGACCAGAACTTAGCGTAGGTTTGGGACTCGGGCGAAGGGATTTCTTTATGGCCGGGATCATCTTTATGCCCCATTGGGAATTATTAGGGTTTTATTTCCACATCCGTTTATAGTCTATAGTCTCACCCCCCCCCCCCTTCCTTCCTTCCCCCCCACACATAAACTTACAATGTGTCTTCAGAAACAATATCGATATCAAATGCCCTAGTTTTTATTTCTAAAAAGATAATAAGTCATAGATTTGTAACAGGTTTAATAGCAACAATTAAATATTCTTAAATAGCTTATCACAAAAAAAAAATTAATTTATGAAAAGAAAAATAATAAATAAACGAATGAGCTGGTTCGGTAGGCGGTCAAAAAGTGGAACGCAAAAATAAAAAAAAATATTTATGAGGAACCGACGTTTTGACCCATCTTCCAGCTCTTCTTCAGGGCTGAATAAACAAAATCCAAAAATAAGAATACAACAAAGGTATATACAGTGAATGAATGAATGAATTAAAAAGACAGTGAGAAAAATGTAATTTATTGAATTATTTAGCAATATAGTTTTTAGAAACGTGACTATTTATTATCAGTTGACATCCGCATGATGGTATAAAAGGATCAATCTAATTAGGGATTGATAAATTATTTACCACTTCTATAAATTCGTTTTATTGAAAACTAGTTTCGACTGTTATACATTCATTCTCAGTTCTAAAAACACACAAAAAATTCAAAAATAAGCAATTCAAAATATAGTTGGTATTATTATACATATTAAATTAGATTAATCTAAATCAGTATTATAAAGCAATTATGAATTTAATTAAGACAAGAAATCAAATACATGTTGGCGTTCACCAAGGCTTAAATGGATTATATCAAACAGAAAAGTTTGTACTGGTTCCTTCTCGTATTGTACTAACAATGAAAGAGAAATAGGCAGGATGTTTTTAGGTAAACGGTTTAAGGGTCAGGGTTTTCCCAGTAATGCCGGTGAATAATTGGTTTTTTCTGTTATAGATGGGAATAAATTTAAGATTGGACTGTTGGAAATATTTATTTGGTCATTTAAGCAAAAATATGGATTGGATTTGAAGGATTTTATGATTTCAAGTGCTTCATATATATATTTAATTTGAGACTGTTTTCAACGTGATGTATTAATTTAACTCCTGAGTCTTTGATGAATTTATGATTATTTTCATTTAAATGAATTGCAAAGTTGGAATTGCCTGTCTTATTATTATATGCACGTATATGTCCCTTTAACCTCTGATTTAGCGATCTTCCAGTTTTTCCCGTGTATTTGGCAATTTATTTCGTATACTCCGCTTTTTTGGAAAGGGTCTATTTTGTCTTTAGGAGAAGAGAAATATGAGGATAGGATTTTTTCTATTTTAAATGCAGGGCTTAATCCTAGTTTTTTCAATTCATTTCTGACTTTGGTAGATATAAAGCCGTAATATGGAACCAAAACATAATGTTTAGGGATGGGACTATCTGCGGGGATTGTTGAATAGATATCATTAATTGTCTTTTTTTGTATTTTTTTTTTAAATTTGATTGATAGTGGTTTTATTATACCCGTTATATTTTGCTATGGAATATATTATTTCAATTTCTTTATTATAGTTCTTTTTATTTAATGATACGTTCAAAAGACGGTAAATCATGCTATTAAAGGCTGCGGAGTTTATGTGCTATCGGTCTCCTAGCACCATTGCTTATAACGACATCCGTGTGGGTGGGTTTCTGGTAAATTCCAAATTCATGATGTTTGGATTCATGATGTTCCAAACTGATTATACTGATTATATAATTTAATATGTATAATAATACCAATTATATTTTGAATTGCTTATTTTGAATTTTTTGTGTGTTTTTCGAAACTAGTTTTCAATAAAACAAATTTATAGAAGTGGCAAATAATTTATCAATCCCTAATAACCTCTCTTGTCTTCAAAAATAATTTTAAAATTTGAATCAAGCATTTTTTCTACTGAAAGAAGGTTACATGTTAAATTTTCTACAATCATTACATGAATGCTGAAAACAATGCCACTTTTATTTGCCACTAATGTTTCACCGTTCGTGGAAAACTTAGCTGTCTCCTTGGTAACCATATGACTCGTAGCTCCAGAATCGAGAACCAAATTTATGTAGCCATCTCTTGTTGGTTCAACATCCGCTGAAAATGCCACGAAGCATACGCCTCCAAGACTCTCAGACGTTTCTTGATAAACATCATCACTTGAAACAAGAAAGGTTATATCTTCATTTCGTTGACAAACATTGCTGGTCATCTGTCATAGCCTCTATTATCATTCCAACGAGATTAACTGAAATTACTCGAGAGTTTTGAAGAATGTCTCTGCGATGAAAAATGCTCATCATTTTTTGACCTTTTAGGACAATTATATGACAAATGTCTACTATCACCACACTCATAGCATTTATTAATTTGACTAAATGCTTTAAATGATGTATCAGTTTCATTACTACCGTTTTGTATGTGATTAATTACTTTCCCTTACCTATATACGAAGTATTGCGATCGTGAAAATTTTCGAATTCGAGTTTTCAACGGAAATACACGTTTTAAGGTCCACTGAGTCCAAATGACCAAGCCTCGCAAAATGGTCTGTGTGTCTGTGAACAGCCTAGCTCAAAAACGAAAAGTCGTACGATACTCAAATTACGTATTTAAGGTAAGTATATGGCTGTGATGTTACAGCAACTTTTTCGTCAAAATCGACTAACCGGAAGTGCCACTTTATATAATCGATTTTACACTTTTTTACAATTTTTTCGAAAACGGCTCTAACAATTTTGATGAAAATTGGCTAAATTCTTCTTCATAAAGGCCTTTAACTTTTCAACTATGTAGTAAATCACCGAGGAATTGCAGGGAAAAAAGTTATGATGAAAAGAATATTTTATTTGCGCATAGCATAAAAAGTATGCATTTTACGGTAAATTATGTACAGACTTGTATGAAAGGTAATTAAATTATTTAAAAAACAATAAAAGAATCATCAAAATCGGACCAGTATTAGCAAAGATACAGCGCATCGGACTAACCGGAATTATCTATTATATCATGGATTTTACACTTTTTTACAATTTTCTCGAAAACGGCTCTAACGATTTTGATGAAATTTGCCTAAAATATTCATCATAAAGGCCTTTAACTTTTCATTTATATAGTAAATCACCGAGGAAATGCAGGGAAAAAAGTTACGATGAAAAGAATATTTTATTTGTGCATAGCATAAAAAGTATGCATTTTACGGTAAATTAGGTATAGACTTGTATGAAAGGTAATTAAATTATCTAAAACACAATAAAAGAATCATCAAAATCGGACCAGTATTAGCAAAGATATAGTGTATTTTATGAGGAGCTCAAGACCCTAGATGGATAACCAAGCGCATCCGAAAGGAGATGGATGCGACCGAACCTCCTCCCACCAATCCGCCAATCTGTTGTAAACAATACGCTCTGCAATAAAGTAATTTAAGAATACAAAAGCGGAAATTAACTTAATAATTTCTACTTTCATATTATTTAATGGAAAGAAAATGTTTCCATGAAAACTAAACCGAAACTTTTAAAATATATTTGCAACTTGACAAAATTAAAATATATAGGTAGTGTGCAGGATTGTTGTACTAAAATTGTTTAAAAAACTTTTTTATTGTACTTAAGTGGGAGAAGATGTGTATGCTGCTGAATTTATTAGAATCAGTGTTTATGTGAACTCTTTAAAATTGTATTCAAAAGATAATTATTAAAGGACGGTAAGGGAATGTTGTGGGATGCGCGCACCGTACCAGATTTTTTTTAGTTCAGCATCTAGTAATCTAGATTTAATAAAATCAAGAGTTAATTCGGTATCCATTGCTTCTAAAACAGTTACTACTTTGTCGTACTCATTTGGAATTGTCAAAAGTAATTGACAAACGAGATCGTCCTGCTCAAGTTTAGAAACCATTGACTCGAGTTCCCTCACGAGATTGTCAAATTTATTAAAATGTTCTTGCAAAGAATTCGTACACTTTAAGGTTAATAGTTTTTTACGTAGCAGAAGCTTTGATATGTGTTAGTCTTTTCCACACCTTCATCTAAGACTGATTTTATACCTTTTTCATCCAATAACATTATTATTCTGAACTTCCAGTTGTGAAAATTATTGTCCGTCAACTGAGGGTACGCTAACACCGGTCCGGTAGCCATGTTTTTCTCTCACGCTCCTTTCTATTTAAAAAAAAAAAACGGCTCAATCCAAGAAACCCGATCGTAAATTCACCTTATTTGCACAAAGCACACTTTTATAGCTCTCCCAGGCCCATAACCTATAGAAATAATAAAGGTTTTAACAGCAGAGCGTGGTTCACTTTTTAGCACTGTTTGTTCACACATGTATTATGCCATCTACAGATTTGTACAATGCCATATTAATATAAATACATTGCCATATTAATATAAATACATTGCCATATTAATATAAATACATTCAATAATAAAACTTAAAATTATTTTTACAACAATCTATTTTATAAACTACATTTTTTCTGCCAATAATTTTTATTTCATCTTTCATTTTGTTTAAATGTTTTTCTAGTTTGTTACCATTGTAGTTTGTATGGTCATGCTCCAACAATGTCTTTTTACTTCCTTGTACGAAGTAAAGGAAGTATTGTAATCGCGAAAATTTTCTGTTTTCAGATTTCGACGGAAATATCCATTTTGACCATCCCTGATCCATTTTGACTAGTTTCGTCGTAGCGCGTGTACGTACGTTCGTTCTTATTTCGCATAACTCAAAAACGGTTTGCCGTAGAAAGTTGAAATTTTGTATTTAGAATTGTTGTAAAATCTAGTTGTGAACCTCTTTTTTTGGTCACTACATAATAACCGAAATTGGTACTTTACTTGAAGGTCATAATTGATTTCCATCAAAAACTATATTAAAATACTTTGCAAAACTTCTCAAATTTGGTATTTATAACTTATATATTGATTTAAATAACATACTAGATTTTGGTTTGAATTGAAAAACCGGAAGCGGTACTTTACTTGAAGGTCATATTAGACTTACATCAAAAATTATATTAAAATATAATGTAAAGCATCTCAAATTTGGTAAATAGGACTTTTATATCGATATAATTGTATTTAATATATTTTGGTTAAAATTAGTGAGCCGAAAAGGATACTTTACTTGAAGGTCATAATAAGCTTACATCAAAAATTATATTTAAATTAAATATATACATCATATGTTTCGGTAATAAAGGTTACAAACGCAATTTGGTTTCCAATCCAATTAAAAATTTTTATTACTTCTTTTAAGTGTTAAAATTGACTGTAAAATAGTGGTTTTCCTCCCCATTTGTGAGATCAACAAGTCTGCAGCAGGAGAAAAAGATATGAGTTAAGTGGGTTTTTCCGCTCAAAATGTCGAAACTGTCGATTTCCAATATTTTATCTCGTGATATTGACAGTTTTATTGTTGTCACGGAACACGAAGATATCTCTTGGAAACTAGTTACCTACTGAAGGAAAACGACATATAATAACGGAATGAGACCTCCAGAAACAAGAATGTGTCTGTCTGTGTGTGTGTCAATAGATGGATGTCGCGACGTCGAGTGTCGTTTTTAATGCAATTTTTGGAAACTAGTAACAAAATTGAGGATCACTTTTCGAGCCGCCGATTTATAGTTCTAATGTGTTGTCCACATCAGATATTTTTTATTATCATTACTATTTTGACCAACATCCATTTTATTGTCTTTATTTTGGTTATCATTATCATTATAGTAATAAAAATTAATAACTCTGCTAAATAAGTAAAAAGGGGAATACAAATAAACAGAATCCGTGCTATGGTATATGGCATGGTATGGTATATCCATGCCATTTTATTTCCTTTTTTACTTATTTAGCAGAGTTATTAATTTTTAGTTGTTGTTATTTCTCTTTTAGTCTATCTATTTTAATAACTTATTATATTAATATATTTACTAATTTATTTTTAGTTGTTGTTATTACTCTATCAGTTTCATTTCACAAATACGTCACTGTTTCTCACTAAGTCTTTTTAATTTTCAATTCATTCACTGTATATACCATTGTTTTATTCTTATTTTTGTATCTTGTTTATTCAGCCCTGAAGAAGACCTGCAAAGTGGGTCGAAACTTCGGTTCCTTAATAAATAATGTTTTTACATTATTACTCTTTTTGACCGCCTCCCGGACCATCTCATTCCTTCATATGTTCTACGGTCAACCATTGGTTATTGAATCGAAAAATTATAAATGTTTTCTGGAAGTTTTTCCTTGATACCGAAAGTTTAACAAGTGTTTATTCTTGCGTTTAGTGCGAAAGATAAAGTAACGCTAATATGAGATCCCACAATAAGGTTCGAAACGAACGATCGGGACCGAAACATTTAAATTATAAGCAGAAAAAGAGAACATTTATACTTAGTGTATTCCTTATTTATAAGATAAGTATAGAGAAGAATTCGGCGAAAGATAATTCTCAGTGAAAGGGCTTCGGTTCGGAAGTGGGGGTACCATCCCGCTTGCAACAGGTGTTTTTTTAGAGAAGGTCTCTAGTATTGAAAAGAATCAGTTCCAGACAATGACGGAAACCATTATTCTGGACTCACGAGGAATCATACACCATCCATTGTATAAGGCCTAGGTTTTGTTTTGTCAAGTTGTGGTCCATTTTCTTTTCTGTAGATATAATTATGCACTATGTTTTTTCTATCGATCGATCTCTCTTTTCTTCGGTTTTGACATTGTATATTCCGATTTATCGAGTATGCTCTGCAACTTAGTGACACAGTTCAGCAGCAAATTCGTGATTTTTCTTTATTTCTTGTTAATAAATTTTTTTTTTATATACTAAGTACTTTTTTTAGTCGTATTTTCCCCGAAAAAAATAGACTATTGCAGTGGGTCATTAAGGAAAAGGATAATTATGGATCTTATAGTCAATTTATTAGTTTTCGGTGCCATTTATTTTATTAGTTATTAGAAAGAAAAAGGCCATACGGTCACCATGATTTTTATTTTACATTAGATCAACGTTTCGGCCAGCTTGGGCTATTCTAAAGTCTAAAAAAAATTTTTGTTTAGTCGATATTTATTAACATTATAATTATTTTTTCTTATATAATTATTAAAACCATTTATTTCAATTAAAAATACTTTTCATGTAAAACTTACTTCTTCTAATTGTTTATACGTAAAAACAAAACGTCATCAATGTATTAATTCCTTTCATTTTTTGATATTATCCTTCTATAGTAAAATATTACAACACTATTAATCTATTTAAATTTATTGCTGCAAATTTTATTAAAATTTTCAAGTTATATAAATTACCTTCTTTAGTCAATGCATCCATATAGTGTGCTGATTGAAGCATGACTGTCCGAATTTAGGAGTGGGGAAAGATTAATAGTTTTACATGATAAGTATTTTTAATTGAAATAAATGGTTTTAATAATTAAATAAGAAAAAATATTTATAATGCTAATAAATATCGACTAAACAAAAATGTTTTTTTTCAGACTTGAGAATGGCCCAAGATGGCCGAAACGTTGATCTAATGTAAAATAAAAAACCTTGGTGACCGAATGGCCTTTTTCTTTCTAATAACTGATAATTATGGAGTGTTATCACATAAGAATGGAGTTATGCAGAAGATACAATTGTATAGGTAGTTAAGAAATTGAATCGTTTTCTTGGGAAGTTGTCGAAGGATCTGGAAAGTAAAGAGATCGTACAAGGAGATTTTCGTGGTTTGAGATTTATATATATATATATATATATATATATATATATATATATATATATATATATTAACTTCAGATGGTTTGACAGCTTTAGGAGGTGGGGAGAGAGGAATCGGTGAAGAGTTATTCCTTAACTAGTTAGTTTGCTAAGCTTCTGCAAACCGCCTTTACACGTTTGCCGTTTGGTTTGGCGTTTGACTTGCCAAGACTTGGCAAATGTGTACAGGCACCTTAAAATATTGATATTTCGATAAATCGATATTTTACCAACAGCCCTTTTCAAACATTAAATATCGATTTCGAACTACAATTTCGATGTATTCGAAAACTTTCGATACATTTTTTTTCGATATTCACATCACAACACCCAACTTAATTAATCAGAAGGCTCACCGGTAAAACCATAATTAAATTTTTTCTTACAGATTTTTAAAGTATAACATAGGCTGTAATTAATACTATTTATTAATATTTAAATAAAAAAAATATATATCATACTAAATAATAAACATTAAAATACGAAGAACGGTCATATCAAATGTTAAATGACCTTTGATTAATGTTTCTTGGGAAAGAAATATTCGATGGAAGTAGTAACTCAGTAATCTTTTATCATAGTGGATAATATTCGGTGGGTAATATTGACAGTAATATTTGTATATCGGGCAACTAACTAGTAAATTTACTATTTTTTTTTTTTTTTTTTTTTTTTACAGAAAATATTTTTTTTCTTTAAAGTTTTACGATAAATCTCCCTCTATTTTTTTATTTTTTATTTTTTACTAAAAGCTTCGGAATAATATTTCTCTCATAGAAATTTTTCAGCAGATTTCAATGGTATGTTTCAAAATATTAATACATTTTCAGAAAAAGAAAATTAATTATAATGAATGATGATTAAAGGTAAGAGGAAGATAAGAAAACAACTTATTAAGCGGGCTAACGTTTTTGGGCTAACTTTTAAGTAGTTGACTAACCACCATCAACAAGGGTAACCAACTCTCTAAAAATAAATAAATCTTTTGTTTTATAACTCGGCAAGGTCTCGATAAAAAACTGTTCTACTACTTACAAACTAAAACAGAAATTAGAGATTGATAAATTATTTGCCACTTCTATAAATTTGTTTTATTGAAAACTAGTTTCGAATGTTATACATTCATCTTCAGTTCTAAAAACACGCAAAAATTCAAAAATAAGCAATTCAAAATATAGTTTGGTATTATTATACATATTAAATTAGATTAATATTAATATTACATAATTTAATATGTATAATAATACCAAACTATATTTTGAATTGCTTATTTTTAAATTTTTTGTGTGTTTTTAGAACTGAGGATGAATGTATAACATTGGAAACTAGTTTTCAATAAAACAAATTTATAGAAGTGTCAAATAATTTATCAATCCCTAATTAGATTGATCCTTCTATACCATCATGCGGATGTCAACTGAAAACAGAAATTATCCATACATTTTAATATTTTTTCAACTCATCTTCAACGAGACACCTGTTCACCAGTCTATAATGACAGCAAAAAAATTCCTCAGACACAGCATATTAATATAACTTGGACCCACGTCAAATTGAACGGAAAAATTCTAAACAAACGACTAAAATTATTTTATTCGTTTTTTTCAAATCGTCAAAGTTAAGAATTAGATAAAAAAATAAATACATACAATATACATTCCTACTCAAACTAATTTTAAAATAGATTTAACGGTTCACCAAAAAAGACACTTATAAATATTGCAATATTTTCAATCCAAAATTTTAAGCCTATTATTTATTTATTATTATTATTATTATTTATTATTATTTATTATTATTTTATAATGGTGCTTAAAAAACAACAAAAAAATTATATAACAAACCTCTACAACCCAACTCACACTAACTAATAATGGACCAACACACACACACACACACACACACACACACACACACACACACACACACTCCTTATCTCCGTTTTCATTATAAACTACACGGATTTGCTAAAAATTACTCTATCTAGGAAAAGATTGTTAAAAAAATAAAATAAAAAAAAGATAGGAAGGGAAAAATTTACTGTCCCGTTTCGAAGATTGGGCAGAGATAAATTTATCATTAAGTTTGGATTGGAAAGAAGAAATTTAAGGTAACAAACATTGATGGAATCCTTGATGAGTTCTTGGCCGCCGCGGAATTCAGATCACGTTGCGGCTATAGGCGTCATCCGTAGGAACAGAGGCGGCAAATGAGCACATACTGTCCACATCAATCAACACCCTATGATTGCTTCTCTCATGTATGCATGTCATTAGTGTGTTTCTTTGTGCAATAGATGATCGATACATGGCAATAACTGTGTATGCATTGAGATACGTCAAATAACTCGATTATAAATTGATTATATATAACAGGAATCACTGTTATACATTATTTTCGAGTGTAATCCTTGATCCAGGCAAATTATATATTTTTTTTTAATTCCTTGCACGATGTAAAGGAAGTATTGTAATCGCGAATATTTTCAGTTTTCACATTTCAACGAAAATATCCATTTTGACCATTCCTGGATCCATTTTGATTAGTTTCGTCGTGGCGTCTGTACGTACGTTCGGATGTGCTCTAGGGGTTATGAAACGGATAGAAAACGCAGTCCCGCCGCTCACCACCGACCTTCGACCCACTGCCATAGTCTATTTTTTTTTGGAGGAAAATACGACTAAAAATGTTTCACGCATTACTCATGGATATGAGACTAGCATTGCTTTACAGCAATCCCTTTAAACGGATTCATACTAATTTTTCTTCAAGTTTCGTATACAGTTTCTACAAAGCCATCTAAATATAATTTAGTAGTTTGTACTTGTTATAGATTTTGTATATATAAGAGAAATATATGATGAGATTAGCAGAACACCTCCCTGAAATCTCCTGTTCACTTATCCCCCCTCTCAGGGAACCGTGACTCGCCCCCCCCCCTAATTTCCATCCGCTGTAAGACATCCTGATGCAAAGACAATGTTTTATTCATAAACTGCTTCTTCTCCCCTCCTCCCCCCGGCCACCTGAGTCTTCTTTCTCGGGAATTAGCGTTTTTCTACTGAGTAATCGAATCTCCACAGATTCTGTCTTCAATTGTTCATCATATAACAAATTTCTAAGTTATCAAGACCAAAACACGAAGTTTGATACGATTTTTCTCTTCACCATTGTTTAAGAGTATAATTACTTTCCCTTACCAATGTATGAAATATATAGTCAGGGGAAGTATTTCGATTGTGAAAATTTTTGAATTTGTGTTTTCGGTGAGTTAACGCACGGCATTGACCCAGGAAGTATTAGTTATTAAATAGGGTTTATAACCCAGCAAGTTATTGTTTTGCTTCCTACTTGTCAGAGTTATACTCCAAAAACATCCTTTCCTCTTTAGTATCTATAAAAGCCTATCTGAAATGGACAGATCAATCACAATGTAAATCAGAGTGTAAGGTAGAGTGTAAGAATTAGAACGTAAGAATTAGAGTGTAAGATAGACTGCAAGAATTAGAATGTAAATATAATGTAAATATAAGATAGAATATAAGAGAATGTGAGACAGTACACTCTCACTATGTTTGCTTTAAGTAGTAATATCTTTAATATAGTCGGCCGAAGGCACATAAAGTTCTTTGATGGGCTTAAGGCCTGTGCTAACCCCCTCTTTAGAGATGTAGCTCCACCACCCAGGCCTGGGAGGTGGCAAGGCACTGTCACCTTGGTTGACGTGCTCGCCGAGGGAAGGGGTCTGGACTCTGCAGTCTGAACCCATCATCCTTTCCATACCAGCAAAGTGTTCCCTCCACACTTAACGAAATAATAAAGACATAAAGCCACAATGAAATGACATTCGCATACTGCGAGCCAAGCCAGTAAAACCTTAAAATGCCAAGAGGCAAAAAAAGGATTGGCATTTTAATATATAATATATATAATTATAATTATTATATATAATATTATATTATATTATATATTATATTATATTATATAATCCTATATAATATATAGGATTGGTGTATTTAATATATACACAAAAACATTTGTGTATATATTATATTATTTGTATTTGTATATTCAATAAAATTTCTGGAGGGCTTAACACTGTCAGTAGCTCACTATTTTATATCAAGTATTTTCCAAGGCATACACATCATTGGCATTGTTAATTGGTGGAAATTTACCTTTTAAAATCCCCTGAGTCCAAATAACTTAGTCTCGCAAAAAGGTCTGTGTGTGTGTGTTTGTGTGTGTGTCACACACCTGAAGTGCCACTTTATACCATCGATTTCACAATTTTTTTTTTACAGTTTTTTTCGAAAACAGCTCTGACCATTTTGATGAAACTTGCCCAATGTCTTCTCCTTAAAGCTCTATAAACTTTTCATATATATAGTACTAACTTGCCTAAAATATTCATCATAAAGGCCTTTAACTTTTCATTTATGTAGTAAATCACAGAGGAAATGCAGGAAAAAACTCACGATGAAAGGAATATTTTATTTGTGCATAACTCAAAAAGTATACATTTTATGGAAAATTATGCATCCGATCATATGAAAAGTAGTTAAAGTATCTCTCTAAAAAAAAAAAGAGAATACGCAAAGATATAGCGTATCGGACTAATCGGAAGTGCCAATAATATAATTGATTTAACAATTTTGATGATGCTTGCCTTATGGCTTTGCCTTCAAGCCCTTTAACTCATGTATGTTTAATTCATGTATGTATTTTATCAACGAGAAAATTCAGGGAAAAAAGTTAAAGCGAAAAGAAAATTTTATTTGCGCATAGTTCAAAAAGTATGTATTTTATGGTGATGATATGAAAACATGTGAAAGGTAATTAAATTCTCTAGAAAAAAAACTAAAAAAATATTTAATCGGACCACTATTAGCAACGATGCAGTTATCTTATAAGGACTACAAGACCCAAGATGGAAAGCCGATCGCGTTCTAAAGGATCCTTCTCGTTTCGAACGCTCTGGACCGAACCTCCTCACTCCAAGCCACAAACCTGTCAATAAAACGCTCTGTAATAATGAAATGTAATAATATCAAAGTAGAAATTACTAAATTAATTTCTACTTTAATATAATTTAGTGGAAACAAAATGTTTTCCATGGGAACTAAACTGAAACTTTTAAAATTTATTTTTAGATAGACAAACCAAAAATACGTATTGTACAGAATTGTCGTAATAAAATTGTTTAAAAAAACAACTAATTTAGTGTATTTTTGTTAGATAAGACTTTATGTGCATTGCGCTGTGTTTATTTCAAGTATTGTTTAGGCGAATTCTTTAAAATTATGTTAAAAAGATTATTATTAAGGAGTGTAAGGGATAGTTGAGTGAAGCGCGCACCACACCAGATTTTTTAAAATAAGATTTAAAGACTTTTCGATAAGTTTACTACAGAAAAAAAGTAAAAACCAACTATTTTTAAGAACTATAACATCCATGTTGAACAGATCTTTTTATAAGCACCATGACCCAAGCTATGATATTGTTTCGAGAGGGTTCTAGAGATGATTAGGCTTCGATACTCCGTGTTCGCTTTGAAGGATACGTAGGAAAGAGAAGAACTAGGATCAGACATAAATTCTTCTTAAGTTGCCTAGACATAGGTGTGGATGAACTTAAGGGGTAAGTGCGTACAAAGTATACAAACAAATTTAAAAAAAAAAAAAAAAATGGTTAACATTCTATGCACAAAAAATATTAAACATATTATTCTGAAAATAGTTTCAATATATGTATTGTACTACACTCCACCATTTTCATTTTTGAGGATTTCCAGTCTTTTGCTATTTTTTTTTTTAAATTTTTGTTTCATGATACATAATTAAATAAGAACTACAACACGTAGTTAGATAAAGGTAAAATTAACTTAAACGGTTAATTTTACACATGGGAAATACAGATTTTTAAATTTAAAAAAAAAAATATTGTTCCACTACAACCCATGAAGGGTCTTGAGGTTCAGTACTGTTTTTGGTAAACCTTTGGAATCGCTACTAACGACCTTGAAGAGGTCTAGATTCTCAGACCAGATTATACTTTCACCCACTGCGCATGCGCAATTAAATACTCAAACCGATGGATCCTTTTCACTTGGAATAGTCATATAGGGTTAGGCCAGACTTCCCGCCTTTTACCGAATAGATCTCTTGTCCCCACCGCCTTCTTTCCTACACCATCTTTAAGTTTAAATATCATGGCCAATCTCTTCAACGTTCTATTAGCTTCGGATCTGGGAAGTTTAGTCCAAGTGGTGAAAAAAATTTACCAATTATGTGCAAAACTAAGGATCAATAGATTTTCGTCCATGAAGTTTTAGAGAATTGCATTCATTTTCTAATGAAAAGGCGGCGTTGAGCTTCAACGAATCCGGATGCGCCACTTGTTGGCAGCAATCGTTTATCATTACTACACCTCTGGCTTACCATTCTTCCGCTCCCTGGCGTATGATGGTTCGCAGTTCCTGATTTGGTCCTTGGATCGAAATTGTTAATAGCATAACCCGAATGAGTTGGTCATGGATCAAATTAACCTTTTTCCTCTGTAGAGAGTCTTCTTAGCATTGCAATACCCCTTCGTAAAAAGGCAGGAAGTCTGACCTAACCATGTACCAGCGTTCCAACTGAGAAGGATCCGTCGGTTTGAGGATTTAATTGCGCATGCGCAGTGGGTGTAAGTATAATGTAGTCTGAAAATCTAGACCTCTTAACCCTCGTTAGTAGCAATTCCAAAGGTTTACCTTGTTTCTAAGCCAACGGTTGTGCAACGAGGTGATTCGGCCTGAATCACGCTCAACCGCCAGGTTTTTCCTCCAATTAAGGGTGCCCACTTTATAGAGGCTGGGTGGACCCTAGGAAGGTCTCTCGATCCCACAGAGCTGATCCTCAGCTGATAACAGAATTAATAATTTATCTCTCATAGCCGGTTTCGAATCCGAAACCAGGAGATTAGAAGCAGAGTGCCCTACCCACTGAGCCATCCCGCTCCTCCTTACTCTCCTCCTTTTGATACATAACAAAAAATTGAAATTATTATAATCTTTTTTTTTTAAATATCTTCACTGCGCATGCTTATTACTAACATGGCCGTTCTAGTGGAAAAAATAGGAACTTGGGCATTACACGTGAAGGAAATCTCGTGCCATAGCAGATTCATCTATCTTGATGGCCCCTATTTTTCCACCCCAGTCTTAAACCTACAAAATTAATTAGGAAAATATAAGAAAAGCAGTCGAAGAGAGTTAAAGAAATGTACATAAAAAAAAATCCATCAGGCAGATACTAAATTAATAGTTAATGAAAGTTGATATAATCAAATTTATTTATTATTTCTTAGTGGAAAATACAGGTTAGAAACGCGTTCGGCAACAGAAGAAACATAAACAATCTAAATACTAAAATTTTGACACATTTCTTTAAAAACAAACGTTGGGCTAGACTATATTAGGACCATGTTTAAATTGGGGTCTTTGTTTAATCCGAGTTTAGTTTAATCAGATGAGACAATGCGGTGCGGCAATATATGCCCCCCCATGGAGGCATGGCCCCCCCGGGACCTCCTAGGGACTAACTAATACTCCGTTCCTGTCTCAATTAGATCCTTCCCTGGATGGAGGGAAGGATACTTCTATTCTACTTGGACCTAGCTTCATGAATACCGTGTCCTCTTCTGCCCTAGAAGTCAAAGAACTCTTGAAAACGACTATAGATAATTATATGTAATGTGCATTTTCAGAAAACTCCTTTGGGGCATCATTGTAAAATTATGAGGCTCATGTTGAAAACGAATCGATATTTTTTAAGTCTCCTCGACAACAATATATAAAAAGAAACATTGTTAGGATATAATTGGAATATTCCAAAAACAAAGCTATCTTTCAGCAACATAGGCTTCCATCTATATCAATTTTGGGGGCTTTTCCGTTTCGAGTTATTTATTTGGTCATTTAAGCAAAAATCTGGATTGGATTTGAAGGATTTTATTATTGCAAGTGCTTCATATATATTTAATTTGAGGCTGTTTTCAACGTGATGTATTAATTTAACTTCTGAGTCTTTGATGAATATATGATTATTTTCATTTAAATGAATTGCAAAGTTGGAATTATCTGTCTTATTGTATATATGAAGCAAAATCCTTCAAATCCAATCCAGATTTTTGCTTAAATGACCAAATAAATATCTCCAATAGTCCAATCTTAAATTTATTCCCATCTATAACAGAAAAAAACAATTGCTCATCGGCATTACTGGGAAAACCCTGACCCTTAAACCGTTTACCTAAAAACATTCTGCATATCTCTCTTTCATTGCCAGTACAATGCGAGAAGAAACCAGTACAAACTTTTCTGTTTGATATAATCCATTTAAACCTTGGTGAGTACCGACATGTATTTGATTTCTTGTCTTAATTAAATTCATAATTCATAAATGTTTTATAATACTGATTTATATAATTTAATATGTATAATAATAACAACTATATTTTGAATTGCTTATTTTTGAATTGTCTGTGTGTTTTTAGAACTGAGGATATTCATCCTCATTCGTATAACATTTGAAACTAGTTTTCAATAAAACAAATTTATAGAAGTGGCAAATAATTTATCAATCCCTAACAAAAATTTATATTCATTGTTAAACGATAAAATAAATATGCGATATAAAAAGCTTTATAGATCCAAATCTTCAGGTTTAAAATGCCTCATCTCCTCAATGAATCTTCTGAAAACGGTCCACATTCCTGTATCTTTGCCTCCACATCAACTCAGCACATGCAGGAGTCGAGTAGTTTTCTTGAGGTAGCACACATTAACTTGTTTTTTATTTTGGCAAGTACCCACAATCCCTCAACACGATTAGTATATGCGCCATATAACATATATCTGATCCATTTAATAACGAACACAACTATCCTCGGTATTAAAATAAATAACAAGTGTAGAGAAATTTATTTTACCCGAATTTAGAACTTTGTAGTGTAAACAAAACAGGTAACGAGGTTAGTTGATAATAACAACAGATTTTTAAAATTAAGCATGCAAAATAACATTATCACAGAAATCACCGGTTAGTAACTGCTGCACTCGAAACGGAAAAGACCCCAATTTTTTATTTAACTAATCGTCTATTAGTTCATAAAATGTCGAGTACCGAGGATCAGCCTGGGGTGACCCGTGAGTTTGTTGCCGTATCTCAAGAAAATCGGTTCAGTTGCCTCAGATTTTTTTTTTATTCGATATTTGGATTCCAAGTACCTTGAAACATAAAACCTCAAATTTTGAGGGGGAGAAGGTTACAATTTTTTTCTCGGTCGATTCTAAACGTCTATTATTGAAAATAATAAACCAAAAGGGTTTATATACATTTTTAGTTTTTTAAATTTTTTTTTAAATGGCTTCTATGTTTATACCGAAACACCTTAGATTTTCCCTCTTTGTTTATAAATGGCCGATTTATCACCTTATAAATTATCTAATCAGCCTCAATTTTTAAACAAAAAGACGGATGGTAATGTCGAGTTCCGAGGTTCATCCTGGGGTCACCTGCGGATTTTTTTTGGAGTTGTAACATTTCATCTTCAGACAATTTTGCAACAAAAATAAAATATTGGTCTTCTAGTCGTTTTATTAGTTTTCGGTGTAATTTATTTTATTAGTTATTAGAAAGAAAAAGGAATTGCATAAAGAAAATAATAAAAATAAACGAAGAATAATAGAGTTTATATTTATTACCAAAAACCTAAAAAGATCCGTCAATTAACAAACGGACGTAGATAATTTAAACACTTTCTATGCTAGTAAAATAAATAAAATTAAAATATAAAATAATTAATTAATAAAAATAAATAACCAATTATCACGAAATATCCCCTCCAGTCGATATTTCATAACACAAATTAATCCCGCCGCTTATCTTTCCCCACTCCTAAATTCGGACAGTCATATATATATATATATATATATATATATATATATATATATATATATATATATATATATATATATATATATATATATATATATATATATATATATACACTATATATATAGATGCATTGACTCATTAATGGTAATTTATATAATTTAAAAATTTTAATAAAATTGCAGAAATAAATTTAAATAGATAAATAGTGTTGTCATGTTTTACTATGGGAAGATACTAACAAAATATCTGATGTGGACAACACATGACTTCCTTGTACGACTATTATATTATAAATCGGTGGCTCAAAAAGTTGATCCTGAATTTGGTTACTAGTTTCCGAAGATTGCAGTCACTCGGCGACGCGACATCCATCTATTGACACACACACAAAAACACACTCTTGTTTCTGGAGGTCTCATTCCGTTATTATACGTCGTTTTACTTCAGTAGGTAACAAGGTTTCAAGAGATTTCTTCATGTTCCAGGACAACATTAAAACTGTCAATAACAATAGATATAAAGCATTGGAAATCGACAATTTCAACATTTTAAGCGGAAAATCCCACTTGACTAATATCTTATTCTCTTGCAGCAGACTTGTTAATCTCGCAAATGGAGAGGAAAACCAGTATTTTATACTTTATTTTAACACTTGAAACAAGTAATAAAAATATTTAATTGGATTGGAAAAGAAATCGCGTTTGTAACCTTTATTACCGAAACGTATGATTTTTAATTTAAATATAATTTTTGATGTACGCTTATTATGACCTTCAAGTAAAGTACCATTTTCTGCTCACCAATTTTAACCAAAATCTAATAAATACATTCATATCGATATAAAAGTCCTATTTACCAAATTTGAGATGTTTTACATTATATTTTAATATAATTGTTGATAAAAGTCTAATATGACCTTCAAGTAAAGTACCGCTTCCGGTTTTCCAATTTAGACCAAAATCTAGTATGTTATTTAAATCATAATTAAAATTTAAATAATTATATAAGAATAAATAATTATAATGTTAATAAATATCGACTAAACAAAAATGTTTTTTCAGACTTGAGAATGGCCCAAGTCACAGGAAACGTTGAACTAATGTAAAATAAAAACCATGGTGACCGAATGGCCTTTTTCTTTCTTATAAATAATAAAATACTGGTATCACTCAATCAACATATTATTTTATTTTTTTTTTATATTAATTTAATACGAATGCTTTACCTTTTTATTATTACTATTATTTTTAATGTTATCAATTAAATTTATGAGAGATTCACCTTTACATCATAGTCATGGTCAGAGTTATCATCACCACGAGTGTATAGATATATATAGTTTTTTTTTATTTGAAAAATAATACAAGCTGCCACACTCAAGGACAATAGGTATTAGGACTATAAGAATCCATTCATACCATATATACAAGATAAAAGAAAAAAAAAATATCATATAAAAAGAAAAAAATGTACATTACTAGTAAAAATTATTACAATTTAAATAATATCAAAATAAGTAAACAACCAATAAAAAGAAAAATTAAGTTAAGTAAAAATAAAATAAGTCTTCTTGAACACATTCATACATACTATATATACAATATGATATATATAGTGGAGTACATAATAAAAAAATCAAACTCTGATCTAATCTTCGTAATGGTGACAGCCATACAGCAAATACAAAAAAAAAAAAAAAAAAAAAGAGGCAAGGATAAGGACAAAAGCAAAAGAGAAAAAGCCAAGACAAGAGAGAAGAAAGATGAAGCCAAGTGGAAACCATCTTCCAGCTAAGGAACCGTTACAAGCAAAAAGCCTAAACATTCCACTTCTTGAGAGGCATAATAATAAATTAAATAGCAGCAAATAAAACAATAAATATATCAAAATATTTTTATCATGATTTTGGTTTGTTTTCAATAAAGAATGATTGAGATGGCCTTAAAAAAAAATTAATACTCTTTCAAAATTTGAGATTTTACGTTTCAAGAATCGAATAAAACAAAATCCGCCCAGTTGACATCCGCATGATGGTATATATATATATATATATATATATATATATATATATATATATATATATATATATATATATATATATATACATATATATATATGAAGCAGTTGAAATAATAAAATCCTTCAAATCCGATCCACATTTTTGCTTAAATGGCCAAATAAATATCTACAATAGCCCAATCTTAAATTTATTCCCATCTATAACAGAAAAACCAATTACTCACCGTCATTACTGGAAAAACCCTGACCCTTAAACCGTTTACCTAAAAACATCCTACCCACCTTTCGTTCATTGTTAGTTCAATGCGAGAAGAAACTAGTACAAACTTTTCTGTTTGATATAATCCATTTAAACTTTGGTGAGTACCAATATGTATTTGATTTCTTGTCTTAATTAAATTCATAATTCATAAATGTTTTATAATACTGATTTATATTACATCTAATTTGATATGTATAATAATACCAAACTATATTTTGAATTGCTTATATTTGAGTTTTTTGTGTGTTTTTAGAACTGAGGATGAATGTATAACATTGGAAACTAGTTTTCAATAAAACAAATTTATAGAAGTGGCAAATAATTTATCAATCCCTAATTAGATTGATCCTTCTACACCATCATGCGGATGTCAACTGATATATATAATAATACCGAACTATATTTTGAATTGCTTATTTTTGAATTTTTTCTGTGTTTTTAGAACTGAGGATGAATGTATAACATTCGAAACTAGTTTTCAATGAAACAAATTTATAGAAGTGGCAAATAATTTATCAATCCCTAAATACATTTTTGAGTTTTCGTGGTCGCCGATTTTTCAATTAGCATGATCCGATTGGCACTCTTATTTTTTTTATTATAGTTTATTAAAACCTAGCAAAACCTTTATAAGTACAACATATTTTTATGAATTCTAGCACTGGTTAAGGCCAGAGTGACTACTGAGAGTTAGTGCTTCTTGTTGCTTAAACTTAAGCAAATGGTCTAAAAATCGACTATTGATAACTATCAATAGGCGATTTTTAGACCATTTGCAATCGATATATGGTAAACGGAAATTAATAGAGACAGTGTTTAGGTCTCATAATCAGTTGAAACCTAAATTTCGAATTTTGGGCTCTTAAGCCCTTTTTTTAAAAATAACGTCGATATCAACACTGCGCATGCGCATATTATTAACGTGGCCGACCTAGTGGAAAAAATACGAGACGAATCTTGGGTCTTACACGAAAATGAAATCTCGTGTCATGGCGGATTTATCTGTCTTGCCTCACCTCTTAAAACTGCAAAATCAATTAGGGTAATTTAAGAAAAGCAGTCGAAGAGACGCTAAAGAAATTTTCATTTACGTACGTTTTCTTTTTTATGTTCGTCTATTCGCTCATCAACGCATATAATAAAATGAAATGAAACTGTGTAAGTTCCCTTTGTTATTAATATATTCAGAATTACTAAAACAAGAGCTCCTTTGATTAAACGTAATTATTAAGCATTTATGTCACTTAGTAAATTTCTTGGCAAAGTGGCTTACTAGTTTGGACCGACTAATCTGGACTAATAGCGCCCCTAGGTCTGATTAACAAAGGTCTTATAATTTCAACGAAACTACGAGATGTTGTTAAATAACTGAGGTGTCAGGTTGGTGTATTCAATCTGTCTCCGACTTCACCTCTAGCAAATGCTTAGAAGCCGAATTATTATTATTAGTCATTGATTAAAATTAAGATCAAAAGGTCAAAAAGGAGGCAGAAATCATAGTAAGCATATAATTGCAACTTAAGAAAATACAAAGCCAACGTTTCGCCAATTCAGGCTTCAAATGCACAGGAAAAGATAAATAAAATAACAAAAAATAAATAACATACTAGGCTCTTACAAAAGTCTTTGTGCATTAATTCATTGCTGACATTAAACTCTCCATTTGAATCCTTATTAAACAATCCACATATCGTTGTTTACTTTAACTAATCCTTTATTTAATTATGTATACCAACTGTCTCTACCTTTCATTATATTTTATAAGTTTCACTGATAATGCTGGAAGGAGGAATTGTCTTTGGTGGTCTTCTGAGGCACTAGTGGAAAAAAGGATTAAGTGTGAAGGCAGCTACTGAGGAAATTTGTGCGGTGGAAGGTGAAAATGTGGTGCATCGTAATACAGTAGCGTTTTGGTTCAGGCGGTTCAATTCTGGGAACAGCAGGCTTCAAGGTAATGCTTTGTGTTTGGTGGAATTATGAGGATGTTTTGCACTTCGATTTGGTTCCAGATGGCAGGGCTACTCACGTTTAGCTTTTAAACGTTCAGCTTCACTGTTAACAACTCGAAAGAGCATATAGAGTTTTAAAAGAGGAGTCCCCTGCTTTGGTCAATCATATTAAAGTGATGTTTGAGCAAGACAATGCTCAGAAATGGAGGGTGTTAGTATCTTACCCCACCCTCTTTACAGCCCTGATATTGCACTGTTTGGCTGTGGTCTTTAACGATCAATGGCACGTTTTTTGAAAGGCTGGAACTTTAAAAACAACAGGAATGTCAAATCAGGATTTAGGGAGGAGCTTTATGCCTTGAAAACCAAGGACAACCAAATTCAACTTCTGGTAGAAAGATGAGTTAAAGTAATCGGCAATGATGGCCTATATTTTGAAGAATAATTTTAATGTTGATTATTATTAAACACATTGGTGGGTTGTTAGTGAAGTTGACACCCATGAATATTGAACCTTGAGGTAGTAGTCGTGTACCTTCCACTACACGTTATCCGTTTATCTGTGAATATCAGGATACAGAAATCTCCTTGCATATGTGCAAGTAAACATACAGAAAATAAATTAACCTATTAAGTAAAGGAGAGTCTAAATTTTCATTTGGGTGTGGAAGGCACTCGACTATAACACCAAGATTCACTATTCATGGGCTTAAACTTCAATGAAAACCCACAAATGCGCTATGCAAGATACGAAAGTATATTACGCCTCTTAGGACGAATGGTGTTGTAACATATAAAATTTATTTTCGTAGTCGGGGTTTTTATTTTTTATTAAATTAAATTTTATAAACAAAATAATTTGAAGAGATAAAATTCAAACTATGAAAGAAATCTTATTAGTATTTTTAACAGTTTACTTCTATTGAAAAATAGATATTGACCTCAGCAGCATTAATATAGAATGTTACATGCCAGAACAATTTTCAAAGCTCCAAAAAGATATCACGCAATTAAAATAAAACATGAAATACTGTGAATGGAATGTAACTGGTGGGATAAAGGACACAAATTGGACTATTTTTTTTTTAGTTGCTCCTATTAAAGAACTTTAAAGAAAAACTTTGAAGTGTGGGAGCATTGGCGTGTTTCTATGTGGTATTGAACTCGCAGTATATGTCGCTCTATACCAAAGGCAATTAACTGCATTTCGTTATGTCCTTTATTTATAGGAGACCTTCGTAAATCGATTTGTTTATGGAAAACGTTTAATGGATTATGCAATTAAAAAATAATTTTCATAATATTCCCATTTAATTAGGGATTGATAAATTATTTGCCACTTCTATAAATTTGTTTTAATGAAAACTAGTTTCGAATGTTATACATTCATCCTCAGTTCTAAAAGCACACACAAATTCAAAAATAAGCAATTCAAAATATAGTTAGGTATTATTATACATATTAAATTATATAAATCAGATTTATATAATTTAATTTATAATTTATTTTATTTATGATTTATATAATTTAATATGTATAATAATACTAACTATATTTTGGATTGCTTATTTTTGATTTTTTTGCGTGTTTTTAGAACTTAGGATGAATGTATAACATTCGAAACTAGTTTTCAATAAAACAAATTTATAGAAGTGGCAAATAATTTATCAATCCCTAATTAGATTGATCCTTCTATACCATCATGCGGATGTCAACTGATATTCCCATTTAGTTATGATGGAGATTTTAATTGTAAGCTGTCAGGATTGTATCTAAATTTTAACTAATTTCTGTTTGACTCCTTCTTTAATAACAATTTTCATAAAAGAAGGAATCGACTTATTATATTTTTGCTGTTTCTAACAGACTGTTTTTCACTTTTCTTACTGCCAGAGTTGGGCAATAATTAATTACATTAGTATTTAATTACAATTATTGTAATCGTGTTAAGTATTTGCAATTACTCCCTTCAATTACTGTAATTGTACTCGAGGCTCTCAATTGCAATTACATTTTGACGGTAAGTAATTGCAAGTACAATTACAATTATGTTTTGACGGTAAGTAATTGAAGTATAATTACAATTAGTTTTTGACGGTAAGTAATTGCAGCTACAATTATAATTAGTTATTGAGGTTAAGTAATTACAATTACGATTACCTAAAATTCAAGTCATTAGAATATTTACTCTATATTTAATTTTGTCGTAATTTTTGTAAATTTTCATTCAATTCATTGAACGTATCTCTTAGTGCATTTGTGGAATTAACTTTTTTTTTAAAAGTAATTGCAGTTACCTATTACAATTACCAAGATATTACAGAAATAAAATTACAAATAATTGTAATTGTAATTACAATTACTTTGGCTCAACTAGTAATTGCAATTGAGACCCAAAATTACAATTACAGTGGTTCATTGTAATTGTAAGTTTATTTCTGCAATTTCAAATTACAATAATTGGTAAGTAATTGTAATTGTAATTGAATTTATGTTTTGCCCAACACTGCTTACTGCCACCAGAGGTTATCATTTTTTTTTAATGTCTGTCTGTGCCTAATTAACAGTTTTGGTCAATAAAGGAAAACTCGCGTAAAAGTAAAAAAAAAAATTCTATGATCTGTTGCGCCAAAAAGTCTTTAATCAAGGAAGGCATTGTAATCGGGTGAAATTTTCGATGCGTAATTTTCAACGGATCTATGCGCTTCAGAATCCTCTTGAGTCCCAAAAAATCATTTTTTTTTCGATTGTCTCTTAAACGAATGGACCGATTTTGTTGGATATTTTTTTGTTTTTTAGATTTTGTCTACCTTAGATGTATGTGTACCAAATACTGCACAATAGATAAAAAAACGTGTTTTTTTTTTGTATACTCTAACGCGAAAACAGCACTAACGATTTTTATCAAAAAAGTCTTCTCCTTAAAGCCCTCTAACTTTTCAGATATATTATATAGTATACAGGATATAGATATAGTACAGAACATCGCTGAAAAAATATAGGACGAAAAAAATAGTTATGACGAAAAGTAATTTTTTTGGCGCATTACTCAAAAATTATACCAAATTTTGGAGGGAGTATTTTTTGGCCGTATATGTATATTTAAAGGGAGAAGTTGATCGGGGGGTGCGGTCAAAGAATTACACTATTATAAATAAACTTATATATTTTGTGCCGACGTTTCGGCCTAAGTTTTAGGCCATCTTCAGGGCTAAAAGAAAAACAAAATAACAACAATGAAAAAAAGACAGAGGCAGTACCAGTAACAGTAAAAAATGATAAAAACAGATAAAAAAAAGATAAAAAAGTATGAAGTATAAAAAGAAAAAGATAACACTAAATTACATAATACAAGAGACAAATGAAAATGTAAAATAAAATAAAATAAATGAAATAACAATGTAAAAATTAATTTAAATTAAAATAATGCTTTATTTGCACAGGGAATAGTAAAATATATGAAATCTATTAATTAAAAAGACAAATAGTATGAAGGTTTGGTAATGTGTAAAGCATACAGAGATAGTTATGATGTGACAAGTTAAGCAAAAGATGACAATGATGTTAAAGATGTTGATGTTGATGTTGATGATATATATATATTATATATATATAATAGCCCTGAAGATGGCCTAAAACTAAATTAGGCCGAAACGTCGGCACAAAATATATAAGTATAATTATAATAGTGTAATTCTTTGACCGCACCCTCCGACCAACTTCTCCCTTTAAATATACCAAATTTTTTTTTAAATCGAATCAGTCTTAGGAAAGATACAGCGTATTGGACTTCCTACACAATCTTAGTTTTTCGATTAACTGTACATCTCACGGAATATTCCAGATGCCCATTCGATAGATAATTACATTATCAACAAAGCAAAACATGTTAATCGGACCAATATACACGAAGATACAGCAAAAGATTTTCGTATTGGACTTTTTGTCCAAAGCGGAAACTCCCACTTCCTTCAATGGAAGCTCTGTTCAACATCAATGTTAATTTTTGCTTTCACTTATTTTTATTTTACTTAATGTTTAAAAAAGGCGGTAAGTAAAGTCGTGTGAATGTACTCACCAGATATTTATGCATTATTTCTTGAAATATAATTCAAACGGATAAATAACGACAAAAAAAAAAAAAGATAAATAAATAAGATATCAGGAAATCTTCTAAACTTTTACTTTACTACTCAATATCACAATTGAAGGGGTTATGTCACTTTTTTTTCTTCTTTTTTTATGGATGAAGATATAATGTGATGTTATGTCACTTCATCCTCCATGAAGTGTCACATAATCCCTTCAATTGTGATGATTAATTTTAATTTATTTATTTAATACTTGACTAAGTATTAGTAAATTAACTTCGTTTCTGTCGATATATGACGGAGGATGTGATTAACTTATACTAAAAAAAAAATATATCTGATGTGGACAACACATGACTCCTTGTACGCCTATTAAACTATAAATCGCTGGCTCAAAAAGTGATTCTCAATTTGGTTACTAGTTTTCGAAGATTGCAATATCTCGGCGTCGCGACATCCATCTAATTGACACACACACACAAATGGGGAGGAAAGCCAGTATTTTACACTCAATTTTAACACTTAAAACAAGTAATAAAAATGTTTAATTGGATTGGAAACCAAATTGCGTTTGTAACCTTTATTACCGAAACATATGATTTATGTATTTAATTTAAATATAAATTTTGATGTAACCTTCAAGTAAAGTACCGTTTTCGGCTCACCAATTTCAACCAAAATATACTAAATACATTCATATCGATATAAAAGTCCTATTTACCAAATTTGAGATGTTTTACATTATTTTATAATATAATTTTTATGAAACTCTAATATGACCTTCAAGTAAAGTACCGTTTCCGGTTTTCCAATTTAGATCGAAATCTAGTATGTTATTTAAATCAATATATAAGTTATAAATTCTAAATTTGAGAAGTTTTGCATAGTATTTTAATGTAATTTTTTATGGAAATCAATTATGACCTACAAATAAAGTGCCACTTCCGGTGATCAAGTAGTAACCAAAAAGGGAAGTTCACTACTAGATTTTACAGCAATCCTAAATACAAAATTTTAACTTTCTACGGCTAACCGTTTTTGAGTTATGCGAGATACGAACGTATGTACGTACAGACGCCACGACGAAACTAGTCAAAATGGATTCATGGATGGTCAAAATGGATATTTCCGTTGAAATCTGAAAACCGAAAATTGTTGCGATTACAATACTTCCTTTACTTCGTACAAGGAAGGAATAAGATAATAATTTCATGTGGTTCTTAGAGGCAGGTGACACGTGGCTTTATCAAAAGTTTATATGTTAATTATGCTTTAAATTTAGATGTTATTAAATTTGAATTTAAAATTCAACATACAATATTGCAACTATGACTTTAGAAATCAAATAAATAAAATGTCTAACTTTAAAAAAAGTACCATTATTTTAAAAATATATTAATTCCCTGATATAGTCCCTGACTAATCCCTGAAATTTACTTATCCCATTATCCTCTCCATGAATGGATAATAAAGGAGTTTAAAAAAAAATGAATTTCGTACAAGGAAGTAATAAGATAATAATTTCATGTGGTTCTTAGAGGCAGATGACACGTGGCTTTATCAAAAGTTTATATGTAAATTATGATTTATTTTTAGATGTTATTAAATTTTAATTTAAAATTCGACATAAAATACTGCAACTACGACTTTTCAAAAATTGTCTAACTTTAAAAAAAGTACCATTATTTTAAAAATATATTAAATCCCTGATATAGTCCCTGACTAATCCCTGAAATTTACGTATCCCATTATCCTCTCCATGAATGGATAATAAAGGAGTTTAAAAAAAAAAATGAATTTTTTAAAAAGTATATGTCAATAAATCTTCATAACGCCAGGTAACAAAAAATCTTGTTGATAGCTATTAGCTAAGTAGCTATTGCAATAAATTGCGGTATACGATAATGTCCTTATGCCGGTTATTGGAACTTTGATTTACTCAAACCACATTTTAATGGATTTTTGTAGATATAATTCAGATCACATCTTCTGCTAAAAATATTTTAGGTATATTAGAAAAATTCCTCTTTTTTTTTTTTTTTAAATCGAGACCAATGAAGTATAAAATTAATTTATTCCATAACCTTGAAGGCGATCTATAGGTTTTGAAAAATAAAATTTTAACAATTATAAAACTATTTTTCATTTGCAAAAGAAAACATAATATATAAAAAAAAACAAAAAAAAAAAAAAAACTGAGCAGCAAAGCTCGGTCACTAAGATCGTTTTTTTGATTCGAATAAAAAATTGAAAATATCAAAATGGTGGGTGCCGATTATGTTATGTTACTTTCCTTTGCCTCCAGTATGTGATTAGATGTCTTGGAGCGATGTGCTGTATCTGGTTGATGCGACTTTCTGGACGGTTGATGTGAGATGTGCTGTTTTTGATCTTCATAGATGTGATTTTTTGATCCTGATGATGCTTGAATTGGCGAAACGTTGACTGATTAGTTGTTTGCCAGTATTTTAGAGATTTGAGGCTTTGTCTTTTGGGATTTTCCATTTCTTTTCTAGCAATTAATTTATGTCTCTTTTTGATTATTTGCTCTTTTATATATATGTATATATATATATATATATATATATATATATATATATATATATATATACATATATATATAGGAAATGCACCCTCATCCCTCTCCGCTGACCTTCGATTCTGTGCAAGAGAAAAATACGACTAAAAAACTATGTATTTTCATATCGATGCTGTTAAAGCAAACTTAGGAAGGAGGCCCTGAAAAATCTCTTGAAAACCGGACACCGAAGAGCCAAAGCTCAAAATGAGACATAAATATTTATTTAGGTTATAAATGGAAAAATCCATTATGTCTCATTTTGAGCTTTTGACGTTGCGTATTAATATATTTTGTGGAATAGGCCTGTATTCCTTTATTGGGACATTCCTTCCAAAGGAGCCCGCTAGTACAAAATATATATATATATATATATATATATATATATATATATATATATATATATATATATATATATATATATATATATATGCATAGTGAAAACAACCGACTGCTATGAAAACTGCTTTGAGAATTCCATGAACCATTTGGATTGATTAAGTTTTACCTTTGGTACCTAAAAACACTTTGTTTAAGAAGGAAAGAGCTAAATTAAAATCTCCGTTCATCTCAAGAGAAAGTTGAGTAATTTCCAATCCTGAAAATTATTTTTTATCGATTCAGATAACAGTTATTAAAAATGATAAGAATCCTCGAGAGGATTATTTTTTTTCTTTAATATTTTTATTCTGTTCCCTAGCAACAAACAGGTGATTTTCATGATTAATACGAACTTCTTTAGATCCCTTATATTTATTTATATTCCTCATAAAACAATACTTTTATAGAGTTTTATTTTAAATAACCTTCTTTTTTTTTTTGAAATACAGTAAAACTACGTTATAACGCTCCCGTTTATGACAATTTCCCGCCTATAAAGCTCTTTTTCCTTGGTTCCGTTCCCAACTAAAAAATATTTTACTATGAAGCTTTAGTATGAACGTTATAACGATTCGATTTCTCGGTTATAATGATCTTTAAAAATTTTCATATTGATAACGTTTTGTTTCGTAATTCTGGTAGACTTGAAGACAGATGATTTTTTTTTATTTATTTCTGTTATTTTTGAGACTCATGGCTTCTTGTTTTGGATTTTTCCATTTATATCCTAAACTTAATAAATATTATATAATAAATAAATTGTCTATATATATCTAACAATTACTATTTAAAAAGATTAAAAATCACTATCTTCACTAAAAATATCTGATGTGGACGACACATGACTTCCTTGTACGCCTATTAAACTATAAATCGTTGGCTCAAAAAGTGATCCTCAATTTGGTTACTAATTTCCGAAAATTGCAATATCTCAAAAACGAAATTCGGCGTCGGGACACCCATCTATTGACACACGATCTATTGTTTTTTTCAGTAGGTAAATGGTTTCCAAGAGATTTCTTCGTGTTCCGCGACAACATTAAAACTGTCAATATCACTAGATAAAGCATTGGAAATCGACAGTTTCTAAATTTTAAGCGGAAGAACCCACTTAACTTATATCTTATTCTCCTGCTGAAGACTTGTTCATCGCACAAATGGGGAGAAAAACCAGTATTATATGCCCAATATTAATACTTAAAATAAGTAATAAAAATGTTTAATTAGAGTATAAACAAAATCGCGTTGGTAACCTTTATTACTGAAACATATGATTTCTCCATTTAATTTTAATATAATTTTGGATGTAAGTTTATTATGACCTTCAAGTAAAGTACCCTTTTCGGCTCACCAATTTTAACCAAAATCTAGAAAATACATTCATATTGATATAAAAGTCCTATTTACTAAATTTTAAATGTTTTACATTATATTTTAATATAATTTTTGATGAAAGTCTAATATGACCTTCATATAAAGTACCTCTTCCGGTTTTCCAATTTAGACCAAAATCTAGTATGGTATTGAAATCAATATATAAGTTCTAAATACCAAATTTGAGAAGTTTTCCAAAGTATTTTAATATAATTTTTGATGAAATTCAATGATGACCTTTAAGTAAAGTACCACTTCCGGTGATTAAGCAGTGACCAAAAAGGGAGGTTCACAACTAGATTTTACAACAAACCTAAATACAAAATTTCAACTTTCTACGGCTAACCGTTTTTGAGTTATGCGAAATACGAACGTACGTACGTACAGACGCCACGACGAAACTAGTCAAAATGGATTCAGGGATGGTCAAAATGGATATTTCCGTTAAAATCTGAAAACCGAAAATTGTTGCGATTACAATACTTCCTTTACTTCGTACAAGGAAGTAATAAGATAATAATTTCATGTGGTTCTTAGAGGCAGATGACACGTGGCTTTATCAAAAGTTTATATGTAAATTATGATTTATTTTTAGATGTTATTAAATTTTAATTTAAAATTCGACATACAATACTGCAACTACGACTTTTCGAAAATTGTCTAACTTTAAAAAAAGTACCATTAGTTTAAAAATATATTAAATCCCTGATATAGTCCCTGACTAATCCCTGAAATTTACGTATCCCATTATCCTCTCCATGAATGGATAATAAAGGAGTTTAAAAAAAAAAAAGAATTTTTTAAAAAGTATATGTCAATAAATCTTCATAACGCCAGTTAACAAAAAATCTTGTTGATAGCTATTAGCTAAGTAGCTATTGCAATAAATTGCGGTATACGATAATGTCCTTATGCCGGTTATTGGAACTTTGATTTACTCAAACCACATTTTAATGGATTTTTGTAGATATAATTCAGATCACATCTGCTAAAAATATTTTAGGTATATTAAAATATTCGCGATTACAATACTTCCTTTACTTCGTACAAGGAAGTAAAAACTATCTCATAACACCATCATTTCTAAAATAATTGAGAAATAGCCAAATAAACATTTATAAATAAAAGCCATTTCATAATATACCTGCATATTGTCTGTATTACTTTTTATTGTCTAATCCAAATCTGGATTATTGTCATTGCTTTTTTAATAATACATTAATTGTATGTGTATATTGTAAACAGTAAGTTCTGCGTTCATTTAACAATAGAATGTTTAGTTATTGTTTGGCTGAAACAAATCAGTTCATTTCTTTTTACCTTTGATTTTACACTTTTTTACAATTTTCTCACAACTGGCTCTAACGAATTCGATGAAACTTGCCCAATGTCTTCCCCACAAAGCCCTTTAACCGAGAAAATGCAGAGAAAAAAGTTATAGCTAAAAAAAAAAAAATTATTTTAGCATAACTCCAAAAGCATGCATTTTTAATGCATTTAGCAAAAAATAAAAAAAGAATTATCGAAATCGGACCAGTATTAGTGAAGATACAGCATGCATTATAAGGACTATAAGATCCTAGATGTAAAGCCGTACGCATCCGAAAGGAAGCGAATACGATCGAACGTCCTCCCACCAAGCCGCCAACCTATTGTTAAGAATACGCTCTGTACTAATGTAATGTAAGAATATATAATAGTAGAAATTAACTTAATAATTTATACTTTATCTACTTTCTATATTATTTAATGGAAACAAAATGTTTTCAAGGAAACTGAATGGAACTTTTATGGAAACTAACCCGAAACTTTTAAAATATGTTTTCAACTTGACAAACTTAAAAGATATTATAGGTAGTGTTGTAGAATTGTTCAACTAAAATTGTTAAAAAAACTATTCTATTGTATTTTTATGAGAGAAGTGAATACTGATGAGTGTTTATCTGAAGTAGGTATTAAAATTATGTTTAAAAGATTATTAATGTATGGTATGGGAGATATGTGCGATGCGCGCACCGCACCAGATTTTTTTTAAAGGCTTGTATTCCAAAAAAACTTTTTTCTCTGTCTTCATATATGGCCGTGATGTTGAATTCAAAATCAAATCAAATCAAAACGGCCATTTTGTTTCGAAATGGCGGATGGCAATGTCGAGTCCCGAGGATCAACATCGGGTGAACTGCGGCTTTGTTACCAAATCTAAAAAAAATGAGTACTGTAGTGTCCAATGGATTATTACTTCCTTGTACGAAGTAAAGGAAATATTGTAATCGCGAAAATTTTCGATTTTCAGATTTCAGCGAAAATATCCATTTTGACCATCCCTGAATCCATTTTGACTAGTTTCGTCGTGGCGTCTGTACGTATGTACGTTCGTATCTCGCATAACTCAAAAACGGTTAGCCGTAGAAAGTTGAAATTTTGTATTTAGGATTGCTGAAAACCTAGTAGTGAACCTCCCTTTTTGGTCACTGCTTGATCACCGGAAGTGGTACTTTACTTGAAGGTCATTATTGATTTCCATTAAAAATTATATTAAAATACTATGCAAAACTTCTCAAATTGGTATTTATAACTTATATATTGATTTAAATAACATACTAGATTTTGGTCTAAATTGGAAAACCGGAAGTGGTACTTTACTTGAAGGTCATATTAGACTTTCATCAAAAATTATATTAAAATATAATGTAAAACATCTCAAATTTGGTAAATAGGACTTTTATATCGATATGAATGTATTTACTATATCTCTGTTAAAATCGGTGTGCCAAAAAGGGTACTTTACTTGAAGGTGATAATAAGCTTACATCAAAAATTATATTTAAATTAAAAACATAAACCATATGTTTCGGTAATAAAGGTTACAAACGTAATTTGGTTTTCAATCCAATTAAACATTTTTATTACTTGTTTTAAGTGTTAAAATTGATTGTAAAATACTGGTTTTCCTCCCTATTTGTGTGTGTGTGTCAATAGATGGATGTCGCGACGCCGAGTGTCGTTTTCGAGATACTGCAATCTTCGGAAACTAGTAACCAAATTCAGTATCACTTTTTGAGCCACGGATTTATAGTTTAATAGGCGTATAAGGAAAGCATGTGTTGTCCACATCAGATATTTTTTTTTTGGTCGAACACAAATCATTTTAATATACGAATAAAAATACTACTTTAACTCTGTATCTACTAAAGACTACTTTCTCAGCGATGCTTTATATTGTAGTAAAAAAAAGCTTTACAATACCAAACCCTGCGAAATCCTATATACGTAATATCATTCCAATCATGTAGTCAATGGTTATGGAATGATGAAAAATTAATCCTCTCACGATATGATGTCATGTCGGTCAATCTGAATTGCTATATGGAGGGAAGGGAGAGGTTATAAGGCACAACTCATTTAATTGGTTTTTGAAAGAAAAAAAAAATAACCTTCAATTCAGGTTTAAATATTGTGCGTACCTCGTTGGCTAATCCAAAGGTTCTACTCTATACAGATAATACCAATTCCGTGTAACCTGAACACAATATAATTGTATTCTTTATTCTTTTATAGTACATTTGCAACTGAGTAGCTTCGTATTAAGAAAATTCGATGTCGTTTAGTTTTTGTCCTCGATCTTCTTGATAACCTCGATATGCTATAATAAGATAACGATGTTAATATCAAAAAAATATATCGATATATATATATGTATATCGTTGAGATATTTTTTTAATATGTCGAAAAAATAATCGATATTTATCTTTTAAAGAGGTCTTAGGAATTTAAACATGGATATATCGCAAAATATTATATGCTGGAAAGGACAAAATCTAAAATTTCCCAACTATAATAAATATTTTAATTTTCTCAACTATTTTAGATATTTTAATTTAACTGTATTAAATACCTTAATTTTGTTTTCCGTAGTTAATTAAAGGTATACGTAGTAGGGATTTGAATATCGAAAAAATATATTGATATATATATACTAGTTCGATATATCGAAAAAAATATCCTTATTTCGATATATTGGGCCTTGATATTTTTATAATCTTTTAAAGGGCCCTTTAAATGGGGCTTAGGGAGTTAAATATCGATGTATATATCGTATCGATACTTTTTCAACTATATCGCAATAGCAGTTCGATATATCAATAAAAATATCGATATTTTTAATCGTTCAAGGAAGGGGAAAAGGGTTAACATTGAATTGAAGGTTAGGCAGGAATGTTGTTAAAACATATTGGATAGGACAAATTCTAAAATTTCCCAACTATATTAAATAATTTAATTTTCTCAACTATAATAAATATTTTTATCTTCTCACCTTTATTATAAAATATTGTAATTTTCCTCAACTTTTTTTGGATTTTTCAACTTTTCATTTCCTGTTGCCAATGTTGACTCAACAATGATTTTTTTTTTCTATTCAAAGAAAGCATTATATCAATAAAATCTCAATTTCATAACTCAAAAGATAGGGATGAGAATATCGATATATATATCCTATCGATAGTTTTTGGATATACTGAAATAGAAGTTCGATATATCGAAAAAATATTTCGATATTTCGATAAATCGGGCCTCGGTATTTTTAATCCTTTACAGGATATTTTAAAGGGACACATATATAATTATATATGTATAATATTTAATTTTCTCAACTATGTTAGATATTTTAATTTTCCCAACTATATTAAATATGTATTTGATATATTTCTGTTAGATATTGTTCCAATAGTATCGATATTTCTGCATTGATATAATTAATATATTTTTTGTATAATATAGCATTTCCAAGCCAATAGTATCCTTTTCCAAATCAATTGTCACCATTTCGTTGTCATCATTTCATAGAATATTTGTCACCCTGCAGCCTCGATAGCCACCCCTTAAGTCCGCTAATGGGTGCACGAACCTTACTTAATTATCATTCGAAGGACGAAGGGTCCGAGTATGATCTCCATTCCTCTGAAATTTGTTTGAAAGAATATTATGTCTAAAATGTATTTTAAACAATTTTCATGTTAGAATTAAGCCAAAAATTTAACACTGTTGGGCTACAAAAAAGTTTTAGTTGAAATATATTTTTTTTTATTTAAGGTGAAAAGTGATTTATATAAATAAATGATGGCTGAAAATATTTATTTGGGTGCTACGTTTCGGCCTTTAAGCCATCCTTAATTCTATTTAATGTTGTATTTATTATAATTTAGTGACTACGATGTATAATTGGACTAGGAATGTATTGCATTGTATACATTTTAACCTATTTTTTGAAGTATGTATAAGGTTAAATATAAATTTTCTAAAAAATGTATTCATACAGTTTTCAGAGATGTCTGAGGATGGCTTAAAGGCCGAAACGTAGGATCCAAATAAAAGTACTAATGGTGAAATAATTTCAGCCTTCATTTATTTATTTGTTTTAGTTGAAGTTTTTGAAATTTCTAGTAAGTTTTAATAACAAGTATTATAATAGTTCTAAGGAGGATGTTATTTTGTAAAGTTGGATCTTTAAAATTTGCTTCTATATACTGTTCTTTAGGGGAAGGGGAGAGGAGAGGAATATATTTCTGAAACCTTTCCAGGTGACTGCTACATTTAATAATTTTATTTATTATTCTTAATAAATTTTTTAAGATATTTTGTCACTTAAATGAACCAGCGGTTAAATATATGACTCACACTAACATTAGCAAAGAAGAATATGTTTTAAAAATTTGGCTTTGATGTTAACATCTGGTTTGCCGCATACGCATTACGTAGCTAGGAAACCCTTTTATTCCAGCCAATGAATGCTCAGAGAGAGAGGCTTTACGTGAAAATGTCTGGAGCTGAAAAAGAGATCCCATAGCTTTTTTGTTTGTACTTAAGGTAGGAGGTAAACACACAAAAAGTTCTAACACCTAGGAGGTGTTCTTGCTGCAAGGGGGAGAGGAGGGGGGGGGGGACACACCAAGCTCGGTTTTGTTTTATTTCTTCGCTTATATTTTAAAAAATCGCCAGCTCTACAATTTTTGTTTTTGTTTTTAATGAAAATTAAAAACAATTAACAATTAGTTTATTATTAATAAGACATAAATGGAAAAATCCAAATAAGAAGCCAAGAGTCTCAAAAATAACAGAAATAAAAAAAAAAAAAAAATCATTTGTCGATATTTCGCTAATTCAGACATCATCGGGACAGTAGAAGAGAAAGGAATAAAATATAAAGAAAAAAAAAACTAATAAAGAATAAAATGCGGCACATCTCACATCAAGAGCCAAAAAAGTCAACAACTAGAGACAGCACCCCACACCAAGACACCCAGGCACATACTGAGGGAAAAGAGAGGTTACATGACAACAGCTGAGAAAAGTTAAATTACAAACAGTAATTTTAGTATAAGTATTTCCTTTTTTTATGATCAGCTGTTTGTAATTTAAATTTTCAAATTGGCGGAATATCGACAGATGATTTTTTATTTTTTTTATTTATTTCTGTTATTTTTGAGACTCTTGGCTTTTTCCACTTATGTCTTAACAGTTATTAATGTCTCATTTTGAGCTTTTGCTCTTACATAGTAATGTTATTATTAATATTAAATAAAAAAAAAAATCTCTGATGTTGGTAAATGATAGAGGTGCGAATGACGGATTTGTCGGCTTGCGCTTGATTTCTGATTTTTAGGCCAAATTTTGGATGTTTTGTTAAAAATAACAAGTGGAATAGAAAAATTATTGAAAGTGCTAAAATATTTATGATTGGGTATTTTGCTTTAAACTAATTTATTTCCACTCAGAAATTGATTTAATAATTATGAAGAATTTTCCTTGCCGGTTTTTTTTTCACTCTCTGTTTAAGTTAGCTTTGGGGCGTAAAAATGGTTCTGATAAAGTTTGTAGATATTTTAATTGTGTTTGGAATAGAAGTAGATATATGTCATTATGACTAATAACAACAAAGCTATAGCCTGTTTTTCAAGTTATGTGCAAATCAAGAAAAATAAAACGTTGTTTTTATATTTTGTTTATACTTCCGAAATAAAAATCAAGATGGAAAAGTTGAAATTCTTAATCAGTACCCTAAAATATCTGATGTGGGCAACACATGACTTCCTTGTACGCCTATAAAACTATAAGTCGGTGGCTCAAAAAGTGATCCTCAATTTGGTTACTAGTTTCCGAAGACAGCAGTATCTCAAAAACGACACTCGGCGTCGCGACGTCCATCTATTGACACATACACACATACTCTTATTTCTGGAGGTCTTATTCCGTTATTATATATCGTTTTCCTTCAGTTGATAACAAGTTCCCAAGAGATTTCTTCCTGTTCCGGGACAACATCAGAACTGTCAATGTCACTAGGTAAAGCATTAGAAATCGGCGGTTTCGACATTTTAAGGGAAATAATCCACTTAACTAATATCTTATTCTCCTGCTGCAAACTTGTTCATCTCACAAATGGGGAGAAAAACAAGTATTTACACTAAATTTTAACATATAAAACAAGTAGTAAAATTTATTAATTAGAGTGGAAAAAAAATCGCGTTCATAACCTTTATCACCGAACCATATGATCTCTGTATTTAATTTTAATCTAATTTTTACTTCCTTGTACGAAGTAAACGACGAATTTCAATCGCGAAAATTTTCGGTTTTCAGATTTCTACGGAAATATCCATTTTGACCATCCTTGAATCCATTTTGACTGGTTTCGTCGTGCCGTATGCACGTAAGTACGTGAGTATCTCGCCTAACTCAAAAACGGTTAGACGTAGAAAATTAAAATTTTGTATTTAGGATTGCTGAAAAATCAAGTTGTGAGCCTTCCTTTTTGGTCACTACATGATTACTGGAAGTGTTACTTTACTTGATGCAAAACTTCTCAAATTTGGTAAATAGGACTTTTATGTCAATATGAATGTATTTAATAGATTTTGGTTAAAATTGGTGAGCCGAAAAAGGTACTTTACTTGAAGGTCATAATAAGCTTACATCAAAAATTATATTTAAATTAAATACATAAATCATATGTTTCGGTAACAAAGGTTACATACGCAATTTGGTTTCCAATCCAATTAAACATTTTTATTACTTGTTTTAAGTGTTAAAATTTAGTGTAAAATACTGGGTTTCCTCTCCATTTGTGAGTTGAACAAGTCTGCAGCAGGAGAATAAGATATAAGTTAAGCGGATTCTTCCGATATTGTTCTTGTTCTTGTGCTATTGAAACAGATCTAATGATGCTTGAAAGAAAACGACATATAATAACGGAATGAGACCTCCAGAAACAAGAGTGTGTGTGTCAATAGATGTCGCGACGGAGAGTGTCGTTTTTGAGATACTGCCATCTTCGGAAACTAATAACCAAATTGAGGATCACTTTTTGAGCCAGCGATTTATAGTTTAATAGTGGTACATATTAGGCGTAGATATTTTATGTAAGTTTATTATGACCTTCAAGTAAAGTACCGCTTTTCCAATTTAAACCAAAATCCGTTATGTTATAAAAATCAATATATAAATTATAAATACTAAATTTGAGAAGTTTTGCGTTATATTTTAATATGATTTGGATGGAAATCAATTTTGACCTACAAGTAAAGTACCACTTCCGGTAATCATGTATTGACCAAAAAAAGAGGTTCACAACTAGATTTTACAACAATCCCAAATACAAAATTTTAAATTTATACTGCTAACCTATTATGAGTTATGCGAGATACGCACGTACGCAGTAAAGGAAGTATTGTAATCGCGAAAATTTTCTGTTTTAAGATTTAAACGGAAATATTCATTTTGAAAATACCTGGATCCATTTTGACTAGTTTCGCCGTGACGTCTGTACACAATTACGAAACTCAACGGCGGAGAAATTAAAAAAAAACTTTATTGAAAAACAAAAGTTACAACTTGCATTACGACTAGCTACATACTACTGGTACAGATCCCCCTAGCTTAAGATTTATAGGGGTATATATAGGAGCGGGAGAGGGAGGTGGCTCAGAGTGTCGACTCAGCACAGTTCCTTACCGTAACTATTCCCTCCTTTTTAAAGTGAGGACCTCCGAACTATGATTTCTGTTTTTCGTTAAGGTAGGAATGCCACGCTCTGGACCTTGCGTCATAGACGGATGATTGGGCAGTAGGATTTGGTGTTGGGTCAGGTGTTACAATCGTTGTTAAAGGTATTGGGTTGTTAATGTTATTTATACAAAGGGTTTTAAATTTATAATAATAAAATAATAAATGATGAACAAATAAATATATACATAATGTCATAGTTATATATATCATAATATCTGAATAAGTAGTTATAGAATAATCCTCTAGTGTTTCTATTTTCAAGGTTCCTAAATCTAAGGTATGTACATCTTCATAACTATAATTAGTAAAAATAACATTATCAATACTATGTAAAGATATAATAGGTATATTTACATGCTCTTCATATCTTACTGCTATAGATTTATTTACAAATATTTCGTCTTTGTCAAGACTTATCAAACTAGTGGTAGGTAAATGATATAACGTGGGTTGTGTTATGTTAGTCTCAATTGTCGATAAATTAAATGTTAGATACTGATTAAGAATAGGTAAAAGTTTGATAAAAGGTTTTTGTGAAATTCCTATTATTTTACAATGTTCTAACTTTAGATTGTTACTTAATTCTAAAATACATTGATCATATATTATACTAAGACTTTTATAATTACAATAGAAGTTGGAGTTATATTTTAAACATTTTCCTTTATAAAATTCATTATTATGTCTTACAACTAAAGTATTTTCTACTGGAATTGTTACTATGGTTTCTTTATAAACTGTCGGGTATGATAATACAAAATAAGTAGTCGAAGGGGCAACCATTAATGGTAATTTTATAAAGAAGTAAATAATTCCGGAATCAGACATTGAACAAATTGCTTTACTTAATAACCAATTCAATTCCACATCTCTAGTCAATAACCTTTTATAGGGGATTTTTATATTCATAATTTCGTCATAAGAAAGAACGCTAGGATGAGTTATACCGAGTTTACATTGTTCTAGAGCATCCTCTGTTTCTTGTAACTGCGTCTCTATAAGAGTTAAATAAGCTAAAAGATCGTGATAAGATAACCTGACGAGTGTTGTATCCAAAACCCTATTATTCGTTTCTATATTATTTTTGAAATGGTTTAAGATTATGATGTCTTTATTTAATTCTTGAGTTAATTTCCGATTAAGGCTAAGTCTAGCTTCCTCGTTGTGCTCTATGTGATATAAGTTTTTTTCTACCTTTTGTAGGATGGCATCATACCGTTCTTTATCGTCACTGTCCATCGTGCCCCCCAACCAAGATAGGGCCTTTCCCAGTCCATTCACAATTCCTCGTTTTTCCCTTTTTATATGGCTACGTTTAAGAAGGTGGGTGATCTGATCTATTATACGTTCATATCTCTTTTCTAATATTTGATGTAACATTTTAAATTCTTTTTCAGTTTTTAAGTTATTAATATGTGTTTTTAGAGTGGAGATTTCGTCATTCAGCTGGGACAGGTTTTTATAGTGAAGGAAAGTGTACCATTCCGTCATCACATACGACGAATTCATCTGAATGATCGAAGCCCCAGGGCCATTCGACAACGTCTGGATTTTCAACGTTTCTACTCGAAGGGTCAGTGCCTGAAGAATGAGGATCAGAAGAAACTTGAAATAGTCCTTCATCTTCAAAATCTGCAACAGGAAGAGTAGTAGGATTAGCTTTCAGTGCTTGAATCCTTTTTTCAATTTCCTCATTCAATTTCTGGGCATACGCATTATCAGCAAGACATTCATTTTGGTTCGTGTCTTGATGCGTTGTGGGTTTATCTTTATGTTTTATTTTCTTCGGTCTTTTAATCTGGCTTGCGTGTATTTTTTTCTTTTTCCCTCTAGATGATAAAAATTTCCCGTTAGTTTGTTTACCCTTTTGATACTTTACGTCCTTTTTATTGGAACTGGGTTTCCTGATATAAACGTCTTCTGGTAATTTAGGTAAATCTTCCCTATTTTCGTTTGTTTTATTAATATATTTTTCCTTGTTTCTTTCAATACTAGTTTTTATAGCTTCCCTAGTACTCTTTAGATTTTGATGGTATTCCTGAACTAAATACTCCTGGACTTCCGGGTTGTCGTTGTAATTTTCCCTGCTTATTCCAAACGTTATTTCGTTCGGGCTTAATTTTAAATTTTGGTTCATGGAATTGTTGTAGGCAATAGTCGCCATTTCTAATTTTTCTTCTTCCGACGCTGTGGATTGCGTATTGATAATCTTAATTAAATCGAGTAAAGTTGAACTTGCCCTGTTAAGTAGTCCTAATGAATTTGGGTGGTTCGGTGTCGTTTCGTGTTTTTCTATTTTTAAATATTTCAGGAAATCTCGGAATAAATTGTTATCATACTCGCGGCCATTGTCTGTAGTGATGATGAGAGGTTTGGGGAAATGGACTAAATATTTTCTCAGCGTCGCCATTGATTCAATAGCGTTTGCTGTTATGCTGTATCTTGTAAATAATTTCTTCGAAAACGTATCTGCTATAATATAGACGTAATAATTCCTCATATGGAGTGTATCCATCATGATAGCATCGAATGGTTTCTCAGGTGTTGGAGTTATCATAAATTTTGGTCTGATGGGCCGTCTATCATACTTGATTTGATTGCAGATGTCACATTCATTGATTATATCGGCAATATGATCTTTCATATTTGGCCAATAATATTTAGTTTTTAATTTTATGTAAGTCTCATTAATCCCTCTATGGCACGATTTCCCAATATGTTGGTCCAAAATCAATTCCTTTTGTTCATTTTTATTAGTAATATCTGGTAGAAATAATAAATATTTTTTTATTCTATTCGTCGGAAATTTTTCTCGAATAATTTCGGTTATTTTATTATACAGGCCTTCGTACCAATTAGTTTCGCTTTCAACTCCTTTTATCTTAGGTAAGCAGTAAATACCATACGTTGCGTTGGGTTGCAGAATTTCCAGTAGTTTATTTTCCAATTGTTCAGCGTTTTGATTGAAAGGATACGTAAGTTCGATCGTAGTTCTATTTTTATTAAAGACCTTCTCGACCTTGGTGTCATTGAATCCCTTTATGATGACGATTTGATTTTTCTCTACGTTGACTGGCCTCTGGTCGTCATCAACGATAAGGATCCTGTTATCTGAGGACTCAGCTGAGTGTTGGGTGTCAAGAGATAACTCGTCCTCCTCTGTCATATGATGCATGTCGTACTCGGGTGTCTCCGAGACATGCTTGTCAACAGGATGTCGCGACAAGTGGTCAGCGACTTTATTCGCTTTACCCTGAATATGCTTAATATCATATTCGTAGTCTTCTAGGAGCAGTTTCCATCTGATGAGTCGGGCGTTCTGGGTCTTGCACGTCTTTAGATATTCGAGAGGCTTGTGGTCTGTGTAGATAAAAAATTTCCTACCGTACAGATAAGGTCTGAAATGATTACAGGCCCAAATTATAGCTAAGCACTCTTTCTCGGTGGTCGAATAATTTTGTTCTGCCTTATTCAGTGTCCTAGAAGCATAGCAAACGGGGAGTTCTTTACCATTCTTCTTTTGGGCTAATACCGCGCCTATAGCATAGTTACTCGCGTCGGTAGTTAGATAGAAGTCTTCCTCGAAATTTGGTACTTGAATTATGGGACTGCTACAGACCAAATTTTTTAATTGTTCAAATGCCTCTTTATATGACTCTGGTATTATATCACTCTCTCCTTTACGTAGACACCTCGTCATGGGAGCGGCTATTTTGGCATAATTGGGAATCATCTTACGATAAAATCCCGTTAGACCTAAGAAACTTTTTATTTCTTTTTCAGTCTTTGGTAATTTAAATTCTTTGACAGCCTTTATTTTATCTGGGTTTGGCTCAATTCCATTTTCACTTATGATGTGACCGAGAAATAATAACTCTCTCTTGCAGAACTCGGTTTTATCTAGCTGTATCTTTAAATTATGTTTCTTTAATTTTTCCAAAACTGCCTTTATATGTTTTAAATGGTCACTGAATGTTTCCGAAAAAATGATAATGTCATCCATGTACACAAGCACATGTGGCATATCTGCAAATATGATATTCATGGTTCTTTGAAAGGTAGCCGGAGAATTCGACAATCCCATCGGCATTCTAAGGAACTCGAAATGCCCTTGATCGGTACTAAACGCTGTTTTATGAATCGAGTCCTTATGTACCTTTATCTGGTGAAAACCTGAACAAAGATCTATGGCTGTGAATATAGTGGCTTTTCCTAATTTTCCCAGCAAATCTTCTATATTTGGCAGAGGGTATCGATCCGGAATTGTTTCCCTGTTGAGCTTTCGGTAATCTATTACCATCCTTATCTTCTTTTGACCTGAAGCGTCGGCTCGCTTTGGAACTACCCATACTGGTGAATTGTATGGTGAATTACTCGGGGCTATTATTTTGCTTTCTAACATTTTATTTATTTCGTCTTTAATTTGTTCTCTGAATTGCTGCGGGTATCTATAATTTCTAGAATAAATCGGTTCATCAGTTTTGGTTTTTATCTGATGTTCTAAAAGATCTGTTGCAGATAAATTATCCTTTTCCGTTTTAAAGATAGATGGATAATTTTTCAGAAGATTAAGTAATTCTTTCTGTTGTAGCGAGGGGATATGTTCGATTCTAACTAGTTCGGGTATGTTCTTTTCGACATTATCTACCGGCGGGTCTACTACTTCAACTTCCTGAAAATTCATCAATGGCAGTTGTACAGTTCCTTCTTTCTTACTTATTATTTTTACTTTATCTCTATAAATTCCGGAAGGTATTTCTATATCGTCAATTTTATAATCTATTAAGAAAATTTTCCCTTTTGGCAAGTCGGCAATATTTTCTCCTTTCTTTATTTCAATTGGTATCGTATCCCTATCCATTGTAAACGTAAAATCACCATATGCTGACCTAATTTTTCTTTCCTCAAAATCAATTTTGAATTTTAAATCGTCCATTAGTTCTGCACCGATCAAAACATCATGATTTGGACTAAAATCTAATATATAAAATTTAACTTTCGTTGGGCATTTTAAAAAGGTGGTACTAACATCAGTGGTTACTGTTTCGGTCCCTCTCTCTTCTCCAGCAGCGGTCCGAACAATAAAATTTTCTTTTTGCTTCTTGACTCCTGGTGGTACAATTTTTGAACTTATGTAATTTTTCTGTGCCCCCGTGTCTAATAACCATTTGCGATTTTTTTTATCGATAACAAACGGAAGGTCACGAAAATTATTTGTCTGTAAATCATGTACTTCTAGGTGTTGTAGTTGTGATCTGGGTCCTCCCCTAAAAAATGATCTTCTGAGCCTTCTTGTTTAGTTGTAAGCTTTTCTAGCCGTTCGCGGAGCTCCCTAATTTCTTTATCCCTTGGGTCTTCCTGATCTAAGTTATATACCGGTTGTCGGGGTTGGTTCTTCTGAAAACCGCTGACAGTGCGCATCGACACTGTGTTCGCAGGTTCCGCCTTTTCGAAAGGTCTATTATTTTTGTATTGTCCTGAACCATGCGAGCCTTGGAAAAACCTTTTCTGGTCCTCCGATTTCCACTGTTCTCTGTGTGGATAATTTCTCCTTTCATAATTATTATTATGATTTCCATTATAATGACCTTGCTGTTCCCTAGGTGAATATCTAGGAGGATAATCTCGGTGATCTCTCGGTGGGTATCTAGGTGGGTATCTTTGTCCTTCATTTCTTTGATGATAGAAATTAGGTTTCTGATTATTTTTATTTTTTTCAAAACTTGGTTTCCTTGAATCGTGTGTTTCCCCGGGTCTTCTCATATTACCGGAATTAACCAAATCATCGAACAAAAGATGATTCTCATTTTGAATTAGATTTCGAAGGTCATCCAAAGTTTTTAATTTTTCAGTTTTGGTCATCAAATATGTCCTAATATGTAGCGGCATATTTGTGAAAAAATGATATAGAATATTTTTTTCTAAGACGGATACAATCGTTGCCCTTTCAGGAATATTTTCTATCCTATATTTTGAAATTATTAGAGTTCGGCTCCTGTCTAATTTTTGAAGGAAATCTAACGGATGTTCCTTATGTTGTATTTTCATATTAAAAAGTTCGAATTGTAATTGTTCAATTGATCGTGAATCTCTGAATGTACTCTCTAAGTACCTTAATAAGTCGTTAACGCCAGTAAACTCGCAGGTGGTATTAATGTAATCTGCATCTCCTGTTAGTCTGGCGAGAATTTTGCTTAATAGGCGTTGGTCATTTAATTCTCGGAGATCATTATCGGGTTTGCAAACTATATTATGAACTTGTCTACATACGGTAACGAATTTTAGTAAATTATGTGGATCCCCGTTAAAAGTAGGAATGTGGTCATAATCCGCGGATTTAATTGCAAAAGATGAGGTTGCCATTTCGTCTGTATCAATAAATTCCTTAATATCAATAAATCTATTCTGAGTTAATCTCTGTGCTAGTTTTGACATAAAATTTTAAGTATATATATTTTTTAAATAGCGTTTTTATAAATGTTAGTAAAGAACAATATATTTATATATATAAAAAAGAGAAAATAATGTTTAAACAATTATATATAAAAAAAAATAAAATGAAATAAAAAATAAAAATGATGTTTTCAATAAAAGCTCCACTCACAATCTCTCCCAGAGTTTCGATGTCTGTCGGGGTGATCAGACGATTTTCAGCTCAGCAGCAAGTCCTTCTCCAAGATCTAAGAGTCTAAGCGGGGTGCCAGTCTCCTACAGGTGCGATATCCTCGAAAGGTAGATCGAATCTTGATTTCAGGTACTGCAGAGTTCGAGTCTAGAACCGCGATGATGTATGCATGCGGTCCCTGTTTGGGCGCCAATTACGAAACTCTACGGCGGAGAAATTAAAAAAAAACTTTATTGAAAAACAAAAGTTACAACTTGCATTACGACTAGCTACATACTACTGGTACAGATCCCCCTAGCTTAAGATTTATAGGGGTATATATAGGAGCGGGAGAGGGAGGTGGCTCAGAGTGTCGACTCAGCACAGTTCCTTACCGTAACTCACGACGAAACTAGTCAAAATGGATTCAGGTATTTTCAAAATGAATATTTCCGTTTAAATCTAAAAACAGAAAATTTTCGCGGTTACAATACTTCTTTTACTTCGTACAAGGAAGTAAAACCGTAAATGAGAGCATTTTCAGAACTTATCCAGAACTTTCCACCGAGACACCTTTCTGGACCTCGCTGGACTGTAATGGTATGTCACGTAGTCTATTGCTTAATAGTTTTTCAAACATTTTGAAACATTAAATAAGAAAACATATTTGACGGTATGATGAAATATATTATATATATATATATATATATATATATATATATATATATATATATATATATATATATATAATCTATAAGTGTGATGCTATATTCATGACCACACTTGTTTACTTATATGTGAACTTATTGAGATGAAACACCTTAACACCTGCTAGCGATGAGAACTAAAGAGTACTGCTGATGAAATACTTACTTAGGAAGAGTGACCCACATAATAAAATAAAAGAAAATAAGATCCTAACCTCCTGTGTCCCTAATTAACATTTTATGGTTTAGTGGACCTTGGAGGAGATGAATTGCCAGCAGGACTCAGGGGCTAAGAATTTGATTAGGGCTTCTGGTATACTCCTGCATCATTTACCATTTTGTTTTTAAAACTACTCTCGGATATGGTTTCATCTATTTTAACGAAAGTTAATCAATAACACTTTAAATATCAAAAGACCTAATTATTTCATAGCAAAAGTAGTTTCAATGAAATGATCTGAAATTTTGCAGGGAGCTAGTTTATGTCATTCTGAGAAAAATCTATATGCGCAAAAAAAAAAAATTCTATGACAGTATTTTGAGTTGTTCGCGAATTAAGGTCTCATTTCGCATGAATTGGAATGGTATGGCATAGGATACAATAACGTATTTAGCGATATAATGTATTTCAGTTGACATCCGCATGATAGTATAGAAGGATCAATCTGATTGATAAATTATTTGCCACTTCTATAATGTAATGTAGAACATATATATATATATATATATATATATATATATATATATATATATATATATATATATATATATATATATATATATATATATATATATATATATATATGCAGTGCACTATTATTTTGAAAAAGTTCTTTTCTAACTTAATCTTGTTGTTAGGAACTTTTTGAAACTTTTTCATGCAACAAAATAACGGTTCATTTTACATCTTTTATTAATGTGTTAAAATTTAGTATCAAATACTTGTTTTCCTCCGCATTGGTGAGTTGAACAAGTCTGCAGCAGGAGAATAAGATATAAATTAAGCGGGTTCTTCCGCTTAAAGTGTTGAAACCGTCGATTTCCAATGCTTTGTCTAATGGCTTAGACAGAAAACGACACATAATAACGGAATAAAACCTTCTTAAACAAGAGCTAATGTTGTTGTGTGTGTCGACAGATGGACGTCATGTCAAGGAAGTCATGGGGTGTCCACATCAGAAATTTTTATAAGTTCATACGAGAACTTTCAGGTCAGAACTTCAAAACTAAAAGTTCTTTCGAGTTCTTTATCGTCAAAACTTTTACAATAAAAGCTCTTCCAAGAACTTTTTGGCGAGGACTTTAATATACAATTTCTATATTATAAACGTTCTCTATACAACTTTTTAGGGAGATTTCAATAAAAGTTGTCATTATTTAAGTTCCCACTTCAATATGTAAAATACTTACAGTATTGTATCTTGGCAGTTTTTCTTATACTTAAATATTATACCTTTAAACATTCATTCTGTAGGTGAATTTTATTAAAATTATAGCAGTATTTCAATTGAAATTAAAAATGTATTAACATTAAATTTTTAATTTCAATTGAAATATTCCCCAAATGAATGTTCAAAGATATAATATTTCAATATAAGAAAAACTGCCAAGACACAATACTATAAGTATTTTACACATTTAAGTGGGAACTTAAATAACGAGAACTTTTTTTAGGTGAATTTTATTAAAATTATAGCAATATTTCAATTGAAATTAAGAATGTAATGTTAAATTAAATAAATAAAAATGTAATTGTTTTTCTATTTGCTCTTTTATTTCATTTTTTATTTATATGTGTATGTGTGTGTGTGTGTGTCTGTGCGCAGGGACGGAGGGAGAGGGTTAAGGTGATATATTTCCCCAAAATGTTTTGCAAAAATATTATTTTCATATAAGATTTGTATTTTGAGTAATAATTTTTAATCCAATTTTCATTCTTATCCTAATAACTTACCCCTATTTGGCGATTATAGACACTTAATGATTACTTGACTTCTAATTAAATCACTCCTCTGAACAAAAATTGAAATTTCCTCCCAAAAAAATTTAAATCTCTCCTCCGGAAAAAAATCTGTGTACGCGCATGTGTGTGTATGCTTGATGTTGGAGCTTCTTAAGGAACTTTTTATCATATGATTGTTTTGAAATTAATACTTTAATAAATATTTTTACTTTTGTATTATTACTTTGATATTTATACTTTAATTGTAAAAGTTCCTGTAAAACATTTAAACCGCAATTTTTGAAAAAGTTCAATTACCCGTTTCGTACCCTGATTGTATATCCTCCATACACAATGGGTATACACAGGCTGTATATATATATATATATATATATATATATATATATATATATATATATATATATATATATATATATATATATTGTTTATGTGGGTGCACCAACACATCTGAACAAATCCATACCTAAGTAAGAATTAAATTTAATTAAATCTTTGAATAGGTTATTGTATCCGATATTTTCGGTACAGGTAAAATGAGACCTTAATTCGCGAATAACTCAAAATTCTGTCATAGAATTTTTTCGTACCCATGGAGACTTTTGCTCAAAATGGCAAAAACTAACCCCTGAAAAGTGTAAGAGCATTTAATTGAAATCAATTTTACAATGAATAACTGCTGGGTATTTTAAGGCAAAATTAATTTTTTTTAATAATAATATTTTCTTAGCAATGTTTTTGTCAACTTCCTAGAATAATAATAAATACCTCCCTAGTTAAATTTAGCAAAGCAGGTATTTTCCACTTACTGACGGAGTTATAGTCTGTTTTGATAATCTTCCTCTTGAAAAATATTTTGAGAATATTCCTACCAGAAAGTTTACTGAATTAAATGCTAAAGACATCAGTACTTCAGGGAGGCAAACATAATTTCAATTAGCAAGCTAACTTAGCGTGTAAAGTTGAAACTCGATACACACTTGAGATCTCCTTTACTCTACAGCATAAACTAACTGGAATTCTTCATTCCACCATAATACTTTGCTAACCTTAAAACTTCCAAATTACACCGTACATGTTTTTAAACAATCTCATTCTGCTATTTTAAGTTATTTTGTATATAACATTAAAGGGTAGGTTTAAGTTCCTTAGTAAGTGAGACAATTGAGGAGTTTACTTTCGAAAGGGCGGATATCCATAAAATTAATTGGAAGATTCCAAAACACAAAGCATCAAGTCTCTAAAATACCGGCAAACAATTAACCAGTCAACGTTTCGCCAATTCAGGCATTATCAGGACATACACCAAAAAATCACATCTATCAAGATCAAATACAGTATATCTCACATCAACCAGAGACAGCACATCACTCCAAGACATCCAATCACATACTGAAGGCAAAGAGAGATAATATAACAGCTGAGAAGTTAATGTTCATCCAGCTGATCAATAGAAAACAGCTAATGCATATAGAATGCAACTAAATAAATCCTGAAAAAAAATATATACACAAATAAATAATAAATATTAAAGACAAAATAAAATTAGAAGAATAATATATATATATATATAAAAATACAAAAATGAATAAATAAATTATTAAAATAAATGCATATCAAGGAAAGGTTATAATAAAAAACAGCCGATCAACAAACAAATAAAACATAAAAGGCAATCTAGTTGGATTTATTGTATTTTTCTAAAATGCTTAAGGTTTCAGAGTAAAATTGATTCAAATTTCTACTATTATTCCGGTAATTAACAGCAATGTGCAAATCCTGTGCAGTGTGCACAGCCTCAAATATCTTTCTCTTCCAGCTATTCGTCTCCTTATGAATCACTCTAACCTTATCAAAATCAGAAAATATATTTAAAATTTTTCGAATGCTGTACTAATACAGTATTTCCTGTTAATGTTCTTGCAATCGGTATTTATGTTGATATATTCTTCTGTGGAAAGTTTTGGATGTTTCACCAATGTATACCTTAGGAAACTGCAAACATCTAATTTTATTTACTACATCAGACTGTTGCTGGGTTAATATTCTATCCTTCAAGGGAGTGTAAAAGTTACTTATCTTATTAATAATTCTATTAGCAAGCGTGATATCATAAACACCAAAATCTGTAAAAATATTGAATATTTGCTCTGAAAGACCTTTAATATAAGAATAAAATATCTGGTGTGGACAACACATGACTTCCTTGTACGCCTATTAAACTATAAATCGGTGGCTCAAAAAGGGATCCTGAATTTGGTACTAGTTTCCGAAGATCGCAGTATCTCAAAAACAACACTCGGCGTCGCGACATCCATCTATTGACACACACACACGCACAAATGGGAAGGAAAAACCAGTATTTTAGACTCAATTTTAACACTTAAAACAAGTAATAAAAATGTTTAATTGGATTGGAAACCAAATTGCGTTTGTAACCTTTATTACCGAAACATATGATTTATGTATTTAATTCAAATATAATTTTTGATGTAAGCTTATTATGACCTTCAAGTAAAGTACCCTTTTCGGCTCACCAATTTTAACGAAAATATAGTAAATACATTCACATCAATATAAAAGTCCTATTTACCAAATTTGAGATGTTTTACATTATATTTTAATATAATTTTTGATGAAAGTCTAATATAACCTTCAAGTAAAGTACCGCTTCCGGTTTTCCAATTTAGACCAAAATCTAGTATGCTATTTAAATCAATATATAAGTTATAAATACCAAATTTGAGAAGTTTTGCAAAGTATTTGAATATAATTTTTGATGGAAATCAATTATGACCTTCAAGTAAAGTACCACTTCATTAAGCAGTGACCAAAAAGGGAGGCTCACAACTAGATTTTACAACAATCCTAAATACAAAATGTCAACTTTCTACGACTAACCGTTTTTGAGTTATGCAAAATACGAACGTACATACGTACAGACGCCATGACGAAACTAGTCAAAATAGATTCAGCGATGGTCAAAATGGATATTTCCGTTGAAATCTGAAAACCGAATATTTTCGCGATTACAATACTTCCTTTACTTCGTACAAGGAATTATAAAACAACATAACATTCCTGCAATGGTTATCACTATTATCTATCAAATACGATGTACCTAGATCCATAGTGCTGGAAGCTTGATTCCTATGTTGGTGAATTTTAATATAATTGGAAATCCAACACCTATTAATTAAGAATGCGGGGTACAGATTGATGTCAAACAATGTAAAAATGCTTTTTTTGAGACAATTTAAATATTCAATATTAGTGAGTTTAATAGCTTTGAAGATATAGTTGTTAATATTGTTGACCATAACATGTTTAGGATGGTTCGATGCAAAATTAAATAATTATTTTACCACGTTTTTAATTCTTAATTTCATCCGGATAAACTCAATCGAATAAACGATCTCTGTACCGATGAATTCTATAAAAGTAATTACTAATCAATTAAATGGAAATTCATAATTAGCATATACGAAAACTAATGTATGCTCACTATATAGACGTAGTTTTTTGAAAAAGGCTCAAGCACCAAAAAGTCGAAATTCAGGTTTCAGTTTATTATGGGACGTAAACACCACCTTTACTATCGATTCCCGCTCACGATATATCAAAAAAAAATCTACTATAGAAGACGCAAACACCAGATACAAACAACCCTCAGTTGTCACTCTGGCCTTGACTAGTGCTAGAAACCTTAACAATACGTTATCCACCTTAATAATTCTCCAACTATATAAATATATAAAGTATACTCGTATATAAAATACACAATAAAGAATAAAATTTAAAAAAATATATATTGTTATTTGGGAAAAAAACGGTTTTTATGTTTTCTGCAAGTGGCGTCTACGCCTTTTTCAAAAAACGACGTCGATATCGACAAAATTGCTCTATCAATAATCGACCTCAACATCAAAGAAACAAAAATAAATTTCAAGTTTGCGCGCCATCTTAAAATCGATAATATGTTCATAAAAAACGGCTTCAATAGCCCTGCGATGGAACTCAATATCGAGGATATCCGCTATATTAATTTTTTTTTTTCTAACATCCCAAATATTTAAAATAGTAAAACTAATGTTGTTTTGCATTTAATCAAAATGTTAAAAATAATCTGTAGTTCTACTTTTTAAGTCCCGAAAACTTTGAATTATCGAGACTAGACGAATTATAAAATAATAAACAAACTATATTTGAAAAAGAAAAGACAAAATAAGGAAAAGGTTTTATTAGTACAAAAAATTATAACATAATTAATTCCATGGAAAAATAAACGGATAGGTGAGGAAGATTTTGACCATTGCGGGTTTAGTGTACTTCTGCCCCCGACTCTGGTCGCTCGACTGGTCTTGGTGTCCGGCGACCAGGGCCAATTTACCTACCCATTTATTTTTAGATTAAATTAATTATATTATAATTGTTTGTGTCAACAATACTTTTTTACATTTTTCATCCTTTTTACTTCCTTGTACGCAGTAAAGGAAGTATTGTAATCGCGAAAATTTTCGATTTTCAGGTTTCAACGGATATATCCATATTGACCATCCCTGAATCCATTTTGACTAGTTTCATCGTGACGTCTGTACGTACGTATAATAGGACTTTTATATCGATATGTATGTATTAACTAGATTTTGGTTAAAATTGGTGAGCCGAAAAGGGTACTTTACTTAAAGGTTATAATACAATTACATCAACACTAATATTAAAATTAAATATATAAATCATATGTTTCGGTAATAAAGGTTACAAACTCGATTTTGTTTCCAACCCAATTAAACATTGCGATTGCTTGTTTTAAATGTTAAAATTGATTGTAAAATACTGGTTTTCCTTCCCATTTGTGAGATCAACAAGTCTGCAGCAGGAGAATAAGATATAAGTTAAGTGGATTTTTTTCCGCTTAACATACCGAAATTGTCGATTTCCAATGCTTTACTAGTGATATTGACAGTTTTAAAGTTGTCACGGAACATGAAGAAATCTTTTGGAAATTTCAGTTATCATGAGACCTCCAGGAACAAGAGTATGTCTGTATGTGTCTTTGGTGTGTGTGTGTCAATAGATGGATTTCGCGACGCCATGTTTCGTTTTTGAGATAGTGCAATCTTCGGAAATTAGTAACCAAATTCAGGATCACTTTTTGAGCCAGCAATTTATAGTTTAATAGGCGTACAAGGAAGTCGTGTTTTCCACATCAGATATTTTATGTAAGTTTATTATGTATGACCTTCAAGTAAAGTACCGCTTCCGGTTTTCCGATTTAGATCAAAATCCATTATGTTATTAAAATCAATATATAAATTATAAATACTAAATTTGAGAAGTTTTGCGTAATATTTTAAAATGATTTTTGATGGCAATCAATTTTGACCTTCAAGTAAAGTACCACTTCCGGTAATCATGTATTGTCCAAAAAAGGAGGTTCACAACTAAATTTCACAGTAATCCTAAATACAAAGTTTTAAATTTATACTGCTAACCTATTTTGAGTTATGTGAGATACGCACGTACGTACAGACGTCACGACGAAACTAGTCAAAATGGATCCAGGTATTTTCAAAATGAATATTTCCGTTTAAATCTTAAAACAGAAAATTTTCGCGATTACAATACCTCCTTTGCTGCGTACAAGGAAGTAAAACCGTAAATGAGAGCATTTTCAGAGCTTATCTATAACTTTCCAGCGAGACACCTTTCACCTCGCTGGGATTATTATTTTTTAAATAATTGATTGTAAATATATATAAGAAATTGTAAGCAATTTGTGATGATTTGTTATGCTTGATTAGATGCTGATGGAGGGGGGGGGGGAAGTATTCCCGAAACGTCTGAAAATATATACATTAGAACTATCGATTTTTAATTGACTTTGAAAAAACCTTGTGAAGATAATAGTTTGATAATAAACTACATTTGCAACCTACTCAATTATAGATTTGGATTATAATTATAGATTACTCTTACAACATTAATATTGGAAATTAATCCTTTTAATTCACACCTATAGACAGGATAGAGTAAATCTTAAGTTTTATCTGCAATGGTTCTAATTTGGTTAAATTTCTCAGGACCGAATCTCCGAACTCATTGTGAGCTGAAACTAAAATTCTATCCTGCTACTGAATTTACAATTGTTCCAGGATCTTTCTTATCTCTCGTTAATCCGGAACAATGCTACAATTTATTCCTTTAATTCTTTGTCTCTATCTGCGCTAGATAACTGGAAATTACCATTTTTTTTATTGATTTTAGTTTAACCTTATTTAAGGGGCCACACTAGGCGTTGGTCTGTCTAAATTTTACATCGAAGAATGAAAAGAGCACGACTCAATAAATTTGTTTTTGTTTGAAAGAACAATAGACACACTTTGTTTTCTACATAAGTTTACTCTGGGGTATTTCCTATAACACATATTTCTAGTTGTACGTTAATATATCTAAATTCACTCCAATACCTATATCGGAACAAAAAAAAATATTTTTTTGTTCCTCATAATAATTGAAAACAATATTTATTTTTAAAATAGTTTTTAGTACTTTAGAAGATACAACAAAATATTGTATTATTATTTAGTAAAAAATTTTTTTTTCTTTTTCTTTAAAAATTTGTCTTTATTATTCATAAACTCTAAAGGAGGTTGAACTATTTTTTTTTTTTTTTTTTTTTTTTTGGTTTTTGTTATGAAAAACTGCTAAGTACATAAAACAGGTTAGTAGACTTCACAAAAAAAAGGCAACATGAAAGAAAATTCAAACGCTTCTCTTTTAAAATTCTACTTTTTCATATTGTGGCACTATTACCTGCAAATTATTACACAATGGTTTATTATTTCCAAATAGTAATATTTCAAAAATAGCTGGTCTGTCTCTTCACAGGACTTTCCTAATTGCTTTGGTTTACAGTACAAGTAATTAGATTATCTTTAAATTGAGAATTTGTAGTGTTTCGGGAAATGAACATGTACAGAATACTTTATAAAAGATATCTAAGAAGTTCAGCAAAGAAATTCAACACTAGGAAAAAATCGAATCGGCCGCCATTTTGAAACAAAAATACGGATGGTAATGTCGAGCTCCTAGGATCATCCTCTGGCGAGCAAGAAGCTGAAGGAAGTGTTGAAATAATCCAACGAAGAATGAAGTAGAGAGAGTAAGGAGGCCTAGGACCACGCAGACCTGTAGCGCCTGGAAATTAGTTTACAAAGTTTATTATACTATATATCAGCCAATACTGGTCCGATTTAAATGTTTTTTTTTTTAAATACCTTTGTATGCTTATTCCAAAACACCTTATGTTTCTCCTCTATATTTATAAATGACCGAGTTATGGGCTTATAAAATCTCTAATCGTCCACCATTTAAAAAAAAAGAAAAGACGGATGGTAATGTCGAGTTCCGAGGATCATCCTGGGGTTACGTATAACTTTGTTGCCGAATTTCAAGAAAATCGGCCCAGTAGTCTCGGAGAAAAGCCGCGGACTGCTCACACACGGATTTTTTTGTATTCGATATTTGGATTATACGTATCTTGAAAAAACGTAAAACCTCAAATTTTGAGGAGGGATTAACAAAAAATTTGTTTGTCGATTACAAAGGTCTATTATTGAAAATAATAAACCAAAATTAGCGAAGATAAGCATTATAAGCCTGTCAGAAATTGATAAAATGTTTTTCACTTATGCGTGTAAATTTATTTTTTAGTTATTATTATATGTAGTTATTATTATATTATATTTATTATTTTGAATACAATAAAACCAAAAGAGCCGACAAAAAGCCACTGTTTTAACAATATCCAAGCTCATACCCATTGAAGCGAGTTGGCCCCGAAAGCCTATTAGGAATCGCGAAAGGAAAGTGGGCTGGGTAAGAGGGGAGGCGGAGGAGAAAATATACACATATATTATAACATTCTTAAAATAATACTAGTTTTGGCGAGGAGAGAGGTCCTTCTAGAGGTCCTTTTTTTAAAAAATAATCGCTTTTAACATTGAAACAGGCTTCGATAGATCCTGGCTAGAAATTAAATTATTAAATTTTGGTCTCTCTGATATTTAATATTACTTTTTCTTATTTTTTTGTCTACGATTTATGAGTACTATAAAAACATTATTATTTGATATATTGTTACTATCACGAATAATGTTTTAATAATGACCAAATTTTTTTAAATGAAATAATTAAATTTTGGAGCGTTCCGGCAGGTCTATTGAATTATTTGTAACGTAAATCAATATTATAACAGGGTAAACATATAAAATTCCTCGAAGATAGGTCCATCCCGAAACATTATGTTTTGATTCCATATTACGGCCCTATATCCACCAAAGTCGGAAATGAATTGAAAAAACTAGGATTAAACCCTGCATTTAAAATAGAAAAACCTCATATTTCTCTTCTCCTAAAGACAAAATAGACCCTTTCCAGAAAAGCGGAGTATACGAACTAAATTGTAATGATTGTGCAGCCAAATACACGGGAAAACTGGAAGATCGCTAAATCGGAGATCAAAGGAACATATACCTGCCTATAATAATAAGACAGAGAATTCCAACTTTGCAATTCACTTAAATGAAAATAATCATAAATTCCTCAAAGATTCAGGAGTTAAATTAATACATCACGTTGAAAACAGTCTCAAATTAAATATATATGAAGCACTTGAAATAATAAAATCATTCAAATCCAATCCAAATGCTTGCTTAAATGACCAAAAAAATATCTCCAATAGCCCAATCTTAAATTTATTCCTATCTATAACAGAAAAACCAATTACTCATCGGCATTACTGGAAAAACTCCGACCCTTAAACAACCTTATTGTTTAAGGTTATAAAACTTATAAAACATCCTACCTACCTTTCTTTCAGTGTTAGTACAGTGCGAGAAGGAACCAGTACAAACTTTTCAGTTTGATATAATCCATTTAAACCTTGGTGAGTACCAACATGTATTTGATTTCTTGTCTTAATTAAATTCATAATTAATATATGTTTTATAGTACTGATTTATATTAACCTAATTTAATATGTATAATATATACCAAACTATATTTTGAATTGCTTATTTTTGAATTTTTTGTGTGTTTTTAGAACTGAGGATGAGTGTATAACATTCGAAACTGGTTTTCAATAAAACAAATTTATAGAAGTGGCAAATAATTTATCAATCCCTGATTAGATTGATCCTTCTAAAACATCATGCGGATCTCAACTAATAAAATAAGACAATAAAATTAAATACTAGTAATAATATAATTAAAATGTTTCCCTGAAGAGAGGGGATGGTATTAGTGAAGACTTTTGAAGGACTGAATGGCCTCTTTAGTCCCGTCATTACAATAAATTCTACTTCAGTCCAATCCGACTTGGTCAACATTATCACTCCTTTCTCCTCTTCCAATACTATCTAATTGTTTGCTTTAAAACCCACTTTCGTCCTTAATTCTAACTTATATCCGTCTCGAGGTATAAATTTTAACTTGAAAAACAGAACACTTCTAATGATATGTAATTGCTGCTAATAAATAAAATGAAACGTTAGTATCTCATAAAATTTATAGGCTAATATAACTAAATGCTGATCACATATAGTGTTTGTACTTACTGGAACACTAAAAGGATTCATAAAAAATAAGTTCATTTTTAAAACATTATCAGATAAACAAAAGCACATGGTACTCCTATATACGAGTATCCTATAAATCAGTTTCTGGCGTGAGCATCAATACCAACCAAGATTTTGAAAGAAAAAGATTAGGTAATAATATGCGGAGTAGCTCAGTGGTAAGGCACTGCGTTACCATGCTCCTGGTCCCGGGTTCGAAACCGGCTGTGGTAGATAATTATTTATTCTGTTATCAGCCGTGGATCGGACCTTGTGTGATCGGGAGACTCTCTTGGGGATCGCCCATCCTCTATAAAGTGAGTACCCTTAATTGGGAGAAAAACCTGGCGGTTGAGCGTGATCTCGACCGAATTACTTCCTTGCACAACCGTTGGCTTAGAAACAGTACTGTCCTTACCCAAGACACTTCATGGGTTGTAGTGGCACAGTGATGAAGACACAAAACACATTAAAACTTAATACTCTACGGGGGGGAGAAGGGGAGGAAGATCCCAACAATCAGATATATGTACATATATATATATATATATATATATATATATATATATATATATATATATATATATATATATATACATATATATAATTTAAAACATCTGATGTTATTATCAACTAACCTCATTACACTGCAAAGTTCTAAATTCGGGTAAAATGAATTTCTCTATATTTGTTACAGATTTTAATACCGAGGATAGTTGACCTGACCTGAAGATTTGTATTTATAAAGTTTGTTATATTTATTAGTTAACAGTTATTAGTTATTTATTTTATGGTTTAACAATGTATATAAATGTTTATTTTTGTTGGTCTTTGCATAAATTATTAATAACCTAAAATTTAGTATCATATGTTAAAAACTAGTGGTCACATAAATCACAGGATAGTAACTGCGGTACTCGAAACGGAAAAGACCCCCTACATCAAATATATATATATATATATATATATATATATATATATATATATATTTATATATGTGTGTGTAAATTAATAATTAACAAGATTAATTATTAATTCAGATCGTTTACTTTTAAATGACATTGAACAGCTGTTTATTGGCTTTTGTTATAAATGAAGGTTGTACTAATCAGGAAACTTGTTAGTAAAATATATTATAGTGATTTAGGGAGTAAAAGACTCGTATACAATTCTATTTTGTTTTAGGTAAGCTTATATATTTTGTATTGTATGGACATAATAATTTAATTGATTGTATTAAAAGTTACTGAATAAACTATTTTGTTTTAGCAAACGTTTACGTCGTATTCTTTCTAAATCGCAGAACTACAAATTATATACGAGTCTTTTACTCCCTAAATCACTATAATATATTTTACTAACAAGTTTGCTGATTAGTATAACCTTCATTTATAACAACAGCCAATAAACAGCTGTTCAATGTCATTTAAAAGTAAACGATCTGAATTAATAAGTAATCTTGTTAATTATTAATTTATATATATACATATATATATATATATATATATATATATATATATATATATATATATATATATATATATATATATATATATATTTTATCCGAATTTAGAACTTTGGAGTGTAAACAAAATATGTAATGAGGTTAGTTGATAATAACATCAGATTTTTAAAATTAAGCATGCAAAATAATAGACATTATCACAGATATCACAGGTTAGTAACTGCTGTACTCGAAACGGAAAACACCCGAAATAGATATCATATATATATATATATATATATATATATATATATATATATATATGTATTTGATGCCCGTCAACCTATTGGAGGCAACACACACAAACCGGACGTAAGATTTTCCAGGACTGAATAGCCGTCTAGAGGTTTAGTCCCCATGGACAGTCTGCTTCGAAGAAAAAAATAAAGATCATCTTGCGCCTTCTAATCCCGACAACCATAATCCGTGGACCTAGACCGATTATTATTTCAAGATAGTTGAACACATACTGAAGGAAAAGGAAGATGAAATTAATACAGCTGTGAAAGGTCATATTCCAACAGCTGATTGATATAAAACAGAAAATATACGACAACACAAAGCTAAAAATATTTTAAAACGCTGTAAATTAAAATTAATTAGATTTATATTACACTATGTTTATTATTTTGAAATAATTATTTATCCGATAAAAATTGAAAAATTAATTGTAGCCTTTGCTATAATAATTCCAAAAAACTTTTTATTTTTATTTTATGTATAATTTCTACTACTTTCGGAAGTTTATATTACTAAATTAAATTTTTTTGTGAGCAAAAGAGATTTACATATGGGAAACGTCTAAAAAATTACAAACTAGAATAAAACACACATGTGAGAAATTGTAAAAAAAGCAAAAACAATAACACTACAGCTCCTTGCCCATCTCAGCAGAACGAGTAATCATAAATTTGATTTTGATAACCCAAAAATCTTGGTTAATGAAAAAAACACAAACAAAAAAAAGGAAGATTATGGAAGCTATTTACATTACAAAAAATATAAATAATGCAGCGAATTTCAAATCAGATGTAGTAAATTTAAAAAGTCACTATGCTGATATAATTAATAAACTAAATATTAAATGACAATAATAATTATTCCATAATTAATAATAACCATTAATACAATAGTTAGGCATATAAAATAAAGAAAAAGGAAGAAAATAAATAACAGAGCTAGGTAAGTATGTTGGACAACAGACAAATAGCAAACAGATTAATGACAAAATTAAGTACAAAATTTAATTCAATGTAGTTCAGTGTGACATCGTTATAAATCATAGCAGACAATTCCTAGTAATAATGATTTAAAAAAAAATTAATATTGACATAATAATAGACGAAATAATTTAATTATGGAAAAAAAAAAACAGACTCAGAGGGAATTACTGCCAACTATTTTATATTAGAAAAAAAAACCAGCATAATTACATAAATAATTGAAAAATATGTACAGTGTTGTTATTGTTGCTTTAGTGTTAAATTTTAGGAAGAAAGAAAGAAAATCCAGAGAATGGAAGAAAATTTCGAAACGTTTGTTTGCTTTGGATAAAAAATGTTAATGTTATAAAAATAATAAAGATATATTAAGAGAAGTTTTGTTTCATTTGACATCCACATATAAAAACCAATTACTCACAGGCATTACTGGAAAAACACCGACCCTTAAATCGTTTACCTGTAAACAACTCACCTTTCTTTCATTGCTAATTTAGTGCGATAACAAATCAGTACAAACTTTTCTGTTTGATATAATCCACTTAAACCTTGGTGAGTACCAACATGTATTTGATTTCTTGTCTTAATTAAATTCATAAATGTTTTATAATACTGATTTATATTACATCTAATTTAATATGTATAATAATGACAAACTATATTTTGAATTGCTTAATTTTTGAATTTTTGTGTGTTTATAGAACTGAGGATGAATGTATAACATTCGAAACTAGTTTTCAATAAAAACAAAATTATAGAAGTGGCAAATAATTTATCAATCCCTAATTAGAAATTTTGTTTATTCACAAAAAAATAATTTAATTTATCCTCTCGTCGTTCTATTAATTTTCGGTGCCATTTTATTAGATCAGTAATTAAAAAGTAAAAATAATAATAATTATAATTAATTAATAAAAATCAATAACCAATTATCTCGAAATATCCCCTCCAGTCGATACTTCATAACTGCATTTACTCAATAAGGGTATATATATATATGTATAATAACTTGAAAATATTTAATAAAATTTACAGAAACAAATTTAAATAGATTAATTTTATGTTGTAATATTTTACTAGAAAGGAAGAAAATAACAAAAAAAATGAAAGAAATAGTACATTGTTGACGTTTGTTTTACATATAAAAAATTAAAATGAAGTACGTTTTTACATGGTAGATATTTTGATATTATTTTAATAAAAATCGACTAAAAAATAGTGTTCTTTCAAAACTAAATTGTAAAATAAATAAAAACCCGGTGACCAAATAGCCTTTTTATTTTATAATTACTGATCGAATTTAATTTATATTTTTCCTCTATATTCGTAAATGGCTGAGGAACGTATGGAAGAGTGGAACGTCTAATCGGTCGACATATTAAAATAAATTGGCGGGTGGTAATGTCGAGTTCCGAGGATCAACATGAGGTGACTTTTAACATCTCAATAAAATCGGCTCATTAGTCTCGAAAAAAACCCGCGGATATTAAAGATTTTTTAAGTTATTCGATTTTTCAATTATACGTATCTTGAAACGTAAAATATTATATTTAAGGAGGGGAGGGGAGAGGGGGGTTAAATTTTTCTTTTTTTTTTTGGTGGATTACAAAAGTTCATTGTTCAGAATAATAAACAAATATACATATATGATCTACTTTAAAACTAAATTAACCCAGTGGACTGAACTCTAACAGAGCTAAGATATTGTTGGGGGTGTTTCGCGGCAGCCGAAGGCGATCTGACTTTGAAATAGCTTTTCATTAAAATGAATAGCTACCGGACGAATCAGCCCTCCCCCCCTTTACCTCTCCCCCCCCACTCAACTCCACTGTTCCCTAAACCACTTCTTTTGTTTTATTTTTCATTATCGCACTTCATAAAGTTCCTCCTTAAAAAAAAAAAAATCGTTTATTGGCAGTTCATTCTTCCTCTTTTTCGTTAAAAATCTATATAAAAAATTATAAATGTGTATTTTTACACCTTCTTCCCCTCCCCCGAATATTCTCCTATCTAATATTCCTACAAAAGAAGGATATTATATCGCCTAATAAGGGATTGATAAATTATTTGCCACTTCTATAATTTTGTTTTTATTGAAAACTAGTTTCGAATGTTATACATTCATCTTCAGTTCTAAAAACACACAAAAATTCAAAAATAAGCAATTCGAAATATAGTTTGGTATTATTATACTTATTAAATTAGATATAATATAAATCAATATTATAAAAAATTTATGAATTATGAATTTATTTAAGATAATAAATCAAATATATTTTGGTACTCACAAAGGTTTAAATGGATTATATCAAACAGAAAAGTTTGTATTAGTTTCTTCTCGCACTGAACTAACAATGAAAGAATGCTGGGATGTTTATAGGTAAACGGTTTAAGGGTCGGGGTTTTTCCAGTAATGCCTGTGAGTAATTGGTTTTTATATGTGGATGTCAACTTATTATATCGTCATTTATTCGGATTGCATACATCAAAGTATTATTAAGTGCAAAAAATATGTGTTATTTTTATGTTAGTTTACGTTGATAAGAATATGTAATAATACAATATGAAAATTGAACAAGTTTCCCTGTTTCCCAAAGCAATAGAAATTCGAGGAAAACCTTGTTTAGGAATAAACGATGTTGGTACCATAAGGAATGAGATTCTCAGGATCCCTTTCCTAACATACAGTGAAATTTTCATTTTATATTCAGTTAAACTTTGTCTATCTTCTTGTGAATATGGCTCCTAAAGGAAAATCATTAAGTTTGAAAGATAAGTTGAACTTATCTGAAGACGGAATGAAAAATAAGTACGAGGCAAAAATATGAAGTTTTAAGACAAGTTCGGGATCAACAATTTACAAAAACCCTAATTTAGTAGCTAAAACATTTGAAAATTTTGTGTTAGATCGGGAACGATTTAAATTCTTAAACAGTTGACATCCGCATGATGGTATAGAAGGATCAATCTAATTAGGGATTGATAAATTATTTACCACTTCTATAAATTTGTTTTTATTGAAAACTAGTTTCGAATGTTATACATTCATCTTCAGTTCTAAAAACACACAAAAAATTCAAAAATAAGCAATTCAAAATAATTGGCAAATAATTTATCAATTCCTATAATACATACTATATATATATATATATATATATATATATATATATATATATATACGACAGCCTTGTATTTTCTCCCTAAAACTCCCTAAATTTTCCCCAACTTTAACCCGAAACTTATCTAAATTTCCTCTAAATCCACCAGCTTTAACCCTAAATGTTTAATTTTTATTTTTCGTAACCAAAATTACCCTCTAATATAAGATAAGAACAAATGATTAGATTAGATGACTAGATTAAAAAAACTCCAATCTGGCAACACTGGGAGTTACAGAAGAGTGTAACTGAGTGCCGGCGAGATTTAAGACTTTGTTTATGGATTATTTTAATTAAACCCTGAAAATATATCATTTTTTAAGCTTGTTTAATATAGTTACTATATTACTATTATAGTATTTTGTATCAGAGTTCTTAAAACTAATTAATGTATAGTTACTTCATAAGATAGTTATTTTTTGTTATGAGCTAAAAGGAAGTAATAAAATTATAAGTTTAACAAAGTTGATCAAATTAAATTAATTAGGGATCGATTACTCATCATGCGACTCAGGAGTTAAATTAATGCATCACGTTGAAAACAGTCTCAAATTAAATATATATGAAGCTCTTGAAACAATAAAATCCTTCAAATCCAATCCATATTTTTGCTTAAATGACCAAATAAATATCTCCAACAGTCCAATCTTAAATTTATTCCGATCTATAACCGAAAAAAAAATTACTCACCGACATTACTGGAAAAACCCTGACCCTTAAACCGTTATCTATAAACATCCTACCAACCTTTCGTTCATAGCTAGTTCAATGCGAGAAGAAACCAGTACAAACTTTTCTGTTTGGTATAATCCATTTAAATCTTGGTGAGTACCAACATGTATTTGATTTCTTGTCTTAATTAAATTCATAAATGTTTTATAATACTGATTTATATAATTTAATATGTATAATAATACCAACTATATTTTGAATTGCTTATTTTTGAATTTTTTGTGTGTTTTTAGAACTGAGGATGAATGTATAACATTCGAAACTAGTTTTCAATAAAACAAATTTATAGAAGTGGCAAATAATTTATCAATCCCTAATTAAATTGATCCTTCTATACCATCATGCGGATGTAACTGACTAAAATTAAATTAGCCAAGTTAAAAACGAGCTAATGATAATTGAAACGGCAACTCAAATTAAAAGTTTAAATCTGAGGTATAATAAAAGAGCAAGTTTAATTAAATGATGACTTAGATTAAGTGAGTTAGTTATGCAAGGATAGAACCCAATTAGAAAACCTGCCTTCCTTCAACGCTTAAATAAATGCAAGCTATTATTCCAACACGTTTAGGAGGTACAAACCTACCTTACTAACGTGGGTAAGTAACCTAAACATTCATTTATCACTACTATATATTATTACGGTAGTATAGATCCCTTTTCCGGCTCTCAGGAGCGATGGATTTTGACGAAAGAGGGATCAAAAGAAAGGAAATTTCACTGAGATGTGACGAATCCTAATTTTGTTTCTAAAATTCTTACTAGGGTTTAAATAAATATCTGATGTGGACAACACATGACTTCCTTGTACGCCTATTAAACTATATATCGGTGATATTGATCCTCAATTTGGTTACTAGTTTCCGAAGATTGCATTAACTCAAAAACGACACGCGGCGTCGCGACGTCCATCTATTGATATCTACGAACAAACACACAAGCTCTTGTTTCTGGAGGTCTAAATCCATTATTATATGTCGTTTTGTTTTACTTGTAAAGTACCCTTTTCGGCTCACCAATTTTAACCAAAATCTAGAAAATAAGATATAAAAGTTCATATTTAATACAGTTTTTGATGAAAGTCTAATGTGACCTTCAAATAAAGTACCTCTTCCGGTTTTCCAATTTAGACCAAAATATAGTATGTTATTTAAATCAATATATAAGTTATAAATACCAAATTTGAGAAGTTTTCCAAAGTATTTTAATATAATTTTTGATGGAAATCAATTATGACCTTCAAGTAAAGTACCACTTCCGGTGATTAAGCAGTGACCAAAAAGGGAGGTTCACAACTAGATTTTACAGCAATCCCAAATTCAAAATTTCAACGTTCTACGGCTAACCGTTTTTGAGTTATGCGAAATACGAACGTACGTACGTACAGACGCCACGATGAAACTAGACAAAATGGATTCAGGGATGGTCAAAATGGATATTTCCGTTAAAATCTGAAAACCGAAAATTTTCGCGATTACAATACTTCCTTTACTTCGTACAAGGAAGTAAAAAGAATCGGAAGCAGGTTAAGAGATAGCCTGTCTTTTAATATTTAAAGACTGCTGTAAATGAACTTAATAAAAGCAATATCTTAATTATATCAGTACAGAAATTTGGATATTTTACAAACAATAACTAAATTATATCGTCCCAGAGATATCGATTTTATAAAAACAATATTATAATTATATCGGCACAGAAATATCGATATGTGTGTGTGTCCTTTAAAAAGATTAAAAATATCGTGACCGATATATCGAAATGTCGATATATTTATTCTATTTATGGAAGTACTATTTCGATATATTCAAAAACTATCGATATGATATACTCGTATATCGATATTTTTTCGATATTCACAACCCTAGCACGCACCGCGCCAGATTTTTTTATAATGTACACAAAAAAATTCCTTGAAGCCAACTTAACCTCACACACAAGGGTATATAAAGAGCTACATAATAATTCAATTAAGGCTTAATTATTTATTGATTAATCGTATAATAGCTTTACAAGTGTACGAGTAGCCGTTTCAGTCTCCATTGTAACAAAAAAAAGATGAGATCATATAAATACAGATCAGAGATAGCACATCTCACATCAACAGCCTAAAAAAGAGTAAAAAAAATAGACAGTAGATCACATCAAGAGAATACAGCATAAACTGGAGGTGAAATTAACATAGTCTTTTTGGTTATAGTCCAACTATGGGTAAAAAACAGGAAATACACATCGTACTGCTAAAAATATTTAGCATATAGATATATTTTATATCTATTAAAATTAATTAGATTTAACTTAACGCTGCATGTTATTTCACCATTTTTATTATTTTGAAATAATTATTTAATTTTTCCTCAGCCTTCATAATAACAATTTTATATTTTTCTTCTATATTCGTAAATATGGAATGAGATATGGACGTATGAAACCTCGTTCAGTTCTGTACGTACAAAAGTAGCTGGGATGATTAAACAACTTAAAGGTAACCAAATAATGTTTTTTTTTTTTTTTTTTAGTGGACTTGCTTCTACGGGTATGAAGTTGTCATAACACCTATGCATGTACTCACGCAAGCTTTTTATGATGTAGATTTTAATTGAATACCTAGTAGTTTAGTATGTTTTTAAATACGAACTATTGCCCGAAATCAGCTTCATAACGATCAGATAATAACTAAATATGTATTTGAATATAATACGACTGTGCTATTCCACAACATATAATAGGACTGTGCTAATATAATACAATATAATACGACTGTGCTATTCCACAACAATAGATGGATAGGCTTTGCCTTGTATGTGATTTAATGGTAATTTCTGTCTACAAAGCAGCCGGAATAGACGATATTCTCATTGTACCAGTTTAGATTAAGGGGGAATCTGTAATCTACAATTTCTGTCATATTTAGCCGGAAAGATCGACAATTATATATGTGATTTGATTTGGACGTAATACTAAAGGAGGATTTTGGGGAAACAATTAATTACAGGAAGGATCTTAGGAAATGTTAGCTGTCGAAGGGGATATTTTAGATACTTGGATTCGGTTATAGAAAGTAGGGTATAGAACTGAAGGCAAATTTGACTTAATTCTAGATTAGGGACTGAAATTATTTGCCACTTCTATAATTTTGTTTTTAATTAAAAACTAGTTTGGAATGTTATACATTCATCTTCAGTTCTAAAAACACACAAAAATTCAAAATACAATTTGGTATTATTATACATATTAAATTAAATGTAATATAAATAATAATAAATATATAATAATAATAATAATGTAAAATAAAAACCATAAATTCATCAAATACTCAAGGTTACTAGTTTCTGAAGATTGTACTATCTCAAAAACCACATTCGGCGTCGCGATATCCATCTATTGATATATATACTCTTGTTTTTGGAGGTCTCATTCCGTTATTATATGTCGTTTTCTTCCAGTAGGTAACTAGTTTCCAAGAGATTTTTTCGTGTTCCGTGAAAACGTTAGAACTGTCAATATCACTAGATAAAGCATTGGACAGTTTCGGCATTCTAAACGGAAGAACTCAATTAACTTATATCTTATTCTCCTGCTGCACACTTGTTCATCTCACAAATGAAGGAAAACCAGTATTTTACACTCAATTTTAACACTTAAAACAAGTAATAAAAATGTTTAATTGGAGTGGAAAAAAAATCGCGTTTTTAACCTTTAATTTTAATATAATTTTTGATGTAAGCTTATTATGACCTTCAAGTAAAGTAACCCTTTCGGCTTTAAATTTTAAACAAAACCTAGTAAATACATTCCTGTTGATATAAAAGTCCTATTTACTAAATTTGAGATGTTTTAAATAATATTAGTATAATTTTTTATGAAAGTCTAATAAGATCATGAAGTAAAGCACCACTTCCGATTTTCTAATTTCAACCAAAATTCGTTATGTTATTTATATTACTATGTAAGTCTTATATGCCAAATTTCAGAAGTTTTACATTATATTTTAATATAATTTTTTATGAAAATGAAACCTTCAAGTAAGACCTTCAAGTAAATGACCTTCCGGTAATCATGTACTGGCCAAAAAGGGAGGTTCACAACTAGATTTTACAGTAATTCTAAATAAATTTTTTTAACATTCTACGGTTAATCATTTTTGAGTTATGCGAGATACGCACGTACGTACGTACGAACTTAAGTACAGACGTCACGACGAAACTAGTCAAAATGGATTGAGGGATGGTCATAATGGATATTTTCGGGATTACAATACTTCCTTTACTGCTTACATATTTCGAATCCATTAAAAATTGTTCCATATTGGGTACGGACCTAGAGATATGATATGAGGAATGACTTTAGTGATGCAGTTTATGATACGACATTTAAGTTTGTAGTTTAAGTACAATGGTGTTTCCCCCATCTAGAGGAAGAGCCATTCGATATTCTTATGGTTTCTTCAAATAGTTAAAGTTGTATTTCGAAACCAGGCCAATCTTGAGAAAAGAACCATAAAGTTGAGGATGCCCTCGTGAAAATTCTTTATTGTTGAGGAAACAAACATTTTTATTTTGTCACGTTTAGTAATTGAGAAGTTCTTATTTTACTTTAAAAATTAAACTATGAGTGAGCTGAACTCACTTTTGTTTAGTTTTAATAAAGAGAGTGTCCTGCTTTCGATTCATATTTCTTTTATTCATATTTATACATATAAAAAAATCTGGTGCGCGTATCACAAAACTTTTATTTACCAATGTGTATTTCCGTTTGGTAATTTTTCACTATGAAATATGACAACAATGTAAAAATTAATTGAAATTGAAATAATGCTTTATTTATACATATTATATTATACATAACTACAAACGAGCAAAAACTCAACAAGAGACATAAATTACTTACTGTAAACAATTGGAAAATTGCAAAACACAAAGCTTAAAGTCTCTAAAATGCCGGCAACCGACTAACCAGTCAACGTTTCGCCAATTCAGGCGTCAACAGGGCATACACCAAATATCACATCCATTATCATGTGATTGGATGTCTTGGAGTGATGTGCTGTCTCTATTTGATGCGTCTTTCTGGACGGTTGATGTGAGATGTGCTGTATTTGATCTTCATAGATGTGATTTTTAGTGTATGTCCTGAAGATGCCTGAATTGGCCAAACGTTGACCCGTTAGTTGGTTGCCGGTATTTTAGACTTGACAATGCTTAATTGCCGAATTTTCGAAATGGCTTCCTCTAAAGTATCTTTAATTTTATTTATTTGAAATTATTAACCGTCCCCTATTGCTAGTAAGTGATAACAGATTGATAATATAAACTATGAAAGAATTTGAGGTACAACTACAGACTAGGGGCGCGTTATCACTTGTTCATTCCGAGGTCACCCGAACGTTGTTGGACTAGCACACTCTAGCATCATTTGTACTAACTAAATGCTTTGCATTCAATTGTAACATTCCTATTCATTGGAATTATTAAAATAGTTCCTGCTTTAATTGTTTTTATTTAAAATTGATAGTGCTATCGACTTCCGGTGATCTGGGCAAACTTTTGTAATAATTTAAAGGAGTGATATTTTAAATTACGTTAAGGACCCGACCTCAACTGAAAAGGAACTTTGGGGTTTATTAATCTCTTGAGCGAGCGTAGTGAGCGGAATTCGACAGCTGTGGTCTAATTAAAGCAGTAATAATTGAAGTTACGGTAAGGCCCCGACCTCAACTGAAAAGGACCCGTTGATATTTTGTTTAGTTCTTGGACAAACCTAATGAGCGGAAGTCGACAGCATTAGTAATTTTAAATAATATCTAATTAAAGCAGGAACAATTTTAATAATTCCAGCGAATACGAATGTTACAATTGAATGCAGAGCAGTTAGTTAGCACAAATGACGCTAGAGTGTGCTAGACCGGCAACGTTCGGGTGACCTCAGAATGAACAAGTGCTAACGCGCCCCTAGTCTATAGTTGTACCGAATTCGATAATAAAGTAAAGGAGGAAAAAAGGAAAAATATTTTCCCAGGTTCAAAACAAATTTCCGAAAATAAGAGTTGTAATATAGTTGTATAATATACCGTTAGAAATCTAAAGACTTTAGAAAAATTAATATGTAACATATAAAGTGGCAGAAGGCATCAGGTCATCATATAAGTAATGTCGGTTTTTAAAAATCTATCTGTTCATGTTGATATTACTAATCCCTTCTTTACAATTGAATTGTTTACATATTCCGTTTATGATAGCATAAATCTTAATTAAATTTTTATTGGATAAAGTTAGTTAGTCTGTGCTGAAATTTAAGTTAAAATGGATCTCCTCCAAAAAAACACTTACGCCGTGTTATGCTTTAGGAATTCGATAAAGGTGAAAATGCTGCTTCAACTTATCGGAAACTTACAGAAATATATGGAGAAAACGTCATTAGTGAACGGCAAGTGCAGAGGTGGTTTGAAAAGTTTCGAGCGGGAAACCTCGGACAGGTCGACCAATAGAGCTTGACGACGAACTCCTGCAGGCTACTGTTGAAGAGAATCCTAAGAATCATTTGAAGAATTAGCAGAAAAACTTCAGATTGAAATTTCAGTACAGACTAACTAACTTTCTCCAACAAAAACATGATAAATGGAAGAGCACGTAATGCTATAATAAACAAAATATGTAAACACAATTCAATTGTTAAGAAGAGATTAGTAATATCTACATAAACAGACAGATTTTTATAAACAACATTACTTATGGAATGACCTGATCTGATAATATAAAAGTACAAAAACCGCGTATACTCAAGAGAATGTTAAATGGTTGCATGGCAATTTTACTATTCATACTTTATCAGAAATAAATTTCTACTCGAAATAGGCTTGTTAGTGAAAGTTCTGTGAAGCGCTTACCGCACCAACATTTTTTTTCCGTCATTATTGGAAAAAGTTTTATTTGTACACGTGGTAAAGTTCGATCCGCGTAAAAAACTTTGTTGAGTATTGTATTGCCGATCCTACAGAAATACATGATACAAGATAAGCTTATTTAATAATATGACCAGTCTGTAGCCTTAACTCAGATCCACAAGAACATCTATAGAATCGAATCTTCAAATTTGAAAGGTTTGAACAACATTAATCAGTATTGATCAGGGCCAGATTAAGCGGTAAGCGGACTAAGCGCCTAAGGGGCCCGGGAGGGGGGGGGGGGGATGGGCATGGACCAAGAAGGGGCTCCGTAGTCTTAAAACATCTTAACCTAAAGATTTTGGAAATTACAGAAAAGATTAAAAAAAAATACTAAAATAATCTTAGAAAGAAGAGCACTTTTCAAAAGAGAGTCGGTTTTCAAAAGGCCTGGCTGTCAGCGGTTGAATGTTATTGCATTATCTTGACAGGCGTTGAGATGTTTATAGAGCCATTCGCTAACCATTTGTTGAATCGTTTTATTATTTTTTTAAAAGTATTTTTATCAGAAACGTGTATCATTAACCCTAGCAGGGGAGGGCAGAACGGTTTGCGGCCTGAGGGGCCACATAGGGTCCCTAATTGCCTTGATCCGCCTCTGGGAATCATGAGACTTAGACGTCTAAAAAAAAAAAAAATTAGTAATAGAGAGAAATTCACAAAAAAAAGCAGCCTTTCAAGTAAGACAGAATAATAATATTAATATTAATAATACATTAATTTATGAATAAAAAATAAATTTTCTTTTTTTCCCACGTATAAATTAATTTTATGCTTAAATATATTATAGAAAAACATGGAATAAAAATTATAAAAACAACAAAAAAATATCTAATGTGGACACCCGATGACTTCCTTGTACGCCTGGTAAACTATAAAGCGGTGGCTCAAAAAGTGACCCTGAATTTGGTTACTAGTTTCCGAAGATCGCAGTATCTCAAAAACGACACTCGGCGTCGCGACATCCATCTATTGACACACACACACAAGCTCTTGTTTCTGGAGGTCTAAATCCGTTATTATATGTCGTTTTCTTTTACTTCGTAACAAGTTCCTTTTTCGAGAAAAGAGAAAAGAGATTTCTTCGTGTTCCTTGACAACATTAGAACTGTCTATGTCACTAGATTGGAAGCATTGGAAATCGACGGTTTCAACATTTTAACCCGCTTAACTTATATTTTTTTCTCCTTGTGCAGACTTGTTCATCTCGTCACTGCGTCGCGACATCCATTTAATCACACACACAAATGGGGAAGAAAACCAGTATTTTACACTCAATTTTAACACTTAAATGAATAATAAAAATGTTTAATTAGTTGGAAAAAAAATTGCGTTTGTAACCTTTACTACCTTATGATCTCTGTATTTAATTTTAATATTTGATGTATGTTTATTAAGACCTTCAAGTAACGTACCCCTATCGGCTCTTCAATTTCAACCAAAATCTATTATATCATTTATATCGATATAAAAGTCCTATTTACCAAATTTGAGTTGTTTTACATTATATTTTAATATACAATTTGAGGAAAGTTTATTATGACCTTCAAGTAAAGTACCGCTTCCTGTTATTCAATTTAAACCAAAATCTAATGTGTTATTTAAATCAATATATAAGTTAGAAATACTAAAGTTGAGAAGTTTTGCAAAGTCTTTTAATATAATTTTTGATGAAAATCAATTATGACCTTCAAGTAAAGTACTCTTTTCGGTTCACCAATTTTAACCAAAATATAGTAAATACATTCATATCGATATAAAAGTTCTATTTACCAAATTTGAGATGTTTTACATTATATTTTAATATAATTTTTTATGTAAGTCTAATATGACCTTCAAGTAAAGTACCGCTTCCGATTTTTCAATTTAAAACAAAATCTAGTATATTATTTAAATCAATATATAAGTTATAAATATTAAATTTGAGAAGTTTTTCATAGTATTTTAATATAAATTTTTATGAAAATCAATTATGACCTTCAGGTAAAGTACCAGTTCCGGTGATCAAGCAGTACCCAAAAAGGGAGGTTCATAACTAGATTTTACAGAAATCCTAAATACCAAATTTCAACTTTCTACGGCTAACCGTTTTCGAGTTATGCGAGATACGAACGTACGTACAGACACCACGACGAAACTAGTCAAAATGGATTCGGTCTGAAAACCGAAAATTTTCGTTTACTTCCTTCACTTCGTACAAAGAAGTGAAAATAGATGTATAGTCATAGGAAATAAATAACAATTATAAGAAAAACAAAAACCAAACGAAAAATGTCAACAATTATCTAAATGTCTTTATTAAATATTCTCTTTATTAATATCGTTTATGTCTACGTGTAGAATACTGCCGTTTTCCTCATTTAAATATACAGCATAAATGCTAATATAAACTGCACCTTAAAAAGTAAAATACACACTGCGTAATGGAAATATTAAATTATTCAACAAATACTTTGTATTTGCACAACCAGAGAGATCGTTATTTGTGCAAGGAATAAATTTCGGAGCAATGAATAAAGAATCAAGAATACATTATTTGATTTTGATGTTATCTTGCAGCTTCAAGATTTTTTTCATCAAGTACTAGGTGCAGGAACACAACCCTTAATTCCAACTCTCATAATTATCCTATAAGAATGTTTTTGTTCCTATTATTTATGTCAATGTTTACTTTGACTAATCCTTTAATTCCTTGTGACTTCAGTTGGCTTTATGGGGTCAGGTGAAGCTGCACAACCGGAGGTTCGCCAAGATCGGTTTGAGAAAAAGTGATGCTTTGTGTTTGGTGGAACTTCGAAGCCGTTTTGCATTTTCAGCTTGTTCCTGATGGTCGGGGCAGTGGACTCAAACCTTTATTGCGAACAGCTAGACAGAGTTTGTGCAGTTTTGAGTGCAAAGTATCCCGCTTTGGTCAACAGGAACCAAGCCATTATGCAGCGCGACAATATCCCTGCACATCGTTCTCGTTTGACCAAGGAAAAATTATCGGAACTGCAAGCAGTAAACGTTTTGCCTCATCCTGCGTATAGCCCAGATATTGCACCATCAGATTATGGTTTGTTTAGATCAGTGGTTAATTTTTTAAAAGGACGGATCTTTGATAATTACGAGGATGTAAAGAGTTCTTTGCCTAAAAATCGAAGGAGTGGTACCGGCATCAAATCCAATTACTGGCAGAAAGATGGGTGAAAGTTGCTGAAAACAATGGACTTTACTTTAAAGAGTATAGTATTAAATAATGTTTAAAATATGCAATCTGAAATAAAGCTATATTAAGGCACAAGGACTTTTGTAACAACCTAGTATTTTCAAGAGAAATAAATTGTTTTTATTCTGAAATAAAACAATCTGTCTCATTTAAAGGAAGAGGGCCTCTGACGATCAGTCCACTGCAACAGCACCACGCCAAATGGGACGACCGTGAGTGTGAAATCCTCTGTGGTCTCTTTGACTACATAGCGGCCAGAATTCCATCGTTCCTGAACTCAAAAAATCCAACCGACCGTGGATGTGAACAACAGATGGAGTGGAACGATGGATTGCTCAGTTTTTAAGCTGTGTATACATTGACCCATCTAATATTCTAATAATAATATTTTAATGTGAGGATTCAAGAATATGGACAGGATATTAAAACATATTGTGCAATTAAGTGAATTTAGGGTAAGCATAGATGATATTGCTTTATAATTGTCTTTTCACTTCCATGTTCGAAGTAAAGGAAGTGTAATCGCGAAAATTTTCGGTTTTCAGACTTCGACGGAAATATCCATTTTAACCACCCCTGAATCCATTTTGACAAGTTTCTGTATGTACGTTCGTACGTGCATATCTCACATAACTCAAAAACGGTTAGCCGTAGTATTTAGGATTGTTGTAAAATCTAGTGAACTTCCCTTTTTGGTCACTACATGATCACCGGAAGTGGTACGTTACTTGAAGATCATAATTGATTTCCATAAAAAATATATAAATACTATGCAAAACTTCTCAAATTTAGTATTTATAACTTATATATTGATTTAAATAAGATACTAGATTTTGGTTTAAATTGAAAAACCGGAAGCGGTTCTTTACTTGAAGGTCATAATAAACTTTCATCAAATTTTATATTAAAATATAATGTAAACGTCACAAATTTGGTAAAATTGACTTTTATTTCGATATGAATGATATAATATATTTTGGTTGAAATTGAAGAGCCGAAAGGGATACTTTACTTGAAGGTCATAAAAACATACATCAAATAATATATTAAAATTAAATACAGAGATCATAAGGTTCGGTAGTAAAGGTTACAAACGCAATTTTTTTTCCACTATAATTAAACATTTTTATTACTTGTTTTAAGTGTTAAAATACTCGTTTTCCTCCCAATTTGTGAGCTGAACAACTCTGCAGTAGGAGAATAAGATATTAGTTGAGTTGGTTCTTCCTCCTACAATGTCGAAACTGTCGATTTCCAATGCTTTATCTAGTGATATTGACAGTTCTAATGTTGTCACGGAACACGAATAAATCTCTAGGGAACTTGTTACTTACTGAAAGAAAAAAACATTTAATAACGGAATGAGAGCTTGTGTGTCAATAGATGGATGTCGCGACGCCGAGTGTCGTTTTTACTGCAATTTTCGGAAACTACAATAATAACCGAATTCAGGATCACTTTTTGATCCACCGATTTATAGTTTAATAGGCGCACAAGGAAGTCATGTGTTGTCCACATCAGATATTTTAGGACTTTGTGGGCCACAAAAAATTACCTTGGGGGTCACGTGCGACCCGCGGGCCGTGTATTTGACACCCCTCACCTAACCTAACCTTTTTATCAGCTGTATTTTACGATTATTTCTAAACTGGAAATCCAATAGACGTTATTTAATTCTTGAAACTATATAATTTAGTTTTTACGGTGACCTACTAATTGCCACTGTCAGCGTTTAAAGAAGGAAATTGCTGCACTGCCACACTATCACTATCAAGACACCTCGCTGTCATGACAGTATTACCACGTTAGATTCCTGTAATATTTACATATTTTATTCGAACGAAATTCCCAGAATTTTTTTTTTTTTTTTTTAATCATGCAGAGGAAATCCTCGGAAGAGTGTAGGTTTGAAATATCGGCCCAATTTCCTCTACCGTCTACCGCATCATGAGGACGAGATTTATTATTTATTTTTATAGCAGTAATATTTTATTTTTTATATGAAAAATAACTTGCTTGCGAGCTCATGTCGAGAAATAATCTCTCTCTCTCTCTTTTTATTATTTTTTTTTTTTGAAAGAATGAGATGCTCCGGGAGGCGGTAAAAAAAAATGGATCAATTTGACGTTAAACAAAAAGTTCCTATGAATATCAGTCAAAAAATGAAGTCTTCGCCAGTTTTCATGCAAAAAAAAAATGATAATTTTTACTTCCTTTTACGCAGTAAAGGAATTATTGTAATCGGTAAAATTTTCGGTTTTCAGATTTCAACGGAAACATCCATTTTGACCATCCCTGAATCCATTTTGATTAGTTTCCTCGTGAGGTCTGTACGCACGTTCGTATCTCGCATTACTCAAAAATGGTCAGCCCTAGAAAGTTTAAGTTTTGTATTTAGGATTGTTGAAAAGTCTAGTTGTGGATCTCCCTTTTTGGTCACTGCTTGATCATCGGAAATGGTACTTTACTTGAAGGTCATAACTGAGTTCCATCAAATATTATATAAAAATATAATGAAAACTTCTCAAATTTAGTATTTGTAACTTATATATTGATTTAAATAACATAATAAATTTTGGTTAACATTGGGAAACCGGAAGCGGTACTTTACTTGAAGGTCGTAATGAACTTTTATCAAAAGTATATGAAAATATAATGTAAAAAATCTCAAATTTGGTAAATGGGACTTTTATATCAAAATAAATAATATATTAAATTTTGGTTAAAATTGATGAGCCGAAAGGGGTACTTTACTTGAAGGTCATGATAAACTTACATGAAAAATTATATTAAAATTAAATACAAAGATCATATTGTTCAGTAATTAAGGTTACAAACGCGATTTTTTCTCCACTCTAATTAAACATTTTCATTACTTGTTTTAAGTGTTAAAATTGAGTATAAAATAATTGTTTTTCTCCTCATTTGTGAGCTGAACAAGTCTGCAGCTTACAAGAAAGTCATGTGTTGTCAACATCAGATATTTGATTTAGAAGGAAATCTTCAGGAATTCCTGATATTTATTAGTGAATATGCCTTCCTTTATTTGATTTATTTTTTATGAACAGCTGAATGATTATTCTTATAAACCATTACAAAGGGCAATATATATTTAGGAATAGCTCAGTTATAACGGAGAAGAGATGGATAAAAGATATTATGAAAGAATGTGATGATCCGAGAGGCGATAAAAAAGATAGGATCACAAATAGTAAAAACAATTTATTAGAAGCCGACGTTTCGACCCACTTTGCAGGTCTTCATCAGGGCTGAATAGACAAGATACAAAAATAACAATAAAATAATGATGTATACAGTGAATGATATTAAAACTGATTAAGCAAATAATTAAAAAGACATAAGGAGAAAAAATGAAAACAGTGATGAAGTTGTAAAATGTTAAAAACTGATTAATAACAACAACTAAAAATAAATTAGTTAATATTAATAGATTAAACTGTTTATTAATAAAATTGACTATTGATAACAATAGATAAACTAATGGAGAAATAATAATAACTAAAAAAATTAATAATTGTAATAAATAAGTAAATAAGCAAAATTTAGTACTTTGAAGCTCAAAGTACGGTGAAGGAGTATCTAAGAAAAATAGCAAAGTAATTAAGGAGGCGGTGTAGGGATAGTAATTAGGAATGCCATAATAGTTATATAGATAGAGAAGGCACTGGGAGAGGGGTTGCCATTATACATGTAGGTTAGTTATAAAAATATATAAAAGAGTAAAGAAGTATTGGAAATAGAAGAAAAAGATAAATCCAAAGGAGTGAGAAATAAAATATTAAAAAATAAAATATTCACTCCTTTGTCATACTTTGAGCTTATGACCCTTATGAAGACCTGCGAAGTGGGATATTTTTTTTACAGTCAGCTATTAATTATTCAACTTTTTTTATTGGATTCTCCAATATTATAATATATATAATATTATAGTATATTACGTATAAAACAAAATATAAAGTTTTTTTATTATTTAAAAAAAAAATAATATTGAAGTATATTAAGTCAGTGTTGCTAGGGTAGGATGTTTTCTCATAGATTTAATAGTGTTTTTTTTTAGAGTAAAATGTCTTTTTTTTTCCAGTTTTTATATTTTACTTACTGATATAAACGATCATAATTTTTATTTGATTTGTAACTAAAAAATCTGGTACGATGCGCGCATCACACAACTTTTCCTTACCGTCCATATAATAATTATCTTTTTAATATAATTTTAAAGAGTTCACATAAACAATACTTGAAATAAACTCAGCAGCATTCAATTCTTCTCCCACTTAAGTACAATAAAATATTTTGTTAAGCAATTTTAGTACAACAATTCTGTACACTACCTGTATATTTTAACTTCGTCAAGTTGCAAATATATTTTAAAAGTTTCTGTTTAGTTTCCATGGAAACATTTTTTTTTCCATTAAATAATATGAAAGTAGAAATTATTAAGTTAATTTCCGCTTTTGTATTCTTAAATTACTTTATTACAGAGTATATTGTTTATAATAGATTGGTGGGAGAATTCGGTCGCATCCGTCTCCTTTCAGATGCGCTCGGTTATCCGTCTGGGGTCTTGTATTCCTCAATAAGCTTTATCTTTGCTAATAATGGTCCGATTTTGATGATTTTTTTTTATCGTTTTTAAGGTCCCCTGAGTCCAGATAACCAAGTCTCGCAAAATGATCTGTCTGTATGTGAACAATCTAGCTCAAAAACGAAAAGTTGTACGATACCGAAATTACGTATTTAAGGTAGGTATTTGTGTGTGATGTTACAGCAACTTTTTCGTCAAAATCGACTAACCGGAAGCGCCACTTTATATAATCGATTTTACATTTTTTTACAATTTACTCGAAAACGGCACTAACGATTTCGATGAAACTTTCCTAAATTATTCTTCATAAAGGCCTTTTCATTTATGTAGTAGATCACCGAGGAAATGCAGGGAAAGAAGTTATGATGAAAAGAATATTTTATTTGCGCATAGCTTAAAAAGTATACTTATGGTTAAATATTTCGTATATAGGTAAGGGAATGTAAAATTAGAATGATTTGAAAATATACCTTGATTTTTTTATTAATGTTTTTACTAGTAAATAGGTGTTCACCTGGCCAAGTCACCTTTATTGTGATGTCACTAAGGCGTTCTAGTACTGAAACTGAATCAAAATATTCAATAAATAATCTGATTAAATCTGAATGGCGATAATTTTGAACTCTTTAATTTTTTTTTTTTATTAAATGTTCATCTCTTATTTATTAAGTGGAAAAATTTAGATAAGTTTAGGAGAAAAATGAATGACTGGCCTGGCAACACTGATGTAAGTCCAACTAAAAATTTGCTAACTCATTCGGATCTTTCGAAAGGTTGTCGAATTCCGTTCTACAGCGATTTAGTACAACTAACTCAAAGTGTCTGAGTCAAAGGGAAGATCAGACTAATTTCCTGAGTTTGTTAGGTAAGCTTTAAAGCTGTTAGCACAAGTTTTCGTGGGTCTGTTCCAGTCCCTACACTAGTAGATAGACTAGTCGCACTAGTCCATGGCTTCTTCCAAACGAATCCGAGGGATTATTGATATCTTGTTTTTTTTTTTTTTTTACTTCCTTGTACGAAGTAAAGGAATTATTGTAATCACGGAAATTTTCGGTTCTCAGATTTCGACGGAAATATCCACTCTGACCATCCCTGAATCCATTTTGACTAGTTTCGTTGTGGCCTCTGTACGTACGTTCATATCTCGCATAACTCAAAAACGGTTAGCTGTAGAGGGTTGTAATTTTGTATTTAGGATTGTTGTAAAATCTAGTTGTGAACCTCCCTTTTTAGTCACTGCTTGATCATCGGAAGTGGTACTCTACTTGAAGGTCATAATTTTCCATCAAATATTATATTAAAATATAATGAAAACTTTTCAAATTTAGTATTTATAACTTATATATTGATTTAAATAACATACTAAATTTCGTGTAAATTGGGAAACCGGAAGCGGTACTTTACTTGAAGGTCGTAATGAACTTTTATCAAAATTATATTAAAATATAATGTAAAAAATCTCAAATTTGGTAAATGGGACTTTTATATCAATATAAATAATATATTAGATTTTGGTTAAAATTGATGAGCCGAAAGGGGTACTTTACTTGAAGGTCATAATAAACTTACACGAAAAATTATATTTAAATTAAATACAGAGATCATATGTTTCGGTAATAAAGGTTACAAACGCGATTTTTTCTCCACTCTAATTAAACATTTTCATTACTTCTTTTAAGTGTTAAAATTGAGTACATCAGATATTTGTTTTAGAAAGAAATCTTCAGGAATTCCTGATATTTATTAGTGAATATGCCTTCCTTTATTTGATTTATTTATTATGAACAGCTGAATGATTATTCTTATAAACCATTACAAAGGGCAATATATGTTTAGGAATAGCTCAGTTATAACAGAGAAGAGAATATAAAATAAAATCGCTACTATATATTATTACGGTAGTATAGATCCCTTCTTTTCCGGCTCTCAGGAGCGATGGATTTTGATGAATGAGGTATCAAAAGAAATAGAATTGCACGGAGAAGTGACGAATTCCAATTTTGTTTCTTAAATTCTTGCTAGGGCTTAAAAACGCTGCAAATTATTACACAATGGTTTATTATTTCCACTTATTTATTCCACTTGTTTATTATTCCACAAAAATATCTATTCTGTCAAAGTAAAAAATATGAAGCAGTAGGTACCAAAGGAAAATAAATTTGAAGCTCACAAGATGCCCGCCGTGAGAGTGCCGAACTGTGTTAATTAAAAAAACTGCGTCAATACAAGTAGGCTGTGATGTAAAATGATACAGAGGAAATATTTGATGTGCACTTCACTAGGAGAAAATAAAAACGAAGTTCATAAAGCTATATCTCAGCTAATAATGGTCCGATTTAGGTGATTTCTAAATCGTATTGTAGGGATTTTCGATACCTCACTCGTCAAAATCCATCGCTCCTGAGAGCCGGAAAAGGGATCTATACTACCGTAATAATATATAGTAGCGATATCTAATGCGAGAGTTCTCGCCCGGGTATACTAGTCACTACTATATATTATTACGGTAGTATAGATCCCTTTTCCGGCTCTCAGGAGCGGTGGATTTTGACGAGTGAGGTATCAAAAGAAAGAGAATTTCATGGAGAAGTGACGAATCCTGATTTCGTTTCTTAAATTCATACTAGGGCTTAAATAAAAGTGAAGAAAAAACAGGGAGGTTTCAAAGATTTGACGACTAAGAGTCGACGGATCGAGACGGGACAAGTTGTATTTTAAAGATCTTGACGCGGGCTTCTAGACCATATACGCTCCTATGGAGCGTATTGGTCCAGCGTTTTAAAGCTTAAAAACCTACCGTTTTTGAGATAACGCAGAATATAGGTCCGCACGGGCCTCGTGCCATCTGCGTACGTGCCGTTGTCATGGCAACTTTATACCTTTTAAAGCCAGTTGAGACTGTTAACAAAAACGTATTAATAACTGTGAAAACGTTTTGTAAATAAAATATAATTTTTATGTTTCCATGAATGATTGAATACTACAAACAGAAAGTGGTATAGTAGAGTCTTATTGCTTAAATGTTAAACTGAGGGGGTACTTTCCAGTAGGGCAAGTTAATTACTTAGTAAGTATTAACTATTACTTGAACATAATCATTATAAACTATTATAGAGCTTCACCAAATGTGTGTGTTAAATATACTTTCTTGATAATATTATATTGTTTATCGCTTATACTTCGATTTCATTAAGGATTCATTAAGATATGTAATGCGAGAGTTCTCGCTCGGGTATACTAGTAAGTAATAAAAACGTTTAATAGGATTGGAAACCAAATTGCGTTTGTAACCTTTATTACAGAAACATATGATTTATGTATTTAATTTAAATATAATTTTTGATGTAAGCTTATTATGACCTTCAAGTAAAGTACCCCCTTTTCGGCTCACCAATTTTAACCAAAATATATTAAATACATTCATATCGATATAAAAGTCCTATTTACCAAATTTGAGATGTTTTACATTATATTTTAATATAATTTTTGATGAACGTCTAATATGACCTACAAGTAAAGTACCGCTTCCGGTTTCCTAATTTAGACCAAAATCTAATATGTTATTTGAATCAATATTTAAGTTATAAATACTAAATTTGAGAAGTTTCGTATAGTATTCTAATATAATTTTCGATGGAAATCAATTATGACCTTCAAGTAAAGTACCACTTCCGGTTGTTAAGCAGTGACCAAAAAGGGAGGTTCACAACTAGAGTCAAAATGTATTCAGGGATGGTCAAAATGGATATTTCCGTTGAAATCTGAAAACCGAAAATTTTCGCGATTACAATACTTCCTTTACTTCGTACAAAGAAGTAAAAAATGAAAACAGTGATGAAGTTGTAAAATGCTAAAAGATTAAACTGATAGAGTAATAACAACAACTAAAAATTAATTAGTTAATATTATAGATTTATTAATAAAATTGACTATTAATAACAATAGATAAACTAATGGAGAAATAATAATAACTAAAAAATTTAATAATTGTAATAAATAAGTAAAAGGTAAATAAACAGGCAAAATTTAGTACTTTGAAGCTAAAAGTGTGGTGGAGGAGTGACTAAGAAAAATAGCTAAGTAATTAATTAAGGAGGCGGAGTAGGAATAGTAATTAAGAATGTCATAATAGTTCTATAGAGAAGGCAGTGGGGAGGAGTTGTCATTATAAGTGTGGGTTAATCATAAAAATATATAAAAGAATAAAGAAGTATTAAAAATACAAGAAAAAGATAAATCCAAAGGAGGATTTTAATGTTCATTGAACCCCTAAAAATGGCGCTTCAGCTCAAAATGTTTGCTATGAATTCTATCAATTTTCATATTTTTCTCTGCCCATTTTATATATTTACTTTTATTTTAATTTATTATTTACAATCGTTCCTTTGGATTTATCTTTTTATTCTATTTTCAATACTTTTTTATTCTTTATATATATATATTTATGATTAACCCACATTTATAATGACAACCCCCCCCCCTCCCCCACTGCCTTCTCTATATAACTATTAATGACATTCTTAATTACTACCCCTACACCGCCTCCTTAATTATTTTGCTATTTTTCTTAGTCACCCCTTCACCACACTTTGAGTTTCAAAATACTAAATTTTGTCAGTTTATTTATTTTTATTTTCCCATGATAAAGAAGAACGAAATTATTCTTAAAGGGATTTTATTACGCCAAAAATTAGTGTTATGGATGTGGAGCCTGGATTAATGGAGGAATATGTAGGTTTAAATTCCAAGAATTTAGTCTGAGTAATTCTATCAAAATCCCACTTTTCAGGGAATCATTCAGACAAACAAATCTCCATTATCATTTGGCTGCAGCTGACTGCAGCCAATATTATAATGGACCATTTTTTAAAATAAAAAAAATCTGGTGCGGTGCGCGCATCACACAGCTTTCCCTTACCACCCTATAATAATAATCTTTTTAATTTTACCTTTTATATGATCCTATACATAATTTGCGATAATATTCACAACTATACCTACTTCAAAAAATATTTATGTTACATAGATCGTTTTTCATTATTCAGTGTGTTATTAATTAAAAAAAAATTTTTTCATAGCCCCCCTCTACCGATTTACAGTACTGTCCTACTTTGGAACTTTAAAAAGCTGGTAATACTACCAGAAGCTCTTACTAGGGTTTGTAGATATACTATCGGTATGTTGAACTGTTTTAGAATAATACTATATCTATATTAGGGATTGATAAATTATTTGCCACTTCTATAATTTTGTTTTTTATTGATACCTAGTTTCGAATGTTACATAAATTCGTTTTCAGTTCTAAAAACACTGTTTTTCTTATTTCTTATCTTAATTAAATTCATAATTCATAAATGTTTTATAATACTAATTTATATTACATTTAATTTAATATGTATAATAATAACAAACTTTATTTTGAATTGCTTATTTTTGAATTTTTTTATTTTTTTTTTACAAAAAAAATAATTATAGAAGTGGCAAATAATTTATCAATCCCTAATTAGATTGATCCTTCTATACCATCATGCGGATGTCAACTGACTATATCTATATGTTTTGTATTTTTAATACTGTTGATGTGAGTTGTGTTGCATCTGATCTGCAATCATGTCACCTTATCTTATTCTGTTCTCATGAAAACATTGACTGAATAGTCAGTTACTGGTTATTTATTGGTATCTGAGATACTTTAAGGATTTGTCTTTCAATTAATTACATTAACAGTAATTTTTTACGGTCACATTTTAACCAGGCCTTATAAAGATTATAATATTGAAAGAGGCAGCCAATCAAGGAATAAGAGTCGATGGAACCAATGAGCTGCTGCCAGATAAGAGATCTAAGTGGCCCAAGAGAAGAATTCTTAACCATCTCTCTCCCACACTCCCTCTGTGTCACTCTCTCTCTCTCACTCTCTCTCTCTCTCTCTCTCTCTCTCTCTCTCTCTCTCTCTCTCTCTCTCTCTCTGGCCAGGAGGCTGAAGAATTGTAACTAGATTAATCTCTAGAGTTTTTCTTTTTTCATTTCTGCTCCCTCTTAAACTATCCAATGGAATCGAGGGGATTCGGGCACTAAAATAAAGATAATAATCAGATATTGCTAGCAGTAAAACCAAAAACAAAAATTAGATTACTATTATTATTAATTATATATTTTTTGTTATTATTTATTTATTTTTCATTTTTCTTTATAATTATTATTATGTATTTACTTACTTTTTAAAATTTCTCGTCGCATTCTTTGATCTCTTATTATTATTTTTTCAGTAATGTTATATTATTTGTTTTATTTGATATACTATTATTATTTATTTGCTTTACAAATTTATAATTATTCAATAATATGATTAGTTCGGGGTAGTCTCTTCCGTAAGAGACTGTATCTCCACGTTGACAGTTGTTGAAAATCATGTTAATAGTTAAAATACCCACGTAAGGCTCACCAAGCCGATCTGGAAATAAAAAATATCTGATGTGGACAACACATGACTTCCTTGTACGCCTATTAAACTATAAATCGGTGGCTCAAAAAGTGATCCTCAATTTGGTTACTAGTTTCCGAACATCGCAGTATCTCAAAAACGACACTCGGCGTCCCGACATCCATCTATTGACACACTCACACACATACTCTTGTCTGGAGGTCTCATTCTGTTATTATATGTCGTTTTCATTCAGTTGATAACTAGTTTCCAAGAGATTTCTTCGTGTTCCGTGACAACATCATTTTTAACCTTTATTACCGGACCTTTTAACCTTTATTTCAAGTAAAGTACCACTTCCGGTCTGCCAATGTTAACCAAAATTTATTATATTATTTAAATCTATATTTAAGTTATAAATACTAAATTTGAGAAGTTTTGCATAGTATCTTAATGTAATTTTTTATGGAAATCAGTTATGACCTTCAAGTAAAGTAACACTTCCAGTGATCAAGCATTGACCAAAAATGGAGGTTCCCAACTAGATTTTTCAACAATCCTAAATACAAAACTTCAACTTTCTAGGGCTGACCATTTTTGAGTAATGCGAGATACGCACGAACGTACAGACGTCACGAGGAAACTAATCAAAATGGATTCAGGGATGGTCAAAATGGATATTTTCGTTGAAATTAGAAAACGAAAAATTTTCGCGATTACAATACTTCCTTTACTTCGGACAATGAAATAATTATATAAAGATAATAACCCAATTGCTATAAGGATTGCATTTATACGAGTCCGGTGACTTACCCACTGGACCATGTAAATAAATTTTCATCAGATTTAAAAAATAATAAAATTATAGAAGTTTTGATAAACTTATTTTATTATAATTAATAAAAAAATATAATTACATTTTATAAATTCCACGATCTAATTCTCACATGTTGAGCCAAGGCAAATTTCCCTCCTTGCTATAATAGTAGGTATATTTTAAATTATTTTTTTTTTTTCAGCGGTTATTTTGGGAAGGAAAATTTCCTCTTCCCCACCCTCTTTTGGATCCTCCATTGAAGCCACTAGTGAAGACTTAATGTTAAATGGTTTGTTTCATTCGGGACAAAGTAGCTGGAATCTGGAGGGCAAAGGTTCTCCAGGCAATTCTCTTCCTCCCTTCTCCCTCTTCCCTCCCTTCCCCTCCCCCCCCCCAACAATCTGGGTGGAATATTCTACGAGGGCGATTAGCTGTAAAGGGCTCATCCCGAGGCGGGAAATGGCTTCCAAAATGGATGTTGTTCCGGAAAAATGTTGTGCCGTGAGAGGAAGAGCTAAGTGGCCTTAGCGTCAGTTCGGGCTAACTTACAAAATCTTCCGCGGCGTTTAAATTCGGATTCGAAGAAATACTTCGCCTGTAAAATTGTATCTTTCTTCGCCGTAATGCTGACCTTTTTTCAAATGGCATTACAAAGCGGCCCATGCTGAAGATTGAAAAAGAGGCGGACTTTGTATCTTCTAAATTAAAATCGATTTCAAGACCTGAATCTTATTTTTCCTTCTCAAAAATTTGAGATAGATGAACTATTATGATTGGTAAAAACTATCACACTTAATTTATATTTAAATCATTTTCAAGGGCTCAAAAGGCCTTTAAATTCTCTAAATTTTAATAATTGATGTTGGCTAGTAAACTATGATATTTATGATAAAATTAATAGTATTATACTGATATCATTATAAGGGCTTAAATTAAATAAGAGATATAAGATATGTTTAGTAATAATACAAATGAAATAAAATATGGATAAGAGATAAATAATAAAATGTGAAATAAAGATAATTTAGTGATAAGGATATAAATAATGATTAAAAAGTAATAATAATATAAAACAAAAGAACACTTGATTTAAAACAAAATGGATTATTATTTTCAAATATTTATATTTCAAAAATATCTGGCGTATCCATTCACACGGCTTTCCTTATAGCAAGTAGGATAAGATACCCAGGATACGCGGTCAGGATAGAAGATGACAGGGTAAAGAGGAACATGAAAGACAAAGAAGCTGGTGGAAGTGGAGGATGGATCCAAGGAAAAATGAAGTGGAGAGCGATGCGAGGAAGCTGGGAGCAGGCGATTGGAAGATAAAGGCGGAGCGAAAGGAAGAAATGGAAAAGGATAACTCAGGAGACCAAGGGTCACGAACGTCGGGGAAATAGCATACAATGTTCAATACGCTGTGTCTCTGCTAATACTGCTACGACTTTGGAAAGACGGATTATTTTTTGTTCGATATTTGGATTTTATACATAATATTGATATACGTATCTTGAAACGTAAAACCTCAAATTTTGAGGTGGGAGGGATTAAGTTTTTCTTCCCTAGTCGATTGAAAAGATTCATTATTGAAAATTTAGAAACCAAAAGCTTTTATATAGATTTTAAATCCTTGTTATGCTGATTCTAAACATTTTACATTTTCACTCTATCTCTATAAATACCCAAATCATGAACTTATAAAATAGCAAATAGGCCGCCATTTTGAGACGAAACGACGGATGGTAATGTCATGTTCCGAAGATCATCCTGGGGTGACCAGTGACTTTGTAACCAAATCTCAAGATAATCTGTCCAGTAGTCTCGCAAAAAAGGCGCGGACGGCGGACGGACTGTTTTTTTTTTTTTTATTCTATATTCGGATTCTACATATCTTGAGACGTAAAACCTCAAATTTTGGGGGGGGGGGGGGAGGGATTAACTTTTTCGTCCCTAGTCGATTGAAAAGATTCATTATTGAAAATTTAGAAACCAAAAGCTTTTATATAGATTTTCATTCCTTGTTATACTGATTCTAAACACTTTACATTTTCATTCTGTTTATATAAATATCCAAATTATGAAATTATAAAAAAGCAAATAGGCCGCCATTTTGAGACGAAACGACGGATGGTAATGTCATGTTCCGAAGATCATCCTTAGATGACCAGTGACTTTGTAACCAAATCTCAAGATAATCGGTCCAGTAGTCTCGCAAAAAAGGCGCGGACGGCGGACGGACTCTTTTTTGTTTATTCGATATTCGGATTCTACGTATCTTGAGACCTAAAACCTCTAAAAAAAAAAAATAATTTTCTTACTAGATTACAAATGTTCATTATTGAAAATAATAAACCAAAAGTCGGTTAAAAGTCACTTTCCAAATAAACGAATTTTTGGAGTTTGTTCCTATTAAAAAAAAAAACCGTGAGCATTGGAACTCCGTCACTAAAGTCGTATTTTAAGTTTAATATATGTATTATAAAACGGAGGAGTAAGAAATAAGTTCGAGACCTACAAAAGACAGTTCCCTAACAAACCGAAATTTACACGTACTTTTATTATAAGGTTCTGCATCTCCGCTAACCATCGATACAAAATATATATATATATATATATATATATATATATATATATATATATATATATATTTTAATAAAAGTAAAAACACGGGAGGTTGGGGAAAAGTCGAGACCCCCAAAAAATACTTCCCCAACACCAACTCATTTCATATACAAATTTTCAGCCCTATAAACTCAGCATTGATACTGTTGAAATAGCCATATATTTGCTAAAACTGATCTGATTTCGATGAAACTTCTTTTGTTTTTTAGATAATTTAATTTCCTTTTCAATGGTGGAGCTTTAGAGATGCGCAAAACTTAAAAAACGCCGAAATTTCATGTTACCATTCTTTAATGGTATCGTTCTGTCTGGGAGAAAGCTCTACATGTCGAATTTCAGCTCATTTGACCCAAAGGGGGCCGCTAGAGGTGCTCAAATGTAACGGGAAAAAATAGGGTTTATGAAACGGATAGAAAACGCCACTCACCGCCGATCTTCGACCCGCTGCAATAGTCTATTTTTTTCGGGGAAAATACGACTAAAAATTTTAATTATAAGTATATTACAATTGATATAGATATATATTGATAATAATATAAAATTATAACGAATATAAATTATGATATCAATGGTCGAACAATAAAAATCTAAAGCCAGACGAAGTGCTATAGCCTTTATTTCTTCGGAGTATATACACTATTGTAATTTCTCATTCAATAAAGACCGAACAATTGCAGGTAACCATCCACTATATCAACATTTACCTAGGCAAATATCTCCATTGTAGGATTGCCGGATACGGATATTGTTTGGTGTGGGGGGGGGTATTCATAGGAAATTCAAGCATCATCTGGATATATAATTCATTCTACGATTCAAAGGAGGATTAAAATGAGGTTGGGGATGTTTGAGGTACACACATCACAATTCAATTCGGAGTACATAGAACCTCAAATTCATTGTATCTAAAACCATTAAGGTACAGTGTGAGGAGGTTCTTCTATAGCTCCTTAATATTATCCTAAGCAATCCCGAATGATAAGAATATAATTTTTACTATGTTTTTAGGTAAACGGTTTAAGGGTCAGGGTTTTCCCAGTAATGCCGGTGAGTAATTGTTTTTTCTGTTATAGATGAAAATAAATTTATAAAGTCCAATCTTAAATTTATTCCCATCTATAAAAGAAAAAACAATTATTCACTGGCATTACTGGGAAAACCCTGACCCTTAAACCGTTTACCTAAAAACATCCTGCCTATCTCTTGTTCATTGTTAGTACTATGCGAGAAGAAACCAATACAAACTTTTCTGTATATATAATCCATTTAAACCTTGGTGAGTACCAACATGTATTTGATTTCTTGTCTTAATTAAATTCATAATTGCTTTATAATACTGATTTATATTAATCTAATTTAATATGTATAATAATACCAACTATATTTTGAATTGCTTATTTTTGAATTTGTTGTGTGTTTTTAGAACTGAGGATGAATGTATAACATTCGAAACTATTTTTCAATAAAACAAATTTATAGAAGTAGTAAATAATTTATCAATCCCTGATTGAACATTTTAGATAAAAATCTTATAAATTTAACTGGATAACCATACTTATTTGTTTTATTCCTGATGTGTATTTTTTTTTTTTTTTTTTGGTTATTAAGCTTTATAAATATAAACTTTCTCAGCCGTATCCATAAATCCAAAATATTTCTAATTATTATGATACGAAATTTTGTACTGATTACAATCTCTAAGGAAAAGTATTATAAAGATACGGTTACATCATCTCATTGCCGTGACATGGCGTCTTACATCAAATCGTTTTATTATGTAACTACTCGCAAAAGGTTATTTTATATGAAGAAAATCCCATTACATTCTATTTTTATATTAATTTATAATAAAAATATATAAAATAAACAATTTACGTGTAAAATCAAACTTTACTTGTTTGTTCGAAAGCCACCCTGCAATTACTTTATATATCGATATCAAGTTAAATTTTCCACTTACGTACTAAATTTCCATTTCTCTGCTCAGATGGCAAAGTGTATGTCTTTTTTTTTCTGAAAAAAAAAGGGTTTTGAAGTTGACAAAATTTCGTAAGTCTTTGTCTTTGAATTTACAGAAAACAACGACAAATTGTAACAAATTAGTGCCCTTAAAAAAAATCCTTAAAATTACAACACTTGAAACAAGAAAAAGTACTGACAATTTTATACTAGCGCTGTAATCTTCCTCAGTAATCCCTTGGCATTTCTGAACAAGGAACACGAAACAATTGCTAATAATTGTATCGCAGGTTCTATAGCCTTAAAATAAAATTACATAAAAATATCCAACTCGAAACGTGTAAAAACTTGCGTAACTATTTTTATTAAGCTTTAATTCTTTAGCGGTTTGAAGATCCATTATTCCATTTTATATCAATTAGTATACCCGGGAGAGAACTCTCGCATTAGATACCAATGCTTACTCTAATCCCTGATACATTCGAGGTGTAAGCGATATTAGGGAAACAATATAATATTACCAAAAAAGTTTATTTAATATGCAGATTTGATGAAGCTACATAGTTTGTAATGACTATGTTGAAGTTACAGTTCATACTTAATAATTAATTAGCTTACCCCATTGGAAAACAGGTTTTACGTTTCAAGATAGGTAGAATCCAAATATCGAATAAAAAAAAAATCCGTCCGCAAAAATTTTGTTTGGTGCTTTTATTGTATTTAAACGAAAGCTAACGAAAATTCCTACAATACGAACTAGAAATCACCTAAATCGGACCATTATTAGCTGAGATATAGCTTAATGAACTTCGTTTTTATTTTTTCCTAGTGAAGTGCACATCAAATATTTCCTCTGTATCATTTTACACCACAGCCTACTTGCATTGACGCAGTTTTTTTAATTAACACAGTTCGGCACTCTCACGGCGAACATCTTGTGACAAGCTTCAAATTTCTTTTCCTTTGGTACCTACTGCTTCATATTTTTTACTTTGACAGAATAGATATTTTTGTGGAATAATAAACAAGTGGAATAAATAAGTGGAAATAATAAACCATTGTGTAATAATTTGCAGCGTTTTTTTAGATAATTTAATTACCTTTCATACAGTTCTATACATAAGTTACAATAAAGTCATACTAATAAAATATTCTTTTCATCATAAATTTTTCTCTGCATTTCCTCGGTGGTGCACTACATGTATGGAAAGTTAAAGGCCTTTATGAAGAATATTTTAGACAAGTTTCATCAAAATCGTTGGAGCCGTTTTCGAGAAAATTGTAAAAAATTGTAAAATCGATTAAATGAAATGGTACTTCCGGTTAGTCGATTTTGACGAAATAGTGTCTTTAACATCACAGGCATATATCTGCATTAAATACGTTATCAATTTCGTACAACTTTTCGTTTTTCAGCTAGGCTGTTCATGTACACACAGACAGACCGACATTTTGCGAGACTTGGTTATTAGGACTCACGGGATCTTAAAACGTGTATTTCCGTTGAAAACTCGAATTCGAACATTTTCACGATCGTAATACTTCACCTTAGTATATATATATATATATATATATATATATATATATATATATATATATATATATATATATATATATATATATATATATATATAACTTAAGAGCTTCGACGCACGAAACATAAAAAAAAAGAGGAAATGGGGAGATAAAGTACTCACAGGAAGGCTGGTTAAACACTAACTTTATTCAGATTCTAATCCTCTATATATACAATTTACAATGTTTATAATGCTGGTTTGGAATTAGTGGCTATACTAATGTAAGTCCCAACTTAACTCCCCCCTGCCAGTTTACGAACATCCTCGTAAACTCAAAACAAAACAAACAATAACAAAAACAAAAAACCAAACTGCAAACTAAAGTAAATAACAAAAAATTACAACTTAACCTATATATAAAAATTAACATAATACTAACTTAATCTACTTCACATAGTATACAAAATATAACCTAAGGCACTTCCTCAAAACTCTATATACAAAAACTAAAAATACATGTTTTTCTTCCAGAAAACGTATAATACAAATAAATACACTTTTATGGTCTGGGTTCCCCCACTGGAACCTTAAGTTGCTCGATATGTACAGTCCTCCGTTTCCTAGGCTCCTCCAGACTCTGAATAGTGACGAGATTGTGCTCCCTAATCGTAATCACTTTGAATGGTCCCTCATACCTCAGAACTTCCTTTGCGCGATTCGACATAATTTTCCTGTAAACGATAGTGCCTATTTTCATATTACCCATAATATCCTTTACACCCTCGTTCTCCCGCGCTACTCTCTTACTCTTTTCCGCTACCATTCGCCCATGCGCTTTCCCCCACATTCTCTCGATTTCTACTCTATTCACGGTTAGTTTTTCCGCCATGTCCTCATCCACGGTCGTATCTCGCTCGTCCCTCCTTCGTGCGCGTAAACCAAAAAGGGCCTCGAAAGGGGAAAACCCAGTAGCCATATGTATAGAATGGTTATACGCTGCTATGGCTCGGGGCATCGCCTCGTCTGCTTCCAACCCCTTGTCTGCGTGGAATACTCGGAGATGTTCACCCAGGGTATTATGGAGCCGTTCGATCCCCCCCCTACTTTTGGGATGTCCGGCCGTATTCCAGTGCCACGAAATTCCTAGCCTTTTCGTCTCTTGTCGTAACTGGGCGTTGTCGAATTCCCTGCCCCCGTCCGAGGAGATCGTATCTGGCACCCCATAAAACTGGAACCATGTTTGGAGGGCGCTGCAAACCGCTGCCGCCGATTTTTCCTTCACGGGGTGGGCCATCGCTATCTTGCTAAAGGTGTCCACTACTGTCACCCATTTAAACCCTCTCCACGTAAAGGTATCAACTTGGAGGTCCGTTAACGGTACCGTAGGTGTCCTCGTCTCTGTTTGTAGTCCTACGGGGGGGTGCCGGTCATACTTAGCCGTGTGGCAAATGTGGCAGCTCCTCATTACCTCTTCTACCGTTTTCCGCATCCCTACCCAATAATACCTTCTTTTCAAGGCCGCCAACGTCTCGTTGATTCCTCGGTGGTTTGTCTTCCCTTGATGGTATGCAATCGTTACCTCTTTTTGCTGTTCGTGATCGCGAATAGTCTCCACGATAGAGCGACAACGAATAAAAGTCCTGTCTATCCCTATTTTTTCAGTCCTCCATAAGACACGGATTTTTTCCCACACCGCCGCGTTGCCGACATATAAATAATGGGTCGCGCCTACCTTGGATGCGTCCTTTAATACTCGGCAGATTTGCTCCTCCTTGACTCCCGGTTGGGACCAAATAGTGACGATGTTATGCCTATCATATTTGGAGAAGTCCATTTTTACCAGCCCCGTAGTCCTTGTTTTCCAGATGACCTGTCGAGTCTTGTCGTTAACTATCTCGTCAAGTTCCTCCATCTCTGCTGGTCTCTCGTCCCCTGACTCGTCATCCGAGGGGTCCCCATTGCTTTGGCGGTCAGCCCCGCGTTCTCCTTCCCCGTCTGGCGTCCATTCCCGCACGAACCTTTGTAGGTCTCCCGATGCTTCACCCACCTCTGTCTCCATCATGTTTACCTGTAACGCGCGAGATAACCAGTCAGCTACGACATTCTCCTTTCCCGGTTTGTACACTACTTCGAGATTGTACTGACTCAGAATCTCCTTCCACCGTGTGACTCTCGCCGAGGACTCTTTCAAATTGCCCACCCACAACAGAGGACGATGATCTGTGTGCACTTTAAACCTTCTTCCGAATACATACGGCCGAAAGTGTTGCACTGCCCATACAATCCCTAACAATTCTCGTTCAAGTGCGCTATACCGGGACTCCGCGTCCGTAAGCCTCCTGCTCGCATATGCCACGGGCCTTTCCTCCCTCTCGCCTTCCTGCGATAAAACCGCCCCCAGTGCATATTCACTGGCATCCGTAGTGATTGAAAATGGTCTGGAAAAATCTGGGAATGCGAGGACTGGTTCCGTTTGTAACCGCAACATACACTTCCTGATATTCGCCTCGATCTCTGGCGTAATCTTAACCGTGCGTCCCTTCCTCAAAAGTTCGTTCAAAGGTACCAGGTTGTCAGCCATCTCCGGAACAAATCGCCGGTAGTAATTGAGGGTTCCTAACAATCTCCTGATCCCCTTCACATCACTCGGCATTGCCATTTTCCCGATTGCTTCTACTTTCTTTCCATCTGGCCGTACCCCATCCGCCGAAATCACGTGTCCAAGAAAATTAATCTGCGTTTGACCCAATATCGATTTTTCTTTCGATAGTTTCAGCCCAAACTGTCGTATTCTAGAGAATACCTGTCGCAGATCCTCTATATGGTTTGCCTCAGTCTTACTAAAAACCAAGAGATCATCCATGTACACTTGGCACATATTTTCATCCAGACCACGCAAAAATTCGTCCATCAGTCTTTGGAACGTTATGGGTGCATTCTTTAAGCCAAACGGCATACGGGTAAATTCATAATGCCCCCTCTCGAAAGTAAACGCTGTTTTGGCTTGATCTCTGGGGTGCATGCGAATTTGATGATATCCTGATTTCAGATCAAGTGTGCTAAACACCGATGCTCCTCCCAGTCTGTCCAAGATGTCCTCCAACCTAGGAATGGGGTACTTCTCGTCTAACGTATTTTCATTTAATTGCCGGAAGTCTACAACTACCCTATAACGCTCCTTTGTTTCCCCGTCGACGGGTTTCTTCTTGACTGCCCATAGTGGACTATTAAAGGGCGAAGTACTATCCACGATGATCCTCTGACGCTTTAGCTCCTCGATTTCCTCACGAATGTGTCCCCTCAATGCTTGTGGGTACCTCCGCTCCTTCACGTAGGTAACCTTGTCGGATTTCAAATTGATTTCGTGGAGAGTCTCTCCCGTCGCGCTCAGTGGGTCTCCCTCGCGAAAAAAAATATCCGTGAATTCCTCCCTCACGTTTTGTCTCCAATCTGCACCTTTGGTGATTACCCCAACACACCTAACACTCCCCTTCGCGTCCTGCGACGTTTCGTACCTCTTTTTCCCGATCCTAATTACCCATTGACCTCCTGAACTACGGATCTTCGCCCCTAATTTGCTAAACAAATCGCATCCCAAAATTCCCCCATACTCACGCGGCATGATTTCCACAACATGCACTGTCATTACCCCTTCCTTCATTCCCCACTTCTCTAAGGGTAAGTCAACTTCCCCCTCTATCGTACAGGGCCCACTCAAAGTGACCACTTTACATTGACATGTTCTCACATCTGGCTTACTCTTTCCTTTAAATAACAACTCCAAGTTATCCCTACCCACTAATGTACAGGAACTTCCTGTGTCTACCAAACACTTCCACCCTTTACAAAACTCTATAATAGGCAACCGATCACACTTCTTTACAACACTGTTCACACAAAGAAGGTTGCCCCTCCGTTCACACGATCCTCATTCTCTCTTTACCTGCTCTGTTCGCCGCCCTGCACTCCGTTGCTTGCTCCTTCCTCCGGGGGTTCCCCTGCCGCCGGGTTCGCTGCTCTCCGTCTCGGACCCTGAAGTCTCTGAAGATCTGGCCGATTCCGACGGTATTCTGCTCCTCCGCCACATTCGTTGAGCGTTGATCTCCATTGGTTCTCCTCGGTCGTGTTCCCTGCGCCGTATATATGGGCATTGTCTGGCCATATGTCCCTCGTTATGGCATTCAAAACACCGCGTACGCGGGCACTGGGCTACCAAGTGCCCTGTCTTGCCACATTCATGGCACTTCCTTTCATCTCTTCTGCCATTCTTCCTGTCCACAAATTGCCTTCTCTCTCTCGGTAATTTTTCTTTTCTCCCAAACTCTCCCTCTCTCCTTCTTCCCAGATCCTGTCTTACTCTATTCCTTCCTGCCTCGTTTCTTCGGTAAGACACCCTGCTCCACCCTGGTTCAACCTCCTCTCTCTCTTCCTCGTCACGTGCGCTCGCGTCTACCATTTCCTGTGCACATTCTATAAATGATTTATCTCTGGGTAGACCGTCCTTCCTCCCCGTATCTCTGGCTAACTGTACCTTCAGTACCGTGGTCATAAATATCATCCATGCCTCGACTGCACTTGTGTCCATTACCTCTCGCAACTTCTCATTTATCCTATTTAGCTTCACGAGGAGACCTGCAGCGTACTGACCGTTTGTCTGGTTCGTTCTCTTCATGTCTCGGAACATTTGAAGCATATCTTCTTCTGGGGCCCATCGCCCTCCTCCATAGGCTTTTTTCAGTCTTTCCTTAATTACCTGCCACGCGGTATCCTCATCCGCTTGAATCAGGTTTAGGACGCTCCTTCTGACCCGCCGTGCTAGGGCCACTCGTAACCTTTTGGCATCTGATTCTTCTAGAAGATCTACTGCTACCTGGGATTGTATGCTGTTCATAATCCCGTCCCCGCCTTTGAGAAAATGATTTAACTCCCCCACATCTCCGTTAAATTTCTCTAAGTCGGAAATTTCTCTTCTGATATCTTGTGCGTTTGCCTTTTTCAGCTTCATTTTTTCTAGTTCGTTCGTCTCCTGTGCGATTCTATTCGCCTCCTGCGCAGCTAAGTCCGCCCGCGCCATTGTTAGAGTTGCTGATGACAATGGCGGGAATTCGGGATTCACCGATTCTGGCTGTGAAGGCTCCAGCGTTAACGTTGCTGGCCTAAGGATCTCTCTTTGTCCTTGTTCATTCATGTTTTAAACAAAAAGTGAGAAAAAATAGAAATAAAAATTGATAAGTAACAAAATCAAAATATTCTTCCGTAAAAAAAAAGGAAAAGAAAAAAAATTCTCACTGCGAACTGCTAAAAAAGATCCCGGGTTTCGGCACCACTTAAGAGCTTCGACGCACGAAACATAAAAAAAAAGAGGAAATGGGGAGATAAAGTACTCACAGGAAGGCTGGTTGAACACTAACTTTATTCAGATTCTAATCCTCTATATATACAATTTACAATGTTTATAATGCTGGTTTGGAATTAGTGGCTATACTAATGTAAGTCCCAACTTAACTTATATATATATATATATATATATATATATATATATATATATATATATATATATATATAGTAAATATAAATTACCATTATTTTATTTTTATATTCACAAGTTAGGATAAAGAAAATAGGATATCTTGTAGATAAAATTTGTTACCATGATGGTCTATTGTATTCAAAAGAAAAATATACGATTTAATCATAATATTTTTTTTAATAATTATATAAGAATTAATAAGTTAATTCTAGAGTTCCACTATTAATAATTACCAATATTATACTACTGGAGCCTGAGTGGACGCTGCTGTAAGTGATGCTATTAGTGCGTTCAACAGGCCCTGCATTTCAGCAGTAGAAGATATTCCAGCTTGTTGATTTACTGAAGCAGAAGTTGAAGGTGCTGCCACTGGAGTCTGCGTGGTTGATGATCCTGACTGCGGGGTAGTTGCTGTTGGTAAGGATGCTATGATTGCATTCCATAAGTTCTGCATATCTCCAAGATTTGGCAATTGTTGAGTAGGTGCTGGTACAGGTGCAGGTGGAGCTGTCGTTGGAAGAGGTCCTGGAGAAGGATGGCCAAAAGGTTTCGGACCTGGATGATGCAAATGCTTCCATGGATGTTGGAAATATGGGGAGGCTTCGGATGCGGCGAGGAAGCCGACGAAAGCGAGGAGTGCGGGAAAATACGCCATTGTTGAGAGTCAGAGACTATCAGAAACTAGCAGTGACAAATGATGGTATGATTTGAACGGTAGCGGAGCGGGTATATATACCAATACCAATGTGTGATCAGTAATAAAGAAGAGATTGAACAGGTGGCTAATTAGAGTATTGATCGTAATTGTTATTGTTTAATTACGTCAATTCAAAACACGAAAAATATGGTTTAAAAATAAATCCAGATTATGTACGTTTCATCATTTAGCTTTTATTTACAAAAATAATGCATTTCAAATTTAGTTTTCAGCCGATTAATTTTATAGAAAAAAAAAATAATCATAAATAAGTAAATTAATCGTTATAAGCGAAATTCCTAACCTCCGACCTTACTTAAGGTAGTATTTTCACTAAAATACAATATCTGATGTGGACAACACATGACTTCCTTGTACGCCTATTAAACTATAAACCGGTGGCTCAAAAAGTGATCCTGAATTTGGTTACGTTTCCGAAGATTGCAATATTTCAAAAACGACACTCGGAGTCGCGACATCCATCTATTGACACATACACACACGCACAAGCTCTTGTTTATGAAGGTTTTATTCCGTTATTATATGCCGTTTTCTGTCAATATCACTAGATAAAGTATTGGAAATCTAGAGTTTCGAAATTTTAAGCGGAAGAACCCACTTAACTTATATCTTATTATCCTGCTTCAGACTTGTTCAGCTCACAAATGGGGAGGAAAATAAGTATTTTATTCTCAAGTTTAACACTTAAAACAAGTAATAAAATTGTTTAATTTTAATATAACTTTTGATATAAATTTAGTATGACCTTCAAGTAAGATACCCCTTTCGGCTTACCAATTTTAACCAAAATCTAGTATATTATTTATATTGATATAAAAGTCTTATTTATGATATTTGAGATGTTTTACGTTATAATTTAAGTTTTGATGAAAGTTTATTATGACTTTCAAGTAAAGTACCAGTTCCAGTGATCATGCAGCGACCAAAAAGGGAGATTCACAACTAGATTTTACATCAATCCTAAATACAAAACTTAAACTTTCTATGGCTTACCGCTTTTGAAATATGCGAGATACATACGTACGTACGAACAGACATCACGACGAATGGATTCAGGGATGGTCAAAATGTGTATTTCCGATGAAATCTGAAAAGCGAAAATTTTCGCGATTATAATACTTCCTTAATACTGCGCACAAGGAAGTAAAAATTGAAATATCAAAATGGCGGTGGTAAGAGAAAAAAGTTTAGACCTCCAAAAGGCACTTCTCTCAAAACCAACGCAGTTCACATACAAATTTTCAACCCTCTAGCTCAGAGGTGGCCGAAGCGTAGCGCGTGCGCCAAAATTGGAGCATTGGACGATTACAAGTGACGTTTCCTTCTTTGCGCCTGCACGCTTGTATTTTTATATCGTGGACTTCCTCCATTCATTTGAATCTGTAATCTTTGGATGTCATGTCTATAAGAATACTTCTATTAAAAAGGTTATTAAATGAAGAAAGACTCCTTGCAAGCAGATAGAAAAGACAAATTCTTGTTCCAAGCTGATCTCGCTCTCAATGCAAGAGGTTATTTAAACGAAAGTATGAATATATAATAAGTATTCGAGTTATTTGGCGCATCTGAACTCGTCTGTGAAAAAAATTGGAGTATGGTAGGCAAAAGATCTGCCATTCCTGCTCTGACTCCATTCGGAGGTGCGCAAAACCGGTTGAATGTCGTAATAGTGCCCGAAATTTTGACTGAAGTTTACCCTCCACTTCTATGGTATTGCTCTGCCTAGAAAACCATACATACCTAATTTCAGCTCATTTGATACAAAGTGTCGCTATATCTAAATATTCATTTATATATAATAACTTTATATAAATAAATTTATATATAACATTTATTTATATATAATAATTCTTTCGATCAAATGAACTTAAATTAGGTATATTTGGTTGTTTTCGGCCTCCTTTTTAATTTTGAAGCAGTAGCTGGATATCTTGATGCAGGATAATATATCTTTCAGTGGGTAAACAGCTTCACCTATTTGGGTTCGTAAATCAATTCTTGAAATGACATAACTCAGCCGATAAACAGGAGGATTGCAGCAGCTAACCGTTGCTATTTTTGCCTTTCCAACCATTTTAAAAGTAGAGTTCTCTCTAACCCTGTAGGAACGTAGACCGTTCGATTGTCACTTATGGCTCAGAAGCCTGGGCGTTCACGAGGGCGGAAAGGAGTGGCTTCTTGGCTTCGAATGGAGCATTCGCAGATTAATTTTCAGTCCTGTTAGACAGGATCACGTCTGGAGAAGAAGGAAGAATGCTGGATTGGAAAGGATGGGTGCCATCGAGATCCAGAAAATGATCCTTACAGAAGAGCTCTATGGAAAACAGCGAGTTGGACGACCGATTGTCTGATGGATGGACTCGGTACATCAGCAGCTGACCCTTCTTGGAGTCCGAAACTGGAAAGCTGAAACTACTATATATATATATATATATATATATATATATATATATATATATATATATATATATATATATATATATATATAGTAGTTAAATATTAAAAAATATTTAAAAATGTATTTGATTTTGACAAGGTTCCAGTAATTCAGAACGGATTGAAGAGAAAGCAATAGAAGAGAGGCTATATAAATTGCATAGAATTCGAATATTTCTATGAATTATAGGATTGCAAGTAGAAATTTGAATTATTTTTACTTCCTTGTACGAAGTAAAGGAAGTATTGTAATCGCGAAAATTTTCGGTTTTCAGATTTAAACGGAAATATCCATTTTGACCATCCCTGAATCCATTTTGACTAGTTTCGTCATGGCGTCTGTACGTACGTATGTTCGTATCTCGCATAGCTCAAAAACGGTTAACCGTAGAATGTTGAAATTTTGTAATTAGGATTGTTGTAAAATATAGTTGTGAACCTCCCTTTTTGGTCACTGCTTGATTACCGGAAGTGGTACTTTACTTGAAGGTCATTACTGATTTTCATCAAAAATTATTTTAAAGTATAATGCGAAACTTTTCAAATTTAGTATTTAAGACTTGCATACTAATATAAACAACATAATAAATTTTGGTAAACATTAGCTAACCGGAAGTTGTACTTTACTTAAAATGTCATATTAGACGTTCATAAAAAATTACATTAAAATATAATGTAAAACATCTCAAATTTGGTAAATAGGACTTTTATATCGATATGAATGTATTTACTAGATTTTGGTTAAAATTGGTGAGCCGAAAAGGGTACTTTACTTGAACGTCATAATACGCTTACATCAAAAATTATATTTAAATTAAATACAGAAATCATATGTTTCGGTAATAAAGGTTACAAACGCAATTTGGTTTCCAGCCCAATTAGACATTTTTATTATTAAGTGATAAAATTGAGTGTAAAATACTGGTTTTCCTTCCCATTTGTGAGATCAACAAGTCTGCAGCAGGAGAATAAGATATAAGTTAAGTGGGTTTTTCCGTTTAAAATGTCAAAACTGTCAATTTCCAATCTTATATTAATGGAGCATCTTACCTAATGAAAGAAAACGACATATAATAACGGAATTAGACCTCCAGAAACTGTATGTGTGTGTCAATAGATGGATGTCACGACGCCGAGTGTCGTTTTTGGGATACTGCAATCTTCGGATATTTTTTCTTTAATATTTACTTTTAAGGCCTTTTAGTACATTTTTGGTTGATTAGTAAGAAAATTTGGGGTATGTACCCTTTACAGGTAAGTGCATAATTGTCTCGTTAAACCCTCAAACCCTAAGAGCTGCTCTTTATCATGTACGAAGCCTAAACTGATGCATCAGAAATCAGACACAAAAGTTCGCTTAGGTAAAATATATAACGAGTTTTAAAGATATTATTTCTATCCTGCTGATAAAGTTGTTTTTATTTATTATTTTTTTTTTTTTTTTTTTTCATTAAACAAAATCTACAGAAGCTGTTCTTCAAAGTTCTTTGTGATTTAAATTTCTCCTTGGCGGTTTTCTTTTTTTTTTATGTGCTTGTCCGCAGTTACCTCGCAAAGCATAATAGTAGGGGTAAGTGCAGATCTCTGTTCAGTGTACGTGGTGTCCCCTTACTCTTACTGTCATGTTTTGCCGGGGCAACTACGGACTAGCGTATTTTATCAGTAAATTTATTCAATTATATTCCACATCCCACATTCATCACTCAATGAAGAGTGAAATGTGAATCTCAGGGAAGCTTTAACTTTTAGATGATTACACCAGTATAATAATACTAGAAAAAGCAAAACCGCTCCTGAATAATGAGTCATCCACATAACTCGTACGCACTTACCCCTTGTGGCTGGGGCAAGCGCGTACTAGGAACTATTAAATTGAATTATCAATCTCATAGAAATGTACATGAATGAATGTAATAATATTTAAGCATAATCGTCTAAGGAACATTTTTAAAAACAGTAGAAAAATCTAGCTTCGAAAATAAAGATTTAGAAGTCGAAATTTGTAGCATCAACTGCGCACTTATTCCACATTATCTTATGTGAACTTTAGTTTTTCTGTTTGATTATTGATGTGAGCTGTGCTGTATCTTATCCCCATTTATGTGATCTTTTTTTTCTGTCCTGGTGATACCTGAATTGGCGAAACGTTAACTGTAATGTTATTTACATGTATTTTTGAGATTGAACGGAAGAATTAGTGTGTTTGGAATCTAATAATTAATTTATGTCTCTTTTTGAGTTTTAACTCTTTTATATAAATAGAACATATTATTAAAAAGATAACATTACTATGACTATATAATATTTCTTAATAATTAAATGGATATTTACTAAAATATTTTAAAATAAAGAAAATATGTAGGTATAAAGAAGATTATTGCAATTTTTTTAAATACAATTCTACAGTTTTATTCTGAGGTTGTTCTGTATTTATATTTAAACAGTTGGATAAATAGCATATTAACAGTTATATCGCTTTGTAGATCAATAGTTCTTGAGGATGAAATTAAGATACAAAAGGAACTTTATGCCATGTAACATTCGGATATCATGTATTTTATTCAATCAAAATAGCGGTTATTTATTTATTTGTTTGTTTAAACTTAAATACAATTATCCTGCAATAATGGATTCTATAGTTCCAAAACAGTGGTTGATCCTGATAGTTATGGTACAGTAACTGAAGCAGCAGCTCCTGGTACATTAACTGAAACAGTAGCTCCTGGTACAGTAACAGGAGCAACAGTTGTTGGTGCTGCAGTCGGTGAGGTTGTCGGGGCTGCTACTGGAACTTGCGTTGTTGTTGTTCCAGTCAATGCATCAATCATATTCTGCAATTCCTGAAAGGAAAGTATTGGTTGTGATGTTGTAGTAATGTCAACTGTTGGTACAGTAACAGGAGCAACAGTTGTTGTTGGAGCAGCTGTTGTAGTTGGAGCAGCAGTTGTTGTTGGAGCTGCAGTTGTTGAAACCTGCGTGGTTGTCGGAAATGTAGCCTGTGGTGTTGTCGGCGTCAGGTATCCTGCTAATGCGTTCAATAAATTCACCAATGCCGCAGAATAACGTGGTGGTTGTGTCGTTGTAGGAGCAACTGTTGTTGTTGTTGGAGCCAGTGTGGTTGTCGTTACTGTTTGAGCTGCAATGTTTGATATCATTGAACTGAGTAAGTTCTGCAATTCAGCATAAGTAGGCGATGGCTGAGGTGCAGCGGTTGGTGGAGCATGTACAATCAGAGGCACTGGCACGTGGAATACTGGTCGAGGACGGCCACACGGTTTCGGACTGTGGAAATGTGGTGGTTGTGGGAAAGGAGACCACCTCGAAGGAAACTGTGGGGCGGCGTTGGCGACGACAAGGAAGCCCAGCAAGGCGAGGAGTGCGGGAGCGAACGTCATCGTTGCGATTCAGAGACTATCAGTGACTTCTATCGCGACAGCTGAGGGTCTGCTTTGGGCGGCAACGGAGCGGTTTTATATACCTATATCAGTGTGTGTTCAAGGATTGGGGGAAGTGGTAGTAATTGAACAGGTGTTTCATTAATACATTCATTAAGAATATTAATTAAAATATTAACTACCTGATTTCTGAGTACGAATACAATGATTAAAATATCTGATGTGGACAACACATGACTTCCTTGTACGCCTATTAAACTATAAATCGGTGGCTCAAAAAGTAATCCTCAATTTGGTTACTAGTTTCCGAAGATTGCTGTATCTCAAAAACGAAACTCGGCGTCGCGACATCCATCTACTGACACACACACACACACATATTCTTGTTTCTGGAGGTCTCATTCCGTTATTATATGTCGTTTTCTTTCAGTAGGTAACAAGTTCCCAAGAGATTTCTTCGTGTTACGTGAAAAAATTAAAAAAACTGTCAATGTTACTAGATAAAGCATTGGAAATCGATAGTTTCGACATTTTAAGAGGAAAACCCCATTCAGCTAATATGTTATTTTCCTGCTGCAGACTTGTTCATCAAACAAAAGGGGTGGAAAACCAGTATTTTACACTCAATTTTGACACTTAAAACATACTTGTTTTATTACTATAAAAATGTTTAATTGGATTGGAAATCAAATTGAGTTTATAACCTTTATTACCGAAACATATGATTTCTGTATTTAATTTAAATATAATTTTTGATGAAAGCTTATTATGACCTTCAAGTAAAGTACCCTTTTCGGCTCACCAATTTTAACCAAAATGTAGTTAATACATTCACATCAATATAAAAGTTCTATTTATCAAATTTGAGATGTTTTACATTATATTTTAATACAATTTTTGATGAAAGTCTAATATGATCTTCAAGTAACGTACCACTTCCGGTGATCAAGGAGTGACCAAAAAGGGAGGTTCACAACTAGATTTTACAACAATCCTAAATACAAAATTACAACTTTCTACGGCTTTATCATTTCTCGGCTTTGTTATTGGCCCATATTCTCACTCATCTCTCTCTTTCGCTCGCCTGTCCATTTTACCCTTCTCTCCTCTTCTTTTCCACTACAAACATCTTAATGTATTTTCTGAATTTTTCTCTGCCCTGGTATTCTTTTTCTGTAATACCAAGTCTTGTTATTTGCTCTTTCACCTGACTGGGAAATCCTCTGATGTTTCTCAGTCGCATCACCTTGTCGATCTGTTTGTTCAACCTCTTTTCAATCATTCTTTTCATGTGCCCAAAACATTTCAGTCTCCTTTTCCTCATTGTTGTTCCCAAGTCTTCAGTTTCCTCATACAGTTCTCTGTTTTGTTTAGGCCTATATTCTTCTCCTACATTTCTTGGTCCGTGGATACGCCTTAGGATTTTTCATCCTATTTTTAGTAGTTTCTCCAAACTAGTAAACCCCCTTGTTTCCGACCCGTATAGTATCACCGGTCTAATCACTGTTTCATAGTGTCTGATTTTAGATTTTTTTGGAACATTCTTTTTATTTTAGATATTCTTTGTCAAATGTCCTAATCTCTCCAATTTTACTTCCTACTTTTGGTCGCCTGAGGATTATCGCCTTCCGTTATAATTCATCATTTCTCCTAGGTACTTAAACTGTATGACCGTTTTGATTGTCCCATATTTTGTCTTAATATTCCCTTTTGTTTCACTGTATTGGTCATCATTTCGGTTTTTTTTGAAAGATATGTTCAATCCCGTTTTTTCTTCTATTTCTTTCAATTCCTGGAGTTGGCCTATTACTCCTTCCTCGCTTTGAGCCAGTGGGGCTAAGACATCCGCGAATGCTAAACATTTTATTTCTACTTTGTCCTTTCTCCTACCTAATTTTATCCCTGTTTGATTCTTTTCCCAGTAAATTTATATATATATATATACAAAACTTAGGTTCATTCCGGTAGCTTGAAATAAAAAAAAGGAAATAAGATAACAAAATGAAATACAGGAGCATCGAGCAAAGACTGATTTTATTGCCTTTAGTAATCCTCTATATATAGTCTTAGGGTGTGTTTACTTACAGCTAGGATTAAGTTGTATATAGTTCCACACTGTACCTTAACTAATGTATATATATATATATATATATATATATATATATATATATATATATATATATATATATATATACATATCTTTTTTTTTTTCGGTTGGCACTATAGACCATGGAGATCGTTGGCCGTGCGATGTGGTATTCATACAGAAATGTATTGCTTGCGGGAGAACAGATAGCCTGGAGGGGGTCACCCAACCACACATTGCTAGGAACCATGGTTTTCATGGTGTAGCGGCAGGCTATCCATAGCTCCATAACGGGTCCCTTTGGGGCCAGTTCGGCAGTGTCCTTCCCACCGACTCACTCGGTTTGAAGGACAGATCCATGGATTATGGCTGCTCGGAGTCAGCAGGCGCACGGAGACCTATATTTCTTTCCTCGAAGCAGACCGTCCATGGACCAAACCTCCGGGCGGCTATTTTACGTCCTGGAAAACCACACCGCGATTCGCAATTAAGGTACACGGGGTAGGATCATCACTCCTACACGCCCCGCCTATGTGAGTTGGCTTCAGTAGGCTGACGGGCCACACATACCCGGGGGAGAGGGGTGATAAATTGCTTGAATCATTAATTAATTAAATTAATGCCGGTACCGGGATTCGAACTCACAGCCTTTGGGTTTGTGAGTAGGTGTACTTTTGCAAGCGCGTTAACCCGCTCGGCCACCCCAACCCCCCATATATATTAATTATCCAAAAAATAAAAATCTTTTTTTAATAGTTTTGGGAAAATATAATTCGATATATATATATATATATATATATATATATATATATATATATATATATATATATATATATATATCTGTGTGTGTGTGTGTGTGTGTAATTTGATGAAATTGATACTGGGCAATTTGTATCCTAATCCCCAACTTTGTGCCAAACCGGAAGGGTCGTTGTTTAGATATATATGTCAAGGAAAATACGTTTTCGCATGTTCTAAAGTAGTGGTAAGAATAAGATAAAATTGATATGGGACAATCTAGGTACCAGCTTACACAATCTCGGAAAATTTCAACTAAGTTGGATTAACGAGCGCTATGCTATGGATTCTACTACTGACAGAAACGAAATCAACTTTGTTCCATGACGTCTAAAACGTAAAACGCGAGTTGAAATTCCATCATAAGGAAGAAAAAAAAATATATACAAGTTATATGAGAAAAAATAGTATTAAAATTTTAAACAGTTAATAATGTTACATCTAATGGTTAGAGGTAAGAAACGGAAGGGAGGTTTTAAAATGTAAAACAGGAGTAAAAAGAAAGAGAAAAAAATAGAAACTTAAAAGGCTTACCTCATCATCACCTTGATTTCATCTTAAGTGAAATAAGTTTCTATAATCACAAATAAATAAAAATACTTTTAAAAAACAAAGAAAACTTTTAACATTTATTATTCTCAGAACTTTTTTTTTGCCAGTAAATATCTTGTCTACAATGATCATACTATCGAATATTACGCTAGTTAAACACACGCGAAAGTTCTATGTTGTTACAAAAGTCTTTGTGCATTAATTCATTGCTGACATTAAAGTCTTCATTTGAATTCTTATTCAACACTGATGTAAACAATCCATATATCGTTGTTTACTTTGACTAATCCTTTATTTAATTATGTACATCAACTGTCTCTATCTTTTATTCCATTTTATAAATTTCACTGATAATGCTGGAAGAAAATATCGTCATTCGTGGTCTTCTGAGGCACTATTGGAAAAAAGGATTAAGCGCGAAGGCAGCTACTGAGGAAATTTGTGCAGTGAAAGGTGAAAATGTGGTGCATCGTAATACAGTAGCGTTTTGGTTCGGGCGGTTCAATTCTGGGAACAACAGCCTTCAAAGTTAATGCATTGTCTTTGGTGGATTTATAAGCATGTTTTGCACTTTGATCTGGTTCCAGATGGCAGGGCTACTCACGTTTAACTTTACTCTGAACAACTCGAAAGAGCATATAGAGTTTTAAAAGAGGAGTCCCCTGGTTTGGTCAAATCATATTAAAGTGATGTTTCAGCAAGACAATGCTCCCGTCCATCGTTCACTCTTAATCAAAGAAAGATTCTCAGAAATGGAGGGTGTTAGCATCTTACACCATCCTCCTTACAGCCCAGACATTGCACTGTTTGGCGATGGTCTTTTACGGTCCATGGCACATTTTTGGAAAGTGCACTTCAAAAACAACAGGAATGTCAAATCAGGATGTGAGGAGTTTTCCGCCTTGAAAACCAAGAACAATAAAATTCAACTTCTGGTAGAAAGATGGGTTAAAGTAATTGGCAATGATGGCCTATATTTTGAAGAATAATTTTAATGTGTAGATGTTATAGTGAAATTTAAATAAAACTTCTATGCACAAAGACTTTTGTAAGAACCTAGAAATAATTTTCACAGTTCGAAAACCTGTTTTGATTCACAGTTGTTTATTTACCATCACGATTATGTTGGCATCTCTCGTCAGATCTCAAATATATCAAACAATTGTTCAAATAGTTCATTAACTGTACATAAGCTTATGCCGGATATCGCTAAAATAGGGATATAATGAGACAAATATTAGGCTATTTGTTCAAATTTGCTCATCAGAGGTAACATGAGATAGTTATAAACAGAGTGTAGAGTACGTAAGTAGATTTTCTTTTCTTTGCTACCATCCACTGCGACAATTGCATTATTCCAACTGTTTAAATTTTGAGTCCATTTTTGTTTTGGCGCGACGCGACCAATGTTTGGCGAATTAGTTTCTCATTATTAAGGGAACCATGGGCGCAGCCGATGTGGAGGGGTTGGTGGAAATGCATTTTTACTTTCCCTTACCTTTTATGAAATGGGGAATTATTGCGATCGTGAAAATTTTCGGACTCGAGTTTTCAACGGAAATACACGTTTTAAGGTCCCTGAGTCCAAATAACCAAGTCTAGCAAAATAGTCTGAGTGTATTTGAACAGCCTAGCTCAAAAACGAAAAATCGTACGATACTAAAACTAAGCATTTAAAGTAGTTATATCCATGGGATGTTACACCAACTTTTTCGTCAAAATCGATTGACCGGAAGTGCCAATTTATATTATCGATTTTACACTTTTTTACAATTTTCTCGAATATGGCTCTAACGATTTTGATAAAACTTGCTGAAAGTCTTCTTCTAAAAGCCCTTCAACTTTTCATTTATGTAGTACATCACCGAGAAAATGAAAGGAAAAAAGTTATAGCGAAAAGAAAATTTTATTTGCGCATAACTCAAAATGTATGAAATCATATGAAAGGTAATTAAATTATCTAAAAAACAAAAAAAGAATCATCAAGATGGGACCAGTATTGGCAAAGATACAGTGCTTCGGACTAATCGGAAGTGGCAATTATATCACCGATTTTACACTTTTTTTTACAATTTTCTCGTAAACGGTTTTAACGATTTTTTATGAAACTTGCCTAATGTCTTCTCCTTAAAGCTCTTTAACTTTTCATATATGTAGTATATCAACGAGAAAATGCAGGAGAAAAAGTTACTACAGATAAATACGGTGTACGTATCTCATAAGGACTACTAGACCTTAGAAGGAAAACCGAGCGCGTCAGGACGAGTTCGGTTTTCTCCAGGAAAGGAGACGAATGAGACCGAACCTCCTTCCACCAAGCCGCCAACTTATTGTTAACAAAACGCTCTGTAAAAATGTATTGTGATAACATAAAAGCAGAAATTAACTTAATAATTTCTACTTTTATATTATTTAATGGAAACAAAATGATTCCACGGAAATTAAACCGAAACTTTTAAAATATATTTTCAGCTTGGCAACCTAAAAATATTTAGTGTACAGAATTGTAGTGCTAAAATTATTTTAAAAAAATAATTTATTATACTTTTGTGAGGAAAGACTTGAAGAAGTGCATTCTGCTGAGTTTATTTAGAGTAGTGTTTATGTGAACTCTTTAAAATAATCGTTATTATAGATTGCAAGAGAAGGTTCTGTGATACGCGCACAGCACCAGATTTTTTACTGTCGCTTCCAGATTTTTACTTCAAGATTGATGACCTATTTTCATCTCTCTGGATTCTTTCAGGATGCCATATAATTCTCTTCTGATGAAATTCTGTACTGTTTCAATAGAATTTAGGAGAAAATACCAACAAAAATTACTGCGTTGAAATAATTATATTTTTTTACTCTTTATATTTGAAGTAATAAAAAAACAAAATGGCGGAAGAGGGCGTAAGATTTATTTGCATAATATAATTAATATTGATCTAAATTTTAGTATCAACATTTAGCCCGACAAGACAAACAACATACAGACAAAAACACCTTTATCCGACAACATTGAGTTAACAAAAAGAATTATCCAAACATTCGTCATAAAAATGGTTCGTGAACGAGTAAAATGTAAACAGTGCATCAATAAAATTATAATTTTAAAATAAAGTACGTAAATAAACACACTATTCAGTATGAGAAACAGCTACCACGGAAGAAACCTCTGATAACTATGAGACTTGAAATTCTGACAATGTCTGAGTTCCGATTGACCTATTGTCGAAAAGTGTCGAAAAGTGTTTTTTCGCGTTTAAAAAGTAAAAATAAAAAATTCGTTTAGAAAAAAAAAGTAGCGTCTTAAATACATTTCGACGGGAATATATCTACATGATAATTAGTAGAAAAATAGTAGAAACAGATTGTATGATGTCTTAGATAAAATCGGTATGTAGGAACATGAAAATCTGAAACAAATTCACGAAGTTGTCGAAAAGTGTTTTTTCGCATTTAAAAAGTAAAAATAAAAAATTCGTTTAGAAAAAAAAAGTAGCGTCTTAAATACATTTCGACGGGAATATATCTACATGATAATTAGTAGAAAAATAGTAGAAACAGATTGTATGATGTCTTAGATAAAATCGGTATGTAGGAACATGAAAATCTGAAACAAATTCACGAAGTTGTCGAAAAGTGTTTTTTCGCGTTTAAAAAGTAAAAATAAAAAATTCGTTTAGAAAAAAAAAGTAGCGTCTTAAATACTGAAGAAAAAAAAATTAGCTTTAAACAATTGAAGTCGTTCATTTTTGAGCAATTTTCGCAAAAAAAAAAAAAAAAAAATTAAAAGCAGTGAAATATGGCCATTTTTGGATATTTTATCGCAGGAACTAGTTTGGGACTTAAATTATAAATTTTTTCAGTGTTTATCTACAATAAAAATATTATCCAAAAAAATAAAAAAAATAAATGATAACTTTGAAATAACTTAACCCGGAAATTGAGAACATGTAAAAATCAGATGATATCAAAGATTTGATCAAGGGCTAAAATGATTCTCATCTAATTGATTTAACCTTTGTATAAAACCAAAGGAACACTAGGATAGGAGAAAACAAATTCTAAAATTAAAAAAAAAAAAAGAGAAAATATGATCTTATTGTTATTACAATAATGTTATATTATATGGTAATATAATTGGTATATATATATATATATATATATATATATATATATATATATATATATATTATATACACTTATTATTATAATACTTATAATATATTCGATTACAGTTTGATGAGCCAGCTATCAAGCTTGAGGAATGATGAGTTTGATGGATTTTTTCTCAAACTTCCATATTCGGGCTTTTGTTCGGCTTCCTATGTGGACGGGTTCGAATCCGGCCTAGGCGGGTTGAAATCTATTTCGTGGCGGACCCACGGAATGAATCTCTACCTTTCCACTCTGGTTATAATTGATTGGTATAGGAATTACCCGACCTATTTGTCTTAATAGGAGTGTGAATGGACGTTAAAACAAATTTTAAAAAGTACCCATCTATTGGTATTTCAGCTGCTAAATTTTGTTGGTAATTTTAGTCAAAGGAAAATATTTATTTAAATATTAGTTATTTGTATATTAACAGTTAATTATGAGATTTATATTTTGGTTTGAATTAGAGTTGTTTCTTTTTACCTCTCTTTAAACCAATATAAAGGAATTTTTTTTTTTATAATCAATATAAATGATAAAAGAAATTGAAAATTAATATGTAAAAGAAATTAAATTATTTTGATACTAATGAGTTAATTAATAAATAAGTTTCAAAAAAACGCATTCGGTGTTTTTTATGTTGTGATCTTCCTTTTCATATTTTTAATTTTAACATTCAAATAGAAAATAAAAAAATGCATATGACAAGCAGTCATATTGACAAATTATATTGGTCAGGTGAAATTGTAGCCAGCGTTCCAGATTTGGTGCTACAGGGAAAGGCTGTTCAAGGGTGCAATAGCTGTGATCCTTACGGCGCCAAAACATACTGGAATTTTAAAAGGTTTCGAAATAACAATACTCAACAATAAGATCATATTTTCTCTTCTTTTTTTTTTTTAATTTTAGAATTTGTTTTCTCCTATCCTAGTGTTCCTTTGGTTTTATACAAAGGTTAAATCAATTAGATGAGAACCATTTTAGCCCTTGATCAAATCTTTGAGATCATCTGATTTTTACATGTTCTCAATTTCCGGGTTAAGTTATTTCAAAGTTATTATTTATTTATTTTTTTTTTTTGCATAATATTTTTATTGTAGATAAACACTGAAAAAATCTATAATTTAAGTCCCAAACTAGTTCCTGCGATAAAATATCCAAAAATGGCCATATTTAACTGCTTTTAATTTTTTTTTTTTTTTTGCGAAAATTGCTCAAAAATGAACGACTTCAATTGTTTAAAGCTAATTTTTTTTTTCAGTATTTAAGACGCTATTAGGTACTTTTTTTTCTAAACGAATTTTTTATTTTTACTTTTTAAACGCGAAAAAACACTTTTCGACAACTTCGTGAATTAGTTTCAGATTTTCATGTTCCTACATACCGATTTTATCTAAGACATCATACAATCTGTTTCTACTAATTATCACGTAGATATATTCCCGTGGAAATGTATTTTAAAAAAATTAATATATTTACTCAATCGCACCTGGACTATTACGAAGCAACAGGGTGTCAAAATAAAGATATTGTAATTATACGTGAAGTCTAGAATCTCAAGGCATTCACAAATGTAATTTACATAAATAAAATATTATATATAAGATAAATATGGGTCAATTTTAGTTTATTTATTAGATTATATACCAATATTTTTAGAAAAGGCTCAAGAATTTTTAAGAGGATTTTTTTTTTTTTTTTTTTTTTGAGTCTAGGTTTCAATAAACGCAAGCTGAAATTCTCTTGCATACAACCCGAAGAATGAAACATCATTATCAATTCTAAACAAACTCCAATCACCATGTCACCTGTTAGGTGCATGCTTGAAATAATTAGGAACTGTTGCCATTTGTGATGACAGGGAGTTCATAGCACCTCAGCTACTATTTCTTTCAAATAAAGCATTTACAAGTTAATTGTAACCTATTCCAAATCAATTGTAACCTTTTACATTTCAATTGGTACCTATTCCATTTCAATTGTAACTCTTTCCAAATCAATTGTCACCTTTTCCAATTTAACAGGCTATTTGACAACATTGAAAATACACTATAAATTGTGGCGATCCTATCAGATAATAGCGTCAAAAAATATATTTCACTTTATTTTGAAGTAAATTATGTCTTTCTTTAAGAATAATGCTGATTACTAAGCTGCGGAACTCAAAAATGTTAAAACAGCAGTGTAAGTACCACATATGAATTTTTTATTTACAAACCTTTATGTATGATTTACAAGTCTTGTATTTTTTCTTCTTATTACTGTATCTTTATCTTTTTTTAATAGTAGTGGTCTATATTGCTTTACAAGAACTATATTTTCTTCAGGAATTGATAAATTATTAGTTGACATCCGCATGATGGTATGTATAGAAGGATCAATCTAATAAGGGATTGATAAATTATTTGCCACTCCTATAATTTTGTTTTTATTGAAAACTAGTTTCGAATGTTATACATTCATCTTCAGTTGTAAAAACACACAAAAAATTCAAAAATAAGCAATTCAAAATACAGTTTGGCATTATTATACATATTAAATTTTATGTAATATGAATAGTATTATAAAACATTTATGAATTTAATTAAGACAAGAAATCAAATACATTTAATTTAATATGTATAATAATACCAAACAGTATTTTGAATTGATTATTTTTGAATTTTTGTGTGTTTTTACAACTGAAGATGAATGTATAACATTTGGAACTAGTTTTCAATAAAAACAAAATTATAGAAATGGCAAATAATTTATCAATCCCTAATTAGATGATAAAATTATTTATAATTTTGTTTTTATTGAAAACTAGTTTCAAATTTTTATCTATACCATTGTCTCCATGTCATGTAACAAACTATTTCAAGGATCATTTTGTGTTATTTATCGTTATTATTATTCATTCAAAGTATTTTGTAAAGAATTCACTTCCATAATTTGATACAAAATTATTATTTGTATCGTAACACATCAAAACTCCAAACATTTTGAGGCCAAATTGCCTCATCCTTCATCTAAAACATTATTATAACATTATTTCAATAACTTAAACATCTTTAAATATTAACTACAACAACAAAATATTAAAAGTTAATATAATTTAAATAATTCAAGCAACATGAATTACCTTACATTTTTTGTTACAACTTATTCATAAATAATGTTTCTTAGTCAAGCATATCCATATATCATTATATATTTTATATCTTTTTCTTTTCTTTTTAAATTTTGGTTAACATTAATTATTCTTTTCAAGACAAGAATTTAAATTGTTTGCTTATATTGAAATTATTAATTGATATTTATTTTGTAATCTTATGACCAGGATACTGTTTCTGTTTTATTTGTTCGATTGTGTTATTCTTAAGGGACCTTGTAATTTCTACAGAATAAAATTCTTCTTCTTCTATTCTGTATTTATATTTATTATATTCAATATGTCAGTTTTTTATTTCAAAATTTCACATTTTTAGGAACATCTGAAACCTTAGACAGCTATATTCTATTTCTTTATAACATAATCAGCTCCTTTAATCATACAAAGTTTGTTTGTAAAGGAGCATTATGAATAGATTGTAACGGATATGTAACGTAATTCATGTTGCTTAATTAATTGAAATGATGTTAACTTTTAATATTTGGTTGTTGCAATTGATATTTAAAGATGTTTGAAGTTGTATCCTTTTCCATCTACAATTAAACTTTATTGCAGTTATAAATAACAAGTATTTAATATTATGTTTGACAAGACAATATGCATTAGAAGACAGCACAGACAGCTATAAAGAAGATAGCTAAATAAAGGATCCTTCTAACTTATGTTATAAGATTAAGCCTTATTAAGCAGTTGGGTATTAAAGATGTTATTTCCTTTTATAGAAACATATTTTCAGCTACTTTTTAGTATATATAAAGTGAAATATTACTTACATCAAATTGATCTTCTCATATAAAAACATTTGAATGGGATGAAATGCTGTTTGGGTCTTTTGGAGCTAATTTTAACCGTTTTTTTCGTTTGTAGAGATTCTTTGGAACAGAAACAAACACTTTGTCTGGACTTTTTATAGAATTATTTATGCATTGTGGCAGTACACACCATTTATATGCCATTCTATCCAATAAGTTCGAAAAAAAAAACACAATGAAATTCAATTCAGCTACAATTTTTTCCTAAGGTAATAAACTTGGGGTCCTAGCATTTGACGTAATACGTGTCATATGGCCATCACTGAAGCTGCGTTTTTGGCGCGGTTTTGGAAATTTAAACTTTAACATTGATTTTTATTGATAATACAGTAGATTTCTTGGAAATATCAATGTTTATTACGTAATAAAAAATAATTTAAAACGATTTTCCAAAATTATTCAAATAGCCTATTGTAATATTTTCCATTTCAATTTTAACCCAAACGGACATGAATTAGTTCTGATTATCTATTTATTATTAGTTCTGATCATACAGCATTTAAATTTAGTGTTAGTATCTGTCAAATCAGTGAGCTGGTGACATTGTTTTAACAGTTTTTCTAATTCGCGGTAATCCATTATTACGATTCAGTTGGCGCTCGACCACAAGCCTCTTTGGTATGTAATTATTATCTTTTCTTTACATTTCCTCTTCCTCCATGTTTCTATCCTTCCTCTTTCTTCACCACATAGGATTTTGACCTATTTTTGTTTTGGAGCTTGCATTACTTTACATTTTACTCCTTCATCTCATAATTATTTAATTACAACAATGTCAACTTCTTTAACATCATTGTCATCTTTTGCATAACTTGTCACATCACAACTATCTCTGTATGCTTTACATATTACCAAACCTTCATACTATTTGTCTTTTTAATTAATAGA